>JAIFGZ020000009.1:2400000-4800000 GCA_019925245.2 Oryza australiensis
CAACAAATGTCACACTTACTCAAAGTTGTAGGGCAAAAGGATCATATTCATGTCCTTAAGCTTGACAAAGGAGTTGAAGAGATAGTCCAGCACCCATTTTTGGGACCTTGGACCTTCATCAATCTGATTGGAATTGACAACCCCTGGATCGAGGAATCCTACTTTGTTATAGGTTGCTCTACATTCAAGCGTCGCCATTCTACATAAGGAAACAAGTTAGACACTCTATGAGGATATCAACTTAGAAATAATAGCGAGGGATTCGAGTATACTTACAATGCCCATAGCTGAAATATCGATACGTCTAGGTCCCTTAGATTATATAGCTGAAATAGTTTCTCAAATGGGACCCAAATTATACCATTCGAGTGATGGAAGTCCTCGTCCCTATAAAAGAGGGTGAACGTCTCTTTACACTCCTTTGTCATCTGTAGATACCACTCTTCTACCCTTCTTATCTGAGTGCAATTTTCAACTACGTTGAGATATTCAGGGGTGGTCAAAGGAGCACCTAACTTGAACTTAGCTGGCTGAGGGGCCTTCGCAATATTGTGCACATCAGTAAAACTTTTCACCCCTGAACTTTCAAGAATTTCTTGCTCAAACTTATGTGCTATGTCTTTCACAAACTCTTCTCTGGAAAATTGTCGCAATTTTCTTTTGTTGACCGTGCGTCGGTAGTTCAAAATTGGTTTCTTTGGTGCTGGTGGCATTGCCATGCGAATGAAGTGGTCTTGTACTTCAACTGGCATGCGTACAGATGGCTCCGACACCGCTTTCTTTCCTTTCTCCAAAGATGATGGTTCAAAGCGAGCAAACCATTCAGGGCTAGACCCGTTAAAGTCGGTGTCATACTGCAGCTCGATCGAGTCATCTTGTGGATCACCTAAGGGAGATGGAGGGGCTGACATTGGAGTTAATTTGATGTCAATGAGCTCCTTCGACCATTGGATAAAGCTTCCTCGTGCAACTCCTAGGGTTAGGATCTCATCGTTTGGTGGATGCTGTAGCGGCAGATGGACCCAATCATCGTTCACTTTGTCCACTTGCACTTTTGCATATCCGGCCATAAGTTGGAACCCGTGCACTCTTGTAGCGGCGTTTGGATTGAATGCTAGTCTCTCGGCCACCGGAACCGTGAAAGAGAGCATCACCTCAACTCTTAGCACACAGTTAGTCGGTTCCTGCGATAGATCCAAACATAATTTTTAGATAATTTGTAGAAAATAGATTTGTTAAGAGTGTTACGCATTTTGGCCTAGAGTTTACCATTATATGGTCAACGGCGGCTAGGACCGGTGTTGGATTTTCCACCGCCTCAATTGATGCACAACTGCTCCATTTTTGTGTTGGACTTTCTCGATCCAGAGCGATGGTGCACGCGATGGTCTGCTGCTCGACGAAGATTTGCTGCCTAATCCGTTCTGCGGCATGGTCTAGCTTCTCTTCAATTTATGAGCTCAGTTCGGCTCTAACCTGCTCCCGGATCCTCTCAACTAGGCATGCATCCCTTTCCATCTTCTTCGTAACGGCCTGCTTCTAATACTGCCCGGCGTATTCTGGAAGTCCATATTTCCAGGGGACATTAGAGCCAACGCCCCTTGTCCGTCCACGGTGTTCGTCGGTGCCCAACGCTTGCGTGAGAATGTCATCCTCGCGTCTATAAGCACAGGCCTCTTGGGAGGACTGTCTCAAGGCAACAAACTCTTTCTACATTACAAGTAAGATCGGTATAAATCGAGTGTACGATATGTGTAAAGAAACTAACATAATAAGGTGAGACACAATATTCTCGTAAACTTGTTGATCCTGGGGATTTGGCAGAGTGAACGTCCCATCGCTGTTCTTAACGGTCCTTGCCCTTGTCCAGCTCCTTGCACGTGGGTGCGAGATATCGGCAAATGGAGGCGACATGTTTGATGCCTCTGCCGCCTCATCCTTTTTCTGCCATTGCTCCTGCTTCCCCGCATATCCTCCGCTGCCAAGCTGATGCGGGTGAATGTACCAAGCCTGCAGTGCCCTATAAGCCTCACTTCTGGCTCGGGATTCGGCAGTTGATTTCTTCGCGTAGAACTCCTCCCACACGGCTGGCTTCTCGAATGCCTCTAGGGTGCTGGGCTTTGAGGTGGTCCCCCTGGCTTTGAGGGGAAACTCTTCAAAGCTTGCAAACTCAAATCATGCCTCTGTGGCTCTAAGCATTGTCGAGGTTAAACCATGTGTAGACCATCCAGAGAACATGCCTAATCCGGGATAGTCATGAATGGAATTATGGTATGAAACCCTCATTGAAAAATTTCTCTTCGAGAAACTATCATAGGTTTGTACTCCTGTCCAAGCTTTCTTCATCTCATCAACTAGTGGGCGCATGAAGACATTCAAATTCTTCCCAGGATACTCTGGTCCAGGAATCACTAGACTAAGAAATGTATTTTCCTCCTTCATACAAAGAACCGGAGGCAAGTCCAAAAGAATCACAAAAACTGGCCAACAAGAATATTGGGTTTTTCCAAAGCCAAATGGATTGAAGCCATCTGTAGCCATAGCAACACGAACATTTCTAGCATCCATTGCAAAATCTGGGTAGACCGTATTGAAATGTGACCATGCTTTAGCATCAGAGGGGTGGTTCATAACATTCGGGTTATCACGTCTACCCTCCTTGTGCCACCGCATGTGTTTTGCAGTTATTGGCTCCATATACAATCGCTGCAACCTTGATATCAGTGGGAGATAATGCAGAACCTTGCGTGGTATTGGCTTTCGTTTACGCCCTTGTGATGGTTCAACAACTACATATCGACTTTCCCCACAAAAATCACATTTTTCCTTGTTTTCATCTTCAGTTCCATAGTATAGCATACAATTGTTTTCACATGCATCTATCTTAACATATGGCATTTTTAGACCTTTAAGAAGACTCGTGCACTCATACAATGTTTTTGGCATTTTATGGTTCTCAGGCAGGACATCATCAAACAGATTTAGTAATTTATTAATGCATTCTGCACCAAGATTGTGTTGTGACTTAATTGCCATCAAGCGTGCCACTACGGTTAGTCGTGCAACACTAGTAAAATCATGGAGTGGCTCCTGTGAAGCTTCCAACATGGAATAAAATGCCTTTGCATCGGCTATTGGTTCATCTCCTATACTATCCGTGTGCATCACATCACCAAAGTCATCTAACATTTCATCTAAACCATCGAGGGTATCGTTGGCATGTTCCCATGTTGGCTCGCTATGAGGTTGCTCCCTATGGTTGGTCCATATAGTGTACCCAGGAATAAATCCTCTTTTACACAAATGCATGGTCATGATAGCTGTCCTCCGTCTAACTCTATTTTCACACTCCGAACATGGACAAAGTACTCCAGATTTTTCAGAATTATGCACAGAATTGAAAGCATGATCTAGGAAATCATTTGTGTTTTGCACCCACTCTTGTGAATGACAACCATTGTCATTCCACCCTTGGTACATCCAACTACGATCTTCTACTGACATGTCTATTTATTGTAGCAATACCAAACAGCTGTTCAATATCTAAAACTCTTGTCAAACCCAAAAGTAGCAGTGTACTACTACAATACCGTAATGTTCGAAAGAGATAAGAAAATTTTCCTTCTCACCTTCAAATTTTGCTTGCAGAACAACACAAATGCAGCTGAGCAGATCCATGTATTTTTTATCCCCCTCAAGCCTCGCTTGCAACAGTCAAGATCTTCTCCACACGCTTGAATCTAAAATGTGCATCTGGAAAATGCAAAGTACATGAGTTAATGTGAATATCATGGGAGACGAACAAATGAAACAAGACACAAACCTGCAAAACCGCGCCGAGCGAAGGAGGCGGCGCCGTGCGCGAGGGCGGAGGAGGGGCGAGCGGGGCGGAGGGAGGGTGGCGCCGAGCGAGAGAGAGGGGCGGCGAGCAGGGGAGGGGCGTCGCCACGCGTGGATGGGCTTAGGGAGGCGGCGCCGCACGTAGATGGGTGGAGGGAGGGCGGGGCGGTGCCACGCGCAGGAGGGGCAGAGGGAGGGACGACGCCAAGCGGAGGAAGGGCGACGGGAGGGGCCGGGTGGCACGGCGCGGGAGGGGCGAAGGGAGGGTCGGGGCGGAGCCGCGCGCAGGAGGCGGCATCGCGCGTGGGAGGGCGGAGAGAGGGACGGTGCCGCACGAGTGAGGGGCGCACAGATAGGTTTTCGTCCCTTCTGTGCAAAGGGATTTCACGGGCAAAGGGATTTCGTTGGACCACGCAGATTCTATCTTTCCCTAGGGGAAATTTCTTTCCCTAGGGAAATTTCTGCCCCTAGGGAAATTTTTAGGGAAAGAGGACATGTAGGCGCCAGCGTGGATCATCCATCCTTCTTCCTGGGATCCTCCTAGGGAACGAGAAGTTTCCCGGGTTTTGTCATTTTACCCAAGGGAAAAATCTTTCGTAGGGTGTTTTGAAAACGTAGGGAAAAAATATACCTTAGGGAAACTGGTTGATTCTAGTAGTGCTGCGATGAGTTAAGCCTAAGTGCTTGTATATATGTTTCGCTAGTTTGTTTGCCTAGCTTGTGAACCCTTATGTAAGGTGTTATGGTCTACGTATTCTTGTAAGGATTTTGGCTGTGTACATCCGGTTGGATGTAAAAGTAAGGTTTTACCCATTTTCAAAAAGAAAAAAGAAAGTAAAACGATAGACAAAGAAAGCACCGGTTCCTAGATACGTAAGAGCAAACCATTAGATTAATGTCAGAGATACTTCCATAACGAGGAAAAGAAGACCTCCTTTAAAGATTTGTCTATGGGGCGAGTAGGGATTGAGCTCGTGACGTGTGTGATATGTGAAAGTATGTAAAACAATATGAACAGAACACCTATATAGGTTCTGGCCACTCGAAAGCGTATACCCTACTTCTGTGTTTAGGACTATAAGGATGCAAGATATGCAATACAAGCTTGCAAGATGAGTCTGTGCTAGGTTTTCTCTTTCTAGGGTTTTCCAAGATCCGATCAGTTCCCTTCTAAGTGGAATAACCTCTTTCTTTTATAGTCCAAGGAGGAGTTTACAATGCCATTGTCACCTAGGAAATGTCTATGCTATGTTTTGTTATTGTCCCCTTTGACATCCTCGACTTAATGGAAGGATTACCGCGGCGGGCTTGTTTTTACCATAATTCAGACACTAGGCTAGAAGGCCCGGGATAGCTGTGTCTTGCTCCTCTCGCCACTTGCTTGAAACCGGGTTTGGTGGGCCCAAGCCAAGTCATGATAGAGCCGACGTTGATTTCCTTTGTTTGACGGTGAAGTACACGTCGGTCTGCCCCTGTTGCTTTGAGTGACGCGGCGTCGCCGGTGGCTTCAAACCTCACCACCACCTGATTGCATATGACTGAACTGTAATCTTGAACAGTAATCTTCTGGGCATCGCAATGCAATTGACATGATGATGTTGTCCTCGATCAAGTCGTTGGGTGTCACGCCCAGAAATTCCAACCCAGGATTTCCGAAGATATATGTGTATAAAAAATCTCTGTCCAGGATTAGCCAGGGTACACAAATGACAATTGTTGATATTACAGAATCCACGTCTTAAAAACAATATAAAAGATTACACAAAGCAGCAGAAAAAGAATGACCGGCTAAAACCGAGTCTTGACGCTCGCAGAGAAGCACCAACACACCACAAGCATCCTTGACGTTGGACGAAACCTACTCCTCGTCAAAGCCTTCTTCTGCCTCGATCTTTGACTCTTATGGGAGAGATATAGCAAAGCTGACTACTACCCACTGTACTCAACAAGTCATACCGGAAGAAAAGGTATGATGCAGGATAATTCACAAGGAAGGCTAGGGTTTGATTGCATAAAACAGCATTTCACAATAATAGTTAAAAATAGTAAAACAGTAGTAGTAATTAAGCAGTATTAAAATAATCATTGTCCAATGTTACACCATGTTGCAACAGGCCCAACCAACCATCTATTCTAGTCAAGTACCATTAATCAAGTTATTTACTAGAATGAGACTAATTACGGTGAATCTGGTTGATCGCCCATAACCGCGGGCATGGCTATTCGAATAGTTTTTATTCTGGTCAAAGGTGTACATCTGTACCACAAGACGCAGCCCCACGACACATTTCCACGTGCCAATGTACCACCATGGTACCTCGGAAAGAGACTGTGACAAGACCCTTCGCATAACCCCATCTAACCAATCGTACCACATCAAGGTTTCGCCCCCACTCCCATCAGGACAGTGGGCAGCCCCCGAGTGTCGCAGTGAATCCGGAAGCCGATCAACCGGTACACCCCAGCCGACCCAACTCCATCACGCTGACCCTAACCTGGGTACGTCGGCTAGAGGAAGGTATACTACAAATCCAGCCATTACTTATGTTGGCTTGTGGTACGCACGGTGTTTCTTCCAGGGTTTCCCACAAATCGGTCCTTAACTACCATGGGCGCGACTATCCAAAACCATGCACCCACAACCCACCATTGTCATGTTTTAATTAAGTATTAATATCACAGTGTCTCACACTTGACATCATCTGTATAAAGTCTCCTCTAAAGTGATTAAGTGAAATGATCCCCTTAATGAGCTACTTGATCTAAGAAAGGCTAAGCATGTTCTAAACAAATATCTAATCATATTAAACCCAAGCTAACAATGGTACAAGGTAAACAAGTCATATGGCTGAGGACATTAGGTAAAATAAGCCCATAAAATGACATTCCAAAATATATGCGATATTTGAGGGAAAATAAGACATTTAGAAAAATATGAACAATATGATCAATGTAAATTATGAATTGCCTTGCTCTCAAGATTGGAGAACTTCTACAACTACTTCAAAGTAAACAGGATCACCGAAGCTGCGAAATCTACGCGACAAACAAAGCACTCAACAAAATATGATAAAAGTCTACGAAACAACACACAAAACTATTTTTAATGGATTCATGGTATTTTCATGAATTTAATGAAATTTGAATGGGCTAAAATGGAGCTTAGATTAAAAAGATAAGAATGTTAGAAGATTATCAATGTTTATTACTAAAACAGAAAAACCTTAATATTTTATTGCGCAATTAAGCCCCTGGATGATGCAAGCGGTAGGGCTGACGTTAGCACACGCGGCCTGACTTCAGCGGGGCGCGGGACGCCGGTCCATGGTGGACCGGATCCATGGGAACGCGGAGCACCGGTGTGCCACGTGAGCACACGTGGCACCGACGTGGCGGCGACATGGCGACACGCGGGCGTTCGGGAACGAGCGGTCCCGATCTGCCGCTCGGCAGATCGAACGGCTAGGGATCGGCTAGGCACAGCGGCGGCCGAAGCTAACGTGTGGCCCGCCATGGCTGCACGGTGGTTGGCTAGCTAGCCGGCGGCGATGCGGAACGGCGGTGCGGGACGCTGCGTGCAGTGGCGAACGCGCTAGGGCACGTGATGGTGGCGCGGGGTTGCAGGGAGGGGCAGCGCGGCGTGTGGGAATGAGATGAAGAGAGAGAGGGCTCACCGGAGGGAAAGAAGACGACGGTGGCGTGCGGCGGCGGGATGGCGGCGTGGTGATTTAGGGCACGGTTTTGCTCAGCGAAAAGGGGAAACGACATGGCAGAGATTGGTGAGCTTTATAGAGGGAGTCGGAGTCCGGATTATGCACGAGATGGCCACGGATTTCTCACCATTCATTTCGAATCGAGAGAGAGGCGGCGGGATTCGGGTTCGGTTCGACGAGCACGTGCGGTGGTTAGGGCGGTGTGAGATGTAGAGCGTCATGCCACGCGGGCACGGGGAAGGGGATGGGCCTGATAGGTGGGCCCCACCTGTCAGCGACCAGAGAGGGAAAGGGAGGCGACACGGACTTCGACGGGAGGCACGCGCGGCTCATGGGCCATGGCCCACGGGCGAGAGAGAGGGGGCACGCGCAATAGCTTGGGCCGGCGTGAATGGGCCGTCGACCGTAGGAAAAATTGGGTGGGAAAATGATTGGAGAGAGAAAATAATTTCCACGGGTGTAATTAATTCGAGAATTAATTTAATTGGTTAAAAATTATTTCGGTGCTTTGAAAATTCCACTAAAAATCCAGTTAATATATTTTTACATATAGAATTTAAGAAAAATCCTACCATATCATTTCCTCTCATAATTTGCATGTTAAAATTACTTCTTTGCTCTAGGTTAACTACAAAATTAAATTTATTTTGGGGAATTATTTAAATAGTTTTAAAAGGACAAAACTTCGGGGTGCGACATTTGGCCCACCATCCTACTCGGACACCAGGTGGCGCACGAGTACCTTCGCTTTTGTGAAAACAACACCGGCGAAGATCTTCGTGAAGAGCCCGAGGCAACCAATACCCGGGCTCCTTGTTAGAATCATCATATGATTTGTTTTTACCCGAGTTAATGTCAATTCCTCATGCTGTTGCGTTCTTGGGTTGTGTTCCTTCTCGTGGCACGTACGGTGCCCGGGTCCCTAAATGTGCCGGGGCCCGGACACACTCTCGTACCTTGTAATAGAATTTCTTGTTATGTTCGACGAGCTTCTTAAAGATGTCATTGATGAAGGAGTTCATGATCAACAAAACTTTACAAGTTTCGTTCCAACATATAGTTGTATCTTGGAGTACCTTGAAGATGTAAATCTTGATGGAAGCCGGGGCCCCGGTTCCCGTTCTGTGCCAGCTGTCAGTCCCCACGTAGGTAGGTTCTCACCGGGCAATGTATTCTAAATATGACAGAAAGTAATAATATGGCTCATGGTACTTCAGGATCCCAAAGAGAGGGGGATCTCGGTTCCCATTTCTCCAACAGTAGCCCCCAGCCCGAGGGCTGAGCTAGTAGATTACTGGGACCAGGCACGATGCTTCTCCTTGAAGCTATTGGTTTAGTTAAACATGTGGGGCCCACTTTTCCAGCTTAGAAGCGACAGGCTGAACCCCTACACGTCTCGTCTCACGATGGGAACAGTTTTCAAGGGGTCTGGCCACGATTACATGTAGCCAAAACTTTCCTTGCCGTGCTAGTTATGGCCTGAGGCGCGGTAATCAAGGGCTTCAAGAGCTCCCAACGTGCCCCAGGTTTCACCATAGCAAACTTCTTACTTGTTCTCTATAACCTGCAAACTCATTATAATGCACTATTAAATTCCCATGACCCTGTCTTTCTAAGCTATGAACTCATGCCACTCTATCCTTCCAATAACCTCTTATAACTCTCAGACCTGTTATGAGAAACAACACACATGAAAAGCGACGAATGTCGAATCAACAAAAAGAGCCTCGACCCAGTAATCAAACCGACCGGTCACCACAGCCCACCATCGAGGCCCAGGCCGCCCCGGAGGGGCCGGTCCCAGGCCCCGTGGCTTTCGGCAGTGCCCGGGGCCTGACTCTTGGCAAGGGCTTGACTCATGAACTCGATGCCCACAATTATCAGTGTGTTGTTACCAATAACAAGAACATGAGCTATATTCGCTATCAGGGGAATGACGGGAGTCATAACACGCAGAAAAGAAACAAGGCCGCGATAGAAAGAGAGAAATAAAAACTGGGTATAGAGCCATGAACGCGAGAATATAAGACTTGAAACTTGAATAAAAAATTTAAAATTTAACATTTTATGGATAATGTACATTGTGGCAGCCCTCGGCCAAAATTGGATTTTGAAAGAATCCAACGTTGGCCCGAGCACTATAAACTTACAATATTTTTAAGGATAGATTTTTTGCAGCTGTTCAATATTCAATGGGTTTGGTAGCGGAGGGAAGCCCCCAAGCGTGTGGACACAAGGTGGTCGACCGTGGGTCCAGGACTTTGGTAGTGTCCAGAGTGGAACTAGTTAGTCCGAGCACCACAGCCCATCTTCGAGGTCTAAGCTGTCTCGCAAAAGGGGTTTTGCTTGAGACTCGGGACTTCGGTAGTGCTCGGGGCACTGTCCATGTTTAATTTCGGACACCTCTCATTCACACTCAGGACCAGGCCACCCCGAGCTCGTGTGTTATCTTTCATAGTTCCATCCTATCTTGCATACAGTTAAGAATGGAGTCTTGCCTACAAGTGTTATTCATGGTCAAGCTACTTAATTCACCCGTCTTCGCCTCTCGGTGGTTCATTGGAAAGCTATTCTATGGCGACACATGAGGGTAAATAGGTAACCAGCGGCGCCCGGACTTCGTCAGTGCCGGGAGTGGAACTGGCCAGACCAAGCACCACTGCCCATCGCCAAGGTCTGAGTTGGCCCGACAGAGGGGTTTTGCTCGAGATCTCGAGACTTCGGCAGTACTCGGGGCATGGTCCACATCCCGAACACCTATCCTTCTTGCACGGGACCAAGTTAACCTGATTACCCAAGCGCACGCAGTGACACCCCTCACTCACAACCGAGAGATGGATTGTTCACTTGACAACATGTGAGCTTGTAGGTAGTAAGAGAAGAGGGGGAAAAGATTCCCCAAAAAGAAATATCTGAGGAAGGATGTAATTAGATAAATTGACCAACTAGGTATACTTATCTGATGCAGTGGGTACAATGAAAGCCCACGACCTATCCAGAGGAAAGGGTGGCGGAAGCACCAACGAAGTCGAGCTCAAGGCGGCGACGCGTCAGTATACGACACGCATGCATTCGTCATATAGGAGAGGATATCGCAGCCACGTAGGCCAGCCTGCTTGCCTTTTGTGTGATTACGTAATTGAACTCTTGTGTAATCTTGAATCCAGTCACCAGGCCCTCATCAAGCAATAAGCTTGCTGCCCCGGGCCAGGGCACTAGTGCCTTCGTGCTTCAAGACCTGATCGTTAAGGGCTTTGCAAGCCCCCAGCGGGACCCGGGTCCCACCATGGTTAACCTCTCGATGCTCCTTGGAGTTCTTATGGTTATTTTGTTAGGTGTTCGATGATTGTTGCCACTCTTGGTTTTGGCGGATGGCGCAAAAGTGCCTCTGACACCGCGAGTGCGCCACTGGGAGACATGTGAGCGAGGTTAAAGTGGAGTCGTGCCAAAGCACGACGCGCCCTCTTTCATTATTAAGATGATGATTCCATCATCCTGGAGAGGTAGAAGCCACATGACCACGGTGGCGGATGCGAGCCGCACGGCTCGACGTCATCACGAGAGCCGAAGAGAGGGGTGAAACAGGTCCGTTGGGTGTGTCCGCCGCTGCTATATATATATAGCTAGCTAGCCCTTAGGTAGAGCCAGTGCTCTCGCCGCTGCTTCTGCTTGCTGATATCTTATAAGTTACCTTTCAAAGAAATTTTAGGGATAAGGATTCCTGTTAAAGTAAAGTTGTCGCCCAAAATATCTTATAAGATATTAGCACTAGTAGACACCGGGTGTACAAAAAATATTATACACGATAAATATTTCATAAAATGTCCAGAAATAGTTCATACAATTGCTGATAGTAGGGCAGAAGTTTCTACAGACATGTCTGGAATAAAGAAAATCCACAACCAGTTAGCATATAATATTGAAGTATACATCAATGGAACTAAATACATAATAGATGAGATTACAATAAGAGATCTATCAATGATAAATGATGACATGATAATAGGCTTAAGATTTCTTCAACAATCGATGGACCACGGTAATACATGAACAAGGAATTACATTTATACCATATCAAGACAATGTTTCTTATATTTGAAGTTCGAAAGCGTGGTGGAACCTCCAACCTTGATAACCTTGAAATACCTAAATTTGAACCAAAAAATATGTATAGATTATGAGCTTAGTGAAAGTATAGACGAATATTACATTGCAAGTTCTAATATAGAATGTATAGGATTACAATCTTTTGCACCAAATTGGTATAGAGATATTAAATCTAAAAAAGATATAGAAAGAATTGTTCAAAGATTAGAAGACATTCAAATAATAGGAGAAATCCCAATGAAATATTGGGAGAAAAATTCAATCATTTGTAAAATCAATATAATAAATCCAGACTATATAATCAAAACATGCCCAATAGAGGCAACCCCAAAAGATATAGAAGAATTTAAAATGCATATAGAAGAACTGTTAAAGTTAGGACCAATAAGGGAAAGTAGAAGCAACCATAGATCGGCTGCCTTTATAGTAAGAAACCATGCCGAAGAAGTTAGAGGCAAATCTAGGATGGTCATAAATTATAAGAGGTTAAATGATAACACAATTGAAGATGCTTATAACATCCCTAATAAACAGGAATGGATCAATAGGATACAAGGAAGCAGATATTTCTCTAAATTTGACCTAAAAGCAGGATTTTGGCAAATAAGGATGGCAGAAGAGTCTATAGAATGGACCGCATTTACATGTCCTCAAGGACATTATGAATGGCTTGTAATGCCATTAGGTCTAAAAATGCACCTGCCATATTCCAAAGAAAATGCAAAATATCTCTAATGAAAACCAAGAATTTATATTAGTCTACATAGATGATTTGCTAGTCTTCTCGAAAACATATAAAGAACATATCGCGCATTTAGAGATATTTTTTAGAAAGGTAGAACAAAATGGATTAATTTTATCCAAAAAGAAAATTGAAATATGCAAATAAAAGATCAACTTCCTTGGCCATGAAATAGGAGAAGGCAGAATACATCTACAAGAACATATTGCTAAGAAAATTTTACAATTCCCTGATGCTATGAATGATAAAAAACAACTACAACAATTCTTGGGAATTGTAAATTATGCTAGGAATTATATTAATAATTTAGCAAAATTAGCAGGTCCCCTATATGCTAAATTGAGAAAAAATGGTCAAAAATATTTTAATTCCGAAGACATTAAATTAGTAAGGCTAATAAAAGAACGGGTGAAAGAGCTAAAGCCTCTAGAATTGCCCTTAGAAGATAATTATTTCATTATTGAAACAGATGCATCTCAACAAGGTTGGGGTGCTGTATTAAAGCAAAGACCTACTAAATATTCACCTAAATCAGAAGAAAAAATATGTAGGTATGCCTCCGGAAGCTATAAATTAAAAACAGTAAACAACACAGACAGAGAAATCTTAGCAGTAATCAATGCTATAAATGCCTTTAGGTTATATCTAGGATTCAAAGAATTTACGGTTAGAACGGATTGTGAAGCAATATGTAGATATTATAATCAACTTAATAGCAAGAAAAGTTCTACTAGAAGGTGGATTTTATTTGAAGATATCATTGCTGAAAATGGATACAAAGTTATATTCAAACATATTAAGGGAAAAAATAATCAGTTGCCTGACATGCTCTCCCGTATACCTTTGTTGCAGGAATGAAGAAATCCATGAGCTACAATGGAGTTGAATTTTTTACATTTGGTGAAGATAACAAACTTAAAGTATTTCCACCAAATACTTATAAGTTTAAACCAAAGACTCATATAATATTAGATGAAGTCCAAGAATGCATTCTAGACAATTTCGTACCAATATAATAATAAGACAGAGGAAAAAGGGTACATGCTATCAATATTAAATAGTCTTGCTGAATATTTTCATCTAATAAATGAGCTAATGCCAACCACAGAAAATAATGAAATAATACAACAAAAACCTATATATGTAGTGTTTGATGGGAAACTCCCAGGAGTTTACATATCTTTCGAAGAAATAGTAGCCCAAAAAATAGATGCAAAATTAATGGGGGGCTTATCATGGAAAAAATATATAGATATAGACGAAGCATTAAGCCAAGCCGGAAAATATTAGGAATAAATTACTATTTGGAGCCACCGCAAAAGAATATATACAAAAATACAAAAGGGCCAAAAATAAGAAAGCACCGAAACCCCATATTATACAAATATTAAGAGTGAAGGGTCTTCCAAAAAACCTACATATAAAGAATGCTTAATTAAGGGAGTTGATCCCTTAGATGGAGAATATATTGATTGGAAAATAATTGAAAAATTTGAAGAAGCATCACCTCAACTAAAAAAGGAATTAAAAGAAGAAATACTTAAGGAATTAAAACAAGAAATGAATACCAAATTTGAAGAAATGAAAAAAGCATATGACGAAAAATTTGATGTTTCCTTCTCGATGTTGATACCATGGATATGGGTGGTCATGGACAGCCAGACCAATGAAGCAATATAACTAAAATACTAAGTTTAAATTTGATAACAATTATCAATCTTCTCGTGGGGTAAGCCCAACCATAATATAAAAAATTCTGAATCAATCCAAAAATGCTTTCGGTGAAGTGACAACCATAATATAAATAATTCTGAATCAATCCAAAAATGCTTTCGGTGAAGTGACATTTCACTGTAGAGAATATAACATCTGGCATAAAAGGAATGACAAAGGTACAAAGGTGTCTCCACCTCGTCTATAGAGCCGACTTGTGAATCCACAGTGACAAGAAGATAAGCTCGAAGCACCTCGAGCATCCTTCTCCATCCCCTATAAAAGGAGGAGCCTGCCCAGTTGAGGAGGACACACCGCAAGAAGGAGCCTTCCACTTAGAGCCTTCAAGCAACCCACCAGTCTCGTAGTAATATTCTAGAATCCACCTTGCCAAGCATAGTTGAGCAAGGAGTGTAATATTTAATCAGTGTAAGGTAAGAAAAAACTTGTTGTATTCTCTTCGGGGTTCCCGAAAGGGAAAACCGTATGTAAGCTTGCCTGTTTAATATGAAGTAATTTTCATTATGTATCCCTGTCTGTTTGTTCTAGTCAAGCGTTTATGCTAGGGACCCTATAGGAGAAACCTCTTCGGTAGTTCTCGTTCTTAGCCTGCATCTTGCATAGGCGTTTGAAGAACCCTGAGTCCGTAGAGAAGTGTTCCCTTTGGGTGGAACTGCCTGGGGAGACGATAAATTCTTAGCTAGATCATTCGTGACTAGGGATATATATAGTTCTAAGTTGCTTCTAAGAAGACGGTAGGTGAGGCATACGGCGAGTACCGAGTAGGATTTTAAAACTTCGAATCAAGCGCCATTGTTTAGGACTCGCCACCGCAAAGATCCAAAAAAAATTTTTTGCGAATATTTCAGAGACGTGAACAGTAAAAGTGAACAGTAGTAAACAATAGAAGTAAATAGTGAATCGTGAATAGTGAATAGTGAAAGTAAATAGTAGCAAATAGTAACCTTGATAGTGAGCAGACGCGAATAGTAAAGTGAACAGTTTTTCGAAATAGAGATAAAAATAAGTGGTATCAGAGCCAGTCATCATAGAAAAACTAAATTCAGAAGTTAATATTGGAAAAGTTATTACTACCAAAGAAAATATTAATATAAGGTGTAGACTAAATCATATCGAAGACCATAGTTGGCACTCTAATAATAGTCAATTAAATTTAATTGTTGACCTAATCTATAATTTTTATACAAATTAGGATAAAAGGCAAGAAGAATTAGAGCAAAAATTTGAAGAATTATATAAAGAATGAAAACAGATTGAAGAACAATATTTTCTTGTTAGCAACAAATTAAATTCTGCATTAAAATTACTAGAAGAATATAAGACCAGGCAGAATAAGATCTCGCAAAATAGCGACTATATCAGAGAATTGTTAGAAAAAATAAAATCTAGTGAAGGAAATGAGATAGTCTTGGCTTCATCAGGTATAATTGCATCCTCACAAGCCATTAATTCAGAAAAATGGACTTATCTAAAAGTCTCTTCAGAAGAATAGCAAGCAGAGATGATAGATCTTTAAGTTATACTGATAAGCAAAAAGGTAAATGTGAAGACATAGATGAACTGGAAGATATTGCAGAAGTAGACAAACAGCTCGAAAGATATCAAAGAGATACTTTGAGGGCAATAAGACCTCAACAAGTATACTGTATGGGATTCTTTGAGAATAAAAATGGGTTGTACAGAATATCTAGAGAAATAGAATTAAGTGTTCTAACCAAGCCAGTAGATTTAAAAATAGTGGCTAAAGAGTTTGAAAATAGGCTAGCTATATATATATATAGCTAGCTAGCCCTTAGGCAGAGCCAGTGCTCTCGCCGCTGCTTCTGCTTGCTGATGTCGTTGGCAGTGAGCTCTGCGTCCTTGCCGCTGCCATAGATGCCCATCCTCACCATCCTCGCGCAATACAACCCGTTCTCCCCCTTTCGGTGATCCGGGAAGCTCCGCCCCACCATCCCATCATCGCCGACTAGCTCATCGTCACTCTACAATTCATGAACAAATACATATATAAAAAATAGAGCATCTAATAGTCACGGAACTTCACGAAAATTAAGTTCAAAATCAATAGAGAAAAAAATACAAGTTCAGACATAAGTAATGTCAGTAGTGTTCATACACTAAATTCGTTTTTTTAAATTTTTTCTATGCGTTAGTTGAGTTTTTAGTACTTTAGAACATGTGAAGTATAGTATATATACGTTGTATGAGTTTTATATATATATAGACACACACTTGAGAATTTTTTAATTGGATGGTACATAAACAATCGAGAACATCCATCAAGAGATTAAAAGGAGTTGTTTCCCAAACTCTACTTCCGACATATTCTTGGAACACAGTACCCTGAACCTGAAGTGTACTGGGTGTGCTCCTGAAAGTTGAGACCGGTTGAGTTTTGCCTCTTGGCAAAGCTTTCCCGCCAAATGCTTTGTGTCGCGGCACGAATCATGATGCACATTTGTACACAAACAGTTGTAACGCTAGCGTGCACATACGTGTGCGTACCTGGAGCCAGTGCTTGGTGGTGCTCCGGTAGCCGGTGGCGAAGACGATGGCGTCGAAGACGTGGCGCCGGCCGTCGAGGTACTCGGCTTCGCCACCATGGACGCTCTTGATGCTGGCCCGCATAACATGGATCTCACCACATCTGATCTTGGCAAGGTGCTGACGTCGAACACCGGGTATTCCGGCTTGGTCATCTTCATAGCAAAGGGCCCGCCGGCCGGCCGCCAGAACCCGTACTGTGTGGTGTCGCCGAACACGAGCCGCACATGAGCAGAACCACCTTGTCGACCACCCACGTCGACAGGTACCTCTGCAACGTCATCCCCACGCTCCAGATCTCCCTTGCTCACCAAGTGCACCTCGCCACGAACAACGATGGAGGTGGCGGCGTCGGCACCGGCGAGGTCGTAGGCGATCTCCATGCTGGAGTTGCCACAGCCGACGACGAGCACATATTTCCCCTTGAACCTGTCCACACACCGGTAGTCGGTGGAGTAGACGACCTTCCCGGGGAACATGTCCATCCTGGGCACCTCCGGCACCACCTTCTCATCGTTCTCCCTGCCGCCAGCTATCAGGTACCTCATCGAGTACCACTCCACACGTCTCGTGGCGAGGTCGACGGAGTCGACGAGCCACCACGCGCGCGGCGTCGTAGCGAGCAAAGCGGACCTCACGGTGGAGGCGGGAGTGGACGCCGAAGCGGGACGCGTAGGCGTCGAGGTAGCCAGCGAAGTCGTCGCGAGGGAGGTAGGTGGGCGCGTCGCCGGGGTGGGACGCGTGCGACAGCCCGTAGTAGCGCTTGGGGAGGTGGAGGCGGAGGCGGTCGTAGGCGCGGTGCCGCCACAGCAACGCCACGCAGTCGTCGCGCTCCAGGACGAGGCTCCCAACGCCGTGCACCGCCAGGCACGTCGTCGCGGCCAAGCCGGACTGCCCGACGCCCACGATGATCACCTCCTCCTCGACCACCACCTCATGCTCCTGTGTCATCTCCTCCTCCTTGGCCACCACCGCCGCCACCATTACCGCCGCCTTTGCAGAGCTCGATCGTCGCGCGTGTGGAGTGAAGCAAAGTGTTGGGGTTATAGATGGCCAAACGGTCTGCAGCCCAACAGCACGGCCCATGGCACGGAGATTTGGCCTGACCCAGGCACGACACGGCCCGACCGTCGGGCAGTGCTTGGGCCTTGTCCTCAGCACGACGTGTTGGCCCGGCATGGCCCGACACAACGATGAAGGAGGCAAATAGACTTATTTCAGCCATATAAGGCATGGCCCAAAACACTGAGGGATGCAAAATAGACTTATTTCAACCATATAAGACATGGTCCAAAGAGATGAAGGAGGCTAAATAGACTTATTCTAAGAAGAAGCACGATGGGTTGGTCGTGACTTCGAGTTGGCACGACACGGCCCGAGTCTTATTGAGCCGTGTTAGTGATATGTCCTAAAGGCAACATAGAGATGTTGGATATCATGGTCAATGTTTATGTATCAATGAATAAAGTGTTATTCAGTTCCATAAAATAGATAACTTATATTGATCAATAAGTATGTGACTTATTTATGAGACTCTTTATGTATGAGTCTATTTCTAAATGATCTCTAACCATATATCATATCAATGGAACAAATATGATTCTAAGATCAGCATGTTTATTGATTGATGATCATGTCTCATAGATCATGGTATGGAGATACCAAATCAATTAACGTGAACATGTGTTAGAGAACACATTGTTGGATAGACCCACCTTGAGACACTACAGGGAATTAATATACCATTAGTTGGTCTCAAGTAGTGTTGGTGCAAAGTCCTTAGACCTGAGATCATCATGGATTCCAATATGTGTAACGGCTTACTTAGGGACTACCAAACGTTATTCCGTAACTGGATAGTTATAAAAGTAGTATTCGGGTTTGCTATAAAACATGTAGTGGGATGTGAATGATCAAGATGGAATTTGCCCCTCCTTTGGGAGAGATATCTCTGGGTCCCTCGATGTAATGGATTGTGGAAGTGCATGGCCATGCCTAGTTGATTGAGGAGTCAATCAACAGATATATAATCCAATACGAGATCGAGTGAATGATTAAGCTATTGATAGGATGGCACGAGTCTTGTCTATAGCTTAATGATATCGTGAGACAAAAGGATTTGTGCACACATTACAGGTTCAGCCGATATGATCTTCTTGTATGCTTTGGTGTCAACATTCTGCTATGGGCCGCTGTTGACCGGACGACCGAGTTGTACTCGGGTCGGAACCAAGTATACCCGAATCTACAGAGTCGCACACTTAACGAGATGGAACGTGTATTTGAGTTTGACTCGGATACGGCTCAGTTCGGATAGAGATTCGATTGAATATAGATTCTCGATGGGCCACAAGAGCCAGTCGGCCAACTCTATATAAAGAGGCACTTGGGGTGGAGATAAGAGGACAGACACAATATAGAACACCAGCACAACTCCAAGTCGATGAGTCAAGATTCTCCACGAAAACCCTAGCCGGGCGTCAAGTGCTAGCACACAAGGCGTTCGACGATTCCATCCCTCGATGTGTGGATACCGGTAGAGACATCACTATGTTGTGGTGTTATTCGGTGGCATTGAATCTCATCGAGATCCAACTAGCCGAATTCAACTCGGCGGTTGGGTCGGGCGATCGGGAGGTCGGAAGGCCGGGCGAATCGGCGCGGCGTCATCAGCATTGGCAAACCGGCACGAAATCGTCGGCATCGGCGGATCTAAGCGCCATCGAGGTGAGACAAGACGGACCCGGAGTCGGCGAGATCGGCTGGAACGTTTCCGAGGTCGGCAAAGGCGTTTTCGAGGTCGGCAAAGCTTTTCGAGGTCGGCTAGCAACAGTTTGACTATTTCTGCTGCATTGCACATCAACTGATAACGATCTATAGACCCTTACTTATAAGCTTTTCTGGATTCCGCGGTAGAAAATTTTGTTTTATGCTATCGTAGCCTCCGCGTTATCCTTTCAAGTCGTGTCTGGGCCGTAGGTGCAGCCCGTTGGCACGGTCGACCCGAGTCTTATCGGGTCGTGTCGAGCGACCTGTTTGGCCAACTATATTGAGAGTGGATGCATTCAGTATGGGGGAGGCGGCTTAGATGGCATGGGATGACGTTGAAAGGTACTATTTACAGTAGTGTTGACGGTAGTGGGGCCAGCTGTCAGGAAGCCGGGGCTGGATTCTGTTTTTTCTCAAAAGAAAAATTTTGTGGAGCATTACACGTCATTATTACACGCCATTTTGATTAAGGCTCCGTTCTTATGTGCATGTATCATCGAAGTTTGTCAGCTGTCGAAATCTTACGGGCTAATTACTGTTTGCGTAATAAATGCCGAACAACCGCCATCTTTGTTGCTGGTGGGAACGGCGCACCCAGCCGTTTGCCATCCGTTGCTGTTGACGTTAAACGACAACGGTGCGTGTCGGCAGACGCCGCTCCACGGAAGAATCAAACGCCAGGATGGGCTGTTGCGGACGCAATGTGGTCAGGCTGGCGCAAGGCACACGCAACGAATCTGGTCCCACTATCAGTACAGAAGAGGAAATGGTTGTGCGTAATTTTTTTGGCAAGTAGAAACACAGGATCACTAGAAATGTTCGTACAGTACATATTAATCTACTTTGGACTAGACTTCGGTAACATAAAATTAATTTAGGAAATTAAAAGTGCAAACAATTTTTAATTAAGCAAAACAGGGTCTTCGCGAACTAATACATGCGTACGTACATCGACATACACATGCGTAAAGTACACCAACATATATGGAAATGAAGATTTCACTAGCTGAAAGTCTGCAGAACCGGAGCGATGAAAGCACCTGCCATCCCAACATGTGCGAATTAATCGCTAGCCCATAAAAACTTGATCAGCGATGGTTTTGCGGTACGCAGATATAGCTTGCTCGCTGTTAGGAGCGTCGTACTAATGACACAGCGGTGGAGCCAACGGAACTATAGGAAACCCGTTGTACAATGGGTTCTGAGTGTGAAAATGTGGGTCGGCACTGTCAATCCGAAAGTTGTGTAGAGCCAAGGCTGCTTGTATAATCTTGGTCTGTGCAAGAGGCTCAGGATATGAAGGAATTTGCCGCAGTATACGCAACTGGTTCTTCATGATACCAAAATTCCGTTCAACTATGTTACGCATTGCGAACTGCATATAGTTAAATGTTTCCTCCCTTCCAACAGGAGATGCTACTTCATCGCTAGTAAAATCATCCATGTGGTAGCGACAATACGGGTATGGAGACATAAATCCATACCTGCTAGGATAACCAGAATCCACCAACAGATACTTTCCTGCAGTAGCAAGTAAACAAAGTGACAGTCAATAGGTACAATTACCATAGTTGGCAAAAGCAAACTATTTGATTTTAAAAATAACCTGCAGAATGGTTCTCGTCCCATGGCAATCGTGGAAAAGTATATGGATAGGTCCTGACAGCATTGGATAGCACTCTTTGATCATGCACCGATCTAGGCCATCCCGCATTTGCAAAAATTACATGATCATCCCAGGCAATCACAACAAGGACGTTGCGTGAAGTATCGTTGTGACGGTAGCAGTGTGCAATAGCCAGACTTCTAGGAACAACAACTGGAATGTGTGTTCCGTCGACGGCACCCACCGCGCGCCAGAACGGATCAAAGGATTGGTCCTGCAGCACACGATAGTGTTGCGGATAGTTGTTGGGATCCACCGGCTTGAGAATATCGGTTGCCATGCCAGACATTGCATCTAGCACCTTGTGAAAATAAGTACCGATTGTACTGGAAGAACGAACCATTCTATTGTTGGTTGCCCTATGAGAATTTCCTCCTGCCATTGTATACAGGAAGATTCCTATCGCCTCCATAGGACATATCTCAACTGTCCCTTGCAGGTTGTATCTTGTGGTGAGAATCCCATGTAGTGCATGAATTTGATCTGCACGCAAACGAAACATGTTTTGACACTGAGCGTCGTTTGCCATTGTCTCCATCATCCAAGACATTCCCGATTCTTGTGATAGACGCCGTGGAGCTCTAACGTTCACATTATCCACCAAACTTGCAGCCAGTTGTATAATAATTTCGTCTTCTTCAGATGTGTACCCATTCTTTGACCCTTGGCTTGTCTCATCAGAACTGCTCATCTATCTAATACACAATGCACAAACAGAGCTTTTAAATGCTAAATGAGATTAGATTAGTTGAAACCTTTGAATAATATATGCATATGTCATGATTTTCTTTCAACTGCCAAAAAATATTGTTAGATGTACACTAACATATCAAAAACAGCAACTTCATAAATATAGATTGCCATAAAACAACAATTATTCACAACTGAAACATAATGGATTAGGATAGAGCAAAGACGGATATGTCTGCAGCAAACATCAGGACGCACATCACTCAACACAAACATAAACTAACCGACTAAAATGATACTCCATCACAAACTAATAGCATAGGTTTTTATTGCAGGTTGCCATGGCTTGCATCGAAGAAGGCAACCCAGTGCATCACCACATCTAGCACAGCGGTGCACCATCTGCTCCTCCAGTCCCATAGTCTCCACCGAAACCACTGCCCCCTGGACCGAACCCTCCACCAAATCCACCACCACCCCCACGACCAAACCCCCAACCAAATTCACTAGGACCTCCAGCGCATGTTCGTGGCGGAGCACCTCCACTATTCTTCAGAAAATAGTGAGTCCTCACAAAAAAACTCTCGCTGAGCAGGTGTTACTGCATCATCCAGGAAAAAAGAGCAGTAGTAGGGTCACTGAAAAGAATCAAAGCCATGTGGTACAGCTCAGAATCAAATGCATGACCATCGCTCTTAAGCAACTCAAGGCATGCCTTCCCCCCACAAGCATCGCGATCACGCTGACGTTGTGCTTTACTCTCCTGAGATTTGACCCTCAGGTCAGCAAGCCTATTGAGAGCATCACTAGCAGAGGATCCCCTGGAGCGCTTTGAGCCACTAGTTCTTGCGCTCCCAGGGGTGCTAGTCCTTTTGCCAACTCTTCTAGCTTCACGGCTGGATGGTTTAGGTTCAGGTGACCTATCCATGGCTGGGGCATCAACCAGATCATCAATGTCAATCGGTGCAGCCTGCAAAGGAATAACCTCGTTAGCTGGTTCAGCCCCTGCTACAGCCGAGTGATTCCCAATCACAGTCTGACCGCGGAAAACCACATGGTGTTCAGCAATGAATCGGAGTGGTGCAGTCCTAAACACTTTAGCTCCCTTCCTCGTCTGTATAAAGAGAAATAAAGGAATGAGCAACTAGTCAAGAAGTAATTGAAAAAATGAATGTACAACTATGTGATATGCAGTTAGGAACAATGGGCAGCAGCATATGCATGCAGATACAACAATTGTAAGCATACATGCATGAAGAATGAGTAAATGTGGAGCAATACAAGGTATGGCATGTTGTGCACAACATCTGCAAGGTATTTAGTTGGCAAAATTTGTAACAAAACACTGGAATGTGTGTACTGAATAAACGTGCATCCTATTCAATATATAGGATATGGTATCTTCATATATCTACGTCTATCTATCGATTTAATACAACATCATCTTGATAATGTATAGAGAAATTTTTTTGTTACACAGGCTCATGTTTACTAGGCACAATTTTTTGATCAAAGCTAGGATCTTTCAGCATTAATCCCATGGATTGAATGAATACTGATTTCATCTAGTAACTACTTGCAAAAAGAATTTAACGTACTAAAATCTTCTCAACTCATTGAAACCTAATTTGCATTTTAATTTAACGGACTGAAATTGCACATAAATACTATAAATATACCAACAATTACCACAAAAAATCTTGAAATTACATATAGGTTATGCGAAGTCAGGTTAACTCTACTGCGGGTTGATCGATCGTACTAAAAACATATTGCCGAACTGAATTCAAATCACCTAACACTTCATAAATCAAAACATAATTGCATGAACAGTTGCAATACAACTGTAAACACAAACAACCTTCAGTACTCAACAATAATTGCCTACATCTATCACATGTGATAAACAGATAATATTGTCATATTTATGGGTTTGTAGCTAAGAGGTGAGGCATATGTACATGTACATTTCTACTAGGTGATAATCTCAGTTTTGATGAACTTACGTTTTCCATTTGCTTCCACCATTGGGGGCTGGCGTCAATCGTCTGCGTGATGGGGTCATGACCGAGTCCCGTGGCCTGAGTCTCAAGCCAAGTCCATGTTACGAAGCAGCGACGACATGATTCCCAAAAATTATTCAACTGCTGCCTGTTCACTTGTTTATTTGCCTTTTCCCACATTTTGCACTGCAAGTTGATGTACCCCTGGGATTTTGGACATCAGGAGGTAATGTTCCTGGCAGCTATCACCTCAAGACAGCTTTCCAAGAACAGCCTGAGCTCCTCCTCCGTCCAATGCGCATGATTTCTGGCCATCTATTCGCAAAAGTCAATAAACAACATTCCTACAACACAATGATTGACTGAAGAAGTAGAAAGATACCTTGGTTAGTTGATCCGAATGGAGAAGATCCCAGTCGAGCCCTCTAGCGATTGCGGATGGAGTTAGCCGATGCACAAGTTGCCGTAATGCTTCTGGCGATTTCACAGCAACAGTTGTGAGCATAGCTGTGATGGCGTCAACTTCCTCGAGTGATGCGACACCAGAAGCACCGTCAGTGTGCAATGAATCGGATGATCCCTCGCTCGAAGCCAGATCGGAGCTAACCGAACGGCCCTGTGCGACTCACTGAGGGACTTTAGGGCGTTGGGGATGGAGAGTGGAGCTACTCTACTGGTTGTATACTTCCGCTTTAACCCATGAGAAGCCATTGGAGAGGATGGAGGTCTTCAAATAGGTAGGGGATTGGGAGGGCTTGAAATGGAGGAGGCAAGAGGCTTATTGTTGTGCACGCCGGAGCAATAGAGAGAGGGCAGTCACCTCACGCTTGCCAAGCCACCACCCAACATTCAAACTGCAGGATCAATGGCACTCTGGATCCAGACTTTCTCTTTCTCCAATGCGATACTCTGCCACCTCTCTTCCTCCTGGATGCCTCGCCACCAAAATCAAGCTTGAGTCGTCGCATCAAACGGGCCACTGATGCATCCAGGTTTCCAGCTCCTCCTCTCACCACGGCAGCGGGTGTGCAGCCTTTTGACCGGAAATGAGCCACGCCGACGTTGCGCTGCGTCTGATGGGTAACAAGAGCTACGCTGCCACGGCGGAATCAAGCTATGGCCCATCGGTCGCTAGCTGTAGCCTACATAGCAGCGATACGGGTGGAGCACGCGTCCTCTGCCAAGCTTTTTGCAAGATGCAGCAGTCGGGACGGAGGAAGACGACATGGGGTAGGTGGTTGTCCACGCGGGCGGACGCCGTCATCCAACGGGAATCTAATGGTACACCACGCCGTTAACACACGTTATCACACCGTATGGGTTGCTACAATACCAATTCAGCCCAATTCAAACTTACCCCCATCTTGAGCCTAACCAGCCCAGCTCATCCCAGCTCAGGGAGCACATACGAATGGAGCCTAAAAGAATAGGGTTTTACTATGCAGAGACTAACATCCCCGCAAGCCTCAGGCCTCGATTACAGCTGTAAATTTACATCTCTCGAAAAGTCAGGAAGCTTCGACGGGCCGTTATCCTACTACTTCTTGAGCTCATGCATCGCGTCGTTGAGGACTCTTTCTTTGCGTTGAAAGACTCTTGTGTTCATCCCCTTCCAAATTGTCCAAATCATCAGAATCGCAACCATGTTGTTTCCTTTGAGCCAAACTTCCGATAGCCCAGTGTCAGTTGTTTCCTCGTTGCAGGACACAGCTGATACCTAGCCTTCTCCACACCATGGTCCACAGCTATTGCGACTAGACGCACACGAGACGAGAAGTGATCAATTGTCAAATTAAATTTTAAAGAGTGTGTGTGTGAACATTTTACGAAAATATACGTTTTCTGTGGGTAGGTGATGTGATACCGTGCCATCGGCGTAGCTCGAAGATGTGGGATCGACGGAAAGGGGTGATCCTATAGCGCCAACACGCACGACCTAGATGGTCCCGTGCTCGGGCAACATGGCACTCTATCGGCCTACTCCACAGATGCACGACTGTCGCGGCCTGATCGATGGCGTGGAACAAGCAGAAGGCACCGTGGGTGGTGCCGCGTGATCGAACGGCACCACAACAGAGTCCCGTGTTTCAGCGTCGTGTCAACAGTGGCGCGGAGCCAGCAATTTTACCAATAAGACTTATGTGGGTCATATAAGGCAAGCCCCAGGGCGATCAGATAGAAATATATAAATGCTAAGACGGTAAAAATCGATCCAACGGATGGGCGAAACTATGTCCTTATTCTGACACAAGGATTTTTATGTTTTCTAGCATTCAGCCAAAACTATATTTATACATGAAATGATAGGATTCCCATTTACCTATCACATGAAATATTGAACCATTTTCTCTTTTAATACATGAAATGATAGTATAACTTTCTATAATCATGCATGTAAGGTTAATATTAGCAATAATACTCATTTAGTTGTATTTATAATTTTATACCTAAACCAGGCTATCAACATGTTATCTAAGGAGAATGAGAATATATCTAGTCACATGAAATAATAGAATTCTCCTTTTCTATACCTAATTTGATAGGATGTCTCTAATGCATGAAATAATGACTTATATGGACTAAAGGATTTCTTGTATTCACATGAAATAATGATATATATAATCTAAAGAAAATGAAATGATAGATTATAACTATCTAACTTAACTAACCCATCCCACAAAACATTTCTAACTAAATATACTATTTAAAACATAGTAACTTATTATTTTTAAATCTTATAAATGATCAAAGATAGTTTGACTTGCCTTTAGAGTCAACTGTCTCAAATCCTTCGTCTTTTTTTACAGTAGCGAGGGAATTTACGTCGACGATATGGTCGAGCTCGGTTCCCTCCGCGAACTCGACTCCACGATCTATCGTATATCGATAAAAGAAATCAAACAAACAATTCCAAATAAATACCAAATAAACATAAAGATTCGTAAATAAGTTTAAAAGATAATTTTTGAAATTTAAATAGGAGGTTTATTTGTTAGATCCTAAAATTTAAGATTCGGGCTTAAATAAAATAAAATAAAAAGAGTTGAAAGAAATATTTAAAATATTTTAAAAGGAAAAATGGATAGGTTTGAGAAAAATGAGAGAAATTATAAAATAAAATTTTGAAAGGAGTCAAAGGGGGTCAAACTATTTTTCTAGAGTTATTTCTAAGTTTCTATATTTTTTTATCTCTCTTTTGTTTTTCTCTCTCTCTTTTCTTTTTCTCTTTTTTCTTTATTTTCTCTCTTTCTCTCTCCTTCTCTCTCTCTTCTCTTTTCTTTCTTTCTTTTTCCTTCTCTCCTCTCTTTTTCTTCTACGACCTGCAGATGGGGAAAGAGGCGGACGGCGATGAGGGATGGCCGGCTCTAGGGGCAAAGGGTTCTACATCCATTTACAAGCTTCGGGGAATCCATTTCAGGGCTTGGCCTGGCCGGGGAGGCGGCGAGGCGGCTTGGCGACGACGGCCTAACCGCGGCGGCGGTGGTGCTCGTCGCGACAGTTTTTCGGCAATGGTTCGGCCAAGGCAAGAGGTGTATGAGCATCTATACATCATGGGTAAGCTAGCTAAGTGATTCACTAGGTCGGGAATGCACTGAAACGTCTTGGCGACGTGTGTACAGCGGCGGCCGGAGCAGGAGACATGCGGCGGCCTCGCCAGCAGCAATTTCCAGCGACTTTTGGACCTGGGCAAGTTAGGGGAAATGTAGCTCTAAGTGTATAGATCATGAAAATACCTTCAATTTGAAGAGTGCTCAACCGATGGTGGCAAATTCCGAATAATCACCCGTGCGGCTCAAACCTAGGGTTCTTCGGTCTTCTTCCAAATTCGAGCAACTCACTGAATAAGATTTGGGGAATTTTGGAGGAAGATAGAAGAAGGAATAAAGACGAAATTTTTGTATGGAAAGTTTTGGCCGAGGTGCTCTATTTATAGTAGATTGAAGTCGGTTTGCTCGCGGGATAGCGTCGGCCATGGCGGTTCGATGTAAAGTCGGTTCGCGGGAGATGAGGTTGATGACGTTGTTGCTCCAATTGTGTGTTGACGCGTGGACAAGGGAAAGGTGGTAGCTCAAGGTCGGTGTCGTGGCCCGGTGGGCATGGTGGTGTCCACGACGCGACAGCTTCAAACAGGCAGCATGGCGGTCGGGCTGAGGCAGGGAAGGAAGAAGAAGAAGGAAAGAAAGAAAGAGGAAAAAGAAAAAGAGGGAAAAGAAAAAGAAAAAGAGTAAGGGAAAAAAGAAAATAAGAGAAAAAGGAAAATTTAGAAAAATTTGAAAAGAATTTGATCTAGGGTTTTAAAATTAATTTAAACTCAATTTTAGGGAATTTTCTTGAATTAAAGTTAAATTGGGATTTTTCAAAAAAAGGAATAATGATTTAATTGATTTAAGATTTTTAAATTAAAATAAAGGAAATAAAATAAAAGTTGCAAGAAGATATTAAATGATTTCAAATGTTTTGAAATGGAACCAACGATAAACTTGTCGCAAAAATTTTCTAAGGTATTTTTAAAAGTATGAATTTTTAGGGATGTTGCAGCTGGTTGGTTTGAAGAGACCTTAATTTCAATAAAATCTGGGTAACCACTGAAATATTACGGCGTGGTTGGTATCGCTGGTCCAAACCCTGAGATGGCTGAGACCCCTATCTGTGTCGCATCACCAAAACGCAAAACCGAGGGTCCATCGATGTTGGCTCGCCCTGTGCCGCTCTCGCTTCTCCGTCATGCAACACCAAGGGCTCACCTAATCCTTGCATTTTCGTCACCCAAGACTGCAGATTAGTTGCTGTTGTCACACTATCGCCATTTTCGTGTGGCGGTTCGACGATCTCTCCTTGGGTTCACGCTATGGACAAGCCATATCGTGTCCATCTCACACCACCCACATGCAAACTTCGGTATCGTACTACTACCCCGTGATACCGACAGTATATTTTTGCAAAATCAATTTCATCCCGTATATTTCTAAGAAAAAATAAGATAAACTGTATTTTTTTATTTTTTTCTACAACACAATCACCTAAACTAATTTCCACTGGCCTGTTTAGCATCACAAACTACGGGCCAGTCGGTGGGGTGGGAGAGAGGTGCGGCCGCTCTGGCCCCCCTGCACTGCAGGCCTTTGCTGCCGTGGCCCAACAAGCGGCAGGGGGGGAGGCAACGAGCCGAACAGCAAGGTTTTTCCTTATTCACGCGATATTGCCGCCGTCCACGTCCTCACGCGAACGCGAGATCGCGGCATCGCGCATTCATCCCGCAGGCCGCATCGCCGACGCATCACGCATCAACCATCCGCGGGCCGTGGCCGGTTCCGCTTCCGCGCTATGCGCGCAGGCGCTTCTTCGGCCCCCCTGCCATCGCTCGTCGGCTGCAAATGCAAAACTGCTGTCATGCTGAATCATCGGAGTACTAGACGATCGAATTTTGCAAGAGAGGAAGTTGAGAGAAAGTTAGCGTTTCGAGTTTAGTTCGAGATTTTGGTGAGGAATGTTGTTGTTGCTGTGGAGATTGTGGCAATCGGGTATCCACATGGCAAGCTTATCCGACTGGAGGTAGGGATAGATTGCGCTTGCTATATCTGTAAGCCGAACTTGACTTAGGTGTTACGGTTGCCGTTAGAGATAAGGCAATCGGCCTATAGTCACAGTTTGGTAAGATTGAGGAAACCAACTTAGAATAAGATAGGGTTTCCGACTTGTAAACCTTTCCTCCCAAGACTATATAAGGGGGGTAAGGGGCGTCCCTTGAGGGATATTCCAACACTAGATCTGAGATTCAACTTCATAAGCGAGAGCTTTAGATCACGAGATCAATAAAGACACTCGGCGGATCGAATCCACCGAAACAGAGTAGGGTATTACCTCTCGAGAGGGCTGAACACTGTCTAAATCTTCTTCTTCTTCTAACCCATTGTGCTTGGCGATCTCGATTGCGACCCCATAAAATATATTGCCGAAACCAAGTTTCGACGGTTGGCGCGCGGTAGGGGGCGCGCGTCGAGACTTCTTCAACAATCTCGCCGACAAGCGTGATGGGATCTCCTTCAAGACTCGGCGACTTCGCCGCCAACTTCGTCAGCGACTCCTCCCTCGACTCGGATTCGAACCGGTCGGAGGGAACAACCCACTCGGCGCCGTTCGGGCTCTCCAACGGCGCCGAGATCTTCGACAACATCTTGAAGACCAAGATGCGATCCACCTTTTCCGATGACGGACTTCACTCGGCGCCATTCGGATTACCGAATGCCACCGAGATCTGCGCCAATCTTCTTGCCTCCCGACGGAAGCAATCTACTCGGTGAAGACCTTTCGGTGCCGTTTGGGTTACCAAACGTCGCCAAGATCTACAATCATGCTCTCCCCGAGTTGGCGAGGATCCACTCGGAAGAGCCGATCCCCCAAGCTCCGACTCGGGACTGGAACGATCCGGATCCGGGTTACCCAGATCAAGGGAGGTCGCGCGTCATCCTCCCGTCCTTTGGCTCCTGTTCATCTTCGAGCTCAACGGATACCTCGGCTCCGCCGGCTTCGACAATCTCTACGACATCCCCTCTCGACGAAGCCGACAACTCCGATCGCCATATGGATGCGAGCCGAAGTGCTTGACGTCCTCATGGCCGAGCCGGATGAGTCCGACTCAGCCATGGCCGAAGGCTTGCCGAAGAGGAGCGAGCGAGTGGAGCTTGAACGCAAGACGCCGAAGAAGACAAACAACGCAAAGACGAGGCCGATAAAAGGAAAGTGGATCTGCGTGCGTGGACGATCCGCCGGAGGCCATCCTCCAAACACGGGTTCGCAACACCAATGTCTTCCGGACGCCACGCAGAACGCGTCGCCGCACTCACGCTCTTGGATACCGTCATGGAGACGGCTCCGGCCAACGTGACTCCTATACTTGATAAGATCAAGACCATCGTTGCCGCCACGGCTAACGGCCCTCCCACCACTTCGGCAAGAAGGCCGACCGAATCCGTGGCCGAAACGCCCGACAAGAGCCGGCTCCCACCCCTAAGGTCGGAGACTATAGAAGGCCGGCCGGCTCGGTCGTCAACTAGGCCAAGAGGCCCACCTCCCGAGTCCACGCCGAGGCACCAAGAGCAGACGGTCGACTCCCGCCGCAAACGACACGGACGTCCTCCCGTCCACCACCGAGTCCCACCGCAGTTCCGGCTACCCAACCAGCCAACGAAGACCCCGCCGAGTGATCTGCGGGAAGTCCTCGACCGCCGCTACCAAGAGCGCGACCGTCGCACTCGGGAAGATCGGAGGGATCACCCGATAGCGGCGACGATGGAGTACCGGCCTTCACTCGGGAGCTCCGCCGAGTGCATTGGCCGAGTGGCTTTAAGCCCACCGGGATAGAAAGGTACGATGGCAAAACCGACCCCGAATCTTGGTTAAGCGTATATACCCTTGCCATCCGAGCCGCAGTGGCGACAACAAAGCCATGGCGAACTACTCGCCCGTGGCCCGCAAACTCGGCCGAAATTGGCTCACCACCGCCAAGAGGCTCAATCGGCTCGTGGAGCGAGGCGAGAGGACCACTTCGTCGCCAACTTCCAAGGCACCTTCGAGAGGCCCGCACGCACTTCGACCTTTACAATGTCATCCAAACCGGACGAGCCTCCGAAGGATTACATTCGTCGCTTCTCCGAGAAGCGCAACAAGATCCCGAACATCACCGATGACATCATCATCGCCGCCTTCCGAAGGGAGTCCGTGATGAGCCGCTTATCGGCAAGTTCGGACGCAAGCCACCGAAGACGGTGAAGCGGATGTTTGAGACGGCGAATTCATACGCCAAATCAAACGACGCCATCAAGGCCGCCCGTCAAGATCGGCCCGACGAAGAGAGGACAAGCAAGCGGGAGGAAGCCGAAATCCTAAGAAGGATGGCGGCAACAACAACAACCGTGGCCCGAAAGATCGCAAGCGCCGATCCGAAGACCACAGTGGCCGCAACCTCCAATACTCAACGCCGTCCCGAGTCGCCGCCTACGACGCCATTATGAACGCCCGTGCACCCACCATCCGAATCACAAGCACGCGGCAAAGGGCGCTTTATCTACAAGCGTTCATTGAAACGATGACGCGGCGCGGCTCAACAAGAAGCCGATCGACGAGGCTGGCCGTCCGGCGCCAAGAAGAACAATGCGGCGAGAATGCCGAACCTTTTCAAGATCCAGTGGGGAGCTCAACCACATCTTCGGGGCCCGCTAGCTTATGAATCCAAGAGGAAACGAAGCTAAGCGGCCGGGAGGTCAACGCGGCTCAACTCGAAGTCCCTCAATATCTGCGATGGTCGGAGGTGGCCATCACCTTTGACCGCTCGGATCATCCCGACCGAGTGGTCCATCCGGACGCTATCCACTCGTCCCGGACCCCGTAGTCCGCAATATCGGCTTAAGCGCGTCCTCATCGACGGGGCGCGCCCTCAACATCCTGTTTGCCAAGACTATGGACGAAATGCGATCCCGAGGGTCGAACTCAAAGCAAGCTCAGCCCCTTCCACGGAGTTATCCCGGGGCTATCTTCAACACCACTCGGGCATATCTCTCTCCCGGTCACTTTCGGAGCCCGAGAGAATTTCCGAACGGAGAACGTCACCTTCGAGGTGGCCGACTTGAAACGGCATATCATGCCATCATCGGAAGGCTGCGCTTGCCAAGTTCATGGCGATCCCACACTACACTTATCTTTGCATGAAGATGCCGGGCCCCAACGGCGTCATCACTCTTCGCAGCGATGTGAAGCAAGCCTTCACCGCGACAAGGAGAGCTGTGACATGGCCCAATCTCGAGAGAGATTACGTGGCCAACAAGAAGTCCGATTGGCTGCATCTACTTCGGCGAGGGCGAAGTCCCCGCGAAGAAGATAGCCAAATCGGGATCCGCGACGCCAAGACCAAAAAGATCTCCCTTGATTCGTCCGATCCCTCCAAAACTGCCGTAATCGGCGCCGACCTAGATCCTAAATAGGAAAGCGCGCTCGTCACCTTCCTCCAAAATAATAAAGATGTTTTTGCTTGGAAACCATCCGATATGCCCGGAATTCCTAGGGAGGTGATCGAGCACTCTCGAACGTCAAAGATGACGCCAAACCAATTAAACAACGATTACGCAGGTTCGCACGGATCGAAAAGACGCGATCAAAGAAGAACTCGCAAAGCTCTTGGCTGCGGCTTCATTAAAGAAGTCCTTCATCCCGACCGGCTAGCCAATCCAGTCTTGGTCCGCAAGAAGACGGGGCAATGGCGCATGTGCGTCGATTACACCGACCTCAACAAAGCCTGCCCCAAAGATCCATTCGGGCTACCTCGCATCGATCAAGTTGTCGACTCAACGCGGCTACGAACTCCCGAGCTTCTTGGATTGTTACTCGGGCTATCACCGGATCGTTTGAAAGAATCCGACGCTTGAAGACATCTTTCATCACGCCGTTCGGGGCCTCTTGCTACATCACCATGCCTTTCGGCTTGAAGAACGCCGGAGCTACATACCAACGCATGATCCAAAGATGCTTCCGGACGCAGATCGGCAAAAACGTTGAAGCTTATGTCGACGATGTTGTCATCAAGACCAAGCGAAAAGAAGACCCGATCGCCGACTTAGAAGAAACCTTTGCAAACATCCGGGCCTTCGAATGGAGTTGAACCGGAGAAGTGCACCTTCGGCGTCCCATCGAGCAACCGCTCGGCTTCATGGTATCACATCGCGGCATTGAAGCAAACCCGGAAAAGATCAACGCCATCTTAAACATGAAGCCCCGAGTAATCGAAAGACGTCCAAAAGCTCAGCGCTGCATGGCGGCGCTAAGCCGTTTTATATCCCGACTCGGCGAGCGAGGCATGCCCTTCTTCGAGCTGCGAAGAAGACAGACGACTTCCAGTGGACCACGAAGGCGACAAGGCTTTTGAAGACTTCAAAGAATTCCTTACCACGCCACCCGTCCCGGCTTCACCTCGGCCCGGGAACCCCTCTTGCGTACGTCTCGGCCACTCACCAAGTGGTCGACACGGTACTTGTGGTAGAACGAGAAGAAGAAGGACGGGCCGAAGATTCAAAGACCAATTTACTTTGTCGGCGAAGTTTTGGCGGAGCCAAAATCCGATACCCCTGTACAAAAATTGCTTTATGGTGTTCTAATAACCGCGAGGAAATTGGCACACTACTTTCGGTCACTCGGTCACCGTCATCACCTCTTTTCCCACTCGGCGACGTCATCCACAACCGCGAGGCAACCGGCGCATCGCCAAGTGGGCCCGAACCGATGCTGGACTTAACCTTTAAGCCCGGGACGTCCATCAAGTCACAAGCCTTAGCGGACTTCTGGCCGAGTGGGATGAACGCAAGAGCACGTACCTCGGGAAGACCTCCAACACTGGACCATGCACTTCGACGGATCCAAGAGGATCACCGGCTTGGGAGCGGGAGTTGTGCCGATCTCCCGACCGGGAAAGGCTAAGATATGCCCTTCACCTCCACTTCTCCGCCTCACACAACGTCGCCGAATACGAAGCTCTCTTACATGGATGCGCCTTGCGGTCTCACTCGGATTCGTCGACTTATTGTGAAAGGCGACTCCCACTGGTTGTCAATCAAGTGATGAAAGACTGGTCTTGCTTAAACGACACTATGGAGGCCTCCGACAAGAGGTCCGCAAGCTTGAGGACAAGTTTGATGGGCTAGAACTCTCACATGTCCCGAGACATAACAACGAAGCTGCCGATGAGCTAGCGCGGTTCGGATCTAAGCGCGAAGCTGCTCCGACGAGATGTCTTTGTCGAACATCTTTACGAGCCAACCATCACGGCAAAGACGGCTCCCAACGAGCAAACCACGAACGAAGTCACCATGGTCGATACCGCGGAGGACGCCGCTCATCAAATTCTTAACTCAGAAGAGCCGCCGGATGACCGGGATGAAGCGAACGCGTCCGGCGTCGTTGCCAAGCGTACGTCATGGTCGACTCCGATCTATACAAGAGAAGCCCCCTCGGAATTCTAATGAGGTGCATCACACCCGAAGAAGGGAAACAATTACTCCAAGATATCCACTCGGGCATATGCGGAAGCCACGCGGCGCACGCACTCTAGTCGGCAAAGCTTACGGGCAAGGATTCTTCGCTTACCGCGGTCTCCGACGCGGAAAAAGTCGTAAGAACCTGCGAAGGCTGCCGATTTTCGCCCGATAAACCCATGTCCCGGCCAGGAGCTTCAAACAATCCCACTTTCCGGCCGTTCGCGGTATGGGGCTGGACATGGTTGGCCCCTTCAAAAAGGCTCCGGGAGGTTTCACGCACCTCTTCGTCGCAATCGACAAGTTCTCCAAGTGGATTGAAGCCAAGCCGGTTGCCACAATCACCGCCGACAAAGCACGGGATTTTTCCTCAACATCGTGCACCGCTTCGGCGTCCCAAACAGAATCATAACCGATAATGGGACTCAATTCACGGGAGGCATCTTCAAGGAATTCTGCGAAGACTTCGGAATCAAGATCGCTACGCATCGCAGCTCACCCCAAAAGCAATGGGCAAGTCGAGCGAGCAAACGGCATGGTTCTTCAAGGCATCAAGGCTCGCGTCTTCGACCGGCTAAGCCCTTTACGCCGGCAAGTGGGTCCAAGAACTTCCCTCGGTTCTATGGTCGCTGCGAACTACACCGGTCGGGCCACCGGCCAAACTCCTTTCTTTCGGTCTATGGCGCGAAGCCATGTTGCCAAATGAGATGGAGTTTGAGTCCCTCCGGGTCCGCAGCTTCAACGATGAACGCTACGACATCGACCGAGTGGATGACCTCACCCGATTGGAAGAGGCCCGCGAGGCGCCCTCATCCGTCGGCCAAATACCTTCAAGGGCTCGGAAGATACCACGGTCGCAACGTGCGAGCACGAGCTTTCATTGTTGGCGACTGGTCCTACGCAAGATCCGGACCACCAAAGACCGACACAAGTTATCTCCCTTATGGGAAGGACCCTATATAATCGCCAAGTGACTCGGCACTGTGCCTACCGGCTAAAGCGCGAGGACGGGTCCATGGTGGAGAACTCCTGGAACATTGAACATCTTCGGCGGTTTTACGCCTAATCGGCTAAGGCCTCATGTTTTCCTTGACTGCCAACCTCAAGCAAGATGACTTCTTGAGCTAGCAATGGGGGATACACATATCAATAAAGCTCGAATTTTCCTCGTCAAATTTTTGTGCACAATTTGGTTTATCATTGTTTAATGTCCTTCGACTCGAGCTCGGTGTCTAAGGACCGAGAGTTTTCCGATGACCTAATCAAGCCTAGGCTTGGTGACCGAGACGAAAACTACTTAAGAAATTTCACGCAAAGGCTCGAATCAAGGCATTGACATAAATAAACTAAAAATAGGCACAGAGATTTCATGACAAGAGTGTTACGATTACATGACATTCACAAAGCGAAGTCGAATATAAGTTCAAAGCTTGAAATTGTTTACTACATCCAAAGAGATCTTTTTCGCCGCCTCTTGCGCCTCGCCGAGCATATCTAAGGCCTGCTCATCTGTTGTCCCCTCGGCGAAGCCCTCCCGATTGAATGAATATCCACTCGGGGTAGAGGACTTGGTCGTGCAAGAGCCGCACCAGCCCCCATGTTGGCGCTTCGGTGATGTTTTTCGAATCTGCTCGGGAGCAGCGAGCTTGTCGAAGATCTCGATTGGCTCCAGAGCCGGCCCCAACCCCTTGATCAAACAAGGCTGCCAAGATTGGTGCGGCGGCATTGGCGACCTCTTCCCGTATCTCGTCGCTGGATTTGATCCGCCCGAGTAAGACGTCATCTTGGGCTCGGGTCTTTATCTTATAAGCCGCAAGGAGTCCTAGATCAGTCAAGGCACTCGGGAATGAAGCAGCACATGAAATTCAACTTCAAAGAAGGTTACCTTCGAATTCGGCCTCCATTTCGGCCTTGTCGAGGTTGACCGCTTCCAGTTGGACTTGAAGCGAGTGGACCTCCGAAGAATTTTCTACAACAAAAGAGGATTATCAATAAACAAGATCAACAAAAGAATCATGATGAAGCCGAGAGAGGCGGGCTTACTTCCGATTGATCCGCGGAGGTCGAGGTTCGCTTCTCGAAGCTCCGAGATCTCCTTCCTTAAAGCGGCCTCCCTTGAAGCGGCCTCCTCCCGAGTGACCTTCAGCGTCGCCGAACGTCTTCCAAGGAGTTTAAGTGAGGCACCAGCTTTTCCAGCGCCTCGGATTTTGCCATTGAGCGGCAATATTCTTTCTGCATGCAAGGGCAGAAGGATGATCGACTGAAGGATAACGAAGATATAATCAAAAAGAAAGATTAAGGCTTACGTTGAGCGGTCGGGTCGCCTCGTTCGGGCTCTCGACGAGGGCATCCCTTTCATCCTTTTCACTCGCCGGTCGAGGATGATGCCCCGTCTCTCGCCTTCCGAGTCCCGCCACTCGATTCGATCGGAGGAACCCAGTCTCGAAGGCGTAACTGGGATCTCTTCTACCGTGGGGCAAATAAGAAAGACCAATGAAGACATGAAAGATTCAAAATTGAAAGAACAAAGGAAAGTTCGAAGCAAATCTCACCGGTTTCGGTGGCGGCCGCCTAGGTGGGGCAACCGGGCCCTTCTTCTTCTTCGGGCTCTGTGCCGAGTGACCCTCGGTCGGGCGCTCGGGCCGCAGTCGTGAGCTTCCGAGCCGCGGTTTCCGGTCGGGATATCCCGGCGATCGGGGGCTCTTCCCTGGGGCGCTCTCCTTCGAGGAGAAGGGTGCTTCTCCGAACGCTCGCACTTGGTTGCGGGCTCGGGTTTTGGCTCGACGGCCTTGGCGCTTCAGGAGCAGCGGCGGGGGTCGGCCCTTCATCCCCTCCGACGGGATCTATATCCGGGGCTTCCTGCACAAGTAAATACGGCGAAGATAAAGAAAAGTTTTCTATGAAAGAGCTCGGGACTTTGGTTTGAGCTTACAGTTGATCGGCGGATCTTCGGTGCGTCCGCGGCGATCGCCTTAGAGGCGGAGTCTCGACGGAGGAGCGGGACGTCGTCATCCGAGTCCTCGATGATCGCCGCCTTTTGCTTGCGCGCTTGTTCGAGTCCTCACGGCGCCGCCCGCTTCCCGACCGGATCGGCTTGGATTTTTATCCCGCGTCGGCTTCTTAGCGGGCGATGCTGCGCGTCATCATGAGCCATCTTATATGGCTTGGAAATGATAGAGGCGTTCTCCCGCGGAAGAAGGAAGGCGCAACGCTAAGCGACAAGACATCAAGATCGAAAGATACTATAAAGCAATCAATCGGCTTACGGAGGAGGAGGTCGATGGATGCTGAATGGAAGGACGGTAGTATGAGGGCTCGCTCGCGAGATCCCGGATGAGAAGAGCTTGTACATCCGGATCTTCGGATCTCGTATGTGAGCGGATCCGGGTCCTTCCGATTGGGTCCTGTCCGCCTTCGTACTCGAAGGCCGGTTTCGACCGCTCCCGATTGGCGCCGATCGGCACCGATGAAGTGCCGAGTGATTTGTTCCCCGCGAAGGTTCCTCTTCTTCATCGCCGGATCTTCGCGAGCAGATCGTTGGCCTCATCCCATTCTTGGGCTACGGGACGGTGCTCCAAGATGGTTTGGGGACAGGAGGAAGACCGACAAAGGAAGGGAGGCCGGGTTCAAGATTGCCGATGTAGAACCGGTTCGAGTGCCGCCTTTGTTCGAGGATTTCAAGGGGAGAGAGAAGTAGTCTTTGCGGAGAGATCCGCGAAGGCGAGCTGCCCGCCAACGACACAAGGATGGTCCTTGTTCGGATGGGGTTTCGAGTAGAACATACGACGAACAGATTGAAGTGAGGAAGAATGCCAAGGAAGGCTTCACATACATGAATGAAGAGTGCTATGTGAAGCATCGAGTTGGGGTTCGAGATGGTATATTTGAAGACCATAATAGTCCAAAAGCCCCGAAAGAATTCGGAGGTGGGAAGACGAATCCGCAATAGAAAAAGGAGGTAAAGACAACGAGCTCACCGGTGTTTGGGGTCGGGAAGTCCTCCCCGCGGGCGCCATCCCACAAGTTCCTTGGGCGGAAGCACGCCGTGCTTCACCATCTCCTTGAGGGTGTACTCCCTCACGTCCGAGGTGGCCCATTGGTCGAACGGAATCCTCTTTTCTTCCGCCATGAGAGCGAGGTTGTTGAGGAGCGGATTTGGCGAGAAAGGTTGGATCTTGGGCGATAGATGTGGGAGTTTTGGCTGCGGGGGCTAGTTGTCGCGGCGAGCGGCTTCTTGGCGGATGGACGAGGAGCGCGCAAGCCTAGGGTTCTCCGCGATGAACCGATGAGCGTATTATGAGAAGGGGAATTTTGGAAGATGAAGAGGCGGGGACGACCTCGTGTCTTTATAAAGAAAGATTTGAGGGTTGCGCTAGGTTTTCGGTGAGTGGGCCGAGCCCATAAGGAAATCTACGGCCCAACTAAGGTGTGGTCGATACGTGTCCTTAGGGACTTAAGCGGATGAGCTTAAGCGGATTTGCCACGGCAATATGCGCGTGTCCGAGTGCCCAATACCTTTAAAGATCCTTCCATACCGCGGTTTGTCGACTTCATGAGAAGGCGACACGATGCAATTTGGAAGGTGACCAACGCAGAGTTTTTATAGCCACCTTGGTGAACAAGGGCTGTTTGGTTTTTCGCATTTGGTCGGGTAAATCTAGCCGATGCTTTGTTTGTTTTCCACCTTGGTGAAGATCTTTATAAGATTGAGACCATATTATGGCAAAATGTTTAATAACTTGGTCATATTTTTCATATGATTGAAAGAATTTATTTTCCCATGAGGGATGATTAAAGTTTTTGTTTGGGATGACTCGGGCGAGATCTACTCGGATAAGCATGAGCTTACCGAGTGCTTTTTACCCGCTAGGGTTGATTGAGTTATTATTCCGGGATTACTCGGGCGAATCCACTCGGTTGAGCAAGAGTTTCGAGTGCTTTTTACCCATGAGGGATGATTGAATTATTTGTTCGAGATGACTCGGGCAAATTCATTCGGTTGAGTATGAACTTGCTTTGAGTAATGAGATTTCTATGATTGCTTTAGCATGAGCTAGGCATCTACATGAGAATAATTTTTATATAGTTCTTGACTATATGCTTAGTCTATTTTTGACTAACCACATAGTCGGGGCTACACCTATAATTAGGTGCATCGGAGATGCACCTAGATATTTATTTTTTGAGAATTTTTATATATAAATTTTTCCAGCCCTTCACAGTCTTTGGAGCCACTCGGGAAGATTCAGCAGAGATGATGGAATCACTCGGCGCCAAAAGCATTCGGTCAAAGAGATTTTTGGTTGAGTCCGCTTTGGTCAAGCCGAGTTGTCTCGTCGGCGAAAAGGACTCGGGGCTACTTGTGGAGATTGTGGCAATCGGGTATCCACATGGCAAGCTTATCCGACTGGAGGTAGGGATAGATTGCGCTTGCTATATCTGTAAGCCGAACTTGACTTAGGTGTTACGGTTGCCGTTAGAGATAAGGCAATCGGCCTATAGTCACAGTTTGGTAAGATTGAGGAAACCAACTTAGAATAAGATAGGGTTTCCGACTTGTAAACCTTTCCTCCCAAGACTATATAAGGGGGGTAAGGGGCGTCCCTTGAGGGATATTCCAACACTAGATCTGAGATTCAACTTCATAAGCGAGAGCTTTAGATCACGAGATCAATAAAGACACTCGGCGGATCGAATCCACCGAAACAGGAGTAGGGTATTACCTCTCGAGAGGGCCTGAACCTGTCTAAATCTTCTTCTTCTTCTAACCCATTGTGCTTGGCGATCTCGACTGCGACCCCATAAAATATATTGCCGAAACCAAGTTTCGACAGTTGCATTTTGTAAACACCTTTAGATGTAATAAAGTCGAAATAGTTTGATCTACTTATTCGAGAGTTCATCTACCGGTGTTTTCTGGGTCACGACGGTCTTACCGCAGGTGTGCGAGCGGTCCGACCGGTGGGTTTCGGCGACGGTCTAACCGGAGTTGTGTCGGCGGTTTGACCGGCCATGAGGGGCGGTCTGACCGGTTAATACAGCAATGTGACCGGCGACGACATCAAGAGTTACGGTTTGATTTCTTTTTTTACATTGGTTTCATTGGTGAGAGGTAATCTTTTAATTCCGTAAAAAAATTTGGTTTTGGTTTTTTCCTACCATTCATCCCCCTCTGATAAGTTTGTTTACTCTGTTTTGATCCTACAAACAATTGTACATCATAAAACACAATCAATTACGATGCTAACTTAAATTAGGCTGGGCTATTATTATGATATATGGACTTTGGTATGGGCCTTTATATCTCCGAAAATTTTGAGAAATTGTTCAGAAAGTTTCCGAACAATTTTGAGTTCCGATGGAAATTACCCTTATCATATTTGTTTCCGTTTTCGACAACAAAATTCTGGATTCATTTCTGTTTTCAAAAAATTCCGAAAAAAAATTTGGCCAACAGTTTTTGTTCCCGAAAACATGTCCAAGATCTGGAAAATTTTCGTACCATGTTCATCCCTATTGCAATGTCATATGTTAGGTTAATTTAGTTGGACCAATAGTTGGATCAATCGACGAGCGTGTGCTTTCGACTCACTTGTCGTGTGCACACATCACTACGGGAAAGAGCAATTTTGCCGAGTGCCCGAGTATTTACCGAGTGTATTTCATCGGTCACTCGGCAAACCTTTTTTTGCCGAGTGGGCACTCGGCAAAAAAAACACTCGGCAAAATATTATGTTTGTCGAGTGTGCACTCGGCAAAAAGAAAACACTCGGCAAACAACCCAATTTGCCGAGTGTTTTTTTACACTCGGCAAAATTTACAGAGCTATATTGTAAATTTCTTAACGGCAAAATTGAAAAATTAAAAAATACTTTGCCGTGTGCCCGAGATCTGGCACTCGGCAAAGGATGGATCCGCCAGCATATGATAAGTAGAGATACAACCCTTTTCTTTCACAAGAACATGCTGGGCGGATTGGCTAGGGGAGTGAGGTGGAGGGGTGCACACATGATAGGTCGCGAGTTCGACTTCATGAAGGACAATTTTCTAGATAAATTTCTGTGCGGTTGGTTTGGGCTAGCTATGTTGGGCATAGGCCTAGTTGCTTGCTTGGATTGCATCCATTTTTTTGGCTTTATTTTAAAAAAATCAGATTATAAATTTTGCCGAGTGCCTTCGGGCACTTGGCAAAGTCTTTGCCAGTGTCCGACGGAAAACACTCGGCAAAGTCACCTTTGCCGATAAAAGATTTACCGTGTCCTCTTTGCCGAGTGTTACACTCGGCAAACTTTTTGCCGAGTGCGTTTGGGTCTTTGCCGAGTGCCTGGGACACTCGGCAAAGCCGCGGTTTCCCGTAGTGCATGGATGCTTGTGGTCAACTAATTGGTAAGATTTTAAATTTAGATTTGTAACTTTATAATATAATTTATATGAGTTAAACAACTATAATAATAATGTTAATTTTTCAATTATCAGGTCATGTTGTTGAGAAAGTATGCATCACATAGAGAGAAAAGGGGAAAAAAGATAATATGTATCACTGTTGGATGAAATTGATATTGATACCACTATCACGACTTCGTATCTAGAAATGCCAGAAGAAAATTTTAAGGTAATACGTACAATGTTTTATATATAAATAATATTTTGAATGCATTTAAATGTTAATGGTGATAACTCATATATATATATATAAAGCATATGTATATATTGATTATTATTATATAGTATGTTAAGGGTCCATATATTTAGTTTTGCCTCGGGGCCTAAAAACTCAGGACCGGCCATGCACACACAAGCACCTTTATTAACACACACATGCACATCTCACCCTATGACTTTGAGTACCTCCAAAAGACTAAACCAGTATATGACGAAGTCACCATAGACACCTCGCTGCCGATAGGTATATCGTCTATCATACAAAAAATAATTAGCCGTAAATACAAACATGTGTGTCAACTCTAGGACTTAAACCTGGTTAGACTGGTTCCACCATAAGGAACCTAACCGGGTTGAGCTACGCTCACTTTGCAAAGAAAAGAACAATACTTGTACTCCCTCCAAGGCGTTTTATATTATGTTTTAAATTTGACCAAGTTTAGAGAAAAATATACAGTAATGTTTCCAAAAATAAATATGCTATCAAAATATTTACCGGTGAATTCAACGAAACTAATTTGATGTTGTAATATGAAAGGGAGAGAGTATTATTTTTCTTTCACTACATATTTGTTTTTTGTCTTTTTATTAAAGCAAGTTTACAGTTGAAATTTATAGTAATATACTCTGTATAGTTATTTAAAAACATCATAAACTATTGGAAAAGGTTCGAATTACCCTCCTCAATTGTTGCGGTCGTCCGATTTTTAGCCTTTACAGACCGGACGAATTACCCTCAAGTCGATCTAGGACGGTTTTGGTCCTACATGGACGCACACGTGGCAATCTAGTCAACCAAACCAAAAAAAGATATATGGGACCCACTTGTCAGCCAAAACAAATAAACATGGTGGGATCCACTTGTCAGCCAAAACAAATAAACATGGTGGGATCCACTTGTCAGCCCAATCCCTCTTCTTCTCCCTTTCTCTTCGCCCCTTCCTTCTCTCTCTCCATCTTTTGCACACCAAGGCAAGCAGCAGAGGCGACCGATGCTTAGGTCATGGAGCTCACCGTCGACCTTGCTGCCTCCACGGTGAGCTTGAAGCCACCTGTGTCGCCTCCTTCATGAATTCGTCGTTACATGCGCCGTGTCCACGAGATTTGAGTCGTGTTGTCGTCAGGGTCATATGGGGGTGACGGTTTCAAGCGTTTGGTGGGGCGACGGGGAAGTAGATGCCAACATCTACTGCTGAAATTCCGCCATGGGGAGAGATTGAGAGATTGAGAGGGATGGAGAAGAAGGTCACACACCTTTTCATCGCCTATGTCGCCGCCCACATCGCAACACCCCGAGCGGAAGAGGCGGTGGCGGCAGAAGAGGCGATGGCGGGATCTGCCCCCTCTCCCTCCGATGCAGCCAGATCTACCACCAGCCAGCTCTGCATCCTTCGCGTCCGGTCGCCACTTCCACAGACGGTCTATCATGCCACGCTGCATCTGCCTCGACCACCTCTTCCTCCATGAGTCTCCCTATCGTCGTCTCCTCCGTCGGTGATGCCTGCCAGGCCTCTCCACCGCCTTTGACCAGCGCCACCATCGTCACCTCCTTCGCCCAAGCCACTGACTACACCATGGCCCTCTCGACCATCGTCAAAATCTGTGTCGCCTTGCGAGGTCGATTCGAGGAAGGAGGGCAGCGGCGGGCGAGGCCCCGCCTCATCGAAGTCCACGTCGCTTCCGAGGTGGGGAAAGAGGTGCGGTGGTGGCTGAGGCCCACATCGTTGTAGCCTTGCCTGTTGGGGTTGAGCTGGCAAGAAGGAAAGGAAAGGAAGATGCACTGACAACTAGGCCCCACTGATTTTCTTATTTTGCTAGCTAGGCTGCCACGCGTATGTCACGTAGACTAAAAATGCTTCGGATTGAGTTAAGGGGTGATTCTTTCGGATTTAAGAGTTTAGTATGTCAAATGTCCGGTATTGGAGTTTAGGGGGTAATTCGAACAACGGCAATAGTTCAGGAGAGAAATTCGTAAATTTTCCTAAACTATTTTATATGAAATATTGTTTTGGGTAAAAAAGTACACACAAGACTGACATCCCCCTGAGGGGCCCCAAGTACACAACCAGATCACAGCTTGATTACTAGAGACGACCCCAAACACAGTAAAATTTATTTACGGTACGACTATTATCATTTAAAGACCAACCAAGGCCAAATTAAGCTAAGCATATTTTATTTTGTTTAATCCATCCACATCCATATATAACCATAAACTCGTAGAAAAAAACCATAGTTACACCTAACATTTTCAGCCAGACCGGGCAGCACATCATATCAGCTTGCTTTAATTTGCTTCTAGCTCTAGACCCGCGCCGTTTTGGGTGTGCTTGCTGCTGCTCCGGAGCTGCTTGCTGATGTCGTCGGCGATGAACTCGGCGTCCTCGCAGCTGCCGTAGATGCCCCTCCTCACCATCCCGGCGCAGTACAGCCCGTTCTCCCCCTTCCAGTGCCCTGGGTATCTCCGCCCCGCCATCCCGTCATCGCCTATCAGCCCGTCATCGCTCTACGAAATTACATTGGAAAATGATCACGGTCAAATACCAAGAACCGGCGGTGAATACTTCACGTTAACTGCAATCCTGTTGCCGTGCAACATACAGTACATATATATATATATATACACACACATTGTATATACATATATATATATATATGTATATACATGTATGTATATATATATGTATATATATGTGTATATATATTTATAACTATATATAAAGCAAAGTAATGTTTTTACTCAAAATTTTTGCTCGCCTGACTATTTTAGAGAAAACCCCTTGAGTTTTTGTGAAATTAACACGCAGTCCCAATACGAAAAAAAGGAAGGTTTGGATGGGAAAAAAAGACCTCATGTGCCCCTCCCTTCCATCCCCATCCGCACCGCGCCCCGCGCCGCGCCTGCGCCTCTCCCTCCCGTTGCTGCTCGGAGCTCCCGCGTCGTGTCTGCGCCCCTTTCTCCAGTCTCCATCCGCGCCGCGCCTCGACTTCACCCGTTGCAACACATGGGCACAGTTGCTAGTGTATATATATAGAAAGAGAGAAAGAGAGAGTTGGGCTATTGTGTGACGCGCCGCACAGCTCCATCCCGTGTGGCATGGCCGAATCTATAATTTGAAAACTCAAATTAAAAATTTGAACTGTTCAAATTGTTCTACATATTAATATATCCTTGTAGACTAAATTTTATATTTTTTAAAACTTTTATTATTTTATCGGATAGGTCAAAGATGCAATAAAATAGATACTCAGAAATTGTTGGATTAATGTATTTTTGACCTATCCGATAAAATAGTAAAAAATTCCAAAAAATATATATAATTTGGTCTACAAGGCGATATTAATATGTAGAACAATATGAATTTGAGTTTTCAAATTAGAGATTTGGTCATGCCACACGAGATGGGGCTGTACGACGCGCCACACAATAGCCCAACTATATGTGTGTGTGTGGGTGTGTGTGTGTATATATATATATACACTAGCAACTGTGCCCGTGCGTTGCAACGGGTGAAGTCGGGGCGCGGCGCGGATGGAGACGGGAGGAAGGGGTGCAGGCGTAGCGCGGGAGCTCCGAGCAGCGACGGGAGGGAGGGGCGCAGGCGCAACGTCGGGCGCGGCGTAGATGGGGAGGGGTGGAAGGGGCGCAAGAGGTCTTTTTTTATCCAAGCTCTCTCTTTTCTTTTCAGCATTGAGACTACGGGTTAATTTTATAAACACTCAAGGAGTTTTCTGTAAAATAGTCAGACGAACAAAAATTTTGAATAAAAACACTAAATAATTATAGATTATATATATAGATATGCGCGCTGGCCAGTTGAGTTTTGCTTTATGGCAAAGCCTCCTCAGACTTTCCCAAGGAATACACATGCATATGGGAGCAATGCTTGTGTCGCGTGCACGAATCATGAGGGACAGTGTACACGTATATAAAAATCCATTTCATATGTTGATTCTATTTTTTCTTATTTTTTATATTTGATCAAATTTATAAAAATTTAATAACATTTATAATCTATAAATATATTTAGATGTAACATCAAATATATTTCTTTATAATAAATTTATTTTTATTAAAATTGTTACTGATTTTTTATAAATTTAATTAAATCTAAAAAAATTTAAAAGAAAAAGTTAAAAGTGACTTCTAATATGAAAGAGAAACCGAAACGGTATATAGTATTGCTATATTAGCTAGTGTGTATGTATGTACCTTGAGCCACTGCTTTGTGGTGCTCCGGTAGCCGGTGGCGAAGACGACGGCGTCGAAGGCGTGGCGCTGGCCGTCGGCGAACTCGACGTCGCTGCCGCGGACGCTCTTGAGGCCGGACCGGAGGACGCGGATCTCGCCGGACCTGATCTTGGCGAAGGTGCCGACGTCCACGACGGGGTACACCGTCGTGTTGAGCTTCATGGTGAAGGGCCCGATGGCCGGCCGCCGGAGTCCGTAGCGGGCGGTGTCGCCGAAGACGACGGCGCACATGAGCAGCACCGCCTTGTCGATCGCCCACGCCGGCAGGTACCTGTACAGCGTCATCGCGACGTTCCATATCTCCTTGCTCACCAGGTGCAGCTGCAAATATATGTACGATATTTAATTTCGATTGCAAATTAGCCAAAATTGAGATCAATCAAGGAATAGCCAAGATAATTAAAGACTAATTAGTCTGATAATTGGTGTATTCATTGCAGTGGTGGTGAAATCATGGTGTCGTTCCGTCCATTAGATTAAATTCTAATGTCTATAAATATTGCCTGTTACCGAACCAGAATTGATCAATAACATTTTGATGAGCTGAACTAAGGATTTATCATATTTTTGTCTCCTACTCTTTAACCTGTGGGAACATACATATTCACAGGCCTACAAGTGAAGTATGATAATTGATATACATGTGTAGTGTGTGTCTTCTTGTGTAAATTAGTTAGTCCAAGAATTAAGGGTTAGTTAATTAATTAATAATATGAATCAACTAGAAGACAGGATCCCGGCCGTCCGGAGGTATGCTGCATGCATGCGTGGATCTCGCGTCACCATGCGAAGCAGACAAGACGTGCACGCGTAACGTGTTTTTTCTCCTGATGACGACGACGCACGGTACAGTATAAGTACCGGAAGACATGACACTACTGGAGATACATTTTTAATTAAATCAATAAAATTTATAATAGTTTTGGTTCCAATAAAAATCAGGACCAAAAATATTTTTAATCCTGATTTCGGGACAAAAGATTAATTTTAGTCATGGTTTAAAAAAAATGGATGTCTTGTTGTGAGGTGCCACCAACAGGACTAAAAATTAATATTTGTCCAGTTTTTTACTCGAACCGGACAAAAATCATCGGGCTTCCTCGACCCCCGTGCCGCACGCGTACTCCTCCCTTATCTTCTCCTTCTCTTCTTCTCTCCCTTATCTTCTCCTCCTCTTCTTCTCTCCTTCCCTCTCAGATCTCTCTCCCCTCTCCATCTCCCTCTCTTCCTCTCCCTCACTCCCGGTCCGGTGACGGGCGGCGGTGGCCTCGAGCGGGGTTGGGCGGGCGGTGGCCCGCGCGCGGCGGTGGCGGCGGAGCGGCCCGCGGGCGGGCGGGCCGGGCGGCGCGCATCCTCCCCGCGCACCTCCTTCCTCCCTATCCACCCGCCCGACGGTCGGATTCGGCGTCGTGACGGCTCGGCGGCATCTCGGCGGTGGCTTGGCAGTGGCCCGACGGTGGCTCGACGGTGGCGCCGGATGTTTTTTTTAGAACTCTCTGATGTTCTTTTATTTTTTTTTGATAACTCTTCGAATGTGAATGTGAATTTGTTGTGTGAATGTGAATTTGTGATGTCAAATTGATCTTGAGATGGTATTTTGGGATGTTATGGGTATTTAGAGTACCTTTGGTACTTGGGGATGTGAGTCTATGACAGAAAAAACAATGGAAAAAAGAACAAAAGAAAAAGGACCACCTTTGCTAGCACATATAACTTTAGTCCCGGTTGGTGTTACCAATCGGGACTAAAGATGCATTTTTAGTCTTGGTTATTTTAACCGGGACTTAAGATTGCGATCTTTAGTCTTGGATTCGTAGTCCCGGTTTTACAACCGGGACTACAGGGAGTTATCAACCGGGACTAGTGTGGGTTTTTCCAGCAGTATGAACATCCCAGTTGGATCGAGCCATATATATTTATAACTATAAATAAAGCAAATAAAGCAAATACTATTTCCACCTAAAATTTTCATTCACCTGACTATTTCGCAGAAAACCCCTTGAGTGTTTATAAAATTAACTTGCAGTTCACCTGGCTATTTTACAGAAAACCCCTTGAGTATTTATAAAATTAACTCGCAGTCCCAATGCTGAAATAGGCCTCACGTGAAGACATAAAAAATATAAACTGGAATTACATGAGACTTCAATTTTAGAATAATTATGATAAAATAAAATGACGCCCGTTGCAACGCACATGCATATATATATTTACATATCTATAACTATTTATAAAGTAAATAGTGTTTCCACCCAAAATTTTCGTCCGCCTGGCTATTTTGCAGAAAACTCCTTGAGTTTTTTGAAATTAACCCACAGTCCCGTGCGCCTATCTATCTAGCACGTCAAAAATCCACCTCACCGGGTCGGACCGACCGAGCCCAACGTACCGCACCGCTCAACCATAATATATTAGTGTTCTCGTGGTTTCTGGGGCTGCTTATCATCGGCATCAACATATATTTCCTGAGCACGAGCTTCGTCGGTTGGCTCATCCACAACGATCTCCCCAAGTACGCCAATGTGCTCATCGGCGCCGCCGTCTTCCCGCTCATGCTCATCTACATCATTGCCATCGTCTACCTCACCGCCAGGAAGGACTCCATCATCACCTTCATCTCCAACTCCTCCCTCGCCGTCATCGACGCCGAGAAGGCCGCCATCTCCGATGCCGGCGACGTCGATGGTGCCGCCGGCGATGAGCCCTTGCCATACATTTATCATAATTCATGGCAGAGCCAAGCTAGTATGCCCTTCAACTTCAATTTTCTATGCTTAATTAACTACTTTTAATTAATTAGTTAATTAAGCAATTAGATTAATCTTTTAGTATTGGATGAGTAGTAATATGGTTGTACCTTTTTTTGAAAGTACAGTACGTCATAGTAGTGTATTATATAATACTAGAGTTTTAGAGTTTTGGAGTAGATATGATCTCCGTCAATAATTAACAATGCAAGTTGAGGACTGCATGCATATTCTTAATTTCCAAGTGTATTATGCAAATTGCAATCTTTTACTCTTATACATCTTTCCTTAGAGATAATGTTATAACTCAAGTACGTAATCTATATATATTTATATCTATAATCTATAACTATCTATAAAACAAGTAGTGTTTCTACTTAAAATTTTCGTCCTCTTGGCTATTTTGCAGAAAACCCCTTAAATGTTTATAAAATTAACCCGCAGAATGCTAAAAGAGTGTTTCTACTCAAAATTTTCGTCCGCCTGGCTATTTTGCAAAAAACCCATTGAGTGTTATAAAATTAACCCGCAGTCCCAATGAATCATGATAAAATAAAATGACGCCGGTTGCAATGCACAGACATATTTACTAGTGTGTGTATATATATAGAGTTGGGCTATTGTGCGGCGCGCCGCATAGCCCCATCCCGTGTGGCATGGCCGAATCTATAATTTAAAAACTCAAATTGAAAATCCAAACCGTTCAAATTGTTCTACATATTAATATCGCCTTGTATATTAAATTTTATATTTTTTGAATTTTTTTAATATTTTATCGGATAGGTCAAAGATGTAGTAAAAATAGATACTCTAGAAATCGTTGGATTAATGCATCTTTGACTTATCCGATAAAATAGTAAAAATTTCAAAAAAAATATAAAATTTGGTCTAAAATAGAACAATTTGAACGGTTCGGATTTTTAATTTGAGTTTTTAAATTAGAGATTCGACCATGTCACACAGGATGGGGCTGTGCAGCGCGCCACACAGTAGTCCAACTATATATATAACTATCTGTAAAGCAAGTAGTGTTTGCACCCAAAATTTTGTTTTGCCTGACTATTTTGTAGAAAACCCCTTGAGTTTTTTCAAAATTAACACATAGTCCCAATGCTAAAAAGAAAGGAAGGGCTTGGATGAAAAAAAGACCTCCTGCGTCCATCTCTCCTTGCGCCCCTTCCTCCCGTCCCCATCCGCCCCGCGCCCCGCGTGCCGTGCCTGCGCTCCTTTCTCCCATCACTGCTCGGAACTCCCGTGCCACGCCTGCGCCCCTCCCTCTCGTCCCCATCTGCGTCGCGGCTTGACTTCACCCGTTGCAACGTATGGACATAATTGCATATATATATATATATATATATATATATATATATATATATATATCAAAAGCGCCCATAAATAATCATCGGATCCAATGCTGCAACTGGACTTGAATTTGTATTAATCAGCTGCGGCTTCGGGTGATTAGGACAATCATTGTAGACTGATGGTTATGCTTGCACGTGAGGTCAGAGTTCGACGGAGACCAGACCATGTTCCAGCGGCGACGAATATAATAAAGTTATATGTAATCCTATTTTTTACGTGCCGCAGCCCACGATGTAGCTATCGGATTCCATTTTAAATGGTGTTGTTACTAAAAAGAATTGCAATAGGTGATCTTATAATCATAGAGCCAACGAGTTGAAATTCTGCCAGGTTGTCGGTTTTAATGCTTTAATTTGTACACTTTCTAGTCCCTGAAACTTGAAACTTAATTACTCCCTTCGTTTTGTTTTAGACTTAAAATTTATCCAAAAAAGATAGTTTTAAGTTAGAGTACCTCCAAAAATTTGTAATACTATTTCATTTTTTCCTCTTGTTTTAGCTAAAACCAATAGTACTTAGTCTCTTTTTTCTCTCCTCATTTTCTCTTCACATTAGAAAAAAGATATAGTAGATTTTGTTTATTTTGATGTTAACGAAATCGGGTGTCTCGCTGTCGACGGAGATGTTTATTGGCATATGATCTTTTTTCATATAGAGCAATTTGCCAACTTTGTCATGTTGGTGTTTGGGGATCGACCCATTTCGCCGTACGTACGTTTTGTTTCATTTCAAGTTGGTGTTTCTCTATTTGTCATGTTTCATCAAGCTGGGAGGAGTACGTACCACCGAAGAATTTGGACTGATGTACATGTCGCCATGCCTTAATTAATCGCTACTACCAGCACCACTAGGAGTATTAGAGTGGGATTTACGAGACAGGGGAGAAGACCCATAGCTGAATAATTAACCCCCTGCTGATTAATAACCACATGTACTGATCCATTGGAAGGTAGAAAACGTGGATGGTTTAATTACAGAGTTAATCGCGCATCTAATCACGGTCAGGAACCCGCCGCGTCCACTGCTAAATCCCGTCTCCAAGATCTCTGTCAGTAACTGATCCTGGTTAATTACTCTGCTCGATGAATCGATCGTGGGCGTCCGTTAGGCGATCCGACGATCGTAAATTAATTAAAGCTACTCATACATAGATCAAGCACGGGTACTCTCCCTCGCTGGCATGTGGGGCCATGGATTAATTGGTACCAAAGAAAAATAAAAAAAATCTAGCTTTTTCTCATTCTCACTGGCGTGTGGGGCCAGGGGTTGGTAGCAAATCAGAATGTTACGAAAATTGTTGGCAAATCTAGCTCTTTTAGGATGGCTGGGATGTATTAATTGGCCCTATCAAATTTGGTCAAATAACAACTATACTAGTACCAAATATTCGATTTGGTCGTATCATTGTAACGTACAAATTCGATTAATTAATTGGCAAATAAATTTTTTTGTAGTGGTAGCAATTTAAACAAGGTACAAAAAGAGCTTTAAAATGAAGGAATTTTAATGACAAATCGAATTTTGTAAACGATTGAAACAAATTAATTATAAGCTAGGAGACAAGAGCTGACCTCGCTGCGGACGACGATGGAGGTGGCGGCGCCGCCGACGGCGAGGTCGTAGGCGATCTCCATGCCGGAGTTGCCGCTGCCGACGACGAGCACGGACTTCCCCTTGAACCCCTCTGCCGACCGGTAGTCGACGGCGTGCACCACCTTCCCGGAGAACGTCTCCATCCCGGGCACCTCCGGCACCACCTTCTCGTCGTTCTCCCCGGCGGCGGCCACCAGGTGCCTCGCCGAGTACACCTCCGTCTTCCCCGTGGCGAGGTCGACGGCCTCGACGAGCCATCGGCTGCGCCCGGCGTCGTAGCGCGCCGAGCGGACCTCGCGGTGGAGGCGGGAGCGGACGCCGAAGCGGGACGCGTAGGCATCGAGGTAGCGGATGAAGTCGTCGCGGGGGAGGTAGGTCGGCGACTCGTCGGCGTGCGGCGCGTGCGGGAGAGCGCAGTAGCGCTTGGCGAGGTGGAGGCGGAGGCGGTCGTAGGTGCGGTGCCGCCACAGCGACGCCACGCAGTCGCCTCGCTCCAGGACGAGGCTCCCGACGCCGCGCAGCGACAGGCACGCCGCCGCGGCAAGCCCCGACGGCCCCGCCCCCACGATGATCACCTCCTCCTCCTGCTTCTGCTGCTGCTCCGCCGCCGCCGCCGCCGTCGTCGCCATAGCCGCCGCCACGAGCGCGCGTGAAATCGAGAGGTGGTGGAGTGGAAGCGAAGCGAGGCGAGGCGATGGGGAGGATGGATGCGGTGGGGGGAGAGGGGTTTATATAGGGAAGAGGAGGAGTGGCGTGGAAGGGTAGTCACGTGGGTGTGGGGCCCAGCTGGCAGGCAGTAAGAGCTGGATTTTTTTCGGATTTTCTGTGATTGTGTTGTTTGTTGCAGGCAGTACACTTGTCATTGCAACTACTGGTCATGGGTGGTGCAATTATATTCATGATGCCAAATGTCTTCAATGTGCTATACTTTAATAAGTGAGGCATTATGATTTGTTGCTATAGTATGCTACAGTGATATCAGGCTCAACACAATTTTCAAGCAGTACCCGTCTACATTACATCAGGGGGATTACATCCAAAACCACATGTCTAAAGTGCATGCTCAAAACAACCGTCAGCACCTGGCACTTATATCAAGTGTTCATCTCCAATTTACGATACTATTTAGGTCATAATCAATTATTGCATGATAATCGTAATTAGTAGATTCAATATTTGAGTGTGATAACGAAAACACCGATAATGTATATCAACAAAATCACGAAAATTTTAGAAAAACAAATCTTTTTAGTAAAATTTATTCAGTTTTTATCGGTTTTTGCTCGGTTTCGCTTGAACGCGTGGGTTAAGAAATACACATTGACAGTACAGATGTTGGCGTCATCCTCAGAAAAATAAGTAATGCAGGAACCAAAGAGAATCTCACGAGAAATTGGATTCTCTCTGACCAAATGTACACGGAAAACCCTGCCCGAGCCGCACCTTCTGCATAAATCATTGTGTTCTGTCTCCCGGATGCTTGCGACCGAGATAAAATTAAAGTTGCCCTGACCCAACCCAACTGTCTCCTTTTTTTGGATGAACAAGTTCATATATCTTCATTTCTCCAAGTTCATATATATATATATATATATATATATATATATATATATATATATATCTTTTACGGTGGTTGAAAAAATGAGGACCGTCCATCGTTTTAGATCGAACGGTAAAAAAATAGGAGGAACTCAAGATAAAGAAGGAACCGAGAGGAAAAAAAGTACGGGGTAGTGATAGTATAGTAATTTCATATATCGGGTTCGTGACGCCACGGCCGCATCTCCCCTGACCCGCATCTCCGTTGGACGCCGCCAGCCGCATCTCCCCTAGACGCGGCGGCATCGTACCTGGCAACACTCCGCATCTCCGCTCGACGCTGCGCCTTCGTGCCTGTCTCCAGGTCTGCGTCGCCCGCCCCCAGGGTACATTCTCAATCTACATATCTGCATATTTGACATTTGCCTTTGGAAGATGGGAGTAACATTACTCGCTGATGATCTGTGTAAAATATTAATGTGTTCTTGCTTCTCAATCTGTTGCTGCTTCATTTTTTTAGGGATTGGACTATTGAACCATTTGTTTTTGCTTTAGTAATGCTAAATTAGATATAAGATCCTACTCCTACGTTCAATTACCTAACAGAAAGGATCGTATGAGAGAAAAAGATGTCTTGTGCAGTATTACAATATTTGGAGTAGTTAATCATCAAAGGATGAGAACGAGGATGAGAACTGTCATAAACTTACGCTCTGCACTAGGTTACATGGCTTTCCAGGGTGAAGTGTATACATATTTCTTTTTTCTGAGGCACGGGGCGAATAGATACAAAGTTATGTGGAAATTCTACTGCAAGTATTTGCTATGATATGGTGCATGTATGTCACTATGATTTAGAGATGTCCTGTGCTGTTAAGGCCCAGTTTGTTTACGATGGGATTAGATGGATCCTGGCCAAGCCTTGGGGAGGTTTGGTTTCAGTTCCCCCAGGATGGCTGTCTTTCCCAAAATTATCCTAACACTGTTCTTTTGTATTGTTGAACTGTTAAAGTATGCTTCATTGAAGCCACTAACCATTTGGTATGGAAGTCAGACTTCATTAAGTGAATCATACTTAGTTGCTTGTTTATTTCTAGGTGTTGTATATTACAAAGCTGGTATGGCTGCAGTCGTATGCGCTGGAGAAAAATTTGACAACTAATGATCCAAGATGGTGCATGTTAATGATTGTTTAAAATTTCCCTTGTTCTATATGTCCAAATTTCATTTGCACAGCATATCCTGCATAATGATTGCATTTATCAAACAACATAGATATTTAAAATTTGATGAAACAATCAAAATCAACTCGCTGTGCTGATTTTACTAGTTCCTTTTGGTTTAGAAAATAAGATAAAACAAGAAAAATTATAAAGATACATGTGTGCCTGACTGTTTAGCTTGCTATGTTGGAAAGTAAGTCAACTCTTAATTTAGAGTAACAGTTTGCCATGGCAGATATTGATGACCACCTGTTGTTATTTTCAGCTATTACTTACTGAGAATTCCCAGCTAAATTTGCCAACTCAAGGAGTTGCTATACTCCTGCTTGGTTGCCGATTACTGTTTTCTGTCTGTTATCATATGGTAGTATTGAATTAGTATAAGATGCTAGTGCTGAAATGACATCTGGCAGCTGTTAGAGTAGATCTCCTCCCGTTGGGCCCAATGGCCCAACGAGGATCCTTGACCGTGTCTGATCGGGGCGCCCAGCCTCCTCTTGGCTGGTGGGACCCTGTCACCTGCGCCATATAAAGGGGTGAGGGCCAGTACGGCACACGACACGTGGTTCGCTGCCGCCACCAACCTCACCCACAAACCCCAGCCGATCTAACCGCGGGGGCGCAGCAGTGACGGGAAGCACCACTACCACGCCCACGCACGACGACGATGGCCGACGGACAACCTTCCTCCTCTCACTCTACTGGTAACTCTAATCCGCCCCTTTTCTTTCACAGATCATGGATGATCTACATGTGTTCTACACAACCGATTGATGAACCCACCTAGAACCGATGTCTATTGATCCTAGAGTGATGCTAACAATGGTATCAGAGCCAGGTTAGTGCATCGTTCTAGGTTTAGGGATTGAAAATCCGAAAAGAAAGAAGGGATCCGAACGGATCGAAAGAAAGAAAGGGAAAAGTCACCAAAAAAAGAGAGGAAGTTACCTACCTCGCCGGATCTGGCCGGACGGGGCAAAGGGCGTCGTGACGGAGCCGGTCGATGGCGGCGCACGCACCCGAGGGTGCACGCGCGCGCCGGCGACAGGGCCCGCGGCGGCGCCACCGTCTCCTCCGCCGACCGCCTCGGGTGGTCGCTCTGGTCGTGCTGAGCCGGAGGAGAGAGGGGGAGACAAGAATGGCCGCCGGCCATGGCTCGCCGGCCATGGCGCTGACGGCGAAAGCAAGGAGCGGCAGCGATGCAGCCGGCCGGGAGAAAGGAAGAAAACCCTAGGGTTAGGGTTTTGGCCGGCGCTCCCTGGTTTTAACCTGGCGAGAATGCCGCTCGACCGTCGGATCCATCCGACGGCCAAGATCAACGCGAGCGAGGGCGGCGTGCGCGGCGTGAAACTGGGCCGATTTGGCGGCCTAGCCGTCCGTTTTTGGGCCCTGAGCCCAGCCGGCACTCAAGTAGGCTGCGCGCGCGTATGGCCGAACAGGCCGAAATCAATTGGGCCGAGCAAAAAAAAATGTTCCGGCTGTGTACAGTTTTGGGCCAATTTTGGGCCGGCCTAATATTGAAATTTTGTACGTTTAATTATATTTTTTGTTTAAAGTTTCTGCTGCAAAATTGACAAATATTATTGAAATTGATGTTTTCCTAAAATTGAATTTCGAACCAACAAGAGAATTTCAATTTTAGAAATTTCATTTATGGTAATGATGTTGCTATTTTCTGACCAACGTTGTTAATTGCAATATCATGCTATGTATTATGCCTAATTTCTGCCCAACGGTGATGTAGGCTTAATGCATAGGAAAGTTATGTGATACTTTTGTTTCTCACTTTTCATGATCATTTTTTAGGAGGTTACTCCTTGATGGGATGCATAAAAGACATCCCAACCTTACAAGGGAATAACTACAATGAATGAAAAAGAAAGCTTGACCTTGCTTTTATCTTGGGAGAGGTGGACTAGGTGCTAACCACACCCTGTCCTATAGAGCCTGCTGCACTAGTCAGAGGCAACACAGAGTCTAATGCTGACTATGAGAAAAGAGAAAAGGAGAATGTTGACCTTAGACAACTGTACATAGTTGAAAAGGCAAAGTAAGCCTCAGCCAACAAGAAATGTATGGCTGTGGTAAAGAATACAATTGAGCAGGCTATTGTAGGCTCAATCCCAGAGACTGACAATGTCTCTGAGTACCTAGAAAGGATAAAGACCCAGTTCACTGGTTCTTCAAAGACTCATGCCACAGAACTCATAAAGGACCTCGTCACGGACAGGTATGGAGGTGGCATTAGGGATTTTATCCTTCAGAAGAGTGCACAAAATGCAAGGCTAAAGCAATGGGACTTGGATTTGAAGGAGGACTTTTTGGTTCACTTGATCATGTCTCGATTGCCAAAAGAGTTTGACGCTTTCATCCTAAACTAAAATGTGCACCCAGAGAACTGGACTTTTGATGCCCTTCTTGCACAATGTGTACAAGATGAGGAGAGAATTAGGCCCAAAAATGGTGGCGTTATCAACTACGTTGGTAGCCCAAAGAAAAGGAACTATAGACCGTCCTACTCAAAGGACAAACAGCCTCAAAAGTCCCAAGGTCAACACCAACCTCAGCAAAAGCAATTTACAGTGGCGACAAACCAGTGCCTCTATTGCAAGAAGGAAGGACATTTCAAGAAAGATTGTCCTGAGTTCTTAAAGATGATAATGTCAAACAAAGGTGAGAATTTTATCACTTTCGTAAATGAATCCTTGTATACTAATTATTCGAAATCCACATGGTGGATCGATTCTGGAGCAACTATTCATGCCTCCAACTCCTTACAGGGGTTCCATTTGACGAGGACTACGCAAAGAAGCAAAAGCAACGTTAAAGTCGCAAATGGAGTTCAAGTGAAAGTTGAAGCCGTCAGAAATCTCAATCTCAAACTTGATAACGACTTTATCCTTCCACTTCGAGACGTTTTTTATGTCTCATCTTTGCATATAAACTTGATTAGTGTGCCATGTTTGGCAGAAGATGACTATTATTGTTATTTTGATAAAGTACAATGTCGCATAATTCATAATAATGAGTGTGTGGGTCTCGCCTTCCGACGAGACAAACTTTATATGATGCCTATGCATGAAAGTGTGAATGTTATATGCAATGATGCAAATGATGTAAATGATGGGTCCTCGTTGACAAAGGAAAACAAGAAAAGAAAGAGAACTCCTAATGTCTCATCGAAATTATGGCACCGTCGTTTAGGCCACATTTCGAGGGGGAAAATTGAGAGACTTGTTAAGAATGAAATTCTTCCTCCACTGGAGTTGTCAGATTTAGAACAATGCATAGAATGCGTCAAAGGAAAATATATAAAGCACATTAAGAAAGGTGCAAATAGAAGCGTAGGAATATTAGAGATCATTTACACAGATATTTGTGGTCCATTTCCTGTAAAGAGTGTGGATGGTTATGACTCTTTCATAACATTCACAGATGATTACTCCCGATATGGTTATATTTATCCAATTACAGAAAGATCAGAAGCATTGGATAAATTCAAGATATTCAAAGCTGAAGTTGAAAATCAACACGATAAAAAGATTAAAATAGTAAGATCCGATCGTGGGGGGAGTACTACGGTCGGCATACTCCTTATGGACAAGTCCCAGGACCTTTTGCAAGGTTTCTAATGGAAAATGGCATAGTCGCCCAATATTCTACACCGGGCGAGCCTCAACAGAATGGGGTGGCTGAAAGGCGTAACCGTACCTTAATGGATATGGTGCGCAGCATGATGAGCTACTCCACCCTACCATTGGGTTTATGGATGGAGGCGTTAAAAACCGCCGTTCATATTCTCAACAGAGTACCTAGCAAATCGATGCCCAAAACACCGTATGAGCTGTGGACCGGAAGAGTACCCTCGCTAGCTCACCTCCGTGTGTGGGGGAGTCCTGCGGAGGCTAAAGTATTTAACCCAAACATTGGGAAATTGGATCGCAAAACAGTCAGTTGTCATTTCATTGGCTATCCTGATAGATCAAAAGGTTATCGTTTCTATTGTCCGAACAGTTATACAAAGTTTGTAGAAACGAGACATGTTGTCTTCTTGGAAGAAGAAATGATGAGGGGGAGCACGGTAGCTCGAGTGATTGATCTTGAGGAGAAGCGGGAATATATACCCACTTCGACGATTCGGAAACCTTTCTTCTCACTACCTGTTGATGTTGCGCCTGCAATGCCTGACGTTGCGGCCCCAACACCTGTTGTTCGCTCTCCTGTGGTGGAAACAAATAGAAATGAGGAACCTGTCTTATAGGATCCATCAGAAAACATTACCACACATGAGGAGGAGCAACAACAGCCTCAAATAGAAGATGTGCCAAATCAGGAGACTTCACAAGAGTCTCAAACAGAGAACGTGCCAAATATAGAGGCCCCTAGAAGGTCTGAAAGAGTAAGAAGAAAGGCTATTTCTGATGATTATCAGGTGTATAACACAGAAGAGTCTCATGTAGAGGATGATCCCACCTCATATGAAGAGGCCATGAGAAGCGCTCGCTCATCCAAATGGCTAGAAGCCATGGAAGATGAAATGAAATCCATGAAACTAAATGATGTTTGGGATTTGGAGGAAATTCCTAAAGGAGCCAAAACAGTAGGCTGTAAATGGGTCTACAAAACAAAATGTGACTCCAAAGGGAATATAGAAAAGTTTAAAGCGCGACTTGTGGCAAAAGGATTCACACAAAGAGAAGGAATTGATTACAATGAGACGTTTTCTCCAGTCTCTTGTAAAGATTCTTTCAGAATAATAATGGCACTAGTGGCACATTATGATTTGGAATTACATCAAATGGATGTAAAAACGACATTTCTAAATGAAGATTTACAAGAAAGAGTCTACATGGCACAACCGAAAGGTTTTGCATAAAAGGAAAAGAGAATATGGGATGTCGATTAAAGAGATCCATTTATGGGTTAAAACAAGCTTCGAGACAGTGGTACTTGAAGTTTGATGGAACTATAAAGAAATTTGGTTTCCAAGAAAACGTTGAGGACAACTGCATTTATACAAAGTTCAAGAATGGGAAATTCATCTTCTTGATTCTGTATGTGGATGACATTCTACTGGCAAGTAGTGATGTTAGTCTTCTACAGGGAACAAAAGAGTTCTTGTCCTCAAACTTTGATATGAAAGACCTTGGTGAAGCATCATATGTTTTGGGTATAGAGATTCACCGAGATAGAAGAAAATATGCACTGGGATTGTCCCAAAAGGGATATATAGAAAAGGTATTGAAGAAATTTAACATGTCGAAATGCAGTGCTACACCTGCTCCTATAGTGAAGGGCGAAAGATATGGGGAATGGCAATGCCCCAGAAATAAGTTCGAGCTCGATGAAATGAAGTCAAAGCCATATACTTCGGTTGTAGGAAGTCTGAAGTATGCACAAGTGTGTACACGCCCTGACCTATCTTTTGTCACCGGGTTACTTGGCAGATTTCAAAACAATCCAGGCCCAAAGCACTGGAAATTGGTAAAGAAAGTCCTGCGATATGCGCAAGGAACGAAAGGCCTTATGTTGACATACAGAAGAACTGACTCACTCCAAATAGTGGGTTTTTCAGATTCTGATTTTGCTACAGATAAAACAAAGTCAACATCCGGATACTGTTGACGAGAAAAATCAACACGTCGGCCTGGGAGATCTGCTTAGCTCCAGTGCAGGTCCTAGAATCAATGAAGCGTGGACGTGCCAGTCAGTTTGATCCTGCCACTGACAAGTTATGCAAAACAGCAGAACATAAAATCATATCGGTCGGTAGACCGATACCCAAAAACTAACTGATCGGCTGATAAGCCGATGGTGTAATTCCAACCGATCCCGATGCCATCCGATGGTGTTAAGGTTTGAATCCATCGGCCGTGTGTTGAACAAACATTTATATATAAAGACGATCGGCTGACAATAACACAATATATATAACATTGCACAAACCAATCACATAGTAGAACAGATATTGATTTAAAGATTAAAGCACACATCGGCTGGGAGTCCGATGTCATAAAATCCAAATGATCAAATGTTCAATAAAACCTCTGCTACAACCGGCTAGATCCAACTTGTATACAATCCTTGTAAGCCGATGCAATATCCAGATAACTCATCAGCTGAAATCCCGATGAAACCCTTAGTGGCAGTCAACAGGCAGGCTAGAGATTACGGTTCTAATCACGACTTAGTAGATCAAACTGATGCAGCACTAAGTATGAAAAGAAAAGCAATACCTAGACAAAAGTTAAAGTATAAAGTATTTGTTTTTGAACAAAGATGTGTATAGTGGCTATTGAATCCATCGGCGATTGACCGTGATGATGAGACATGCTCTATACGTTAATTTGTGATGAAACAGACAAAGGTTAAAGGTAATAGTAAAGAGATCAAGGGGGAGAATGTTAGAGTAGATCTTCTCCCGTTGGGCCCAACGGCCCAACGGGGATCCTTGACAGCGCCTGATCGGGGCGCCCAGCCTCCTCTTGGCTGGTGGGCCCCTGTCACCTGCGCCATATAAAGGGGTGAGGGCCGGGACGACACACGACACGTGGTTCGCCGCCGCCACCAACCTCACCCACAAACCCCAGCCGATCTAACCGCGGGGGCGCAGCAGTGACGGGAAGCGCCACTACCACGCCCACGCACGACGACGATGGCCGACGTACAACCTTCGTCCTCTCACTCTACTGGTAACTCTAATCCGCCCCCTTTCTTTCACAAATCATGGATGATCTACATGTGTTCTACACAACCGATTGATGAACCCACCTAGAACCGATGTCTATTGATCCTAGAGTGATGCTAACAGCAGCAACTTGCTAGCTTACCAGGAGAAAACCCCTTGGTTCTGATTTTTGTAAAAATTTGTCAGCTTGGACTGTTTGACCATTCCCCTTGGTTCTGATCTTTGTAAAAATTTGTCAGGTTGCACATATCTCTGACCATTTCTCTGAAATATTGCAAAATTTTACTGCCAAAACAAGGCATCAATCATCATTATCAGTAATAGCTGTAAGTTGTTTTGTAACCAGGCAGAGTAAGTAGTATTTATGGATCATGCCCTATAAACTTAAACCTGGTTTCATTGCTTAACATTTGAATTATGTAGGAAGAATGGATGCAAATTTGCATCAAGAATGCAACGAGATGGACCGTATGATTCAACAACAACGCGACAACATGGACAGTATGATTAAGCATGTCGAGGTGCCCGGGGCGCTGTGGCAAGAAGTGGTCATGCAAAGATTTCTATGCAAGAAGTGTTCATGTTCTGGTTACTCTAGATTTTTCCAAACATCAAGGATGTCACCATCGTCTCTGAGATATGCATTGGAAAACAGCTTTGCGTCATATTGCACATGAAAATCTCATAAGAGAATATCTGTGATGTGATGCTCCACACCTAGCTATGTACTTAACAATATAAAATTTTATATATTTTTTTTCAATTTCAAATCTATCTTTTCGAGATTGTTAAAACACGTTCTGTTTTAATTATTTGATTTGCATTAACAAACATTGCCGTAGCATTAGCACGGGTAAATTGTAACTGTACGACTACTGATGCTCTAGTTCTGCGTGTCATTGCTCAACGAGTTCCAGATCTACTTGCGGGTTGAAATGTTCTCACCCAAGTTGATGATTGGGTGTGGCCACACATTGATAATGTACAGTGCACAGAACATTCTCACCAGTCATCATATGGAACATGCATGGTCATACGCAGGTGGCACTATTTCTCATTACTTATACAACAATTGACAATTGACAATTGACAATGAGGATATGAATCAATCATCACGTTACAGGTAGTGATCCCAAGGGCTTCTTTCGTTACTTGCCATCCATCTGAGAACAACATTGTACAAGCACTTGCCATTACCAAAGCTGAATGAAGGGGTGTTAGCTTCAGTTCAGTTAGCATTTTACATAGCTTTCACCCCTCATGCATTAATCGGTTGGGGAATGAAATTATACACCCCATTAGTTAGTTAATTGTATACGATCAGCCGCCTTTTACACTGCTACTGCCTAGTGTGATATTACACACTAGCACTACACTGAGGCTTGGCTGGTGAGTGCAGGCCTCATGGTGACAAAAGCAGATTCATTTGCACCACCTCTTAGAGCAATCCTGACAGCTTCCATAAAGCAGCACTTGCACATGATGCAGAAGATAAGAAGCCTATATATGTTTGGTTCAAACCTAATGAGAACTAGTTTACATTGAGGCCGTGAAGCACATGTGTGATTGCGATGATTTTTTATTAAACTTAATCAGGGAAAAACATGAAAACTAATTCAGGATACTACTGATGTTATTTCTCAAGTTACTAAGCACTCTATACTAGAAACAGTGTCACAGTCAGGTGAAATTCAGCAAGGAAGAAAACACATCACACTGGATACAACACGATGGACAAAACCATCTTGATTAATAACACCAAGGAAGACAGAACATGAGGAAGCATTTCAACCGATAAGAACTCACTTCAGAAATTGTGGTCTGCGCCGATAAAGTTATAACTATACATATTATCAATATCAAAACAACAAATAGCACAGCTGATCTAACAGCATCTTTTGCTTTCTGTGAGTCTAGAGTTGCAGAGTCAGGCACATCGTCATCGGTGTTCCTTGTAAATCTACCATGTGAATCCATCCTGTTTAAGTTTAGAGGAACAAATCTAATACATCAACCAAGGTTTTGGCATTAATATAAAAATATGACACAATCAATAAACTTGAGATAACAAGAAAATACAGCATATATGTCAACAGAATAATGCTGACAGTTTAGCAAACTCTTTCAGTGTTCACAACAGAATCTAGAAGAAACAGAAAAAGGTGATGTCTTAAGAACAGAACTCAAAAGTGCCAAGATCAATATGCTGGATCAAGCTGGAAGTTTTAACTTTTAAGCTTTCTAAGAACCACTACTGAAGGAGGAAGCATGTCTTTTAGCTCTGTTAACTCATGCATAGATAGTGGGAGCAGGCATAGCAACAGAATATATAATCATATGCAATTTAGTACATATATGTAAAATATTGTATGACAACTTCTGAATAAAGCTCCTAGATTGTATGCTGTTTATAAATGAAAAACTAAAGAGAGAATATTGACTGAAATAATTAAAGCGGGATACTAAGATTGCCTAGAATTTTACAAACATGGAAACAACCAAGTAAGCATGTCATTGAGATTTTTTATCATTTACCTTTCTTTCTAATATCTCCAATCCGGTTCATCAACTTGAACTCCTTTTCAAGCGCTTGGAGGAATGTCTTTCAAGGATGATCTTGTGAATATGTGGCTTCTCTATTGATATCCTTGAGTGTTTGAATTATGATGTCACCCCTGATCATAGGATCTTCAACTTTAGCTGGAAACATCTTCATAGAAATTTCAACATCATGCTCCACAGGTTGATTGTTTAAATAGCAGAACTCCAATAATCTCCATCCGAAACTGACAGTTCTCCTTGACAGCATCCTTATACCAAGAACTATGTCCCTCAGTATACTATCAGATTCTGTCTGATGGCCATTTTTCTAATGCAAAAACTATCCATTAATCCACTGCCAGCAACAGAATGTCAATCTGAAAAGAAAAGAAAAGTAAAGGGTGATCTGAAGTGAACCTGCCCTGTGTCACCAGAGTCACTGTAAGTCTTGAATAGAGAAAGACCAACTCCAATCTAGCCTGGATGTACATTTGTGAATGCATCTGCATCTCCATTGCAATTGCATCCAAAGCATATGCATCCTCTGCAAACTGCAAGCACGGTTGGCAAAGGAGCTGCAGAGGCAAGAGGAGTAAATCTTCAGGGAAAATTACAGCAGCGGCGATGCATATTTACTTACTTGGGCGTTGGTTCTTGAGTAGGGACTGGCTTTATACTTGGGCGCGGAGGGAGGGGAGGCCGGCCCCGCCGGGCCGGGGCGACGAGGAGGGAGGGGGACGAAGCAACACGGAGGGAGGAGAGGCAAGGCCGCCGCCGGGTCTTGGCAGCGAGGAGGGAGGGGGACAGGGTGGCGTGGAGGGAGGAGAAGCGAGGCCGCCGCCGGGCCGGGGTGGCGAGGAGGGAGGGGGACGGGGCGGCACAGAGAGAGGAGAGGTGAGCCGCCGCCGGGCCGGGGCGCGAGGAGGGAGGGGACCGGCGCTGAGGGAGGCGGCCGACGCGGCGCGAAGTGATGGGGCAAACGAATCGAAGCCGGCGGAGGAAGAAGAACGATGCCGCTCCGTCTCGTACCTTTAAAAAAGCTAATTACTTAAATACCCTTAAACACGTTATTTTAATTTAAATTTATTAAGTAATTTTTAACAGATAGGATAAATCCGTGGATGAAGGAACCAGGAGGAACCAGAAGAAACTAGACAACCACTATAAAACATCTCATATATATATACACACACATAATTAACCGTCTTAAACAATAGACGACGAAACTTGATGTAGATTTGATGGTTTGTCTCTTGTCACTACTACAAAAAGACCCATGGGTATCGTCAAAAGGTATCGGTCAAAATAAATTCGGCACCTATTAACACAATAGGTGTCGGTTCTAAAGAAAAATCGACACCTATACTATTGGTAGCGGATTTTTAAAAAAAATCGGCACCTATAATATTTCACAGGTATCGGTTCAAAAAACCGGTACATATACTATTAGTGTCGGTTTTTTAAAAAACCGACACCTCTAATATATTACAGGTGCCAGTTTTTTAATAAAACCGACACCAATAAACCGACCGGCCGATTTAAACCGAATCTCCTCCACCACTCCAGCCTTATCTTCTCTCAGTCTTATCTCTTCTCCACCACCACTCCTCTCTCTTTCTTCTCTCACTTCTCCACTCCTCTAGCCGGCTCACTATTTCTCCTTTGTCCTCTCTCAAGCAGCGGTACGGCCGCGGGAGCGGCGGGAGGCCGCAGGAGCGACGGCCGCGGGAGCGACGGGAGGCGGGACGGGCGGCCGCGGGAGCGACAGATATGTGAGGGACGGCTACGAGAGGGGTCCCCGCCGCCGCCTCCCCCGCCGGCGCTACCCGCGCCGCCCATGCCGGCGAGCGTGCTCAATGGCCAGCCGCACCGCGGGGAGGAGAAGCCCGAGGTCCGGCTCCCCAGGGTCGATGGCGACCGAGCTCGAGGTTTTTATTTTGTGATGTTTAATTTTTTGTGATTTATCTGTGGAGGATTTATGTGGATGATTGATATGTGTGTATGAATCGTGGATGATGTGTGGATATATATGTGGATCTGTGGATGATTGATTTGTGGAGGATTTATCTGTGTTTTTTGTTTGTGATTGATCTGTGGAGGTTATGGTTGGATATATGATTTGTGTTGTTGATTGGATCTGTGCATGGTGGAGCTCGGCTCAAATCGACGAACCGGATTTTTTCCTTGAAATCTAATAAGTGTTGGCTCTTAAACCGATACCTATTTCTTTTTTAATAGGTGCCAACCAATAGGTATCGATTGAGAAAACCGACACCTAAAGAGGTTTCCTAACCGGTACCTAAGGGGTTTTTTTTACCATTGTCCGCGCCCTGGAAAGAGTACTGTAGATGATGACTATAGCTAATACGTACTCCCTCCGTCCGCAGCATTCCTAGACTCTTTGGAGAGATTAAGAATAGATGGAAAAAGATTTTGATGTCTCTTTAATAAATGAGAGAGGTTAAGGTCTGAATGGTAGAAGGTGTCCTTTTAGCTTTTAGATTTATACAAAGAGTGTCTTTTTATCTATAAAAGAAGAAGGAATAACAATATATATAAGGTGTACCGTCCGTCCTTTGAAGACTACTTTTTGCTGGAGATATTTATTAAGCATGGATGAAAGCAGGGTTTTCTATTTCGTTTGAGCGTGCCGTGCCGTCACCAGGCGCGGTAGCGTGGTTTTCACACGAAAACCATGAAAATCGTGACGATATGAACAGTGTGTCATTTTGAATTTGAATGAATTTCAAAGCGTCATGTCGTGATGTGGTTTTCGTCTCTATCGCACGAAAACCGCGGAGAAACAGCAAAAACCGTTGAAATCCTGGAGAAATTAATTTATATGATGTTTAAAAATTTTGAAAAAAAATACTAAAATTAGTGATAAATATGTATGATATTTACATTAATATATTTGTGTGATAAAAATAATTTTTATGACATTTAATAGGAACAAATTTAAATGAGATGCAAAGAGAAGTAATAAAAATGATATCCTGTCGTTCACGAACTAATAAGGTTACGAAATGAATCGAAATCACAATTGAAATAAACATGGTAAAATTATGGCAATTCGAAGTTTGTACAGATACTTAGTCGTTGCAGTTTTCATGTCCAAAGAGATGAGCACCCGCATATTTCGCTCGAGTTCGGCACACTTGACAGATGAAACTTTTTGGGACAAATAGAGATATGTCAGCAATAATTAATATTTCGTTGTGGGAAAAATTTGAAGTACTCAAGAAAAACCATAGTGTCAAGGATGTAAACTCTAAAATTTGTAAACATCATTATTTAATATGTAGTTTTACAATACTTGATATTAAATAAATTTAATATACTAAAGATCAGTTTTGCTATAGTTTAATATGCATGCATAAAGTGACATTGACGGGTTTGGCTATAATTTGCTACATATTTAAACTACAAACAAATCCTAAACCCTAAACCGCAACATCAAATAATCGACGATATACATGCGCAACCACGCGAAAACCGTGCCAAACCGCATGGTATGCATGTGCAAACTCACGGTTTTCGCCCCAAACCGTGCGGCCCTACATCCATTCGGACACAACAAATCACCAACGAAAACCGCGTCTAACCGCACGGTACGCATGCACCAACATCATAGTTTTTGCGGCCAACCGCGCGGCATGCCACGCAAACCGTGCCACCAAATTTCTCACGAAAACCGCGTAGATTCAGACGAAATCTCCACCAAATCATGCGAAAAACGTGCACTCTTGCAATGCTAAGACGGCGTACCTGTTGTCGCGGTTTTCGCCCATGTCATCACAGTTTTCGTGGCAAGCCGTGCGGCTTTTGCTTCGTCGGCGGCGGCTTAGCTAGATCTGGCGACGGCTTGCATGGGAGAGGGCGAAAGAGGACAAAAAGAGATAAGGTTCAGCTGGCTACAGCTTGAGAGAGGTGGAAAAAGGGTGATTTTTGTGAAGGAAAGGTGATGGGCTTCAAACGGGCTTTGATGAACAGTACCGCTGCATAGTGTTATTTATTTTTTTTCTTTTCTCCAAACTGAAAATGATTTTTTAAACGCCGATAATTTATATATTTTTATGAAAAAAATTATCATAATTCTTGTAAAATCTAGATCTACAATCACGATTTTTTCAATGACTTTTTCCAAATTTTTTGAATCTTCACAAAATTTTTCAAACTATACCGTGCTGCTACCGTATCGCACCCTGTGCTGCTACCGTGCCGCACCCCGCGGTAAGGACGAAAACCGCAGCAGTTGTCGTGGTTTCGGTAACCCTGGATAAAAGTTTACTAATAGAATATATGCTTGATATTTCACGTATATTAGTTTAAGTTTGTTTCCATAAGATTTACTGCTTTGTGGTTAACAAGGACTATTATAATATTGTAATAATCGGTCGTGTGCGTCACTTGATGCATAGACTAGAATTTTTATTCAAAAATGTATTTTTATAGTTGTGTGATTCACTAGACCTCTTAATACAACTTTATCATTTTCTTCTCGTTTAACCATCTAACTTTAGTCCTTCCTTCTCCTCCTCATTTCTCAGAGTGCACTAGTCTTTTGGCCTTTTTCTTAATTAATATGTCTTTTGATTTTCTAAAACAACAATCTTTTTAGGATGGATAGAATAGTACTCTAAGATTCCTTATACTCTCTCCGGTTCAATAATTTCTGCTATTTTGAACGATGACACGATGTCCAAAACATATTTTTACTATCATTTTTTATTATAATATATAATAAGTATTTCTCTTTTTGCCAAGGATATAAAAGATAAATATATTTTTATTAAAATACTTTTTAAGACTAATCTATAGATGTAATCATAGTGTCTTTAAACTAAATATTTATATTTAAAAGTTAATGATGATCAAAGTTCAAATAGTTCAACAGAATTATAATCAGAGAAAGTACTTCACAGACAAATTTTAAATACTTGAAATGCTTATGTTTGTAGAAAAAGATAGGAGAGCTGTATGTTTTTGCTATGTACATTGTTTGTTTATTTATCTTCTTTATATTTTTACCACATCTTCGTCTCCCCAGTCGCAATACCATCTCAAGAAGGATGGCTCTCTTCACTCTTAATTTCCATATTTCTTTTCCATTCATTTTTCATACATGACAACCACATATAGATAAAAGAGAGGTCCTTCAGCTGAGTGGACTAGGAAAGAATGACCATTCCTAGATATTATCTTCACTTTGGTTCCAACCAATGAGCATCTGCACCTATCATATATATCAGTTAGCGTCCAATCCAGGGTTTACACTTTCGGTTTAGCCCGAAATTTCGGTGCTTTTGATGGTCACCGAAATTGCATAATTTTTGGTGTTTTCAGAACTTTTCTGCATGAGATTGTTTAAAACTTTAGCTACTTTTGACTGAATTTAAATAAATTTTGGCTAAATTCATAAAAATTTGAAAATTGGAAAATTTTGGGCGAGATAATTGCTTGCCGGGGGTCCGAAATTACGTAATACCGAATTTCGGAAATTTCAATTCCCTGGTCTAATCAACCATCGTCAAATATATAATATTACTCGAGGCACGAATTCTAGAATACGCTAATTGTGTCGCCCTTTGCTTAAAGTTGACATTTGCATCTTGAGAAGTACATTAACCTTCACGCAAAAGTATATTTATCTTTTATGACAACAAACTAACGCAACTACAACCTCCTTTTCTTTTAGCTTGTCACGGCGAATGAGCCATTATTCAGTTGTATATACAAAGTTGTACTGAAGATAAATTAACAAAAAAGAAAATGAATCATGCATGTTACCTCATATACTCGATTCCTTCCCTATCAAAAACTAAATTATTTGGTGAAGTGATACGAACTAAATTATTTGGTGAAATGATACGGGTGCTCGTATTTACGACTAATTATTATTTTAGTGATGGACAATGTATACATCGACAACGAGACAACTACGATAACTTTGTTAATATCTATATATATTAGCATGGTCTTCGAAAATGCTTGTAAATGTATGGGTGAGCATGTGTGTATATATTGTGTTTCAAAGAAAAAAAAAACAAAGATATTTGCAATGGAAATATGTTGAAATTTGCTCCTGCATGACATGCATGCTTGAATAATTGTCTTCAGGAATCCATTTGAACACCGACACAATTTAAAGTATATATGAGCATGACATCTGTGCTTAATTACTTATATATTAAGATCTCTTGTAATTTAATTACATATAAGCCACTCTTTCGGGAATAATGTACTCCAGTGCCTATGCAGTTGTTGCCCTCAAACCTGTCAGATTTTCAGCAAAGAGAGAGCACGACAGTTACTACTAATCTGTATTAACGAAATATTAGGGAATCTCTCTTGCAGTAGTAGATATGCAGTAACGTGTTTAGCCCGATTCATAGCACTATTCATTTCAAAATATAAAAGATCTAATTTGTCAATATAATTGTACCGTCAAAATATAACATATTTTGGTACGAAGGTCGTTTCTCTCTTCTGGTCAAGCTTAAACTCCCAAATCATGACGAGATAATTATCAACAGCTGCAGATCATTCATATGTAGAGCTTTTTTTTAATGGATGGACAATTGGACAGCCGCTGTTGATGATGATGTTTGGCAGCGATCGATGGAGCATCCAGTGGACTGATCAAAATGATGCTGAATGTTGGACATAACCGGCGGATGCGGTCATGTTACGTTTCCTCGGTGAAAAATCTTGCAAGACACCGACTCACAGGGGCACTTGTGATTGATTGGAATGGTAGAAGAAGAGTACAATGGGCCAATGCCAACTTATCCCCATGCTTTCCTGTCTCTGAAACTGAGCACTACTACTACTACATGATTGGCTCTAGCTTTGGATAACAAATTATCATTTGAATCAACTACCATGATGATCTGATTTAAGTATGGAGCCATGGCAGGATTAGAAGCTGCTAATGATTAAGGTGTCAAGAACGTAAAGTTGATTAATCAGTTAGGATATTGTATCCCATGTCGGACAAATGGTGCTACCATTTCCATCTTAGAAAAGTGGCGGTATGGTCCAAATGTCTTGGAAGAATAATGCTCACATGAAAGCGAGTTCACGGCAATGGCTTCTGCCCAGTTTCGTGTTGGCCCCGAAGTCCCGAACTGACCTTATCCTCACGAATGCAACTCATTCTTTACGCAAACTAGTCTAGGGGTAGGAGTGGGCCCGCGCATTGCAATAGGGTCTTAAGGAATACGGGAATCATGTGGTTTTATATGGTTTACCTTTCTAATTCCGGCTTTTATGGTTGGTTAATTTTTACGTGGGAAAAAAAAGATCTTACCGTAGGGTTGAAGGGATAGGCCGGTTCGGTTTTTTAGGGTGGTTTTTTCCCCTAAAGCGTGAGGTAGGATGGGAGATAGTGGGAAGAGGACGACCGCATCTTTAGCAGAGATATATCGAAGTAAACAAAACGAAAACATATCATATGTACATAAATTTTATCAAAAAATCTAAAAAATACATATACAAATACTCCGATAGCATTACACATATGTATAAAATTTTAATCTCAAATTAATTATATTTTAACCATAATAAAAAACTGATAGTTTTGAAAGTATAAATCTGGTAGAACTTTTTTCTCCTTATATAAAATGAATTTGAAAATAAAATTTTACATATAGATATACACTATAAAAAAGGCACAGCACATACATTTTTTTATAAAAACTTTGATGATATTTTTTAGTGATGTGTATAGCATGTACACGAGAAAGCTTGTATACCTAGGTTACGTTCTCATACAAACCAGCAACTTAGCAACAAGAATCACAAACAATCCATTGAACCGATTCCGTTCGTTCGTTACAACAAAAGAATCACTCACTGGTTCAGTTTCACACAAAACTGTATCGAGGCCAGCTTCAAAGGAGAAAAAACAAGCTTGCCCGTGTTACAATCAACATATCAAACAAATCATATACCTCTGCCACGCTCATGTAAACGGGTGTACATATATACCCGTATGTACATATATACAACAGCTTCAAGAACTATACATACCATTGGATCTATGCACATCATTTTTTTTTTCTTTTTGGCTGTGAGAGAGGTCACATTGGCATACAACAAAAACTCTGCGCACCGAGGCGAAAACCTGGTATTCGGCAAACTCTGACATCGATGGTTAGGCTTCTTTTTCTGAAAACAGACAGTATTGATTAGGCATGAACACAACTTTTCAGAGTAAAGGTGTTCATGCAGACAGCAAGCCTGGGTGGAAATCTGAGGCACACCAACAACTGTGATATCAGTTGATTAGGCATGAGTGACAGTCATCCTGATTTCTGCGTAACAGAAGACAACTTTTCGCGTCGGACGGACCTAGTCTTCACAGCAAAAAAAAAAAAAACACGTAGGACTGATCCATAATGCATTTGTGTTTCTTCAGTGTACCACCACCTCATGATTTTCCCAAACATTGTAAGCTGCTGTCATTGTTTTGATTGCTCTGACCACTTCTGTAATATTCATGTGCGCTGTTTGTACTACTACATCAAAGATTCTGTATACATCCCCGCAGAAAAATAAAGATTGTGCATCTAGCATTTGCTCTTCTGTATAACATTGTAAATGCCAAAAATTAGCATATGGTTGATGATATTTAACTTTAGACATCAAGAGAAACTAAACAGGTATCAACAAGGTAGTGAAATTGACACAAACCAATGGTCGTCATAAAAATAGTGAAACAACTAGATACACACAACTGAACTACCATAGATCAGGGCATCCAAATGGTGTGTATTCACGAATTCAAAGAGGACACAGAAAAATGGAATTTGTTTATGTAAATGACGCTGGAAACAAAACAAACAGCTAATTTAGCAACATATGTTCAAATTATTTGTGAAATGTAGGCACAAAATGGTTCTACAGCTCTAGGTAGCTTCCCCTCTACCTTAGTTTCATCTTCTCAACCAAACATAGCCATTCCCTTAAGTCCATGTTAGACAATATTTTAAACATTTTGGATCCAGAAAAATAAACTTGCTTTGAAGCTCAAGTTCAGTTTGCATATTTAAACTGTTGAACGGATGGACCTGATGCCTATATTAAAGAAACATGAGTTCAACTGTACAAAAAATAAGTGAATGAACAGGGATGTGGTATGTAATTACAGTAAATGATAATGTATCAGCAATCTATCAATAGAAGTAGCACTGAAGCATAAGCATTGGAAAGGGGGAAAATTAAACGAGGCCCCACATTCAAGTTTTAATGGTTAGTAGGACATACTCTCACAGTTCACATGTTCATACTGACATATATAAGCATACATAATGTTGCATTGCAAATTAGCAATAGATTCAGATCTTGCGATCATGGCATACAATTAAATATACTATGTCAAAATTTGCTTTCTAGACAAACCAGGTGGATATTGATTAAAAAAAGTTCCATCGCAGAAGAAACATTAGAAAATTGTAAAAGAAATATCAAAATAACACAACTAAATTTAATGCTTGTTAGTGTCAAATCTAGCACTCCATCGGGCAAACTCCAGCTGGTTTCTGTAATATAACCTAACATGCTTCAAGCCTCAAGGTAACTTAAAACAAAAAGAAGATAAACATGCATGCAACTATGCAAGGGGGAGAAGTGCAGTTAGCTAGTCGTACTGCAGTCACGATAATAATTAAAGAGTTCTTGTTCCCAATCAAGCAAAGCTAAAGTGCATCATAATTATCTTTTACAGAACACGAGGAGAACTCTTAATATAATGTCCACTTCAGTGTTTTCTGATGGTTTATGTGTTTCTAGGGTATACAGGATTTTTTTTCTATTTCAGTATTTCTACAACATGCATTGCATTTCTTAGGGATATATGCGTTGCATATTGTAGTTGAACTAACAGAAAACAACAAAGACAACAATAAGCATAAACTAATCTGTAGCATGCAAGTGTCCAGATTACTGAGACACACTAATTCCATTATAAGGAAAATAAATTGAAACATGGTAACAACAGCAAAATTACCAAAATGGATTGGCAGCTAGTAGCTAGTAACTCATACCATTGTAGGGTCCGAAAGTATAGCATATGCTTTCCCAATTAGTTTGAATAGATAGTCAGCATCTTTGCGGATCTCATTAGCAATTTCTCTCCATACTGCATCGTTGATATTTTCACTTCTCACAAGAAAATTACCAGCCTGTACCATATTAATGTTAGAGAAGAGAACAAAGTAGAGAAAGTTATACTAGATGAAAATGTGATTCAGTATTACTTTGTCTGGATGATGCCTTAGTGCTGCTTTGCGGTATGCCTTCTTTATATCCAAGAAAGTGCAAGAAGGTTTGATTCCTCTGCATGCAAAAGAGGTGTAATTTAGATGTACTTCCAACAAATAGGATTATGAACGGCTGAAAAACTTTCAGTGAAGGAGAAGGTTTCTTCAGAACAAACTCATATAAATTTAATTTCTTCTAAACATGGCTTAAAATGGTCTCCTTTCTTCCTATTGTCAAGTTTTTTTTTCTCAAACACACAATAGACTTGCGTGTCATTTCATTAAGAAGAGGTACGAAAGTACATGAGAGGTTAAAGAAACCTCACCCTAACACACTGACACACACCTACAAGCTCGCCACACTTAAGAGACTAAGCCGACTATGACCATCCCACCAACATCAAACTTAATTGTCCAAAGCAGGGTTTTGTCTTACCGTCGGTAACCGCGCGGCTACCACGGTAACCGTCCTTACCGCCAGGGTACGATAAGGGTTACCAGCGGTAAGGTTTGGGCAAATTTCATCGAATTCAAATTTTTGGAAAAAAATAAAAAAATCGTGGAGGTAGTTCTTGAATTATAGTGCCAGATGGTGAAGAAATTTTTTGAAAACGAACGAGATAAAATCACCTTTTATATTTAAACCGAGATTAGGTCAGAGAATTGAAAAAGTTTACAGTTGGCTGGGCCCAAATAGGCACTGTTCATGAGGCCCAACTCTGCCCAACTTTGAAACCACCACTGAAACCGCGATTACTGCACTGAACCATGCGGTTTCGGTTTCAAATTTTGCCAAACCGCGGTTACCGCGCAAAACCGTGCGGTTTCAGTTAATTTCGTCGATGAAATTCGTGCGGTTTTGGTGAAAGTTACCGCGGGCGGTAACCCCAAAAAGGGTAAGTCAAACCCTGGTCCAGAGTGAGCAACTGAAGGAGGGGATCCTGAACAGCAGAAGCTCCAGCCCAACACTATGGCTACTCCCATAGGCTATAGTTTGTAGGACCACCTCAACATTTGGGTTTTCCCCTTCAAAAACGCAGGTATTCCGGTGCTTCTACAGTTCCCAGGCTACTAGAATTATTAGAGAGTTGAGGCACTTCCAGACTTCCTTAGGAACGCCCTAGCAAACAACATGCCACCACCAGCTAGAGAAGCACACGGCAGGCTGAGGTGCAAAGGCAAGGAGGTTTGACACTGGAAAAAAATTCTTCCCCACTTGGATGCTGACGTTCGCAATTTTAGTACATATTTCTTGAACAGGACAAAATTTTAGTACATTAGCTGTCCACTTCTGACAGTGTATGTGTGCGTGCACGCAAGTGTTTGGGGTGATTGTGGGAAACGGGAATCTGGTGAAGGAACTTTCGACAACATGATTCGTCATAGGTTGTGCACCCGAAAGGAAAATATAGTCAGATAGCCCCCATTGAATGCACAAGATGGTAGTCCATGAATAATACTAACTTGATGAGATAAGATAAGAAACTGAAATACCAGTTTCAAATAACTTCAAACAGATTAAACAGCTCTACAAGTTATAGATAAAACATCAATCTGTATCATAGAATTGCATGTGGTTCTATAAAGAATGTGATTTTGTATGTTCAACATGAATTAGTATTAAAGGGTATGCACTTACAGTATCAAATAAATATTCAATGTGATCCCCTTCTTGGCATCCCGCTCCAAAGCAGAAAGCCTAAGGTTGGCTCGGTTCAGACTGCTACGAATACCATCTGATTTTTCTGAAGGCATGAACATATTTTCTTGAAGCTGTCTCTCAAGAAGATAAATTAACCTACGAAGATCATTCCCTGCCTGATCATAGTCCCTTATAAGTTCATACAAACCAGCTCTTCTAGAAATAGCCTACAGAAATAGGAAGCATCACATGTTGGTAGTGTTATCCAGGCAGAACTCCATCTATGTAAAGACTTAGCGCATATCTGACCAAATAAACAGGCGATAGCAGTATTCAAGCCTTATGCAGTAAAATGTTGTCAACAAAAATAATGTCCATTTTATGTATAGAAGATAAAAATCAATGTTATACTCCAGATAAACGAATCAATTAATAACTCCAGGATACAGGATCTGTAAAAGTAGAGGGAAATTGTCTGTAGATGATCCAACAAGGAGAGGATGCTGTCAAAGTACCTTGTAAAAGAAACATGGACACCATGACGCAATATTATACACATAATTTTCGCACGAATCTTCAAAATAAAGAAAAGGAAAAAAAACATGGCTCCAGTTACCATTTCGATACAAGAGAAAAAAAATCTTTAACCAACCTTAGAATAATTGGAGTCAAGGGCTATAGCTAGTGAGCAATCTGCTATTGCATCTAAAATTTGGCCCATTGCTTGGTAAGTAGCTGCGCGGTTAGCAAAGCAGATTGCTGAAAAACACAGTGACTCTGTATTGCTTAACAAAGCAGCTGTGTAGTGCTCCACAGCCTCTGAATATTTACCAGCTTGAAATGCTTCGTTCCCAGCAGCCTGAAATGAAGCAAACAACAATTTCAAGCCACTAGTGTGCAATCCTTGAAAATTTTGTTCAATTCCTTGGGTATCACTATCATATTTGCACATGATTAATATGAGGATAAGGTATAGGAAAAATGTTGGATATAAAGGATTTGCTGCCTCTGTCATACCATCAGCTAAAACTCTTAAAACTGAAACAACTTAACAAGGCAAACATTTGGCATACTTTAAGGCGGAGTAGTTCACAGATTGCCATGGAGAATGATGAAACTGATTGCTGAGATTGCTTCCCGTACCTATTCAATTTGTTTCCACAACCTTAGCAAACTGTATAAGACACGATGCATGGAATACAAGAAACAAATGAAATTAACAAAGCACTGGTTTAAAAATATTGCCTGCATTCAACCAGTGCTTCCTGTCCGAGCTTCTTTAAAAACTGATGAGCCTCTTCAAGCTTTCCAATGAAGAAATAGGACTTCGCTGTAATATAATAACGCCACAATTTCACAGAGCTGCTGCAATTGTCCAAGTCAATGATTTTTGAATGCTGACAAGGAGAAAAACTATTTTCTTCTGCCAGATGTAGAGTTTCTTCACAAAACCGAATTACTTCTTCATATCGTTGTAACTGTTAAGTACCAGAAAACCGATGGTTAACCAATAAAAATATAGCTGAGAATAGCAAAGAAAATTTAGCAGTATGGCACGTTCAAGGCAAAATAAATTTACCGTAAATACAGACCAGTAACAAAGCTTCTGCTTTCATCATCATCAAATTATCTGAACAAGTACTTATGGACAAAGCATCGGAGATCATTTGTAAGGCACTGGGTATCTTATCAAATTCCTTTTTTACAAGATATTCCTTGGATAGGAGCATAAAATTAGATACTTTCTGTCAACAAAAAAGACAAGAACATACTGATTAGATTGTCAATTGTCATGTAACAAAGTTACAAAGCATTTTGATTTGAACAGATAATTCCTGGAAGAAGTTTTATAAGGCTATAAAAATAAGATAAGTTTTATCCTTTGCATTATATAAGATAATTCTCGCTAAACGAATTTAATGAATTAAGAAATAAATATCAGTCTGTCACAGAAAAAAGCAACCAAATGACTGGTTTAGGAAGCAACCAGGGGAAGAAATGTTACAAACAGTAAGTCACAATAAAAGGATGGTATTTTTAAAACTATTGTGAAATCATTGCACAGCATGGATTAAGACTAGTGCTGAAGCCACCTGTGTATGCTCGTATTTATCATATATGTAAAATTGAATTACACTCAGTTTGTCTGGCATGTTCAATGGTATATGAGACAACATGTTGGGAGTTTATTAGGTGCATATACTGTTGGAGTAAGAGATGCATAACATCATGAATCTTTAGGAGATTGACGATGTGAAACATGACATGATGCATCTTTAGGATATGTAAAACTAGATGTTATACTGTTGGTATAACATCAAGTTTTAGAACTTCCCCTGGCCTCTAATGTACCAAATTTAGATTAAAAAATAGTTTCATGTAAAATACGCATGATCTTTTTTAGAGGAAGTAAAATAAGCACGACTAAGATAGCTATTCTGCAAGAGATCCTCAACAGCTTGCTTTTATTCATTTTTCTATCCATAAGTAAAAGAATAACATGTGTGTGTTATCATCAAATTTTAATGAAATTTACAAACTTGTTTACTTTGTGATTTAAAAAATAGTACAAACTAAATGAACAAATGATAAAAAGAAATGTATTTCATAGATTTTGGGATTCATAGAGATATGCTAAAATTAAGAAAATGACAGAGCAAAACCAGATAATTACTTTCTGTGCTACTTGACTACCTGAGCTTTTTTTATGCCATCAGAAGCCTCTTCGGCGATTTTACTGTCCAAGCTTGCTGCATGATTAGACTTCAAACATATTTCAAAACCCTCTTGTGCTTCTTCTACATCCCCCAGAGCAAGTAGGCAACTATACCATTTAAACAAGCACACTGATTAGTTCATAATCACAACGTTGAATATGAAGTATACTGAGGGCCAGAAAAATGAGTAACTAAATGCATTATCTAGTTATGATTATTGAACCTGTGATGCAGAATTTGGTTTTTCAGCATCATCACCCTGAGCTGAACTCACAGAATATAACTTTGACGGAGGAATCATTTTAACCTTCATCAAGACTTATACATTAATTGTTCTCTAGATTAACTACGTGTTACTATGAAATTATGGTCATTTGCCAAAACATGATGCACACAGTAAAGTTTCTTTAGAAAAATGAGATGAGAAATAAGTGACTTGAATTAGAAACTCAGAAACTCCGTCCTGCCTACCTAACAAATTCATCATAAACCATTTAAACCCAGACATAAACTGGTGGCAGCGCCCACAATCTGGAGGCGATAACTGCTCACAATGTTCTGGCGTCTTGAAGGACAGGCCACAGCTGGAATTTAAGCAAATATCCTTGATAGTGACAATGGTCGAGGGTATCATGTTTGGGTATGCTACATCTGAGATTCCATCCAACAGTATTGTCAGGCATAGCTGTAACAGCTAATATCTGTTGCCCCACTCAAGCTTAGTTACAGTGTGACAGTACATTGCAACCCTTAGGGACATTTTGGCCATATCTGTATTGCTTGCTCTCCAAAACTCAAAAGATGGCAATACCAGTATCGATTTTCAGCAAATGATCATGATTACGTAATGGTACTTAGCTTATTCGTGAGTACACAGTTCATTGAATAAATGACACAAACACAACATTTAGTTGTGGTGCTTGAATCAGTAAGGCTAACAACATAGTATCACCTTGCAAGTTGCAATCGCACTACGATAGTAACGTTACAGTTTTGACCTTAAACTAAACAAGGAAATATTTCTTTGCTTTGAACTGGATGCCAAAAATACCGCAATCAATTAGGATGAATTAAAAATAACTGATTCCTAGGAGAATTAATTTAATTAGTCCATGTTTTCTTGATCTTTTTGTATGATAAAATATCTTAATATTTTGATGCTAAATAATATGAATTCATAATGCAATTTCAATAGTTTGCTAGCAACAATATATTGGCCACTTCAGTGAACGCACATCCCTAGCCATTGATCTTACTTGGCAGCTCTGACTTGAGCCTTCAGAAAGCTGGAATCAATATCAGTGGCTTTTCGACAATCAGAAAGGGCCTCTCTCATCCTACCAAGAGACATCCGAGTAGCTGCACGATTGCTGTAGCACAGCATCAACGATTTCCAAGAAGCTTCATTCAAAGAAACAGAATTGATTCCATGGGTATAGCACTCCTCGGCCTTAGCTAACTGTCCTTCAGCATATGCTTGGTTCCCCCTAGTGCACATCAAACAATTTAGCTTAAAGAGCGCCAAAGCCAAATATCACAAAATATTGAAAAAACATTGTGCCATTGTTTGAATAATGTTTCGAATTGTAAGATACTTATTTCTGAATTTGGTTGTTGATATACAGTGTTATGTATATCATTTGTTCAGTTATGGAAGACCAGCAAGTACTCATATATTATTGCTTAAAGGGTTGTACTTCTCCAAATGATTGTATTGGTACAACTAAGCCAAAATAACTAAACAAACAGCAATAAAAATCTATTTGCAAAATCTATAAATAACAAAGCATTGTAAGGGATACTGCACATCGGCACATGTAAAGAACCACCATGTGCTTGTTTGTATTTGAGAATAAAATTGGTTGCTCAGAGGTAAGTTATTAAAATAAAGGAATCGGCATACATGCTTAAATGTGTATAAGTAAAAAGCTTGTGACTAAAGACAAAGGCTGATTTGAGAACCTTATACGCCATGTTTCACAGTCTTCTTGATGTCCAAGGTTTTCCTTAAATGCTGGTCCTACAATCATTGTAACTATTTTAGGATCTGTTTTGTTGTATTTGGTCCATTGAGCAGGTAAATCTGTGTATTGCTGCCTTGAGATTTCAGTGTGTGCAAGACCAGTGGCAGATGTTGGATGGCTTTGGATAGAATTAGCATAATTACTCATTCCTCCAATTTTTTTCTTGTTATGTCGTCTTTGTGAGTGCAATTTACTCTGATCAAAAGTTGATGCTGCAAATATGAAATCAGATTGACTAGAATTTTCCAGGTTTGTCACAGAAGCAAACAATGTTCTATCATGGTTACTCTCTGTTGCTTGTGGACTAAAGCAATTAACATCTTCTTCCTTTGTGCCAGAGCTTCCTTTACTGGTATTGGAGTCCTCTAGTCTGAAATTAGTGACTTCCTTCAAATGCAAATTTACTTCTGGAGCTGCTTTCCGATTGCTTGTAAAGAGTGGTTGAAATACCTGGTGGGCTGAGAGCTTCTCCTGTTGAACTGCTCTTTTATTCATGCTCCCACCCTTAACCCCTCCATATTCTATGGATGTTGCATTGTAGTCACGTACAGTAAAGGATTGCTCATCAACCAACCCCAAATCGCCAAGTTCTGATGCAGGTATTCCAGTGCTTTGTTTTTCATCAGAGAACTTAGTGGAAGAAACCCTTGCACTATCATCTTGAAAACTGGACTCAGTGCATGCATTACCTTTGGCAACTGAGGCACCAAGCTGATCGGAACCAGATGCTACATTCTTTTTCTCTACTGAATCTCCCTTCTTAATTTCAGTTTCTGCTATATTTGTAGTGAAGCCCCTTTCCGCATAATTCTCACCAAAAACAAAAACAGATTTACTATCCCTGCTATCATCGCCATCTGCAGAAATTTTGCTCGCATCCTCTGTTAAATTACCTTCATACTTTGAGAATTCCATAGTAGTAACATTTTCTCTAGTACATAGAGATGGTCTAACCACTTGACCCACTAGTGAGCAGTTACTCTCACATCCCATTGTTTGAGAAGGGACACCAAGCCCTTCATCGTGGTGACTCGAAACCGAATGCAAATTCATCTCCACGGCTGAGTCGTTTGCCCCAGAAGCATCAGCAGCATAGCTTTGCCTGCTGCGGGGATCATCTATGGTGAGCTCCCCCACCGTTGCTGAGAAGCTAGACGATGATGAGGCCTTGCCGGATCCAAACGAGAAGCTCCTCCTCATGTCCGATGCCCCGAACACGAAGCTGGACTCACCGGACGAGCTCCAGGAGCTCGCCGACGGCGAGCACCCCTCCACGTCGACGAGGCCGGACGCCGCGGTGTCCCCGCCGCCGCGGAAGATGAAGCCCGAGGGAGCGCGCGATCCCGCGGTCCCCGCGCCGGATACTGCGCCCATCCGCACGCCGTGGCCGAACGGGAGATCGGCGCCGAGGCGCCGGCTCGACGACGACGAGGAGGAGGACGCGGCGGCGACGGGGTGGTCCGACGACCGGAAGGGCGCGGCCTGGCGCCGCGACCTGGCGACGCGGGGGTGCCTGGGGCTCGAGGCAGCGGGGATGGTGGGGAATGGGGCGGAGGCGGACAGCGGATCGGCGGCCGGATCCATCGCCGGCGGCGGCCGCCGCGACGGCGGGCGGGGGCGTGGGCTTCGTTGTCAGGAGAGGCTGCGGGATGGGGCCATGGATAGATAAAGAAGAAGGAAAATAGAAACGGAAATGGATTGAATCGGGCTGTATGTACATCATTACTCGTCACTATCAGCAATCAGTAATGTTCTTATATTAAAAATAGAAGAAAAAAGATGAAGAAAAGGCAGGATCATGTTAGTGCTAGCGGGATGGGACAGCTCGGGGTGGAGAGAACGTGCGACAATTGATATACCCAAAAATGCACAAAAAATAATAAGAAAGATTACATTACGGATGAACATACACATATCACACGATTCACACTTCACACATCCACGAATATGTCATCTAACACATATTTAAAAAAACAAAAATCAACTACAATCTCGTATCTGCTAAGTTTTTAATGATATAATATTTATGTACACATTCGCTTTTGACATATTGCTATTGTCTTTTCAGTCTGATATGTAGTCGTTCACGTGCCTTCACCACGCAAAGAGTGTGTTTGAATAAAGAAATTAAACTTTACTATGAACATCAATTTAAAAAAATAAGCGTGAACTAATTATAAAAATATTTACAAAATTAAAAGATAATTCGTGAGACTAATCTATTAAACCTAATTAAAAATCAATTTAAAAGACTAAACTGAACTAATTATAAAAATAATTATAAAATCGAGGATAATTTACGAGATGAATATATTAACCCTAATTAATTTATGATTAATAAATATTTATTGTAAATCATATCATTAAATTATAAGATTTCGTAAAAGTTTATATTTAATACTCCACATCTAGCATTTGATAATTTTAAATTTTAGTATCCACACAGCCTGTTTTGCATTTTCCTGTTTCCTGCTCGTTCCATTTGAACGGTTACGTTTCGTGTCGCTACAGGGCGTGTTTCGGCTTCACCCTTCAGCTAGATGCTAGTGCAGAATTTGTTTTCCCCTTTATATTTCTGGGATGGGTAAATTAAGGATAATAAATGGGTGGGAAAAGGAACATTTAAATGAAAATGCCTAGAACTTTCTAGCTGTGAAAATTAAACCAAAATCATGAACAAAGTGAAACTTTCACTTGATGTGTATAAACTTTCAACTGTCGGTGGTATTTGATTCCAAAAGCAATTTATATAAATTCCAACTAATTAGTATTTGACAACACGTCTCCTTTCAAAAAAAATATGACAGCACGCTAGAACAAAACTTTGATCAACGTTTGTGCATCAAATGAAAAGCTTGCCCATATCGTTTCTTTTAACATGTGTTTGGAATGCACTGCATATTGTGTGACAGCCTTAATTTTCCTATTCCAAAAAGGTCAAATATTGTAGAGCTTGCTTCACCCTAAAAATAATAATTGGGTTAAACGATAAATTTGGATAAAGATTACAAAACAAAAACAAATATTGGAACTATAACTCATAAATGTGTAGAAAACAAAGATATGGTTCTAGCAGGGATTAGTGTCATTTTCACGAGTGAATATAGTAAAATACATATTGAAAACAGACCTAAACAAAACATGTCTAGTAGATCTTTTTGTCATGCCATCTTATTTGTGTATGAGAATCTAAGAATATATGCCTGTCCTATGACCAAAATGAAAAATAAAGTGCATAAATGATCTTCAAAACAAATATGACCAAGGTAAAAAAAATTGAGAGCAAAAAGTGTACTTATGCTCAGTTCCAAATCATATATGCACTAATGATTTATCTGCAGTGGTATCTTTGTGTTCAGACAAATTTACAGGGCTGAAAATCCTACCGATAAATGTATTAGGGAGAAAAAAATGAAGTCCAGGTTATTGTTCGGTCCTTTTAGAGAAGATATCAGGACAAGAATCAAATATAAGTTTGTTCTACTTAATTATATCAATGTTGTGTTAAATATGCAGAATATATTCTCCTAAAAGTGATCTGTTGCCTGATCTTGTACACATATCCTAATTATTAAAAAAAAAGGCATCAATATTGAGGAAGGATAAATTTGATATATATCTCACCTTGCATATACCGTCGTTCTACCAAACATTGACAAAAGAGGATATAACATTGAGGCAATGCTTACATATGGAGCTGCAATTTTCAAGTCAAGACCTTCATCTCGATCAGAAATCTTTATGTAACGATAACATCCATTGCTCACATGAAACAACCTTTGTGTTTCAGCTGCTTGTCAAAAAATTCCGAAAATATGCAAATCATCTGTTAGTCATAACTAATTTACAAATGGCGTGTGTGAAACTAATTATTTCTTTTACGCATTCACTGACTTGTGAGCAAAATTTAGCTTGAAAATTGAAACGAGATCAAAAGACTTCAATTTTATCAATGTACTGCTACTTGATATATGGCATACACACTTTGTTGATAAACTTAATTTGAGAGCAAGTAGCCTAATAAGAAAAAAACACCAGGACTTTCACCTAAATAAAATTATTTGGATGAACTATGATCTTTTATTTTGAGAAAAATATGAAACTTTGAAACTTTCTGTAGAAAACTTTTTGTAAAAAAAACTCATTAAAGATTGAAAAACTTACACATGAAGAATGAAAACTTTATGTTAAACTAGCCAAGATCCCATATGTTACAATGAAAAACAAATTGAGTGTCAAAGTTATTAAATTAATTAAGTATATATTTAGTTCGATAGTATTTTTATGATTTTTCTTATTTAATAAGTATGTGATTTGAAATTTGAAAAGTACCAACAGTGAATAGGGAAGGAAAGGAGAGTGATGTAATAATACAAATTGTGAGACCCTAATGTCAGTGATAGGGGTAGTGTGGCAGAACAAACATCATCACTATCAGTAGTATAGATAACTCCACTATACAAATTTTCACATGATATATAAAATATCATACTCAAAACTTTCTAAGGGAACCATAATGTAAATCCATTCGAATTTTAAAACTTTGTATAAACTTTATACTGGAAATAAACTTGTAAGCAGAAACTTCCTATAGGAATAAAAAGAACTTTTGCTCATAAACTTTTTATAGAAGAAAACTACCTGCGTAAAAAGTTCAAAGTTCATTCAAAACATGAGGGCTTATATTATATTTCAAACTATATGTACTTCGAAAATTTATAGAAACTTTATAAAAGAAAGAACTTTTACTTTTCGCTCACAAACTTTCTACAGGAAAAAAACTGCCTCTTAAAAAGTTCATTCAAAACACAAGGATTTCTGTTATATTTCAAACTATAAAACTTTATATTTAGAAACTTTATAGTAGAACAAAACTTAGTACATAGAAACTTTATAAAAAAAACTTTTTGTTCACAAACTTTCTATTGGAATAAAAAGGTCTCCTTAGGAAAGTTTACGTTCATTCAAAACAAGGACTTCGTTATATTTCAAACTATAAACTATAAAACTTTGTACTTAGAATTTTATATTAGAAACTTTATAGTAGAATACATAGAAACTTTATTCCAAAAAACTTTTTGCTCACAAATTTTCTATAGGAATAAAAAGGTCTCCTTAGGAAAGTTTATTCAAGACACGGGGACTCCCACCTTAAATAAAAAAGGGGACTCCCACCTTAAATACAAAAATTGCAAGGATATCAAGCAGCTCCCACCTTATCACTTGGCTGAAATCATGTGTTTTTTAGGACTGTATCCTTTTATGTGAACTTACTATCTAATTATACATTCTCAAATGAGTTTTATGCAATAATGAGTTTTATGCAATAACTGCTCTAGTTTGCAAAGTATTAGCCAAATTTCAGTGCAAGTGTTGGCTTTATACCATACTCCCCAGTCCCCAATGCCTTCAAGCATTTGATGGGTTGAGGCATCCAATTTCCAGTTCTTGATGAACTATGATGACAATGCATGACTTGATGTATGAGCAAGTGTTTTAAATAGTATCATAATCAATAAAAAAGATTATCAATTGAATTCATGAGTATTTGACTAGCAAGAGAAGCACTAGACTGTCTTCCAAATGAAAAGCCCTATGTGAAATCAAATTACCAATCGTAAGTTCGTAACAGGAGAACACTACCATTCTATTGAAAATTTTACAGGGGCAGTAATCAAACAAACAGCCCCATTGAATTTGAATGACCAGTGACCATCCAATATTCACATCATATGTCAACCAGCACTATAGAAATCCCAATTGACACCAAAGCGGAAAAAAGTGTGGAAACATTTTAAGTTGACAATTTTCAGACCACTAAATTAAGTGATGCAGATGTTTTTTTCACTCATCAATATCCCAACTCAGCTCCTCATCATCTTCGACAGAACTAAATCGTTTTCTGATATCCTCAACCTTGCTAGGAGGGCTTGACCGTGGACTCGGTTTTTTCTTCTCATCTTCATCACCAACATCCTCGATCTCCTCCCAGCTAAGATCTTCCTCCTGTGCAGATGGATGAGACGCTGCTGAGAATTCACTCTCCTTAGACGAGTCACCGGTATTGATTTTCTCTTCTCGCCCCATGTCATTACTCGACTTTGGTGTTGCTACGTCATCCTTGGATTCGCCATTGCCATCCTTCTCGGCTGCCAGAGTAGTCTTCTTGTCTTCTGAAACATCTAGCGCATCCGCTCCTTGTTTATCATCCTCTGTTTTGTGGCTAACAGGCTCCTCAATTTGCACTTCTTTCTTATTTACTACGGTGTTGGCACCTTCCTTGTGATCACCATTGCCGTCATCCTCGTCATCATCCACATCCCAGCTGAGTTCTTCCTCATCCTCCTTAGACATTGCCCTGGTCACAAGTTTGGTACGGACATCCTCGGCTTGTCTGAGCTTATCGACGGCGAAGAAATACCGGCACCAGAACATATCATAGTCTACCACGGACGGCACAAGCCTCTCCACGAAGCTCTCCAGCCCGGGGCTCTCCTTCAACACCCCCTCGATCTCCTCTTTTCTCTCGTCGATTCTGAACGCGTCCCGCCACTTAGCAAACCCATCGGCATCCTCCGGCTCCTCAGTGAAGGTGGCAGGGTCAGCGCGTAGCGCAAGCACCTGCGCCTCGAAACGGGTGTACTTCTTGGACGGCAGTGACGCGCGCCAGGAGGCACCGGAGGCGGAATCAGAGGGATGCGAGGAGGCGTCTCCACCGCCATCCTCGCCATCGGCATCGACGGATCGGAGAGCCTCGTTGGCGTGAGAGAGGAGAACGGCCGCGGCGGCGCCGAGATCGTCGACAGCCTGCCCAACGGACTCGAGCCTGTTGGAGGCGGCGGACGCGCCGGCCTCCAGCGCGCCAGGGAACGCCGCGGCGGCCCGCGCGGCCGCGGCGCGGAGGGTGGCCGTCTCGAGGCGGAGGCCCGAGCCGAGGTCCTGGATGTCGCGGCGGTAGCCCTCGAGCACCGACTCCGACCGCGACGCGAACGTCTGGATCAGGCCCCCGAAGCTCCAGTCGCCGCCGTCGCCGGAACCCGCGGCTTCCCCTCCCTCCTCTTCCGCCGCCGCCGCCGCCGCCTCAGCTTCCAGCTGGCTATTCACCTTCCGCTGCTCCTCTATCTCCTCCGCCAACGTCTTGATCAGCCCACCGAAGATCCACCCGCCGCCGGCATCAGCCTCCTCGTCCCCCTCAGCCACCTCCTCCCCGCCCTCCCGCTCGCCCTCCTCCACCTCGGCCTCCTGCACATCCCGCGGGCGCACATCTATCTCCTCCGCCAACGTCTTGATCAGCCCACCGAAGCTCCACCCGCCGCCGGAGTCCTCCTCCTCCTCCCCCTGCTCCGCCGCGGCTTCCTCCCCGCCCTCCTCCCCCTCTCCCCGCTCCACCTCGTGCTCGTCGCCGCCGACGCCGGCGGCGGTGGCGGCGGAGAAGACGGAGCTGAAGAAATTCATCGGCTCGGCGCGTGCGAATCGGGGCTCGGATTTGGATCTGGGCTCTCGAGAGTCGAGACTGCAAGGCGGCGGAGGAGAGGTGGCTTGGCGTGGCCGTCGGGATAAATCGGGAGATCCGCAGCGTCGTAGGCTAGACCGCTAGAGCCTTGCTCCGCATGTTACAATGACGAGTGGGTCCAGTACGGTGGGCCCCAGGTTCCAGTGAGAGGGTGAGTGTCCACCAGCGGTGAGTAGTGGACGGTAGAGAGAGTTGAGGCTGGTCGGTTTGGTGCCAATCTGGGCCAAGGTGGACTCCATTTGTGTGGAGCTTTGCCTACCTAGCGGGTATAGATCCACTCAAATACTTTAGTATTTCAGTATTTGCCTACCTATGGATGAGAGTGGATCATCTCCAAATTTGAAATCTTTGTGTTTACTTTATGTACTCAAATTTACGAAAATCTTAAATTATCTCCAAACCTTACTACGCTATACATCTCCGAATTCTTCAATTTGAATAAAAATATCATGCAACTAAGCAAGATGACTTTGACGCCGACGTGAGCATGCCCAACAGATTTTTAAAAAACAATTTTTAAAAAAACTCATTTAAAGAATTCCTAAAAAGTTTAAAGAATGACATCAAAAATTGATACGGCAGATTCTCAAAACTGATTCTCTATTTATTAACTAACCGGAACCCACCAACCGCTAGGGCATCAATCTCTTTCCGAGACATGGCAACAGATACGTGGGCTAGTACAGACGGTACAAGCGAAGCATCTCTGGAATTATCCATCACGCTAAACTCGCAAACACGTCGGGCGACAAGTAGCAAGCTTATTGATTTCGTGACAAGGGCAGCGACTTATGTTGAGCGGTAAAGCGAGAAGCAGAAGCAGCCGTGGTTAAAGCGGGAAGCGACAAATATGTTTTTTTCGCGTGCGCCCCACGGTTAAATAATCCTCGTAGTAACGGGAACTATTTTAGAGAACCATTTTGAGCACGAGATCCTGATTTTAGAGAACCTCTAATTTTAGAGATTCATACGGAGTCTCTGTTGGAGGCAGTTTTTCAAAAAAATTTCTAAAATAGAATTAGAGATTCGTTTAGAGACACTGTTGGACATGCTCTAATCTGTGTTAACTTTTTCACCCTATAATTTAGTTCCTAGTTCCTAGTTATCAATCTCGTATGTTTACACCCGCTCTAAGCGATAAACGTTAACTCATTCTTCTCTCGTCTTCAGGCTTCTAACACACAAATCAATCAGCAATCTTCACAGTAGATCTATCATACCATATCCAAAATTTATAGCCCTTCTAGTACATAATCATACCCATATTCACGCAATCCACCAAATACCAGTTCAAATTACAGGAGAAGAAAAACTCATCCGATATCTTATAAATACACTACAAGCACCTCCAACATTAGAATTACTCTAAGATATCCGTCCTGCAGCATTTACGTTGCACAAACGCTACACAAGCAAGTGTATGTGGCTCGTATTACACAAGGCACACTCCCAATAAGACGCTGGTGATGGAGTAAATACTTTTGTTTGTCGGCAAAACAACTTGCTACCTCCTCCGTCCTAAATTAATTTAGGATACTTTTTTAGAAAAAATAAACACGACAACTTGTGACTAATAATCGTATTAACAATATATAATAGAAATATATATTAGAAAGTATTATGCATACTTTATCATTAATTTTTTATGCTAATTTTATATTCGTTGATAATATAACATTAAACAAATAAATGATATTATTGAAGACCATATAAAATTATAGGACTTATAATTTTGGACAAAGAGAGTGCTACAGAGTCATATGACAACCATGAGTTGTCAAAGCTTGCGTTTTGCCGTACTCATCTAAAGCAAACTAGGGATTTAGAGCATCCCTAATAGCTCATCCAAATTCCATCCTCCATATCCCATTTAGATGATCAACCAAAAAGATTCCTACTCCATATTACTTTTCACTCTGACAATTATCCATATTACGTTCTCCATATGCCAACATCTTATATTTTTACTAATATCTTTCAACTATCGTACATTTATATTAACTTCCTCATCTTTCACCACTCTAAAAAAACTTCCTCACATTTCTCTTCCTTTTTTCTATGCTCTTCCTTTTTTTTCTATGTCCACTGCCGAGAGGACAGGGAGGACAAGGAGGGCCGACCGGTAGGGTGATAGGGCGGCGCGAGCGACCGGGCGGAGGGGTAGCGCAGGCGGCAGGACAGCGCAGGCAGAGGAGCTGCGCAAGCAGCCGGGCAAAGGAGGATGTACGGGCAGCGCAAGGGGTGATCATAGGTGGCTGACGATGGGAGCGGGGCGGGCATAGGTGACCGACGGCGGAAGCGGACGACAAAGGTGGCCATCGACGCATCCTCTCTCCTCTCTACATTCATTCCTTCACCCTTCATGGCTCGATCCGGATGGGGACGGGAGAACCGGATTGGAGCAGCAGTTGCGGCATAGCGTGAGGAGAGAGAAACGCCAAATCCAACATTTCTCTCTCTAGATAGCACATGCACTATCTTTGCATGCGCAGATGGCATATCCGTTGGAGTTAGATTTTCTTCCACCATACGCAATTTCATGGATGGAGGACGCGATATAGTATCTGCTGAGGATGCTCTTAGGGAACATAAGAAAGGGGAAGTGAGACAGAGTAGTGACCGAGGATGCTAATTACTGACTTGTAGCTATCTTGGAGACTAGTGGGCGGGCAAGGGGGACTTTGGCCTAAATTAAAAAGTTTGAGGATATAAAACAATACATAGATGAATTGTAGATATTTGTTAAGGATCCGTTTGGCGTAGCTTTAGCTTTAGCTTCATCTCTCTTAGAGCTGAAGCCCAACCAAATAGTTTCAGCTCCATCAAAAAATGGAGTGGAGTTGGCTAGAGTGCTCTCACAAAATGAGGGTCCGTTTGATAGAGTTTCAACTCCTACATTTAACTCGAATAGTTGGGTTTGGAGTGAAGTTGTGGAGTAGCCTAAACCCTGCTCCATCTCTCTAGTTTATTTTACGAGAGCGCTTCACCCAGCTCCACTCTCATTTTAGATAGAGCTGAAACTGTTTGGCTAAGCTTCAACTCCAAAAGAGGTGAAGCTAGAGTTAAAGCCATGTCAAATAGACCCTGAACTAGATAGGTGAAGCTGGGTTTAGACAGTTTCATAACTCCACTTCAGACCTAACTTCTGAAGTTAAATTTCCAAAGATACCCTGAACTAGATAATGAAGCTGGGTTTAGACAGCTCCACAACTTCACTTTAGACCCAACTCTTGAAGTTAAATTTAAGAGTTAGAGCCCTACCAAACGAGTCTTAAATATTAATCATGTAAGATAAATTTCAAATGGTAATGAGTATTGTCTAAAAATTATAAGCATAAGATCAGTGTTGATTTAAAACAGGACAAATAGGAATAGGAATGGATCGACCTGCGGACAATAGATGATCCGTTTTAGTTCAACTAGATGAACTAGTTGTGAACCTCTCAAAATTATACTTAGTTCGTTTAGCTTAGTTGAATTAGGACGCATCACATATTACACCAGGTGACTCGCGTCTATCCTCAAGAAAAGCGCCAAGTAAATTATTGTTGTGTCAAAGAATATTCTAACAGAGTCTTAAGATCAAAAGATAAAAAACAAACAAAGAACATTTACCGTTTTATCAGTGCCTATGGTTTGTTTTGAGAGCGTCTTACAACAATTTAAATTCTCAGTTCAGATTATAAACCAGACGGTTTCGAGCAACCTAAAGAGTGTGTTCGGCATCACAGTCCCGCAATTTCTGCTTACTCTTTTTTCTATGGCATGTTTTCCAAACTGAGAGCTTTTTTAAAAAAAAATCTAAAAAATAACTTTACAAAATCACACCGATATATATTTTTAGACTGATACTTAAATAAATATGTACGAACGTAACCAAAATCCATGATCTAAATATTTGTTTCAAGAATACGGTATAACCACAGGCACCCACAACACATGTACATTCACTTCTATAAATTTTCAAGAGTACGGTAGAACCACAAACATCCACAACATGTGTACATTCACTTCTATAAACTCAAGTACACACCGTACCCGATGATCACCTCCAAACTTAGCCAAAGCCACTGATTTAAATACTACATCCGGTTTATATGACACCATTGATTTTTTTTAAAAAAGTTTGACAATTTATCTTATTCAATTTTTTGGAAATATTAAAAAATTAAGTCGTGATTAAAGAACATTTTATGATAAATCAAGTCACAATAAATAAATAATAATCACATATATTTTTAAATAAAATAAATAATTAAATATATGTAAAAAATCAATGGTATAAACAAAAGAAATATTAGATAGACACGGTATAAAAAAGGCATCCTCCATAGCCTTTTTGTTTGCAACCCACAGAATAAAATGGAGACGAGTTTGAGCCAATCCTGTTTGGTTGCCAGCTGGACATCTCTTTCCATATAAAGGGCCAAACATGCGACACGGTCTGACTCGGTATGGGCATAGGAATGGTATGGTTGCTTAAACGGGTCGTGCCGTGCCGATCCACGTGCCATGACAGCCCGCGTGTCATGCCTTCGGCCTAAGCATGGCCCATGACTGGCCTGGCCGTGCCCGTGCCGGCACGGCACATGCAAGGCCCACGGGCCAACTTCGGCACGCCCGATCGTTTGCACAATTTTTTTAAAAGAATCAGCCCTATACTAAGTTAAAAAAATAAAAATTGAAAAAGGTCAAAAAATAAGGAATAGATGAAAAAATGGTCTATTAATATGTTTGTCGTCCCGAAAAAATTAAAAATATTAGATTCATCACGTTGATTGACATTATTGAAAGAAAAATTCACACTTACTAAAATATTGTAAAAGAATATGTGAAAAATAGTAATGACCTTTATTGATGTTTATATGATTATATGATACAATGATATGTGTTGCCTCGTTAAAAACTTTGTCATGTAAAAACTCATAGGAGAAACTGAGAAAACCATGACAAATAAAATAGTACAGCTCAAAGGTCACAAGTATTTCTAACAAAATTCTATTGGGGTTGGTATGGATTTAAGTAGAGTTGCTCGAACTGGGCCGCCAATTCTTGGTTGTCCGCAGTGTATTGGGCATATTGTCTAAAAAACTCCCAGTTTTTAACGCTTAGTAGCATTTCAACGTGGTTGGTGCTCAGATTCGTTCTCCGGTCTTCGATGATTCCGCCGCATAAACCGAAGGTCGATTCGGAGGACACCGTCGACACGGGCACCATCAACACATCCCGTGCTAGTTTTGAAAGCACGAGATATGCGTGGTCATTCCATCACCCAAGGACGTTGAAGTCTTGTGCTTCATGGTGGATGATGTCGCTATCCAAATAACCGGACAACCCTGGCCACACCATGCGAAGAGGCATCTCCACTTACAGCGGACGAACTTTCACCACCTTGGCTTGAAGATGATCCACCCCAAATTCTACCCCACTATATCTTCTTCCTACCTGTAGTAGGGATAGGAGGGGGTCTCTACTAGCGAACTCCCTAAAACTTTAGTTCATACTTTCCAAAAACTTCATATAGTTTACACCTAACCTCAGTATAAAAAGAACTATAATGTACACCTACAGTATCTTCAAGAAGTGATAAAATAGCAGATAATCCCCTTAATTTACACCTAGGATCTAAAACGAAAGCAAAAACATACAACATAGGTATAGTTTTCCAATATTTCAAATATTTTTGTTTCATGTGAAAGACAGGTTTAGTTAGAACATCATCATTTTCATATTTTTTTAAAAAGAAGTAATTTCAAGAATGTTGTGTAAAATTATATTGATAGTTGGATAATAAACTTGGGACAGAGTAAGAGTATAATCATAAAAAGTTTAAAAAAATTGGTAAAATTTTTGGACAATTACCCAAACATGCTCATTCAGTACTAGCGACCTGTCACTGTTTTTTGGGTCACCACGTGACTGAACAAAATCAGTAAGTAAATCACTATAAGGTAAAATAACTTTTAACATTAAATAAGTTGCATTCCATCGATGCTCTGCATCGGTGGTAAACTTACATGCTCTCTTACCGGCCGCATTGCAAAACCACTTCCATGCAGCAATTCGTGGGTTAGAAGCAGTTAACCACGCGATTACTTGACGAACAGCATCGATGTGATCACCCACTCTCTTCATCCCAGCCTTAACAATCAAATTTATTATATGCCAAGCACAACGCTGATATAGTAAAAAAGACTGAGCATAAACAAAAAAATAAAGGTTACAATATTTCCATTGCCCTAGAATTAGCAGATGCATGGTGGCAACAAATATTTTATCTACAAGATTAAATTCATTAATTACCTCCTTGATTCTTTCGGCTATGTTTTCCCCTATGTGTGAGACATCTATTAACCTAATACCTAAAACTCTCTTTTGCAATTGCCAATCATCATCAACAAAATGAATAACTACGCTAAGATAATCTTCCCTAGCTCTACTACTCCATATATCTGAAGTAACACTAACAGAGAAAGTGCATGTACAAAAAAGTTTCTTAAGTGCAGAGAATCCTTCTGATAAACATTTCCTAAATCCCTAGTTGTTGTTTGCCTACTCACAGCTTTAAACCTACAGTTATGAGATTGCTGAATGTATTGTTCAAAGCAGGAGACTCCCCAAAGTTCAGGGGTAAATCTTGCCTGCCGATTAACCAGACAAAAGATTCCCGAGCAACCACGGGATCGTACTCCAAACTACGTACCGTACCGTCCGGGTTTAGCATCAGTTGTTGCTGCTAGAGTTATATTCCTTGCTTCTTGACACACGAATCCGCATGACGCTTTAGGTGTCCTGTACAATTAGAAGATCTAGCAGATAAAATTGTCCTATATATTCTACAACAAGCTTCGATACCTCCTTTCCGTCGGGGGCTGTTTCCTTCACCTCGTCGCAGCACTGCCAAACACCGGAGGTTCTCGATCTTTTCGAGCCGGTGTGTGTCGAAACACTTCCGCTCACGGTTCCGAAAAAATCTTCTGAAGCCGTCGCCGCCGTCTGAACCGGTACCTCCTCCACAGATGGTGGAGTTGGAGCCGATCCAGAGGCATCGTCAAACCCCGACATATAGTTGGGGTCAAAATCATCCAAAGTGAATGACGACAATTGGTATGGATTGTTCGGATCCATTCTAAAATTTTAAACCGAAATAAACAAATTTTAGACTATTTATTCAATTCAAAAAACAAAATACAAATAATACATAAATATGAATATCACTTACATCTTTCCAACCGCGAGCTCTTCAAACCTCTCCGATCAAACTATTGAACTACGAAACTAATTTTGATTTTTGACAAATTTGAGCAAATTTTGTCAAAATCAAAAAAGTACACACTTGAGAGCAAAGAGAGCACTTAAGAGCATAAGATGAGAAGTTTGGGGTGAGGAGAAATGGCTAGGGTGGATGCCCTATTTATAGGATGAAATTTGATATTTTTGGATTTTTTCGGATTTTTTGAATTTTTTAGCCCTCCAACGGCTATTTTGAAATTTGAACGTTAATATAGCCATTAGGGGTACGTGGCGTGTTCTGATTGGCTGGACCCGGAGCCGTTACATAGTACCCAATTGTCGTCATCAGTCCCTCCGCCACGCGTCGCGCTCTGATTCGACCACCCTCCCGCGCGTGTCGTGTCGTGCCGCTACAGTAGTCGGGCCGTGGCGTGCCGACCCACGGGCTCGGCCGGCAGCCCAAACACGACATGACCAACCGTACCGTGCCGCTACAATACGGGCCATGCCCGTCCAACCCATTACGGCCCGTCCCATTCGGCCATCTATATCGCCTACCCTGACCACCTCAGGCGTGCTATTAGCCTGAGCCAGGCGACCAAATTTGATCGCTTGAGCTTCAGGCGGAAACACCAGTCCATGATTACCGTGGTAATCCCGTAGATGGCTTATGTAATCTGACCCTGGAAGCTACAGCTGTCTTCTTGCTGAATCTCGCCATCTCCAGCACCTCGCCGGATCCACACCGTCGTTCCAAGATGGCGCCTTGATCGGATCCCGCAGTTGACTGACGACGGTACCTCGTCGGATCTTGTCGCCGCATGAAGACAGCCGATGCGGTCGCTGCCACACAAAGCTCTTGTCGTCGCCTTGCCATATCCCTGTGAAAGCGAGCCTCCGCCTGGCTGCTGCCTCGTCTGATCTCACCGTCACTGTTCCTCCGCTAAATCATGCAGTCGCTGCCTTATCACGTGAAGATTCCGATGGCCCTTCCAATCTGGCCAGCCACATGCTGTTGCGTGACAAAATCGGCAACAACACATAAAGCTGGGACTTGGGTCGTGCTTTATTGGGCTGGCCCAAAGCACGACGGCCCGGCACGGTGAAAAGTACGGTCCGGCACGACCCGTACGTGGGCCGTGCCTGGGCTTGGACATCGGGCACGACGGGCGGCACGGCACGGCACGATCAGTGGGCTGTGCTTGGGCCAACCCAGCACGTAAATGGCCCGTAAGCACGATAATGGCCCGATGGCTCACCTGCTACTAAGTGCTTGCAATTGCATGATGGGCTGCTATTGTTTGGGCCATAGCTAGCTAGTTGCTTACTGCTTCATGCTTGCATGCAGTGCACTGTACAGCCTGTAAGCTAAATAGAGGGAGGAATTTATGGATGGAATTTTTGGATGCAGTGCATTGTGATACCCATGCATGCAAATTGATATGTATGTTACATAAGGAAAGAAATTGCAATTTTTACTTGAAAATTTTACTTAAATTTTTCTATAAAATTAAAAAAGTTTCTGATTCACCAAACTAATTAATATATTTTCTGAAGGAATAAAAAAGTTAAATACTGAGATTTGATATACCTCATTATATTTTTTTCGCTCTGACTGCAAATAACTTGAGACATAAAAATTAGGGGAAGACAAATTTATTCATAATAGGGATACAAAGTTATTGCCTCGTTAAAAACCTTACGCCCTAAAATAGGGCTCCCCCGTAAGGAAAAGAGTACAATAATTTTGATTGGCACCGTTGCCATCAGTGTTGATGCCAAATTCCGCCAACGCGTCTGTCGTTGCATCTGCAATCTCTGGATCCTCTAGCCGGTGTTGCGTCCTTGCATCTGCATCCATCCGAGTCTTTAAGGGAAAAGATTGCCTCAACTGTCTCAGGTGCAAGGCATGACCTCCGTTCTTCAATAATTCTCCCAACCTCGCTAAATGCATGCTCCGAAGAGACAGAGGATGCTGGAACCAAAAGAATGTCCCGTGCAAAGTGAGCTAGCATAGGAAGAGTTCGTTCTTTCTCTCTCCACCACTCAAGGAGATCAACATTTTCACCATCAAGTGTTCGATCATGTTCTGTGTGGTTGGTGTTGAGGTAATGGTTAAGCTCTGCATCTGGGTTCCAATTTGACCTGCTTCCTGATGAGAAGGCTTGTTCCTTGCCCCTGATCTTCTTCCACAAATTCATTGCACTTGATTTGCTTTGCTTTTTTTTGTGGGGTTTCCTCAGGCACCCGACGTGCAACACTTAGCTTAGTTTGGTACAGACGGAAAACCCTGAACAACTCATCTCTAGCATGTTGATAAGCTACAGAATAATCAAGACCCATTGCATCACCTATTGACATGAAAGCAGCCTCCATGACCTCCAACTTTTTACGAGGATCAAGTACCAGAGCAAAGCAATATAGGTGTGGAATAGCAGTGAAATATTTGAGAAATTTTTCTTCCATGGGTTGAACAATGGAAGCTAAAATTCTATCATGTCGGTTTTCTTGAAACACAAGTGCCAATTTCCAAAGACATTCAAGCACCTTACAAGAAATGGGATAGTAAATTCCGGATAGCAACACCGTAGCTTTATAAAAGGTTTTAGGAATATACGCGTACGTGTTGCTATGTCCCATTCTTCCACAGTAAGGAGCAAAATCTCACCATCACCATCCTCGTCGGTATCATTACTTTTGAAGTGCAATGAATTGATGAAAAGAGAAATTATTTCCTCATACCCTTTCAGTTGACGCAACATGAGATATGTTGTGTTCCACCTATGTTTCACATCAATGCCAAATATCCTCACAGTTTATTCTTTGCTCGCGAAGAGTCCGGAACCTCTCCTTCATAACCGATTGACCCCGATGATAGAAACAACTTGACGGATTTTGTTTAGTACGAGTAATAACGCCCATGCACCGCTTGCACAAAAAAATCATTAAGTCTCATTAAATTCTATGTAAAATCGATAAATCATTTGCACAAAAAAATTAAACAATGACAATAATACCGCTTGCACAATCAAGTTGATGATGTGGCAGATGCATCTTTGATGGATAACGTAACCTCCAATATAGCTTTGAAGATTTGGCTCCAAAATAGTCATGGCCGTTGTATTTGCTGATGCATTGTCAAGAGTAATAGAAACCACCCTAGATTGTAAATTGAATTCTTGCAGTACATCTAGCAGTGTGGTTGCAATGGCTCGTCCAGTATGTGACGACATCATTTTAAACCCTATAACTCTCTTACTTAGTGTGCGATTGTTGTCAAGATAATGCACGACAACACTAAGATAAGAGGTTCTTTGGTGCTTGGATGTCCAAATATCAGATGTCACAGCAAAAGAAAAGCTAACAGTACTGAATGTCCGTTTCAACTCATCCAACCTAGAACTATATAACGCAACAATATTGTTCTTGGTTGTTTTCCTTGAAACATGAGTGTACTGTGGACAAAAGGCATGTTGGATCATCCTCTCAAAATTTTTGCTTTCACCCATCCTAATAGGTAGGTCCTCTGAAACTAAGTAACGCGCAATTTCATCTCGAGCTACTCGTGGCTCATAGGTCCATGTACTTACAGAACCGTCGGGTCCGAAGCTCGCCTGTGTTTGTCTTGCTCCTGCGGTGCTTTATCCTTGAGGTGTGTCAAATAATGCCCGTTGAGATGTCCTGTTCTGAACTAGAAGATGCAGACAAAGTTTTTCCACAATGTTTACATGTAGCACGTGTTACTAGTTGACCGTCTACCATTACCCGGATTTTTTCGAAGTGCCGCCAACACTCCGCTCTCCCTACAAACGGTGCTGATGGCTCGGCCTCAACTTCTGGCATTGGCAAGCTCGTGTCGTCGTTGGCCTCGGGGATGAACTGTTGCGAGGGATCATCCTCGTCTCCCTCCAGACCATCCATATGGCGGTCATCCATCCCGTAGTCGTCCATACCCAGGGATAGTTGGTGGGCATCGACCGACCTACGAGAAGGCACAGGCGAGCATTGGCGGCGCCTTTGCGGGGGTCTCGACGAGGTCGACCTTCGACGAGTATCACCCCACATTTTTGATTTGGGAGGGAAATAACTATGTTGCTCTGTATTGTTGATGGGAAGAAGAGGAGGAGGAATTTATAAAAGAAATTGCTGGCTTTAGGGAGACACAGGGCACTAGGGAGACATAGGAAGAGTACAGTCACGAGCACCTAGATTGCTTTGCTTTGCTCTAGTACTTCACACAAGCACACTGCTCTAGTACTTCACACAAGCACACAAGACAAGCACACTGCTCTAGTACTTCACACAAGCACACTAAGTCGAGCACTTCACGTCTTCAACCAGCACACTGAGTCGTCCCATCTCCGTCTGAGTCCAAGGCAGGCCGGGCACCACATCCTTTTTCCACGGCGTCGTGCGGCCGTGGCATCGTGCGATGAGGTGACCACACATCATGACAGCACCGGCGAGCAGGACAGGAGAGCACCCGAGGTCCCGAGCAATGGAATCCCAGGTACCCAGCCTTCCCAGTCCTTACTACCTAGTCTAGTCCTAGTACGATTTCATTGCTCTGATGCGTTGCGGTCTGTGTACTGCGGCGGAAGGAGATGCTTACCCCGGTTACCCGGCCAGCAATACAATGGTTTAGCAAAGAACCAAATATTGAAGGAAGTCTAGGAACCCAAGAAACCATGAGGCAGAAGAATGGAAAAGGGACACAAATTCTTCTGAAAAATCAACACATTTGTGACTGTCATATCCTCAATTAACAAATCTACACTCAATTCTTCAGAAAAATTTACAAAAATTAACAAATCCGCCATAGGTACACAGTACACTCCACGGCTCCACACGTGCGCCGTAGTCTGTTGGTACTTGGTGAGGAAGAGGAACACAACCTTGGGGCTGCGACCAATGCCCGAAGAGGGACATGGTGGCCCTCTGTCCTTGGCTGTGAAGGGGACGGAGGAGAGGAGGACGGCGCTGCGGAAGAGGGCGAGGTCGTCGGGGATGGCCGGGCCCGGGAGCGTCTTGGGCGGGAGGAGGCGCAGGGCGCCGCGCCCGTGAGTCGGAGCAGGATGGGCGCCGCTCCCGCTGGTGATGAAGCCGCAGTCGCACGGGCGTCGCTGGTGAGAAGCCGCACACCCGCATCCATCGCCGCGTGAATGCTGCCGCGGCGCCGCCCACAAACCCGCATCGGACCGTCCCACTAAGCCGCGCGCCGTCCCACCAAGTACCAACCCTAAGCCGTAACCCTCTGTTACTGCCTAACGCTGGGTCGTGCTTGTGCCGGCCCGGCACGAATAGGCCCATCGGGCTATTGGGCCGTGCCTGGGCCACGTCACTGAAGAGGTCGTGCTGGCACGGCACGGCACGACGAGTGGGCCGTGTCGGGCTGGCACAACCCGTTTTGGCACGAAGCACGCTGGGCCGTGCCGTGCTAGCCCGACACGGCCCAAGTCCCAGCTCTAACAACACAAACTATCTTGGACTAATGAGAGCGTTTAAACACACTTTTTACTCTACACACGTTGTTATGTGACTTAGTCTTCCTCATACACGTTTAGTCTCAGGTCTTATACCAAACAGAACCAACTCAGATATGCCTCAAATCAGGTAACAGACATCAAATCTCAGGAAACTCTGAAGCAATTTTTTTCTTAAACATATAATAACTCAGATAACAACCAAACAACCCCTACATGTGACGAGGGAGCCCGGGAGACAGTATGACTCACGTATCATATATAAATACCACGAGGAACCAAAACCTATACATGGTCAGATGAGCCGGGTCGCGCCGTGTCGGTTCGAACACGGCTGCACTGTTCATCGACCCGGTCCGGCCTAGCACAGTAGCCGATGGGTCGTGCCGGCATGGCTCGTTGGGACGTGACGTGCCTAGACTGCCGGCCGAGCCATGGGGCGGTATGGCACGACACGGTTACTGTACCGTGCCGGCCCGGGCATGACACGACCCACGGGCCAGCATGGCACGCGACCGGCATGGCTGGCGGACGGCGTTAGGCCGGACGGCGCCTTTAATGGCTATTGCACCAATGAATCAAGAAGCGCCATGTGTTCCCTATTGACTAGTTTTTGAATTTGGCCGTTGGAGCTCGAAAAAATTTAAAAAAAATCAAAAATTCCAAAAAATATGAAATTTCATCCTATAAATAGGGCATCCACCCCAGGGATTTCTCCTCACCCCAAACATCTCATCTTATGTTTTCTATTGTGTTCTCAAGTGTTTGAATTTTTGATTTAGACAAAATTTGCTCAAATTTTGTCTAAAATCAAAATTAGTTTCGGAGTTAAATAGTGCAATCGCAGAGGTGTGAAGACAACATGGTAGGAAAGTATGTAAGTCATATTCATATTTGTGTATTATTTGTATTTTTGAAGTAAATAAATATTATGAAATTTGTTTATTTCGTTTCAAAATTTTAGAATGGATCCAAACTATCTATATCAGTCGTCGTCATTCACGTTGGCTGATTTTGACCCGAATTACATGTCGAGGTCATTCCCAAGTGGTGATGATGATGCCTTTGGATCGGCTCCAACTCTTACCATTTGTGGAGAAGGTACCGGTTCAGGCGGCGACGGCAGCTTCAGAAGGATATTCCGGCACTGTGAGCGGTAGTGCTTCTACAAACACCGGCTCGAAAAAAGATCGAGAACTTTCGGTGTTTGGCAACACTTCGATGAGATGGTCGTGACCCAACCCGACGAAAGACAGATAATGGTAGCTAGATGTAGAATATGTAGAAATAATTTATCTGCAAAATCTTCTGGTGGTACAGGACACTTGAAGCGTCATGCGGAAGCTTGTGCGAAGAAACAAGAAATACAACTCCTGCAGCATCAACTTATGCTAAATCCTGACGGTACTTTTAACGACCAAATTTGGTAACCAAATCCCTGGGTTCAAGGCCAAGATTGAAGCGGAAGTCGGATTGAAAGTGTGATCTGTGGAGTAACAGAGGTCGCATCGGCTAGGACCAAATCGGTTGGGAAACTAGTCGGCTAAGACTGAATCGGATAAGGATAGCCGATAGCCGATTCCGATTCGAGGATGAAGATGAAACCGATTCCAATAAGAAAGCTTGGAGATAAATGTTAGATTCGGTTTTCAAATGTTCGTTAAAGATATTGCCATCTATGGATAGAGTCCTATAACGGCAATTGTATCTGTAAAATAAGGATTTGTATAGATATTCCTTTTGTAATGCGACATGGGGCTGTGTCCCGAGATATTGTCGTACTGTAAATAGTAGATAAGGTAGAAACCATGTCCTACACGGATATTGTTATGCCTGGGTATAAATAAGACCCGATGGCTCTTTGTAAAATATATCAAACAAACATACAATCAATCAATCTTGGCGCATCGCCACCATTTTTATTTTAGACGAGTTCTTGCTCTTGTTCGGGCTTCATCGTTTCTGATCTCCAAACAAGGTAATGATTTGTCATTAGTGGTTTGTATCAAAAGGGACTAGTGCTTGAATCGCCATGATACTCTAGTTTTGATGGTATGAACTGCGTAATTTATCATACACGACCTATAATCTAGAGCAACTACTAGATCTGTCTTATGATCGGCTGATTTCTACCTGAAGATCGCAACTGGTAAGAATAGATCTAGGTGTTGAATTGGATTATATGTCGTGTCTACCGTCCCGAGGGGTTCACATTGACTCGATACGATCTGATTATTTCTTTTTGTACTTAATGTTGCATCTAATCGACCTATTAAGTCGCTCTTAGAACTATTAAGATCTGTTTAGTTTAATGTTTACCATTAGAGACAACTTGGAGTTTCGCAACCTTATCTCGTTTAGTTATCTTTAGTTTTAATTGCTATTAGATATATTAAAACGCTTTTATATTAAGATCTTAATCTATCTAAGTGTCCTAAGCCGATATCAATCTGTCATGCTATGCTGACAGTCGGTTGATCTAGGTTTAACATATTTAGATCAGATTAATATCTTTTTATAAAATGTATCAAAGTATTAGCCGATTCACATTAGATCTGCAGTATCGGCTAAGTTATCAGTGCAGATAATTACTACCCTAATATGCTTTTAGCCTAAGTGATTTATACTGTCTCGGCATAGCCGATCTATCCCAATCACTTAGTTTAAGTGCGCTTTGGGATAATAATTATGTATAAATTGATGCCTTCAGCCGATCCCGTAGAATCTAAATTCAACTTAATGCATATTTCTTGTTTCTTGTTGGTTATATGATCAAACCAACTGGCACGCCTTCAATTCACCAGAGGCAACCGATTTGGACCTGCACTAGAGTAAAGCAAATCTCTCAGGCCAGTCCGTGGGAATCGAATTTCTCATCAACAGGTACGGTACGTAGTCGTGAGTACGATGCCATGGTAGTTTGGGAATCTCTTGTCCGGCTAATCGCCAGACAAGATTTACCCTTGATCTTTGGTGAGTCTCCTGCTTTCGAAGAGTACATTCAACAATCGCATAATCCTAGGTTTAAAGCTGTTAGTAGACAAACAACAATTCGGGATTTGCAAAATGTTTATGAGAATGGTTCTACTAAACTTAAGGAATTATTTAGTACATGCACATTCTCTGTTAGTGTTACCTCCGACATATGAAGTGGTAGAGTTAGGAATGATTACCTTAGCGTAGTTGTTCATTATATTGATGATGATTGACAGATGCAAAAAAACGTTCTAGGTCTTAGGTTAATAGATGTTTCATACACAGGTGAAAATATAGATGAAAGAATTAAGGAGGTTATTAATGATGATGATAAAATATTTACTCTCACCCTAGATAATGCATCTGCTAATTCTAGGGCAATGGAAATATATCAACCTTTATTTTCTATTTATGCTCAATCTTTTCTACTGCATCAGCGTTGTGCATGTCATATAATTAATTTGATTCTTAAGTCTGGGATGAAAAGAGTGGGTGCTCACATCGACGCCGTTTGTCAAGCAATCGTGTGGTTAACTGCTTCTGAGGATTGTTGCATGGAAAAGGTTTTGCCATGCATCCGGTAAGAAAGCATGTAACGGTGGAATGCAACTCATTTAATGTTAAAAGTTGTTTTAACTTATAGTGATTTACTAACTGATTTTGTTCAGTCACGTAATGGCCCAAGAAAGAGTGACGGTGGACCAATACTGACTGAGCAAACCTGAAAAATTGTTCAAAAGTTTTACCAGTTTTTTGAAACTTTTTATGAGTGCACTCTTACTTTGCCGCAAATTTATTATCCAACTAAAAATTTAATTTTGCATAATATTATTGAAATTGTCACTTTATTAAAAGAATATGGAACTGTTGATATTCTTATGCAAGCTGTTTCTAACATAAACTAAAAATATTTAAAATATTGAAAAATATAACTATGTTGTATGCTTTTGCTTTCATACTAGATCCTAGGGGAAAATTAAGGGGATTCTCCACTAGTATATCGCTCATTGAAGATACTGTAGGGGTAGATTATAGTTCCTTTTATAGTGAGATTAAATCTAAATTATATGAACTTTTTGGAAAGTATCAATAGAAGTTTCAGGGAGTTCACTAGCACAGACCCCCTTCCGCCTCTACAACGGGTAAGAAAAAGATACGGTGAGGCAAAATTTTGGGTGGCTCGCTTCAAGCCATGGTGGTGGCAGTTCATCGGCGGTAAGTAGAGACGCCTCTTCGCATGGTGCTGTCGAAGAGTTGTCCAGTTATTTGGACAACGACGCCATCAGACATAAAGCACAAGACTTCAACGTCCTCGGGTGATGGAATAATCACAAGATGACATATCCCGTGCTTTCAAAAATAGTACGGGATGTGTTGACGGTGCCCGTATCAACGGTGTCTTTTGAATCGGTATTTAGTCTGTACGGAGGAATCATCGAAGACAGGAGAACGATCTGAGCAGCGACCACGTCGAAATGCTACTAAGTATTAAAGACTGAGAGCTAGCTAGACGACATGCCTAATACACTGCTCACAACCAAGAATTGGCCACCCAGTTCGAGAACCTCTACTTAGATCCAAACCAACCCCAATAGCTTCAAGCTTCAAACTTTGTTATAAGTAGTAGTGACTTTTGAGCTATACTCTTTTCTTTGTCGTGGTTTTCTCATATTCCCCTATAAATTTTTACATGACAAAGTTTTACGAGGTAACATGTATCATTGTATCATATAATGATATAAATATCAATAAAAATCATTACTATTTTTAACATATTCTTTTGCAATATTTCACTAAGTGTGAATGTTTTCTTTCAATATTTTCAAGATGAGGAATAGAACATTTTTTCAAGATGAGGAATATATCATTTTTTATATTTTCAAAATGAGGAATAGATCATTTTTTTTAATTTTATTTTCAATTTTTATTTTTCGGACAAGGAAAAATAGTGCAACGAGTTTTTCATTGCACAAGAGTCGACCGTGCGTGGCTAGGCCCTTGGGCTCGGCAGCGGCCCGTGGGCCTTTCACGTGTCGTGCTGGCACGGGCATGGTCCGGTCACCCGTAGGTCGTTGTTGACGAGAAAAATCAACACGCCGGTATAGAAGATCTCCTTAGCTTCAGTGCATGTTCTAGAATCGATGAAGCGCGGGCGTGCCAGTCAGTTTGATCCTGCCACTGACAAGATATACAAAGCAGCCATAATTAAAACACATCAGCCAATAGGTCAATAACCAATATAGCCGATCGACCAATCAGCCGATGACGTGATCCCAGCCGATACTGACGCCAGCCGATGCAGCTAGGGTTTCAATCCATCGGCTGTACACTGAGCAAACATCTACGTAAAGGTGATCAAGCAACGATAACATGATGATATAGCAATGTAATATGGCACAAAGCAATCACATGATACAATAGATACTGATTTAAAGACTAAAACACACATCGGCTGAAAGTCCGACGTTATTAAATCCAAATGATGAAATATCCAATGAAGCCTCTGCTGCAATCGGCCAGATTCAACTTGTGTACATTCCTTGCAAGCCGATGCGATATCCAAATAACTCATCGGCTGAAACCCCAATGAAACTCTTAGTGGCAATCAACAGACATGCTAGAGATTATGGTTCTAATCACGACTTAGTAGGTCAAACTGAATTGATGCAGTACTAAGTATAAAAAGAAACACAATATCTAGACAATCAAACCTTTGACTGATTTTTAGGGTGGCAGATGCCTAAGCTAATCTAATCTAGTAAACAATTTAGCCGATATCAGTAAAAACCCTAAAGCGAGAGACAACCGATAGAACTAAATTGAAATACCAGGACTAGATTAACAGATGCATATGATAAATAGGCAGGCAAACATGTTAACCAAACCGGAATAATTCAAGAGATCGAATGTATTAATGCAGCTTTGGACAACACCGACGTAGCCAATACAATTGTCTGGGCCGGCGGAACATTGGACTTACCCCTTCACCGGAGATCGAGGCCGATACAACCCTGCGTCGGGTGCCAAATCCCGCCGAGTGATGAATAAAGTAGAAAAAATAAAGGGTGGCGATGTGTCGAATTGTATTGATCGAGAGATATTATACATAAACCCCAGGCTTACATATTTATACTCATGGGCTAACAAAGATCCTAACATATTACAATTCGAACCTTTTTAAAGATAAAAAATAAACAAACCGAGTCCTTATTGGACCCTAATATACTTTTCTAAAGATAAAATAGGAAACTAACAAACTCTTCATAATTAATAGATACAATTACATTTCTAGAACTCAATCCTTATATGGCAATCCTCTTGAAATACATCATCTTGATTCGACGGAATCTTCAATGTTGTCGTACCGAAATTGACTATATCGACTTGTCTTGTCCGATTTGATATCAGCCGATGAGTACCTTAGCCGATTCGGGCTTTGGAGCTTACCAAATTCTAACGTTAATAGTCTTGCTTAGAACAGAGACATAACACGTGAACCGACACAACACGACTTGAAACAGTAGGTATACTTAATGAACCGAGCCGTGCGACTCATTTGGCCATGTATACCCAAACCGTACAGCCCCTACACGGATATTCACGGTTCACCGCGATTTGTCAGGTGAAGCGGTGAACCGATGCTTACGTCGCCTAGACCCAGTCGACTCGATCGAGCCCGCGGGTTTCAAAAATTTCCCCAAAATATCGTCTCCCTCCGTCCACGTCTCCGCCGCTCGCCCGCTCCACCCTTCGCCGAGCCGCCGGTCCTTCTCCTCCCCTCGATCCATCCTCCATCCCCCTCCGCTGCCGCCGCTGTCGACGCCGACGCAGCCAGAAGGAGCGACAGCGAGCCCGGAACAGGTGCCTGTGGGGGACGACGACCTCGAAGCGGCCGCCAGGGCGCCGCCGACCTCCACCCGGGGCCATCAATCCGCCATCTCTGCTACAAAACTTCCCCAGATTCCCCCCTCCCCGCTCCGCCTTCACCGAGGGGGAGGCGCTGCGCCGGTCCTTCTCCCGCTCCAGAAGCTTCCAGAATCCAGCGGCCCCCCTCGCCCGTGCCGATGGAGCAGCTCAACGCCAAGCTCTACGACAAGTACACCGCCCTCAAGGTATTACATACCGCCTCCTCTCTGTAACCCTACCCATGAACACGGATTTCTTAAATCGTTTCGCGCTGCCGCTTTTCGATGCGCGCAGAAGCGGAAGCTGCTCGACGAGGGGCTGGACCAGAAGCGGGTTGCCGACATCAAGGAGCTCCAGCAAGGTAAAGCGAGGTGGATGGATTCCGTCGGAAGGGTTTAAGACCTGGGGGAGAAATGCGCATATTTTGGAATTGGGAATTTCTGTCAGGTTGTTGATTTGGCTCCGTTTTGTTGTTTCGGACGATGCAGCCATGAAAGATTGGGTCGCCGAGCTCCAGAGCGAGAACGAGCGCCTCATTGCCAAGCTGTAAGATTGAAATGCTGCTCCTACGGCGACAGGGTTTCACGCTATCGTACTGATTTGGGCTTTCGCTCTTTCGGGGAAATGATGCCTGACCCGTTGCCTTCTCTTCTTTTGTTCATTTCTTGATGCCAGGACCCAAAAGGAGCAGCAGCTTGTGGAGGCCCAGACGCTTTTACTTGATGAGACTCGGAAGAGTAAGGATTCTTTTACTACTTAAAATATAATTTTATTAGAAAAATGGTTGGTAGTATGCAAGTATAAGCCATGCTTGAGTGGAGGTGGAAGCTTCTTTGGAAATGGAGGGAAATAATCTGTTGCTGATTGAAAGCACTGTTTGGATGACACATACAGATACCTCTTTAATCAATGCTTATCTTCAATTATGATCTGCATTGGGGGCAACTCACATATCTAACTTATTCAACGCTTGTAAGTAAGCAGCTTCCCAGTTGTGACCTAACCATTTCTTTTCCAGTAGTGCAAGAAAAACTGATTTGCACAAATTCAAAAGAACTATTGCTTGATCTATCTGAGTGATTTTCTTTACATCTTACTTGGTTGGTTAGCATAGTTCTAGAAAGTAGTCACCAGAAGTTTTGATCCCCTTTTAATGTGATATTTACACTCAAAGTAGATTAGCAAGAAGCAAACACACAATACGAGGTATTGGTTAATTAAGTTGCACAAAAACAGTGACTGCTGTCAGCAGACATCATTAGCAGAGTTAGAGGATGGAACCGGAATTTTGAAAACTGATCATGGGAGCTGTGGATGCGCTTGCTAGTGATGACATAAGTGGTGCTTCGCCTTCTTGCCAAGATGCAGCTAGCTTTGCAGGGAGACCCGGGAAGGGATATCTATACTACTTAAAATGTTAGTAGTGGTGGTGTCCGTTCTGCCACACCACCCCTACTGGTGTCATTTGAGCCCCGCAATATATGCTATCACACCACTCTCCAACGAGATCTCTCATGTTTCATTGTTGGCTCTCCAACAAGCCCAAGTATTACCTACTTGTTCAATTTAGAAAACCATAAAAGTGTTACTTGGACTAAATATGTGCTTGGTTGACTTAATAAGTTAGAAACTCAGTTTATTTTTCGTTGCAACGCACTGGCTCTTGGCTAGTTAGTAATACGCTTTTAGTTAGTAATATGCTTTTCAGCTAAACATGGTAATGCATTGCGTGACTTAGTTTGTGTTCCCTTTTTTTCTCATTATCGTCTTGCACTCAGTAAATAATAACTCATCAGGTTCGCCATAGTAAAGTACCACCCAAATATGAAGTGAACCAGGCCTTGTAAAATTAATTTTACTCTGTAGATGGTCTGAGTTCTGTCTTCCATATTAATTTGGTAATAATGAAGTTGACTTAATTCAATTTTGTTGATAAAACAAGCAGCAAAGGAGCTCAATAGTGAAATATTGAAGCTTCAGTGTCTCCTGGCTGAGAAGAATGATGCAAACCATATAGCTACAGGGTCTCCTGACACAACTACTGAAATGATCCTAGAAAATCAAACTCCAACTCCACCTGCAAAGAAGACACCAAAGTCAAACAGCAGGGAGAGAAATATGCGCTCCATTGAAAAAGCCATTGTTCCTCGTAATGGCTTTCATGAGGAAGGAAGAGATGTAAGTTTTCCGTAACAGTTGAACTACCTATTAGTAATGTACAAGTATGCAAGAGAATGAGTGTGTTGAGCCTTCTAATTTCTGTTTATGGTTTGGATTGATTTTGTAGCTTGATTCCTGTAGAAGACATATGGGAATCTCAGGTTAGTAGTAAAATTTACACACGGTTACACGCAGTTGTGAATTGTTTTAACTTAAAAGTATGTTGTTTGCAGGGAGTGCGACAGAAGAAAGCTCCAGTACCTGTATGTTTCATATGCTGGTTGAAACAATAGTTGGGATGACATTTTCAGTGAAGAACAAAACAGAAGGATTTTCACTTTCGGTCTCCCATGAAGCTAGTGGTATTTGGAACATCAAATTTCATGCTACTGTTTTAGCCACAGCATAGTACTGGAATATCACTTCATAGTTATTATTCATCATGTTTAACTTGTGTTCTTTTCTCTTTCACATTCATTTGATTTTGCATATAGCCCCCTCCATGTTTGCCAAGCTGAGTATTCAAACAAACAGTTATGCAAAGAACAATCTTCAACCTGAAAAAGTAGTCCTTTAAACCACCAGAAGAGTTGCGTGAATACATTCTAATGCTTTAATGTCATTGTCAAGAATGATGCATCTCTCTCTCTCTCTCTCTCTCTCTCTCTCTCTCTCTAGAGTGTACACATCTCTTTGGAGCTCAGCCGTTTGTAGCAGAACTTGTATACCAGCATACAGTGTAGTTACATGTTACATGTTGGGTGCAGAACCTGAAGGTCATGTCATCAATGTTTTCAGTTCAGGATTTATAACTTCGATCCCTTTTACCATACTGTCAGAACATTTGATTTGTAAAGATCATATCACGTGTAAGGAACCAATTACATTTCTAACTGAATCGTTCAAACTGTTGTAGGTTACAACTTCACTCTCACATGGGTAGACCAACCTGGTGGCGGTGAATGGTCATATCAGTACTCCTCGTTGGGCACCCTGGACAGGATAGCTAAGGGCTGGATGAAGGAGGACATAAAATTCAGCAAGGCCATGTGTCCTGTATTCTTCAAGCAGATATCGTGCATCCTCAGACAAGGCTAATCTCAACTGGGAAGCTTTGTTTGGGTTTAGCTTAGTTTCTGTACTGGACTTGTGCTAGACAGTGGACTGAAACTGACTTGTTTTAGAGGTGACACGAGGCTTCATGTATCCTTTCGTTTGCCCTACGTTGTTCCTGTTGTGAACATAACAATTAGCAAGTGATTCTGGACGTTGGTTTCCATATGTCTTTATGTATAGCCCCTGATTTGAACTCTGATGGTTTTGAAAAGAAGAGTTTTGACATGGCTGTCCAATATATCATACTCGGTGTGAATTTTGAATGGATGCCTGGGGAAAATGGTTTGGCAAGTTAACGATAACTGGATCAGCAACCTTGCCAAAATAGCTCTCCAAGATTTTTGAAGTTAAGCCTGAACACCATTTTGCTGCTGTTCTGCAAAGCTTATGCTTAATTATATTTACCTGTCTGAATCGTTGTCAAATCTTAAGCTAATTACATCGATGTAGCATAATTACAGAACCAAGTTGGACAATATCGGTGTCAAAACTGCAGGAGCCTAAATGGAATTTCCCTTTTCACGTAATATTTGAATTTTCTGAAGAATGAAATGGATATGTGTTGAAGAATAACATTCCTCTTTTTTGACTTGAATCGGTATGAATTTGTTTCTTATATAAATTCCAGTATGACCACATCTTGTCGCGGCAAGTACTCTTACATCGATACAAATGAATGATTGATCAACCAAGAAACAATTTCAGATCAAACAGTTCCAATCAGACTCGCCAAGTTCCCGAGTCGAATCACACATCAATCGCATTCGAACCCACCCACCCAAGGAGGAATCCATCATCGATTCAAAGTGAGAAGCCAGATCGCCGGCGAAGCTATCATCCGCAATCCGCGCACCTAGGCGGGCTTGTAGAGCTTCTCCACCATCTTCCTGAACTCGTCCTGGTTGGGCCAGAGCGCGGCTGCCTGGGTGTTGAGCGGGGAGTCGTTGTTGGGCTCGCCGAGGAGGCTCTGGATGGAGAGGAGGATGGTGCGGACGTCGTAGGCGGAGGACCACTTGTCCTGGAGGATGTCGAGGCAGATGTTGCCGTGGGCGTCCACGTTGGGGTGGAAACAGGGGGTCTCGAACCTCACCTTGGGCGGCTTGTACGGGTACTCGCCGGAGAAGGCGAGGGAGAGGCGGTACGAGGTGCCCTCGTACGCCGTCGCGGCGGATCCGGCGATGGTGCCCACCCAGCTGAAGATGTTGTCCCCCTCCGGGAACGCCGACACGCCCGGGTCCCCGCCCATCATCAGCGCCATCAGCTCCGACTGCAGCCGTCGCACCACCGACTGCCCATCCGCCCCCCGCGCCTGCTGCTTCCCGGAGCCTCCTCCGGCCGCCGCGGACGCCGCCGTGGTAGCGGAAGCAGTAGCAGGAGGCACATTGCCGCTGCCGTGCGCGCCGGTGTTGTTCTCGCCCCTCGCCATCCTCCTGCCTGGATCGAGAATTCGAGATCGGTGGAGGCGCTTCGACGAGAGAGAGAGAGAGAGAGAGAGAGGGAGAGGGAGAGAGAGAGTGGGGGAGGAGGAGGAGGAGGCGGCGGCGCGGTGGGGAGTATATAAAGGGGAGAGGGGGATTGGTGGGGAGTGTAGTGACCGTTGCCGCGGGGTTGCGTAGGATCGGCAGCTTTCCGGCGCGGCGGCGCCCAACGGCTAATTTCCGGAAAAGCGGGGGCGCGTTCACACTAGGGGGAGAGGATGAGCGGTGGGGCCCACTTGCCAGGTGGCGTACGGTGGGCCGCGGCCTGGTCCGCTCATTGGCCGGCTGACCACGACGAGTGCAATGCGCCCGTGAGTTGACAGGCTGATAGGGATTTATGGGCCGGGGTTGACGAAATTCACGAGGATTTTACGCTGTCTGTCATGTTTGGTTTGATTTTTTTTAAAAAAATTATGAAATTCGATACTGTTTGGATTAATTTTAGGGTTTTTGTTGTTTTCATTGTTAGAGAATCACCTTACATAATCTCAAAATAGATCCTAAACCCAAAATTTGAGGATTTTTTTTGAAAAATCAAATCCATCAGTCGACCTGATGAGATGTCCAATAATTGGAATTCCCAACTTTGGAATTCCCAGCTTTCGCTCCTAATCCGGAGCCGGTGCCACGTCGGAAGATCATGTTGTGCGCTGCCTGCAGGAGATTGAATGTTTGGGAGGAGGGGAGGATAGAACGGTTTTGTTGGTAGTATTTTAATGTGGCATATTTTTTTTGGAAAGAATTCAAGTATGGAACGGTTTTGTTGGTACTATTTTAAGGTGGCATACTTTTTATTTAGGAATTCAAATATAGATTATCTCTTGGAAGAAAGAATATTATCATGTTTTAAATTCTCATAAAAGGTTCCCAAAATAAAATTTAGGGGATTAAATTTTGGATATGTGTTGGTCATGCTTTTAGAGCACATGCAATGAGTGGCTAAATAAATTTCTAATAATTATGTTTTTAGTCATTTCTAAAAAAATAATTCCCAATACAACATCTCTCATCCAACAAAATTCTTAAAATCTGGTTTTCTATAAATTTAAATTTTGTTTTCGTGGTTTTTAACCCAACCAATCATATGAGTGTATCAGCACTAAGCAAGTATGCCACTACCGGCATCCCTACCATTCCACGGCCCAACAGTCCAGCACAAGCATAGCCACACCCGCCCCGCACGAAGTAAGTGTAATCAACTGATCTGTATCATTGCAGCGGAGCACCTCGCAGCGAAGCAACCGACGACGACAGCATCCATGGCCGAACCACCTGAGCCGCCACTGGCCAACACCACCTCCGGGCGCCCGACCGCCTCGAAAAGGCCATGTGCTCACAACCACCGAAAACACCCCCTCCCGCTTCCTTCGCCCCTCCGACATCATCAGCCGCAGCTGCCTAGTCAATCCCCCTCCCCAAAACCCCGATCAATCCATCACATCCCCAATCCAAACAGCACGGAACCAAACTAAATCGAATGAACACTCACCAAGCACCAGCTGAACCAAACTAAATCGAATCAACACTCACCAAGCACCGTGTGCGAGGAGGGGTAAAGGAGGGGCGGTGGTGGTAGAGGAAGCGGGGGAGGATGCGGCAGCGGGGGACGGGTAGGGCCACGCGCACGACACCAAAAACGCGCGCGCGGGAAGAAGCGTAATGACGCGAAACTGATATTGGGCGCCAGACTCGGTTAACTATTTGTTAAGAACCAAAATGATGGGAAAGAGAACCAATTTTTTTTGAAATAAGATAAATTTTGTTAAAATTAGTTAAAAATAAGGATTTTAGAGGTTATTGGACAGCTGTTGTATATGCTCTTAGCTTGTGTTTTATGATGCCTTTCTAAAAACTAAAAAGTGGACATGTAAGACATCTACTTAATATTATTAAAAAAGAAAATTCAAATTAACTTTGATTATACAAGAAGAACTTATCATTCTTGACTATCCACGAAGGGATTGGTGTTTGTATCGTGTTTCGCTAAAAAATTGAAACGTAAAGGATCAATCAGAGATAAATACTACTCTATAGTTATCTCTGTTTTTATAAATTTCACACAGACCGCTATAGTGCAAGATAACAATTCTATAACAAAACCCAAGTTCATCTAGTGTTACATGTTTTTTTCAACAGTTTTTAATCTATGAACAAATTGAACCATGTCAGATTATTTTTGAATCCGGTAAAAATGAAGATTAAGTAAAGACACGTAAAACGAGAGAAAACTATTATGTAAAAATAAAATTTATTTGATGTATTATGTAATTTTTATATAAATGTTTTTACATGAAATGCATTATTTAGCGGTTTAAAAGTGAGAATGTGAAATCTGAAATCCTGAACTACTACTGCTTTGAGTGCTCGGCTACTCCTAAAGTCCTACCTCACGGTAGAGGTGGCCAAATGGGCCGTGCTGTCATGGGTCGGCTCGGGCACGACTATACCGTTCACCTAAGCACGCAGCACGGCACGCCCGTGAGAGATGGGTCGTGGCCGGCACGGCCGCCGGCGTGTCGTGCTTGGACCGACGCCGAGCCCGTGGCCGACACGCACGACACGACCCCGTGCGTGCCTGGGCCAGCACGACACGACCCACGGGCCGCCTCCACTCCACCGGGGCACCGATGCGGCCACCGCACGCACGGCGCACACGCATGGCCGCACCCGCACCCTGCCAGCCTGCCTCGCATCGCATCTCGACTCCTGCAACACAAGCAGAGGCGAAGTCGCGGTCGCCTACTCGCCTCTCCTCGCCGCCGCCAAGGCCGCCGCTGCCCTCCCCCCTCTCCGCCGCCAAGGCCGCCGCCGTCCTCTCCCTCTCCCGCTCTCCGTCACCAAGGCCGCCGCCGCTCTCCACGCCCGACCGACGGCCGCTCGTCTCCTCTCCACCGCCAAGGTCGTCGCCGCCTCCCCTCTCCCGCCTCCGCCACCAAGGCCGCCGCCGCCTCTCCGCGCCCGGCCGGCGGCCGCTCGTCTTCCTCTCCGTCGCCAAGGCCGTCGTCGATTCGTCGTCGTCGTCGTTGTCCATCTCGTCGTCGCTGACGACCGCATCCCATCCACCGACGCCGCCCGTGCCCGTGAGCCCCCCCGCGGCGTCGTCGGACCCGCATCCCATCCCACCCGATGCCGCGCGTGAGCCCCGTGTCGCCGCCACTATCGACCGATTTTTTTATTAAGGTTTTGCTTTCGACTCGCCGCCGCGACGCTTGGCCCGTGGCTGGAAGGGCACGTGGGCCTTTGGCGTGCCGTGTCGGCACGAACACGGCACGGCCACCCGTGAGCCATGCTTGGGCCGAGGACATGGCACATGGACCGGCACGGCATGACACGATCCGCTACAGGAACCGTGCCTAACGGGCCGTGTCGTAACGGGTCATGCCATGGGCATTCCCGTGCCGTGCCGGGCCGGGCCGCCCGTTTGGCCACCTCTGCCTCGCGGAAATCGGTTTGACGGCACCGTTTGTACTCATCCCCCAACCCAAGCTGCCGTGCTTCGCCCCCGAAGAGCAACCGCCTCCAAAACTCTAGGGTTTCCTCTTCTCCCCTCGCGCGGCGCGATTCAGGTGGGCACCTCTCCCGCTCGATCCCTCCTCCTCCTCCCGCGCGCACGAATCGCTCACGATCTCCGATCGGCTCGGCCGCGTCTTGCAGGGTGTAGCAACAGCAGCAGCGGCGGCGGCAGAGGGTGATGGCGGCGCCGGCGCCGGCGGACGCGAAGGCGGAGGCGGCCAAGATGGACCTCCTCGAGGACGACGACGAGTTCGAGGAGTTCGAGATCGACCAAGGTATGCGCGGTCGCGGCTCCTTCCTATCCCTCCCCCAACCTATCGTCGAGTCGAATCGCCGCGGTTTCTCTAGTCTAGGGTGGGGGAAGCGACGCCGATTCGCCGCGGGTTGTGTTTGTGGACGTGATTCTTGGTTTGCGCGAGTAGGTTTGGTTGGTCTGGAACCCGTGCGGCCTGTTATCTCGTGCGATCTGGTGGATTCTATTACTTTTGGGGAAAAATCTAGTTTCTCTTAGTTTCGCATGATTCAATGCATGTTCTAAGTTGGTTTGCTTTTGGTATTTTTTTTCCTTATCGCTAAGTTCATGCTCGCTTATTTGAGACAATTGTGGCCTGTGCGTTGTGAGCTTTGGTATTTATACCTGTTTCTTCCTCTCCCTACCATATAATGTAAAAATTCACATGTATTTAGAAATTTAGAGTGCTAAACCCCTGAAGATTTTAAGTGCAGGGGCATATGTTCCCATTGGTGTTGCCTGTTGAGGTGAATCATAACAATTGTGAGCAGTTGATGAAAGACATTTGGTGTTCTTTTGCAATTCCATTGAACAATAATTTATAGTTTAGTTTTTAGACCAAAATTTTGTCTAACCATCTAAACCTTTTCATGATAGGCATTCCAATTTGTTCTAGTAATTATCCCAGTCCATACCTGCTCTCTCCCTCCTCTAGGACCACCTGATATCTTCTCCCTCTCTTCGAGGCAACTAGTCCATGAGTTGTGGTGGAGGCCAATACATTACCAAGGTTGGTTCCACCCTCTCTTCGAGGCAACTAGTCCATGAGTTGTGGTGGAGGCCATTACATTACCAAGGATGGTTCCAGTCCTGTTGCCGCCTGCGAATGGGGGTGCCAATGTTGGAGCCAGCTATTGCACCCCTACCACTACCGGTACACTTGGTCACTAGCCTGCAAACAAGGTGTTCTAAAAGCACCTTCTATGTGGTCCTAGCCTCTTAGGGTCTATAGTGACTTAACGGATACAAGATTATATCGCTTTCTTGTCCATGGTTGATTGAGTAGAAAAAAGGAGATATGTACTTAACATATGAATGAGACAAGGGCCTCTAGCTCGTGTTACTATTGTGGCTTTATTTTAACCTAAATGGAAATGCGCAGACTACCTTTCCCTTACCTGGGAACTGCTATTCTTGTTACCTTATGATCATGGCTTTTCTTCTATTAAACCCTTCTTGTGATTTGTGCTTATGTATGATTTAGTGGCTACAAAACAATGTAGAAGTTTCCACTCCTTTGTCATTTATGTGTTGGATTTTTTATGCATATTGCTATTATATGTGGTGTGTTTTCTTCTATTTAAATGAGCAGATAACTTCTATTGGTGACATCACGAGGTTATATGATTTGGCATATAGATTTATCGTTTGATGCTTCTTCCACGTATTGAGCTATACATCTCATATTGGACAACTGTATGTATGGTTCACAGGAAAAGAACGAACTTCTAGAGTTTTAGGATGTTTCTATTGGCTTCCTTTTACATAGCTAGCAAGTATGGTGGTAATAGCTACTTTCTTGAACTTGTGCTTGGCATTTTGATTTATTCTCTCTTGTGCCTTATGGTCAGCAAGTTGTGCTTGGCATTTTGATTTTTGGCATGCGGTAGTCACTTCTGTGTTGTTATATGTTTCCCTCTTTTGTAGATTCTTCTGTAAGCAATATGCGTTCCTAGGGTGAAGTTGTGGATCTGGTGTTACACTGTTATACATATTATGTAAGGCTTGTGCTGACCCCTTGCTTCCTGCCTTCTTATATTTTGTAGAATGGGATGACAAGGAGGATGGTGATGAGGCCATCCAGCAATGGGAGGATGATTGGGATGATGACGATGTCAACGACGACTTCTCGCTCCAGCTGAGGAAAGAGCTGGAGGAATGCAACACCCAGAAGAGCTGAACTACTTCCCCAGTTATGTTTAGCTGTAGCACCTATGCTGGGTTAGGCACTGTAGTACCCTTGTGTGCCCCATTGCTTTCTGAACCTGCAATGTTCCTACCATACATGTGTGCTGAAACCTGCGATCAAATTTAATTTGTGAAAGGGTTAAACCAAGTTTGTGGAAGAAATATGGTCCTCTATTGTTGGTAACTTCAAGCTCGAAAGTTGGGGTTCGTGTATTACCCTCGTCCCTCTTGGTCAAATCCAGGTCGTGTGATGCCAGATGGATTTTTTTTTTTTTTGCCTGTTGTGTTGAGACTCTTTGCATCGAGAAGATGTTTGTTGGTGCAACAGATATTACCTGCACTCTGCAAGAGTTCAAGAGGTCTCCAACGACGGCAAGGAGGACTGGAATTTTACAGGTCTTCGCAGAAGATCTAGAGAAAATAGTTCAAGTTCAAATTCTCACGGAACCTACACGGTTTCATAGAAATTCTTTAGGTTTTATAATTCCTTGATACTAGCAGAGTTCTCCCACGTCCAAATAGGACCTAGATATTGTCCGCGCGCACACAAGCCATTGTGCATCACTTCTCTTGTCAACATTAGCCCACAATATATCAAATGTTGTGTTGGATACTTGGATTAGAAGACGCCAGGGTGGAGAGATGTGAAATATTGAATTACTATCCTAAATCCTGTGCGTTTAAATTGAGTTGTTAAATCAATTATTTATTTAGTTCAATTAATATTATGATTTTTTATTAAACAAATAGGTGATTTTAAAATTTAAGAAAACGTGAAACGAGAGAATAAAGATAATGTAACAGTATAAATGGTGAGATCCACATGACATAAAAATGAACATCATCACTATTAACATTTTAAGTGAGACTAAAAATTTGACAAATATAAATTTTGTAACTTGCATGTAATTACGTTATAATTTATGGTGTAATTATATTATAGTTTGCATCTCTCGGTTATATGTCATTTTCATAAAACATAGGTCATAAAAGCGAATCACTCTCACATGTGCATCCACTATGATTTTTTTGGTTATATGAATCACAAAGCAAATCTAACGGTTCAAAATGATGTGAAAGTTACACACAAGTTAAAAAAATACAATGTAATTTTATTACGATTTCACTATAGATAATTTGTCAAATTAAATTAAACTTTTAGAAAAAAATTGTCGATAAATATATAAAAAACTGTTTTAAGTAGTATAAATTAATATATATTGTTAGCGAAATCAAACGTGTTTTTTTTTCTTATTTCACATTTTAATATGTATGTTTATGGACACGTTGATGTATGAAAGGAAAATAGGTCTAGTACAAGTGAAACAATGATGCTTGAATACATCATATCCATGATCATTAAGTCCGTCCGTGTTACAATTATATCAGATACCTATGCATGTGTAGACGTCTAGATGCTAGCACAAGTCGGAGACAGAGACATCGTGATGGCATTAAGACGACGCTTCAAAACTGACAAAACTTCTAACTTCCAAATTTGTATTCAAAGTATTTCATCTGATTTGTTCCGATGCTACTTCCTCGTTATGATAAGATGAACATTATCGGTAATTTATTTCGAGACGAAGAGCGTATGAATTTATATGATCGTTAAATATATGTAGTAAAATGAAAATTTATATAGACCATACCCCAATAAAGCAATAGCTCAATTATAAAAAATACTTTCCTACGAAGCTCAATCATTATAAAAAAAACTTTCCTACTAAGGACATGTTAAAAGCATTTATGGATACATATATATATACTCTTCATTGAAAAAAATAAGGTTTCATTGGCAAAGTTTTAAATAGAAATGCTATAATAATATTGTTTATGTGATACAAAATTATAATTATAAGTAAGCATAATTGTAAATACTTTTGACTATGAATTTAATAATTTTTTCGAACACGTAAAAAATTACACGTCAATATATTAAAAATAAAATTAATAAAATTAATTTTTAGTCATAAAAATTATATCATAATCAAGTAATTGTTGGTCAAATGCATACTGACAAAACAAAACACTACTGCTTAAAATGTAGGGAGTATAAGCGAATAGATATGAAGCAACGGAAAATAATTTAGAGCGGATTATATACTTTAACTTTTGTCGTTCTAGGTAAAACAATAACCACAACGAAAGAAACCCCATATTACTATCAAACTAGTTATGAAATTTTAGATTGGCTGCAAGTTCTCAAACTAGTTATGAAATACTACCTCCCTCTCATCTCATAATACATGAACAAAATCCTTGGTCCGGTGAATTCCGGCCGTCACATCAATCGCCGTACCTATTTCTATCGCACTTGACCTCTATGCGTTTTTCTATCTATAACCACTACACGAAGAGGTACAAAAAAAATTCCCTTTCAGTGACACTGACACCATCTATATTGCTGAGTCAGTGAGGTAATAAAGTGCTTTCCAGGTAAAAAAAAATCCCCTTCAGAAAAAGAAAGAAGAATAGGAGGTAAGGAAAATAAATAAATAAATCTTGTGCAGTTCGAGATATTAGCGTCGTGTCGCCGTGTCACCGCGCCTCGTAGCTCGCCGCTCGCCGCTCGCCGCCGCCCTCACCGCGCGGCTGCTCCACGATCCACCGGAGCGGAGGCTGCGGCGAAGCGGCCTCCATGAGCTGCGCGGCTGTCTGGGTCCCTTCCCCCTGCTCGCCTTCCCCCCCGCCCGGCTGCACGCGGCGGCGGCACCGGCGGGGGCGGCGGGGGAGCGCCTCGTCGTCGTCCGCCTTCCGGGCCTGTGCGGCCGGGGATGGAGGGGACCCCGCCGCCCCGCGGATGGTGCTGCACGACTCGCTCGAGGGGGCGGGGGTGTCCACGGAGCACGCGAGGGCGGCGAGGGAGGGGTTCGCGAAGCAGGTCGGGCGGCTCACGCGGCTCGACGCCGAGACCAGCATCGCCATCAGCCGGGGCGCGGACCTCGCCCGCGCCGCGCTCTGCGTCGCCGCCGAGGACGACTCGCTCGTCTCCCACTCCTCCGTGCCGCTCCCCGTCGAGGCCTTCATCTCCCGCCTCGACGACCTCTCCACCGGCTTCCTCGCCGACGGCTACCTCCCGCCCGCCGGCGCGCCGCCCCAGGTCTTCCTCGACCACCTCGACCGTTACCTCTACGTCCACAAGGTACAAAACATTTGACACAAGCACATATTCTTTGAATCGTTTGACTTCAGACTCACTCTGCTAGTTCGATTCCTTGATAAAATTCTGAAGAATTTTCTTTCTGTAAGTACCTTCTAATTGTACAATGAATTGATGTGCTAATACGCTAGGACTTTCGACTCAGGGGTTTCGGAGGAAAAATGGATCGTCGGATGGGCGGGCAATATATCTTCACTCGGTAAAGCTTTACTGTACCATGTTCGTGTTGTAATGTATGTGTATGCTCCTCTGACTTGCTTGCTAACGATTCATCTAAATTTGTGTTGATTTGTATGGTGGCCAGGTTCTGACGTGCCGGTTGGGATCAGCTCTAATGCTTTCGTTGATATACTCTGAGATACTGAAGATGCTACGGCTGTACGGCTTACTTGAATTCAATGTGGAGATTTTCTTTCCACATGATCTCAACAGTTTGCCTAGGGGCTATGACAAACACAAAAGCAAGTTGGGCGATGAACCGCACATTATGACATCAAAGTCTCTTCTGGTAGAGGTTTGTTTTTTTTCCAATCTTTAGTACCCATGTTCTGTGTTTAGCAGTCGATGTGTTTTTGTCTGCTACACAGCTGTTCGTATCTCAAGGAAGATAGTTTTTGCACTTGTACTGGCATTTACTACCTACTACCAATTCATAGTAGCACGCCAGCCACAGTGGCAATCTCAACAACTTTCCTACAGCAGGGAATTTCCATCTTGTTCTAGCTTGCTGCAGGGGAATCATTTCCTCAAGCTACTTTACCAGCAAAAATATTGCTTGCGTTTATGCGTCAGATTGCTGAACAAGACTTGAATTGGATTCCTGCTTGAAAATTTCCATATGCATTTTCCTGTCAATTACTTTCGAACGAACTTCCTCTCAATTTCCCTTATTACAGAATGAATTTATGGCCATTCATTCATACATACAAGTACAACTCACGGACAGGCCTAAAACCTTTTGGAATTGTTATATGGTTGTCTATATGTATAGGTCCTTTCAGAAATATAGAAGGGAGTTTTGTAGTTTATACTTCATCCATCCTAAAATATTATAGCAACCTAGGACTAGATTGGACACTTCCTAGTGTCCAGATTCGTAGTACTAGGAAGTGTCCAATCGAGTCTTAGGTCGCTGTATTTTGGGACGGAGGGAGTAGCTTTTCAGTTGGTTGCCATAAGTCCTTCCATGGCTTTCTGCATGCTTAGCTTCATGCATTGTGCATAGTGCACTTGTCAATTACTTCTTGTCCTCAGGGAATTTGTTCCTCCCTGCCATGCTTGAGACCTTACAGTTAAGTCGTTCAGTGTACACCTTCTTGGTCATCAAGTATTCCTATGTACCGGAGCATAACAATTTTGGATTATGCTTGGTCATCCAAGCATAATCCAACACCTCTGCAAATCAACTTGTAATTTGATCTGTAACCACACCAAAATATCTTGGGTTTGGAGTTGTATAGGTAGATATATACCGTTAAAAGGTTTCATCTGAATTTTAGAATGGAACACTAATGGAGTAATAGTTTTCTTATTTTTATTAGATACGTTGCTCGGCTCTCTATCTTAGTTAATGTTTTTGGTCTGTCTTCTGTTGAAGGTGGTGCTATAACATTTCGACTGGTCAATATTTGCTGAATGAGATAACATTTTGGCTTACTTTGACTTATCTTTTTCAGATTTTGAGAACTCTGAAGAATACATTTTGGCCTTTCCAGTCCAACCACTCTGGTAGCTTATTTCTGAATGCTGTTTCTGCAAACCAACATGGCCCTGGTAATGCAGGTGATAATCAAGCAATGCCACATGGCAATATAAGGTTTGTTGTAAACATGACTTGCATAGCAAAGGATTTTTGTTGTCATATATTGTTTGGAATGCATGACAACAGTGACATGCAATCATTGACAGTGCCATAGAGATGGCTGCTGCTAAAGCTGCTCAACATAGGTTGATGCGTGGAGTATGGACTAATGTCCGGTTTGGTGATATGCGGCGTGCTTTAGCAGGTATAACATCTTTGTTCTGTTTTAATGATAAACATACGATGCATTCTTTTCATAGTATATCTAAATGAAAATTTAATGTTTCATCCATAATTTGGAATTGAATGTACATGATCCTTCTTCTCTTGTAATGCCATAATAATTTTGATTATATAATTGATCATTGTGGCTAACATTGTTTCACGCTAACTCAGTATGTTTCCACAATTCCTGCAAAATACTTTCTTGGCATTTTCAGCAATCCCTAACCAGAAATTCGAACTTCCATCTTTGTGGTAGCATGTGAACGACTTATCCTACTGAACCACGATCCCTGTGAACTGAGGGATTACGCCGCCCTTCTGTACCACTGCGGATACTATGAAGACTGCCTGCAATACTTGGCATCATACCAAACCGCAGTGGTATAATACATCTTCAAACGCGGTATGTTCAATCGTTGTTGAAGTCATAGCACCTCTAAATAATGCCGCTCTATTTTGTTTCACTCCAGGCGGGACAGCATCGGAACAATCCGCTGGAGATCATGGAGGACGAAGCGGTGAACACACTCAGAGCGCGAGTAAGCCTGATTTTAGCAGAGGATGGCTGGAGCAGCGGCAGATCTCCTGCCGCAAGTTACTGGACAAAGAACTCCGAGCCTTGGTAGAATTAGATATATAGGACGATGTGTTACATGTGTATACGGTTTTTATTGAAACAACACGAGCTTGTACATATAATTTCGCTTGCATTTTCGCAATCATCTGTACTGGACGAACTGATGCTAACATTTTGCCCCTCGAATGGTTGGAATCCTAATTAATATACCTCTTGAATAGCCAATAGCATGTTCTTCGAGTTAAATGGTAGTGGTGTGTATTTGTTGCGACAACTTTTTACGTGGAGTTGTTTTAAAATATCAGATAATTTTTTTAAAATTTAAATAATTAAAATTTAAATAATAATAAAATTTAAATTTAAAACAATTAAAATTAATTAATAATATGTTAATGATTTTCTTTTTATGTGCTCGTATTTAAATCTTCATCTCGAAGGAACTCAAACGGGGCTATAGGAGATCTCCGTGGAGTACTTGGAGAAATCGTCGAGGCCATTTTACCGTTTTAAGTTGCTTGATGTTATCTCTACGAACACTGGTGCTAAACTTTCTGCTTGTTCTGTAGAACTATCCAGATTCATTAATCTTTAGCACTGAATTCAAACCACGACATTATATACTCACTCTATCTCATACTCATGAGACACGGTCAGACAACTAATCTATGATTAGTACTATATAAGCAACAAATTTATAACTAAATTTAAATATCAATCTAATGACATTATTTTGAATAAATAAAATTTAATTCATATTACACTCATTATTAATTAAACAAAATTTTAAAATACATGCGCGGTTTGTATTATTGGATTGCGAGGGAAGGGCAAGCAAAACTCAGTGTGTCAAAACCAAGTTGTTTCCCACTTCCTCCAATTACACCCCTCCACGTGGCCCCCACTTCCCCCACCTCCCCCGGTCAGTCAAACTAATTAATTAACTGCGGTCAAACAAGTTATTTCCCCAAGACCCGCATCAACTCCCTCCCCTCCCCTCCCGCCCTATATAAACAACCCCAGCGCCCCACCCCACCCTCACACGCACACCACCTCTCCACTTCACTTCGATCACTCGCGTAACCTCACCCATGGCAATGGCCGCACGACCTCGCGACAACCAGCGGCAGGCTCTGCTCCTCGCCGCCTCCGTCCTCTTCCTCCTCTGCGGCGCTCCTGGCGGAGGCGGCGTCGCGGTCGCGGCGACTCCAGCGACGGGGCTGGTGTTCCACGTCGGTGGGCCGCGCGGGTGGCGCGTCCCCGACGCCAACACCAGCTACGGGTGGTGGGCGATGAGCAACCGCTTCCACGTCGGCGACTCCCTCTGTGAGTGGTAGCTTCACTTCTCTCGTTTCGCCATTGCCGCCGCGCGCCGGCGACCTCGCGCTGTCTCTCGCTTGCATTGCAGTTGCACGATGGATGGATTAACGGCGAGCTCTTGCCTGCGTGTGCGTGTGCATGCAGACTTCAAGTACGCGGGTGGCGGCGACTCGGTGCTCGTCGTCGACCGGGAGGCGTTCGACGGCTGCAACGCGACGGAGCCGGTCGCCAGGTACACCGACGGCGCCACCACCGTGCCGCTCGACCGCCCGGGCTTCTTCTGCTTCATCAGCGGCGCGCCGGGACACTGCGGCGATGGACAGAAGCTCATCGTGCGCGTCATGGTGCACCCGGCGGAGACCCCGGCCCTCGCGCCCGCGCCGGCGACCTCGCAGCCTGGCTCTGGTGGCGCTAGCGGCTCTGGCCCAGGCTCCAGCGCGCGCCCCGGCGCGTCGTCCGGAGCAGCCGCGGTTGCCGCCGCCAGCGCCGCGCTCGCCGCGGCGATGGGTGTTCTCGCTGGTCTCGTCCTGCTGCTCCAGTGATCGGTTCGCATGGAAGTTTGTAGTTGATAGGCTAATCTTCATTTAGGCTGGTTCGTTTGATGTTTATCTGTCGTTCTTAAGAACTTGATTAGATTGTGTCCAACATCTAAGTACTTATTACTGCTTAATGTAAGAGAAATATTGTTGCATTGTGTATTCCTCGCTGCCTCCAGGGAGACATGTTTATCTATCTAATTCTAATGCTGTTTGTTTACATATATACATAGAGCTACGTGATTTGAACTTACATGAATGTTTTCTGAATTTTGCAACAAGTTTGGCGAATATGTATGGATTATTCCTTTGGACGGTTCAGGACTTCGGGTCCACATATAGATAGAAGTACTCTAAATATTTCCAAACATAAAGGCAGTTCATCTTCTTGACCTCTTCAGGCCCAATGGTCTTTGTGGTCGCCCTAGCCAATTAATCCTTTTTTTAAATAGCTCCGAAGGAATTAACCTTAATCCTGTAAAAAAATCTTAAAAAACAGAGATCAGGCCATTCGAATGTCACATGCTCCTACCAATTCACATGGACACAAGCATGTGAAAGGTTATCGAGTTTAAATAGAATATACACAAGTCACAAGCGGCAACCAAAAATCAGCAGCTATCTGTGTCGGTGTGGCTCATTCAGGCAATTTGCAAAAAAAGTTCTTTTGCAAAAACGAGTGACTACACCATTGCATTCCATTGATATGATATATCGATATTTAATTTTGGCATTCGCACACATGCCAATAAGCTACAGTTCGATCTGTATTTAGTTTACACAGCTGTTTTCTCAGGATCAGATGACCAGTACCTGCAATGAAAAGCTATAGTTGGAACAAACAATTGGAGAAGAGAACATCATGTGCTCAGTAACTCTATAGATTTGTCAGAGGTGCAATCACCATTTTACTTGCATACCTACACTTTTGGTGTTTATACTAGTAGCATTTGGATATCATGTCAAACGAAAACTATTGGGCTGCTATCTCCTTTTCTTTCTGTAAGTATAACAGGAAAACTATCAATTTCTATCATTTATGGTGTATTGCCCCTGCACAAGTGAGGAATGGGGCAGCTATCAGAATGAGCAATCACTAATCAGCAACATGTGCCATCATAGTCTATCTTCCTTCGTCCCACCCAGGAAGGTTTGCACTAGCCTCATTGACCATCTTTACAAGTGTAGCCTGCATTAAGAAAATATTTAAGTTATGGCTAGAAACAAAAGCGTCAAACTTGTACTCTCCAGATTCCAGAGGTTATGCCCTTTAAGCATAGAAAGATAATGATACAATTTCACAGACAGGATATTAACCCTTCTTAATGTAACATCATTTTAGCTAATTTTTTATAGGAACACCGCCAGCTACTGTGATCATCATCTGTAAATTCAAGAATATCAACTAAAAATCTGAGCCAGAAACCCCACTTGATCACAGAAATAAATCAGACAAGTGTCAGCGGACAGCCTAGAAAAATAAAAGAATGCATGAAGCATCAATTTAGGGAATTTTTCTGTCTATCAGAATCCACAGCATATCTTAAAAAATAAGACATAGACACTTTTAAGTTTTGCTGCAGGACATATATTGAATTCCTTCTGAAAGGAACACCTCCCATCTTCGCCGAGTTTAACAAGGTGAATTTCAGGAGCTGCACCAGTAGCAGATCTTTTGTAGACCCTGGGATACATTCATTGGGTATACACAGTTTTTGCAGGCCCTTGTATTTAATTGTCAATGCCAAACAGGATCTGGTACAAATGGGGTAAACTGGGGTTTTGAGGGTGCTACTGAGAGGTTTTCTTATATTTGGATACTCATCTTTGCAATTTTTGCATTGAATCATGAATTTATGTATCAAGTTAGACCTCGATTGACTCTAATGCATAGATAACTTCCCTGTCATGTTTTATTAGCTATAACATTATTCCGGTAAGCCACATGGCCAGTCCAATAGTTATCATTATACACTTCTCCCATTGTTCTATACACACAATTATTCAGGATTGGCATAAATAATAACAGTAACAACACTTTGTTGGGTAAAAGGACAATTCCAAGCCACTTGAGTTAAGTGACAAAACAGAACCCAGCGTAAATAAAAAACCACATGGTTCATATATGTAAAAATTTTACAAGCTGAAAACTGTCGTGCTTTAAACTTGTGCAGCACACAAAGACAAGCAAATAAGCTAAGAAAGGTTGGCTAACAAGTAGTTAATGGTCATATTGGAAAGGATGGGAGAAAATTGGGTGATAACCTTGACACAGGAATCACATAGTTCAGTATTTACTGATGATGGCAGCGTGCCAGCATCCTGTAAGCAACTTAATTATGTATTCAAACTTCCAGAGGGGATGCCACCATCAATGGAGTCAAAGTGACACTTGAAAGGGGAAAAAATGGCAAACCGCTCTGACTTCTAAGCCCAAGCAAAAGGCCAATTTATGCCAAGACCACCAGGAAATCAATCATATAGATCAAAATCATGCCATGTTGCAATATGTTACAATCAATGGATAATTGGGTTAAGAAGAAATACAGATGGCAATTGAGCTACATAACGAAACAGTGCTAGTTAAACAATGGTCTAGTGTATTAACTTGGCATCTGAATTAATTATAATGAGAAAGAAAAGGACTTTTCTGTCTAGCAAAAATAAAATGAAAGATGAGTTTTTTTACTAGCAAGATTATATTATACTAAACAAAATACCATACAAACTTTGAAAATATAAGATCCTAATAACACCTTCACAACTTAAAGGTTACAATATTCTTTTGTGCCATATTTTTTTTGTATTTTACAAATTTATTTGCTAGTAAACATACCACACTTTCTGGTACTCCTGGAGGGGGCAATGTAAGATTTCTTGGTGGTGGCCTATCTTGGTATGATCTTTTGTCAAATCTCCATTCACCAATTTTTCCATAGGTTAGTACACCCTGAAATCATTTGCTAGGGTATTACCAATTACATTATGTCACCAAAACAAAAACAATAGTGGCTTCTTCACTTTATTGCCTCAGAACATTTTAGTTTACGATGAATATTATATCTATAGAAAAAAACGGATCTGGAATTTCAATACCTTGAGTGTATAGTCACATCCATAAGTGAAGTGGATAATAAATGTGTTCCCAAGTTTGGTATCAAAAGGTGGCTGCAAATATTTACTGGACCATCAATAGCACTCTCATCATGTCACTCAACACAACTACTCTGAAGTTAGGCAAGTCTGTTGAGCATTGACAAAAAACTATAAACAAGTAGAGCACCTGGATCATGAAATCTTTACGAAGGATATGTTGAACCCCATGGAGTGCACTAGCAACAGCGTATGCATACCTAGAAGTCACATAAAAACAACAAAAAGCTGGAATGATAACCATGTAACAAGCGAGTAAATGCATTATGAATATGCATACAAGAAAGTGTAATTCTCACATTTCCAAGACCCATCCAAAAGCTTTATCTGTCTCCTGGTCTTCTTTCATTTGAAGCGATACATTCATCCATGTAGGGGCAATCTTCTTTAGTTGTGTCTAAAAGTTTCCTCAGATGATAAGGGATAGAGTTAAAAATTGAAGCTCATCAATTCAAAACAGTAACTAGCAACTGTCATGCAAGTAATGTAAAAATAAAATGCAAGGCAAGGAAATACTCCTCATGCATGAGATTTCAAGGTAAACAGCATCAATTCTGCAATAAGTGTTACCTTCTTAATGATTACAGGGGAATTCCCAATAGGGTCGATATTTGTGACAGGGCCTCTTTCTTTAGGATAATATTTCCTGAGAATATTTTCATGTTCCGATGGTGTAATGTAAAAGAAAGGGAATGCTGCTGGATCATCACGGGCCAAATTTGGTAAAGGTCTCACAAATATATGATCTGGTTCTGCCATCAATATGTATCTGCAATATTTCGACGAAACAGAGCAGTTGAAAACATATAAGAACATCAGTGTTATTTTAGCACAAAAAGAATTACCAATGCCAATAATATTTTTCATCTCAAAACCCACCACCAACAAAATAATTAAGCTTTTCACATGTTGTTAAATCATGCATGTTGGGATGCTAAATATGCAGCCAAGTGTCCATCAGAGAAGGTTAAAAGTTAAAACCACAAATAAAGTAACTCGACCCAAAGGCAGATAAGTTTTAACTAACTCTTCTTCAATCTTTGCTTTCTGCAGCCACTGTACAAATGCCCAAGGTCTATTTAGTACGACATAACCCTGCAAACAATTCAAAAAAAAAGTTTGGTCAGTTTCCAAACTGACTGATCATGTATGTATACTTCGCAAAGTGATTTCAGTGCAAATGGGTGCGTACAAAAGTAAAATGTGCCACAAATCCTCATAAAACACACGCACCAAGCAAATTCAATGTACAGCCGAGCAGAGAATAGTACCCACATGGGAAGGCAACAAAAGGAGACATAAGTTCAGACAAGTGGGTCAGTAAACTGAAGAAAACCTTCAGTTATGATATTAATGTTCTGTGAAGTACCATTGAAAAGTAAACCATGATTGTTCACTTCTCACGCAAGCTTCTATCTATCCGGAGCTGTTCTCAAATCATCATCTTGTAAAAAGAACATTCGGTTTGTCAATAAGAGTTGCATAGAAGCGGTCATTTTCATCCAAAAAATGAAGGGGGAAAAAACTTTGTTCCGTCTAAAATTCGCAAGCACATCCGAACACCTGCTGGACCACAATGCCACTGCCCCCACATTGCACAACAGACAAACTGATGAAACTGGAGAAAACGAGAGAGAATTTGATTTGGTCGTTGCGTACATGGTCCTTGCCGGCGGGGAGGGGGTCGACGACGAAGGTGGGGATCTCGTCCATGAGGCCGTCGGGCTTCCCGGAGTGCAGCACGCGCGTGAACCCTCCCATCTCGGCGCCCTCCGGCCGCGCCTGCATCCGCTTGTACCAGTAGTACATCACCCGGCACTGCCACCGGCTGTACATGGCGTCGGTCGCCGTGAGTGCCACGTGGAACGGCCGCCGCCGGCCCCCGCCCGCCGTGCCGGCCGCCCGCATCCACTCCGGCATCGCCACCACCGGGTCCCTCCCCGCCCCGGCGGCTGCACCATCCCCCGCGCCACCGCCGCCGCCGCCGCCACCCCGGAGCACGATGGCCAGGAGGTTGTAGGAGATCAGGAACGCCCCCACCGCCACTAGCACCAGCACCGCCGGCGGCAGCCGCCCCGCTCCACCTCCCGCCGCGCCGGCGCCCTTCCGCGCCGCCGCGTTCATCTCTCTCTGGGAATTTTGGGGGGTTTGGATTCGAGGAGGGAGAAAGGGCGGCGTTTCTCCTTGCGAGGGAAGCGAGGAAGCGCATAATTAAGAGAAGAAAATGGGCATTACGTGGTGGTAATAATACCCCTCCAAGTAATTAATACGCGTGGAGATCGAGAAGAGACGGTGCACCCACTTACAGGGCGGGCCTACCATGTGAGGGATTGTGTGGGGCCGAGTTGTCAGTGGGATTTAGAAGCGGGGTCATGAGGGGGTCTCGGGTGAGAATGTTCGGGGATGGAGTCAACGGGATTTTGTTTGTACCGAACCACTCGCGTGGCAGCGTTTGAGCAGGCACGCAACTGTGCGCTGCCACCGTGCACCAGTTGACTTGGCTCTCAGCAATATCGAACTTTTTTTGGGGGGGGTTGGTTTGGTTTGTTTGTTGTGGCGTGTTTGCGAAAAGGCTAATTGGCAACTAGTTGCGCGTGATCCAGTTCGCGCGACCAATTCAATCCGTTATTGAATTTGGCTTACACATTTCCAAATTTTTCTTTTTTATTTAGGCTTCATTATTTTATTATTTAGTAGGCCAGTTCAATTCATTTATTCATTTCAAATCAGTTTTTTAACGGACATAGAATCTATATATATAGAGTACATATACGTAAAGTTTATATATGTGTATATATTTTTATACGTCGAGAGTGCACGTGTATATATGATAAATACACACATATATATTTTAGTTGGTGTACACATATACAAAGTTTATATGTAGGTATATAAAGTATATACCGACAGACCTTGAAATTTTTAATAACCTAGACCAGCTCGGTCACAATAGCAGGTATATAAAATATATACATACAATGACGAATCTAGATATTTCTAATAGTCAGACCCAATACAGTCACAACCTAAGTGTTTATGGTTTGTTCTAAAAGTATAATTAAATGATCTGACCCAGCTAAAATAATATACTTCAGTCTAAAATAATAAACTTGAAGAAGAACAAGTCCGGACAACGATCCAGGGGCGCCATGCCTTTGGCCTGCCCCTGTATACATACGGATGAGACTAGAGGGGAAAAACTGATCGTGCGGCTGACCATGGATCAGCAACCCTCGCGTGGGTGTGGGTGAGGCTGGGACTCTCAAATTTTCAGTATATATGTGCTTTGAGAATAATGCCAGAGAAGAAAATTTGTTGTGCACGAGCAGATATTGAACTTATAACGGGGAAATGCAAACGCACAATGCTAGCCCATGCTAGCGTGTGTGTTTTGGCTGTATTGACACAACTTATATAGAAGTTATATTATTTGACGAATCATGATGGGATGGACAGAAGGAGCCAACGAGCTTCCTGATCCGCCCTCGACCTAATTCCATTTACGTAGCGTCGCATAGCCCCCATAGATGCATCGCCTCTCTCATGCCTTCTTCCTCTCCCTCCTCCCTCACTACGCTCTCCCGTCACTGATGAGAAGATAAAGCTCAACAGGGAGCCTACCGCTTTTGCTGAACTTGAGAGAAGAGGGGTCGACAGCGAGCTCGAAAATGCTCAATTTACAGAACACATCGTATAATTTTTTTTGTCTTTCATAAAGACAAAATGATCTTTTCATATAGGCTAACAGAGTAGCATTGATGTAATCTTAATGAGGATGGCATTTGTTAGAAAAGTTGACTTATACGATGATATTTGTTAGAGCTTATGCTCGTTGACAAAATATGGAATGGGACACTTATCGATAGAATTTGTTGGTATTTCTCTTTATTTTTTCTCATGCTCAAAATAGCAACTAGACAATGGAAGCCCATGCATGCCTGGTCGAGCAACACGAATTGAGATCCAGTGCAGTCCTCGCTGACTGCCAGTTAGGGACTGAGATCTGATGCTACAATGTTATTGCTACAGTATCTTTACAGCTTTACTGAACAGTACTTCGTAGAATTTGGACCTTTAGATTTGTATCAAACAGTCCTAATGTGATTTATGTTGCAGTCACACCAGAAACTGCACCAGATCGAAATCCAAACAACACCGCCATAAGTTTTTCTTCTACACAGATATACGTAATTTTCTCTATCATATGTTACTCTAGCTTACCAACCAAAATAGACCTATCTACAAAGAGCACCCTACGGCGCAAATGAGCCTTTTATATGCGTTAGACTGGCCACGACGTATGATTTTTGCGGTGCTAAAAAAAGTGTTTTAGTACCGATACCAATCGTTGTGGCTATCGATGCCAAGTCTAAATTTTGATGCCAATCATTGTGGCATGTTTTTGCCTCGGTGCTTGAAAGAGTAAAATATATATTCTCAACCGGCCGTTGCCCCTAGATGATTAAAATATTAAATCCCTCGTGCCTGAAGTATCAAAAGAAATGAGAGGTTTATGTGCTTAGGGTCCACACATACAGAAAGGCATCGGTGCCGACGTTATAGAGAAAAGGAGTCGAGGCATCGGTTTCGAATGGGCATGGTTAAATTTTTTTTAGCACCGGTAACGCTGTGGACAGTCTTAGTGGCTTAAGCCCCCATTGTTTGATCATTTGAAGATAATACGCTATTAGCAAAATAATAATAATTTATAGGTAAAATATTTATTTATACAATCATAGCCGACTCAGATGTTAATGGTGAAAAATAAATTTGAACAAAAAACTTTAAAATAAACTTTACAATTTAGTTTGAAAATTTAAATTTGTAGCGCGGCTAACGCTGTACGAGTGAACTGATGGAACTGATGTGGGCCTTAGTGCGACTCCTGCGCAGCCTGATCAGCGCGGAGAGCCTCTGCTGCTGCCGTCCGATCGGACGCATCACGCATCCTAGCCGTCGACTCAAAAGCCCCTGGGATTTCTCCCTTCCTCTTCCCATCTTCGCCTCCGACGCATTGGCATCCTCCCCTGTCGTAGCTTGGTCACTTGGAGCAGCGAGCACCGTGTTAACACTGAAATTTGGTAATCAAATTCCCAAGTCTGCAAAGGCGAAGCAGAGTCAGATTGGTTAGAAACAGGGGTCGCATCGGCTAAGGAGTGATCGGCTGCAAGGCCAATCGGCTAAGGATGAATTGGACAGAGGCAGCCGATAGCCGATTACAGGTCCGGAAGAGATGAAACCGTTTCTGATGCAGCAGATTGAAGATAAATAGAAGATTCAGTTGTTAATTGCGTGTTAAACGATATTGCCACTTATGGATAGATAGAGTCCTGTAACGGCAATTGTATCTGTAATTTAGGAGTTTGTTTAAGCTGTTAGTCGTAACACGGCGTGAGTCCCGCTTGGGATAATGTTGTGTTTTAAATAATAGTTTAGATAGAATTCAGGGTTTGTATGATAATTGTATCTTGGGTATAAATAGGACCCGAGACCCCCTGCAATTATTAATTCAATTCAGTTCAATTACAATCAATCTTTCGGCGCATCGCCAACCTTTTCTTCAGACGAGCACTTTGTTTGGCTACGGGCTGCATCGTTTTGATCTCCAGATCTAGGTAAATTATTGTCATTAGTGGTATGATCTACTGTTTCTAGTGCTTCCATCGTAATGACACATTAGAATCAGGAGTTTATACTGCGCTATTTATCATATAGCGCACATAAATTAGATCAATGTTTAGATCTATCCTGCCATTGGCCAGTTCTAGCAAGAACTTGCAACTAATAGGGCTAGATCTAAAGGTTGGCTGGTTTATATGCGGTATCCATCGTCTCAAGAAATATAAATCGGCTACAACAGATCGGGTTGTTCTTTTTATACTTAATGCTGCATCATGTTTGAACTATTAAGTCGTTCTTAGAGCTGTCAATGATCTGTTCGAATGGATTTATATTGTTTAGAGACAGTGCCGGGGTTTCAGCCGGCCTTATTTGCCCTGATATGTTTCTTTTAATATATTTATTATTAGATTTATATTAGGATTGCCTCTTATGTTAAGATCGCATTCTTGTCGGACGTCGCCAGCCGAAATCGGCCTACCTTCAATAGTCGATGGCCGATTTCCAGGCTATGCATCTGTTTCAAGATTGATATCTTTCTATAAGATTCATCGGAGTACTAGCCAATCCATTGTTAGCTTTCCAGTATCGGCTAGGTTATCGATTCATATATTCATTATTCTTTGATGTATTTGGGTTAAGCGGCTGATGCTGTCTCGGTATAGTCGATCCATTCCAGTCACTTGGCTTAAATATAGTTTAGAATAGCATATATATGTTTATGGATTCCCTCAGCCGATCCAGTGGGGATCTAACTTAACACTTAACGCATATTCCTTTGTTTTTTCTTGTTGATTAACAGATCAAATCAACTGGCACACCCTGCATGCACAGGCAGCCGAGAAGGACCTGCACTGGAGTTAAGCAGATCTCCCAAGCCAGCGCGTGAGAGAGATTTCTCATCAACACGTCGGCGACGAGATCTGGAGATGCTCCTCTCCCGCCCTGGCAACCTCGTCGACGCCAACTTCAATCCCAGCGCCAGGGGTGAGCCGTCGCTGCCACCTTTACCCCCTCTCCCTCTCTCTCTTTCTGTGTGTCTCTTGCGTTTATCCTGAGCTGAGATCGTTGGCCCGTGCGTCGCAGCTGCGGGACACGCTGGGGAGCCTCGTGGAGGTGCTGGTGGTGGGTGCGCGCAGGCTGGTCTGCGAGCTCCTCAAGGACCTGGCACTCTCTCCGGCTTCAAGAACATTCACGTCATCGACATGGACACCATCAACGCCTTCAGGTTACTGTCCTGCCTACACCCACCAAATTGCGGGAAATCTAATGAAAAGCCATGGCTATGGATGGCACTCCCTGAGATACCACTCTTAAAATTTTCCTTACAAAATTGCCATCGCCGAACGCGAAAAAATCAGTTTTCGCGTTTTTTGCCTATCTGGCATGCCAAGTGAGCAGGCCAGCGTGGATTCGCGACGCGAAATGACTCCCTTGCCCCCCTTATCCATTAGCACATGGGACTTAGCACATAGCACCCCTTTTCCCCATTCAGACCAGCTACAGCTTCCTCGGACGAACCCTAGAACTCGACAGCGCCGGGGTCGATGTCGCAAGCCTCTTCGTCGACCGGCGTGAGGAAGGTGGACGAAGTCGTCGGCAAAGAAATCGGCATTTCCCTGATCCGCTGCCCGGTCTGTGGGAAGGCACGGGTACATGAGCGGCGCTCGAGGAAGGAGAACATCAACATTGGGCGCGTTTACTTCAAATGCCCTAGGGGCGATGGCTGGGTGAGTTAATTTGACACTGTTTCATTCTGCATTTGCGCTTCTGTGTTGGGGATTCCTCTTTGTTGCTGACTTGATGCATGGGTGGGTGATGGATTTCAGATGGCTGATAGGTGCAAGTATTATAAATGGCGGAGGGAATATTTCTGCGATTTGGTTAAGGGAAATGTGATTCAGGTTGTTGATCTGGAGCATGAGGAAGAAATTGAGGAGGAGGACGATACTATGGGGATGAAGCCGGGGTACATGGAGGAAAACCGTGGTGGTGTCAAAATGCAGAAGGAAGAAGTGCAAGAGAAGTTGGACCTAGTGATGAAGCTTGTGTCTGTTCTGTTTGTGATTTCTGTAGGCATAATTGGCATGTTTTTTGGGTATGTCATGCAGAAGTGAAACTAGTAGCTAGATAGCCATATGTGTAGGCAAAATGTAACTGGGAAATTTTGGAGGAAATGTAACTGAGAAAAAAATGCTTCTATGAATGAATGGCAAATTTCCAGCATTGTGCAATTTGTGAAATGTAACTGAGATTTGTTTTGCTTTTGGAGACTGACATAATTGTAGCAAAATGATAGAATTCCAGACTGAAGCCACAGAACTTAGTAACTCCAGCAAAATGACAGAATTTAGCAAAATGACATTAGTAAGTTTGGCACATAAGTTTGACATCAGTTTGACAGAACTTAGTAATTCCAGACTGACATTAGTTTGCCATACACATAAGTTTGCTATAGAACTTAGTAAGTTTGGCACATAAGTTTGGCATACACACATCTTTGCCACAGAACTTAGTAATTCCAGCAAAATGACAGAACTTAGCAAAGTGACATCAGATTGCAGCAGCTCAAGAGCTCTTCTTCCTCACTGATCATTTTTCTTGATAGTTCTTTGTGTTTGCTTCTTCCTCGGTGCGGCGGCGAAATTTGGATCTGCTAACCGGTCAGACCACAGACGATACGGCGGTCAGACCGCGTCTTCTTCCCGGTTAGACCGCGAGTACATTGGCGGTCAGACCGGCGGGCATTAGTTCTTCAACGGCATCGGCTACTATAGGCAAATCGGCCGAGGCGATCGGCTACTGGGCAATGACCGAAGGTCATCAGCGATCGACCGGTGAACAAGACGGCCGGACCGGTGCGACACTGCGGTCGACCGGACGTCAGAAAACAGAGGTAAAGTTTTATTTCCGCTAAAACTTTGTTTTTGGGGTACTCAACCATTCACCCCCCTCTGGTTGGCTTTTCGTTGGGCATTCGATCCTATAAGTGGTATCAGAGCCACGTTTTTCTGCTTTGGATTTTTATTGATCCAAAGATTTTTCGCCATGTATCATAATTTTTCAACTAAGCCACATGTTTTTGATGGAACCGATTTTGCTTATTGGTGTAGCAAGATGCAATCTTATATAATGGCTCAAGATTACGATGTTTGGCAAAAGGTTGCTCTTCCTTACACTATTCCCGAAGTGATTAATTCCGAGGCTTTGAAAACTGATTTTAATAACAATTGCAAAGCTCGCAATATTTTATTGAATGGGATTTCTCATTCGGATTTTGATCGCGTTTCATATCTTCAAACTGCCAACGAGATTTGGAATGCTTTGAAAAACTTTCATCAAGGAACTACCAACATAAAAGAACTTCGTCGAGATCTTTTCAAAAAGAAATATGTAAAATTTGAGATGAAACCTGCTGAAGCTTTAGATGATTATCTTGGTAGGTTTAACAAAATTTTGAGTAATCTTAGATCTGTTGATTCTTCTTATGACACTAATTATCCACAGTCTGAGATTTCTCGCCACTTTTTAAATGGTCTTGATATGTCTGTTTGGGAGATGAAAGTAACTTCTATTCAAGAATCTGTTAACATGGCAAATTTGACTTTGGATTCGCTTTATACAAAACTCAAAACTCATGAGATGAATATTCTTTCTCAAAAAACGGATTCTAAGTCAAGTGCTTTGATTTCTCCTTCGACTTCTTCGGATGTTGCTTCTTCATCATCTTCAAATGCTCTTGCTTTGATTAACACCATGTCCGATGAACAACTCAAGCAATTCGAGGAGGAGGACTTGGCTCTTGCTACTAACAAACTTTCCAGAGCTATGAACAGAGTTAGGTTCAGGAAGAAAGGTGGACCAACGCGTTGCTTTGAATGCGGCGCCTTGGATCACATCCGCTCCAACTGCCCCAAGCTTGGGAGAAGCAAGAAGGAGGACAAGAGCGTCGAGAAGACAAAGGATGACAAACCCAAGGGTAGGCGCTCCAAGGAGATGATCAAGAAGGTGCTGAGTCAAGTCTATGCCGCTTTTGAGCCACTCAGCGACATAGACTCTGACAGTGAGGAGGAGAAGGGCAAGAACATCTCCGGTGTTTGTCTCATGACGCATGGAGATGAAGATTCTTCAGATGAAGAGAATGAGGTAAGTTCACTTGAGGATGCAATTCTTGTTTTAAGTGCTAAGAATAAAAAATGTGAGAAAATGTTTTAAAAACAAGAATTTGTAATTGAATCTTTAAATGCTGAAATTGCTAGATTGAAATCTCTTATTCCCAATGATGATAATTGCAAAAATTGTGAGGTTTTAATGCTGGAAATTTCAAAGATTAGAGATGTCAATAATTCTCAAGTTTTGGCTCTTAAATCTTGTTTAACTTGTGATGCTAATGAATTGAAACTAAAAGATGCTTTAGCTCGTGTTAAGCACATGGAAGAAATAGTTAAACAAGATGAGGTAGCTTCTTGCTCTAGATGTCACAAAGGCAAAGATGTTATATCTGATTGTGATAATTGTGCTAATCTTGAAAAAGAAGTTTCTTACTTGAAAAGTTCTTTGTAAAAATTTTCTGATGGTAAGAAATAACTTAACATGATTTTGGACAAATCTAAAGTGTGTTGCGACAACAAGGGAATAGGTTTTGATGCTCATGATTATTTCACCAAAGGTGTTTTGAATTTGACTAAAAATGGTGAAATCTTAACAAAACCTAATGCTTTGAAAACAATTTTCAAATCTGCTGGAAATTTACCATCTCTTTCTGTTTGTTTAAAAGAAACTAAAACCAATATTTCAAAACCATCTGTTTCTACTTGTGCTCCTAATTATCATAAGAGATATAATTGTTCGTATTGTGGAAAAGATGGACATTTGGTTGGATTTTGTTTTAGACTTGCCCGTAAAAGAAAAGAAAAGAGAAATTGCTTTTGCAAAGCAACAATGGCAAAAATCAGGTTTTGGTTCGAGGAGTTCGATCGACCGACACCGACAAGTCGGTCGGACCAGCCACGACCGGTCGACCGATTGAACATGCGGTCGAGCCGTGATCGAGCTCGGCGGACGAGTGGGCGGTCGACCGACCTCGTGGCGTTTTGTGCATAATTCAAATCAGACTTTTATAAAGCAACAAGGTAATGTTTCAGGTAAGTCTGGTTCTGATTTTGTTTGCGCATACGTACCTACTAGTTCTACGGTCGTGTGACTCAGTGTTGGGTTCCAAAATTTCTTATTTCTAACCCCAACATGGAGGCCTCGACATCTTCTTGTTTGTAGGTATTTTGATGGCATACTCCCCATATGTGTGTAATGTGAAGACAACGATTGTTTTTTTATGATGACATCAAGAAGTGGATATATGTCATTTTATGAGAACCTTGGTGATATCATTTGCAATTGGATGTCTTCTTCAAAGATCTTTAATTTCTTCTTTGTTTTTCCTTTGGAAAATTGGAGGTTAATTTTAGGGGGAGTTTATGTTTCTGTGCACTCGTGTTGGATTCTTCTCGCTTTGATTTTCTTCGAGGGGAATTGGGAATCATTCATCCTTTTGGCATGTTTTGAGGGGAAGTTTTTGTGCTCTTTGATTTATCAAGCTACATGATTGAAATAAATTAAAAAAGAGAGCTTTATCCATACATATTGTTGATCATGTGCATGCTAGCAATATTATGAAGATTTATTTGTCACTAGCATAGCTTATATGTATTCTAGTATTTTTATGTGACCTAGACTTTATATTTAAGAGAAATAATGCATGACACCTTAAAGCAATACTTGAATTAAAGAAATATGCAATGTTGATACTTGTACTTGTGTTGGATTTTAAATGCTTGTATATATATTATGTTGCTTTAATATTCCTCAAATTACTTCAAATTGCTCATTGTGAAAAGAGACTAAAATATTATCTATGATAGAAAAAATGAATACCGAATCCTTGGAAACAGTCTTGACGACAAGGACGTATTCGATGTGAGCAAAAATAATGAGTACCGAATCCTTGGAAACAGTCTTGACGACAAGGACGTACTCGGAATAATTGAGAGAAAAAATATGAGCAACAAATATGGCTCAATTCGATATGAAAAAGTTTTTCTCTTGAATTATATGTGCAAAAAGGTATATTTGAGAAAGAATAAAGATTGCAATAGGTATATATATTTGGGTTTATCTTTCAACCTATGTGCTTGTAAAGATGTTGCATTATAAATCATTGAAATCCATGAATTCTTATTGTGTTATTGCTCTTAATCATAAAATATTTGATTCATGAATATACTTCAATGCATGTTTGCTATCTAATTGATAAATTTATCTTCTTATTATTGCAACACATGACTTAACTTGCTTTATGTATGGTGCTAAGCTCTTGACAATCAAATAAATATAATTCCTATACTTGATGAATTCATTGTCAAAAGGGGGAGAACATAATGTTGTTTGGGAGAAAACATTTGCATGGGAGAACGTTTACAAGTTTTTTTTTTGGGGTCAAAGGATTTTCTTTCTTTTCAAAAGGGGGAGAAATTTTCTTTGATTTTTGAGCTCTCAAATGCTTTTTATCATTTTTGTTTTTAACTTTTCAAACACCAAAACAACTCTTTTATTTTGTTTGCCAATGTGTTCATCAAGGGGGAGATTGTAAAATCAAAGTGTGTGTTTGATTCTTCTTTGGATGATGAACAATTGGTATTTGGGATTTATTGGTTTGAGTGTTTTGTTTTTGAAAGAGTTGAATTTTCGGACGATGAACAGTGTTCGATGGGTGCCACAGCCCGGTCCGACGGCGTGTTCATCGGTCTGACCGGAGATGTTTCGTCGGTCAGGACCAGGCGCTGCTGCATAGGCGACACGCCGAGCCCGATCCGAGTTGCCGATTTCGTTTCGGTTTTGGTTTCGGTTTGTTTCCTTATACGTACATGGAAGTTTCGTGTTCCTATGCACGTGTCTGATTGTTTATGTTAACAATGAGTCAAGTTTGGATAGCTTGTGCTCGGATATGGTATTCTTTATTTAATTGTGTGTAGGTATTCTTTACGCCTCGGGAAAGTGTTGCTGGTGATCGAGTCGGAGTCAACTTGGAGATAAGGTGACGTTCGAGATGGGGATCATGCGGGATGCTGAAGGGTAGAGATTAGTGCACATGATTGGAAAGTTTCCATATGGCATACAATGGAGATATTGTTGCGTATGGAAAACGAAATTTCGGTTTTAGGAAAATCGGGATTGTTACGGTTGGTTTATGTATAGTTTGTTTCTTGTACGAGAAGGTTTCCTAGTGGATTAGGGCTTCTTGTATGAGTTGGATTCGTGGCTCTTGGCTGCGGATTTTGTGTATAAATAGTGAGGGGAGGCGTGGCCTCTCGGTATCGCTTTTATCGCTTTTGAGTTCAAGTTTTAGAGTTTCTCAAGTTAGGGTTTCAAGTTTAGATTGAGATTTTGTGAGGAGTGCTTTGTTCACACTTTGTAAACACAAAGAGTTTCAATAAAGATCAATTTTCTTGATAGTTCTTTGTGTCTGCTTCTTCCTCGGTGCAGCGGCGAAATTTGGATCTGCTAACCGGTCAGACCGCAGACGATACGGCGATCAGACCGCGTCTTCTTCCCGGTTAGACCACGAGTACATTGGCGGTCAGACCGGCGGGCATTAGTTCTTCAACGGCATCGGCTACTACAGGCAAATCGGCTGAGGCGATCGGCTACGGGCGGTCGATCAAGGTCATCAGCGGTCGACCGGCCGAACAAAGACGGTCAGACCGGTGCGACACTGCGGTCGACCGGACGTCGAGAACGAGAGGTAAAGTTTTATTTCCGCTAAAACTTTATTTTTGGGGTACTCAACCATTCACCCCCCCTCTGGTTGGCTTTTCGTTAGGCATTCGATCCTACACTTGATTTGCCTCAGGGATAACAAGCAGAGATTCCCAATCAACCATCTCAGGTACAAATGTTTCTTGCACTTTTTCAGCTGCCCCTGCATTACAACTAAATGTTTCTCCTAAGTCTTTACTGAATTTGTGCATTGGTTGTGCTTGGCTAGTCACACCAGAACTGCCCTTAGATGCACCACTATCCACAAAGCCATATGAAACCTTGTCAACAACTTGGACTACCACATTTGCCAACCTCTCAACATACCTGGCCTTAATCATACCCTCAAATTGTCCATTGTTCCTAATCTTTCATTTTGCCTCACTGTGTCTATCTACTGACCACACATCAATGGTTTGTGAAGGACCCCAAATGGTCTTACTCTTCATGTCAGTGTAAAACAATCTAGATTATACCCACTGCTAATATCAATCTAGAAATCAAATGTTTGCTCATCCATTTCTAAATCCTCTCTCCAGTACTCCAGAACAGCCTTAAACTTTCACATTTCACGACTAATCTAAAAGCGTTGCCAGGATCGATCCTGACATAATCATACAGAATAAAAAGGATGTAGATGTTAGAACTTACCATCTGGCATGCAAACCCAATGCATATGCACAAGTCAGGGTGAAATGCACTTACCAAGGAGCGCAGTCCGTAGGGTCCATGGTTCAGACACGGCGTCCGCCGCCGCACCTCGCCGCCTCTCCTCCCTCACTGGTGCCCGAAAGCTGGGAGCTAGGGTTCGGCGTTCCCTCAGAATGGTGGCTCTTCAATCGGCCGCTTCCCCCTCCCGTGTTATTCAGTCTGAAAGAGGGCAGGGGAGTCATTTCGCGTCGCGAATCCATGCTGGCCTGCTCACTTGGCATGCCAGATAGACAAAAATGGCGAAAATTGAACTTTTCGCGTTCGGCGATGGCAATTTTGTAAGAAAAATTTTAAGAGTGGCATCTCAGGGAGTGCCATCCATAGCCGTGGCTTTTCATTAGATTTCCCCCAAATTGCCCCCACTGCTGTGCCATCAGATTGTAGCTGTGACCTGTGAGGGAAAATATGGTTTCGGTAATGGAGGTTGTCAGGTTTCGTTGCTGTATTCAAGTGCAAAGTGCCAGCCACCTATAACAATAAGCTGGGTTTGTCGACTGAAAGATCCGTTAGCATTCACTGTGTTCAAATGCATTCACTAAGACTGAAACATAATTTTTACTCACCGTTATTAATGAAGTTTGCTTATAATCTGGTTTCTCGGTTGGCCATTGCTTACCCCTCCAGTCTAAAATACATGTTGTTTTGAACATTCATCTAGTAGAACCTTTAAATTTTAATATCTGTGTTGTCTTAAAATATTTAGATTGAAATACATAAAAACCATACATGTAGATTTGTCTTAAAAGTATTTTCGTAACACAAGTATCTTTTAATGAAGTTCTATAAATATTTTACAAAAGAAATTATTGATCAGAATTGCATCTAGGAGACAGTGTTGATGCCCAAAACAGATCTATTTACGACCCGAGGGAGTATATTGTTGTTTACTATTTACACTAGCAAACTCGGAGTACATTACAGTGCAGTGTTATAGTGTTAATATGTAATTGCAATTGCAGAGTATGACTCAGATGAGATGACAAGCCAAACCCTGAGACAGTTAAACACTTAGACCTATGGTTGATGGTGGGACTGGAGGTTTCAATGGTCATGCTGGAGTCATTATACCTGGTACAACGCCTTGTTTTGAATGCAACATGTGGCCTTTCCCTCCTCAGGTCAAATTACCCTGATGTGCACTTGCTGAGACTCCGAGAACTGCGGCTCATTGCATCGAGTATGCTCATTTGGTCCAATGGAATGAGGTTATGTTCTAGTCTCTGTGTAATTGCTCTTTGAACCTTTTCCCCTAATAATGAAAGCCACTCTTGTAGGTGTAAAATCAAAGTGTGTTTGATTCTTTATCTAATGATGAACAATTGGTGTTTGGGATTTATTGGTTTGAGTGTTTTGATTTTGGAGAGTTAAATTTTTGGATGATGAACAGTGTTTAGTCGGCTGCCACAACCGGTCTGACCGGGCGTGTTCTGCCGGTCTGATCGGAGGTGTTTCGGCGGTCAGACCGGGCAGTTGCCTGCGGTCAGACCGGCCGAGCCAGTCCGACTGGTTGCCGATTTCGTTTCGGTTTTGGTTTCGGTTTGTTTCCTTATACATACATGGAAGTTTCGTGTTTCTATGCACGTGTCTGATTGTTTATGTTAACAATGAGTCAAGTTTGGATAGCTTGTGCTCGGATATGGTATTCTTTATTTAATTGTGTGCAGGTATTCTTTACGCCTCGGGAAAGTGTTGCTGGTGATCGAGTCGGAGTCAACTTGGAGATAAGGTGACGTTCGAGATGGTGATCATGCGGGATGCTGAAGGGTAGAGATTAGTGCACATGATTGGAAAGTTTCCATATGACATACAATGGAGATATTGTTGCGTATGGAAAGCGGAATTTCGGTTTTAGGAAAACCGGGATTGTTACGGTTGGTTTATGTATAGTTTGTTTCTTGTACGAGAAGGTTTCCTAGTGGATTAGGGCTTCTTGTATGAGTTGGATTCGTGGCTCTTGGCTGCGGATTTTGTGTATAAATAGTGAGGGAGGCGTGGCCTCTCGGTACGCTTTTATCGCTTTTGAGTTCAAGTTTTAGAGTTTCTCAAGTTAGGGTTTCAAGTTTAGATTGAGATTTTGTGAGGAGTGCTTTGTTCACACTTTGTAAACACAGAGAGTTTCAATAAAGATCAATTTTCTTGAGAATTCTTTGTGTCTACTTCTTCTTCGGTGTGGCGACGAAATTGTCGGTTCAACCGGATCTACTAACCGGTCAGACCGTGGACTCTACGGCGGTCAGACCGCGCTTTCTTCCCGGTTAGACCGCAAGCACGTTGGCGGTCAGACCGGACGTCGTCGGTTCTTCATTGGCATCGGCTTCTACAGGAAAATCAGTTGAGGCAATCGGCTAGGGCGGTCAGACCGGAGTTTACTTGGCTGTCAGACCGATCGAACAGTTCGGTCAGACCGACGAAGCACCTGCGGTCAGACCGACTTCAGAAAACAGAGGTAAAGTTTTATTTCCGCTAAAACTTTGTTTTTGGGGTAATCAACCATTCACCCCCCTCTGGTTGGCTTTTTGTTGGGCATTCGATCCTACAGTAGGTTCATCCTGGGAAACCTTTTGATGCTGATGATGTAGAGCATATGCTCTGGATTTACTCAGAGGTTTGATTACATCTGGACATGAAATTTATTTTATCTCTGGTTTCTCTCTAATATTTTTGCTCTTCATAATACAGGCTTTAGAAAGGGCAGAACTTTGACTGAGACTTATAGTAAAAGGAGAATTCCGAAGAACTATTTTGAAATATTTTTGTTTGATCTTATGGCCAAATCCATTGCCATCTCAAAGCAGGAAGTGTGCTACAGAGTGAACTAGTCCCTTTATGGATCACATGGATAGGTGAAGAGAGGGGCATATAACATAGCTCTAGAAAACAATAGTTTGAAAAACATGGATGATTGCTTGACATGATTTTGCCAAAATTGGTTGGTCTCATCTGTCACTACATTCCTCAAAAGCATTTGAAAAATATTTAGTTATCCATAAGATGCTACTGCTATTTAACTCTTTTCAATGAGCAAGCACATCTGAAGCAAATACATTTCTTAACCATGTTACAAAAAAAACTTAAAACACAATCAATTTAAACTGCATAATGATTCTTTGTCCATCTGCAGATATAATGGTCTTGATGGAACACACATCAATGTAAATGAGTTTGTCATAGATAAAGATTGCCTTATTGAACTGGACACAGCAACTATCCTCTCAGAGGTCAGTAATACACTCAATACCTTGTAAGCTACTATGTTGAGAAATTTCAGATTTCATGAACACATTTCCTTCCTAGACTCACTTTGCTAGCTTAGCAATATAATCACACCAGTATGTAGGCTCTGCAAAATGTGCTTCATCTGTTTTATGGCAAATCTTAACCTCTGAGGTAGAGCGGCTATTGTGATAAATTATCTAGCTCACCTCTGACCTGCCTACACATGCATGAATACAACCATCATATGCAATCACTTATTATATTGAGACTCCAAATCATTGTCAGCTAAAGTTGTTGTTTGCAAAGTGTAAACAACATGCTATGTTTGTATTCACATGCATGCTATTCTAGATTGCTGAATTCTTTTTCCTGTTCTGGACAAACACCAGATTTTTATGCCCATATTCTGGGTGCCTGTTACGATTAAGCATGGATATAATCCTACAATGTCGATGAATAGAGAATGTTATGTCTTATGGATTCCTAACACTTCCCCTAATTTATAGTTCATTAAGATGCTTGAAGAGCACCTCTACATGCAGTCACCTGAAGTCCTGGAGCAGATGAAAAAGATACCAGAACTGTCACCACACAAATTATCATTGTACATTTATGACCCATCATGTTGTTCGTACGCAATACTATTTCATAGCATCAACATTTACCACACAGATATGGAAGTGTTTATATGAGAATGCTACATCATAAATGGGATTCTCATATTTGTATCCAACATGAATACCTACATTATCAAACAGAAACTAACCAGGCGGTCGGCAACCGCGCGCATACCCATCTATGCATATAAGTGTCTAAAAAATGAGACCCCACGAACAGAACTAACAAATCTCTGCTGCGTAATTGTTTTTAGGCACACGTAAGAAAAAACTAACCAGTCTCAGCATCGTGTCTCAAAGAAAAAGAAGACAACACAGAAGTAACTTGCCGAGAATCACCAGGATGATCGTTCCAGCAATTATCATCCTGGTAATGAGAACGATGAATTCCAGGTAATCATCGCCGCCACCGTCCATCCCGAGTCGCTGCCCCTTGAACTTCAGAATACCTCCTACAAGAGCCCAAAGAATTGACGTCGGCCGATCGAAACACATGCAATTGACACTTGACAGTCTTCAATGCAAAATTGAATTAAGAGGAAATATATACCTGCAGTTTGAGTTGATGCAGATGCAGCGGGCGATGCAGATGCGTAGCTGACGAACATGGCTATGGCTAACACGACGACGCCGACCGCAATGGCAATGAGCACACGGAAATGGCGCTCTGTCTCTGGCGTCCAGGGTGCTTGCAGGGCGACATCGTCGTCGGCAAGGGCGGATCTAACAGGGGCTAGGGGGGCTTTAGCCCCTATCCCCGACGGAGTACTGTAGCCCCCCTAAGCCCCCTCAAAATTTTTTAGGTATATATATGTCGCGGAGGAATTGAAAGTAGACTTAATTTGTTTGAGGAGCGAATTGGGTCACAGTTACTCGGGCGCCACCGCGCGGGCGTGCTAGCCGCATCCGCCCACTCATTACAGCCCATTAGAATCAGCGAATGAGGGAATGAGAAAAGGGATGTGGCAAAAACAAAAAAGAAAAGGCACTGAACCCTAATCTTCCTCTCACACATGCGGCGGTGGCTGAATCGGCGCTAGGCGGCGGCTGCGCAGGCGGCGCAGGCGGGCAGGGGCATGCGATCCGCGACCCGGCAATGCAGGCATTCGGCAGCCGGCCTGATGGCTCGGCGATGCAAGCGCCTCGGCAGCAGGCAAGGACAGGCCACAAGCAGCTCGACGACGGAGCGACGCAGTCACAGCGGCGGCTCGGCTGCGCCACAGTGCAGGGCAGTGGCTCACCGACGTCAACCCTCCCATGAAAAAAAATCCTAGATTCGCCACTGGTCGGCGAGTACCTTGTCGTGATCCTTCTCGACACGCTCCTTCGGGGTGTTCTGTGCCGCGACAGTGACGTGGGCCAGGACCATCCCGTTGAGGGCACCGAGCCCGTCCTGCTCGACACGCTCGGGTGGGGTCGCGTGGTCCGTGCCGTTGCCGCTATGGATCTCGTCAGCGAGGGCAGGGACGTCATGGTCAGAGTCCAGGTCAAGATCGTAGGCGGGAACGTCGTCCTCCTCGTGGGCGCCGACCTGGGCACGCACCTTCCTGACGATGGCGTCGAGCTTGTCGTTCTCGACGCTTGTCCAGGGCCGTCAGCTACACGTCGGTGACGAAGGCGCGGCTCTTCAGGGAGTTGACCGCCGCGAAGATGTCGTGCTGGGGGTGGAGGGCGGGGTCGTCGGCGGGGAACTCGTGGTGCTCCTCCTCCTGGAAGCCAACGTGCTCCTCCTGGATGAGCTGGTCCAAGGGCGGATCTAACAGGGGGGCTACACCCTACCCCCCGACGGAGTAGTGTAGCCCCCCAAGCCCCCCTAAATTTTTTTAGGTATATATGTGTCACGGAGGGATTGAAAGTAGACTTAATTTGTTTGAGGAGCGAATTGGGCCGCAGTTACTAGGGCGCCACCGCGCGGGTGCGCCAACCACATCGGCCCACTCATCACAACCCATTAGAATCAGCCCATGAGGGAATGAGAAAAGGGATGTGGCAAAAACAAAAAAAAAGAAAAGGCGTTGAACCCTAATCTTCCTCTCACATGCGCGATGGCGGCTGAATCGGCGCTAGGCGGCGGCGGCGCAGGCGGGCAAGGGCAGGCGGTCGGCGGCTCGACGGCCCGGCGGTGCAGGCGTTCGGCGGTCGGCCCGGCGGCTCGGTAGTGGGCAAGGGTAGGTCGCAGGCGGGTCGGCGGCCCCCGGCTCGGCGACGCAGGCACCTCGGCGGCGGGCAAGGGCAGGCCGCAAGCGGCTCGGCGGTGGCGCGGCGCAGTCGCAACGGCGGCTCAGTGGCGCCACAATGCAGGGCACTGGCTCGGCGGTGCCATAGTGTAGGTTAGTGGCTCACCGATGTTAGCCCCCCTATGAAAAAATCCTAGATTCGCCACTCTGGTCGACCGCGGCGGAGACGACGTGCTTGGGGTGGATCCCAAGGTAATCGAGGCCGTGGTCGGGGTCCTTGTCGTTGTCCTGGACGCGCTCCGCGGTGCCCTTCTCGTCGACGATGGGGAAGGCCTTCGTGGGGATGCCTTCGGAGTGCTTGTGCTCGATGCACTCGTCTGGGGCCGTCAATTGCGCGCCGATGACGCAGGCACTGATCTTCTTCACGGCGTTGGCGCAGTGGTACTCCTCCTGGACGCGCTTCTCGTTGGCAGGGGCAGCGGCGACCTTCTCCTCGGGGAGGTTGTCGCCGTCAGCGTTGGCCTCGTCCCGGAGAAGCAGCCTCGCCATTGTTGAGCGAAGGGGAGGCGAGGGTTGAGGCGGAGGCGAAGGGGATGGGTTGAAGAGGGAGGCAGACGGGTACACGAAATTTTGAAGTTGATTCGCTTTTTGGAGGAGCAGGAACAAACTTCGTTCTGGAAGCTGAGTCCTTTTATAGTGCAATGGCTAACCTTTTTCTGCAAGCTTTTGTGTTTGACAATGAATTAATTGGCTTGCTCAGTGTCACATTGGCTTCTTCGGCCATGGAGACTGGAGAGAGCGGCCAGAGTGCAGTAGCATTCCAACATGGGCTGGACTTACTAATGGGCCATTGCCCCCTCCCAATTTGCTCAAATGGGAAAATTTTATAAGTCCATTTTGTGTTCCTCAACTCTATGCTGAGATTAATTTGCTTCAACCGTAAAACCAGACATAGAGGATGTCAACTGTTAAAACCAGATTAATTACCTCAATGAATGGTTGGGATGATTGTTCTATCTTATGTGGCGCCTACGTGGCACTTTGAGATACTACCTTCGTTTCATATTATAAATCACTTTGATTTTTTTTTCTGTTTGACCAAATTTATAGAAAATATATCAAATTTCTAGCACAAAACAGACATATTATTATAACTAGAAAAAAATGCTCGTGTATTGCTACAGAAAAATTAAAGTTATGATGAACATCATATGATTAATTTTTTTCATATGCATCAGGTAATCTTGGTTAATCTTAGGTGCACACGTGCATGTCAAAATTTTATCATAAATATAACACAATCAGAATGTTTCTCGCATCACTGAAGAAAATTATATGCTGAAATGAAATCTGTTAGTGTCAAAGATAAGTCATATCTCCTATACTTAGGTTTGTGGTATACGACAATACCATATACATAAACATATATGGGAAGGTATATTTTGATTAAGAAAATACAATAAATATATAAAGAAATTGTCTTTCTCGAAATAGAAGATATCATAGTCATATTCAAAAAAGACAAGGTCTCCTTAGCCTGTGTCCTATTGTAGTTCTTCGAGTTCTACTTAGAGGGGAAGGTAATCAACGATATAAATACAAGACCCCTACGAGGAGAAATGAGATGCCAAGACAGATCTAGATAAGCCACTAGCCACATCGAGAAGCAAGCTGGAGGAAACCAGAAGTCATAGCCCGATTTTCGTTTGGGATTAAAAATCTTTAAATAAATCATTTTCTAGAAATTGAATAAAATGAAAAGCATTGTAATCAAGTGAAATTATTAAGAAAATTAAATTTTCCTTTAAAATTCATGGCTATAAATATTTTTAAAATATTCTCCATGCCCTAAAATACTCTCTGAAATTTTTCGTGAAATTTTGGAGTTCCAGAAATAATTTAATTAATATAAAGAGTATTAAAGTAATTATTTACATAAATAAATTAATCATTAAATGAGCTGGTGATATTTTTATTAAATACTTTGGGTGTTCATCTATTTTCAAGATTTTTCTTGGAAGTATTTGAGCATTGGAAGTATTTATAAAAAAATCAAGGATTATTAGAACATAAAAGTTTAGATTCCCTCTTTGCTACAGTACATCTTCAACATGCAGCCGCTGCTATAGTACCCGAACAGTAACCGAAATGTGTTCTTTTTATCTCCTTCTAAATCTGGCCCCAATCCTTTTGCCCAAATTCAAAATTGATTTGAGGGATAATTCTTCCCTTTATCTCCTCTTTCCATTCCAAAAAAATCATCCAAATCCACAAGAGATCGATCTCAATTTTCCTTTGCAACTCGGTTTTTCTTTTGGCCCGAACCCTAGTTTTTAATCCGGTGGATTCCCGTCGTGTTGCATCCGGCCTCTCCTTCCCGAGCCTATAAATAGAACCCCCTTGGTCCCCTCTTCCGTTTCCCCTCTTTTCCCTAGCCTCCCGTGCCCTAGCCGTCATTCCCCGTGACCGCCTTCTCTCCAATCGTCGGCCATCTTTTCCCGTCGCCTCGACCATCTCTGGTCAATGTCGTCTCCACCTTCGGCATTGCAGCACCGAGATGAAGCTCGGCAGCCATCTCCTCTTCGTCGAAAACCCCGGGAAGTACCTCGTCGTCAGCAGTCTACCGTCGCTGCTCGTCGACGTCTTGGTGTCGGTAAGGTTCGTCGCAACCTCCTCTTCCTCCCCGTGCTCTCGATTTCCGCTACTGTGCTACTACTAGCCGTCACCGCCGCCGTCCATTGCTCGCCGACATCATGCCGATGTGGTCGTCTATGTGGTCGCCAAGTCAGGCACCACATAGCTCTCCCCGCTTGCATGGCATCCCAGCCAGCCGCCACCTCACCCTTCTTGCCTACATGGTGCCGGCGTGTCCTGTCCATGTGGCAACCCTCCTAAGACCCTTTAGATTAAATCTTGTCCGTTGGATCTCATCAGTTAAATCCCAACCATCCATCTTATATATTGTTTCGGTTTAATCTGAGCCATCCATCCTTTTTTTCCGTTCAGTCCTAGCCGTCCAAATTCTTGTGATCCCATGGACCGATCGGGCTGATGTCATAAACATACTTTCCCAGTTCAAAATTAATTAAAAAATGTGCAATAAATTATTTTAATTTCCGAATTCTTTTAAATGGTCAAAAACTTCTAAAATTCATATCTAATCTATATGAATTCCAAATTAAGCCATTCAAATTGTAAAATTCATATAAAATTGAGATCTACATGTTTTTACTTATTATGTATTGTTATTTGGTTTTTATTAGGGTTTTTCCTCGTTTTACGTGCCAGCGTGTAGATTCCACTATTTTCGGAGTTCGCGCTCGCAAGGAAAAGAGTCTAGAAGCATGTTTGAAGAAGCAAGGCAAGTCTCACTTCCCTTGAAGTATATTGATCCTACTTTTATAAATGTTTTCTGTTTGCAAATATATTGCATTGCTTTGCTAATTACATGAAATGATGGATTACCTATTTGTTTGTTTGAGTCTTATTTACTTGTTATCCGTACTTTGTTAACCTTAGATGTTAATTTGACTAGCTTTAGTCACTGATGTTGATTTTAGCTAGAATCATATGCTTAGCCATGCTTAATTACCACTAACTCACTAAATGAGATAATTACACTATTTATTCTAGTCTCTGATGAGTTACAAGCTCGAAACACCTGACCATGTCTCGTTGGTCATAATTGTCTCAACTAAAATATGACATAATGGTGGGTTGTGAGTGTGTGGTTTTGGATAGTAGCACCCATGACAATTAAGTATCGGTTCATAGGAAACCCAGAAAAAATTACAGCGCTTACCGCAAGCAAGAATGGACAACTGCTTGACTCGTAGTATAGCTTTTCTCTGGCCAACATACCCTAATGAGGGTGGGCACGATGGAGTTGGGTCGGCCTCGGGTAAAAAGGGTTGATCGGCTACCGGATTCACCGCGACACGCGGGGGGCTGCTCATTTCCTTCCGAGGGGTGGGGGCGAAACCTTGGTGTGACATAATTGGTTAGGGGAAGTTATGCGAAAGGTCTTGTCACGATTTCTCCCTTTGCAGTATCATGGCGGTACTTCGGGGCATGGTAACATGTGTGGAATTGTGTCTTATGGATAAAATTGCGCACCTCTGATTATAGTAAAGGTGGGATATATATACGTATATGATTGTGTCACCTAGCCGTTACTCACAAACTCAGCTGGAATACTGTCCGAAAGTTCTGGTCTGGGATTACCGGAAGTTCTGGCCAATACTTAGTTCATAGGTTTGGCTTCGAGGTGATGAAGTCCGGAAGTTCCGGCTTGGAACCCCGGAACTTCCGATCGTCTTGCTCTGCCCTGAAAGTTGTTATTTTCCAAAAAAACGCTCCAAAAAATCTCACACAAGAATATTTTGACTAAGATCACTTAGATCATCTCATGGCATGAGTTTCACCCCTCTTAATAGTATGATTTTTCCTAAAACTCAAGATTCAAGAAAAATAGAACTATAAACCATCGTCGAATCTTTTCTCTCTTTTTGCAATTGATGTTGAGGGTTCACCTTTCTCAAAACCTGCACAACTAAGCATCTAGGGACTAATTCTCCTGCACGCATCTTAATTAAACACATTAGTCCCTTAACCAAATTATTTTAACCACCAAAACTCACTTAGGGGGCTAGATGCACTTTCAGTCAGTTATTCCCATGCTGACTATATGATATTTAAATAAGTTAGGATGTAAGCATTTGGTAAGCGGATCTGCGAGCATTGACTTAGTATTAACCCAACAACTTGGAGTCGACGACTATTGATTGACTTCCTCCTAGCTATCTCTCGATGTGGCTTGCAGCTTTGACTTGTGATTTGATGCCCTTCCCTCCTAGAGGGCATTGTATTTATATGTGCCAGCAACTTCTTCTTCAAGTAGAACTCAGATACTCCTGTTAGGACATGAATAGATAAGACCTTGCCTCCCATGAGTTGAAGTCTGACGATTACCCTATGGTGGAAAGAGTTTCTGCTCTTATCCTATTTTCATATTTGAACATTGACAGAAGCCGCCGTCCGAACTGCTCGGAAGGCAAAATTAGCTAGTTTGATAGTTGAGGTAGACTCTATACACAGTTTTGCAATTTAAGGATGCGAATCAAACCCAGGCTCAACTTTTATAAGCAAAATGGACCTTTTGCACTCAAATATTATCTTTAAGTTTTCTACCAGCTAAGCTTTCCTTGGTGTGGTGGTGACTCTCGGTTTGTTTCTTTATTGGTCCTTGATTCAATTCTAGTGGGTCGTTCGATAGAAAATTGGAGTGGATTTCTATTGAATTCTCCACCATTGGGTCTGCGCCATGGTTCATGTTGTCCTCCTTCTCCTCTAGCTCTAGCGATGCCTCGACCAATTAGGGTCCTGGGATAGGGTCGTTTCAAGGTAGGGGAGTTCGCTGTCCAAGGAAGGTGGGCGACCCGAATCCCGATGGTGGACAATAGGACGGGCACGCGGGCGAGGCGAAGGCGGTACCACGGGCTTGGTAGTGGGAAGTGGGCCGTTGTTGGTGGCTGGGGCAAATCAGAGCGAGTGGTTAGGAGGCGATGGCCGGTGGTGGTGGATTCGATGGCTCATGGAAGACAACATGTGGGGGCATCTTGCCGCCACTGGCTTGAGGAAGAGGGATGGGGATGGGGAGTCTAGTGGACCTCATGGGCACGGTTGGCACCTTTCCAGCACCGGCGAGGTCGAGCAGTGCCGTGGTGGCACCGAACGGGAGCGGGAATTAGGAAGGAGAAGAGCGGGTTATGGACCACGACAGCAGCATTTGTGCATTTTAGAAGCATCCAGCTAGCAGCAACATTTCTGCATTTGTGTCAGCAAATCAGCAGCGGCGGCGGCCAGCAAACAGCACGAGCACCATCCAGCAAACAGCAGCACTACCATCCAGTTGAATAGCAGTAGCACCAAGCATTCAGATCATCCAGCGGTACATATCAACATCAGCAGCAGCCAGCAGCATTCAGCAGCATCAAAAAAGCATCCAGCAGCAAAATTATCTAGCACTGTATATTGTAAATGAGCCAATGCAGATTCACGGGTTACCAAGTAGTAGTAAGAACTATCCTATTATTCTCAAGCTGCTGCAACGCCAATTATATTAATGCTTCAAATTTATACAGAGAGTGCTGGATTACTCAAATTTGATACCAAATCGATGCCCAAAGTTCCAATTCCATTAAGTGCTAATTTGCATTGAGAAATAGTATATGGTACTAAGAATGTAGTAATCCAAACATCTCTAACATACATGACAATTATTTTGGAGCATATAGATATCCTTCCATACCAAAATTTGATAGCTTAGAAATTTCTCCACCGAACAATCTTCAGAACAACAAATTCAACAAAGTAACAGATAGCAGCGACTGGTAACTGATCCCAGGCTTATCTTCTAGACAATCACTACAAGTGATTTCATATGAAAAATTCAAGGTGTAGGCACTTGATAAATCATTGACATGTGTGAATTGGACAACATGACAAGACCACCATGGTACCAGCTAAAATTCAGAACAAAGTTCATAAGCTCAGGGCCACCTGCTTTCACAACTGAACAAAGTTCATGGGCGAAAAGTTTCACATGCACCGTTGAACAAGTCGGCAATGGATACACGTAGATTGCTTGGACGGACGGACTCATCTTCATCACCAACGGAACGGCCCGACCCGTGGAGAAATCTACGCCGGTCTAGTCGTCGTCGATGGAATTCATCACCTGGCAGTAGCATCAGCTCGATACAATTTCAGCAAATAGTACTATATCAACCAAACAGCGGACGAGCTCGCGGCAAACAGGCATGGTGCGAATCAGGTTCCGCTGGTGGCGCCAATCGATCCGTCGACGAACGAGCTCGATCACGATGGCCGGAAGCGTTATGCGTTTGGGTTTTGGTTTAGCTTTCTCTAACAAAACGAATTGGGCCGTATCGCCATCGGTGCTAGCCGGCTTCACGTACGTACTCGTGCCCGACCGGAGCTAGACCTACAGTGGTTAGCTTGTGTCGTGGTTGGGTCCGACTCCTGTGCCTGCATGCGTGCACTTAAAAGCCAAACGAGCCCACGACGGCTGTGTAACAGAGTATAGTGGATTTTAAACTCTCAAGGAAGGAAACATGTAAGACTATAGCGAATTTTAAACTCTCGGAAGAACATACAAGGTGAAACTTGGAACTTTGACATTGCTGTATTTGGTCAAAGAGCCTCCAATGAAAATGAAAAGACCAGTAGCCCTAGTATAGCTAGAACTAATGGAGATCACAAGTTAAATAGATTATTCTATTCCGCAAAAGAATCCTAATAGGTAGAACCTGTTTGGCTGTAAATAGATGGTATGTGTGTGTGCTGGCCCATCTGCTGAAGAGGGCCCATCTACTCATGTAAGAATAGCAATAGAGAAAATGTGAAGCTTCCAGAAAATGAATCACCAAAAGTCTTCAGAATTTTTTGGATTTTTATTTTTTTATTAAAAGATATGCAAACATAACTTTTAATTTTGAACGGTTGCAAAATTAGTCATCCATCGTCCTTAAAAGGGCGTTTTTAAAAAAACCCTCCCATAGAGCGATCTTAGTGACGTGGCAGACGACCGTTGGCCACCGTGTGTCGCGCGTGAGTAAATTTGTAATTTGCCCCATTCTCGCCCTTTGTAAGGGCGTCCTTTTTAATGTTGCAATGAACAGTGATTCACGTAAAACGCTCTTCCGGATGAGAAGGAGGCAAATTACAAATTTGCCTCGAGCATGAAGACGGTGGCAACTACTGCCCGTCACGTCACTAAAATCGCTCTTTGGGAGAATGATTTTTTAAAAAAGCCTCCCGAAAGACGTGAGCGACTAATTTTGCAAAAGTTCAAAATAATTTTTTAAATCTTTTAATAAAAAAATTTAAAATCTTAAAAATTCATATCTTCATGGTGTCGAGGAGACCGACGACGCCCGAACCTAGGTGGTAGAAGTGCGGCGTCCGGTGGCGACAACGTCGGCGGCGGGAGGAACGTGCTGGCGGCAGGAGGAGTGGTGCACGGGCCAGCGGCGGCGGCGCCCGCGAGGGCTGGACGAGCCGACGGAGCCGGGCGGGTTGTGGCACATGGGCGCGGGGAGTGCGCGCTGCGAGCGGGTAGAGCTAGGCGGAGCTGGTCAGGTGCATCGACGAGCAGGCGCAGGTGGTGGTGCAGGAGTACAAGAGTAGCAAGGTCGTAATGGGGGAAAATCAGGGACTTGAAGAGGTATGAGTACATTGGTTGACATGCTTGCAAAGGAATATAGTGAGAATCCCACTACAAGCAATGCAGTTGTCTCTCATACCCAAAAAAAATTGAATTGATGCAGGATGATATTAAGTTAGAGGGTATCAAAAATAATTTGAGTTGGTCATGGAGAGCTTTGCTGATGTTGAAAACAAAGGGACTAGAAGGTTATGTTACAGGAGAAATAAAATAGCCTGAGAACACATTAAGTATGGAATGGAAGACTTGGAGTACTACCAACTCTTTAGTGGTAATGTGGTTGTTGACTTCTCTGTCTCGTGTCATTGCTACAACCATTGAGACCATTTCTAGTGCGAATGAGATGTGTAAAACTCTCTTGAAGCTCTACTCAGGAGAAGGAAATGCGATGCTAATGGTCAAGGCACATGAAAAAATAAATAATTTGAAGTAGGAGGAGCATTCTGTTGTAGAATATGTTGTAGAATTGAAGTGTTTGTGGTCTGATTTGGAACATTAAGATCCTCTTGGATTAGAGCACCCTGATTGCGTGGCAAAAAAAATATGAAGAAATGGATTGAGCGCAGGCAGTGGCGGACCCAGAAATTTCTAATAGCCTGGGCGAATCCACAAGTGTCTACGACCGAGAAGATTAATTAGCAGGCGAGAAACGATAACTTGTATTAGTAACCTGCACCACACGCATGGGCAGAAGAAACAAACTAAGTTAAGGGATCCTAACCAGTGTTATAAAAGGTTCTATATTTCTCTATAAACTTAGTCAAACTTATAAAAATTAGAAAAAATATTTTGACTTAGAAAAAAATCAAACCACCTTTTAATATGAATCGAATGAAGTATTAATGAATTTGATGAAAAATAGTTTATGATGAAATAAGAGGTCTCGAAAGACCGAGGTTCCCAAGTAATTTGATCATACGTCGAGCCAACACATGTTGAGATCCGACCCAAGTCCAACTCCGGGAGGAAAAAAATCCAACTCTGATCGAAGGGCATGGATTCGAGGGACAGCACCGGGCAGGGACGTATCGATCCGATACTCGGGGAACAAACCGAACAGGCAAGTAGTCACAGACTCAGTCGATATCCTTCCGTCCTGGGAACCCGGATCACGTGGGATCAAGGCCACGAATCTCGGAGCTGATCATGAGTACTTGCACGGAAGTTATCGAGTCGTTAGGTCGTTACTTGCCTGGTGGGAAGCTGCGAGCCCTCGAGCGACAAAAGCCATCTCGACAAACATCCTACCGGGGAACCCCAACCAAACTGGATCGGGGCTGCGTAGCTCAGGGCTGGCCATAAGCTGTGCATGGAAGTTGTCGAGTGCGCGTTGTCCGCTCAGCGACGGGGCGGGAGGAGAAAGGTAATGCAAAGACATGCAGGGAAAGAAATGCTTTTGAAACCAAAATAGAGAGAATAAATACTTATATGTTCAAAGATTTGACGAAGTAGGAGATTGTCATCAGATCGCCCAAGATGAAGAATAGCGCCCTTACCTAGCACGCCAACTGTCAACGGGTGGGTCGGCAGTCCTCAAAGGGGGATCCCCGAGGAGGAGAAAGAGAGTGTGGTAGAGATGTTGTCCTTTAATGGATTGGATGGTCGACTCGAGTCCTAGGACGAGCCAAAGAGAAAAGACGCAACGAGTTATACTGGTTCAGCCCTCCCAAAGGATAATAGGCCTGCGTCCAGTGTGTGGTGTTCTTTGATAGGGTGGAGTATGAACTGAGATTACGATGGAGTTGGATCTAGAGTTCTCTCTAGGTCTCTCTTCCTTCGAATGTTGCTCTCCCTTGGCCCCGTTGCGCTGCCCTCCCTTTTATAGATCAAGGGGGGCAGGAACAGATGAGCTTGAGGGCTAAGAAAGCTAAGTCTAATGAGCTAAAAGGTGAGTACAAAGAATATATGAAAAGGTACATGTTGGTCTGCTAGGTCCTATACACCGTGGGCATCTTGTGATCTCTCTAGCCTTGGGATCCTCCTTCTGCGCTGTCAGGTGGTGTCAAACTCTGTCTGGTTGTCTCCTCACTCTTCCTCCTTGCGTGCCAAGTCTTGTCCCGAGGAAGCTCGAGGTTGGGCGACGAGTCGGGGTCGAGAAAGCAGCCGAGGTCGGACTCGGGGAAAGGTCGGAACAGCCAGCCCCGCCAGGGGGGTCGGGTCCTCGACCACATCCCGAGGACTCTCGACTTGACTTTGGTCGGGATTCGATTATGGTGTTTGGGGTATCTCGGGGTGACACCCCCACATGAACTATCACACCACGCCCTGGCACCACTTAACGGTGACACTAGAGAGGGTGTGCCGCATGAAATCGGCATGAACCGACTCTTGCAGAACTACGATGATGGTACCAGTCCCAGGACACAAAACGTTGGTACCCGTGGTCAACTCAAGATGAATCATAGCAACTAAGTATAATATAAATAGGTTATACCTTTAGGAGGTCACACCTTCGGAGCAACTCCAAAAGTGTAACCGATAAGTAGAGAAGCAACAACAGAACCTAGCATAGCTAGACCCAATCCACAAGCAAGGGCTTGGGATTAAGAAGGAAATCCTAAGATTCAACTTCACTTGCTCTTTCTAGGGAAAAAGGGGGAAAACAACAATGGGTGACTACATACGTACTTCGCAAGCCATGGGAAATTTAAGTATGACGGCTTGAAAGGAGGGCATGTATTATTTCACAAGCTTCTAAAAATATTTTTCAAAACACTAAGTGTGGGGTTGTTTACTCTATGATGGAAAAAAGCTTTCGCCTCAATCCTGCCTACGAGTTGCTTTGCAACAACTCAAGTAGGCGAAACCAAATTTTAGTTGATTAGAGGTGGTGGAAGGATTGTTACCATGCTGGTTGAGGATCAGGTGTAGTCATACCTCGACCACTCGTAGAGACGCTTGAGTCGGTTATTACATGTGCATCTTATGTGGCCAACATGACATCACATAACAAACTTATAAGCATATTAGATGTACGTTCGTAGTCATGCCGGTTGATCAAGCTGACAACGTTCGCGAGGAGACTATACGTAGCAACCTTTTCACAAATAGATCGGACATGCCCAGGATTAGATGTGATATAGGTCGTCAGTCTTTGTTGGTAGTTTTGGTCCGACAACTTTGTATTTGTTTGATAACGTTCTCGACAATGGGGCGTACTCGATCGTTGCCTACTAGAGTGTTCGGTGTCCTGTGTCCAAGCGGACGCTGGATTATTTCTTGAAAAATATTTTTTAGAAGGCAATATATATACCAGGGAATACCGAGCATGTATTCGGGAAACTGTATAAACCTTCTAGTATGGTCAGGATATAATGAGCAGATTTGGATCAAATACTAGGTACTATATTTACCGTAAGAAGCATGATTTATACAGAAGAAATAGAGCAAGCCCTCCGTATTAGACCGTAGTCGACCTAATATAGGAAACACTCGCATAATAGATATTGTATATAAAAGACTCTAGGTAAACATAATAAATTATTGATATGGAAATAGGTACATTGAATTGTTTGAAATATTGTGTACCTTTGTAGATACATACCGGATGTATCTACGAAATTAGTAGATTGATTTAAAAAGTCAATACACTAATTACCTTCATCAGTGATACTAATCAACTTGGAAGTAGTCAACCCGAATTGAAGCCTCGTGGTCGACGATATTGAACTGTTATTTTCCACGGCGATGATATCAGGTCTGGAGTAGTCGGCACGGACTGACATCTCATGGCCGAGTTCTCCATAGCAATGATGTCTTGAAATTTTTGATCTCGATAGATCATATTATTGGATGACGATGGTACCGATCTGGTCGGGTCATATGATCCAACATCGTCAAAGTATTTCTCGTAGAAAAAATCCACAGCGACAATATCTTGATGAAGATTGAGAGAACGTGGTTTCGATCTAAAAGAGAACATACTCCAATCGGGTTATATCTCCTAGGTCCAAAGTCGTTGAAATATTCTTCATCGAAAATATCGCCTCTTAAACCCATCTCATCGAAACCTTGAAGCACCAAGTTCCCTTACCTGGCGCGACACTATCAAAGACGGTATTTGGAGGGTATAGGGGAAGTTGGAACCAAGGTATACGCAAGATTGAGTTAAAAGAGATGAGAGACAAGTATTTTTATACAGGTTCGTGTCCCTTAACTAACAGGTAATAACCCTACTCCTGTTGGCCGAAGCCGATGTTGCCTTTATATATTAATATCATACGAGTATAATATTTGAGATAATCTATTCTAGTGTCTGCTTTCTCGAATATAAACTCGACGAGATTGAAGTTGTCTTGTATTGGATTTATCTAGATCTGTGTCCCCTCTTCTCTTGAGGGTCTTGTATTTATACACTCGAGTGTACTCTTGTTTAAGTAAAACTAGCAAATCAAATATAAATATGATCCGAGTAGTCTATTAGTGTTTGAGTAGGACTCTTCCTCTCCTTTCTTATTCAGAATACTTTCCGTATACGAGACATATGATTTCGTATAAGACTTAGCATATGATAGGCTTCGTCAAGCTTAATACAGAAGTACATAATCTATCTAGAAGTTGATGAAATGCAGAGTTAGACAATCAATACATTTGTAAATGAGAAAGAGGATTAAGAATTGCGCCTTTTTTTTCAAATTACCATGCATATAAGCCAACTTTAAGGTTCAAGCACACCTCCTGAACAATAAAAATACTATTTCCAATCCTTTAGAGCAGTTGCAACAGTTCCCGATCACTCCAGAGTCCGTCAAGTCTCAGAGAGGGGACCAGAATCTCCCCTATGCACCATCACTCACCTCAACTCCGGTGGACTGTGGCCACCAAAACCCAATATAATTCGGACAGAGGAACACGAAAAATTCCGACAAACTACCAAGTTTCCAACCACCCACGCAATCAGTAGACTCCAAACCCAAATTCCAAATCCCGCGCCGACCGAACAAGGTCAACAAACTCCCAGTTCCACCAGCTTCCGTGCCACAAACTCCATCAGCCGAAACACAGCGGAGTATCAGACCCTCTTGAATCTAGGGACTAATTTTTATTCTTTTAAAGCTCTAATTAACCTTTAAAAATCAAAAAAATCCAAAATAAAAAGGTTAATTTTGAACTAAAGTGAAGCCCTCTTTTAAAAATTAGCTCCTTGAAAAAATGTTTATTTGGACTTTACGTGGACCCTACCAGTTTCACGCGTTTTCAAGAGCGCCTGTGGAATCCAAGAGCGCAGAGCATCGTCGTCGTTGCTGTGGAGCGCCGCTACCCATCCCCCGCCCATCCGTCGCCGCCCCCATCCACGTCGTCGCCGCCGCCGCCCCCATCTGCCGCCCAACCTCCGCCGTCCCTCCCCTCCTCCCCTTCGCCACCGTTGTCGTCGTTGCTGCTGTGCTGCTCACTCGCCACCGTGCAGCCGGCGCGGGCGCTCTTCAACTTGCGCGATGCGTACGTCTCACAAGTGAGCCGTGAGCGCGTTCACCGATTGCCGCAATGCGGCAGGTAGTGTTTGGTTTGGGTGTTCTCATTGCACATTGCTGACTGCGCCGTGTCGCGTTTGTCTTTGGCGTTAGCTTCACGACGGCAGCGGTGGTGGCTACGGTGATGAGAAGGGTGCCGATGACCGTCGTGGTGCCGGACTACTCCCCGCGGCCGACACCATTCGGGACACCGGCTCCCGCTCCCGCTCCCGCTCCCGCACCGGCGCTACCGCCGTTGCCTGGCTCGGACGACGGCGGCGACATGCCGACGCTGCCGTCTGAGTGACGGAGCCCGTGCGGCGCGCTTCCCGGAGGCAATGCGGGTCCTAAAGGCAACGCCCGCGCGCCGGCGCCTGCCGCCGTGGCGACGGGCGGGACGGCAAGCACGAGGACAGCCTTCATCAGCAGCAGCCCGGTGGTGCCGCTTCCCGCCGGTGTCACTTACTCCGCCACCGTCCTGCCCATGCCCACCCCCGCCCAAGAACAGCAAGTAACCATCCAACAACTGTTCATCACCTCTTTGGATGCCGTCTCTTCCACTTCTCGGAGACACCACCAATCTCCGAAACTCCAAAGCAACTCAACAAACATCTCCTAGATGGGTAGTATGTATAGTAGTTCAATCAATTAAAGTGTTCTCAGAAGTTTTTTTTTCAGTAATGTGTACTGCAGATAACTGTTAGAAGTTTCAAAATGTAAGCTATTGGTAGTGAATGAATACAATTCTGTGCTTCGTAAATTTTTTCTTGATCATTTTATCATTTCTATTACATGCATTAAATAAGATTAGAGCCAATGATTATGAAATAGATATTAAAGACAAATTAGCTTATGGATCCAAACTAATTTTTAGAGAACTAATTCAAAGACTAATTTTTGACCCTCACATTAGCCCAAGTACTAAACAACCAAACAGGCCTAGGAAACGAACCAAACCAAATACCGAGACGTTGACCAAAGCTAGCCACCCACCCAACTACCCAAGCTTCGTAAAATCCCAACCAAACAACAAGCATAAACTGGGGGAAAAAAATCTCAAAGCTCAAGGAGACTGGCACCTGGGGCGAGCCCGGTGGCGCTCACCTAGCTACGGCACGATCGCATGGCTCCGTCCCTCCACCATCGTGAACAACCCGCTGCTGCCGTAGCTACCAGCAACCCTGCGCGCCGGCCGGTAGATTCACCGCTCCTCCTCCTGGATCGCGAGCAGGCTCCCACCAGTTCCCTCTCCCGACGAACCAGGCGAGATTTCGCGAGGGGTTTTGTGGGGAGTTTGACGCGAGAGCGAGAGACGGTAGGTGGTGGTGTTGCTTTGGGCGAGGGAATTGGCGAGGCGAGGCAAGATGAGAGGGAGGGAAACAACTGGCACCGCACGCATCATCGGCAAGCGGGGAAGAGGGAGGTGTAAGTGGCTACCAGAAGGAAGGGCGTGAGGTACAGAATGCCGCGTTGATCTCACATGATGACTCAGCAGGATTGAACATGGTAAAATGTTACATCAGCAAAATCGTTCTCTAAAATCTCAAACATCATCCGGAATTGCGGTTGAAGGATATGATTGCAGCTACATTTGTGGAGTAAAGGTGGACTTATTCCATATTTGTCCGGCCGAAATTATACAGCCTATTCAGCCCAAATTCTGTTTGGGCCCATTGGTCTGCGGGGAAAAATATAGGCCATCCCAAACCCTAGCCGGCGGCGGCGCACCACAAATCCCCGACCCGACCGCCATTGCCGCAGCCGCAGCTCGATCGCGAGCGAGAGAGAGAGGAGGGGCTAGCCGAAACCCCAGCAGCGGGAGAGCTGAGGGCCGCGGCGGGTTGGAGATGACGCAGAAGCAGGGCCTGTTCAAGGGGCAGGGGAAGAAGAAGACCATCCCTCCCAACCGCCATGGCAAGGCGCCCCACATCCGCAAAGGTACCCGCCGCAAGATCTACCGGCGCTCTTCCCTCCTTCCGTGCCGCTCTCTGGTGTTCTTCGATGCTTGCTGTCGCCTGCGTGTCTGATTTGTCGCTCGATTCTTGCAGGGAAGAGGGCCGTGAAGCCGACCAAGTTCACCAAGGACATGGACGCCGATAAGGTAGAATCGGTTTACTGAATGCTTGCTCTATTCATCAATCAGCACCTGTTTTCTTCCTTTAGGACATAAGATGATATCAGGAGCAGCATCTGGAGATAGGGGGGCCATCCTTGTCTGAACTCTGAAGTAGACAAGAAATAAACATGAAGTAAACTTTTATAGCAAACATGCAAATTCTAGCATAGCAAAACAAGTATGATCTTTGTTTCAGTGATATAAGATGGAAAGTCGTGTGTTCGTTAATAAGGCTCCAAAATAACATAGCAATATTCTTTTACCACTCTAAAAGAGAGTTACATGCCTATTGATTAGGGATTCTCTACTAGTACCAATAAGATCAAAGTTAATGATTTTGTCAGAACTAATATCCAGTGATAGTTCTTTTCAACATCAGTTACATATGTAGTAATATGTTTCTTCATAAGTTGAGGAGTCATGGAAATAATTGAGAGGTGTGCCTTTGTTACTAGTATGGTTAGTATGGTTAGATGGGTAAAAGTAAAGGCTAAATTGCTTTGATTAGCAGCTGGGATTCGTCTTTTAGGGCCTGATTTGTGTTGCATTTCAATATGGGTGCCCATATTAGGCTAATACATGTAAATCTCATGTGGTTGACTTATTGATACATTGTTCTGCTGAGGCCCTTTTAGGGTAACTGGGTGCTGAGGTCATGCTATATGATTCATGGCCCATGGCTGGGAACTATACAAAATGCAAAACTGATGTTAATATTACTGTATAAGTGTATGAATTGATGATAAGTTTGATTCCGGAGGCAATTGCAGAGAGAGTCCAACAGCATTGCTGAACTTTTAGCTGGCTGTTCCTGAATATTTCTGCTAATGCCATTACTGTCTTTCTATTTACAGCAGTCGATCTGTTTGTATTGGTTGTTTGGGTGCTTGCTAATCATCTACCGTATGTTAAACCTAGTGGTGGATTTGAAATCTGTTTTTACTGGTTGACAGACGCAGCATCAGTATTCAGTAGTCCTATAGATATACCAAGCTCTGGTTCAATCCCTGGTTTTGCTGCCAGTACTTGCCATGATAGGTCTGTTTCGTATGATATTAACAATTTTCTGTGGCTTGGTAATATGATAACTGGCATAGCTGTAGTCAACATGTTATGGCCATTGATAAGGTACATCATACTTGGGACTATGGTACATTCTTTGTAGATTATAGCTTTCTTCTAGCTCGGTATGTTCTGTAATATTCTGAATTGTAAAGAATGCTGCCTCAGTTTTTGGGAGGGTCCTATTTCATATGCGCTAGCAAGCTAAGTAGCACACACCTTATCCAATCTCCTTTACCTTCCCTCATTGAAAACTTTCAACTTAGATTTAAAAACATTCAAGTCAAGATTTGAAAAGTTTCAAGTTAATATTTGAAACTTTCAACTCAGATTTGAAAACGTTCAAGTGAAAATTTTAAACTTTTAACTCAAGATTTGAAATTTTCAACTCAAATTTGAAAACTTTTAACTAAGATTTGGAAGCAACGAATTTGAAAATTTTAAATCAAGATTTGAAACTATCAACTTAGATTTGAAAACTTTCAACTCAAATTAAAAACTTTGATATCAAAATTCAAATAGTTCAACTCAAATTTGAAAATTTTCATCTCAAAATTCAAAACATTCAACTCAAATTTCAAAACTTTCAACTCAAATTCAAAACTTTCAACTGAAATTGGAGATGAAAGATTCAATTTCTAGAATTAAAAAAATCATTAAAAAAACGAATTTCTGAAATAAAAAAATTCGCGAAAGAAAACCACCTACGTGGAGCGTAGACGCGCCAACCGCGAGGGCGTGAGCGCCATCAAGCGAGCGGGCGCGTTTGCACCAATTAGGTTTCCTGCAGTTTTCTCTTTCATTTTATTGATATAACAAGATTGGTAAATCAATTGTCATGTGCATGATGACCGTGTTGTTGTTGTAGATGTTATACGGGTTTGATTTAAAGAACCACTTTTTCCTTACCTGTTCACCTAGAACTTTGCATGTTGTATTTTGATTTACAGGATAATTTGTGTTTGGGAACTATGTAGATGTTTCGAAAATATATGGCGATGTTGTGTCTTGACTTGGGGTGTAATGGTTTTTGCACTGGCAATCGTGTCCGAAGTTATCGAGGATCAAATTTTATTGGACTCTTCTGTTCCAATTTCCAGTAGGTTTGGCATTCTCTATGATATACTAATAAACGACCATTGTTGGCGCTAAGTCTGTCTGTCAAATGGTGACATTAGAGTTTGAAGTAATTGAAAGCAGACTAGACCTTTCGATCTTATTGTTATTAATTTTGTGATTACATTTTCCCTTATTTGAGATATTTAGTAACAGTAAACTCATTTGATGTTTTTCTTCTTCCCAGGAACTGACGAAATTCATCAACCAGTGCAACGAGAAGAAGGCTGCAAGTCTTGCCAGCAAAGAAGGCGGCGACCTCTGTATACTCAAGGCGGACGTTGATCCTTCCAATTCAAACTAGAAATCTGTAGCTATCTCTGCCTACGGCTGTGTGCTATAGAAGATGAGTGTGTGAAATGGATATTATGTTACATTACATACTTGCATGCTAGTATTTCCCTGCAGAAATGTAGTAATTCTGTATCTCTGAAGGAGGTTATGTTTACTGCTAATGTTTACATGCTGCTGTATTTAGAATCAATCAACGGCTAATACTATAAAGTTTGCTTCTCATACATGGAAAAATACATACAAATGACACATGCGGCGTACGCGAGGCACACGCACAGGTGAGCATGTCTCTAAGGAGGGTGAGGCCAAGCACGGCAGTCTCCATGGCCGGCAAGGTGAAGATGAGCGCGTGCTTCACCAACCTCTTCTTACACCGGCGCTGCACGGCATCCCCCGTGCGCCGCTCCTGCTTCCTCCGATGGCGTTCCACTACCATGTTCGCCTTCTGCGCCGGCGGATCTATGCCTTGACTATCGAGGCTTAGGAGTCTCTTAAATATTTTTATAAAAATGATAAGAAAAATATTTGTGACCACCCAAATATTTTTCATAAAAATAATAAGGAAAACATCTGTGACCCAATAGACCCTGAGGAGAATGTAGCCATCAATTTTTTTCACAACCCAATATTTTTTTGCCATTTAAACCTCTTTTATAGTATGTAGAGTATTGTTCAATATATAACGAATTATTTTAGCCATGTATTAGTTAGCTTAGGACGAATTATTTTAGCATTGTATTAGTTAGCTCGGGGTGGAGCCCGATTCTAGATCCGCCATTGTCCACCAGTAGCGTGCACACCTCCTCAGTCAAACACACAGAAGCGGTAGCAATAATAGGGAATAACAAAGAATGAGAATAATAGGGTTTTATTTGCTAAGACATCATTTAGCAAATATTTGAGAATTGTAAAACAGTTAAGTAATTAATTGACAATATTAACTAATCACTGAATAGCACGCCAATGCTGTATAAACCCAATCATCTCTAAACAACCAATCCTGATTGCTCATATCTAAACTCTATAACAAGAACTAAAAAATTATCATCACCAATTTATTATCATTAATGAATAGTGTGGGACTAATCACAAAAAACATTGCTAAGCCCGCCCATAATTGTGGACACAGCTCGAATAGTTTTACTCTGGTTAGAGGTATGCCAATTTAGCCACAAGACATGATTCTATACATGTTATCATGCCCCGAAATACCGTCATGGTATTGTAAAGGGGAAAATCATGACAAAACCCTTCGTATAACACGTCCAATAGAATGGTCACCCGTCAAGTCCCCAGTAGAGGTGGCTGAACCTCTAGGCTAGTTCCTTTGACTCCAAATCGGGACTTACTGACTTGCCATAATAATGTGAATTTATTGATATTACCACCTATCAATGACATACCATGGTGCTTCCTGCTGAGACATGCTACACATAGATCAGACCGTTATCCATGCTGACTTGTGGTTAGTACGATAAATGCTTCAGAACAGTAGCTCACGAACCGGTCCTTAATTGTCATGAGCATGACCATTACATCCATGTGCTCACAACCCACCATTAATCAGGTTTTAATTATCAAGTTAATTAATCAATCATGATTATTCATCGTGTGTTACCAATAATTAACCATCATTAAGTACCAGTGAAGCATTAGTTACACCAATAATGTGCTAATGTTTTTAAGCATGACTAAGCAAATATACTAATATCTAGCAAAACTATTATATATAGTCTAAGCTAGTCAAATTATAACCCAGGGTATCAAGGAGTAAGATAATCAATACAATTTGACCATAACAAAGGATTAGGTTCACACCACCCGATGATATTCGAAAATAAATACACATTTGAAAAAAAAGAGAATTTAAATAGAGGATCACCATGCTCAAAGGGATGGTTGGGATCCATGTGACTTGCCTTGCAAACAAACTTCTTCAATTCGTATTTTGGAACTTCTTCAATGAACGACCGATCCTCCGAAACGACGAAAACTAAACCTAGAATGCAAAATAAGGAAAACACTAATAAAATCAAATAAACAATACAAATAAATTTCATAAATAGGTAGAGTTTGAATTTAGATGAATTATGAGACTTGAACGACTTCATTCCGAGTTCGTATAAATTAGTTATGAATTAATGAAACTTTAATCATTTAAAACCTATAAAAAACAATTAAATGATTTATTACATCATATTGAATTATTTTACTGAAAGAAAAGAAAAATTATGATGTTAGCCCTGGATCGGTCCATGGTAGACTCGGTGCAGAGAGAGTCCATGTACTCGGTGCACAGAGAGAGTCCATGGATTCGATGCACAGAGAGAGTCCAGGACTCGATGCACACAGAGAGTCCAATTTTGGAAACAGAAGAACGAATGCATCGAGTTTAGGAAGGGGAGAGGCACCGGGTCGGTATTGACGGGCTCTCTCCAGAGGTTGAAGAAACGCATGTAGCGATAGGGAGGGGAAGTAGACTTATCGCTTTCTGTCCTGGGCCGATTGAAGTAGGGACACCAAGCAGACTTCAGAAGAGAAAGGGCCGGACCAAGAGGGAGGAAAACAGACTCCTAAAGAGGAGGCAGGCCGGACTGGAGAGGGGGGGGATGGGCCAGATTTGGCCCAAAGCTTAGGAAGGGAGTTTAATTTGATTTTTGATTTAAATAAATACTGAAAAGTTGTTTCATTTATTAAAAATACTTCTGAGGCTCATATAATTCCAAGAAAAATCTTAAAAATACTTGGACACTATCCAAAGTATTTAATAAAATTTTATATAGCTCAATTTGATGTTTAGATTTTCATATATTTTTATTCAAACACTTTCTTTAATTATTAAATAAATTCTAGAAATTATTTTTTCACAACAATTTATTTTTAGGCGATTTTTAGGGTGTGATATTACTGTCCGTCAAGGGGACCGAACCTCTATGAAAATCCTTATCTTTCGTCTCTTTTATCTCAATCTTGTGTATACCCTGATTTTAATGATACTCATATTTTATAAATATCATGGTCGGCGTATAGCCCGTCAACAGAGACGTGTCGGGTAGAGGGCTTGGTGCTTCAAGGTTTCCACGAGACGAGTTCAAAGAGTTGGATTTTCCGACGAGGGCTTCTACGACTGTCCTGGCCTAGGAGATCCAACCGAGTTGGCGTTCACTTATGTCCAAGTCAGAACCATCATCTTCCCGTTGTTCATTGCCATCCTAATCTCACCCCCCTTGGCTTACGTCGAGAACAAGGCCATGACAACGGAATAGGCGAACATGATTCCTACAATGGCCATCTCTAAGGTAATTGCCGAGAACGAGGTGCCAACAACCAAATCTACTGACAGGCTTCCTAAAACAGCTAATCTCCTGGCTCCAACCGATAACAACACGCCAATAAGGAAATTCATCGAAAAAGACTTCAACACATGGTGTCCAATCCACAAAAACTCTTCGATGACTTTGGACCTAGGAAATATGGCCCGAGCAGAGTACGTTCTCTTCTTGAGCGGGACCCTCGTCATCTCTATCTTTGTCAAGATATTGCCACTAGAGTACATCCCCGCCAGAGTACATCCCCGCCAAAAATTAGATATATCAAGATCGACCATGTTTCAAGATATCGCTGTGGCGGAGAACACTGATTCAATATTGTCGGGCATTAGACCTTGGTCCGTGCTGACTATTCCAAAGGTGGCATCGCCACCATGGAAAACAATAATTCAATATCGTCAACCACAAGGTGATTACATCGCCACCATGGATCCGGGTTGACTACTTTCAATTCGATTAGCATCGCTAATCAAGGTAATTAGTATATTTTTAAAATCGGTGACCTGATTTCGTAGATACATCCGGCTTGTACCTACAAAGGTACGCAATATTTCATACGATTCACCGTACCTATTTCCAGATCTAAAATTCGTTATGTTTACCTAGAGCATGTTTTTATACAATATCTATTGTGCGAACGTCCCCTATATTAGGCCACTACGATCTAATACTAGGGGGATCGCTCTATTTCTTTTGTATAAATCATGCTTGTTTATGGTATACATAGTACCTGATATCCTATCCAAATCTGTTCATTATATTCTGACAATGCTAGAAGATTTATACAATTTTGTGAGTACATACTCAGTATTGTCTGCTATATATATTGCCTTCTAGAAAATATTTTTCAGGAATAATCGAGCACTCCAGTAAGCAGCGGTCGAGTACACCCCGTTGTCGACAACGTTCTTGAACAAATGCGGAGCTGTAGGACCAAACCTTCCAACAAATATCGGCGACCTATCTCACATCTAGTACCAGTCACGGCGTGGTCTATTTGTGAAAAGGTTGCTACGTACAATCCCTTCGCGAACGTTGTCATCTTGATCACCCGATTGTAAACGGACGTCTGATATGCTTATCAGTTGGGTATGTGAGTCATGCTAGCCACATGAGATGCACATGTAATAACCAACTTAAGCGTCCCCAAGAGTGGTCGAGGTATGACTACACATGGTCCTCAACTAGCGTGGTAGCGATCCCGCCACCTTTTCGAGTTTTCTACGAGTGGTCGAGGTATGACTACACCTGGTCCTCAACCAGCGGTTGTAGCGATCCTCTCACCACCTCTACGAATCTTCTACGAGTGGTCGAGATATGACAACACCTAGTGCTTGACAAGCGGTTGTAGCGATCCTCTCACCACCTCTACGAGTGGTTGAGGTATGATCCTCGACCAGCGGTTGTAGCAATCCTCTCACCACCTCTACAAGTGGTCGAGGTATGACTACACCTGGTCCTCGACCAGCGGTTATAGCGATCATCTCTCCACTTCTACGAATCTCTTATGAGTGGTCGAGGTATGACTACACCTGATCCTTGACCAACAGTTGTAGAGATCCTTTCACCACCTTTATGAGTGGTCGAGATATGACTACACACATGTTCATCTCTGTAAGTGAACAAGTGTGTAGCGATCTTACCATCCCCATACATTAATCTCTGTAAGTGTTTTTACATATCAAATATAAAATATTTGTTCGTTGATCCCCTGTTCTTATATCATGATGTCTTGAAATCGTTTCTTATCGTTCTTTTACGTTAAATCTGACTAATCGCTGGGTCTCATAGACCTTGGCCGAGGACGCCTGGTACTATTGGATTAGTCATGTTCTAAGGGTCAACAACCACATCAAGATGGTCATGTCAAAGTACCCAATGCAAAATATTAACTAGTTGTGTAATCGGGAATCGGTTTTCCCAACTTCATAGTTGGGGGCTAGGAATTTGCAGCTCGAGCATAGTCCTGTTATTAGATTTAAGCTGCTTTTGTGGAAGCTTTTTCCATAAAACAGCTAGGGGCTAGGAAGGGTATCTAACTTTGTTCTGTTGAATGCAACACTAGCGAGAGTACTCATTTATTCACACACATATATATATATATTATTTTCAATAATTTTAGTTCTTTTCAATATTTTCAATTTATATCATGTTACTCCTAAGCATTCACTTGGGGGCTTTTTATCTAACAATTCGTTCTGAGTAACTGATTTCAGGAAGGTCAGATACGGAGCAAAAATATATACTGGTCCTAAGGCATGGAAGTTAGGAATTTATTCTGATTAGATGGACACCAGATTAGTGTCTTCAAATTTCAGTACATACAAGAAGAGATCTCATGACAGAGCAGAGTCAAAAGGTTGTCTTGTGGTCGCACTTTATGCCGACTACAAGAAACTGAGAATGACAATGCTATAGCATGGTCGCATATCTTATATGGATCTGAGAACCTACATAAAGAGAAATCGCCGATGGAATTTTTGCAGATTTGTTTATGACAGCTAGAGTTTTTTTACTTCAATCCAAGTTCTGCCGATGGTAGTGTTCTAGGTCAAAACTGGCAAGGAACTTAGTTGCATACTCTACACCTTCTCGGTCATCCGAGAACGGTTAGGTGAGTTCGACAACTATCGTTCTAAAGTCTTCGGTCGAGAACATCAATCAGTTTATTTGCATTGGACTTGATGACTACTGTCAGTGTCAAGGATAAGACATACCTCGTATATATGGGTTCATGGTATATGAAAATATCATATATCTAATAGTATACAAGAAGGTATCATTTAATTAAGAAAATACGACGAATAAAGAAGAACTGTAATCGAAGGTGTTTCGGATAATAAAAGGAGAAGCAAAATTCTACACTGACACTACAAGGACTACTCGAATAGTATTCATACTTGCCTCGCTAGTTCTACTTGGATAAGAGGATATCCGAAGATATAAATACAAGACCCCTAGGAGGAGAGAGGACAAGTCAATAGAGGCCAACACCAAGATAGATCTTTACAAACCCAATATGGAGCCACAAAGCCGACAAGAGGAAACTAGAGCTACCTCCAATCTCACTGAGTTCATATTCGAGGAAGAAGACTACACTAGCCCTACATATGATAGCTCTATGCCGCTAAGCCGATGCCGATTAGTTTAAGTCATCCCAAATATTATACTCGTGTGATACTGATATATAAAGGCAACAACGACTACGGTCAATAGGAGTATGGCTATTACCTATCAATCAAGGAGTCCAAACCTGTATAAAAATCATTGCCTCCCATTTCTTTTACGTCAATCTCATATATACCCTGGTTCCAACGATTCCTATACTCTATAAATACTATGGTTGGCTTATAGCCCGTCGACAATATGCCTATGTCCTATGCCCTCCAGTTCCAAGCTATCTGCTTTTAGTTTCGTTCACTTCCACACTGAACCAAAATATATTTAGTCACTGGCCGCTGAAGGATGATGCGATTAAATTGCCAACCGTTCTTGAGGATGTGCTAGCTCTGTCATAGATTGGCGAGAAACACTTTTAATCACCTAGGTGGACATTGCATGTTAACTAAATGATTATAAAAAATTAAAAAATAGATTCATATGTAATATTTCACTTCACAAGTATACAAATTAAAATTCGATTTCTACCAGTTGTAACAAAATAAATAAATAAATTAAACTCTAATTAATATACATATATCCACAGTTAAATTTGTTATTGTTGTTATAACTTATAGAAGTCGAGTTCAAGCTTTTATGGAGTGATATATTGTATATCAATTTATCTTGTTAATTTTTTTAAAAAATTTATAATCATTTAGTTGACATACAATAATGGATGGACATTCACCAAGCGATTAGAATCCATCTCGCTGCTTGCAAATCATACGAAGCCCCGTCGTGGTTAGGTCAGGTCATATTGTAGCTTCACTACTTGCATCTTGCGACTTGCAGACACCATTTGAGGCTTACGTGATATGTGCGTGCGAGAGAGACAATAGTATTTATTTATTTAAAAGGGAGAGATGGTTGAACGTGAGAATGGACGTGCTCGAGGCCTACGAGTCAGGTCAAAGTGCTTAATGTTCTTATGTTGCGGTGCCATAGTTAGATTATGTAATCACTTGGTTATTCAATAAGGATCGTATGGGCATTTTGCTAGTTCATACAAATGAAGCGAAAGCAATGATCCATGCGACGTACGCGAGAAACACGCATAGGTTCCGACCCACGCTGTACGAATCCGGCACGAGCATGTCCGAGAGGAGGGTGAGCCCAAGCACGGCCGTCTCCATGGCCGGCAAGGCGAAGATGAGCAGCCTCTTCCTCCGCAGGCGCTCTACGGCTTCAGCCCTACGCTGCGCTCGCATCCTCCGGTAGCGCTCCAGTGCTATGCTCGCCTTCTGCGCCCGCCGGCAAGACCGCCTGGTAGATGCCGTTGATCCTCCGGTGCAGCAGCCTCACCTCCTTCCTTGCCGCCGCCGTCACATCGTCGTACTCCACCCCATCGGCTTCGGCCTCCACCAGCCTCTTGTAGAGCGTGGCCAGCCTCGCCTTCTTGACTCGGTGGACGAGCATGCAGTAGCGGTGGTAGCGCGTCTTCCGGATGTAGCCGTGGACGACCGACCACACGCCGAACCTGTTGAGGCCCTGTTCGCTTGTTCGTATCAGCCGGGCTTATCAATCGTTCAAACAGTATTTTTCTCTCATAGCAAACCAGCCGGCTTGTCTTATCAGTCGGCTTATAGACCAGCCGAACACGCCCTGAGTATCAGGAGGCGACTCATCCCGCCGATGTGGATTCGGAGTCCGCGCTTACGGATCCGGAACGCAAGCCGCCTCGGCGTGTCGATGGAACGTGATACAATGTATCTCCGGGTCACCTGCTGCTGTGGCAGATTATTCATCCCCTCTTGCATGTTGTAATACCCATCAGCTAATCATTAATTAGTACATTGTTCGTATGCACAAATATAAAGGAGACGTCTAGGTTGGATTATACACTACTACAAGAACTATTTATCTGGACGAGACCCCCGATAGGTTTCAGACGGGTCATAAGTGACCGTGCCTAAAAAATCGGTCCTTAAAGACGGTTGCATTATCCTGTGCGGTCCACTTAAACAACCGCATGGAAAAATAGATTATCCTGTTGCTAACGACCAAATTTGGTAACCAAATCCTTAAGTTCAACACCAAAATTGAAGCGGAATCGGATCGAAATTGTGATTGATGGAAAAACAGAGAGGCTGCATTGACTAAGACCAAATCGGCTAGGAAGCCAGTCGGTTGAGGCCGAATCGGACAAGAACAGCCGATAGCTGATTCCGATTCAAAGAAAAAGACGAAACTGTTTTCTATAAGGAAGCTTGAAGATAAATGTTAAGATTCGGTTCCCAAATATGCGTTAAAGATATTGTCATCTATGTATAGAGTCTTGTAACGACAATTGTATCTGTAAAGTAGGGATTTGTTTAAATATTTCTTTTGTAATGCGACATGGGGCTGTGTCCTGAGATATTGTCGTACTGTAAATAGTAGATAAGGTAGCAACTATGTCTTACATGGATATTGTTATGTCTGGGTATAAATAAGATCCGAGGGTTCTTTGTAAAGACATCAACATACACATCAATAAAAACTCGGCGCATCACCAAACCTTTTTATTTTAGACGAGTTATTGATCTCGCTTCGGGCTGCATTGATCTCGATCTCCAAGCAAGGTAATTACTTGTCATTAGTGGTTTGTATCGTCGAAATTAGTGCTTACATCGTCATGATACTCTAGTTTTGATGTTATGAACTGCACAAATTATCATATACGACATATAATCTAGAGCAATATCTAGATCTATCTCACCGTCGGTTGGTTTCTCTCGGGAGACAGTAGCCGATAGAGCTAGATCTAGATGTTGAACCAGGTTATATGTTGTATCCACCGTCTCGAAGGGTTTACATCGGTTTTTATGGATCTGATACTTCTTTTTGTACTTAATGCTGCATCATATTGATCTATTAAGTCGCTTTTAGAATTATTAAGATCTATTTGGCTAGATGTCTATTTTTAGAGACAGTGCCGGGGTTTTAGCCAACCTTATCTGTTTTAATTATCTTTATAGTTATATTCACTATTAGGTATTTTAAAACTGCCTTTTATACTAAGATCTTAATCTATCTAAGTGCCCTAAGCCGATATCAATTTGTCATGCTATGCTGACAGCCGATTGATCTAGGTTTAGCATATTTAGATCAGATTAATATCTTTTTATAAAATGTGTCAGAGTATTAGCCGATTCGTATTAGATCTGCAATATCGAATAAGTTATCAATACAGATAATTACTACCCTAACATGCTTTTAGCCTAAGTGATTTATACTGTCTTGGCATAGCCGATCTATCTCAATCACTTAGTTTAAGTGCGTTTTGGGATAGTAATTATGTATAAATTGATGTCTTCAGCCGATCCTGTAGGATCTAGTTTTAACTTAATGCCTATTTCTTGTTTCTTGTTGGTTACAGGATCAAACCAACTGGCATGCCTTAATCACCAAAGGTAGCCAAGAACGGACCTGTACTGAAGTTAAGCAGATCTCCCAGACCAGTGCGTGGGAAAGAGATCTCGTCAACACGCTTCTTGGCATGCCCGGTGGGACCATCAGCAGATCGCTAAAGCCGACGCGATGGTTAACATCAAGAGCCCCGAGATCACTGAGGAGAACGTCATTCCTATCAAGATAGAGCAATTGTCGGCTGAACACTTGCCCGACTACAAAAAGATGGTGGAAGAGCGCAAGCCAACTATCTCGCAATCCTTCACCTGCACTGATCCGGGCTGTCCACCGAAGTATAAATTCAACATGGAAGACTTCAAGGCATCCTCCTCAGATGACACGAAGGGAAAACGCAAGATGGAGGATGCAAAGCAGGAGCAAGGCGATTCGGGTCTGCACACACTACAGGACCGAATTGATTCGGCTGTACATCACGCCCTCGTCAATCAGAGTGGCATACTAGTCAACACCCTCAAAATATGATTGCCACTGTGGTCGACTCAAAGATTGCCGATCAACTGCAGAGAGGGCCAACCTACTTTACCAATGGCCAATTCCTGGGCTACAGGGTGTTGGCAACCCAAAATCGGCTGACGCCACCGCCAACACAGCAGAATCCATCGGAAGGAGTCCCCATTCAGCCGAATGCCTCTGCATCAAGGCCGCTGCCCAATATCCTGAATCGGCAGCAACCTCCTTCCCAAGAGTACCTGGCCAGCATGTTCGATCTCAATCGGCGCCCAGAGCCGGTTGGCAACCTTCTCCCAGGACCACAGTACAATTTTGGCTGCCGTCGGCTCTTCCCTGACCAATCACCACTGCCGGTAAATTGGCCACCTCCCGCCATCAATCCACCTCAGTATCAGTATCAGAGAGGCCAGCATGACCAACATTACCGGCCACAGACGCCGCTACCTCAGTATCGGCAAAGACCCATCCAGTACGAACAGTACGAGCCGATACAACAAGCTCAAGACAACCGGACTTGGGCCGATTTTATTGCCGACGTGATGCACGATCAATTCGGTCTAAAACCCAAGGACTCTGGTAACATGTATCTGTATTCATATCCAGAGCATTTCGAAAGGGTACCACTACCAAACCGATACAAGGTCCCATACTTCTCCAAATTCTCTGGGCAAGACAATATTTCCACATACGAGCACGTCAGCCGATTCCTGGCGCAGTGCGGAGAGGCATCAGCTACAGAGTCCCTCAGAGTCCGTTTGTTCCCGCTTTCATTATCGGGATCGGCATTCACATGGTTCTCTTCATTACCATACAACTCTGTTCAAAGCTGGGCTGATCTCGAAAAACAATTCCACAACTATTTTTACACCAGCAACCACGAGATGAAGTTGTCGGACTTGACCAGCATCAGGCAGCGGCATGACGAATCGGTTCAAGACTACATTCAAAGATTCAGAGAAATGAGGAACCGATGCTACAGCCTGATGTTGTCAGATTCCCAGGTAGCCGATCTAGCCTTCCACGACCTCTTGTCGCCGATCCAGGAGAGGTTTTCGGCTCAAGACTTTGATAGTCTGGCACATTTGGAACAAAGAGTGGCGGCCCATGAGCAACGCTTTCAGGAATCCAAAAAGGCCGCCAAGAAAGTTGCCCATGTCATCGTCGAGACCGATTCAGATGTAAGCGACGCGTCGCCGAAGTAGCAGCAGCCGAATGGACCAAGAACAAGAAAGTCATCGTTTGCCAGTGGCTGCTGAAAACGGCCAAGGAGGAGAAGTACGACTTTGACATCATCAAAGCCGATAGGATCTTTGACTTATTGCTTAAGGAGAAGCAAATTTAGCTTCCGGCTAACCACACGATCCCATCGGCTGAAGAACTCAAAAGGAAGAAGTACTGCAAGTGGCACAACTCCACCTCCCATAGCACTAACGACTGTAAAGTTTTCAGGTAGCAAATCCAGTCGGCTATTGAGGCACGGAAGATGAATTTCGCCGATTCACCTCCGCTGATGAAAGTCGATGGCAATCCCTTCCCGGTCAATATGGTTCAGGCCGGCCCTAGGCGAGCTGATCGGCAGAATAGAATGACGTACGACTTAGCCGAAACTCTCAAAGGGGTTAAGGCCGAAAAGAAACCGGCTGGAGATCGAGCTGCACCAGTCAACATGGTGCATTCCATCGGCCGATCGGCGACCCAGGCGCATGGACCCCATGCCCCGTTTTCAACAACACTTTCGTAAAGAAGAGGAGGCCTGGCACGGCAAGCCTTACGTCAGGGAATCTGAGGTCAGGGGACTCCAATTCATCAGGAACCACAGCGGTTGCGACCCGCACTGGCGCTGTGAGTTTTTTCGATTCTGCTGGGAATCGGGGATGAAGCTGCCAACGATCGACAACTGCCCGCCCTGCAGCGAGTATCATGAGGGCGAATACAGGGACCCACCAATGCAAAGTTCCACCCAATTAGTCCCCAAGGCCATGCAACGTAATTAGAGGCGGCTGCCACTACATGATCGGCTCGGGCCGATCCACCAGGACTTCTTCGAGGATGAGAATGAAGACGAATACGACGAAGAAGTGGTCGACGACAAGCAATCGGTTAACCCCCAATGGTGCCCTTCGAACCTCTTTACCAAAACACAAAAGAGAATCATCCAGCGGCTCAAGAGCGAGGGGCAGGAGGAAGAAGTATGGCAGATAATCCAACAACAACAACGTCGGCAAGGCACAAAGCGATGGCGCATCAAGAAACAAGCGCCACCAGCCGACGAAAGCCCAACCGACCGAGCTAGGAGGGTGGCAAAAGGAAAAGGAAAAGCTGCTGCATCGGTTAACATGGTCTTTATACTGCCAACCGAATTCGGTGCTATAGAAGCAGATGCAGACAACGTAGAGGATACCTTGACAATTCTAGCTCTGTCCCCAGAGCAAGCTGTTTTCGAAAAGCCCGAGGGGACTGAGAATCGGCACCTCAAGCCGCTTTATGTGAAGGGGTTTGTTAATGGGAAGCCGATGTCAAAGATGCTGGTCGATGGAGGGGCCGCCGTTAACTTGATGCCCTATGCCACCTTCAGGAAGCTGGGCAAAGGAGCCAAAGATTTAATCAAGACAAACATGGTTCTCAAAGACTTCGGCGACAATCCATCGAAAGCTAAGGATGTGTGAAACGTTGAGCTGACCGTCGGCAGCAAAACCATGCCCATGACATTTTTCGTCATCGACGGGAAGGGATCTTACAACCTACTGCTTGGGAGGGACTGGATTCACATAAATTGTTGCGTCCCTTCCACCATGCATCAAAGTCTGATCCAATGACAAGGCGACAAGATTGAGATCATGCCAACCGACAGGTCAGTGAACGTCGCTAATGCCGATTTGCCACTTTGGGAAATCGACGGTATCGATTGTATGTTCGGCAAAATCTGGCAAGCCGATTTTCTAAAGGTGTTCGATTCTGCGTTACAACCTATTGGAGACGAGGAGCCTCAGTTACTACTTTGAGGGCGTTGTGGAGGGCTCGAGCGTCTACAGCGAGGACACCATGGACGACAACAACGACAAACTTGGGCAAGGTTTCATGTCGGCCGACGAGTTAGAAGAAATTGATATAGGTCCAGGAGATAGGCCTAGGCCAACATATATTAGCAAAAATTTGTCTTCTCGTTTTAGATCCAAGCTTGTTGACTTATTAAAGGAATATAAAGATTGTTTTGCTTGGGAGTATTTCGAGATGCCTGGTCTTAGCCCATCTATTGTTGTGCATTGGCTGCCCATAAATCCGGGATATCGGCCGTACAAACAGCCTCCCAGGAGGTTTAAAGCCGATATGTACGATGCGATTAAAGCCGAAATCACTCGGCTATACGATGCTGGATTTATTCGGCCCTGTCGATATGCAGAGTGGGTTTCAAACATTGTTTCGGTAATGAAGAAAAATTGCAAGCTTAGGGTGCGTACTGATTTCAGGGACCTAAACAAAGCTACCACTAAGGACGAATACCCAATGCACATAGCCGATTTGCTCGTGGATGCTGCTTCCGGCCACAAAATCATAAGCTTTATGGATGGCAATGCAGGCTACAATCAAATTTTTATGGCCGAAGAAGATATCCACAAGACTGCTTTCAGATGCCCAGGAGCAATCGGCTTATACGAATGGGTGGTCATGACATTTGGCTTGAAGAATGTTGGAGCAACTTATCAAAGGGCCATGAACTACATTTTCCATGACATGATCGGCTCTCTAGTGGAGATATACATTGATGATGTTGTCGTCAAATCCAGGGAAATAGAAGACCACATAGCCGATCTGAGACAGGTTTTGGAGAGAACGAGGAAGTACGACCTAAAAATGAACCCTCTAAAGTGTGTGTTCAGTGTGTCGGCCGGGCAATTTTTAGGGTTTCTTGTTCATGAGAGAGGAATAGAGGTTACACCAAGGAGCATCAATGCTATTAAGACAATTCAGCCTCCGAGGGACAAGAAGCAACTACAGTTTTTGATCGACAAAATCAATTTTATCATACGATTCATCGCCGATCTTTCAGAAAAGACGAAACCGTTCACGCCTTTGCTTCGACTGAAAGCCGATCAAGCATTCACTTGGGGGGCAGAGCAGCAAAAAGCGTTGGACAACATCAAGGATTACTTGAGCTCGCCTCCAGTTTTGATTTCTCCACAGAAAGTGATACCGTTCAAGTTATATCTGTCAGCCGATGACAAGTTCATCGGCTCAGTTCTAATTTAGGAGATTGAAGAAAAGGAAAAGGCCATCTTTTATCTCAGCTGACGGCTGCTGGAAAATTGTTTCAAGTACTACAAGGGCTGTCAGGACTGCTAGAAGTTTGGAGCTATCCAAAGGGCACCAGCATCGGTTATGACCCAATCATCAAGCCTTGGCCGTTCAGAGGTTGGGGAATCGACATAATCGGCCAGATTAATCTACCCTCAAGCAAAGGGCATAGGTTCATTTTGGTGGCAATAGATTATTTCACCAAGTGGGTGGAAGCAACCCCTTTAAAGAAAGTTGATTCGAGGGATGCAATCGAGTTTGTTAAGGAGCACATCGTGTACCGATTTGGTATTCGTCAAACCATAGCTATGGATCAGGGATCTATTTTCTTATTGGATGAGTTTGTTCAGTTTGCCGACGGCATGGGGATCAAGTTACTCAATTCTTCGCCGTATTACGCTTAGGCTAACGGGCAAGCAGATGCTTCAAACAAAAGTTTAATCAAGCTGATAAAGAGAAAGATCGCTGAGTACCCGAAGCAATGGCATAGCCGATTAGCCGAATCACTTTGGGCCTATCGGATGGCTTACCATGGATCTATCCAAGTACCTCCATATAAACTGGTCTACAGACATGAAGCAGTGTTGCCATGGGAAACAATCGTCGGCTCCAGGAGGGTTCAGTTACAAGATCAGCTTACAGCCGACGATTACTACAACTTGATGATGGATGAGTCTGAAGACCTAGTTTTATCCAGGATGAGGGCCTTGGAAAAGGTAACTAAGGACAAGGAACGAGTAGCCCGTCATTACAACAAAAAGGTTGTGCCTAAATCATTTGAAGAAGGCGAACTCGTTTGGAAATTGATATTGCCGATAGGATCAAGAGATAATAAGTTCGGCAAGTGGTCACCGAATTGGGAAGGGTCTTTCAAGATCCACAAATGCGTCTCAAAAGGAGCTTATATGCTAGAAGGTTTGGATGGAGAAGTGTTTGGAAAGGCTCTGAACGACAAATATTTAAAGAAGTATTACCCAAGTGTATGGATCGACTCATGCTTCGGCTATAGTTGTGCCGATTCGTATTAGCCGATGCATTGTAGGATACGCGCATCGCCTTTAGAGCATTTTCACGCCAAGTTTTTTCCCTTAATTTTTCTACATCGGCTCAGTCTAGCCGACAGTGACAAGATTTGTGATTTGATAATTTTATTAATGCTAAGGATACCATCAACAAAATTAAGGGGACATACATGTATATTATCGAAGATCGAACTTGGCAAAAAATTGGACTTAGCAAATTTTTCCGAGTTCAAGCATGCACATGAGTGGCACTGATCAAGCTAAGTACAAAAGAGTTTGAGCCGATTACAAGGTGAACCGCGAGTTTGAAGTACAAGAATTCCTAGCCAACTATTACAAGTAACTCATCGCGAGAGAAAGTTGGTGATGGCTGATATCGCCCTACGACGAATCCCGTCTATCTCTTCAATGACCTTGGCATTGGCTGCATCATTCCCTGGGATTGGTTTCATTGCCCTGGCCATATCAGATAACTGTGAGACGACCGCCTTGATCTTTGCTCGTTGGTCCTCGATCTCCTTCGGCAAGCCGGCCACACGTTGTTCTTTGGCCAGAATGTCGGCTTCGACATTGGCAAGTTTGGCTATCAGTTCCTCCCAACGCTTGCGAAGCCGATCAAGTTCAGCAATCGGATCGGTCTTCAAAGCATCGAACTTGGCCTTCTCGGCGGTGATTTCTTGTTGACTGGCTTTGATGGTGGCCTCCAACGCTTGGTTCTCTTGACGATCGGCTATTCTCTGTTTAGCTCGTTCAAACTTGTGCCGATGCGCCTCCATGAAGGTGGTCGGTGCAATGGTGTCGGCCAGCTGGTCTGGTAGCCGATCCTAGATGTCCTCAAACCGGCTACGGATGGAGCCGCAGTCAGTGACCAGAAAGTCGAGGGAGCACTCAAGCCATTTGGCTATGTCCGATAAGGTAGCCCGTAGGTCCTCATCCAACACCACCATGGCCTTATCGACACCCTCATCAGGATCCAGAAATTCTGAGAGATCAAAGTTCAGAAGATCGGCCACAGACTGCAAGTTACGAGACAGTTAGAAGGGTCGACAAAGCTGATGAGCCGATTTATGAGGTTGGACAACTTACTCGGTCAACTGGGACTGAGGTAGCCACGTCTTCGGCGTTGCCACCACCTGCAGCCGTTGGCATGTGCTCGCTTGATGCGTGGGGGGCAGGTGTTGGAACGCGAGGAGGCTGAAAAAAGATACAAGTCAGAAATCGGCTGTGTTAATAGGAAGGAAATGAAGGATAGTAGAACTTACCGAAGGAGGAGGAGCCGTTTTCTTCTTGGCGGCCAGTTTCTTTGCCTACAGACACAGAAAGCCGATGAATTATAATGGAAAAGGTGATGAGATTAAATGATAAAAGGTGCTTACCGGCTAGGAACAAGGGACATGTTTCGAGGGCTCGGAGTTTTTCGATGGTCCGCTCACCGATGGAGTCCGAGCATATTTGTCCGAAGAGCTCGTTTTGGCTGCGGCAGTTGATGCTTGCTCCATTTCCTCATCCCTAACTTCTTCTTCGAGGACTGCGTCTACATCCGGATCGACTGGAGGCAAGTCGTCGGCTGGAGTTGATTTCGGCTTCTTCGAAGCCCGTTTCTTTTTCTCTGCAGCCGAGGTAGCAGTAGCTGATGGCTTCGCCCTTTTCAGCCGATGCAACGGTTCACGGGTTTGGCCGTGAAGAAGTGTAGCCACTTTCGGCGTGTGGAAGCCGATGATTGACGGGGCTAGCCCGCAGCCGCCGGACACCGCGCCAGGGGCATAAAGGATTGCTACCCCTGTGTTACTTGTATGTGGAGGGGAAGCGTCGGTTGTATGCAAAGGAATAAGGCACGGTTAATCAAGAATGCAAGTAGTGGCCAAAGAAAATTAAGAAGAGAAGATACTTACCGATGGGGTCATCTCCGGATCGATGATGGTAAAGTACATGGAGGCCGATTGATGGAACAAGTGCCGCTTTCACTCATTCCACCATTGGCTGAAGATAGCTATCCTCGTCACTGCCAGGTCGATGTTATCAATGCTGCCCAGAGGGGGACAAGGGATGTTGAGCAACCGATTCATCATGACGTCTCCTTCGACTTTGCCCCTGGCCTGGATCTTGTCCGAGTAATAGAGGCCGATCGGCAGCTGGCCCATGCCAAGTTGTCTTGCAACCACCATCGGATGATAGAATTCATAGGACTTCTGGATGTTGCGTCCTTGGTGGATGCTGACGGGGAGGATGCAAGGTATTATAGCCGATGTGTAAATCTCCCTCGGTTTTTCATATTCTTCAGAGTTAAGCTCATCTAGCCGGAGATCGTCTGGGAGTTCGAACTTATCAAAATCTTCATAGGCGAACCATATCCTCGAGTTGCTTGGAAAGCCACTGTACAGGTTGCTGAACCAATTTTTGAAATGATCGGCTGTCAGCTTGGATCCAGGATAGGTTGTCGCTGTTTCCCCATTTGACAGGCATCGGCGGGTGGTCACTTCTTCATCATCTTCGAACCGTGGCTCGATTAATGGGAGATCAGCTTCTAGTGGCGCCGGCCTTTCTGCAATCTGATAAGTGTGGAGATTTAGCCACAGCTGCAGCAGCCACCAGGGCCCTCCCATGTTGACGGCCTGCTTGGAAGCCGGCCGAGCCGATGCGTTGCTTAGCATCTGGTATAAGTAGCTGAGTAGGTATTTTCCTAGGGGGACTTGTTTTTTGCTCTAAAGAGCTTCGGCTACGTGCTGCCAGTTGCTAGTCGGTCCACAGCTTGATCCGTAGAATACAAATTTCTCTAGCCACATCAGGAGAAAAGTTGTGTGTTCTCTCTTGGAGATTGGACCATCTTTCATGTTCATTGATATAAAGCCGCTCCAACCTCCTATGCTTTTGGTCTTGAAATTATGAGTGCATTCGATGTTGAGGCCGACTGGGTCCACTGTGGAGGTTATATCCAATCCCGTGATCATTGCCACATCCAAGAGAGTTGGCATCATCGGCCCTTGTCTAAAAAAACACATTTAGCATATCCGACCAGAAGTAGGTGGCAGCCGATAGGAGGGGCTCGTCTTTTGACATGTCGGCTATTATCAAAGCTAGGCATTGGCTTATACCTAGTTCAGTCCAATGGGTTTGCTGCCTATCCGACATCCTTGAGTACCAAGCTAGCCAAGATTTGTCTGTTGAAGGCCAGGATTTAAAAGCACCAGACCAGTGGGCCAGGTCAGGGGTGGAAAATCTAAAGGGAATCCGGTTTGTTTCGGCGTTGATAAACTCGCTAGGGTCTAAGTTGCCGATTGGCCCTAACAAGAACTGATTGGGGCTAGCAAGGTCTGGGATGGTGATTTGGTGGGCAAGGTGCTGCAAGTTAAAGGATGAAAGAACAAGATTACAGAAGATAAAAACCAAGTTGCAAGGAACAAGGGGTGTAGCCGATGGAACTTACCTCTGGGTATTCTGCCTGGGCTGTATCGGAGCGAGTGCTTGAGGACGCCATTGATGAAGGGGATCGTCCCCATGGAAGGGTTCGCCGGTGAGGTCGCACTTTGGGTTCCGACGGGGTCGCCAAGGAGACGGAAAGTTTTTTGGCTAGGGCTTGAGGATGCAAAAGTGACAGCGTGGCTTGGTTCGGCGCAAGGCGGGTGCTATTTCAAGAAATTTCGTGATAGCCGAAACGGAAGAGGACGGGAGTCACGCAGGAATTCGATAAAGTGGCAAATCCACGATATTATCTTATCACGGACTTGGGGGCATGTGTTAACGACCAAATTTGGTAACCAAATCCCTGAGTTCAAGGCCAAAATTGAAGCGGAATCGGATCGGAATTATGATTGATGAAAAAATAGAGGCTGCATTGGCTAAGACCAAATCGGCTGGGAAGCCAGTTGACTGTGGCCGAATCGGACAAGGACAACCGATAGTTGATTTCGATTCAGAAAAGAAGATGGAACCGTTTCCTATAAGGAAGCTTGAAGATAAATGTTAAGATTCGGTTCCCAAATATGCGTTAAAGATATTGCCATCTATGGATAGAGTCCTGTGACGGCAATTGTATCTGTAAAGTAGGGATTTGTTTAAATATTCCTTTTGTAATGCGACATGGGGCTGTGTCCCAAGATATTATCGTACTGTAAATAGTAGATAAGGTAGAAACCGTGTCTTACACGGATATTGTTTTGCCTGGGTATAAATAAGACCCGAGGGTTCTTTGTAAAGACATCAACACACACACATCAATACAAACTCGGCGCATCGCCAAGCCTTTTTATTTTAGACGAGTTCTTGATCTCGCTTCGGGCTGCATCGATCTCGATCTTCAAGCAAGGTAATTACTTGTCATTAGTGGTTTGTATCGTCGAAATTAGTGCTTACATCGTCATGATACTCTAGTTTTGATGTTATGAACTACGCAAATTATCATATACGGCATATAATCTAGAGCAATATCTAGATCTATCTCACCGTCAGCTGGTTTCTCTCGGGAGACAGTAGCCGATAGAGCTAGATCTAGATGTTGAACGAGGTTATATATTGTATCCACCGTCTCGAGGGGTTTACATCAGTTTTTATGGATCTGATACTTCTTTTTATACTTAATGTTGCATCATATTGATCTATTAAGTCGCTTTTAGAATTATTAAGATCTATTTGGCTAGATGTCTATTTTTAGAGACATCTGGGGTTTCAGTTAGCCTCATCTGTTTTAATTATCTTTATAGTTATATTCACTATTAGATATTTTAAAACTGTCTTTTATACTAAGATCTTAATCTATCTAAGTGTCCTAAGCCGATATCAATCTGTCATGCTATGCTGACAGCCGATTGATCTAGTTTTAGTACATTTAGATCAGATTAATATCTTTTTATAAAATATATCGAAGTATTAGCCGATTCGCATTAGATCTGCAATATCGGCTAAGTTATCAATGGAGATAATTACTACCCTAATACGCTTTTAGCCTAAGTGATTTATACTATCTCGGCATAGCCGATCTATCTCAATCACTTAGTTTAAGTGCGCTTTGGGATAGTAATTATGTATAAATTGTGCCTTCAACCGATCCTGTAGGATCTAGTTTTAACTTAATGCCTATTTCTTGTTTCTTGGTGGTTACAGGATCATACCAACTGGCACGCCTTAATCACCAAAGGTAGCAAAAAACGGACCTGCACTGGAGTTAAGCAGCTCTCCCAAGCCAGCGCGTGGGAAAGATTTCTCGTCAACACCTGTGCGGTCGCTTAAGTGGACTGCATGGAATATTATCGCGGGCGGTCGCTTAAGTAGACCGCACGCGATAATGCACATTATCTCGTGCGGTCCATTTAAGTGACCGCACGGAATAATATCCTGTGCGGTCCACTTAAGCGACCGCATGGGATAATCCATTTTTCCGTGTGGTCGCTTAAGTGGGCCGCACGGGAAGATGCACATATTTTTTAAACCAATTTAGAGATGTAAGGTTTTAATTATCTATAGACCTATTGAATTCTCCATCTAATTCTTGGATATGGGATAGAATCAAATAGAAAAAAATATTTTTTTCACAACACAAGTGACAATATAACTTCATATGTTGTGAATATTGAGTTAATGTTAAGGTTATATACAAAATTAAGATGCATATAAGTTCATAACTTATTATAAGTTATATAAACTTGAAACTTAGAGTTCATTTAGACAAAACTATAACAGAGTGGCTCCACTGCATTATATAATACAGTTTATTCGTTATAACAAGTTTTTGTGCGCATTGTTCCCGTTTCGTCCTTTAACTCGAGTCGGTTTTTAAAACGGCCATAACTTTCGCATATGGACTCGATCGAGATGTTGCATATATGAAAATCGATGAGAAAAATTTTTGGATGCATTCGTCTATGCTTTACCGTGTTCGGCAATTTTATTTTCTCCAAAAACGGCTCAGAAAGATGCATTTTCGAGCCCAGAAGCTTTTTTCGATTCTGAACATGCCTTCTAAATTTTCCACTGGCCACATCTTTTGCTTGTTTAGGCTCAAATTTTCTATGGTTACCTCTCGTGTGCTCCTAAATCAAGAAAAATATTTAAAAATAAAAATAAAAATAATCAAATTTTTCCTATCTTGGTCAACAATGATGAAAAGGAAAAATAGAGAGGGCAAAAGAGGAACAATATATCTAGAGGAGCACATAGTCTAGGATTGCAATGTAAACTTAAGCTTCAAAAGGAATATGTTAATTATATGTGAGTTGTCATGTTAATCATAGCTTCTTATAAGATATATAAATTTTAAAAGTTAGAGTTCGTTTAGATGAAACAGAGGTGTAACCATTTATGAACAACATATAGTCTCACTTGATCAAAACTGATTAATTTTTTTATGATAGTGTTATGGAACAAAAATAAGTTGTCATATCGATTTATAGAATTTTCTGACCAAATTTAGATATTATTATAATTTTTTAGTCAAATGTAAGGTTTGTAGATTATCGCGTGCGAGCGGCTTAAGTGCCCGCATGGAAAGATAGTTTTTCTGTGCGGGCCGCTTAAGCCACCCGCACGGAATGATAATCTTTCTGTGCGAGCCATTAAGCTGCCGTACGGAATGATAATCTTTTCATACGGGCCATTAAGCCGCCCGCGCACAATGATCACCACCGTCTATATAGGTGCACGCGGGCTCCGAAATTTTCTAACTCCCAACGAAATTTTCTAGCGCCGCTCACGGACCCGACTCCTCCTCCTCCGTCGGCTGCCTCCTCCGCTGGTCGCCTCCTCCTCCGCTGCCTCCACCGACCGCGGCCGCCTCCTCCACCGACCGCGACCGCCTCCTCCTCCGCCGCCTCCATTGAACGCGGCCGCCACCTTCACCGACCGCGCCGCCTCCTCCTCCGCCGCCTCCTCCTCTAGCCATGGCCTCCGACCGTGGCTGCCACCTCCTCCACCTACCGCGGCCGCCTCTTCCTCCTCCGACCGCGGCCGCCTCCTCCTTCGCCGCCTCTGACCGCGGCCGCCTCCATCATCAAGGCAACGTGGCGGTTGGGAATGCCAATTAGTATGGAGCGCCTTGAAAGCAGCATAAAGATCGCCACCAACACCATGCGCGCTTCCCAAGGATAATGTGGCCCCTCCTATGATTATTCCTCTATTTAAGTTCCTTCCCTCCATCTTTTGCCTTCTTCACGCTTCACACCGCAAAGCTCCTCATGCTTTCCGCTCCTTCATTTGTTCGCTTGCCAAAGGTCGCTTTAACCTTGCTAGGCCGCAATCCTCATTGTCCTTGCCCGAGAAGGATGGCTCCCACTAGGAGAGCCACGAGGAAGGAGGGGAAAGCTTTGGCAAAAGGCCATGGTGATGTCAGTCAAAGGTCAGCCTTCGTCCCATCTTGGGTTGGAGATGGAATGATAGAGGAGCTGACACGGTCCGGCTTCCTTCCGCCGATAGAGACATCGTCCTGGCGTCTGGCCGCGGGGGAACGATTCCCCTCTCCCAATCCAGATGAGTTGACTGTTTTTGCTTCCTTCTTGCTTTGTGGGTTTGGGGTTCCGACCCACTCTTTTGTGCAAGGTTTACTCCATTATTACGACATCGCCCTTTGCAACCTGACCCCCGATTTGATCCTTCAAATTTATATTTTCATTCATCTATGTGAGGCCTATCTCGGGATAGACCCACATTTTAATCGTCGGAGGAGCTGAGATCCGGCTGCGGGACGGTGCTTCTCAGCATTATGTTCCCATAGACTTGGCGATCCCCGACGAAGGTTGGCGCGCTGATTGGTTTTACATCCAGAATCTAGAGTCGCGGATTTCCACCAATATTGACCAGGGTTCGGTCCCAGCCACCACTTGGACGATGCTTGGCCCTGACGCAGAGCGCGACCAGGTTGAGGAGTTGGTGGCCAAGGTCGAGGTTCTGCGGAAGCAAGGACTCACCAGTGCCAATGTGGCCCTTTACTTTGTTTACCGGGGCCTTCTACCGAGTAAGGGTAGAGAAGCCCCCTCCTTCGAGTGTTCGAGAGGCCAAGGCCTAGCCCTGAGACCACAGACCTCCAGGATCGCTTTCAACACAGACTGGAGTCCATTTTCCTCCACTTGAACAACCCTGACGCGGGGGGACCACCAGCCTTCAGCCTCTCCAATCTGTGGCTGGAGGTGAATCTGACTTATCGTCATTATATATGCATATTTTTTGACTCCATCGCCTCACCTGCCAGGTGCTTTGTTATGACAGGGGCTAGGTGTATATGTCTCGCTGCCGCAGATCCCGGAATTGGCAGTTACAAAGGGCAATGTTCCTCGAATTCAATTCCCAGCGACGTCGTTCGATGCTAGGATGACATCAGGAAGTTTTAAGAGGAAGTTAGAGAGTTCTTCCGACGAGGAGTGGTTGGACGAGTCGGGAGCACGACTCCCGAATACGTCACTAGCTTTTAGTGAGTTGCCTAGGGCGTCCTCCAGGAAGGTGCCATAGTTACTTGCTTTTTCTTTGTTGACGTACTGAGCACGAAAACAAATTACGTCCCTGTTGACGCCAAATCCGTACCACCGCTGGTGTGCCAAAAGATGTGTTGACATCGAATCACACGCTGGCCTGGGAGATCTTCTTAACTCCAGTGCAGGTCCTAAAATTGATGAAGCGCAGGCGTGCCAGTCAGTTTGATCCTGCCACTGACAAGATATGCAAAACAGCAGAGCATAAATCATATCGGCCGATAGGCCGATAATAAAAACAGCCGATTGTGTGATTCCAACCGATGCCGATGTCCAGATAACTTGTCGGCTGAAACCCCGACGAAACCCTTATTGGTAGTCATCAAGCAGGCTAGAGACTACAGTTCTAATGACGCCTTAGTAGGTCAAACTGAATTGATGTAGCTCTAATAAGGGTTTCGTTGGGGTTTCAAACTGACGAGTTATCCGGACATCGACATCGGCTTGAATCACACAATCGGTTATCAACAAATCGACTGTTTTGATTATTAGCCTATCGGCCGATATGATTTATGCTCTGTTGTTTTGCATATCTTGTTAGTGGCATCAAACTGACTGGCACGCCCACGCTTCATCAATTTTAGGACCTGCACTGGAGCTAAGCAGATCTCCGAGGCTAGCGTGTGATTCGATGTCAACACATCTTTTGGCACACCAATGGCGGTACGGATTTGGCGTCAACACATTTTTGGCATGCTCGATGGGACCGTGTTTTGGACAGCTTATCTTTTTACACGGCTCGGTGGACCCATAATTGCCGCAAGATGTCTGATAAAGGAGTCAAGGCCGAGGAAGAATAATCTCTCAAGCTGATGAATGAAGATAGGGAACAATTTACTGAGCCGATGGACGACAAGACACTTCAAGATATGGTTGATAACATCATCCATCGTGTTGTGTTCGATCAATATGGAGTTTTGATGAGTACATTATATGGATCGAGGAAACAGTTCCCAGGGTAATTGCATTAAGAAATCAGCATGGGGGGCAAATTGGCGAGCAATCCCAGCAATATTGACTCATGGGGCAAGTTGATCAATATCAGTATGAAAAGCCACATCAGCAATATCGGCCAGAGGAAACTCAAAGATATCAGTCTGGAGAGTATTGGGTCGATATAATTGCAAAGGTAATGGAGGAGTAGTTTGGAATTAAACGCAAAGATCAAATTTCTGTGTATCGGCTACCATATCCTGAGTGGTTTGATAGGGTTCCACTTCCAAGCCGATACAAGGTTTCAGATTTCTCCATGTTTTTAGGACAGGATGGTGTATCTACAATGGAACATATCAGCCGGTTCTTAGCTCAATTTGGGGGGGCATCGACCGAAGAAGCTCTGAAAGTTAGACTTTTTCCAATGTCATTGACTGGATCGGCTTTCACATGGTTTTCATCACTGCCACCAAACTCTATCAAAGGTTGGGTTGATCTTGGGAAGCAATTTCACCTGTACTTCTTTGCTGGGGATGATGAATTGAAGCTTGCAGATTTGATATCAGTTAAACAGCAAGAAGAGGAATCAGCTTAGGAATATATTCAAAGGTTTTGTAATGTTCGCAACCGATGTTATAATTTGAATTTAAGTGATGAGCAGCTAGCAGGACTCGCATTCCAAAGGTTGTCAATACCAATAAAAGATCAATTTTTGTTCCATGAGTTTGACAGTTTGGCTCAACTAATACAGAAGGTATCGGCTTACGAGAGTCGATGTCAAGAAGAAGAGAAGAACCAGTTTTGGGGCGATCAAGGCAAGGATAATTTTGAAGCATGACTTCTCATACTCCAAAATTGGGGGGCATGTGTTGACGACCAAATTTGGTAATTCATATATCGGATTTGGAATTAAGGCCGAAGCGGATTTTGAGGAAATCATGGTTCTCAAAAAGCGAGTTCGCCTCGGCTAATACCGAATCGGCTAAGGTGTTCATCGACTGATACCGAGTTGGACAAGCATAGCCGATATAGCCGATTCTGGTAAGGTAACATTGGGGTCGTCATCAGATTGGATTGATGTGCTTTATGGGGATTGCCATATATGGATAGAGTCCAGAAAAAGGCAATTGTATCTATTAATTAGGAAGAGTTTGTTAGCTTTCTACTTTATCTTTGGAAAAGCATGTCCAATAAGAACTCGGTTTGTTTCCTTTTATCTTTAGGAAAGATAGAGTCGTAATCTGTTAGAATCGTTGTTAGCCCATGGGTATAAATATGTAAGTCCGGGGTTCATGTAATCTATCAATCTCAGATCAATACAATTCGGCGCATCGCCACCTTTTACCTTTACACCTTATTCATCATCCGGCGAGACTTGGCACCCGACGCAGGGTTGCATCGGTTAGGTTCGATCTCCGACAAAGGGGTAAGTCCAAGTGTTGTCTATCTGGTATATCATCTCTATATTTAGTTTCATTACTGTTTATAGTCACATCGGCTTAGTTAGGACTTTCTCGGATAGGTCTGATATTCTGATCAAGTTGATGTTTCTCTAAACATGATGCTGCTTTAGATAGATTTGTTATATCCATCACATTAGACAGATCTATCGGCTCGTTGAGTATTAGATTATCATATACAATCTCGTGCTACATCAGTTCGGTCTGACCTTCTAGATTGTTACTGATAATCTAAGTCTTCTTAAGCCGATAAGTTTATGCTAATGTCTCATTGGAGGGTTAGCCGGTTTGCTTAACATATGTCTCTGTTAATCTAGTCCTAGTATCTCAATTTAGTTCTATCGGTTGTATCTCGCTTTAGGGTCTCTACTGATACCAGCTAAATTGTTTACTAGATTAGATTAGCTTAGGCATCTATCACCCTAAAAATTAGTCAATGGCTTGATTGTCTAGATATTGTGTTTCTGTTCATACTTAGTGCTGCATCAGTTCAGTTTGATCTACTAAGTCGTGATTAAAACCATAATCTCTAGCATGTCTGTTGGTTGTCACTAAGGGTTTCATCGGGGTTTCAGCCGATGAGTTATCTGGATATTGCATCAGCTTGCAAGGATTTTACACAAGTTGGATCTAGCCGATTGCAGCAGAGGCTTCATTGAATATTTGATCATTTGGATTTTATGACATGGGACTTCCAGCCGATGTGTGCTTTAATCTTTAAATCAGTATCTATTTTATCATATGATTGGTTTATGCAATGTTATATATCATCATGTTATCGTCAGCCGATCTCCTTTATATAGATATTTGTTCAACGCACAGTCGATGGATTCAAACCCTAACACCATCGGCTGGCATCGACATCAGCTGGAATTGCACCATCGACTTATCAGCCGATCAGCTAGTTTTTAGGACGTGTTGACGCCAAATCCGTACCGCCGCTGGTGTGCCAAAATATGTGTTGACGTCGAATCACACGCTGGCCTAGGAGATCTGCTTAGCTCCAGTGCAGGTCCTAAAATTAATGAAGCGCGGGCATGCCAGTCAATTTGATCCTACCACTCACAAGATATGCAAAACAGCAGAGCATAAATCATATCGGCCGATAGGCCGATAATCAAAATAGCTGGTCTGTTGACAGCCGATTGTGTGGTTCCAGCCGATGTCGATGTCCAGATAACTCGTCGGCTGAAACCCCGACGAAACCCTTATTGGTAGTCATTAGGCAGGCTAGAGACTACGATTCTAATCATGGCTTAGTAGGTCAAATTGAATTGATGTAGCACTAAGTATGAAAAGAAACGCAATATCTAGAATATCAAGCCCTTGACTAATTTTCAGGGTGGTAGATGCCTAAGCTAATCTAATCTAATATAACGATTTAGCCGGTATCGGCAGAAACCCTAAAGCGAGAGACAGCCGATAGAGCTAAATTGAGATACTAGGACTAGATTAACAGAGACATATGATAAGACCGGCTAACCCTCCAGTGAAACATTAGCATGAACCTATCAGCTTAACAAGACTTAGATTATCGATAACAATCTAGTAGGTCGGACCTAACCGATGCAGCATGAGATTATATATGATAATCTAATACTCGATGAGCCGATAGATCTGTTTAATGTGATGGATATAGAAAATCTACCTAAAGCGACATTATGTTTATAGAAACATCGACTTGATCAGAATATCGAACCTAACCGAGAAAGTCCTAACTAAGCCGATGTATCTATGAACGGTAATGAAACTAAAGATAGATACGATATACCTGGGCCGGCGGGACCTTTGACTTACCCCTTCGCCGGAGATCGAAGTCGATGCAGCCTCGCGTTGGGTGTCAAGTTTCGCCGGATGATGAATAAAGTAGCCAAAAGTAAAAAAGTGGCGATGCGCCGAGTTGTATTGATCGTGAGGATTCATTTACATGGACCTCGGGCTTACATATTTATACCCGCAGGCTAACAGAGATCCTAACAAATTACAATTCAAACTTTCCTAAAGATAAAAGGAAACAAACTAAATCCTTACCGGATACTAACACACTTTCCTAAAGATAAAATAGAAAGTTAACAAACTTATCCTAATTAATAGATACAAGCCGTATCCTTCTTGAACTCGGTGTCTTCTGGATAAGATCTTTCCAAACCGAATCTAACCAGAATCCGACTGTTAGTGATATGCCCTAGAGGCAACATGGAGATGTTGGATATCACGTCAATGTTTATGTATTTATGAATAAAGTGTTATTCAGTTCCATGAAATAGACATCTTGTATTGATCAATAAGTACGTGACTTATTTATGAGACTCTATATGTATGAATCTATTTCTAAATGATCCCTGATCATATGTCATATTGTTGGAACAAATATGATTCTAAGATCAACATGTTTATTGATTGATGATCATGTCTCATAGATCATGGGTATGGAGATACCAAATCAATAAACATGGACACATGTGTTGGAGAACACATTGTTGGATAGACCCACCATGAGACACTACAGGAATTAATGTGCCATTAGTTGGTCTCAGGTAGTGTTGGTACAAAGTCCTTAAACCTGAGATCACCATGGATTCCAACATGTGTAGTAGCCTACTTTGAGACTACCAAACGCTATTCCGTAACTGGGTAGTTATAAAGGTAGTTTTTGGGTTTGCTATGAAACATGGAGTGGGATGTGAGTGATCAAGATAGAATATGCCCCTCCTTTGGAGAGATATCTCTGGGCCCCTCGAGGTAATGGATTATGGAAATGCATGGCCATGCTAAGTTGATTGAGGAGTCAATCAACAGACAGATAATCCAATACGGTTCGAGTGAATGGTTAAGCTATTGAAGGGATGGCACACATCTTGCCTATAGCTTAACTGGTATCGTGAGGCAAAGGGATTTGTGTACACATTACAGGTTCAGAGCCGATATTATTCTTGTATACTATGGTGTCAATATGTGCTGCTAGGCGCCGCGTTGACGGGTCGGCTGAGTTGGACTCGAGCCGACGATCGCTAAGTTAGACTATGGCCGAAACCGAGTATACCGAACCTACGTGGTCGCACGCTTAAGGGGATAAGAACAGGCATTCGAGTTGGACTCGGATACGGCTCGATCGGATAGGGATCCGATCGGATAGAGTCCTATGGGCTTACGACGTATGGGCGGCCGACTCTGTGAGATTTGGATAGGATCCGATTCAAAATAGAGTCCTAATCGGCCACTAGTCCTAGTTGGCCAACTCTATATAAAGGAGGGAGGGGTGGAGAGCTGCGACATGTCAATTGCATCGCGTACAACAGAAGTCGCCGAGATCAATCTCCACGGAAACCCTCCTCACTTTCGAGCCAAACCCTAGCCTTGCATCGCGTGCTAGCACACGGGTGTTCGGCGTTTTATCCCCGGACGTGTGGATACCGGTAGAGGCGCTGCTACATTGCGCGCTGTTGATCGGTTTCGGATCGGCTGCGGTCAGGCGCATCGGAGCGAGGCGCGAGAACACGGTCGGACGACTCGGATCGGCTACGGCATCTTCGAATCAGTTGATTAGCGAATCGGCTGTCCCCGGGTATCGGCTGTCGGCTTGCGAGAATCGGCTACACTGTTCCGGATCGGATAGCCCTGATTGGCTGCTTCCGCTGCACACTCCAATCGGTAACGATCTATCGGCCCTTACTTGCAAGTGTTCCTGGTTTGCGCGGTAGAATTTTGTTGTTTTCGGCTAGCGTAGCTTCCGCATAACCCTTCACCGACTGCTGAAGATATTGATCCTCCATCGACTGACGCAGAACTCTCAGCCAATTCTGCTTTGAGCCGATATGAAAACTTAGCCGATGGAGACTCCAGGGCTTACCAAATTTTGGCGTTAACAGTCCCACAGGCCAATGGGGAATAGAGACTCCAAGGTCATCGTAGTGACCGACCAGTCCCGAGTGGATGAGGTCTCGGGGGATAGTCCAGACTTAGAACTCGGTGAACCAGTGGGCGCACTGGGGCCTAATTTAGACGTGGCCCTACTCGCTGTGGATGGCTCAGTTCCCAAGGTGTCCTCCTCGGGCCACCCCGTACCTGCCACGGGGGAAGGGGTCGGGCCATCGGCCTCTTTGGAAGTTAGGATGTCAACTGCTCGGATCCCGAAGGCCATGGGATCCCATTGGACTTGCCAACGATTGGTGACCATGCTGCTCGTAAGGCCAAATAGGCGGCCGAGGCCGATTATCTCATGCACCGACTCCGTACCCTTTTTGCAGTAAGATCCTCCCATGACCCCTCCTTGTTGTGTTCCGATTTCTCCAACTCCTTCACCTTATGCTCTTAGGTGGTCGCCCACCAAACGCCATCGGATGGGCGGGTGGAAGAAGTGGAAACGAGGTTGGCCGCATTGGGGGCCATAGAGTCGGCCAAATCTGAGGCCGAGGCTGCGAGGTTTGCGGCTGAGTCGAAGCTTGCAGCCTTGGAGGCGGCCAAAGCCGAAGCCGAGGCCGCGTGTTCTGAGCTTGTGTCCCGACTTGAGGCTTCCAAAGCGGCGAAGACCGTGGCTGAGGAGAAGCTGAAGGTGGTCGAGACGGCGCAGACCGAAGCCGAAGTAGCCGTGACGCTGTCTGAGGCATCGAGGGAGGGGGTCATGAGTAAGCATTCGCCTCACCCTCCTCTTCCTTTCTCTTTTTTTATTGGCATTGATAAACTTCTTCTGGTACAGAGCGCCTGGCCTCGACCCGTAACCAAATGGAGAGTCTCTGGGTCCGTGCTAAGGATGTAGAGGACCGTTGGCGATTTTATCAGGAGGCGGCATTGAAGATCCTTGTCGCGATTGATCCCAACCAAGCTCAAGCCGAGGAGCCTGAGGACGCTCGAGCAACACGGCTGCTCAAGGGGCCAGAGCAGCTGAAAGCCTATGCCAGGGATGCGGCGAAGATGGCGGCTAAGCACGTGTTTGGCGTGATACACATGTTGTATCTGCGTGTGAAGATTGAGGCGGTGGCCAAAGGCTGGCCACTAGGAGTCACCGAGGCCGACGTGGATGGGATTTATACCGAAGTCGAGCCGATAGATGAAAGGATCATCTCCAAGATGACCCTGTAAAAGGAGGGTCGAATCAGGTGCCTTGGCGACAAGGCCCCAGTACTTTTGGCCATATTAGCAGGACATGTTTTAACTTGCATGACACCGCCGCGCTATCACGCCACTGTGGAGCAAGACCGCGGGTGCCCTATCACGCCACTACAGAGAGACACGAGCCCACAAGACCGGTGGCGCAGATACCATGGGCCCACTTTCATCGTGTTGCCGTCGTGCACCCACTGCCACTCCTTGACTTCTCATTTCCCACTCTAAACGCCTTCATGTTACTGGAGCACAAGACCGTGGGCCCACCTTAACACGGTAGCACAAGAACACGGGTCACGTTTGTCAGTTCGTGTGACCAGGACACGAGAGCATCGTGTCGTCATACTTTTGTCGCATTCACACGTTGGTTCGATGATATCGTGTCCCATCCATTTTGCGGTTTTGCCCTGCGAACACCGATATCACAATACTTCTCAACTAGACCGTTAGTTAATTCTTTGTCCCAACACGCAACGAAGATCTATTCATATAAAATAAATTTCATTCGGTATATTTTTAGAAAAAATAATATAAACAATATTTTTTAAATTTTTTCCCACTAGTTTCACCTGTTTGTCGTGACTCTCGCACAAAGCAGGACAACCCCATTGTCAAGTGCATCAAGTCTCGCCGTTTCACCGTTAGAGGTTATCAACGGTTCATCAAGTACTACTACTATCCGTTTTCAGCATTTGTATCGGAGCTACCGATATAACCGGAATTTTGGTCCAAAATAAGTTAAAAATTTTTAACAAAGTTGGATCAAATTTAAACAAATACTACCAAATTCAAAAAAAATTGGCCAAAATAATATCGTCTTGGGGGTTTGAAATTTTGAACCCTTAGTATTATCCCAATAGCCAGCGAAAGTTCCAAGGATTCCGATTTCATTTTAGTTTATCTCGTCCTTGACGATCAGTGTCGTTAACCATGTTGAGAAGCAACAGTTGTCATCCATTCTAGCGAAAACATCTCAAGATTTCTTCAGCAGTAACCAAGAACGTCGCTGGCGCGGACGCCTTACCCGGGATGTAGAGTGGACTTTTTCCAACTAAATCTGGATGGGCCATGGCCCATTAGTAAGCCCAGCTCATGTTGGAATGCTACTGCACTCTGGCCGCTCTCTCCAGTCTCCATGTCCGGAGAAGCCAACGTGACACTCAGCAAACCGACTAAAGAGCAATAAATCCTTGTTAAACACGTCAAATTGCAAGAAAAAATCTGTTACTACTGCTCTATAAAAGGAATCAACTTACAGAAAGGAATTAGCTTACTGCTCCTCCACAAAATGAATCAGCAGCTTCTAGAAAAAATTTTGTGTAACTGCCCTCCCGCTTCAACTCATCCCTTCCACCTCACCTTTCCCTTCCCCTCTCCCCTACTCGGCTCAACAATGGCGGGTCAACTTCTCGACGACAAGGCCGTCGCCGCCCCCACTGACGAGGCTACTACCTCCGCCAATCGCATGCAGTACGCGGACCACGAAGCCATGGCCATCGACAGGGGCAGATCCAACAGGGGGGCTGGGGGGCTTTAGCCCCCTACCCCCGACGGAGTAGTGTAGCCCCCCTAAGCCCCCCTAAGCCCCCTAAAATTTTTTAGATATATATGTGTCGCACGGGGGCTAAAGTAGACTTAATTTAATTACGAAGGCACCAAAGCAGTCCGGCACACTCGGGCGCCACCGCACCAGCCGACCCACTAAGCATCGGAAAAGGCTTGTGAAAAAAAAGAAATACACAACTGCAGCCGAACCTTAGTTTCCTCTCTCACTCACGCGGCGGCAGCTGATTCGGGCACAGGCCGGCGCGAGGTGGTCGGTGGCGGCTTGGTGGCCCGACAGCTCACGCAACGCAGGTGATCAGTGCGGTTGTGGTGCGACAGCCGGCACATTCGGCGACCCGGCCCGACGGCTTGGCGGTGGCCCTAGGTGGCTGGCCGTGGCCGAGCACAGGCGCACGACCGCCGACCGCACAACACATGTAATTTTCTTTCTTTTTTTGTAAACATTGCTTATATAAATTATAAATTAATTCTAAAATTTAAGTTCTACAATTCAAAATTGGTGCAACTCAAATAAGTAGGCTTTGAGATTCATATTCCTAGAAAATGGTAAAGCGAGATGTGAAAAGTACATGTCCATTACTTCTATTTGTAATACCTATAAATTGTAATGCCTATAAATTTATGATTTAATTATAGATTAGATCAAAATGTCAAAAAGAACATTGCTTACATATTTTTCAAATTCAAGCAATGCTAGTGGTAGTGGTACTCCAACAGGAGGCACTAATGAGATCAAAGTCAAATGAAAAAGCCTAAAATAGAGTTTACATACTCAGATATAATTGGTGATCCAGCAAAACGCAAGCTAATTGAAGAGTACCCATATGAAATTAGAGATCAAGTAAGAAGGGCATATGCTTTGAATGGTCCAACCCAACCTATTAATCATATTTTTCCTTCTAAATGGCAAAATGGTCGGTGGAGATAATTTCAACAATCATGGTTTGGTGAATTTGATTGGCTAGAGTATAGCATTTCAAAGGATGTAGCTTATTGTATATATTGTTATCTTTTCTTTCTCCTTGAAAAGCCTGAAAAATTTGGGAATTCTATCTTTGCGAAGAAAGGTTTTATTAATTGGAGGAAAGCTGTGGATGCATTTCGTAAACACACTAGTTGCAAGACTCACACAGATGCTCGATTGAGCTGTGTTGACTTTATAAACCAAAGAACAAGTGTGGCTAGAAAAATTAATGAAATTAGCAAGGAGGAAGAAAAACGATATGAGATTCGCTTGACATCTTCTTTAGATGTTACAAGATTTCTTATAATGCAAGATGGTGCTTTCCGTGGACATGATGAGTCTACTACTTCTCTCAATAAGATACATTTAGGGAGATGGTTGATTGGTACAAAGAGAAGATTGAGATAGTGAAGGATGCATATGATAAAGGTTCTAGAAATTGTCAAATGTTATCTCCTAGTATACAAAAGGATCTTACAAAGGCATATGCAGAGGAAGTGATGACAGTGATTATGGATGAGATTCGTGGCAGGAACTTCTCCGTGCTTATTGATGAGTCTCGAGATGTTTCTATAAAGGAGCAAATGGATGTGATTCTGAGGTTAGTAGCCATTGTTTTTTTCATTACTTGTCTATTTTAAAATTATGTGCTAATATAGAATAAACTTTGATGTGCAGATTTGTAAATGATGAAGGAAAGGTGTTGGAGATGTTTGTTGGACTTCGACATATTGAGAGATGTACAGCTGCTACACTCAAAGAAGCTTTGCTTGAAATGCTTGGTAGCCACAATTTAAGCATCTCTATGCTTCGTGGGCAAGGTTACGATGGTCTCCAATATGAGACGTAAATTTAATGGTGTGCAAAAATTAATTCAGGATCAAAATCCATATGCTTTCTATGTCCATTGTTTTGCACACCAGTTGCAATTAGTGGTTGTTGTCGTTTCAAGTTCTACTCTAGCCATCGCAAACTTGTTTAACTATGTTCCTTTGATAGTCAGCACTGTGGGCGCTTCTTGTATGAGAAATGATGCCTTACTTGCAAAACATTGTGATGTGTTGTTACAAAAAAATTGAGAATGATGAGATTCTTATCGAAAAAGGTTTAAACCAAGAAAGTATCATAGTTAGACCCGGAGATACTAGATGGGGTTCCCATCTAAAAACTTTGCTTCGGATTTTGGTGATGTGAGAGGCTAGCATTGATGTCCTTGAGATAGTAAAGAAAGATTCTGTTAAAACAACATCTAATGGTGGAGCTTTTGGTTTAATCAATAAAATAGAGAACTTTGATTTTGTCTTTATCATGCACTTAATGATAGAATTGTTGAGACTGACAGACGGTTTGTCACGTGCTTTGCAAAGAAAAGATCAAGATATTGTTGAAGCAATTCATTTGATCATGGGTGTGAAAGATAGCTTGCAGGATATGAGAGAAAATGGATGGGAAACATTATTCAGGAGAATAAAACAATTTTGCAAAAAGAATGGGATAGAAGTGCCAGATATGAACAAGTTAGTAAATGCCCGTGGAACATCTACACAAAGAAAGCAAAAGGTAACAAACATGCATTTCTACCATGTTGATATTTTTATCGCTGCTATCGATGCCATTTTGTCGGAGATGAACCATCGGTTTGGTGAAATTAGTTCAGAGTTACTAGATTGCATGGTTTCTCTTAACCCAAGGAATTGTTTCTCTAGTTTTGATGTGGACAAACTTATGAGACTTGCTAAGATTTATGCCGAAGATTTTGATATTGGTCAAATTATTGTATTGCCAAGTCAACTTAGAGAATTTATTGCACGTACCAGAAGAACCGAAGAACCGAAGATTTTGTTGGGTGTACTAAGCTTTCACAAGTCTCTGAAATTATGGTCAAGGTTGAAATACATAGATCTTATCCATTGGTTTATCAGCTTATTGAGCTAACATTAATACTTCCATTGGCAACGGCTTTAGTTGAGAGAGTTTTTCAGCTATGTCTATTATAAAGACAAATTTACGTAACAAAATAGGTGATGAATGGCTAAATGACTTGATGATATGCTACAACGAGAAAGAGATATTTAGAAGCATCAATTCTGAGAAAATTATAAAAAAGTTTGAAGCGATGAAAACCCGACGTATGTTAGTGCCCCAAACAACATTGCGGTATGCGCTTTTATTTTGAGAACTCATACTGTTGAATTAGTTATTTGCTTTGTCTTCAATATATTCTTTCTTGCTTTATTAGGCATGAAGACGATGCCTAGAAGGAGGAGGCGCGCGATTAAAAGAGAAAGGACCGTTATGGAGGAAGGCGGATGTTATCATCTTCTCCCTTGCGGGGAACAAGGCTGCCCTAGCGGCCATGGCACGGAGGACACGGCCCCGCCCGAGCGTGGCGAGCAAGACGGGCTCGACGCCCTGAGCGGGATGGTCCTCCCGGTCCACGTCACCGGCACGGCCCAGCACAACCCGGAGGTGCGGGTCCAGGTAGCCGACGGGGAGCAGATCCTGGCCAACCATGAGATACCCGCCGTCGACACCACCCTCGACCCCGGCCACACGGACGACGACGACCTCGCCCTCCCCCTTGACCCTGGCCACACGGACGACGACGACCTCGCCCTCTCCCTCGACCCTGGCTACGAGAACGACGACCTCGCCCTCCCTCTCGACCCGGCTATGAGAACAACGACGATGACGAGGAGGAGGAGGACGACGACAAAAACATAAGTCCACCTTCACCAGCTGCGCAAGAGCGCCATTTTGTTGGTGTTGTGGCCGGCGGCGCTTAACCTCAGTCATTCTCGTGGCATTATTCACCAATACCGACCATGGCATCATCCACCCTTCCGCTGATCTCCTCCTCCCTCCGGGACCTCATGGTGGAACTTCCACTGTTGTGCCGCTCCCAGTGCCAGCTCTGGTTCCATTGCCCCCCTCCTGCATCATCATCATCATCAGCGCCAACCGCTGGTATTGTCTCTTTATTCAATTTGCATTGCAGTCTGTTATTTTGCGTGTTTTTTCGATCGGCCTGTGTCAATTCTTTCTTTCGGCTCTCAATTGCAGGAGATATTTTCGAGTTGGACGGGCAGCGGCTCGGGCTGGACGCTCGCGGCGGTACATCAACCGGAGTTCCTCGGGATGGTGGTACATCTCCGTTTCGTGTCCTGTCCATCGTTACCGTGACGATCATTCTGGTAACTGTTGCCTGGTTAGTTCTGTTCGCGTGGTCTCATCTTTGAGTTCTGTTCGTGTGGTCTCTTCTCTTCTCTAAGTTCTGTTCTTGTGGTCTCTTCTTTGAGACACTTCTGTTAAGAAAGAGACGCAATTATGCAGATTCGTTAGTTCGGTTCGTTAGAGCAAATTTTGTTTCTTCTTTTCAACTTCCTAAATAAATAAGGGAAAAAAATTAATCTTTTCCAACAGTTTGACAAATTTTATTTTTATTCGTATTATTTTATAAATAATTTAAACCGACTTTTAAATTTCTATAGCCCAAAGACACCACCTTTGATTAAAAAATACAAACATTATTATTATTATTATTATTATTATTATTATTATTATTATTATTATTATTATTATTTATTAATATTATTATTTATTTAGAAAAAATTGTAGTATATGAAAAACTTGCCTTCAAATAAAACTTAAATAAAACTTACATAAAGGATATTTTTCAGATTCTAGTAATATTATCGCTTTCAAATCTTTTAACATTTTTAATTTATTTACAAATATTATATTATAAATATACTTTTAACATTTTTAATTTATTTACAAATATTATATTATAAATATAGTTTAATGTGCGAAATGAAGTATAATCAAACACACGGTAACAGCCCATACACATGAAAAAAATTAAATTGCTTAAGTTCCATAAAATTTTATGAAAAGCCTTGTTGTTTTTTTAAAAAATTAAAAATAAAAAAGCTATTTGCCACTTGTTGTTTTTTTAAAAAATTAAAAATAAAAAGCTAGAGATGCTTTTAGATCTCATTTTTAGACACTTTTGCATAGATAGGTATCAATGTTGGATACAAAAATGGGAATCTCAACTTTGATTACCACTGGAATGTGAATTGATTTCCCCTGATTGTGAATTGCGTGTGATAATGTATACTTGTCATTTTTTTGGCCGATTTCATTTAAAAAAAACGATCAGTTTCGAATTTGGTGTGCATTTAATCTCTAAGCACTTCTGTCCCCAGTACAATCGGTTAATTCTCAGTTCTTGAAAGGCATAGCTATAAACTAGTATCAAGAGCTCTCATCCATTTTCGAAGATTCCTCGACGCCCTTGAAAGCAACGCGCAGCTTCCTCAGAGAGGATACTTTCTTCCCGTTGTTTTCTGCCATTCCGGTTACATGCACAGTCGCGCGTGCAGCTCCTTTGAGAAGCTCAAACATTGGGACACCCAGGTTTGGTCGCGTCATCTGCTCCAGGACTTCAGGTGACTGCATGTAGAGGTTATCGCCTTCGTGCGTTACACTAGCCCTCGACATTAGCAGCTTGGGGTGCTCTTCAAGCATCTTGATGAACTGTTTAACAGGGAAAGTGTTAGAAATATATGGAACACATCATTCTCTATTCATCAACATAGTAGGATTGTACACGAAGTGTAACAGGTATGCGGAATATGGGCACAAAAATATGTTTGTCGTCGTTTTTCCAAAAAAGGAAAAAGAATTCAATAATTTAGAAAAAACACACACATTTTAGTACAAACAAAGCATGCTGTTTAAACTTTGCAAACAACAACATAACTGACAATGATTTGGAGACTCGGTACAACTGATTGCCATATGACGGTCGTATTCATGCATGTGTAGACAGGTCACAGGTAAGCTAGATAATTTATTGCAATAGCCACTCTACCTCAGAGGTTCAGAGTGCCATAAACAGATGAAGCGCATCACATACTGGCGTTATTATGTGGCTAAGCTAGCAAAGTGAGTCCATCAAGGAAACGTGTTCATGAAATTAGAAATTCTCAACATAGCTTACAAGGTATTGAGTGTATTACTGACCTCCGAGAGGGTAGTCGATGTGCCAAGTTCAATAAGGGTACCAGGTCCACATACAAGGCAATCTTTCTCTCTGGAAAACTCGCTGACATTAATGTGTGTTCCATCAAGGCCATTATATCTGCAGATAGTCAAAGAAAAACTATGAACTTCAAACTGAACATGTTTAAGTTTTCTAATCTGGTCAAGAAATCAATTACTTCAGATGTGCTTGTTAGTTATAGTTAAACAATCTTGGGGATAGATAAATATTCCAAGTCGAAACAAAATTTTAAAATAAGACTCAGAAAGTAGTGAGTAGTGAACTCACGTCAGATAATTCGACACGGTTTTGCTGCAGCCAGAGATAAGCTTAAGAGCTTCCAATGCACAAGCAGCAGAAACAATTGCATTTGTTGAAGCAATGGCTGGGATGATATTCTTGACAACACCCTGTAATTCATGAAAATACACAAAGTAATACACATGTCACATCCCATCAAATTAACAACCATGACTTTCTAATAATTACATGGCACATCAACTAATGATAAGCTGATTTTAGTCATACAATCAAATAAAGAAGCGGAAATGGTTGGCATAAATTTCGATGAAAACTGCCAGAATGGATCACAACCAAAATTAAGACCCCATTTAGCACAAGGACCAAATATTGGACATAATTTTATTTATTGTAGTAAGATCAAATCATCATGAGTGTCAACGTGTTGTACAGAGTAGTACTGGGCATTCGGGTTTACCCGAAATTTCGGTCGGGTCGTTCGGGTTTTCAAAAATGATACCCGAAATATTACCCGATCACCTAATTACCTGAAATTTCGGGTACCCATTATTTCGGGTTCGGGTTTCGGGTAACCCGAGCGGCGACCTGTGAGGGCGGAGTGGCGAGGCAGAGCGAGTGGCGCCGGTGCGAGGGGCTAGCGGCAACGGCGCGAGGACGAGCGGCAACGGCGCGAGAGGCGAGCGGCGAGCGACGCGCGCGCGCGGCGGCGCGGCAGCGCGAGGGCGCGGTGACGGCACGAGGCGGCGGCGCCGCGCGAGGGCTAGCGGCTAATCTTGGGCATTCGGGTTTACCCGAAATTCGTCAGTAGTTCAGGTATTCTGAATTTCGGGTTTTCACAAATGATACCCGAAATATTACCCGATCACCTAAATACCCGAAATTTCGGGTACCATTATTTCAGGTTTGGGTTTCGGGTAACCCGAGCGGCCAACGTTGTGAGGCGGAGTGGCGAGGGCGCGAGGCGACGAGCGCGCGCCGGCGGGCGAGCGGCGGCGAAGGGTGCGAGAGGCGGCAGCGGCAGTGCAAGGCGGCGGCGCCGGCGCGAGGGCTAGAGGCAACGGCACGAGATGAGCGGCGGCGGCGAGCGGCGAGAGGCGAAGCGACGACGGCGCGGCAGGCGCGAGGCAACGGGACGAGCGATGAGCGGGCAGCGCGAGTGGCGGCGGCGCCGACGCGAGGGCTAGTAGCGACGGCGCGAGGGCTAGCGGCGACGGCGCGAGCGGCGACGATGCGAGGAGGAGGCCGAGGTGGCGGCGGCGGCGACGCGAGTGGGACGGGCTGCTTGCTCGGTTAGGGTTAAGGCTGGGCGCGAGCGGGCGGGTTACGGGGTTACGGGTTGCGGGCGCACGGTGCACAGGCTAGCTGCAGCACTAAGACTTCGGGTTGTTCGCGTTATCGGGTACCACAAGTTACAACCCGATTAACCCGAAATAATATCGGGTTTTCAAGTTTATCTACCTGACATCAGTGTTCGGGTTTCGGGTTCGTTTTTTTTTTGGGTTCGGGCTTCAGCTCGGGTTTTATGCCCACTCCTACTAGCGGTAACGGCGCGAGGGCGAGCGGCGACGACGCGAGGCGAGCGGCGACGGCGCGGGGCGAGCAGCGAGCGGCGCCGACGCGTGGGCGAACGGCGAGCAACGCCGACGCGAGGGCGAACGGCAGCGGCGCCGCCACAAGAGGCTAGCGGCGAGCGGCGATGGCGCGAGGCGGAGGCGAGGCGGCGGTGGCGCGGGAGGACAGAGCTGCTTGCTCGGTTAGAGGTTACTTCTGGGCGCATTCGGGCGGGTTACAGGGTTGCGGGTTGTGGACGCACACTGCCTGGGCTGGCTGTGGGCGCTGAGACTTCAGGTTGTTCGGGTTATCGAGTACTGCAAGTTACAACCCGACTAACCCGGAATAATATCAGGTTTTCAAGTTATCTACCCGACATCAGTGTTCGGGTTTCGGGTTTCGAGTAGTTCGGATTCAGGTTTGGTTTTTTTTGGGTTTGGGCTTCAGGCTCGGGTTTTATGCCCACCCCTAGTACAGCGAGAATGTTATTCACATACTGATCAAATAGCACAAAAGAATTGTTAGCATAAGTACAATCGATGACAAGTGACAACATGCTAATGGAAAGAAATTGTTTGAGCACCAATTAAACCGTGAAATATCCTCACAAATTATAAGATCAATTATATAAGAAATCTGTGTGGATCAAACCCACAAAGCAAAAAAGGCAGCACCTGTGTAATAGGATCCAAATGAAAGGTATCGAGATTAACTTATACCATATTCACTATGCAGCTAAACCGATTATTAAAAATATAAACAAGTTATGGTTAAACATAACTTAAACAAGTTGTAAGTTATTAACCCTAACATAGGACAATTCTTATCCATAGTTTATAACCTTACTAGCAAAAAGCCCGTGCGTTGCAACGGGACGACAACGCAGGGAGAGAAGCAGGTGGAGGGCGAAGGTCCACGCGACGACGCGGGAGCTCCGAACGGCGACGGATGGGAGGGGCGCAGGTGCAGCGCGGGGCGCCACGCAGATGGGGACGGAAAAGAGGGACGCAGGAGGTCTTTTTTTCATCCAAGTCCTCCCTTTTTTTCAGCATTGGGACTGCGGGTTAATTTTATAAATACTCAAAGAGTTTTCTGCAAAATAACCCTTTTTTCTTTTTTTTAAAAATAGCCAGGCGGACTGCGGGTTAATTTCGGAAAAACTCAAGAGGTTTTCTGTAAAATAGTCAGGCAAAACAAAATTTTGATGGAAACACTACTTGCTTTATAGATAGTTATAGACTTACATCATAAAGCCGCCCAAGATGGGGGCATCGGCTGCTTCTACCTGACACCAGCTTGACCATGTGCACATAGCCTAGTAGCCCAGAGTGCAAACCTACAAATATCCTGATCTGTAACCGAAGTAAACAAATGGACACACCTAATTTCACCTATTAGTTTTAGCCAGCTAACCTAATACGAGGGTATCATGGAGTGCCAAAAAACAGAGAATCTTGGATTTGCCATATAAATAGCAGTAGGTTTTTCCTTTCAGCCGCATCTATACTAACTCCAAAAATTTACACCCACACCCAGCCAGCAGTGGAGAAAATCACCCACTCAACACCATATTGTTGGTCGCTTTATGAATCTTACATTTTCTTTAACCAATGTTGGATCGTTTATCATTTCAGTCAATAAAGATTAAAGGATTTCCCAGAAAAAAAAGGTTGAAGTTGGTGTGACTATAGAACTCATGCCTTATTACCAGAGTACAAGACAAGAGCATAAGAAGGCACAAGATCTCTCTCTCTCTCTTTATATATATATAGAGAGAGAGAGAGTTGGGCTACTGTGTGGCGCACCGCACAGCCCCATCCCGTGTGGCATGCCCGAATCTCTAATTTGAAAACTCAAATTGAAAATCCGAACCGTTCAAATTGTTCTACATATTAATATCTCCTTGTAGACTAAATTTTATATTTTTTTGAATTTTTTACTATTTTATCGGATAGGTCAAAGATGCACTAATCCAACGATTTCATGGAGAAAAATCAGCCCAAAAGCCAGGTGAACAAACAAAGAACGGACCTGAGTAAACGAATATGTAACTCCAGATATCCCAAAAAGTTCTGCTCTCTTTAAAGCCTGTATTACAAAGAGGAAAAGGATTAGAGAGAAACCAGAGATAAAATAAATTTCATGTCATGAAGTAAAGCAAACCTCTGAGTAAATCCACTGCATATGTTCTGCATCATCAGCATCAAAAGGTTTCCCAGGATGAACCTACAAGAGTGACTTCAATTATTAGGGGGAAAAGGTTCAAAGAGCAATTATACAGAGACTAGAACAGTACCTCATTCCATTTGATTAAATGAGCATACTCAATGCAATGAGCTGCAGTTCTCGGAGTCTCAGCAAGTGTACATAAGGGAAATTTGACCTGGGGAGGGAAAAGCCATATGTTGCATTCAAAACAAGGCGTTGTCCCAGGTATAATGACTCTAGCATGACCTTTGAAACCTTCAGTCCCACCATCAATCATAGGTTTAAGTGTCTCAGGGATTGGCTTATCATCTGAATCATACTCTGCAATAGCAATTACATATTGGCACTGTAACACTGCACTGAATATACTAAGTTTGGTACTGTAAACAGAACTAAATAACAATATACTCCCGCTGATCATAAATAGATCTCTTTGGGCATCGACATTGTCTCCTAGATGCAATTCTGATCACTAATGTCTTTTGTAAAATATTTGGAAACCTATTAAAATATACTATTGCAAAAATAGGTTTCAAGACAAATCTACATGTATGATTTTCATATATTCAATTTAAATACTTGACAACATTGATACTCAAAGTTTTAAAAGTTTTACTAGATGCATGTACAAAACAACATGGACAATCACGAATCAGCATAAGCAAACTTCATAAACAATGATGAGTAAAAATTATCTGCACACTAAATTTGGATTTAAATAACCATGATTTTTGTCTGCACGGTATCATATACATTACCACTTGGCAAAGAGATATTTACAAGGTTACTCCAATTCCTCACCAATGTTTTTTCAGCAGTTTAATCATCCTGAAGCTATCTCTGGCATGAGTGTGTAGGTTATCATATCACTTCATAATTTAATGTCAAAAGTTTTATACTGAAAGAGGAGAGATGAAGATGTTGTAGAACTCGAGACATAAACTAGATTAAATATCTGTTTCCCATTCCCACGCAGGAGAAAAGATAAAGAAAGAAAGAACGGCTAAGGAAATATGTACCTAAGAAACCACAAGCCACGGAATTGATATAGCTTCGAGCTTCAATTGAATCTAGACCAAGAACAATTATCGAGAATTGACTGTAGAACTCTATCTCTTTATCTTCGATCCTACAGAAATGTGGAACAATGTTCACTCCACTAACTCGCTCCATAACCCTCTTTGCTGCAACCTCAGCCTTGGACTTCCCAACATCTTGAACCCTGTAAGAGAGTACATGTAGCACTTATCGAGACGAATAAGATAATAATAAAAACACAAATACAAACATGAAATGTCAAAACAGACAAACGCCAATGCTGCACCTAACTGAAGGTTGTAACTTGGCTCTCAGAGAAGCCAAAACATGGGATTTTTTTCTTTCCATTCAGGTTTTGGCTTTGAAAACTCAAAATAGGCTTTCTGTAGTTATCTACCATCCCTTTCTTAGGAAATATGCATGAGCCATCGCTTAACTTAATTTTGTCTAAGGTTTATGCTATTCCGTGAACTCAGAGCTGGTAAGCAACTGAACTACAACGGAACAACCACCTCAATTGCATTCAATTGAACCAACAGGCATAACACTCTTAATTCTATTCACCCATTCTTCGCGGATGTTACGCACTCTTACTGAATGCTAACGAATCTTTTCAGTCGACCAACCCCACTTATAGATGGTTGGCTCTTGCCATTTGAACACAGCATCAAATCCTGACAAACTCCCATCACCGAATCTATATGTTGTCCTCACGGGTTGTAGGACAGCAAGAATCCGATGGCACAGCACAGCGGTCGGGTAATCCGGTAACCTGAAGAGGAACTGGCGGTTGAGGTTGGAGACGTCGATGGTGTCCATGTCGATGACGTGGATGTTCTTGAAGCCGGAGAGTGCCAGGTCCTTGAGGAGCTCGCACCCCAGCCCACCCGCACCCACCACCAGCACCTCCACGAGGCTCCCCAGCGTGTCCCGCAGCTGCAACGCACGGACCAACGATCTCAGCTCAGGACAAACGCAAGAAACACACAGAAAGAGAGAGAGGGAGAGGGGGTGGAGGTGGCGGCGGCTGACCCCGGGGCTGGGATTGAAGTCGGCGTGGACGAGGTTGCCGGGGCGGGAGAGGAGCAAGTCCAGATCCCTCCACCGCTCGGGCTCCGTCGGCGGCTCCTCGTCGGGGGAAGCCATCTCGTCGCCTGCTTCGACGGTGGGGAGGGGGAGGAGGAATCAATGGTAGAGACCTAGAAAGAGAGAGTGCTGATGCGGCGGAGGCGAAGAGGAAGGAAGGGTGAGAACCCAGGGGCTTTGGCGTGGACGGCTAGGATGCGTGCTGCGTCCGATCGGACGGCAGCAACAGAGGTTTCCACTTTCCAGGCTGATCGAGTTGGCATCTTTGTACCTTAAAAGTGTGCTCGAGGAGGTTCTAGCAGGGGTAACTTCTCACAAAATCTTCAGCTCATTTTAGATTGTTATTCCGATTAAAAATCTGTAGTTGTAAGATTAAAAATAAACTAAAATAAGAAGTTGAGCTATCAACCAACAGATTTTTAGAATTTTAAGATTCCAAACAGGTCAAATGCTCATTTACGTCATTGGGACATAGATAGATGTACAATCTTTCATAATCAAAGAAAATAATTTTTTTGTGTGTCCACATTCACGGTTAGAATTTTTTTATGGAACAAAGAGAATGATAGAGTTAATTATATTTATACCATTATAGATTTAACTTTTTAAAATATGTCGTTATAATTTGCACATTTTGGCTAACACCGTTATAATTCGTATATTGGTTGAAACATGCCACAAGTCAATGTTTTTTACTCGTATTGGACATAATACCTCATTTTCCTTCAACATCCTCCTTTTATCCTTTTTTAGCCGGAGATCAAACAGTGTGCCCATAACGTATAGCAACATTATCTCGCTCAAGACACACCAACTTGAAAAGAAACGCACATCACGTCGACTTAGAGCCTCTCCTTCTGGGGTAAATGAAGAAAGAAAGAAAAGACTCAATCTAATAAAATGTGTCCTGCAGGGATGAGAACAGATGATGGCTTCTTTGATTTATGCAAGCTTCGAATGCATGCGCGACGATTCTGATTCAGGAGCATCTAGGTGTTAAAAAAACTCCAAAACAATGGCAAGAGCCATCGTCATTGTTACCGTCATCGGCGGCTGCGACAGGTGTTACATGTTGTTGAGTTGGTCGTGGATGGGAACCTACACTCGCTCTAGCCGCATCCCATGATGATGGAGATAGAGTGAGAAAGAGAAGGAGATTGTCCTCATCACTTCCTCCTTCTCTCTAGAACTCCTGTCAGGGAGATCCCCTCGGATTGTGTCACCATCGCGTCATCACCTCACACCCGTGGACGTCGCCTTGATCCAGCCTCGATAAAGCTCATCGAGGGAACCACTACGCCTGCAATGCTCCGATGAGCCCCAATCTTCCTGAAGCCCCTCCACTTCGTCGTGCCGAAGTCGACCCGAAGAAGGCCCTACCTCCACCAACGCTCCACTTGGCTAACCCCCGACCCTCCACTGATGCTCTGCCTAGCTGCGCTGCCCTAAAGACCGTCATGTTGAGTTGTCATTTTCAGATATAGTGGTGGAGAAAGATGAGAGAGAGGAGGGGAAGAAGGAAGAAAATGGGGCAATTTTATTAAAAGAATTTAGCAAATATAATTAATGGGTAAGCAGTGAATATATTCAATAACCATAAAATTATAATGGATGGTTCCAAAGTAGCTGAATAATAATATCGTATTTTAAAATGGAAAAATTTATGATGACACGGATCCGATTAACTTTTTCTTTAACAGACAAGTGACGAACACTGGCACAGGGACGGTCCAGATCAACCCACGGCCCACGGCCAAGCCGTCAACGGTCAACACAACTCGAGCAAAACCCCCAACTCCTCTTCGTTGCGCCTCCGCTTATCCGCTCTCGGACCGTCGCCGCATCCGCTCACACAGCTCGCTCGCTCGCGTTCCCCCGCGCCCGCCTCTGCCATGGAGGCGGCCGCCGCCGCCTTCTCCCCTCCGCGCGTCTCCCCGACGCCAGACCGATGTTCGCTACCCTCCCCGCCTCGCCCTCCCCCACCTCCGCTTCGCCGCCCGCCCCCGCGCGCTCTCCGCTTCCGCCCCCGCCCCCACCGCCGCGGCGGTGGCCACCAAGCAGCGGTTCTTGGCGCCGCCGCACCGGACCCCGCGGCGCCAGGTGGCGGCGGCGGCCGCGGTGGCGCCAGGGACGTCGTCGCGATGGTACGACCTTGGCCTTCACCTGCTACACTACCTAACCTGGCTGCGCCTCCGAGCGAGCGAGCTGGCGTGGACTGAAGTGGCGTCTCCTTGTTGCAGGTGGTGCCGTTCCTGAGGGGGACCGCGTGGCAGCAGCCGCCGCCGGACCTGGCCTCGTTCCTGTACAAGAACAGGATCGTCTACCTCGGGATGTGCCTCGTGCCGTCGGTGACGGAGCTCATGCTCGCCGAGTTCCTCTACCTCCAGTACGACGACGCCGAGAAGCCCATCTATCTCTACATCAACTCCACCGGCACAACCAAGGTTTGCTGCATCCGATTCAGTTTTGGTTATACGATTTCCAGTAGGCTTGATTGATTAGTGAATGGGCTCACGCACCTCAATTTAGGGTAGCTTGTGGATCATGAAGGTCTCTACCCCTCAATTTTCATGATCTGTTCAGATTCTTTTACTTTGCCAAATGATTCAGATAATGTGCAGTTTATACATCTTTGAAATGATTAGCAAGTGAGGCAGGAAATCAAAAGTTTTATTGAGCTAGAAAACGCAATTCCCGTTTATGCCTATCACCTTTTCCAGTAGCACATCATCTTAACAGTCTACATTGTTTTCTCCTATCAGAATTATTATTGTCCCGTTTTTGGCATAAATTGTTTTGATATATTTCTCTTCCTTCTTACTTAGAATGGCGAGAAATTGGGTTATGAGACAGAAGCTTTTGCGATATATGATGCTATGAGGTGATTTCCTACCTACGCACCACTTTCTCTCAAACCTATTGCTCTTCCTGTTTCCTCTACAAATGATTTTGCAATTGGGTGTTCTCTGATGTCAACTTTTATACTAGTAGTTACTTCTTTATGAGGAGCACTTTTACTGTATAGGAAGTTTGAATCAATTTGACTATAACCTTAGCCATATGGACAAATTCAGTTGATTGCACTTTATGGTGGAAGTGGAAAGCATGATTTAAGATACAAAGACTCAGATATTCCTCACATGGAACTTAAAAGACACATAAATATGCCTCGTATGGTTCTCCCTGATTAAATTCTAGTAATTCCCGTGTTACCACAGATGGATCTATGTCTTAGTGTAACAGTGTGCACTGTGCCAGAGGCTATATTGACCCAGAATAGAGGAACAGTGTTCCCTGCTGTTCAGCAGAAGACCATAGTAATCTCTGCCCAGGATGAGCCACAGCCACCAGTCCATCAGTTACCGATTTCCATCTGACCTTCATCTTTCCTATTGACCATTTGAAATTCTGTTTGAACAAATACTACAACACTTGACCAACTACTATAAATACTTATTTTCCCAATTTTTGTTGACATATGGTGATTATATCTGACTTCCAGCTTCAAAATACTGTAAATTTATACAAACAGTAGACTCAAGGTTCCACGTACAAGGATTTTTTTTCGTGCTACACATAATTTAGTTACAGAATAGAATAAAATCTGTTTAGCTTATGATCTCCATTAGTTCTTACCGTGCACCTTTTAACTTCTACTAGTTGTAATAAGGTTACTGGTCTTGGAAGCTCTGCAGGATTGTAGTGGTTATAGCTGTTAACATGCTGTTATTCTCATCCAAAATTCATTCTTCAATTTCTGTACTTGTTGTTTTACAAAATATGCTCATGCAACCTAGCGATTGCAGTAATATTTCTGGAGTTCTGTCTCATATTTTCACTAAATACAGGTATGTTAAAGTGCCAATTTTCACCTTGTGTGTTGGCAATGCATGGGGAGAAGCTGCTTTACTCTTGGCTGCTGGTGCTAAAGGTAACCGTGCTGCGCTTCCATCATCGACGATAATGATAAAGCAGGTTATTTTCTTTTCCATCAATTAATAGAGACAGCAGTTTAGTTTCTACCTTGGACAAGTCTATGTCTATCACACCCCACTAGTAAGACAACTATAGCAGAATGTGTCACATTCTTGCTCTTCGATTGTGGTGCACACTTGGATATACTTATTTTGTGAACACACAATTCTGTACAGTATCAGTAGTCTTTGCTTCCTATAAAATACAAGGATAATGATCTTATTCTTCTGACCTTTAATGTGCAGCCAATTGGTCGCTTTCAAGGACAGGCGACAGATGTTGACATAGCAAGAAAAGAAATCCGAAATGTGAAGATAGAAATGGTATTTTTTCCAAGGACAGCCTATCCTATTTTTTTTCCTATCCATTTTGTAAGAACGAACTGATAATGTCAGCTTAATTGCAAACTAAATCAACATCATTTAACATGTTCATGTCTTTAGCAGTCATAGCAATTATGCTAGTTCATAACTGGTGCTTGAATGCTCTTCTTTCAATTGAACATTGCCACACGACAAGAACATTAGAGTTCTTAGCTTACCTGAATTATCAAGTAAACAAAATTATACATTGAATAGCTAAATGCATGTGCTGTGCTACGCCTATGAATAAAAGAAAATATGTCATAATAATTCCATACATAAATAAAATATATTTTTGCATGAAATATGTTATCCGCTTGTTTGTTACTACCTCTGTCCCAAAAATATTAGGGATTTTGCTCATGTGACTACACGGGCAAAATCCCTTATATTTTGGGATGGAGGTAGTATAAGGGAGTGCTGACCTTGATCATATATGTGGCAAGTACTTGCAACCCATTTATTTTGGTTCTGTAATTCTAAAAAATATCAGGGCGGTAATTTATGAAAACTGCAGCTGGAAGAGGTGGGGTGGCAGGTTTGCTGTCACCACCACCAATGCAGTATTTTAAGAGGAAGTATAGATAATCTGTTATCCATATTAACAATACTACCTAGTCACATTTATAATCTTGCCGGAAGTGTGCAATGGAAAATTTGGCCTCCTGTCTTAGGGAGTGAATGGCAACTGAACAATAGTTTCTGTCTTCATATAATTGCTGCCAGGATCCCGATGTCCTGAAAATTAGGTGGATACAATGATTTGGAAGTGTGATAGCTCTTTGTTATGTTTTGGGGCAGCATTTGTGTGCCTTGGAAATGATAGAAGACAATACGTAGGACCTTTTTTAGTTTTCTGCAGCAACCCACCTCAAGAATGGCTGCACACAATTTATCTGAAGCCAAAATCTTATAAGGATACAAACTTCTTGTTGGAACTGATGTTGGTGAAATTTTAGTTGCATTGCATTAGATTTGATACAAACTGGGTTTCCCTTGTGTTACTTTCAGCCATGCTCCATTCATATTTTGCAGTAGCTGCCCAAGAAGATAGAACTGAAGGGGCAGGCAGTCTCTTTCAGTAGGCTATTTACAATTCAACATGTAATGTACTGTATGTTTTATTTCAGATTAAGCTGCTGTCAAGGCATATCGGTAAATCAGTAGAAGAGATTGCTAGGGACATCAAACGGCCTAAATATTTCAGTCCCAGTGAAGCTGTGGATTATGGCATCATTGACAAGGTAAAATTTCTGGAATGATCAAGAAAAAAAAACCTGGCCTAATTTGATGGTGTTCTTCCACAGGTGCTGTACAATGAGAAAAGCCAGGAAGACGGTGGCGTCGTATCGGAGCTCAAAAGATCAAATTTGATATAGTGTTACAGCTAGACACATCTCCCCCTGTAAGTTGGTGATAGGTCAGACACACGACATGCTTTTGTAGTACCAGAGTAGCTGCCGTTCATTAGCTGGCCTGGTTGTAGAACATCGAGCTGGATTGGCAATGCAAATATGCAATACGCGCTGATACTTTTTTTGATATGGGCTTTCCAAATTGGTGCGTGATTCTCGTCCTCATGGGCTGGTGTGAAACTGAATTTTTTTGGTTCTCTGGATTTGCTCTGGTTGCAATCGTGATTCGTGATGCTTGAATAGTGAGCACTAGTGAGTGCAAGTGCTGACATACCTCTTCATTCGGGTGCTAATGTAATTGCGCGACATCCCTATTTAAATTTAGGGAATTGCTATATAACATACTGCTGAAAAAAATGTTTTGTCAACCGAATTTGAGGGCGTTGGATTCTTCTAAAAGTTCGTTCTGGGTTTCTGGGCATACACTGGCAATAGTCGCATACACTGGCAATAGTGGTGGCCAGATGGGCCAGGCCGAGGCGTGCCGGCCCGGGCATGGCGATTGTTCACCGGCACGGCCCGGCACGACACGTGAGGAGATGAGCCGTGTCGGCATGACCCGGTGATGTGTGTTGTGCCTAGGTCGTCGCTCGAGCTCGTGGGCCGGCACGGCATGCTTATGGGCCGACACGACACAGTAGGGATCAAGTGCTAGGCGGAGGCTAGGGTTAGGGTTTAGGGTGGCGGTGGTGGCGGCGGCGGCGGGGAGCGACGGGGAGAGGGGGTGGGTGGAGAAGTTGAGGAGGTCGACGAACGACGGGGAGAGGAGGAGGACCGAAGGTCGGCGTCTCGATGACGACGGCGACACGGAGCGATGGCCGGATGGGTGCACGGAGGGCTCGACGATGCGGCGCGGAGGGGGCTCGACGGAGGCGGCTCGACGTAGGCGTCGGGCGGAGGTCGGCGGCGTGGTGTGGAGGCTCGGCGACGAGGGTGGAGGCGGTGTGGCGCAGAGATGGAGGACGCGAGTGCGGGAGGCGGGCGGTGGAGGCGGCGTCGGCGCGGAGGACGGAGGTAGGGGTGCAGTACGGATAATATTCGGATTCCATCCGAAAATCGGATACGATAGTGTCATCCGGATAATTTTCGGATAATTTCGGATTCGGAAACGGAAATGGATATTTTTTTCTCGGATACGGATACAAATACGGTAGAGACATTATCCAACGGATAGCGGATACGGTCGGATAATATCCGGATACCTCAAAAATCGGATACGGATATTGTCGGCCGGATAATTTTCGGATAATTTCAGATTCGGAAACGGAAACGGATAATTTTTCTCGGATACGGATACGAATACGGTAAAGGCATTATCCGACAGATAGCGGATACGGTCGGATAATATCCGGATACCTCATCGGATAATATCCGGATCCTAGGTGTGAAGCCTTTGGCCAGCCGGCTCATGACCATAACTCCATAAGCCCAACAAAAAAAGCACTATTTTGTGATAAACTATTTAAATTATGATATACACTTATGTGAGTAAATTATTTTTTTATTATAAATGTCTACAATTACTATGCTTGATTTATAATGATATTTGATATGAAAGATAATATGATTATGAAATTAGTAAAACAATGTTGATATGGATATTTAAATTTTATTATATGTGTTGCTTAATGAAAAATTATAAATATTAATTAGTTTGAGAGGGTTTAATATTCGATCAATATCCGTTACCATATTTGTTTCGATTCGTATCCGTTTCGTATTTGTTTCCGATATTATTTGTTTCCGTTTTCGTATCCGAGGTTTCCGATTCCGAATCCGATTCTGAAAAAATATGAAAACAAATACGGTATATGTAGTTTCCGACCGTATCCGATCCGTTTTCATCCCTAGACGGAGGGAAGGGCAGACCCGGCAACAGCGTCGGCTGGGGGAGAGGAGAGGCAGAGTCGGCACCGCAGCAGCTAGGTTTTTGAAGTCTGCCATTTTTTCATTTTTTGAAATTCGCACAATGTGTGTCGGGTTGGTTTTGGCTTGTGGGCTGATTTCTGGCACGTGGGCCTTAAGTATGCCCTTGCCGACATGGCACGGCCTGACCATCTGTGGGTTGTGTTTGGGCCGGGAGTACGGTATTTTGGGCCGGGAGTATGGTATATGGGCCGGCATGACATGACCCGTTATAGAAGCCGTGTCAATGCCGTGCGGCCCATTCAGGGGCCGTTTAGATCTAAATCCAATGTCCTCTGCGTGTGCCACACACGCACCTGCAACAGTCCAACTCCACTTATGCACAAATAAAAAAAAACACACTCTCGGTGATGCGGAGCTCATCAACGGCGACGCGGAATCGTGGCCGCGACGCCACCCTCATTTTCTCTAGCGGGACGAGGTCCCGAGCACTTCCTCGGCGAGGCTTCCAGGAAGCCCTTTATTGGGGATGGTGGCTCGGAGCTCTCCCTGTGCGAGGGATTCTCCCTGTTGATGTGCCCATCGGAGTCAATCCTTAAGCACTTCGGCTTCCTGGCGACGCACCAGCGAGATGGACTCTGAGCTTAGATTTTATGAGGAATGTCACCGGCTGAGGCGCCCATCAGCGCCTCCCCAGTGGTCGTTGTTGGTCCTTGAGTACTCCGGCTTCCCTGTGATGAGTCTTAGTTCTTTAAATGGGTTGATTTGTTCGATCTGTAGCCAATCCTTTTGATTGTTGTGCTTGCCATGATTTGACCTTTTCTGTTTGCTCGTGTACTCGCATAAAATCGAGTAGCCGTTTTTACTAGGCTTAGGATTCTTTTAGATCCCTGATGATTAGCTGATAAAGGATTTTATCTTGATTGCAAAATCAACAGCATGTCTAAGATCAACAATATAGCATGTGTCTAAGATCAACAACATGCTCCACTGTCTTAGCTTTTGTTGGATGGTGTTATATTGTTAGGTAGGATGTGCCCCCTAATTTTAGGGTGTTTCTTACTTTTGGAGTTTTTATGTGCACGAGATAAGCACCTTAAAAGGTCTCTTTTTTATTTTAGGATTATAAAATCAACAACATTCACTGAGTTTGGCTTTTCATTGGTACCAGTACCATGCCCCATCATAAGAGCATATCTAACAGTTCTCCTAAATGATCTCCTAAACCAGATTTAGGGGTTTGAGGGCTAAAAAATCATATCCAACAGCTCTTCTGTACCATCACCTAAAATGTTGAACTCCTAAAATGTTTTCACTCCACTTCTATTCCTGGGGACGAACCCCATCTCCTATCCGGCCATCACGGGCTTTTTCCCCCCACTGCGCGGCGGTGAAATTTCTCCCGCTCTCCCCTCCAGTGTCGCGCTTCTTTTTTTCCTCTCTGCCGTGGGCGTCTGGCCGACGTCAATTTCCACTGAGGCGGTGCTCCCGTCGGCGCCTCCTCCTCTTCTCCCCGAGCAGATCCCTGGTGTGCCTCCTCCCCTTCTCCGCGCGTAGGTTCCTGCCCCCACCCCAGCGTCTCCTTCCTTCGCTTCCCTCCACCCAGGTGTCTCCTCCCGTCGCGCTCCCCGCGTAGGTTCCTGCTCCCACCGGCGACTCGTCCTGCCCCGCCCGCGTGTCTCCTCCTGTCGCCCCACGCATCTGCATCAAAGATTCGGATGGCGCGGTCTAGCAAGGCGATTCCCGGGGTGCCTGCATCACGTGTGGCCACGACAGGGCAAGTACGTCTTGCTGTCGGCAATGGACGTACGGCAGGGACAAGGCTTTCAGCATTTTGGGCTCCAGCAAGAGTGAACAGCAGCGGACAATCTCAACCGACCCCTCCTTCTAGACCCGCAGCTTCCTTCGCTTCGCTGCAAAATTCGCAAGGTTCAGAGCATGGCACCGAGGATGGAGGAGGCGAGGAAGGCACACCCCTCAACAACGTAGATGACCCAATTGAAGGTAACTTTGCATTTTCAGGTTTGACAACATCTAATGTTATCCAAGAAGCGAGTTTTGACAACCTGAAAATCTACTAACCACTTCTTGGATAACAAGCCATCGGTGATTAAGCGAGTTTTGACTGCGGTCCGAGATGAATGTCTTGTGGTCATGGAAATAGTCATGTATCCTACCCCAATAGGTGTATTTATTCGGTTTGTACCCTGAATTGGATCCCGACTAATGTTAATCCACACAGAAACCAACAAAATATCTTCCTCTTCCCTAAAGTTTTTTGATCGTTTCTGTTTCTGAGGTGCCAGGGCATCTTCATCTCTGTTAGTCTCATTGAAACTATAATCCGGAGACACCTCCAAGTTAATACCTAGCTCATTCAATAAAAATTCCTCATTGTTTTCTTCATCTAGCATGGCAGTAAAGTTCATATCATCGGTCATGGTTGCTGGAAAAAACATTCCCAATGAGTATCAGCGTCCATTTCCAAGCAGTAAAAAAATGACAATAATCGAACATTACAAGAATATACATGGTTCATTAGTAATATGAATCTGAATTCTGACACACAGAACTGAAATACACATTCCCAAATGGCATCAGCGTCCATTTTCGAGCATTAAAACATTCATCAATCATTTTCAAAGCAGTAAAACATAGTACTGAATCATAGAACTAAAAATCATAGAATCTTCAGTACTACACGCAAGGTTCAATATTTTGTAATCACAGAACTGAAAGTAGTAAAAATGAATCTTTGGTTTCAATATTCCACTAACCATAAATTACAAAACGGTTTGTGCAGGATGCAAAGTTACCTTCAATTGGGTCATCTACGTTGTTGAGGGGTGTGTCTTCCTCGCCTCCTCCATCCTCGGTGCCATGCTCTGAACCTTGCGAATTTTGCAGCGAAGCGAAGGAAGCTGCGGGTCTAGAAGGAGGGGTCGGTTGAGATTGTCCGCTGCTGTTCACTCTTGCTGGAGCCCGAAATGTTGGAAGCCCTGTCCCTGCCATACATCCATTGCCGGCAGTAGGACGTACTTGCCCTGCCGTGGCCACATGTGATGCAGGCACCCCGGGAATCGCCTTGCTAGACCGCACCATCCGAATCTTTGATGCGGATGCGTGGGATGGCAGGAGGAGACGGGCGGGCGGCAGACGAGACGCCGACGGAGCGGGAACTGCGCGGGAGCGCGGAGGAAACGCCGGGGTGGGGGAAGCGAAGGGAGGAGACGCCGGGGCGGGGGCAGGAACCTGCACGCGGAGAAGGGGAGGAGGCGCACCAGGGATCTTCTCGGGGAGAAGAGGAGGAGGCACCGATGGGAGCACCGCCTCAGTGGAAATCAACGTCGACCGGACGGTCGTGGCAGAGGGGGAAAAAAGAAGCGCGGCACTGGAGGGGAGCACGGGAGAAATTTCACCGCCCGCGCGGGTGGGGGAAAAAGCCCATGATGGCGTGATGGCCGGATAGGAGATGGGGTTTGTCCCCCAGGAATAGAAGTGGAGTGAAAATATTTTAGGAGTTCAACATTTTAGGTGATGGTATAGGAGAGTTGTTGGATATGGTTTTTTAGCCCTCAAACCTCTAAATCCGGTTTAGGAGATCATTTAGGAGAGCTATTGGAGGTGCTCTAATGTTCCTTTGGTTCATAACTACACCTACACCTACATGATCCAAGTGAGTTGGAATAATGCTGAGACATGAATTGAGTGATATTTTCTTTACATCTAAGAAAATTCTCTTAAAGAAAGAAATATAAGAGAAAACATAGATGGTGTGTATTTCAGTATAATGTGTTTTGAGAAATAAATCATGGTAGATATCCATGGTGTGTATTTTGTATTGCTGTTTCAGTATTCTCTGTGAGGATGAGATGCAAGAAGTTGCTGTTAAGAGCCAATTGCAACAGAGGCTGTACTCCAAATGTGACTCCAAATGCGATGTGTTATGTGTCAGGTACAATAAACTCATAGAATGCATCACATTCTAGTACCAGTACATAAATTTTCTAATATTGGTTGCCATGATAATTCCACAAGTGTTCGACTAAGTCTTCTTGAAGCTGAGAGTGGACAACCCTGTCCTTTATTTTCCTATACGCCTCTATAAATTCATGAAGCTCCTGCATTGGTTCATGGGATGCAACAACTGGTTCGTTGACACTCTCAAAAGGTCTCATGTTGGAGCATATTATCTTTCTCGTCCTCGATGATCATGTTATGCATAATCACACAAGCTTTTATAATTTGTCCAATTGTATATTGATCCCACGAACGAGCAGGACCACAGACGATGGCAAACCGGGATTGCAACACTCCAAATGCACATTCCACGTCTTTTCTTGCGGCCTCTTGAGCTTTGGCAAAGTACTTCTTCTTGTTACCCTGTGGCATAGGTATAGTTTTTACAAAAGTTGCCCAATTAGGATAGATACCATCCGCAAGATAATAACCCATCGTATAATTGTGGGCGTTGATGGTATAATTCACTTTTGGAGCCTGCCCTTCTGCCAGCTTTGCAAATTGAGGTGAGCGATGCAACATGTTGATGTCATTATGAGATCCTGGCATCCCAAAGAAAGTGTGCCAAATCCATAAATCCTATGACGCTACGACTTCCAAAATTATTGTGGCCTTGTTTGTGTCCACGAACGACCATGCCATCCTGTTGGGCAATTTTTCCATTCCTAATGCATACAATCTATGGAGCCAAGCGTTCCCGAAAAACCTTGACTTTCGCCAATTTGCAGCAACCGAGCTGCGTCATTTGCATTAGGAGATCTAAGGTACTGCTCTCCAAAAACTTCCACAACCGTGTCAACAAACTCTCTCAAACATTCATGTGATGTGGACTCCCCAATTCGAATATACTCATCCGTGGCATCAGCTGCTACCCCATAGGTCAAAATCCGCATTGGTGCTGTCACTTTTTGCAAGCAAGCAAGCCCAAGTTTGCCGGCCGCGTTTCTTCTTTGTTCAAAATATTTGTTATTCGCTTCGACTGCGTGCATGATCCGCAATAACAGTGCACGCTCCATTCGAAACCTGCAAAGCAACCATATTATGGTACGAACCAATATTTCATAGAGTGATTGAAGACAAAATTTATATTTCCAACCAGCGTCTGAACATGGATGGTCCATATATAGGTTCTTCGGCAAAATAATCTTCGAACAATCTAATATGTCCCGCTTCTCTGCTACGATTAATGACTCGATGACCAAGAATAGAACCCACGCGGTTGCCTCCGTTCTCATTGTCTCCATCCGTTTCTGCTTCATGCAAAATTGATGGGAAGAACTCAATATCATCATTGTTCGACATGTCCTCCAAATAATAATGCATCAACGGGCTACATTTTTCTTCCATTGAGAAAACAACTACAGATCTTTTGGATCTTCCAATGCAAAGGGAAGATGCATCATGATATAAAATAATCAACAAATATGATGCCATAGGATGGCTGCCTACCTATCGCTGCTACCCAAGAGCTGGAGGAAGAAACAGCTGCTGGAGGAAGAAAAGTGGAGGGGAGCAGATGGCGACGACCACTCAAGGCGACGAGTTGGCCTGGCGACGCCATGACCAGAACTGGTGACGCGTGATCGGTGACGCCGATGGCTTCCGCACGTCGGTTGGAATACGATGTGTCGTCGTCTAACAATGCAATTGTGGCAGATGGATCTCTCACGGACGGGCCTTGGGCCGTGGCCTCAGTTGGGCGTGGCCCAATTTCTAATATTCTGTTTTTTCTGTTGCAACATTTAATTTTAGGAACTCACAATTAGTTGTTCTGTTGGAGACCAAGGAGATTCATATCTCCTATTCTTCTGAGGGGACTCCTAAACTCTTGTTTTAGATGATACATTTTAGGAGAGCTGTTGGAGATGCTCTAAGTGGTCCATGTTATGGTGTGTGCTTGTCTATAGTATGTAGAGTTAACTTCCACTCATGTAAAATCGAGCAAGGAACCAGTAATTTATTAGCAATGGAGTTATGAGATTGATGTGTTTTTAAGGTTTTGATTTGACATATATGTGTGTCCTTTCATGTGATGTGCATTTGAGTGTTAAGTAATTAGCAATTGTTTTCAATTTTTGCCTTTTCAAAATCCCTATGACATTTGGAATAACATCAACCTAATTTCATTCCTTGGTCGGGGTTTGCTCATAATTCATACTTGTGCTTTAATAATTTTAGATGAAAACACATATTATTAAATAGTAATGCAAGCAAGTCATAATACTATCTGTGTGTTCGTGTGATTCATCGAGGTAGGTTCATGGCGAATACATCCAATCAATGAATTCTTATCCATAGGATCTTTTGTTAGGTGTGTGTAATCTGCACTGAGTATGATTGGTTCCGTTACTTGTACAGAGCTTTAGCTCACCCTCTAATCAGGATGATATGTACTCTTTAGCTGACATACTTTATTTTTTACAATTTGTACTATAATCAACTAAGCAATATTTTCTAAAAATGTAGGATATTATGTCCCAGCCATAGGAATTAATTTTCTGGTAAGTGGATATGTTCCATTGCTATGTAAATTTATGCCTATCTTAATGGAGCTATTTTTCCTCTAATTTTTTCTTCAATTAGATTAGGCTTAATATTGCCTTGTTTTGTATGGTTAGTTACAGCTCATATTTATAGTGGATTTGTTATTTTTGTTTGATGATCATTAATGAGAAGAGTTCTGTCAGATGTTCACTAATGAGAAGAAAATCAAAAGAATTGTTCTGTTAATTTGTAATTTTAGATGCTGATATGTAGATTTTTAGAGAGAGTTTTGTTAGTTTTGTTAGCAATGAAAGAGTTTTGTTAGTTATTTGAATTCAATAGTGTGGCGTCTCCTCCAGAGATGTCAACTCCCACAATACCACATAACCTCCCAGGAGTCCGGTTATGCGTGAGATAGTACAGATACAAGAACTTCATATATTAATACAAACTATAATGTTTACAACTCATACGATACAAGAAAATTGTGACACTTCCACAGGGATAGCCCGAGTGTAGAGTCGACCTAGAGTTCACGTTCTTCTTTTGGCTTCAATGTTTCCTAAAGTTGTTATATACAAGAGTGAGCACCGATGGTACTCAGCAAGCCAAACTGGATACAATTTTATTTAAATATGTATGCTATATCGACAAGAGAAATAGATGGTAAATATATTCCTAACATGACACTATCCTATTCTTTTATAAAATATCTGATATGAACATCTAAGTATATGAAATACAAACATAACTCTATATTCCATTCCATCCTAAAATTACTTAAATATGAACATTGAAATTTTATAATAGTATTTAAGAAAAATACTCATGCCATTATTCTGGATTCACCCATAGACATAACTCCATTGACCGGGAGTACGGCGTATTCGAATACAATCAACCCTGTAGTGTTTGCCCAGAGGATTAACCTTAGTTAGCCAGACTAAAGGGTAACATAACATTTATATAGTTCTAACCTTTTCTGATGTGTGAACGAGACCTGCAGACTATCTTAATAGGAGCACCAATTCTAACTAGTAACTGATGCATCCATCTCCTATTTAATAGTTGTTCATCATACACTTGCCCCGGCTTGGTGAAACCTGCGGTGCTATCTTAACAGACAGTACCGATCTGGTTACTATCGACGTTTTTATCCGCTGTTTACATAGTTGTCCACCAATGAGACTTCAACAACACTACAAATCTCCCATGCATAGAGTCGCATGAATAAATCTCCTAAGTCCCAGGGAGATCAAAGAGAAATATATAAATGTCATGCCGGTATAACCGGTCCATCGGATGAGCGAAACTATGTCTTTATTCTGGCATAAGAGTTTTTATATTTTCTGGCATACAACCAAAACCATTTTCATACCACATGAAATGATAGGACTTATATTTGTCTATCACATAAAATAATAGATTACTCTTTTATTTTGTCATATGAAATAACTTCCTACAATTATGAATGAAATAGTAACATAAGTGATAATGTTTATTCTATGTTGATGGTTTTGATTCCTAGTCCAAGTTGTCAAGATATTCTCTAAGGAGAAGGAGAATATATCTATTATCATGAAATAATAACCTTCTCTTTTTCTATACATGAAATAATAAGGTGTTCCCATGACTAAAATATCACTCTATATGAACTAAGATGCTCCTTATGTCTACATGAAATATTAACATGTATAATCTGAAGAAATGTATGAAATGATAGATGATGACTATCTAACCCATCCAGCAAAGTATTTCTAACTAAACATATTGTTTAAAACATGATGGTTTATTATTTTTAGACAAAATGATAAAAAACAGTTTGACTTGCCTTCAGTCGTGATCTATCGATAATCAATAAAAGAAATCAAACGAACAATTTCAAATAAATGCCAAATAAAAATAAAAATTCAAAAAGAGTTTAAAAGGTAATTTTTGAAATTTAAATGGGAAGGTTATTTGTTAGATCCTAAAATTTAAAATTTATGTTTGAATAGGATAAAAAAAGATTATTTAAAATATTTTAAAAAGGAAAAAGGGAGGTTTTTAGGGTTTTTAAATAATAAGATTATTTACTAGATTTTAAAGTTTAAATTTGGGCTTGAATATAGATGAAAAAGTTAAAACAAACACGTTTTAAATAATTTTGAGAAAAATAGAAGGGATTTAAAATTATAAAATTTCAAAAAAATCAAAGGGGTAAACTATTTTTATAGAGTTATTTATCAAATTCTAAAATTTAAAATTTGAATTTATTTTAAAATGAAATGATTTTATAAAATTTAGAAGTCAAAAATATCTCTAAAAAGGATGGGAATAAAAGAAATTTGGGTTTGAAAAGTTTGAAAGGGTTTATTGGTCAACTAGAGAAGTATCTAATTTTCTAAAAGTCATTTATAAATTTCCCAATTTTCTTTTCTATCTCTTATAAAAATAAAATAAAAATAATGAAATAAAATGTCTAAGGCTGGAGTCAAACCCGGGACCCTTAACTCTCCTCCCAGCCCCTCAACCACTGCGCTACCCTTTCTTTCTCTCTTTCTCTTTCTTCTCATTTCTTTTCTTCTTTCTCCCTTCTCTCTTTCTCTACTGTTCTTTTTCTCTATTCTCCTGCTTTTTTTGTCTCTCTTCTACAATGAAGCCGCCAACAAAGGGAGGGTGAATGGCGGCGCGGGTGGTTGGAGCTCGGGATTAAAGGCTCTACCTCCATCTACTAGCCACGGGGATTTCATTTTTGGGCTCAGCCGGGCTGGTGGGGCAGCAGAACGGTCTAGCGACGACGTGCTCTCGTTGGGGGCGGCAGCGCTCGTCGCAGTAACCATTCGGCAACGGTTTGGCCAAGGTAAAAGGTTTGAAGGTAGCACTGGTATTAGGGGAAGCTAACCATGGTGTTTATTTGATTGGAAATGCTTTAGAGAGTGGTCTAGCACTGGTGTGCAACGGCGCCCGAACAGGGCCAGGCGGTGGAGCTCGCTAGCGGTGCATTCTAGCGATGGCGTGGCTAAGACAACTAGTTTAAAAGTATACATGATACCTAAGGATGCTATCTAGGGAGTTAACTCAGTCGGAAAATCACCAGGACGTCCTAGCGACGTGGGCCCGACGGCGGCGTCCTCCAGTGGTGTTCTATCCAAAATAGTGTGTTGGGGAGTATCTAGGGGCTATAGGGATGCTAGTTATGGCCTTGGTTTAGGTGGAAACAAATTGAAATGAGCTAGCGTCGTGTTCATGGTGGGGCTGAGCAGAGTATCTCCGGCGGCACTCGTCGTCGGCGCTCTCTGGTGCTTCTTCCGCCTAAAAATCTTAGGGAAATGAAAAATAAGGTCTATAGATTGACAACGTACCTTTAATTTGAAAAGAAACTAATTGATGGCAACCAAATTTGAGTTTTGCCTCTAGCGGTCGAGCTAGGGTTCTTCGGAACCTTTTCTCGGTTCTTTGCAAAATTGAAGTGATGCAGTATGTAATTGATAGGGAACACTTAGGGGAATTGAGGAAGAGGGGATGGAGATGAACTTTTGTATCACAAATTTAGCCTATCGTGGTCTTTTTATAGGTGTTTTATGTCGGTTTTGGTTCGAGATAGGGTCGGCGGCCATGGCGGTTCGCCAATGTCGGTTTGAATTGGATGAATACGATGACATGTTCGATCTAATAGGGTATAGCCGTGTGTGTGCGGATAAGGTGGTGCTCCTATGTCGGTTCATGGCGTCGGTGGGCGAGGCCGGCGCCCACACAGCGGCCAACAAACGGTGGCGGCCGTGGTCAGGCCGAAATAGGGGGAGGAGGTTGAACAAGATAGGAAGAAGGAAAAAGAAAAAAAGAAAAGAAAAAGAAAAAGAGGAAAAAGAAAAAAATGGAAAAGAAAAAGAGAATTAAAGAAAAGGAAAAATTGAAAAGGTTTAATAAAACTTAGTTTAAGTTTTAAAATTAATTTAAATTTAAATTTAGGAATTTTCTTGATTTAAAAACTAAATTAAGATTTTTCAAAAATAAAAACCAACCATTAATATTATATGATTTTCTAACTTGAAATTAAAGAAAAATTTATAAATATTTAGGGGATTTTAAATGTTTTAACACTGAACATATTAAAAAATTTATTCGCAAAAATTTTCTATGTTAAATTGAGTATTTTTGGAAGTGGAATTTTGGGATGCTACATATAGTTTTCTCTAAACATGGATTTTGTGAGCTAGCTCTAACATATCATGGAGTTTTCTTCTGTTTTCTTTGTTCCTTTTGTGTTTGTGACACATTTGTATTTTTTTTCTGTCGGTTTTTAATTTTTACTAAGAATATTTTGTGCATGTCCCATTTATAGTTTTGTAAGCTACTAATAGTTCCTGGTTTTGTTAGGGGTTGTTTGGCATTTTAGTCAAGGGACTAAAGTTTAGTCCCTTGACTAAAACTTTTAGTCCCTTCCTGTTTGGTTATAGGGACTAAAATGGACTAAAGGTAATTAATTATATTGTATAAAGACCATGTTACCCCTATATAGCCATGCAAGGATAAAATGGTTTCGAGATCGAACCCCGATCCCCCCCCGAGCCCATCGCGAAAAATGGTCGGCCTAGAATGATGTGTGCGGGCTTGCGAGAAAAATCGTAGTGCTCATCCTCGTTGCCGGCCATTTCTTTGTTGCGGATAGTCGTCCACTGCAAAAATCCATCCATTCCCAAAATAATCAACAAACAACAATCTTGCTAACATATGAGTTATGCGACACATAAGGTCGAGAGAAACTTAAATAATAAGTGATTGATGTGACAATTAAACTATAGCTTTTCATTTTCTTGTTTAAAAATATGAATCTACAATTGTTGATCTTGCAAGATTAAAAGTAAAGGATTCCTCGGGTGAGAAATGAATTAATCTACTACCAAGCAAACTCTACACTTAATTAGTGGAACCCTTTTCCCAATTCAATCGGCACTCGCTAACAAAAATCGCAGCTTAGCATCTGCGAGTAGCCAGCCTCCTCAACAAACAACAAAAATGGAGTTAGCATCCGCACGGTACCACGAGGCGGCGGCGAGGGCGTTACGGCGGCGCAAAGGGTCGGGGCGCGGCGGCGGGGGCCGTGCCGGCGGCGGCTAGGCGGGGCGCGGCGCGGCGGGGCCGCGGCGGCTAGGGCGGGGCCCCGCGGCGGTGGGGGCGGGGCCGGCGGCGGCTAGGCGGGGCCCAGCGGCGGGGCGGGGCCGCGGCGGCAAGGCGGGCCAGCGGCGCGAGGCGGGGCCGGCGGCGAATAGGGGCGGGGCCCAGCGGCGGGGGCGGGGCCGGCGGTGGCTAGGCGGGGCCCGCAGCGGCGGGGGCGGGAGCCGCGCGGCTAGGCGGGCCCGGCGCGCGGGGCGGGACCGGCGGGCGGGGCGGCGGCGGAGAGGGCGCGGCCGGCGACGGCGAGCGCCGGCAGCGCTTGCGTTGGGCAAAATTCCAAGAGGAGGCGCGTGCGAGCAAGGGCATCCCGGTGGTTGCGGCACGATGACAAGGGCATCCGGTGGAATGGGTGATATTAGTCCCAATAAGCACCTCAATTAGGGACTAAGGACTAAAACTAGTTTAGTCCCTTTTAGTCAAGGGTGTTTGGCATTTTTGGGACTAAAATGGACTAATTTCAAGGGACTAATGGGATTAGTCCCTCAACCAAACAGCCCTTAGTTTTGTTAGCGATTGAATGCATCATCTCACATATTTAAATGAAGAATCCTTAGTTTTTTTGTTAGTTTTTAATTTGGAAATAAAGTCAAAACAAGATTAGCAATGGTTGAGGCTTTCTGAATTTTTGTCTGTTTTGTTAGTTTGTTTGTCTATTCAAATTAAAGTTAAATAAAGTTATGTCTTACATAATCATCCATAGGCCTACTAATCATGGCATGGTAGGTTTTGTTCCTTTTGTACTTTGTCTTCTATCGGCCTTTGTATTTTGTCAGTTTTGTTAGCCATTTCTCTATTTCACATAAGTTAGTTATGTTTTTTTGCCATATTTGTGCTTATTTTTTTGTCAGTTTTTAAATTTTGCAAAAACAAATGCTTTGTTACTTCGAGACTAGCTCCATTTTCACTAATGAGAATAAAATGAGCCGGCATTTAGTTGTCAGCAATTATTTTTTCTGAATTCTACTAATATCTATCTCTATCTCTACTACTTATAATTTACCTTATTAATGGTTCAGATACATCTTTTTTCTCTTACTCACTCATCATCCAATGGACGAAATAACACGTGAGATGAAATCACGCGTGCTATCCCAACCATGCGCGGGCGCCATCCCCATCCGCCGCCCGCGCCACCGCCTCCATCCACCGCCGCGCGCACCGATCCCGTCCCCATCCGCCGCCGCTCTGCCCCCTTCACGCGCGGGCGCCATCGCTCTCCCCATCACGCGTGGGCGCCATCTCCATCCGTCGTCGCGCACCTCCTCCTGATCCAGCCGTGCCAAGCCGCTGCGCCCGCGCGAGGCCGGGCCGCCTGGAGGATGGTGACCAAGCAACGACGAGCGGCGCCGCAGAGGGAGAAGGATGCGGTGGCGGGGTGGATTGATCGGGCCTCGCCGCCTGTCGCGCCCGCAGGGAGAGGATGAGGATGAGGCGGCTATGGCGGGATCGATCGGCCCTCGCCGCCTCCCGCGCCCGCAGGGAGAGGATGAGGATGCGGCGGCAGTGGCAGGGAGAGGATGAGTTTGCGTGAGGCTTTCTGCCATTTCTTGCTTGCTGCGTGAGGGATTTGGTCCCCTGCTTCCAGCTCAGTTCGGTGCCTTATTGTGTTAATCGATGGATTCCGGCATGGGCAGCGACGCTATGGAGTCATCACGCCCAAGGCACCATTAGCTCGGCCCGTCTCTCGGTCAGTACGGTGAAATTCCTCACCTGTTCTTGCGATTCTTTCGTTCCATTTGGTGAAGATTTGATCGAAATGGTGGTGGTAAATTTTGTGACCAGGTTTTCTTGGCGCGGTTGTAGCTTGCGATTTGAGAATTATTATTTTTTGGTGGAGGAGAGGTGTGGATTAGGAGGGAATTAGGAGGAAGGATGTCGTTCAGGAGCCTGATCCAGGAGATGAGGGGAGTTCGTGTCACGCCCAGAAATTCAGACCCGAATTTCCAAGGTTATATGTGTATTAAAATCCCTGTCCAGGACCAGCCAGGTACACATACGACAATTGTTGATATTACGGTTCACGTCTTAGAAACAATACAAAAAGATTACAAAAGAGCGGCGGAAAAAGAAAAAGGGTCTAAGCTTAAGCTTGACGCCGCCACGCGGCTTCGACCATTCCACAGCGGCTTCCAGTGCGTGGACAAAGCCTACTCCACTTCATCTTCGTCTTCAACCTCGCTCGGTTCGGTGAAGAACCAAGGATGAGTACTTCCACGTACTCGGCAAGTCACGCCGGAAGAGGAGAAGAATGAATGCGGGGAGACAAAGGTCGGCTAAGGTTTGCTTTTGCGCAAACGGTAGGAGTTTTTCCAAACAATACGAATTTGAACAAAGCCAAAACAACGATAAATTGAGTAAATAAAGCATTTTTACTCCAACACCGTCCAACGTTATCCCCACGTTGTGACGGACCCAAACCATCCACCTACACTAGTCATGTTCCAAAACTTAGGGTGTAAAAGTGTGAGACTAATCACGGAGAGCTCGGTTGATCGCCCCATCACCGCGGGCACGGCTATTTGAATAGATTTACTCGATCGAGGTGTACAGCTGTACCCACAAGACACGCCCCACAACACGGTTTTCCGTGCGCGGAATACCACCGCGGTACCCGGATAGGAACCGTGGTAGGACCTTTCGTATAACCCCTCTAACCAAGCGAACCCCACCAAGGTTTCGCCCCACTCCGGACCACGGGAGTGGGCAGCCCCGAGTGCCTCGGTGAATCCGGCACCCGGCAACCCTTATACCGGGTCGACGAAACTCCATCCCGCTCACCCTTGCCGATGGGTTCGCGCCTAGGAGAAGCTACACTACGGGACCTACCTTACCCATTTCGGCTTGTGGTTTGCACGGTCATTCTCCCGAGGGGTCCCGTGAACCGGTCCTTGATCTCTATGGGCGCCGCTAGCCAAAACCATAGCGCCCTGACCCACCATTTGTCATATTTTAGTTATTAGTCCGGTTCACTGAATCTTTAATCATTAATCCTCCGAACATAAGTCCGGAGATATATATTAAGTGAGAAAAGGACCCATTTAGTGAGCTAGTGAAACTAAGCCGGGCTAAGCATAACCTAGTCCTTAAATCTAGTCATATTATTTTCCCAAGTTTTGTCAAAGGGTTTGGGGTGTCAAACCTAGGGCATAAACTAAGCATAGGGTGTATTATTTCCCATGAAATGACAACATAAAAATACATGCAATTTCATAGAGTAAAACATGTGTTTTTAGCAAAATGGGAGATATATGATCAATGATATAGCATGACTTGCCTTGCTCTTCGTTTTGGGGGACTTCTTCGACGACTTCGAAGTAAACCGGGACGGAGGGACTACCGGGGTCTACACGGCAAACAAGCACTTCAACAAAACAGGCTAAAAAGCTACTAAAACAGGAAACAAAACCATTTTTAATGGATTCTTGGCATTTTTACGAATTTAATGAAATTTGAATGGGCTAAAACGGAGGTCGGGTTGAAAAGATATGATTTTTAGAAGATTATCTGTGTTTTTTACTAAAACAGAAAAAATCCTTAATAATTTATTGTGCAATAAATCCCGGAATTGCGTCAGCGCTAGGGCTGACGTCAGCGATGGCGTCATCGGCCGCGGGAGCACCGGTCCATGGTGGACCGAGTCCACGGCCGAGAGGAATGCGGCGCACCACGTGGCGCACATGGGCGCCGACTCGGCGGCCACGCGGTGTGCCACGCGGGCCGGCGGGGACGGACGGCCCGTCTGCCGAGGCGAATCGGACGGCCGGGAAGGGTTCGGGCGGCGTGATCGGCGGCAATGGTGCACGCGGCGGGGAGCGGCCAGCGCCACTCGGGCGGCGGTGCGGGCGGCGAATCACCGCGGCTCACGCGTGGCGGAGCCGTGCGCGCTCGGGCGCGCAGCGCGCGCACTCGGCGAGAGGGAAATAGAGACGAGTGCTCGCGCGGTGCGGCCGGAGTCGAAGGGGCGGCGGCGCGGACGGTGAGGAGGCGACGGAACCACTCGGGAAGGATGGCGGGCAGCTGGCCGCGCAGTGACGACCAGGATAAGGCGGAATTTCTCGCCGGCGTGGTTTGGGAGTAATGGCGGTGATTAAATCCGGCCATTAAGTGCGGAGGCGTGGCGGGCGATTGAAGGCGGTGGGAGAGATGGGAAGTTAAGGCGGTGCCTTTAGGGTACGCGGGAGGGATGGGCGGCGGAGATACGCGCGGGGGCGAGCGAGCGTCACGCGGCGGCGGCGGAGGTAGGGGCGGGCGCCAGGTGGACCCTTTGCACCCTTGTCCAGCAAGAAGGGGATACTGAACTGGACTTAGCTGCGGGCGCGAGGGTTTTGGCGGGCGTAGCCTTGATTCGGCCCGCGAGAGAGAGGAGGGCGCAGCGTCAGTGGGGAAGCGGCCCGAAGCAGTTTGGGCCGATCGGCTGGCGCGCGTGGGAGAGGATGGGTCGTCGACTCGGGCGGCCCACTGCCCGAAAAGAGCGGGAAAGGACGGAGGAGAGAGAAATTGTTTTTCCGGATTTATTAATTCCAAAATTGATTTTAATTGGGTAAAAATTATTTCGGTGCTCCGAAAATTCCACTAAAAATCTTGTTAGCGTATTTTGACATGTAGAATTTAGGAAAAAAATCCTACCATGACATTTCCATTTATCGTTTGGATTTTAAAATTATTAATTCCCTCCAGTTAATTCCAACGATTTTCTTTTACGATTTTCTTTTGGATTTTTAAAAGGGGAAAACACCTCGGTGTTACAAACCTACCCCCTTAAACGGAATCTCGACCCGAGATTCGGAGGTACTGGCAAGCAGATCGGGATGAGCGGCCTTTAGCTCATCTTCCCTTTCCAGTTGCTTCTTCTTCGGAGTGATGAGTCCATTGCACTCGGCGAACCGATGACCTTGTTGGGTCCTTCGTTCACTGGTTTCGAGTATCCGTGCTGGTTTCTCCACATAGGTCAGATCTTCCTGGATTTCAATCTGGTCTGGACTAGCTTGTTCTTCAGGAACTCTCAGACACTTCTTGAGTTGGGAGACGTGGAAAACATCGTGGATCCCTGTCATGGTGGGTGGCGGTTCGAGTTGGTATGCCACTTCACCTCGTCACTCTTGAATCCGATATGGTCCCACATAGCGTGGTGCCAACTTGCCTTTGGTTTGGAATCGGTGCACTCCCCGAAGTGGGGTGACATGAAGATATACATAGTCTCCAACTTTAAAAACTAGCTCGCGACGGTTGTCCGCATAACTCTTCGACGTGACTATGCGACTTTCGCCTTTCTCTTATGATTCGACTTTCTCTTCGGCATCACTTAACACTTCGATCCGAACAACCGACGTTCGCGGTCGATCCCGAAAGCGGGTTCGACACTTTCGTCCATAAAGTGCTTCGAAAGGTGCCATTTGTAAACTAGCTCGATAACCGTTGTTATAAGAGAACTCTGCATAGGGCAAGCTCTTATCCCATGCTCCTTCGAAATCCAGAGCACAAGCTCTCAGCATATCTTCCAAAACCTGGTTCACACGTTCCGTCTGACCATCGATTTGCGGGTGATAAGCCGTGCTAAAATTCAACCGGTGCCGAGTTCCTCTTGTAATCTTTGCCAAAACTTGGAGGTGAACTCGGCTACCACGATCGATACTATCTTCTTAGGTACCCCATGAAGACACACAATCCTTGCAAGGTATAACTCGCTAACCTTCTACCCGTATAGGTGGTAAGCACGGGATGAAATGAGCCACTTTAGTGAGGCGGTCGATTATGACCCGATGGAATCGTGTCCTGATGATGTCCGGGGTAAACCGGTGATGAAATCCATCCCGATTTCCTCCCACTTCCATTCTGGAATTTGGAGTGGCTGTAATAATCAAGCAGGCCTCTGGTGCTCTGCCTTTACTCGCTGACATACGTCGTATAGTGCCACGAACTCTGCTATTTCTCTTTTCATGCTAACCCACCAGAACTTCTCCTTAAGATCCTGGTACATTTTGGTACTTCCCGGATGGATAGAGTACTGACTCTGATGTGCTTCAGTAAGGATTAACTTTTTCAATTCCTTATCCTCTGGCACACATATCCTGTTGCCCATCCAAATGGTTCCATACTCGTCTTCCGTGAAGTCACGAGCTTTTCCCACTCTCATATTCTTCTTAAGCTCAACTATGTCCGGATCTGAGGCTTGAGCTATGCGAATTTGATCTAAGAGTGTGGGTTGGGCCTCAAGAGCGGCCACAAATCCGAGTTCAACAATTTCCAGGTTGATGTGCTCTAAATCTTGTAGTATCTGTTCACATCTTCCTTCTATGTGAATAGAGTTGCAATAACTCTTTCGGCTCAGAGCATCGGCTACCACGTTAGCTTTGCGGGATGGTAGTGTACACCGAGATCATAATCCTTGATCAACTCCAACCATCGTCGGCGACGGAGGTTCAAATCCGGTTGGGTGAAGATGTATTTCGTGCTCTTATGATCCGTATATACTTCACGGCGATTACCGACGAGGTAATGTCGCCATATTTTGAGCATGGACGGCTAGCGCTAGCTCCAAGTCATGTGTTGGGTAATTAGACTCATGAGGTCTCAATTGGCGGGAAGCATACGCGCCACCTTTCCATCTTGCATCAACACACGGCCTAACCCCGGTGAGATGCGTCGCAATAGACTTGGAAATCCTTGGTTTGATCCGGCAAGATCAACACGGTCTTGACACCGGTTTTCTCTTGAGTGTTTCAAAACTCTGGTTGCGCTTGGCAGTCCATATAAACTTTTCATCCTTCTTTAGCAACTGTGTCAAAGGCTTGGCAATTCTGGAGAAGTTTTCGATGAGAACCGACGATAATAACCCGCAAGTCCTAAAAACTTCGACTGGGTGACGGTTTTAGGTGGAGTCCATTTGGTCACGCTTCTACATTGGAAGGGTCCACTGCGACGCCTTGGGCATTCACGATATGGCCGAGGAATTGCACTTCCTTCAACCAGAAAGCACATTTGCTAAACTTAGCATAGAGTTGGTGGTCTCTTAACTTTTCAAGTACCAACCGGAGATGGTGCTCATGTTCCTCTTTCGACTACAAATAGATCAAGATATCGTCGATGAACACCACGACAAACTTGTCTAGGAATTCTATGAACACTTTGTTCATCAAATTCATGAAAAAGGCTGGGGCATTTGTAAGTCCGAAGGACATGACGTGCACTCATACGGCACGCACCGAGTGACGAAGGCGAGTCTTGGGAATATCTTCTTCTCGGATTCTTAGGCGATGATAGCTCGACCGCAGTCTATCTTGGAGAACACCTTTGCTCCCTTTAATTGATCGAACAGGTCATCAATCCTAGGGAGAGGGTATTTATTCTTAATAGTGACCTCGTTGAGTGCGCGATAGTCGACGCACATCGTTTTGGTCTTATCCTTTTTCTCCACAAAAATGACTGGCGCACCCCAGGGCGATGTGCTCGGGCGGATATAACCTTTTTGTAACGCATCTACTTGCTTCTTGACCTCTGCCAACTCATTGGCTCCCATTCTATAGGGTCTCTTGTGGATCGGAGCAGTGCCAGGGACTAGGTCGATCCGAAACTCTATCTCTCTTTCGGGTGGCATTGTGGTTAGGTCTTGGGAAGACTTAGGGTACTCACGACCACGGGAATATCTTCTAACTTCGCCCTTTGATCCTTTCCTTTCTCTTCGGGCTTCTCCTTAGCCGAGATCCGATTCAGACTTGCTACTACCCTCAGTGGTTTAGGGGAGCAGTAAATTACTTTCTTCCCCTCGTCATTGGTTAAAAGATCGTGCGGTTTGCGCAATCGATCAGACCTTTATGACGGGTTAACCAGTCCATCCCAAGGATGACATCCAGGCCTTTTGATTCTAGAAGGATAAGATTGGCTAGAAAGGGGAATCCTGGATTTTTATTGCCACTGAAGGGCAAAAGTGGGCGGTGTTCAAACGGTTCCCGGGTGTTTGGACCCGCATGGGTATCTTAAGTTTTAACATCGACAACCCATGTTTCCCCACGAATGCTTTTGATATGAAAGAGTGGGTTGCACCCGAATCAAACAGATCGATGCATTAAAGGAGTTCACTGGGAACATACCTAGTATGACATCCGGTGCGTCTGTGCCTCCTCTCGCTGAAGCATGATTCACTCTTGCTTGGATGAACACGGGTGCGCGTTTTGGTCTTGGACATTTGTCTGCGAAATGTCCAGGTTCTCCACAGTTGAAACAGTTACCCGGTTTGAATCCCGAGTCCTTCTTTGGTGGCATTGGCTTGGACTACGGTGGCGGCTGCGCTGTTGGCGGACGTGGGGCCGGATTCCGCTGCGGCTGTCCGGGACGGCTTCCGCTGGGTTGGAAATTTCCGGGATGGTACGGGTGATGCTGACGAACGATCATAGTGGTAGGTCCATTCTGACCACCCGGAGTGAAGCGCGGCCGCTGGGAATGCCCTTGCTGGGGATGTGGCCTAAACTGGGTAGCTTTCCGTTTTCTGAGCATTTTATTGCGTTGGTCTTCTTGACGGATGGCTTTGTTGACCAACTTTTCGAAGTCGGCATACTCACTGGAGATGAGTTTGTCCGTCAACTCATCGTCCGGCCCGGCCAAGAACTTCTCTTGATGCTCGGCGTCGTACGTACGTCCTCCGGAGCATATCGCGCTAAGCGATTAAATTCGTGCGATATTCGATGACGGTTCGAGTGCCTTGCTCCAAGGATCGAACTCCCTCTTTTTCGGGCTACTATCCCTCCAGGGATGTGAGCCTTCCGGAATTGGTGGCAAAACTCGCCCAAGTAGCTGCGGTGCGTCGCCCGACGGGCGACCAAGAAATTGTCCCACCAGCCGAGGCGGGACCTTGGAGTTGGTGAGCGCGAAAGACACCCTTTCTTGGTCGTGCACCTGGAGAAGGTCCAACTTCTTTTCTATGGCTATGATCCAGGCATTAGCCTCCATGGGGTTGGTGTCTGGAGAAAGTTGGGGTCGGACTCGAAGAAATTCGATAGTGTGTTTTGTGGGGGGGGGTGGTGCGAAATGGTCGTGCGATGCTTGGTTCCTTGTTGAAACTGTTGCATCATTTGCAAGCGCATCTCGCGATGTTCTTTGTTGCATTTCGCATCATTGCAGCCATCATCCGGGTCCAGTTGGCGAACTTGTGCCCAAGTGATGTTTTCGGGGAGGAGGTGGGTTGTTGGTATTAGCACGGGTGTTGTTCTCGGTGAACCATTCTTGTTGCTACCATTCCGGTGTTCACCATCCGAAGGAGCGGAACAAACAAGGCGGGGAGAAGGAGTAAAATAGATTGAACGAGAGAAGTTGATCTTTATTACTTGTTTTGATCGTTCTTGACTTAAAACACTTAAAGCACACCCAACATCCTTAATTGGGCAACCCATATCCACACTTGATATAGGTTGACCACTACCCACGCACAACACACCTAACACACAGCAACTAGGCAAACAGAAAAACTAGGAAAACGGTAAACTAAGGGTGGCGACGCTCTAAGGGTCGAACGGCTTCCACGGTCGGAGGAGTCGAAACCACTTCCAAGGGAGTTCCCGTCTTCCTTTTCCTTTGAGCGCTTCGAGAGCCGGCTAACTCGCCTTTCCGTCGGGACTCTTGGAGTTGCCGCCGCTTCGCCCGGTTGCTACCGGACACCGAGATCCATCCTCCTCCTCCGCTTGGGGCGAGGCACCGAGCAAGAGCAGGATCGCACTGGGACTGGGAAGGCGGTGGTGTAGGAGGTGGAACCCAGGCGCGCTGATCCGTCCGGAGCCTTGGTGTTCTTTCGTGGCGTGATCCTTATCCGAAGGATGTTGGGAGGTGGAAGCCCTTCGACTCGGCGATCTCTCTTGAGTCGATCCACCTTATCCTTCAAACTCTTGATCTTTAAGATCTTTTGGTCATTCAAGACCTTTGCCGCCATGTGAAGCTCTGCATGCATCTTATCCAGCCCTTCAATCACCGTCCTCATGTGGGAGAAGGTGGTGTCGTTCTCCCCCTCAGCAGACTGGAAGGTGTTGGTTGCTGATGAAGTTCCCCGCCGAGGATGGTACCGGTAGGCAGAGTGGCGGAGATGGTAATCATGCATCTCCCTCATCCGAGCCAGCATTAGATAAGCCGCCTCTTGGCAGGCATGCTCATCTGTTCCTCCTGACGCCGTGACCACCATGTTCGGGATATTGGTGCCTACAAACCCGTGCACCTCCAGGCGGACTTGGTGAGGCAACTCACAGCCAAACGGTGAGACGACCGTGTACTCAGGTGCATCCGGATAGCCCCACTGCCAAGGCCATTCTTGCCAGCTCCGCGACGACCCCTTTCAGACCCTGACCGTTGTGGGTGACTGGATGGCCTGCCATCTAGAGAAGACAAGGTAGGGGATCAATGCATGCTCAAACCCAAGTTAGACAAACGATAAAGGACTCAAGTAAAGTGAACGAGAAAAAGAGGGTTTTTGAGAAACATTTTTATGAGGCTAAGTAAAACTTCTAAGGACATCCCCTAAATGATGCTGAAAAATAGATGCTTAGTTATAATAAAAAAATTGGCGACCATTCCCTCCTATCTCGACTTAGGACATTGACCCCTTAGAAAATCCCAACTTGGCGGCTGAATAAGAGATCAAATGATTTTTCAAATTTTAACTCTAAAATCCCGTCACTTAGACTTGATCAGGTTTTCAAAATGCTCTGAGAGAAACTTAAAATTTTTCCCCAACCCCGAGGAAACAAGACCCATTTTCCTGAAACCATTTTCAAAAGCCAGGGCTTATGCATATTAAAAGATTCAGAGGGCTCCTAGGGTTTTTCCGTTTGGCTTTTCCTACAGTCCGGAAATTGTCTCTGATACCAACTTGTCACGCCCAGAAATTCAGACCCGAATTCCAAGGCTATATGTGTTTAAAATCCCTGTCCAGACCAGCCAGGGTACACATACGATAATTGTTGATATTACAGTTCCACGTCTTAGAAACAATACAAAAAGATTACAAAAGAGCAGCGGAAAAATAAAAAGGGTCTAAGCTTAAGCTTGACGCTGGCCACGCGGCTTCGACCATTCCACAGGCAGCTTCCAGAGTGCAGGACAAAACCTACTCCACTTCATCTTCGTCTTCAACCTCTGGCTCAGGTTCTAGTGAAGAAGCAAGGATGAGTACTTCCACGTACTCAGCAAGTCACGCCGGAAGAGGAGAAGAATGAATGCGGGGGAGACAAAGGTCTGGCTAAGGTTTGCTTTTGCGCAAACGGTAGGAGTTTTTCCAAACAATACGAATTTGAACAAAGCCAAAACAACAGTAAATTGAGTAAATAAAGCATTTTTACTCCAACACCGTCCAACGTTATCCCCACGTTGTGACGGGTCCAAACCAATCACCTACACTAGTCATGTTCCAAAACTTAGGGTGTAAAAGTGTGAGACTAATCACGGAGAGCTCGGTTGATCGCCCCATCACTGCGGGCACGGCTATTCGAATAGATTTACTCTGATCAGAGGTGTACAACTGTACCCACAAGACACAGCCCCACAACACGGTTTTCCGTGCGCCGGAATACCACCGCGATATCCCGGATAGGGAACCGTGATAGGACCTTTCGTATAACCCCTCTAACCAAGCGAACCCCACCAAGGTTTCGCCCCACTCCGGACCGGAGTGGGCGCCCCGAGTGCCTCGGTGAATCCGGCAGCCCAACAACCCTTATACCGGGGTCGACTGAAACTCCATCCCGCTCACCCTTGCCGATGGGTTCGTCAGCTAGGAGAAGCTACGCTACGGGACCTACCTTACCCATTTCGGCTTGTGGTTTGCACGGTCATTCTCCCGAGGGGTCCCGTGAACCGGTCCTTAATCGCTATGGGCACCGCTAGCCAAAACCATAGCGCGCCCACCCACCATTTGTCATATTTTAGTTATTAGTCCGGTTCACTGAATCTTTAATCATTAATCCTCCGAACATAAGTCCGGAGATATATATTAAGTGAGAAAAGGACCCATTTAGTGAGCTAGTGAAACTAAGCCAGGCTAAGCATAACCTAGTCCTGAAATCTAGTCACATTATTTTCCCAAGTTTTGTCAAAGGGTTTGGGGTGTCAAACCTAGGGCATAAACTAAGCATAGGGTGTATTATTTCCCATGAAATGACAACATAAAAATACATGCAATTTCATAGAGTAAAACAGGTGTTTTTAGCAAAACGGGAGATATATGATCAATGATATAGCATGACTTGCCTTGCTCTTCGTTTTGGGGGACTGCGACGACTTGAAGTAAACCGGGACGGAGGGACTACCGGGTCTACACGGCAAACAAGCACTTCAACAAAACAGGCTAAAAAGCTACTAAAACAGGAAACAAAACCATTTTTAATGGATTCTTGGCATTTTTACGAATTTAATGAAATTTGAATGGGCTAAAACGGAGGTCGGGTTGAAAAGATATGATTTTTAGAAGATTATCGTGTTTTTACTAAAACAGAAAAATCCTTAATAATTTATTGTGCAATAAATCCGGAATTGCGTCGCGCTAGGGCTGACGTCGGCGATGGCGTCATCGGCCGCGGAGCACGGTCCATGGTGGACCGAGTCCACGGCCGAGAGGAGAGCGGCGCACCACGTGGCGCACATGGGGCGCCGACTCGCGGCCACGCGGTGTGCCCACGCGGCGGCCGGGATGGGCGGCCCGATCCGCCGAGGCAGATCGGACGGCCGGAAGGGGTTCGGGCGGCGTGATCGGCCGGCAATGGTGCACGGCGGCCGGAGACCGACTTGCGCCACTCGGGCGGCGGTGCGGGCGGCGGAATACCGCGGCTCACGCGTGGACGAGCCGTGCGCACTCGGGGACGGCGGCGCGCACTCGGCCGAGAGGGAAATAGAGACGAGTGCTCACGCGGTGCGCCGGAGTCGAAGGGGACGACGGCGCGGACGGTGAGGAGGCGACGGAACCACTTGGGGAAGGGTGGCCGGAACGGCGCTGGCACTAGTGACGACCGGATAAGGGCGGAATTTCTCGCCGGCGTGGTTTGGGGGAAGTAATGGCCGGTGATTAAATCCGGCCATTAAGGGGTGCGGGAGCTGCGGCCCGGGCGATTGAAGGCGGTGGGAGAGACGGGAAGTTAAGGCGGTGCCTTTAGGGTACGCGGGAGGGACGGGCGGCCGAGATCCGCGCGGAGCGAGGCGGCGTCACCGCGGCGGGCGGCGGAGGTAGGGACGGGCGACAGTGGACCCCACTGCCGGTGTCCGGCAAGAAGGGGATACGAACTGGACTTAGCTGCGGGCGCGAGGTTTTGGCGGGCCGTAGCCTTCGCCGGCCGCGAGAGAGAGGAGGACCGCGCGTTGGTGCACAGGGGAGCTTGACTCGGTCGGCCCGGGCCCACGTCGGTGGCGCCCAGCGCGGGAGAGGACGGGCGTCGACTCGGGCCGGCGGCCACGGCCGAAGAGCGGGAAAGGACAGAGGAGAGAGAAATTGTTTTTCCCGGGATTTATTAATTCCAAAATTAATTTTAATTGGGTAAAAATTATTTCTGGTGCTCTGAAAATTCCACTAAAAATCCTGTTAGCGTATTTTGACATGTATAATTTAGGAAAAAAATCCTACCATGACATTTCCATTTATCGTTTGGATTTTAAAATTATTAATTCCCTCCAGTTAATTCCAACGATTTTCTTTTACGATTTTCTTTTGGATTTTTAAAAGGGGAAAACACCTCGGGGTGTTATAGTTCGGGAGCATCTCGCAACACAGCCTGCGGTCGTCGTCCCACCAAGGCGGCGGCGGGCAAGCGTTGCGGATGGCAGCGGTGGGGCCAACGGAGGCGGCGATGCAGCAGAGCTGTTGGGCGTAGCTACCGCCCAAGCTGCTCAGGGAGGTGCTGGTGAGGATCGAGGAGTTGGAGGTGTGGTGGCCATTGAGGAGGGACATCGTGGCGTGCGCCGGCGTCGCCGAAGCCGGAGGATCACCAAGGAGATTGTTTGCGTCCGGAGAGTCCAAGCAAGATCACCTTCCCCATCTCGCTCAAGCGGGTTCGCGCTTTCGTTCATTCTGAATTCTCGATTGCGATGAAGCTTAATTGTTAATCTTTAGGAATCATTGTCCTAGAAGTATTGTCAACACTTTCTGATTGATTGGTAGTTGCTTAATTTCGTGTGATTAGTGCTAATGCTTATCCGACCCCTTTTTTAACTTGTGCAGACTAGAGGCACATATTCTGAAATAATTTCTGCTTACTATGAGCTACGAGATAACAAAAGAAGTTTAAGAAATTGAGGTGCTTTTAATTTATTGCAAGGTCAATTTACCCTTTTTCAAATTTATACATGTTGAGTTTTCTGTATTTTTACTTTGTTTGATTGGATCCTATAATGCTATACTGACCACCTGGCATAATCAGTATCTGTTCAAGTTTTTAGTACATCATAGTACGTGAAAGGCTGAAACTAAAACCACAGTGATCAATATTGTGGTTGAGCAATAATCAATATTTTACTGTCAGACTAAACACATCTTGCAGGTTTATATAGTAAACAAATATTTTTGTTGGTTCACAAGTGCTTATACTTTGGAAGGCAAAGGAGACAAAATTTCAGCCTTGCATGTGGCCAAAATCACCCTCAATGCCAAGACCATAAGCTGGGAAGATGTTTAACTCATCACATGGTAAAAGTTCCATATGGTGAAATTTGCTAGCTTCCATAGAGTTCCATTGGTGAAATTTGCCAGCTTTCTCCCAATTTTGGTAGTTGTTGCTTTCCTTCCTAATAATCCATCAAAATAAATTTCTGAATTTTAAATCAGTGGAGACCTGAAAACTATGGTCAAAAGCCCTTCTGAACAAGGAGTCATGATTACCTAGAATATGGTGGTCAGAAGCACTTGTATTATATACCATGCATTATGTAAAATTGGTTCCTCTAGGTGCTTTGTTTAGGTGTTTGCAAACTTATCTGAAATCAGTTCCTTTAAGTGCTTGTATGCCCATGCATTCATTGCACTGTTGTGCAGTTTGCGACCAAATTTATCTCAAATTTTTCTAGCGAGCCTGGTTAATGAATTTGCTATAGTCAAGTTCAACTGTCAGATATGGTGATCTTTAATTTGGATTTATTTATGATATTTCCTCGACAACATTTCTGAAGTTTATCTATTTTTTATCTATTTGAATAGTTAAAACAGATGGTTCCTTAATTTACAGTGCGTTTGGTTCCTCATCTCTGGTCCTATGGTCCAGAGATTGTCATTTCTCTATTTTATGAGGAATTCAGAAAATGATTTTGCTAAGTGCATACTGGAATAGTACAACCATATAAAGGGAGGAGCTGTGGTTGGCCTGGTGAGTGAGTGCATACTAGAATAGTACAACCATATAAAGGGAGGAGCTGTGGTCGGCCTGGTGAGTGTGGACCTTGGGCCAGGTACTATCTCTATCTACAATTGCACATACGCGTATTATCTAGAACTTTTTCTTCTCCAAAACCAACACAATGACCTTAGATGTTAGTTCTCCATATCCAACAAATTTTTGCTACTCTTGTATAGTTGGATTTGAGACTTCGTTCGATTTGGGGTTATTATGCGGTTATGTTTCTTATATTTGTGTGGGAATTTTTGTATTGGTTCAATCAGAGGATGGAGGATAATATTATGTATCCAATCAAGGACCAAGAGACCAACACTATGAGTTGGCCAATCTCTTTTCTCTTGTAATTTCATTTTCTTTTTTTAGTAGATCTTGCTTCCGATTGATTTTGCAGGGCAGTACCAATGGACATGATGAGGCAACAGGATACAATTCGCTCCAAGGAAATTTGGTAGCAGCAAAACAGTACTATGAATCATTCGAGGCAGAGAACTATTGTGAGTATGGAAACATGTAAGATAGTTAAACATTTGAGCAAGCCTTTTGGATGAAATTTTCATTGCAGGTTGTTATTAGTGATGATTATTACACCAATTGCCTTTTGTTGCTGCCATTTAAATTCTAAAATATGTGACATGAAGAAGTTTCTTTGCTCGTCAATTTCAACCCGTCGGCCTTCATCCTAGGAGACCAACACCGTCAAAAGGCGCATTCTCCTCCACGTTGGGATTGTGCAAACATCCTTCTCGGTGTTTGGTGCTACAAATGCCCTTTTCAAGTCCTAGCGTGGATTTAGGTTTCCCTTTGAATGCGGTGAAATGTGATAGCGGTTTTGCTAGGTTGGGTTGGTGATATTCCTATGAAATTAAATAGAAAGTTATAAAGCCTAATTAATCATAATATTCAGTTTTTTCTTTCCTTTTGACCTAAACTCATTTTGTTTATGAACGATAATGTAATTTTGATGATTTATTTATCAAATATTATGCCATGGTGATAATGTTTAATCGATACAGGTCAGGGTTGAATCATTCTAACTGTTTTGGATAATCATATTGGGTTGCTTAAACAAATGTGCCTAGGGGAGTCTACTGTGCACGCACGGTTCGTGACCCACTTGTTTGTCTTGTTCGGACACATGTTCCCGGCTCACTTGCATCTGTAGTATTTGGGTGCAACTAATGTGCAATGACCCACTTGTTTATCTTGTTCAGACGCATGCCTATTCCTGGCTCACTTGCATGTGTAGTATTTGGGTGCAACTAATGTGCGTGGAGACCCAACGTATGACATCATACTATTTGGGTGTAACGGAGCACGACATTGATGGTTTTATGCGTGTCTGGTTGGTGCGACGTGGATGGAGACCCAACGCGTGGTGTCACCTTTGGTTATTCGTGATTTAAAAACATAATTGGGAAGCGGAATAATAGATGAAGGCCCCTTTGAATCAATTTTTTAAATTCAAATCCTATAGGAAAATTTCATATTTAGTCCTTTCATATAAAGGATTATAGATTTTCAAATCCTATATAATTCTTATGGATTAACACACTGCCTGCAAATTTTGAATAAAGCTTAACAAGAGATCCAACCATGGTTATTTCTGTGTTTTTCTTATATTTTGCAGTTCTGTACTTTGCACATGCATTTCTATCAAAATCATGTCTTTTCATATACATATGTTCTTCAATCTTCGTTTCAAAAGAACCTAAAGTCGTGGGATGATGACGTACATGGTACTAATTTTAAGTACTAGCAAAGTGATCGTGAATTACAAGTTACAACTATTTAACGCATAGCTTTGTAATCAACCATATAATTTTTCTACCATTTAAATCTTAAATATATCTTATTTAATATTTGATTGATAAAGATATATGATTGTTTGATCATGACAATTAAATTATTAAATGTTGTTATAGCGTTAGCACAGACATATTACTAGTAGTAATTATGTCAATATGCCCATTTCTGAATTCTACTAATAATAATTATGTCAATAAGCCCATTTCAGTCAAATAGAGGTTATCAAGCTGACTTGCCCATTTACTGGTTCAAGTTCCTGCACTAAGTTTGTTTCCTTATTTTAGTCTAGATTTAGCTACCTATTTCAACATTTCAATAGTTTTATCTTGTTAGAAATAGTTCTCTCAAGACTAGCTGATAAATTAAAGATGTTTATATTAATCATCATTTGCTTTGCTGCCCTACCATTGCATTGTGGATTATATGGTCAACAAATAGTGGATGAAATAGGGGCGGCACAGCCACTGATCAATTCATAAGCAGCTTGCCCTAGTTATGTCATGTCAGAAAACAACCTTTTTTTTATTGTTGTCTTTGTTCTTTCTTAATTTTGGTGAGAAATCAGAAAATAGTGAGCTTTAAACTGATGTGGATTATATTCGTACATATGGATTTTTTCCTGCTTATGCTGGGTAAAATGAATAGAGTTTAAATTTATCCATTAGGATTTAAATTTTTATGAAGTCATGGGCGTATGACTTTATCATCTATTAGGATTTAAATTTTTGTGCCACACTAGTGAATGTGTTTTCAGTAGGAATTTTACGAGATTCACAAACTTAATTCTAACCTTCACCTGTTGGCTTCGAGTGTATGTTTAGGAATTTTTTTAGAAATAATATTATTTTAATAAAAATTGTAAAAATAGAGACCGGCTAGGTAAAAATGTTTAGCACTTATCGAACAACCGAAGTTTGATAAGTGCACATCGAACATGCATGGTTCAACAGTTACCTGAACTATGGTTGTTCGACTTGTTCGACAAGGGATGTTGGCATGATAAAAAAAGTAAAAGCAATCAACCCCACCATGACTAGGACAGAAAAATATGTCGGAAGCGGTTGAAAACTAGTAAAAATCATAATTAAAATTTTTAAATTTATAAAAAAATTATTAAAAATATGTGTAGATGTGAAACATAAGAATCTTAAGTTTAAACTCAAGAAAAAATAACAAATTTCAGATAACATTGTTGTTACTATTTACGTGTCATGTTACTATTTACTTAAAAATTATCTTTTTTTACTTTCAAATAAAATAAAATTAAGTTTGAATTTGATATTTGGTAGGAATAGATTTTATATTTACGTAATTTTTTCATGGATCTAATATTATTTTTTAATATGATTTCTACAAGTTTTTAATATTTTAACTTATTTATATGGGATATGTCCTCCATGTATCAAAGCAGTTCGATTGGTCACCCTGCTAGTACGCGAGGACATGGACAAAATTTCTTTATTCGGATGAGGTGGACATTTCGAACACAGGTAGGTAGTTCGATTGGTCACCATGCATACACGTATTTTTATTTTTTTATCCCGTCAATAACTGTGGACATGTATTTTTATTTTTTATCAGGACAACACCCTGTCGAACAAATTACGAACCGTGATGGATTGATATGCACCCTCGTGAATCTAGGATTTTAGAATATACCGTAAAAAAATTCAACGATTATAATAATAATTATAAAATTAACAAGATAATTATATATATAGTGTAAATAAAACAATCCACTAAATACAGTATAAATAGTTTAAACATCATTGTGATAATTGAAAAATATACATAAAGTATCAGAGACTTACAATAATATTTTTCTGATTAATTTGTTTGACGTTTTCGAAGGGATATGAATGTCTTAATTATATTATCTTTATTAATTTGAAAAACATCTTACTCAATGAAAGTGAGTAAACAATCATCAAAAAACTATCTCTTATCTTATTTTATAATTTTGTTTTCAATAAAACCATTATGCAAAATATATTTTTGACACTTGTAGTTGTCACAGGTAAAAGCAATACTAATTTGAGAAACTCATTGACAATATCATACACTTTTGTGTTTTTTGTTTCAACAACATTAATTGAGAGATAACAATATTTTTTAAACCTTTGAAACTATCATCCTATATCATGTCATCAATATAATTATGCAGATATAATTTAAGTTTAAATAAATTATTATTTGAGAACTAAAGCTCATTAACACATTTTTAATTTTTTAATATATTTTAATTTTTTTAACACATAAATACATATTTACCCCTTACACGTAAACGCAGTCCGCAGGATATGTCGGGGTCCACCCGACGTATCCTCTATACCCACCCATGTATACCCTGTGGTTGGTTATTTGATCGGATGTTAATTTTTTTATATGTGCTAATCAGTCTTTATTTTTATATTTTTATTAAAATACTATTATATTTTAAAAAATTCAATGTTAAGCGTATTTGCTTGGGGCTTGTGTGTGTCTTCGTATAATCGGAAAAAATGATAAAAATATTTTTTACATATTTATTGATAATGTGGAGATTATGGCAATCGGGTATCTACATGACAAGCTTATCCGATTGGAGGTAGAGATAGGTTGCGCCTGCCATATCTGTAAACCAAACATGACTTGGGTGTTACGTTGCCGATTGAGGTAAGGCAACGACTCATAGTCATAGTTTGGTAAGATTGAGGAAACCGATTTAGAGTAAGATAGGGTTGCCGATCTGTAATCCCGCCTCCCAAGACTATATAAGGGGGGTAAGAGGCGTCCCTTGAGGGATATCCGATAGGAGATAGCAGACTTCATAAGCAAGAGCTTTAGATTCACGAGATCACGAGATCAATAAAGACACTCGGCGGATCGAATCCACCGAAACAGGAGTAGGGTATTACCTCACGAGAGGACCTGAACCTGTCAAATCTTCTTTTCCTCCTAACCCATCGTGCGTGGCGATCTTGACTGCGACCCCAGAAATTACATTGCCGAAACCAAGTTTCGACAGTTGGCGCACCAGGTAGGGGACCGCGCGTCGAGACTTCTTCAACAATCTCGCCGACAAGCATGATGGGATCTCCTTCAGGATTCGGCGACTTCGCCGCCAACTTCTTCGACGACTCCTCCTTCGACTCGGATTCAAACCAGTCGGAAGGAAAGACCCTCTTGGCGCCGTTCGGGCTCCCGAACATCGCCAAGATCTACAACGACCTCTTGAAGACCAAGATGCAATCTACTCGCTCCAACGAAGGACTTCACTCGGCACCGTTCGAATTGCCGAACACCGCCGAAATCTGTACCAATCTTCTCGTCTCCCCGACGGAGACGATCTACTCAGACGAAGATCTCTCAGTGCCGTTTGGGTTACCAAACGCCGCCGAGATCTACCCCAAACTTCTCTCCCCCGAGTCAGGGTTGACCCACTCGGAGGAGCCCGCATCCCCAAGCTCTGACTCGGACTGGAACGATCCAGACCCGAGCTACCCAGGATCAAGGGAGGTCGTCGTCATCCTCCCGTCATTCGGCTCCTGCTCATCTTCGGAGCTCAATGAATACCTCAGCTCTGCCGGCTTCGACGACCTCTATGGCATCCCCTCTGACGAAGCCGACGACTCCGATTGCCGCAAGGACTATGAGCCGAAGTGCTTTGATGTCCTCATGGCCGAACCGGACGAGTCCGACTCAGCCATGGTCAGGAGGCTTGCTGAAGAAGAGCGAGCCAAGATTGAGCACGAGCGCAAGACGGCCGAAGAGGAGAAGCAACGCAAGGAAGAGGCTGACAAGAGGAAGCGGGATCTACGCGCAGCCGGACGATCCGCCCAGGAGGCCATCCTCCAAACACGGGTTCGCAACACCAACATCTTCCAGACGCCACGCGAACGCCGTAGCGCGCTCACGCTTTTGGACACCATCATGGAGACGGCACCCGCCAATGTGACTCCGATACTTGACAAGATCAAGACCATCGTCGCGGCCACAGCCAACGGCCACCCTACCACCTCGGCACGAAGGCCGACTGAGTCCGTAGCTGAAACGCCCGACAAAAGCCGACTCCCGCCTCTAAGGTCAGGAGACTATAAGAGGCCCGAGCCAGATCGGTCGACGACAAGGCCAAGAGGCCCACCCCGCGAGTCCACGCAGAAGTACCCGGAGCAAACGGCCGACTCCCGCGACAAACGATACGGACGTCCACCCGTCCACCACCGTGTCCGCCGCAACAGCAGCCCCAGCTATCCAACCAGCCAACCAAAGACCCCGCCGAGTGATCTGCGGGAAGTCCTCGATCGCCACTACCAGGAGCGGGACCGACGCACTTGGGAAGATCGGAGGGGATCACCCGATAGCGGTGACGACGGAGTGCCGGCCTTCACTCGGGAGCTTCGCCGAGTGCACGGCCGAGTGGTTTCAAGCCCACAGAATTGAAAGGTACGACGGCAAGACCGACCCCGAGTCATGGCTTACCGTTTACACTCTCGCCATCCGCGCAGCAGGTGGCGACAACAAAGCTATGGCCAATTATCTTCCAGTGGCCCTCGCTAACTCCGCCAGGAACTGGCTCACGAGCCTGCCAAGAGGCTCAATCGGCTCGTGGAGCGAGCTGAGGGACCACTTTATTGCCAACTTCCAGGGTACCTTCGAGAGGCCTGGCACACACTTCGATCTATACAACGTCATCCAGAAGCCGGATGAGCCTCTGAAGGATTACATCCGCCGTTTCTCCGAGAAGCGCAACAAGATCCCCAACATCACCGATGACATCATCATCGCCGCCTTCCAGAAGGGAGTCCGTGATGAGCTGTTAATCGGGAAGTTCAGGCGCAAGCCACCGAAGACGGTGAAACAGATGTTCGAGACGGCGAACTCCTACGCAAAGTCCAACGACACCATCAAGGCTGCCCGTCAAGATCGGCCCGACAGGAGGGAAGACAAGCAGGCGGGAGGAAGCCGCAATCCTAAGAAGGATAACGGAAACAGCAACAACTAGGGCCAAAAAGATCACAAGCGCCGATCTGAGGACCTAGTGGCCGCAACCTCCAACACTCAACGCCGTCCCCGAGTCGCCGCCTACGACGCCATCATGAACGCCCAGTGCACTCACCATCCCAATCATAAGCACGCGGCTAAGGACTGCTTCATCTACAAACAGTTCGTCGAGCAGTACGCGGCGCAGCTCAACAAGAAGTCGACTGACGAGGCTGGTCCATCCGGCGCCAAGAAAAACAACGCGGCTGACAACGCCGAACCCTTCCAAGACCCTGTGGGAGAGCTCAATCACATCTTCGGGGGGCCGCTAGCCTATGAATCCAAGAGGAAACAGAAGCTAACCGACCGAGAGGTCAACGCGGCTCAACCCGAAGTCCCTCAGTACCTGCGATGGTCGGAGGTGGCCATCACTTTTGACCGCTCAGATCACCCTGACCGAGTGGTTCATCCGGGGCGCTACCCACTCGTCCTAGATCCCGTGGTCCGCAACATCAGGCTCAAGCGCGTCCTCATCGATGGGGGCAGCGCTCTTAACATCTTATTCGCCAAGACCATGGATGAGATGCGGATCCCGAGGGCCGCGAAGGCAAGCTCAGCCCCTTCCACGGAGTCATCCGGGCTATCATCTACACCACTCGGGCACATCTCCCTCCCCGTCACCTTCGGGGCTCGAGAGAACTTCCGAACGGAGAACGTCACTTTTGAGGTGGCCGACTTGAAACAACATACCATGCTATCATCGGAAGGCCTGCGCTTGCCAAATTCATGGCGATCCCGCATTACACCTACCTCTGCATGAAGATGCCGGGTCCCAACGGCGTCATCACTCTTCGCAGCGATGTGAAGCAAGCCTTCACCTGCGATAAGGAGAGCTGCGACATGGCCCAATCTCGCGAGAGATTACGTGGCCAACAAGCGATTGGCTGCATCAACTTCGGCAGAGGGCGAAGTCCCCGTGAAGAAGATAGCCAAATCGGGATCCGGCGATGCCAAGACCAAGAAGATCTCTCTTGATCCGTCGGATCCCTCGAAAACTGCTGTAATCGGCGCTGACCTAGATCCCAAATAGGAAAGCGCGCTCGTCACCTTCCTCCAAAATAATAAAGATGTTTTTGCTTGGAAACCATCTGATATGCCCGGAATTCCTAGGGAGGTGATCGAGCACTCTTTGCACGTCAAAGATGACGCCAAACCGATAAAACAACGATTACATAGATTCGCGCAGGACCGAAAAGACGCTATCAAGGAAGACCTCGCAAAGCTCTTGGCTGCCGGCTTCATCAAAGAAGTCCTTCATCCCGACTGGTTAGCTAACCCAGTCCTGGTCCGCAAGAAGACGGGGCAATGGCGCATGTGCGTTGACTATACCGACCTCAACAAAGCCTGCCCCAAAGACCCATTCGGGCTGCCTCGCATCGACCAAGTCGTAGACTCAACAGTCGGCTGCCAACTCCTGAGTTTCTTGGATTGTTACTCGGGCTATCACCAGATCAGCTTGAAAGAATCCGACTGCCTGAAGATATCGTTCATCACGCCGTTTGGGGCCTATTGCTACATCACAATGCCTTTCGTCCTGAAGAACGTTGGCGCCACATACCAACGCATGATCCAAAGATGCTTCCAGACGCAGATCGGCAAGAATGTAGAAGCTTATGTCGACGACGTTGTCATCAAGACCAAGCAAAAAGAAGACCTGATCGCTGACCTAGAAGAAACTTTTGTAAACATCCGGGCCTTCAGAATGAAGTTGAACCCGGAGAAGTGCACTTTCGGCGTTCCATCAGGCAAACTGCTTGGTTTCATGGTGTCACATCGCGGCATTGAAGCCAACCTAGAGAAGATCAACGCTATCCTGAGCATGAAGCCCCCGAGTAACCAGAAGGACGTCTAGAAGCTCACCGGCTGCATGGCGGTGCTAAGCCGTTTCATCTCTCGACTCGGCGAACGAGGCATGCCCTTCTTCAGATTGTTAAAGAAGACAGACGACTTCCAGTGGACCGCCGAAGCCAACAAGGCCTTTGAAGATTTCAAAGAGTTCCTTACAACGCCGCCTGTCCTGGCCTCGCCTCAGCCCCAAGAACCTCTGCTGCTGTACGTTTCAGCCACTCACCAAGTGGTTAGTACGGTCCTCGCGGTCGAGCGCGAAGAAGAAGGACGCGCTCAGAAGATTCAGAGGCCGATCTATTTTGTTAGCGAAGTGTTGGCAGGAGCCAAAATTCGCTACCCTCAGGTACAAAAATTGCTCTATGGTGTTCTAATAACCGCGAGGAAATTGGCACACTACTTTCAGGGTCACTCGGTCACCGTCGTCACTTCTTTTCCACTCGGCGATGTCATCCACAACCGGGAGGCGACCGGGCGCATCGCCAAGTGGGCTCTAGAGCTGATGCCATTGAACTTGACTTTTAAGGCGAGGACGTCCGTAAAGTCACAAGCCTTGGCGGATTTCCTGCCCGAGTGGACTGAGCAACAAGAGAACGTACCTCGGGAAGACCTCCAACACTGGACCATGCACTTCGATGGATCCAAGAGGATCACTGGCTTGGGAGCAGGAGTTGTGCCGATCTCCCGACCGGGAAAGGCTAAGATACGTCCTTCACCTCCACTTCTCCGCCTCACACAACGTTGCCAAATACGAAGCTCGCTACATGGACTGCGCCTCGCGGTTTCACTCGGAATACGTCGGCTCATCGTGAAAGGCGACTCCCACTGGTCGTCAACCAAGTAATGAAGGATCGGTCTGTCTAAACGACACCATGGAGGCCTACTGACAAGAGGTCCGCAAACTTGAAGATAAGTTTGACGGGCTCGAACTCTCACATGTCTTGAGGCACAACAACGAAGCACCACGAGTTGGCACAGTTCGGGTCCAAGCGCGAAGCCGCCCCAACGACGTCTTTGTCGAGCACCTCTATGAACCAACCATCACGGCAAACACAACTTCCAATGAACAAGCTACGAACGAAGTCGCCATGATCGACGCCGACGGAGGACGCCACTCATCAAATTCTTAACTCAAGAAGAGCCGCCAGGAAGACCGGATGAAGCGAACGCGCCCGACGTCGGTGCCAAGCATATGTCATGGTTGACTCCGATTTATACAAGAGGAGCCCCTCTGGAATTCTAATGAGATGCATAACACCCGAGGAAGGGAGGCGGCTACTCCAAGACATCTACTCGGGCATATGCGGAAGCCACGCGGAAGACGCACTGGTCGGCAAAGCTTACGGACAAGGTTTCTTCGGCTTACCGCGATCTCCGACGCGGACAAAGTCATACGAACTGCGAAGGCTGCCAATTTTTCGCCCGACGAGCCATGTCCCGCCCAGAGCTACAAACAATCCCACTATCCGGCCGTTCGCGGTATGGGGCTTGGACATGGTCGGCCCCTTCAAGAAAGCTCCAGGAGGATTCACACACCTCTTCGTCGCAATCGACAAGTTTTCCAAGTGGATTGAAGCCAAGCCGGTCGCCACAATTACTGCTGACAAGGCACGGGATTTTTTCCTCAACATCGTGCACTGCTTCGGCATCCCAAACAGAATCATAACTGACAACAGGACTCAATTCACGGGAGGCATTTTCAAGGAATTCTGCGAAGACTTCGGAATCAAGATCTGCTATGCATCAGTTGCCCATCCCAAAAGCAATGGACAAGTCGAACGAGCCAACGGCATGGTCCTCCAAGGCATCAAGGCCCGCGTGTTCGATCGCCTAAGCCCTTACTCAAGCAAGTGGGCCCAAGAGCTTCCCTCGGTCCTATGGTCCCTGCGGACCACACCCAGTCGGGCTACCGACCAAACTCCCTTCTTTTTGGTCTACGGCGCAGAAGCCATGTTGCCAAACAAGATGGAGTACGAATCCCTCCGTGTCCGCAGCTTCAACGATGAACGCTACGACCCCGACCGAGTGGACGACCTCACCCGGCTGGAAGAGGCCCGAGAGGCAGCCTCATCCAGTCGGCCAAATATCTTCAAGGTCTCAGGCGATACCACAGTCGCAACGTTCGAGCACGATCTTTCATCGTTGGCGATCTGGTTCTACGTAAGATTCGCACCACCAAGGACCGTCACAAGTTATCCCCCTTATGGGAAGGACCATACATAATCGCCGAGGTGACTCGGCCGTGCATACCGACTAAAGCGTGAAGACGGATCTATGGTGGAGAACTCCTGGAACATCGAACATCTTCGACGATTCTATGCTTAATTTGACTAAGGTTTCATGTTTTCCTTGACTGCCAACCTCAAGCAAGATGACTTCTTGAGTTAGCAGTCGGGGGCTGTACATATGTCAATAAAGCTTAAGTTTTCCTCATCAACTTCTGTGCATGATTTGGTTTATCATTGTTTAATGTTCCTTGATTCGAGTTCAGTGTTTAAGGACTGAGAGTTTTCTGACGACCTAATCGAGCCTAGGCTTGGTGACAGTCAGACGAAAATTACTTAAGAAATTTCACACAAAAACTCGGATCAAGGCATTAACATAAATAAACTAAATATATCACAAAGTCTGCATCAGAGCATCACAATCATACGACATTTACAAGCCAATGTTCACAAGATAAATCAGATCCGGAAGTTATTTACTACGTCAACGGAAATCTTCTTCGCCGACTCCTGCGCCTCACTCAGCATATCCAAGGCCTGCTCATCTGTCGTCCCGTCAGCAAAGCCCTCTCCGACCGAGTGGATGTCCACTCGGGGGTAAAGGGACTTGGTCTGTGCAAGAGCCAGACCAGCCCCCATGTTGGCGGCCTCAGAGATGTTCGCCAGATATTGGTCAGGAGCCCTCTGCAGCTTGTCAAAAATTTCTACTGGCTCTAACGAACTGGCCCTGACCCCTTGATGAAATAAGGACAGCAAGAGTGGCGCAGCAGCATTGGCGACCTCTTCCCGGACCTCTCCGGCTCGTTTGACCCGCTCGAGCAAGACGTCATACTGAGCTCGGGTCTTAACCTTGTAAGCTGCCAAAAGCATCTGATCAGGCAAAGCACTCGGAAATAAAGCAGCACAAAGAACGTTGCTTCGAAGAGGCTTACCTTCAAACTCGGCCTCCAGTTCGGCCTTGTCGAGGCTGACTGCCTCCAGCAGGACTTGGAGCGAGTGGACCTCCGACGAATTTTCTACAAGTAAAGAAGATCATCAGCAACCGGAGTCAACATGAGAATCATAAAGAAACTCGGAGAGACGAGCTTACTCCCGACTGATCCTCGGAGGTCAAGGTTCGCCTCCCGAAGCTCCGCGATCTCCTCCTTAAAGCCGCCTCCTCGACGCGGCTTCCTCCCGAGTAGTTTTCGCCTTCCGCCGGACGTCCTCTAAGGAGCTCGGGTGAGGAACAAGTTTCTCCAGCACCTCGGACTTCGCCATGGAACGACAATACTCCTTCTGCGCATGAAATCTGAAGAGTGACCGACTGGAAAAGGATGATACCACAATAAAAGAAAAAGACTAAGGCTTACGTTGAGTAGCCGAGTCGCTTCGTTTAATCTTTCGACGAGGGCATCCCTTTCTTCCCTCTCGCCTTGCTGTCCAAGACGATGCCCCGCCTCGGCCTTCCAGTCCCGCCACTCGATCTTGATTGGGGGAACCTAGGTTTCAGAGGACTGTAACCTAGGGATTTCCTCCACTGTGGCTGGCAGATAGAAAGAACAAATGAAGACATGAAAGATTCAAACTAAAGAACAAAGACAATACTCTGATTCAAGACTCACCGGCTTCAGTGGCTGCGCTCTTGGGTGGAACAGCCCGACTGGCCTCTTTCTTCTGGCTCTTCGCCGAGTGATCTTCAGTCGGGGCTGACCGGGCCGTGGCCTGAGGTTTCCCGGCTGCCGATTGGCTTCCAGTCGGGACGTCCCGGCTGGCGGTCGGGGGCTCCTTCCTTGAGGTATTCTTCTTCGGAGGCGAAGGTTTTTTGCCCGGAGCGCTCTCGCTCGGATGCGGGCTCCGAGTCTCCGGCTCCGCAGGTTTGGGCGCCTCGGGAGCAACGGCAGGAGACGGCCCCTCACCCTTCCCGGCAGGATCTATGTCCTGGGGCCTCCTGCAATAACAAATACAGGTGGGATGAAGACAGGGAATGTTTTCAACGAAAAAGTTCGGACTTTAGTCATAAAGCATACCTGGACGACCGGCGGATCTTCGGCGCCGCCCTCGGCGATGGCCTTGGAGGAGGAGTCTCGACTGGAGGAGCCGGGACGTCATCGTCCGAATTGTCAATGATGAGCCTCCTTTTGCTCGTCCGCTTGTTTGTGTCCTCACTCGGGGCCGCCCGCTTCCCGATTGGATCATTTTGGATTTTTATCCCGCCAGCCGGCTTCTTGGCAGGGCGACGCGGCACATCATCATGGGGGCACCTTGTACGGCTTTGAAGTAACAGAAGCATTTTCCTGCAAGAGAAGTTCGCACAACACTAAGAGACAAGATATCAAAGTTGCAAGACATTATGAAGCAGCCAGTCGGCTTACCGGAGGAGGAGGCCGGTGAATGCTGAAGAGGAGAACCGGCAGAATGAGGGCGCGCTCAACTGCAATTCCAGTCGAGAAGATCTTGTACATCCGGATCTTCGGGATCTCGTGAATCGAGTGGATCTTGATCTTCCCGATTGGGGTCCTTCCCACCTTCGTACTCGAAGGCGGCTTCGACCGCTCCTTGATTGGAGCCAGTCGGCACCTGATGAAGTGCCGAGTGATCTGTTCGCCGTGAAGACCTCTTTGCTTCATCGCCAGGATCTTCGCAAGCAACTTGTTGGCCTCGTCCCAATCTTGAGCCACTGGAACAGTGCTCCAAGTTGGCCTGGGGACAGGGAAAGGCCGATGAAGGCTGGCAAGCTGGGTTCAAGGTTGCTAATATAGAAGCAGCCCGCGTGCCATCCCTTATTGGAAGATTTTAAGGGAAGGGAAAAGTACTCCTTGCGGAGAGATCCGCGGAGTTGGAAACCTGCCCCGCCAACAACGCATGGGTGGTCTTTATTCAGATGTGGCTTAAGATAAAACATGCGGCGAAACAGTTGGAAGTGGGGGAGGATGCCAAGGAATGCTTCGCATACATGAATGAAGAGGGCGATGTGAAGCATGGAGTTGGAGTTCAGATGGTAGAGCTGGAGACCATAGTAATCTAAAAGCCCCCGGAAGAACTCGGAGGTGGGAAGGTTGAACCCGCAATAGAAGAAAGATGTGAATACAACGAGCTCACCGGTGTTCGGGGTTGGGAAGTTCTCACCCGCCGCCGGGCGCCAGCCCACGATCTCCTTAGGAGGAAGCACCCCGTGCTTCACCATCTCCTTGAGGGTGGATTCCCTCACATCCGACGTGGTCCATTGGTCAAAGGGGATTCTCTTTTCCTCCGCCATGAGTGTGGTTTGGATGGAAAGTGGATCTGGTCGGAAAGAATGGGGATTTTGACAAGAGATCTTGGGAGATTGGCTGCGGAAGCTGGTTGTGGCAAGAAGCGAGCTCCTGGATGGATGGATTTGGGAGCGCGCGAGTCTAGGGTTCTTCGTAGGGAACTGGTGAACAGTGCTGCGAAAAGAGGAATCTTTTGGAAGACGAAGAGGCGGGGACGACCTCGAGGTTTTATAGAAAGATTTGAGGGTTACGTTAGGTTTTCTCGTGATTGGGCCGAGCCCATGAGAGAATCTGCGGCCCAGTTAAGGTGTGGCTCGACGCGTGTCCTTAGGGACTTAAGCGGATGGGCTTAAGAAGATTTGCCCTGGCAATATGCGCGTGTCCGAATGCACTGTACCTTTGGAAATCCTTTCATACCGCGGTTTGCTTGACTTCATGAGAAGCTGGCACGATGCAACTTGGAAGGTGACCAACAGTTAAGCTTTTTATAGCTGCATTGATGACAAGGGCTGTTTGGTTTTTTAGCATTTGATTAAGTGATTATATCGATGCTATTTTTTCACTTTGGTGAAGATCTTTATAGATTAAGACTAGTATTAGGCAAAAGCTATTTAATAACTTGGTCATATTTTTCATACGATTGAAAGAACTCGTTTTCCCATGAGGGACGATTAAAATATTTGATCCGGGATGAGTCGGGCAGATCCACTCGGATAAGCATGAGCTTACCGAGTGCTTTTTACCCATGAGGGTTGATTGAATTATTTGTTCTGAGAAGACTCGGGCAAATTCACTCGGATGAGTACGAGCTTACCGAGCAATGAGGTTGCTTTAGCTTGAGCTAAGCATCTGTATGAGAATGATTTTTTATAGTTCTTGACTATATGCTTAGTCTATTTTTGACTAATCACATAGTTGGGGGCTACACCTAATTAGGTGCATTAGGAGATGCACCTAGATAATTATTTTTGAGAATTTTTTATATATTTTTCAGCCCTTCACAGTCTTTGGAGCCACTCGGGAAGATTCAGGCAGAGACGGTGGAATCATTCGGCGCTAGATGCACTCGGCCAAAGAAGTTTTTGGCTGTGTACTGTTTTGGTTTGAAGCTGAGCTGTCTCGTCGACTGAAAAGGACTCGGGGGCTACTGTGGAGATTATGGCAATCGGGTATCTACATGGCAAACTTATCCGACTGGAGGTAGGGATATGTTGCGCCTGTCATATCTGTAAACCAAACATGACTTGGGTGTTACGTTGCCGATTGAGATAAGGCAACAACTCATAGTCATAGTTTGATAAGATTGAGGAAACCGATTTAGAGTAAGATAGGGTTTCCGATCTGTAATCCCGCCTCCCAAGACTATATAAGGGGGGTAAGGGGCGTCCTTTGAGGGATATCCAATAGGAGATAGCAGACTTCATAAGCAAGAGCTTTAGATTCACGAGATCAATAAAGACACTCGGCGGATCGAATCCACCGAAACAGGAGTAGGGTATTACCTCACGAGAGAGCCTGAACCTGTCAAATCTTCTTTTCCTCCTAACCCATCGTGCTTGGCGATCTTTGACTGCGATCCCAGAAATTACATTGCCGAAACCAAGTTTCGACAGATAATTTTTTAGAAGTTGTCAAATTTAATGCAATATAATTAACTATAGTGTATTGTAATTTAGGGTTAATTTGTATTTAAGTACTATGTAAAAAATTATAATACGTGCCCGGTAAAGAGATTCAGTCTCGTAACTTTCTCTTCTTAAATCAGTTTATTATCGTAGAATTAGTCTCGTGACTTTCTTTTCTTTGAAATCGGCGTCAGCGTATTATCTTAAAATTTTTAAAAATTAGATACAAATTGTATTGTATTTAGTTAATGTAATTATTTATATTTATATTTATATTTATATATAAAGTAAATCTATAAATGTATAATAACTTATATATATAAAGTAAATAATGTTTCTATCCAAAATTTTATTTTGTTTGTCTATTTTACGAAACCCTTGAATGTTTATAAAATTAACGCAATCCACCTGGTTATTTTGCGTAAAACCCTTCGAGTGTATATAAAATTAACCCGTAGTCTACCTGGCTATTTTACAGAAAACCTTAAGTGTTTATAAAAGCGACACATCTGTGTTCCTTTCTTCTGTCCTCATCTATGTCATGCTTCGACTTCACCTGTTGCAGTATGAGTGTCAGTAATATAAAAAAAAGGAAGACGGCTAGGGCCCAAGGGAAAATGCCCCAGAAACTGAAAATGTTCGAAACCATTGATCAACTGGGCTCGCGGAATTAGACCAAGACGACCGATCTTCTGCGATTCGCACGGAGGCGGCTATACAACTACAACCCCTGGTTCGCTCTCTTCGCCAAGCCGGCTCTGCTCTTCCCTTCCCTCCCCAGGAGACCGAGACCCCCTCGCCGGCGTCGCCCGCGGCGGGGCATCCACGGTGAGTCGCTTTGCTGGTCTCCGCCTTGACCCTTCCTTACCGTGGGAACGAACTAGCAAGCTGCGGGGCCGGGGCGCCATCATGCTGCCCCTGTTTAGCCGTCTTAGCGATTCGGACGGCGAGGTTTAGGTGTTCCCGCGATTTGGCCGGGCGGCGCGGTATCGGGACCCGACGCTATGAGGTGCTGTGGCCCTCGGGGATTACGTGCTCATGTTATACTGCGATTCGTGGGGGGTCTTATACTTGGCTCGTTTGCTTTGCTCATCGTCTGATGCTTCAAATCAAGTTTTGAGTAATGACTTGTTTGCGTAGTTTCCTGGCATTTATGCGCAGATGTTATTGTTTTGTTTTTGGGAATATGTAACCTCTACGGCTCATGTGGTAATCTTTTGAGGTTGCTGTCATAATCCCAATGTATGGTTACTATCAGTCAGTTGTTTGTGTTCTTATGAGATGTGCAGCTTGTTGAAAAGGACATAATTTTGAATAGCTATTGATTTATTTTGATTTTGAGTTAGCAAGCTAGATTGTTAAATATTTTGCTAGAATTGCTCGTGCAAGGACTCGATGAGTAAGTGCATTGATGTAAATTGTACAGCTTATGACAAATTTTTTTCTGCAATTGGTAGGTTCCCTCTCTTTGAGAGGACTTGCAAGGGGAAGAATGGAGGCAAAACTAGCATTCCCCCAGGATAATCCACCACTTGCCATCCTCTGTGCTGCTAAGGTCGCAGGTGTTTCCCTCACCATTGATCCGAAGCTTGCCTCAGGTTCAGCACCCACACTTCACCTTGGTTCTGGGTAAGTGATTACCAATCAGCACACATAGCTTCTCTTTCAGATGAACTACTACTTTTTTTCTTTCAAGGTTTATACTATGAGAATTTGCTTCATCATCACACGTGCGTCTTGAATTGTGGTTATAATGGCTAGTTCAGTGCATAAGATTTCCTTATATTCCATAGTAGGTTTGACGAGGCAACCTTAAGCGTTATTTTTTCTGTACCTCATTATATTTATTCATGGATCTTCAAAACAGTGTTTTTGGTGACCAAATTATTGCCTCCCCTTTTCATTTTGTCTTTATCCTTTGCAGCATTTCCTTTTTAGAGTTTATAATTCTCACCGAACCTTTCATGATTCCGTGCAGCGATTTTATCCATGGTGTTAACACAATACTTCGTTACATTGCTCGTGTTGCTTCTGTTTCCAGCTTCTATGGCCAGGATGCTATCCAGGCAGCATATGTATGTTCTGGTTAATTATTTTCTATAGGTGATGCTAGTGATTTTGTTGATTGTCCAAGTATTCACAGTTGCTATTATTATGCATCTTTAGGTTGATCAATGGCTCGACTACGCCTCGGTCATTCTTTCAGGCTCTGAATTTGAAGCTGCTTGCTCATTTCTAGATGGATACCTATCATCTCGAACCTTTTTGGTTAGTTATGGTTTGTCAGTTGCTGACATTGTAGTATGGTCAAACCTTGCAGGTAATTGCCTGGTTTCTTTTATACACAGTAGTTTTATCGTTCTATATGTATGTATTGCTTACTTTGGAGTTGCACCCCTTTATTTAGGGACAGGCCAACGATGGGAAAGTCTAAGGAGGTCCAAGAAATATCAAAACCTTGTTCGCTGGTTCAACAGCATAGCAGAATATTCAGACACACTAGATGAAGTTGTCTCTGCTTATGTTGGAAAGCGGGGGATAGGGAAGTCTCCTGCACCAAGCCTGAAAGAGAAGGTACCTGATTCAAAGCAGAACATCTCAACCCCTGAAGTAGATCTCCCAGGTGCAAAAGTTGGGGAGGTTTGTGTTCGCTTTGCCCCAGAACCTAGTGGATATCTGCACATTGGTCATGCAAAGGCTGGACTTTTGAACAAGTACTTTGCTGAGAGATATAAAGGGCGCCTGATAGTTCGATTTGATGACACAAATCCTTCAAAAGAAAGCAATGAATTTGTTGAGAACGTCCTGAAGGATGTAGAAACACTGGGAATAAAATATGATATGGTTACTTACACATCAGATTATTTTCCACAGTTAATGGAAATGGCTGAAAAATTGATTAAGCAAGGAAAGGCTTATGTTGATGATACACCAAAGGAGCAAATGAGGACTGAGAGAATGGATGGTGTGGAATCTAAATGTAGAAATAATACTGTTGAGGATAACTTGTCATTGTGGAAAGAGATGATCAATGGAACTGAAAGGGGTATGCAATGTTGTGTACGGGGTAAACTTGACATGCAGGACCCTAACAAATCACTTCGAGATCCTGTATATTATCGTTGCAACACTGATCCCCATCATCGTGTTGGCTCACAGTACAAGGTCTATCCAACTTATGACTTTGCTTGTCCATTTGTTGATGCATTGGAAGGAGTGACTCATGCTCTTCGCTCAAGTGAATACCATGACCGGAATGCACAATACTATCGTATCCTTCAAGAAATGGGGTTAAGGAGGGTAGAAATCTATGAGTTCAGCAGGTTGAATATGGTTTACACTGTTCTTAGCAAACGCAAGCTTCTCTGGTTTGTACAAAACAAAAAGGTGGAGGACTGGACTGATGCACGCTTCCCCACTGTACAAGGCATAGTACGTCGTGGCTTGAAGGTTGAAGCTTTGGTACAGTTTATACTTGAGCAGGTAACTTCTAATGAATTACTGTTTCTGATTTCATAACCATATTAATGCTGTCTTCCTAATTCGTTTGTTCTTTGACTTTTTTTTATTTCTCAAGGGTGCTTCTAAAAATCTGAATCTTATGGAGTGGGATAAACTCTGGACAATCAACAAGAAGATAATTGATCCAGTGTGTGGAAGGCATACTGCCGTTCTGAAAGACCAACGTGTGCTTTTGACTCTTACTAATGGTCCAGAGGAACCATTCATCCGAGTCTTACCCAGGCACAAGAAATACGAAGGTGCTGGAAAGAAGGCTACAACCTTCACAAACAAAATTTGGTTAGAGCGTGCTGATGCATCCGTTATTAGCATCGGCGAGGAAGTCACTCTGATGGACTGGGGAAATGCTATCATTAAAGAAATCAAGACAGAGAATGGAATTATAACTGAACTACTTGGTGAACTCCATCTTGAGGGGTCAGTTAAGATGACAAAGTTAAAGCTAACGTGGCTGCCAGATATTGAAGATCTTGTCTCTCTCTCTTTGGTAGAGTTTGACTACCTAATCAAGAAGAAAAAGGTAACACGTTAACTTGGAATTCCTTTAAGTAGGCTAGTATTGTACAGGCCCAACACCACATGAGAAACATAGTTCTTAATACTGAAGAATTGCTAGTCTACTGCTTTTGTTATAATTTTCTAGTATGAATGCCTTTTCGCTAAGTATGTCCGTGGCATAAAAAAATTATTTAGTCTATTAAGTTTTACTATGCTGTGCGTCTTAGGCTTCTTCAATAGAGATAGAGTATGAGACCCAATACTAGTGTATCACAGTATCAGAGAAGCTAGACTTGTGAAGGAAGTGGTCAATATACTTGCAGTTCTTGGAGCATGATCTAAAAGAGATTTAGTTTCTTAGTAAATTTCTTTACATATTGGATGTCTCCCCTGAGTTTTTGCTTCCATGAATCCATCGATGTTTTATTCCATGAATGAGTAGCATCATCTACTAGTATTTAAAATCTTACTGTGATATTTTTTTAGCTAGAAGAAGATGAGGATTTCCTTGACAACCTTAATCCATGCACCCGACAAGAATTTTCGGCTCTTGGAGATGCGAACATGCGGAATCTCAAAAAAGGTGAAATTATACAGCTTGAAAGGAAAGGGTATTACAGGTGTGATACTCCATTTATCCGGCCTTCCAAACAAATAGTCCTTTTCGCTATTCCAGATGGCCGACAAAAGTCCGGAACGAACTAGAACCTATAAGATGATTTCTGGAACAACAGCAAATACAAGTCTTGGCTCACTTACAAGTATTTTGAATTTCTGGATACTGATTTTGCAATCATGTTCATGATACCAAACTGGTGTTGTAATGATTAATAGCTGAAATTGAAACTTAAATAATTCGGTGCTCCTTTTATTCTGACTATATGAGAATTGGCTGATCTATCATATTTCTGTGGTTAAATTATGCTCTATCATATGAGAATTGGCTGAACGATAATATGAGAAGGTATACATCGTACAAAATAGTATTCATGAACTGAAGAATTGCCGAGGGCAAATTCAGCACAAACTGTAATAGCACAGACATCATCAGATCCAACGGATACAATATTTTATCAAAATTGCATATATTTTTTTCCCCGCAATAGAGGCTCCGTGTGGCCCTTGCCGTTACTATACTTCAAAGTTTGACAACATTGCAACGTAAGGTACATGAAAGAAGAAAAAAAATGTAGTGCAGCCCATGAAGCAGGTTCCTCCTGCGGTCTTCAGGAACGCACACAGGTTATGAGAAAAGGTCCTTCAATGATCCAAATTTTTACTTCTTTAGGCTACGCTCCAGTCGTTCTATAGCGGCACCAACACGGTTTTGATTACCTTGTTCCCCCGCCAAATCTGTTGGTTTTGAATTTTCCATCTCAAGATTGGCCTTCTCTGCCAGCTTCAACTGTATCCAACCTGTAAAAGAATTCCTTAAGGCTTACTCATTGAACAAAAATCAAGCTACCAGCATGCTAGAGTGAGCCAGCACAGCACGGTCATCGTGTAAGCATAATGTTGTTGGCTTGGCAATTGATAATAGAATGCTAGTAGTAGTTCACATGCTTACGGCAAGTAGCTTTTATGCAAATGGTTCTTGTAAGTGCACTTCCTATAACAGCAGTGATTCCCAAGTCCCAAATCCCAATCAAACCTCATTGATACTGTTCATAAGTTTATAACAAGGTTATCCCCAACTCCCACGTCATTAGGGTATAAAAGCTGAAGAACTACCAATTTGGAAGTGCATCGTGCCCAACATGACATGCAACCAAATCCAAGAGCACTGCAATTACATGTAGTCTTAAAGCTGTTAAAGTATAGATTGTGTTCACATGATTCAATCTAGTACTCTCAGGGAACATACTAGACATCAATTATTCCATGTATCAACCATAATCAATCATGCAATGTGCATGTTCGAGTGAGCTAAAAAGACCATTTTTCATTGGTGAATAGAAAGTAATACCAAGGGGAAAGCAGATTCCAGCACCAAGAGCAGATCCAACCAATACATTCCTTGCACGCCACATCGGTGAACCTGGCACTGAAGATGAACGATCATCAGTTAAGGTAAACTAAGGATGCTGAGGGCTACCTTAGTTAATGAAGTTAACCAGCCATTTGCACAGCAGAATCAGAACTAAAATACAAACAATAACATAAAACAATGATTTATCTTATCATACATATTATGATTTATCTCATCATAATATGTATGTAATTCCAATATAACCTATCAACCTTCAGAATCTCTGGTAGATGACTACAACAGAGAACTTCCCCATGACAATAGTACTTAGAACACAAAATTGTCTATACAGAATTATGAGTACATGATTCCTCGTTCATTTTTCTTTCAAAAGATGTCTGGGGCTATTGCCTATTCTATTGGTATGACATAAAATCAGTAATTGAATGCAATTCCAGCTTCACGGTATCACAAACATATTTCATAAGCTCACTTCAAATTATTCGATGTTATAGAACTAATTATAGTCAAAAGCCCTCATGTGACCCTTAACAAAAGTATAAATTAGATATAACACTGGATATGAAGAGATACGTACATATAAGCCCAAATGCAGCTGCAGTAGCCGAGCCAGCTCCAGCTATATTAAATACATCATGCACCCCACGGTTCTCAATAAGAAGGTTCTGTACACCAAAGAAAGTTGCGGTAAACATCCCAAGGCGAACACCACCAACTAGTGATCCTTTGGCAACCCGGATGAATCTTTTCTCCATTGCATCTCTCATCAATCTATACTGCTCACGCTTGTCTGTGGTGCTTCCCATCTTCAACATCACTTCAGCATCTTTGCTCTGTAAAATATAGCACAATAATGTTGTAACGGAAGGCAGTTTACTTGGTGTAAAGAATTCTTACTATTTAGGAAGAAAAAGATATAAATGTTCTCCTCAAAATAGAGAGGAGGTTAAGTATCTTAATCCCAGCTCTAAAGAAGGAGAACATTGATGGTTAATGCGTACTTGATTATATAGATCTCTAGGTTTCAATAAAAATGAAACTGCTACATATGCTGCAGTTTCTCTATTCTGCTCTAGTTCTACAATTTCAGGTGTAATGACCTGTGAGTTGTGACCAAAGATCAACCAAATAGCCATCAGTAAATGCAAGCACATCTCTTGTCTCTGGTAGCCATCCATTTGATCAAATCGTTTTTATTTTCGCGCAATTTATCTTACGGAGCGGATGATAAAAAGTAGGAGGCTGGAATAGAGTGGCAACTTACGACAGAGGCGCTGGCCTCCTTGCTCCCGCCGTAGAGCAGCCCGGCGAAGACGCCGACGAGGGTGGCGGTGCCCCAGTTCGCCGTCCCCAACGCAGAAGTTCTCGGTGGCGTGACACCCGCCTCCACCTCCCCGTCCTCCTGGATCATCGTCCACAACCCAACCACGTCAGAACTCGGACACAAACAAATTCGAACGCACGGGGCTTCCGGAGAATCACGAGGAATCGATACAAACCGTGGGCGCAGTTGAGACCGGTGGGTTCGTCGTCGCCGGCGGCGGCGGCGGCTCGGCCGGACGAGGCGCCGAGGCAGGCATCACGATCTGCTACCGCTGCCGCAAGGGCGGGTTCACCCTAGGATAAGACAAAACAGGGAACTCTGAGAGCACGACTAGTGGCCTCAGCCCCTCAGGGACGGCGAGCGGCGGCGAGATCACGGCCGGTGGAAGCGAGGCCGCAGAGAGGAATGGGGGAGAAGGAAGCGAGTATGCGTGTGAGGGTTTTGCCGAGTGGGCTGGGCTTTCCCGATTGGTGATGGGCCTGAATGGTAGAGCCCACGGCCCACCTGTTCGCTCTCTCTTTCCACCACCCAAAATTTCAAATGCCAATGATTTCCCCCGAAATTCGGTTGCTCGGTTTGATATTACAATATCTGGTCATCAGCTCTAGGGAAGGGAAATTAACATGTGACATGTTCAAATCGAGAGGGAGAAAATGTAAAATCCAGTTAAATGAGTCGTCGAACTTCGTGTTGCTATGCTAAATAGAAAGGATAAAAAATGTTACACTAGTTAGACTATCCAATCCAAAGTCCGTGACAACATATTCTTTAGAAAATCCATCCCCTAGCACATAATTTTTTTGGTTCATTTTAATACAGCCTATATAGTATACTACTCCCTAATCCATGCGTTTTACCAGTTGCAAAATAGGTTTTGCTATTTCACTTGTGACAGATTTTTGGGCTTTTATTTTTTCATTATTCATCTATAAGATCTTACATCAAAATTCGTATTCCTACAGATCCAACGTAGTTTAAGTTGCAAGAACGGTTTTGTTATTTTTTGATGTTTCATTCGTGGGATCTTACATCAAGATCAAGATTCATGTTTCTACAGATTCAACTTATAATTACATCTAGTTACATGTTTTCGTCTCTAGATTTATGACTTTTTACATGTTTGTCATTTTTTTTCATTCAAAACGGATTGTATCCATTAGTTGAAAATTATGCAAGATTTAAAGCTTCTATCAAAAGATCAAGATCAATAAGTAGTCCCTTGCAAGAATCAGATCTATGAAATACTACATCGCTACAAATTTTTGTCTTTTATTTCATCTCCACCTCCACCACTGACTCATCATGCTCTACTGGAGAAACGATTTTTCTGGACGAGACCCCGATAGGTTCCAGACGGACCATAAGTGGCCACACCTGGAAAAACCGAAGATGCATTGTCCTATTGTTAACGACCAAATTTGGTACCAAATCCCCGAGTTAGAAGCAGAGATTGAAGCGGAATCAGAGGAGATGCATGATCTGCGGAGAAACAGAGGTCGCGTTGGCTGAGTCCGAATTGGCTGCGGAGCACGTCGGCTAAACCCGAATCGGACCAGGATAGCTGATAGCCGATTTCGAGTTGAGATAGAAGTGGAGCCAGTCTCGAAAGGAAAACATGAAGATAAAGCGTTGGATTCGGTCTCCAAATTGTGCGTTAAAGATATTGCCATCTATGGATAAGGTTTTGTAACTGCAATTGTATCTGTGAATTAGGAAGTTGTATAGATATTCCTTTTGTAATGCGGCATGGGACTGCGTCTTGAGATATTATCGTACTGGAAATAGTAGATAAGGTAGAAACCGTGTTCTACACGGATGTCGTTATACCCGGGTATAAATAAGACCCGAGGGCTCTTGTAAAAAATAATAACACACAATCAATCAATTTCGGCGCATCGCCACCCTTTTATTCTATTCTTTTGACAAGTTCTTGCTCTTACTCGGGCTGCATCGGCTTCGATCTCCGAACAAGGTAATCCCTTGTTACAAGTGGTTTGTATCATCGGGGTTAGTACTTCCATCATCATAATACTCTAGTTTCGATGTTATAAACTGCTTAATCTATCATATGCGATATATAATCTAGAGCAATGTCTAGATCTATCTCGCAATCGGCTGATTTCTATCTGAAGACAGCAGCCGATAGAGTTAGATCCAGAGGTTGAATTAGATTATATATCGTGTCTACCGTTTCGAGGGGTTCTCATTAGCTTATACGGATCTAATATTTCTTTTTGTACTTAATGCTGCATCTAATCGACCTGTTAAGTCGCTTTTAGAACTATAAAGATCAGTTCGGTTTAATGTTTATCATTAGAGACAGTGTCGGGGTTTCAGCCGACCTTACATGTTTTGGTTATCTTCTAGTATTAATTGCTATTAGATATATTAAAGCCGCTTTTTATATTAAGATCTTAATCTATTTAAATATCCTAAGCCAGTATCAATCTGTCAAGTTACGTTGACAGCCGATTGATCTAGGTTTAGTGCATTTAGGTTAGATTAATATCTGTTTATAAAATATATCGGAGTACTAGCCGATTCGCATTAGACCTGCAGTATCAGCTAGGTTATCAATGCAGATAATCCTAATGTGACTTTAGCCTAAGTGATTTATACTGTCGCGGTATACTACTAATCTATCCCAATCACTTAGTATAAATGTGCTTTGGGATAGCAATTATATGTTTATTGATGTCTTCAGCCGATCCAGTAGGATCTAATATTAACTTAACGCCTATTCTATGTTTTCTTGTTGGTTACAAGATTAAACCAACTGGCACACCCTAGATTCACCAAAGGCAACCATCTTGGACCTGCACTAGAGTAAAGCAAATCTCTCAGGCCAGTGTGTGGGAATTGAATTTCTCATCAACACATTTTTTGGCACGCCTGGTGGGACCCATTTGTAGATTTCCAGGATCGACGCGATGGTCAACGCCAAGAACCCAGAGATCAACGAGAAAATGTCATCCCGTGACGATGGAACAATTGTCGGTCGAACAACTAGCCGACTACAAACAGATGGTTGAGCAGCTGCAGACTAATTACCTGCAATCCTTTACCCAGACCAGATCTAGGGCTGTCCTCCAGAAGTTCAAATTCAAGATTGAAGACCTCAACATATCCTCCGACGAGGACAAAAAAGGGAAGAAGAAGATGGAGGACGTCAAACAGGAACAAGATGATTCGGGCCTCCACACTTTACAGGACTGAATCAACTCGGCTGTGCACCATGCTCTCATCAACCAGAGTGGCATACTGGTTAACACTCTCAACGACATGATAAGCACTGTGGTTGATTCGAAGATAGCCGAACAACTACCAAGGAGGCCGACCTACTTCACTGATGGTCAGTTCCCGGGCTACAGGCTGGCGACACAGGGCCGGCCGACACCGTCGCCAGGGCAGCAGAATCCATCAGAGGGAGTCTCGATCCAGCCGACTGCGCATGCATCGGCCTCAAGGCCGCCACCCATCATCCTGACCCAACAACAGCCCCCGCACCAGGAGCACGGCTCCCGAAGGGTGACCCAGGAGCAGGTGGCGAACATGTTTGACACCAATCGGCGACCTATTGTATCCAACGAGCCGGTTGGCAACCTCGTTCCAGGGCCACATCACAATCCTAGCGGTCATCGGCTCCCTCCTGAACAGACACCACCGCTGGCGTCTCGGCCGCCTCCCGCTGCGAACCAATTCTAGTACCAATATCCGGGAGGCCGATTCGAGCAACAAAACCAGCTGCAGATGCCACCACCTCAGTATCGGCAAGGACCCATACCATATGAAAAATACGAGCCAATACCCCAACTCAAGACAACAGAACTTGGGCCGATCTGATTGCTGATGTTATGCGCGATCAGTTTGGCCTCAAGCCGAAGGACTCCGGCTACATGTACCGGTACCCATATCTAGAATACTTCGAGAGGGTGCCACTGCCTAACCGGTACAAGGTGCTGGATTTCTCCAAATTCTCTGGGCAAGACAACGTGTCTACCTACGAACATGTTAGCCGATTCCTAGATCAATGCGGGGAGGCATCGGCTACAGACATGCTCAGGGTTCATCTATTCCCACTATCTCTCTCAGGATCGGCTTTCACATGGTTCTCATCATTGCCATACAACTCGGTTCAAAGCTGGGCCGATCTTGAGAAACAATTCCACAGCTACTTCTATTCCGGCACCCACGAGATGAAGTTGTCGGACCTCACCGGTATCAGGCAGAAGCATGAGGAATAGGTCCAAGATTACATTCAAAGATTCAGGGATATGAGGAACCGATGCTACAGCCTGGTGTTATCGGACTCTCAGCTAGCCGACTTGGCTTTTCACGGCCTTTTGCTGCCCATCCGTGAAAGATTTTCAGCTCAAGACTTTGACAGCCTGGTCCACTTGGCCCAAAAAGTGACGGCTCATAAACAAAGATTTCAATATTCTAGGAGAGTCGTCAAGAAGGTTACCCACGTTGCCTGCACAATGGATTCAGACTCAAGCGACAGCGACGTGGAGGTGGCAGCAGCCGAGTGGATAAGGAACAAGAAGGCCATAGTCTGCCAGTGGTTGAAAAGATCGGCTAAGGAGGAGAAGTACAACTTTGACATAACCAAAGCCGATAGGATCTTCGATCTGTTGCGAAGGAGAAGCAAATCTAGCTTCCGGCCAACCACGTCATCCCATTGGCCGAAGAGCTCAAGAAGAAAAAGTACTGCAAGTGGCATAACACCACCTCCCACAGCACCAACGATTGCAAGGTCTTCAGGCAGTAGATCCAGTCGGCCATCGAAGCCAGGAAAATAAAGTTTGAAGAATCGGCTAAGCCGATGAAGGTTGGTGGCAATCCTTTCCCGATAAACATGGTCCAGGCCGACCACTGGTGAGCTGATCGGCAGCACAGAGTGACGTACAGCTTAGCCAAAACATTAAAATCAGTGAAGGCCGAGACAAAGTCGACTGGAGACAAAGCCGCACCAGTCAACATGGTGCATACCACTGGCCGATCGGCTGATCGTCGGCCCATGCACATGGATAGCCAACGCCGGTTTCAACTGCGAGTGCAACAAGAATAAGAGGATCGACGCAGCAGGCCGTACCAGAGAGTACCTGAGCGGGTAGGATTATGTCCGACGCCACAGTGACTACGACCCGCATTGGCGCTGTGAATTCTTTCGATTCTACTGGGAATCGGGCATGAGGCTGCCTACGATCGAAAATTGCCCAGCATGCAGCGAGTTTAGAGAGGACGAATACAGGGATCCCCCTACGCAAAATCCTGTCCGATTCGTCCCTAGGGCAGTGCAGCTTAACCAAAGGCGGTTGCCCGTGCATGATCGGTTAGGCCCGATCCATCAAGACTTCTTCAACGACGAAGACGAAGAAAAAGAAGAGGCTGATGAGGAGCAATCGACCAATCCGCAGTGGTGCCCCTCTGACCTGTTCATCAAGACGCAGAAAAGAAGAATCCAGAGGCTGAAAAGCGAAGGACAGGAGGAAGAGGTCCAACAGATAATTAGGCATCAACAACGTCGGCAAGGCAAGAAACAGTGGCGCACCAAGAAGAAGACTTCCTCAGCTGATGAGAGCCCAGCCGATCAAGAAAAAAGGGCGGCCAAAGGAAAAGGAATAGCTTCTGCATAGGTCAACATGGTATTTGTGTTTCCAACCGAGTTTGAGGCTACCGAGGCCGATGCAGATAACGTCGAGGAGACCTTGGCTAGGTTGGTTCTGTCCCCGAAACAAGCTATTTTTGAAAAACCTGAGGGGACTGAAAATCGGCACTTGAAGCCACTATACGTCAAAGGATTCATCAATGGCAAGCCGATGTCAAAAATGCTAGTCGAGGAGGGGCTGCTGTCAACCTAATGCCTTACGCAACCTTGAGGAAGTTGGGCAAAGGAGCCAAAGATCTGATCAAGACCAACATGGTGCTCAAGGACTTCGGAAGCAACCCTTCAGAAGCCAAGGGCATTTTAAACGTCGAGCTAACCGTCGGCAGAAAGACCATGCCCACAACATTTTTCGTCATCGATGGAAAGGGGTCGTATAGCCTGCTACTTGAGAGGGACTGGATTCACGCCAACTGTTGCATCCCTTCCACAATGCACCAAAGATTAGTCCAGTGGCAAGGCGACAAGATAGAAATTGTGCCAGCCGACAGGTCAGTCAACGTCGCTAACGCCGATTTGCCTTTGTGGGAAATCGATGGTATTGATTGTCTGTCCGGCAAAGTTTGGCAAGCCGATTTCTTAAAGGTGTTCGATTCTGATATACAACCCATTGGAGACGAAGAGCCTCAATTACTACTTTGAGGGCGTCGTGGAGGGCTCAAGCGTCTACAACAAGGATAATGTGGACGACAACGACAGAAAACTCGGGCAAGGTTTTATGTTGGTCGACAAGTTAGAAGAGGTTGATATAGGTCTAGGAGATAGGCCTGGGCCGACATATATTAGCAAAAATTTATATTCTCATTTTGGAACCAAGCTTACTGATTTGTTAAATGAATATAAAGACTGCTTTGCTTGGGAATACTTTGAGATGTCTGGTCTTAGCCGATCTATTGTTGAACATCGGCTCCCTATCAAGCCTGGATATCGGTAATACAAACAGCCTCCTAGGAGGTTTAGAGCCGATATGTATGAAGCAATTAAAGACGAAATCACTCGGCTATATGATGCTGGATTTATTCGGTCCTGGCGATATGCAGAATGGGTTTCAAATATAGTTCCAGTAATGAAGAAAAACAACAAACTTAGAGTGTGTATCGACTTCAGAGATTTAAACAAGGTCACCCCTAAGGACGAATACCCAATGCCCATAGCCGATTTGCTAGTGGATGCCGCCTCTGGCCACAAAATTATAAGTTTCATGGATGGCAATGCAGGTTACAATCAAATCTTTATGGCCGAGGAGGACATCCACAAGACGGCTTTTAGGTGCCCAGGAGCAATCGGCCTATATGAATGGGTTGTCTTGACGTTTGGCTTGAAGAATGCTGGGGCTACGTATCAGAGGGCCATGAATTATATCTTTCATGATTTGATCGGCTTTTTAGTGAAAATCTACATAGACAACGTTGTTTTCAAATCCAAGGAAGTAGAAGACCACATAGCCGATTTGAGGAAAGTTTTGGAGCGAACAAGGAAGTATGGCCTGAAGATGAACCCGACAAAGTGCGCGTTCGGCGTATCGGCTGGACAGTTTCTGGGTTTTCTTGTTCACGAGAGGGGAATCAAAGTCACACAGAGAAGTGTCAATGCCATCAAGACGATTCAGCCTCCAAAAGACAAGAAAGAATTGCAATCTTTGATCGGCAAAATCAACTTCATTAGACGGTTCATTACAAATTTGTCGGAAAAAATGGAGCCGTTTACACCATTGCTTCGGCTGAAGGCCGATCAAGCATTCACTTGGGGGGTAGAGCAACAGAAAGCTTTGGACAACATCAAGTGTTATCTAAGTTCCCCTCCAGTCCTGATTTCTCCACAGAAAGTGGTGCCATTCAAGTTATACCTGTCAGGCGACGAAAAATCAATCGGCTCAGTTTTGATTCAGGAAATCGAAGGAAAGGAAAAGGCTATCTTTTATCTCAGCCGACGACTTCTGGACGCTGAAACAAGGTATTCACCAGTGGAGAAATTATGTCTTTGCTTTTTTTTTCATGCACAAAGCTGAGACATTATTTATTATCCAACGAGTGCACCGTGGTATGCAAAGCTGACGTAGTAAAGTACATGCTATCGGCTGCAGTGGTAAAAGGACAAGTTGGGAAGTGGATATTTGCCTTAACGGAGTTTGATCTGAGATATCAGGCACCCAAGGCAGTAAAAGGATAAGCTATAGCCGATTTCATAGTGGAACACAAAGATGATTCAATCGGCTCAGTGGATATCATGCCTTGGACTTTAACTTTTAATGGCTCGGTTTGCACCAATGGATGCGACATCGACTTAGTAATAATTTCTCCAAGGGGGCGAGCTTCGAGTTTGCTTTTTCAATCACGCCCCATGCCACAAATAATCAAGCCAAATATGAAGCCGTGCTGAAAGGGTTACAACTACTCAAGGAAGTTGAAGCTGACACCATCGAAATAATGGGAGATTCACTGTTGGTCATCAGCCAGTTATCAGGAGAATATGAGTGCAAGAACGACGCACTGATGGTTTACTATCAAAAGTGCCGAGAATTGATGAATGGTTTTTGGCTAGTAACATTGAAGCACATCCCAGGGAGCAAAACGCAAAAGCCAATGGTCTAGCTCAGGGGGCATCAGACTACAGGCCAATGACAAAGGATATTGAAGTGGAGATCACCACAATATCAGCCAACGACTGGAGATTTGACGTCTACAACTACCTACAAAATCCCTCCCAGTCGGCTTCAAGGAAGTTGCGCTACATGGCTTTGAGATATGTTTTGCTCGACGAAGAATTGTACTATCCGACGATCGATGGTGTGCTACTCAAATGTCTCAGTGCCGATCAAGCTAAGGTTGTGCATGAAGGGATTTGTGGCACACATCAATCAGCACACAAGATGAAGTGGCTACTTCGGAGAGTAGGGTACTTTTGGCCGACTATGCTGGAAGATTGTTTCAAGTATTACAAGGGATGCCAGACTGTCAAAAGTTTGGATCTATCCAAAGGGCGCCAGCATCGGCTATGAACCCAATTATCAAGCCTTGGCCGTTCAGAGGTTGGGGAATTGACATGATCGGCCAGATCAATCCACCCTCAAGCAAAGGACATAAGTTTATATTGGTGACAACTGATTATTTTACCAAGTGGGTGGAAGCAATTCCCTTAAAGAAGGTTGATTCTGGGGACGCAATCGAGTTTGCTAAGGAACACATCATATACAGATTCGGCGTCCCTCAAACTATAACTACGGTTCAGGGATCTATCTTTGTCTCCGACGAGTTTGTTCAGTTTACCGACGGCATGGGGATCAAGTTGTTAAATTATTCGCCATACTATGCTCAAGCCAACGGGCAAGCAGAAGCTTCTAATAAAAGCTTGATCAAGCTGATAAAGAGAAAGATCGCTAGTACCCGAAGCAATGGCACAGCCGATTAGCCGAATCACTGTGGGCTTATCGGATGGCCTGCCACGGATCAATCCAGGTGCCTCCATATAAATTGGTCTACGGACATGAAGCAGTCCTACCATGGGATAATCCTGCCATGGGATAATATCATCGGCTCAAGACGAATCTAACTACAAGACTAGCTAACAGCCGATGATTATTATAATCTGATGGTAGATGAATCAGAAGACCTAGTCCTATCAAGGATGCATGCCTTAGAAAAAGTGACCAGAGACAAGGAGCGAGTAGCCCGTCATTATAACAAGAAAGTTGTGCCTATGTTTTTTAGGAGGGCAAGCTCGTTTGAAAATTAATATTGCCGATTGGATCAAGGGATAACAAATTTGGCAAGTGGTCACCTAATTGAGAAGGGCCTTTCAAGATCCACAAATGCGTCTCGAAGGGAGCCTACATGTTAGAAGGATTGGACGGAGAAGTATTTGAGAGGGCTCTCAATGGCAAGTATCTGAAAAAATATTATCCCAGCGTCTGGATCAACTCGTGAATCGGCTAAGGTTGCCGATCCATGTTAGTCGATTTGTTCTGTCAATACACACATCGCCTTTAGAACGTTTTTACTCTAAGTTTTTCCCCTCTAATTTTTTCTATATCGGCTCAACCTAGCCGACAACTACAAGTCATTTGGTTTACTAATTTTATCAATGCTAAAGACGTCATTGACAAAATTAGGGGGGGGGCATATTATATAACACAAGTTTAGAAATCACAGACGAGAGACTTCAAATTTTTGAAGGTTTTTCAAAATTTTCAAGGCATTCGAAATTTGAACATAATTGAATCGGCAAAAGGGAATCGGCAAAGGGAATGTGATTAAGAGCCAGCAAGCCGATTGCAATAGTTGTTTACACAGAGTTAATATAATACAAGTTTCGAGAGATAAGTCCTATTGCATTCCGATGAACTCGTCTATAGCCGAGATCGCCGTGTTCTTGATAGCATTTACTCTATTGACTACGGCCAAGTCTTCCTCTTCGGAGCCAGGGACCACCTTAGCCGTCTTGTGCAGCTCTTTTGGGTGCTTGATCGTGGCTGTCAATCTGCTCCTTTGATCTTCAGTGGCCTTGGGCAGATCGGCTAGCAGTTGCTTTTCTACGACAATCTTCGCCCTGCATTGCTCTAGCTGCAGCAGCAAGGCGGCTTCTTCGAGCTCAAGTTCGGCGATCCGGGCCTGTGAAGTCGATGGACCGACCGTTAGTTCATTCAGCTTGACTTTTTTGGCTTCCACGTTCTTGACCGTCTCCTCGATCCTAGCTGCAACATCGGCCTGGGCTACCCTTTCTATCATCCTTTCCATCGCACGCCCCAGCTTAGGCCGAATGCCGGTCGATGTAAACAGCCTCTGAGATCTTGTTGGCCAGGTCTTCAGGGAGTTGCCTCTCTATCTCGAAGAACCATGACATGGCTGATACACACTCCACGACCAGTCAATCTACATCGATGTCCAGCCGATTGCGGATGTCTTGAAGCCTGTTCTTGAGTTCGTCGGCTATGGTCTTGTCGGGACTGGTTGCTTCGGCTTCTTTATCGCCGAGGAATTCCTTGATATCAAATGACAGCAAATCGGCTAGAGCCTGCAAGGAAAGATGGAGAGGTCAGAGGAAGAATGAAAGCGGTCGATTATTCAAGAAAAAAGGAACAAGGCTTACTCTTGCTGCAGGAGCTGGGGCGACTATTTCTTCGGCAGCTGGGCTGGTTGGAGCGGCGGCCTCCTCATCAAGATTGCTAGCCGAAGCGGCCACCTCCTCAATATGTTGGCTGGTTGGCCCAGCAGCTTCTTTGGCATCGTGGCTGCCCACAGCTGACTGAATACGCTCGCTCGAGACATGGGAGCAGCTGATGGAGACCGAGGAGGTTGCACAGAAGACAAGTGTCAATTGTGGTCGGCTAAGAAAAATGAACAAAGGAAAGACAGGGTCAGAGGTCTACTGGTGGAACAGGACGGGGAGTGCGACCGGCTAGCCTTTTGAACTATAAAGGAAAATTTGGTTAAGAATTGAGGTGATCAGGGTTGGTGAGCCCAATTTGACAAGAAAAGAACTTACCGGCCGTTTCTTGGCAGGAGGGCTTGGAGGAGACGTGTCGTCGATCGGCGAGCTTACTGAATTGTGGGGCTCGAATCACTCGATTCAGCCGCCTCCGCGGCGGCTTGGGACATCTCCTCATCCATGACCTCTTTGTTGGGGAGTTCGTCGATGCTTGGGTCGATGGATGGGAGGCTATCAGCCAGTGCAGTCAGCTTCTTCTTCTGCTGCTGCTTCTTGTCGGGGGTAGCCGATGGCTTTGTAGCTGGAGCAGCTCTCTTCTTCCTTGCTATCGGCTCGCGTGTCTGCCCGTATAACAAGGTCTTCAACTTCGGTGCCTCCTAGCCGATTGCCAACGGAGCCAATCCACGGCCACCGGGTAGAACACCTAGACGGTATTCAATAGCAACCCCGAAGCTGCTCACCGTCGGCGGGTTTGTTTCTATTATCTGCGGAGAAGAAAAAGATTCAAGTGTTAGCAAACCAAGATAAGCCAGTCATTTGAAGAAGGAAAAATGTTCAAGGTTCAAGAACTTACCGAGGGGATCTCGTCCGGCAGCAAGGTGGTGATGTAGGAGGAAGACCGTTGATGAAACATATGTCTCTTGATTTCTGCCCACCACTTGTCATATGTTGTGCTCTTCTTATAGGACAGCCCCAAGGTGCCAATACTGCCGAGAGGTGGGCCTTCTATCTCCATTAGCTTGTTCATGATTAGCTTCTCGGTCACCACCCCTCGGGTTTCAATCTTATCGGCATAATAACAGCCGATGGGCAGTTGCCCAAGTCCAAACTGCCTAGCAGCCGAGATTGGATAGTAAAACTCATATGTCTTCACCACGTTCTTGCCTTGATGGATCACTGTCGGAAAGATGCATGGTGTAAGTGCTGTGGTAAAGATCTCTCAGCACTTTGGGGTAATCAGCCGAATTGACTTCTTCAAAGTTCAACTCAATTGGCAGCTCGAAGAGTGCTCTGTCCCTATAGAAGTACCAGCACCGGTTGTCCTTGGCAAATCCGTCATATAAGGACATAAACCATTCGGCAGCAGTCGCCGATTGTTTGGATCCAATATGTGTGGCGTTCGCCATAGCATGAGCATCTTCGGTGGTCACTTCACCCCTTCCTCATCTTCGATCGGCTCCAGCAAGGGGAAGCGTGCCTCGTCAATTGTGGCCGACTGGCTATCTTCTGTGTCATCAGCACCAGCCACAGTTGGAGAAACCACCAGGGATCCCTAGTGTTAATGTTGGCGTTGGAGGCAATTTTTGAGACAACCTGGTTCAGGGTTTGATACAAGTAGCCGAGCAAAAATTTGCCTAATGGGATTTTCTTCTTGTCTACCAAGGCTTCGGCTATCACTTGCCAATTTGTCGTCGGCCCACAGCTAGATCCGCAAAAGAAGAACTTTTCCAGCCACATCATCAAGAATGCGGCATGCTCTCTGTAACACCCTGAGGTGTTTTCCCCTTTTAAAAATCCATAAGAAAATCGTAAAAGAAAAATCGTTGGAATTAACTGGAGAGAATTAATAATTTTAAAATCCAAATGATAAATGGAAATGGCATGGTAGGATTTTTCCTAAATTCTACATGTCAAAATACACTAACAGGATTTTTAGTGGAATTTTCAGAGCCCAAGAAATAAGTTTTAACCAATTAAAATCAAAATCGGAATTAATAAATCCCGGAAAAATCAATTTCTCTCTCCTCCGTCCTTTCCCGCTCTTTTTCCGGCTGTGGGCCGCCGGCCCGAGCCGACGGTCCAATCCCTCTCCGCGCACGCCCCGTCCTTTTGCCGCCCGCGCGTCCCTCTCTCTCTCCCTCACGGGCCGGCAGAAGGCCGCAGCCCGTTTAACCCACGCGCCTGCGAATAAGTCCAGATTGTCTCCCCTCTACCCCGAGACGCCGACAAGTGGGGTCCACCTGTCAGCCCCATCCCCTACCTCCAGCTGCCCCGCCACCATTGACGTCGCCTCTGCCCCGCGCGGATCTCGGCCGCCCGTCCCTCCCGCGCGCCCTAAAGGCACCGCCTTAACTTCCCCGTCTCTCCCGCCGCCTTCAATCGCCCCGGCCGCCGCTCCCGCGCCCCTTAATGGCCGGATTTAATCACCGGCCATTATTTCCCCAAATCGCGCCGGCGAGGAATTGCGCACTTATCCGGTCGCCGCCGACCTCCCCATCCCCTATTTAAGCACCCCCTCGCCCTCCCCGAGCTCCCCACACCTCCACTCAAGCCTCCCTCTCTCTCCATCGTTCCCGCACCATGCGCCCCTATTTCGAACTTCGTCGCCGAGGTTCGGTCGTGTTTTCCCGTTGCTCCGAGACGCTCCGAGCTCCACCGACACCTTCCTCCTCGTCGCCGGTGCCCGCGCCACTTCGGCCACCCCACCCCGAGTGGTTCCGTCGTCTCCCTCACCGTCCGAGCCGTCGTCCCCTTCACCTCCGGCGACCCGCAGTGAGCGCCCCTCCCCTTTCCCCTCTCGGCCGAACGCGCGCCACCGCTCCCGAGTGCGCACGGCTCCGCCTACGTGTGAGCCATGGCTTTCCGCTGCCCCCGCCGCCGCCCGAGTGGCGCCGGTCGGTCTCCGGCTGCCGTGCGCCATCGCCGGCCGATCGCACCGCCCGTGCCCCTCTCCCGGCCGTCCGATCTGCCTTGGCAGATCGGGGCCGTCCGTCCCCGCTGGCCCGCGTGGCACACCGCGTGGCCGCCGCGTCGGCGCCACGTGTGCGCCACGTGGTGCACCGCTCTCCCTCTCGGCCCGTGGACCCGGTCCACCGTGGACCGGTGCTCCCGCGGCCGATGACGCCATCGCTGACATCAGCCCTAGCGCTGGCGCAATTACGGGATTTATTGCATAATAAATTATTAAGGATTTTCCTGTTTTAGTAAAAAGAGAGATAATCTTCTAAAAATCATAACTTTTCAACCCGACCTCCGTTTTAGCCCATTCAAATTTCATTAAATTCATAAAAATGCCAAGAATCCATTAAAAATGGTTTTGTTCCCTGTTTTAGTATCTTTTTAGCTTATTTTGTTGAAGTGCTTGTTTGCCGTGTAGATCCCGGTAGACCCTCCGTCCCAGTTTACTTTGAAGTCGTCGCGGAAGTCCCCCAAACCGAAGAGAAAGGCAAGTCATGCTATATTATTGATCATATTGCCCCCATTTTGCTAAAAAACCTATTTAATTCTATGAAATTGCATGTATTTTATATTGTCATTTCATGGAAAATAATACACCTTATGCTTAGTTTATGCCTTAGGTTTGACACCCCCAAACCCTTTGATCAAACTTGGGAAAATAATGTGATTAGATTTCAGGACTAGGTTATGCTTAGCCTGACTTAGTTTCACTAGCTCACTAAATGGGTCATTTTCTCACTTAATGTATCTCTCCTGGACTTCGGTTCGGAGGATTATTAATTAGTTCTAGGTGAACCGGACTAATAACTAAAATATGACAAATGGTGGGTTGTGGGGGCTATGGTTTTGGTTAGCGGCGCCCATAGCAATTAAGGACCGGTTCACGGGACCCCTCGGGAGAATGATCGTGCAAACCACAAGCCAAAATGGGTAAGGTAGGTCCCATAGTGTAGCCTCCCTAGGCGACGAACCCATCGGCAAGGGTGAGCGGGATGGAGTCTCGGTCGGCCCGGTATAAGGGTTGCTGGGCTGCCGGATTCACCGAGGCACTCGGGGAGGCTGCCCACTCCCAGGGTCCGGGAGTGGGGGCGAAACGTTGGTGGGGTTCGCTTGGTTAGAGGAGGGGTTATACGGAAGGTCCTATCACAATTCCCTTTTCGGGGTACCGCGGTGGTATTTCCGCGCACGGGAAACTGTGTTGTGGGGCTGTGTCTTGTGGGTACAGTTGTACACCTCTGATCAGAGTAAATCTATTCGAATAGCCGTGCCCGCGGCGATGGGGCGATCGACCGAGCTCTCCGTGATTAGTCTCACACTTTTACACCCTAAGTTTTGGAACATGACTAGTATAGGTGGATGGTTTGGGCCTGTCGCAACGTGGGGATAACGTTGGACAGTGTTGGAGTCAAAATGTTTGAATTACCCAATTTACTGATGTTTTGACTGTGTTCAAAATTCGTATTGTTTAAAAAAAAACCCTGCCGTTTGCGCAAAAGCAAACCTTAGCCAGACCTTTGCCTCCCCTGCATTCATTCTTCTCTTCTTTCGGCTTGACTTGTTGAGTACGTGGAAGTACTCATCCTTGCTTCTTCACCAGAACCTGAGCCAGAGGTTGAAGACGAAGATGAAGTGGAGTAGGCTTTGTCCTATACTCTCTAAGCTGCTTGTGGAGTGGTCGAAGCCGTGTGGCCAGCGTCGAGCTTAGGCTTAGGCCCTTTTTCTTTTTCCGCTGCTCTTTTGTAATCTTTTTGTATTGTTTCTAAGATGTGGAACTGTAATATCAATAATTGTCGTATGTGTACCCTGGCTGGTCCTGGACAGGGATGTTAATACACATATAGCTTTGGAAATTCGGGCCTGAATTTCTGGGCGTGACAAGTTGGTATCAGAGCCAATTTCCAGACCGTAGGAAAAGCCAAAAGGAAAAACCTTAGGAGCCCTCTGAATCTTTTCATATGCATAAGCCCTGGCTTTTGAAAATGGTTTCGGGAAAATGGATCTTGTTTCCTCGGGATTGGGGAAAAATTTTAAGTTTCTCTCAAAGCATTTTGAAAACTCGGTCAAGTCTAAGAGATAAGGTTCTGGAGTTGAAATTTGGGGAAAAAAATCTTTTGACCTCTTATTCAGTCGCCAAGTTGGGATTTTCTAAGGGATCAAAGTTCTAAGTCGAGATAGGAGGGAATGGTCGCCAATTTTATATTATAACTAAGCATCTATTTTTCAGCATCATCTAGGGGATGTCCTTAGGAGGTTTTTAGCTTCATAAAAATATTTCTCAAAAATCCTCTTTTTCTCGTTTACTTTACTTGAGTCCTTTATCGTTTGTCTAACTTGGGTTTGAGCATGCATTGATCCCCTACCTTGTCTTCTCTAGATGGCAGGCCGTCCAGTCACCCACAACGGTCAGGGTCTGAAAGGGTTCGTCGCGGAGTTGGCAAGAATGGCCTTGGCAGTGGGCTATTCGGATGCACCTGAGTACACTGTCGTCTCACCGTTCGGCAGTGAGTTGCCTCACCAAGTCCGCCTGGAGGTGCACGGGTTCGTCGGCACCAATATCCCAAACATGGTGGTCACGGTGTCAGGAGGAACAGATGAGCATGCCTGCCAAGAGGCGGCTTATCTAATGCTGGCTCGAATAAGGGAGATGCATGACTACCATCTCCGCCACTTTGCCTACCGGTACCATCCTCGGCGGGAACTTCGTCGGCAATCAACACCTTCCAATCCGAAGGGAAAACGACACCACCTTCTCCCACATGAGGACGGTGATTGAAGGGCTGGATAAGATGCATGCAGGGCTTCACATGGCGGCAAAGGCTCTGAATGACCAGAAGATCTTAAAGATCAAGAGTTTGAAGGATGAGGTGGATCGACTCAAGAGAGAGATCGCCGGTCGAAGGGGCTTCCACCTCCCAACATCCTTCGGATAAGGATCACGCCGCGGAAGAACACCAAGGCTCCGGTGCGGATGCAGCTGGCACCCAGGGTTACACCTCCTGCACCACCGCCTTCCCCAATCCCCACCCCAGTACCAAATCTTGCTTTTGCTCTGGTCCCTGCCCCAAGCGGAGGAGGAGGATGGATCTCGGTGTCCGGTAGCGGCAAGGGCGTGCGGCGGCGGCTCAAGAGCCCGGACGGAAGGACGAGTTAGCCAGCTCTCGAAGCCGCTCGAAGGAAAAGGAAGACGGGAACTCCCTTGGAAGTGGTTTTGACTCCTCCGACCGTGGAAGCCGTTCCGACCCTTAGAGCGTCGCCACCCTTAGTTTATCGTTTTCCTAGTTTTTCGTTTGCTTAGTTCTTTGTGTGTTAGGAGTCTTTGTGTGTGGGTAGTGGTCAACTTTGTATCAAGTGTGGATATGGGTTGCCCAATTAAGGATGTTGGGTGTGTTTTAAATGTTTTAAGTCAAGAATAGATCAAAACAAGTAATAAAAGATCAACTTCTCTGTTCAATCTGTTTTACTCCTTCTCCCCGCCTTGTTTGTTCCGCTTCTTCAGATGGTGAACACCAGGAATGGTAGCAACAACAATGAGTCAGCTGAGAACAACACCCGTGCTAATACCAAAAATCCACCTCCTCCCCCTGAGAACATCACTTTGGCACAAGTCCTAGCCAACCAGACCCAGATGATGGCTGCAATGATGCAGCAAATGCAACAGCAGCGTCGGCAGATGCAATTGCAAATGATGCAACAGTTTCAACAGCAGAACCAGCATCAGCACGACCATTTCGCACCACCACCTCCCCCACAAAACAAACTGTCAGAATTTCTTCGAGTCCGACCCCCAACTTTCTCCAGCACCACCAACCCCATGGAGGCTAATGACTGGATCATTGCCATAGAAAAGAAGTTGGACCTTCTCCAGTGCACCGACCAAGAAAGGGTGTCTTTCGCCACTCACCAACTCCAAGGTCCCGCCTCGGCCTGGTGGGACAATTTCTTGGTCACCCGTCGGGCGAACGCACCGCGATTACTTGGGCGTGTTTTGCCACCCCCGGAAGGCTCACATCCCCGGAGGGATAGTAGCCCAGAAAAGAGGGAGTTCGAGATCCTTGGAGCAAGGCACCCGAACCGTCACCGAGTATCGCACGAATTTAATCGCTTAGCGCGATATGCTCCAGAGGACGTACGTGCGACACCGAGCGTCAAGAGAAGTTCTTGGCCGAGCTGGACGATGAGTTGACGGACAAACTCATCTCCGGTGAGTATGCCGACTTCGAGAAGTTGGTCGACAAAGCCATCCGTCAAGAAGACCAACGCAATAAAATGCTCAGAAGACGGAAGGCTGCCAGTTTAGGCCGCATCCTCAGCAAGGGAATTCCCAGCGGCCACGCTTCACTCCGGGTGGTCAGAATGGACCTACCACTATGATCGTTCGTCAGCATCGCCCGTACCATCCCGGGAATTTCCAACCTAGCGGAAGCCGTCCCGGACAGCCGCAGCGAAATCCGGCCCCACGTCCGCCAACAGCACAGCCTCCACCGCAGTCCAAGCCAATGCCACCAAAGAAGGACTCGGGATTCAAACCGGGTAACTGTTTTAACTGTAGAGAACCTGGACATTCCGCAGACAAGTGTCCAAGAACAAAACGCGCGCCCAAGTTTATCCAAGCAAGAGTGAATCATGCTTCAGCAGAGGAGGCACAGGACGCACCGGATGTCATACTGGGTATGTTCCCTGTGAACTCCTTTAATGCATCAGTCCTGTTTGATTCGGGTGCAACCCATTCTTTCATATCAAAAGCATTTGTGGGGAAACATGGGTTGTCGGTGTTAAAACTTAAGATACCCATGCAGGTCCAAACACCCGGGAACCATTTGAACACCGCCCACTTTTGCCCTTCAGTGGCAATAAAAATCCAAGGATTCCCCTTTCTAGCCAACCTTATCCTTCTAGAATCAAAAGGCCTGGATATCATCCTTGGGATGGACTGGTTAATCCGTCATAAAGGTCTAATTGATTGCGCAAGCCGCATGATCTCTTTAACCAATGACGAGGGGAAGAAAGTAATTTACCGCTCCCCTAAACCACTGAGGGTAGTGGCAAGCCTGAATCGGATTTCGGCTAAGGAGAAGCCCGAAGAGAAAGGAAAGGACCAGGCAAAGTTAGAAGATATTCCTGTGGTTTGTGAGTACCCGGAAGTCTTTCCTGAAGACCTAACCACAATGCCACCAGAAAGAGAAATAGAGTTTCGGATTGACCTAGTCCCTGGCACTGCTCCGATCCACAGGAGACCCTATAGAATGGGAGGCAATGAGTTGGCAGAGGTCAAGAAGCAAGTAGATGAACAGTTCCGAGAAAGGTTATATCCGCCGAGCACATCGCCGCAGGGTGCGCCAGTCATTTTTGTAGAGAAAAAGGATAAGACCAAAAGGATGTGCGTGGACTATCGCGCACTCAACGAGGTCACTATTAAGAATAAATACCCTCTCCCTAGGATTGACGACCTGTTCGATCAATTAAAGGGAGCAAAGGTGTTCTCCAAGATAGACTGCGGTCGAGCTATCATCGCTAAGAATCCAAGAAGAAGATATTCCCAAGACGCCTTCGTCACTCGGTGCAGTGCATGCGAGTGCACGGTCATGTCCTTCGGACTTACAAATGCCCCAGCCTTTTTCATGAATTTGATGAACAAAGTGTTCATGGAATTCCTAGACAAGTTCGTCGTGGTGTTCATCGACGACATCTTGATCTATTCGCAGTCGGAAGAGGAACATGAGCACCATCTCCGGTTGGCGCTTGAAAAGTTAAGAGACCACCAGCTCTATGCTAAGTTTAGCAAATGTGCTTTCTGGTTGAAGGAAGTGCAATTCCTCGGCCATATCGTGAATGCCCAAGGAGTCGCAGTGGACCTTTCCAATGTAGAAGCTGTGACCAAATGGACTCCACCTAAAACCGTCACCCAGGTCAGAAGTTTTCTAGGACTTGCGGGTTATTATCGTCGGTTCATCGAAAACTTCTCCGAATTGCCAAGCCTTTGACGCAATTGTTAAAGAAGGATGAAAAGTTTATATGGACTGCCGAGCGCAACCAGAGTTTTGAAACACTCAAGAGAAAAGCGTGTCCGCACCCGTGCTGATCTTGCCGATTAAACCAAGGATTTCCAAGTCTATTGCGACGCATCTCACCGGGGTTAGGCGTGTGTTGATGCAAGATGGAAAGGTGGTCGCGTATGCTTCCCGCCAATTGAGACCTCATGAGTCTAATTACCCAACACATGACTTGGAGCTAGCAGCAGTCGTCCATGCTCTGAAAATATGGCGACATTACCTCGTCGGTAATCGTTGTGAAGTATATACAGATCATAAGAGCCTAAAATACATTTTCACCCAACCGGATTTGAACCTCCGTCAGCGACGATGGTTGGAGTTGATCAAGGATTATGATCTCAGTATACACTACCATCCTGGCAAAGCTAACGTGGTAGCTGATGTCCTGAGCCGAAAGAGTTACTGCAACTCTATTCACATAGGAGGGAGATGTGACCAATTACTACAAGATCTAGAGCGCCTAAACCTGGAAATTGTTGAACTTGGATTTGTGGCCGCTCTTGAGGCCCAACCCACACTCATAGATCAAATTCGCATAGCTCAAGCCTCGGATCCGAACATAGCTAAACTTAAGAAGAATATGAGAGTGGGAAAAGCTCGTGACTTCACGGAAGACGAGCATGGAACCATATGGATGGGCAACAGGATATGTGTGCCAGAAGACAAGGGATTGAGAAAGTTAATCCTTACTGAAGCACATCAGAGTCAGTACTCTATCCATCCGGGAAGTACCAAAATGTACCAGGATCTTAAGGAGAAGTTCTGGTGGGTTACCATGAAAAGAGAAATAACAGAGTTCGTGGCACTATGCGATGTATGCCAGCGAGTAAAGGCAGAACACCAGAGGCCTGCTGGATTATTACAGCCACTTCAAATTCCGGAATGGAAGTGGGAGGAAATCGGGATGGATTTCATCACCGGTTTACCGGACATCATCGAGCCACGATTCTATCCGGGTTATAATCGACCGCCTCACTAAAGTGGCTCATTTTATCCAGTGCTTACCACCTATACGGGCAGAAGGTTAGCAGAACTGTACCTTGCAAGGATTGTGTGTCTTCATGGTGTACCTAAGAAGATAGTATCTGATCGTGGTAGCCAGTTCACCTCTAAATTTTGGCAAAAACTACAAGAGGAACTTGGCACCCGGTTGAATTTTAGCACGGCCTATCACCCGCAAACCGATGGTCAAACGGAACGTGTAAACCAGGTTTTGGAAGATATCTTTGCGAGCTTGTCTTATTTGGATTTCGGAGGAGCTTGGGATAAGAGCACATCCTATGCGAGTTCTCTTATAACAACAGTTATCAGGTTAGTTTACAAATGGCACCTTTTGAAGCACTTTACGGACGAAAGTGTTGAACCCCGCTTTTCTGAGATCAGACCGGCGAACGTCAGTTGTTCGGGACCAAAGTGTTAAGTGATGCCGAAGAGAAAGTCAGAATCATAAGAGAAAGGCTGAAAGTGGCACAGTCTCGTCAGAAGAGTTATGCGGACAACCGCCGCAGAGAGCTAGTTTTAAAGTCAGAGACTATGTATATCTTCGTGTCACCCCGCTTCGGGGAGTGCACCGATTCCAAACCAAAGGCAAGTTGGCACCACGCTATGTGGGACCATATCGGATTCAAGAGCGACGAGGTGAAGTGGCATACCAACTCGAACTGCCACCCACCATGGCAGGAATCCACGACGTTTTCCACGTCTCCCAACTCAAGAAGTGTCTGAGAGTTCCTGAAGAACAAGCTAGTCCGGACAGATTGAAATCCGGGAAGATCGACCTATGTGGAGAAACCAGCACGGATACTTGAAACCGGTGAAAGGAGGACCCCGAACAAGGTCATCAGGTTCTGCCGAGTTCAATGGACTCATCACTCCGAAGAAGAAGCAACCTGGGAGAGGGAAGATGAGCTAAAGGCCGCTCATCCCTATCTTTTTGCCAGTACCTCCGAATCTCGGGGTCGAGATTCCGTTTAAGGGGGGTAGGTTTGTAACACCCTGAGGTGTTTTCCCCTTTTAAAAATCCATAAGAAAATCGTAAAAGAAAAATCGTTGGAATTAACTGGAGAGAATTAATAATTTTAAAATCCAAATGATAAATGGAAATGGCATGGTAGGATTTTCCTAAATTCTACATGTCAAAATACACTAACATGATTAGTGAAATTTTCAGAGCCCAAGAAATAATTTTTAACCAATTAAAATCAAAATCGGAATTAATAAATCCCGAAAAAATCAATTTCTCTCTCCTCCGTCCTTTCCCGCTCTTTTTCCGGCTGTGGGCCGCCGGCCCGAGCCGACGGCCCAACCCTCTCCGCGCGTGGCCCGTCCTTTTGCCGCCCGCGCGTCCCTCTCTCTCTCTCCCTCACGGGCCGGCAGAAGGCCGTAGCCCGTTTAACCCTCACGCCTGCGAATAAGTCCAAATTGTCTCCCTACCCCGAGATGCCGACGGGTGGGGTCCACTGTCGGCCCGTCCCTACCTCCGGCTGCCCGCCGCCATTGACGCCGCCTGCGCGCGCGGATCTCCGCCGCCCGTCCCTCCCGCGCGCCCTAAAGGCACCGCCTTAACTTCCCTGTCTCTCCCGCGGCCTTCAATCGCCCCAGCCGCCGCTCCCGCGCCCCTTAATGGCCAGATTTAATCACCGGCCATTATTTCCCAAATCACGCCGGCGAGGAATTGCGCACTTATCCGGTCACCGCCGACCTCCCCATCCCCTATTTAAGCACCCCTCGCCCTCCCGAGCTCCCCCACCTCCACTCAAGCCTCCCTCTCTCCGTCGTTCCCACACCGTGCGCCCCTATTTCGGACTTTGTTGCCGAGGTTCGGCCGTGTTTTCCCGCTGCTCCGAGCTCCGTCGAATCCTCCCTCCTCATCGCCAGTGCCCGCGCCACTTCGGCCACCCCTCCCCGAGTGGTTCCGTCGTCTCCCTCACCGTCCGAGCCGTCGTCCCCTTCACCTCCGGCGACCCGCGGTGAGCGCCCCTCCCCTTTCCCCTCTCGGCCGAACGCACGCCACCACTCCCGAGTGCGTACGGCTCCGCCTACGCGTGAGCCATGGCTTTCCGCCGCCCCCGCCGCCGCCCGAGTGGCGCCGGTCGGTCTCCGGCCGCCGTGCGCCATCGCCTGCCGATCGCACCGCCCGTGCCCCTCTCCCGGCAATCCGATCTGCCTCGGAAGATCGGGGCCGTCCGTCCCCGCTGGCCCACGTGGCACACCGCGTGGCCGCCGCATCGGCGCCATGTGTGCGCCATGTGGTGCACCGCTCTCCCTCTCGGCCCGTGGACCCGGTCCACCGTGGACCGGTGCTCCCACGGCCGATGACGCCATCGCTGACGTCAGCCCTAGCGCTGACGCAATTCCAGGATTTATTGCGCAATAAATTATTAAGGATTTTCCTGTTTTAGTAAAAACAGAGATAATCTTCTAAAAATCATAACTTTTCAACCCGACCTCTGTTTTAGCCCATTCAAATTTCATTAAATTCATAAAAATGCCAAGAATATCCCTGTTTTAGTAGCTTTTTAGCCTGTTTTATTGAAGTGCTTGTTTGCCGTGTAGATCCCGGTAGTCCCTCCGTCCCAGTTTACTTTGAAGTCGTCGCGGAAGTCCCCCAAACCGAAGAGCAAGGCAAGTCATGCTATATTATTGATCATATTGCTCCCATTTTGCTAAAACACATGTTTTATTCTATGAAATTGCATGTATTTTATATTGTCATTTCATGGGAAATAATACACCTTATGCTTAGTTTATGCCTTAGGTTTGACACCCCCAAACCCTTTGATCAAACTTGGGAAAATAATGTGATTAGATTTCAGGACTAGGTTATGCTTAGCCGGCTTAGTTTCACTAGCTCACTAAATGGGTCATTTTTTCACTTAATGTATCTCTTCGTGACTTCGGTTCGGAGGAATATTAATTAGTTCTAGGTGAACCGGACTAATAACTAAAATATGACAAATGGTGGGCTGTGGGCACTATGGTTTTGGTTAGCGGCACCCATAGCAATTAAGGACCGGTTCGCGGGACCCCTCGGAAGAATGACCGTGCAAACCACAAGCCGAAATGGGTAAGGTAGGTCCCGTAGTGTAGCCTCTCCTAGCTGACGAACCCATCGGCAAGGGTGAGCGGGATGGAGTCTCAGTCGGCCCCGGTATAAGGGTTGCTGGGCTTTCGGATTCACCGAGGCACTCGGGGGCTGCGCACTCCCAGGGTCCGGGAGTGGGGGCGAAACGTTGGTGGGGTTCGCTTGGTTAGAGGAGGGGTTATACGAAAGGTCCTATCACAATTCCCTTTTCGGGGTACCGCGATGGTATTTCCGCGCACGGGAAACCATGTTGTGGGGCTGTGTCTTGTGGGTACAGTTGTACACCTCTGATCAGAGTAAATCTATTCGAATAGCCGTGCCCGCAGCGATGGGGCGATCGACCGAGCTCTCCGTGATTAGTCTCACACTTTTACACCCTAAGTTTTGGAACATGACTAGTATAGGTGGATGGTTTGGGCCTGTCGCAACGTGGGGATAACGTTGGACAGTGTTGGAGTCAAAATGTTTGAATTACCCAATTTACTGATGTTTTGACTGTGTTCAAAATTCGTATTGTTTGAAAAACAACCCTGCCGTTTGCGCAAAAGCAAACCTTAGCCAGACCTTTGCCTCCCCTGCATTCATTCTTCTCTTCTTTCGGCTTGACTTGTTGAGTACGTGGAAGTACTCATCCTTGCTTCTTCACCAAAACCTGAGCCAGAGGTTGAAGACGAAGATGAAGTGGAGTAGGCTTTGTCCTATACTCTAGAAGCTGCTTGTGGAGTGGTCGAAGCCGTGTGACCAGCGTCGAGCTTAGGCTTAGGCCCTTTTTCTTTTTCCGCTGCTCTTTTGTAATCTTTTTGTATTGTTTCTAAGATGTGGAACTGTAATATCAATAATTGTCGTATGTGTACCCTGGCTGGTCCTGGACAGGGATGTTAATACACATATAGCTTTGGAAATTCGGGCCTGAATTTCTGGGCGTGACACTCTCTAGCACTGATCGGCCCTTCATTCATGTTCATGGCCACGAAGCCGTTCAAACCCCAATGGCCTTAGTTTTGAATGAAAATTGGCCTTTGCCTGCCAATCTGTTGGGGTTAGCCGATGGCAGGATGTCTAATCTGGTTATCATGACTACATCGGCTAGGGTGATCGTCATTGGGCCCTGTTGGAAGACGAAGGCATTCCAGGTGTTGTTCCAAAAGTAGGTGGCAGCCAACATCAGGGGTTCATCTTTTGCCATATCGGCTACAGACAGAGCAAGGCATTGGGCTATTCCAACTTCTTCCCAGTGGCTTTGCTTAGTCGGCTGCATCCTCTTATACCATGCCGGCCAAGACTTGTCCGTTGATGGCCACGACTTGAAAGTGTCTGCCCAATGACTTAAGCTTGGATTCCTCATCTTATAGGGCATCCTGTTGGTTTTTGGCTATTATAAACTCAGAGGGGTCCTTGTTGCCGATTGGCCCTAGGAAGTATCTCTCATTTTGCAGCAGGCTAGGGATTACTACTTGGTGAGCAAGATGCTACAATTGGAAAAAAAATGCAAATTTCAGAATTGTAAACCCTAGAATTGAAAGCTACAAAGGAAAACAAGCAAAAAGAAGTGTTTTAGCCGATTGGGGCATACCTCAGGGAACTCGGCAGGGGACGAAGCCGATGGAGCGGCGGAGGTCGCCATTGGGACGCGTGGGGTCGCCGGAGGAAGGAATCGCCGCCGCGAGCGTGGGGGAGCCGGAGAGGTTGCTGGAGAGCTCGAGGACGTTTGATGTTGTGGACTTGTGTTGACGGCATGAGTTGTTTGGCGGGCGGTAGGCATTATTTGAAGAGTTTTCATGACGGTCGAAACAGAGTCGACCTAGGGTTGCACCTGGAATTCAGATTGCATAAAATCTGCAACATTTTCATATCGCGGACTTGGGGGCATGTGTTAATGACCAAATTTGGTAACCAAATCCCTGGGTTTGATGCAGATATTGAAGCGAAATCAAAGGAGATGCGTGATCTGCGGAGAAACAGAGGCCGCGTCGGCTGAGTCCGAATCGGTTGTGGAGCATGTCGGCTAAACCCGAATCGGACCAAGATAGCCGATAGCCGATTCCGAGTTGGGATAGAAGTGGAGCCAGTCCCGAAAGGAAAACATGAAGATAAAGCATTGGATTCAGTCTCCGAATTGTGCGTTAAAGATATTGCCATCTATAGATAAGGTTCTGTAACGACAATTGTATCTGTAAATTAGGAAGTTGTATAGATATTCCTTTTGTAACGCGGCATGAGACTGTGTCCTGAGATATTATCATACTATAAATAGTAGATAAGGTAGAAACCGTGTTCTACACGGATGTCGTTGTACCTGGGTATAAATAAGACCCGAGGGCTCTTGTAAAAAACAATAATACACAATCAATCGACTTCGGCGCATCGCCACCCTTTTATTTTATTCTTTCGACAAGTTCTTGCTCCTGCTCGGGCTGCATCGCCTTCGATCTCCGAACAAGGTAATCCCTTGTTACAAGTGGTTTGTATCATCGGGGTTAGTACTTCCATCATCATGATACTCTAGTTTCGATGTTATAAACTGCTTAATCTATCATATGCGACATATAATCTAGAGCAATGTCTAGATCTATCTCGCAATCGGCTGATTTCTCTCTGAAGACAACAGCCGATAGAGTTAGATCTAGAGGTTGAATTAGATTATATGTCATGTCAACCGTTTCGAGGGGTTCTCATTAGCCTATACAAATCTAATATTTCTTTTTGTACTTAATGCTGCATCTAATCGACCTGTTAAGTCGCTTTTAAAACTATAAAGATATGTTCGGTTTAATGTTTATCATTAGATACAGTGCCAGGGTTTCAGCCGGTCTTACCTGTTTTGGTTATCTTCAAGTTACGTTGACAACCGATTGATCTAGGTTTAGTGCATTTAGGTTAGATTAATATCTTTTTATAGAACGTATCGGAGTACTAGCCGATTCGCATTAGACCTGTAGTATCGACTAGGTTATCAATGCAGCTAATTATTACTCTAATGTGCCTTTAGCCTAAGTGATTTATACTGTCTCGGTATACTACCGATCTATCCCAATCACTTGGTATAAATGTGCTTTGGGATAGCAATTATATGTTTATTGATGTCTTCAGCCGATCCAGTAGGATCTAATATTAACTTAACGCCTATTCTATGTTTTCTTGTTGATTACATGATCAAACCATCTGGCACGCCCTAGATTCACCAAAGGTGACCATCTTGGACCTGCACTAGAGTAAAGCAAATCTCTGAGGCCAGTTCGGGGAATCTCTCAAGCCATGATACACAAAATGACAAATCAATAAACAGATCGGAACGTAAATATAAAGCGTAAAATACTTACAGAAAAGGCACTTAGTCCTCACACCCGAAAAAAAGCAGCAGGAGCGGAAAAAGGCGATCCTAGCGGGGCTTCAGCTCCACTCCATAGGCAAACTCAACTGGGGTCTGAGCCTTGGTCTTCTAACTCCGTCTTTGACTCAGAAGCACTACACTTCTGGGAAAAGAGGAAATAGCAAGGCTGAGTACAACCACCATACTCAACAAGCCACACGGAGAAATGCAGACGTGCAAGGGGAGACAAGAGTGGCTTGGGCTATTTTGCATAAATGCGGTTGTAAACCTTTCTAGTTTAAAATAGTAAAACCATGATTAAGTAAATCAGGATTAATCTTCTCGAACAACGTTATCTTCACGTTGAATAGGCCCAACCAAACCACACGAACTAGTCCGGTTCCATTAAGTCAAATTATTAAGGTGGGACTAATCATGGTGAATCTGGTTGATCGCCCATAACCGCGGGCACGACTATTCGAATAGTTTTACTCTGGCCAGAGGTATACAACTGTACCCACAAGACACAATTCCACACATGTTGCCATGCCCCGAAGCACCACCATTGTACTGCAAGGGGAAAATCGTGACAAGACCCTTCGCATAACTCCCCCTGACCAAGCGACACCACACCTCAGGTTTTACCCCTACTTTTATGTCCAAGGTAGGCATCCCCCCTTGTCCCTAGGTGAATCCGGCAGCCGCATAAACCTTACCCGGTCCATCCGTACTCCATCACGCCCACCCTTGCTTGGATGTGTCGCCAGGAAAAAACTACACTACAAGTCCAGCCGTTGCCTATGCTGACTTGTGGTAAGTACGGTAAGTCTTTCTGGGTTTCCCATGAACCGGTCCTTAATTGCCATGGGTGCGACAAGCAAAACCATGCATCCACGGCCCACCATTTTAAATTACATTTTAGATCAACCTTTATTCCAAGGTAATACTGGTCCATGACCATCATTTCATGTGACTATCAGCTAGTAGTATAGTTTTTCCATTAAGTGAGCTAGTGTAATTAAGCATGGCTAAGCATAAATAATTCTAGCAAGATCACGTAAGTGATGCGATCTAGTCAAATTAATCACCCAGGTTGACAATGAAGGGTAACAATTAAACATGGCGCAAGCGATCAGATAGGTTGTCCCGATTCCCGTGTAATTAGCAAAACATGCAAGTATTTGCAACCGATAAAATATTTATAAACTGGGATCAATATGCGTCAAGGAGGAATATGACTTGCCTTGCTTCTTCAGCTGATCTTCTTTTCTTCGCGACCGCAAACTTCCGAAACGACGAAGTCTACAAGCTGGCATGCAAAATGAGGAAAACTAGAATAAAAACCAAATAAACAGTTCATGGAAAGTAAACGAACATGTAGAGCTCAATTTTAGATGAATTTTGCAATTTGAATGGCCCAATTTAGAGTTCGTATGGATTAGATATGAATTTTAGAAGTTTTTGGGCTATTTAATTGAATTATTGAAATTAATTCAATTTATTGCACAATATTTAATTAATTTTAGAAACGGAAAGGGCGGGTGTTGACGTCGGGCGACGTCAACGAGGGCGCGCGGGAAAAAGGACCGGTCCACCACGGACCGCGTCCACCAAGGAGGGCCCCACGCGTCAACGATGCTAAAGCGGTCGGCACCATGGACCAAGTCCACGGAGGCGATTGGCCAAGCGGGCGCCCAACTAACGGCCCATATGCGTAGGGGTGGATCGGACAATCGGGGAAGGAGGAGGCGGCTCGCCGCCCGGCCCAGCGCGCGACGGCTCGGCGGCGGCGCACGGGCCCAGAGGCCACCGGCGGCGAGCGGCGGCGACTAGGGGGTCGCAGAGGGGGCAAATGGGAGAGGGAGCAGACGGAGTTCTCACCGACATTGGAGGCGCGTAGCCTGGAGGAACGGCGGCAATGGCGGCGATGGCCCGGGCGCTCGGTGATCATGGCACTCTGGTGGCAAGCGGCGCTTGGGAAGAGGCGAACAAGGTGCGGTGTGGTGCGGCAACGCGGGTGATGGAAGCAGCACGGAAGGGCGCGGTCTCTCATGACGGCGAGAGACGGCCGGAGGCAAGACAGGCGGTGAAACCTCGGGATTGTGGGGGAGGGCTCAATCCGGTGGTGATTTGGGGAAAAGAAGGAGCGGCCGAGGTCGCTCTCGGGATGGCGAAGCCGGTGGTGACGGTTGATTGGCGCGGCGAGCAGCGGTGGCGGCGAATCGCGCGGCTGGAGGTGGCCAAAGGCGGCAACGCCTCGGTGTTGCGATGGAAGTGGGTTTCCGGTGATGATTAGAGGAAATGGGGTGAAGGCCAGGTGCAGCGTGACGCGGCGTTGTCAGTGGTTTGAAGCGGCGATGGCTAGAGCGGCGGCGGTTGCCGGCCGAAGACGAAGTAGAGCGGTGGCGGCTCGGTATCACGGTGTCCTGCGGTGGGCAAGGGGCGGCCGAGGTAGCCCTTGGCATGACGATGCCGGAGGTGGTGGCGGCAGGGTGCGGCGATGGCTAGGTCGGCCGTGGAGCGCTGCCGGAGAGAACCGACGAGCGGCGGCGCATGTCTTAGCGTGGGAAGGGATCTAGGGAGTGCTGCGGGCTCAGGTTTCGAGGGGAACCGAGCGGGGTGCACGGGGAGCGATTTTATAAGCTCGGGAAGGCGGCAGTGAGGCTGGGGCAACCGAAAATCGAGGACGGAGTGGGGCGCGGGCGACGTGGGCAATGGCGGCGGCGCGCGGTGCCGATTTGCGCGGGGAGTGGGAGGAAATGGCGCGGCCGAGAAAGGCGGGATGGCGCGCGCACGTGCTGGAGGCGAGGTGATGCGGGGAGGCCGGGGGAGGCGATGACGTGGGGCGGCCATGGCGCCGTGAGCACGAGGAAGATGGAGGAGAGGATGACGGGTGGGCCCCACTGTCATCGGCTCGAAGAGAGAGGAGCAATATCTAGACTTTGCACACGGGAGGAAACTGTGTGGGCCGGCGCTCGGGCCGGACCGAGGAAGAGAGAGAAGGGGCGCAAAGCGGACCTTTGAAGGGAGTGAGCCAACGGCAGCCCTAGAACCAGAGGGATTTAAAATTTGTTTTTCCCTTTTATTTAATCAGATAAACGATCTTTTTATTTTATAAATACTTCCAATGCTCAATTAATTCGAGGAAAAATCCTGAAAATAGATGGACATTCAAAGTATTTAATAAAAATATAAAAAGGTTATTTACTGATTAAATAATTTATTTAAGTAATTACTTAAATGTTTTGTATGATTAAAATTATTTCTGGAGCTCCAAAATTTCACGGAAAATTTCAGAGAGTATTTTAGGGCATGGAGAATATTCCAAAAATGTTTCTAGCCATGATTTTTAAAGGAAAATTTAATTTCCTTATTAAATTCAATTGATAACTTTATTTTTCTTTTTAATAATTTCTATAAATACATTATTTAATGATTTTTAATCCCGATCAAAAATCGGGCGTGACAAATCTACCCCTTACAGGAATCTCATCCCGAGATTCGGGGCTGGAAAGAAAGAAGGCAGGGGTTTGGGTTGGCTGACTGACTCTACGGTTTCTTTTGGCTCACACTGGCTGATTGACCAGCCAAACCTGAGGGACGGTTGATTGATCAACTTTTCACGACCGAACTGACTGGATTCAACCCTGGTGTTCTGTTGCTTTACAAAACCAAACTGGTCGGTCCTTCCTGTTCTGACACTGACCCGGATTACGGGGACCAGAGTACTTACTTTCCTTGGACTGCACCATTTAATGTTGACCAATTTGATAAGCTTAGGATTCACTCTGCTGAGGTAGTCGATGGACCCTTTTTTCGAGACCTCGTAACTGACTTTCGTGAACACACGGACCCAAAATTTTGCGGTGAACTGTTCTTGATCCCAACTACGTGTTTGATGAAACTGCTCGATCGGTCTTTCATCTAGATTGCGACTGTTCTCGAATGCTGCCTCTTTAGACTAAACTGTTGACATGATAGCTTGAGTGTGCCTTAGATTCAGACCTTTTAACTTGGGATTGCTAAAACCATGCTAACTGCTTGCAACTGATTCTCTTGGTTACAACTCAATCTGCTTCGTGTGGTTGAACCTCCAAGCAAACGGTTACCAGATATAACTAAACTCATCTTCAATTTTGTCTTTAAACTAGTAGTTAAGCTTTTGCCTTACCACGAACAATTGCACTGCCATTCTTGAGGTTGCCCAACATCTCATTGATTTACAAAGAATCTCGACTTTGAAAATTGGATGCTCCATCGACGATCAAAATGAAACAACGATCGAGCACTTTCATTCCCGGGACCCTTGGAACTCGACGCTTCAAATGATGACAGGCGGTCCCGCATAAGAATGACTCACATGCACTCTTGAACATGCTGACTCCTGGTTAACCTTTCCATTGGTTGTAACTGCTGACCTGACTATCCCACTTCTGCCCTGACTTTGGTGTCATCTGCCCGAACCTATTCTGCAGTTGAAAGTCTTTTCTTGAAACAAACCTCGATCACTTAATGGATCAAGCTCAAAGGTTATTCCCACGATAAGACATTTCACTATCTTGCTTATCCTTTATTGTCTTCTCTAGGTTGGTAGACTCTAAGTTCATACATTGCTTTCCCCACGGGCATCAAAATCTATACGCCTGCTAAAAACTACCTTTGATGCTGCCAAGAGTTTATGTTCTCTGACAAAAACCAGCTCGCTTTCAAGCCTTGAGTGGACTGATTCTCCAAGGATGATTATTTGTCGCATTGCCCTGTGGACTATATTGTATGACTTGTCATCTGCATCCATTTACTCCAGGTAGGGGTGATGAAGCAATTTCGTCATCGTCTTCCTAGGAAACATCGAGGTGGTTTTCCAGAGACTCTAACGGTGGCCTTGAAATAAAGAAACCATTTTCAATCCATGCTCATGACTAGGGTGCAGTTACCACTCACTACTCTGCTAATCTTTTTATGATGTTGCTTTCAACCACATCATTACTCTTTTTGTTATCATGAGGTACCGCTTATATCATTCTTTAAAGAGATCTCGCCATGTCGGGTGTTGCTGCAATCTACCATTCTCACTTCACTGATTGACCAGTCCTTTTCCTTATTGGCAATTAAATTTTCGGTCTTGACAAAACCACAATGACCCGACATAGAATCTATAGGTTTTCTTGTGACGGTGTTAGACACACCAATCACTCCACCTTTAGACCATTCAATATAAACCATGGGAGAAGAAAATTCCTCTCTCATAACTGTAACGAAACTTCTGTGCACACAGAGGGTACTTGAATACCAGACAACTATAGACGATTGTTGACCACTACTAGCAGAATTGCTGACAAGTATGGAAGCTGCTTTTCGTGATCCTGACCATGCTGATTAGTTCCATTATTGTATATAGGCTGACCAATGCTTTACTCAACGTTCCCTCTTAATACATAATTGCCATGAAACTCCTAGGTGTAATGAGCGGTTCTTGAACATCAAAGACTTGTAGACCGTTGCTGACTTTTGTTGGTAGAAATTTTGATTGGTATGATCTTTTCCTTTTGTGGTCCTAACATTGTTGGCTTGTCCTGACATTGCTTTCTGACCGGGGTTCCAACAAGAACACTGCCTTGACTATTGATTTTTTTTGGAGAATTGTTGACCTACTTGGTAGCTTAAAAAAGAATGAACCTTCCTATTGTTGGTGCCACTTTTTTGTGATTGCTCGCTAGGTCGTTGAGTTGGAACAGCATGGGGTGCCTAGCTGATGTTGATGACAGTTGGGTGAACATTGAACTGTTGCTCGAGGTATTGGTTGGCTGGTGGAGTTGGAGAATTGTACCATCTTGTTTGCAGTTGGACCAGACAACTGTTTTTCCACGCACTGCTTGCTCTGCTGGTGTTGGTTCTGTAGCTTTGGAGTGGTTGCCAGTGGAACAATGGAGCCTTTGTTGATGTTCTCAATGACAGATTGTTATGATGGAAACTTCATTCTCTAGTGACGGTTGGTGTCTCTTGTTTCTCTGGTGCCCTGGGGCTGGACCTGACCACTCTGAGCTGGGGTGAGGCGACTAAGGGAGTCGGGGCGTTGATAGACTGTGTCGGTAACTTGACGACATTGATACTTTTATGTTGAATTATCCTTTGGGGAGTTACTTATCTTCCCCGCAATTGAAATAGTAGAGGACAAACTTCCTTGGTTCCAAAGACGGACATTTGTTGTGGCGGTGTCTTAGCTCAGGACCATTGAAACAGTCAAGTCTTGATTGACCACGAGGTACATTCTTCTAGTCGTGCATGCTCACATTGAAACCGGAACATGTAGAGACTCATGAACTGGGTTAACAATGTTGCTTTACCACTGTTGGCTGCCAGTGCAAGTGGAGTTGGTTGGAGAGCAAAAATTATTGCTATTGTTGCTATTGTTGTTGACCAGGAGTTGATGGACAGGTTGTAAGCATGTCCTTTAGTCTTCCATGGGCCCTGCTAGCATTAACTTTAGTTAACGGTCCTTAAGCACATGAATTGTTCCCTCACACAATAAACTTGTGACTTTACTCTTCATCGGGTTGGAGTGCAGTGCACCAAAACTTTTGCCGAGTAGTTGATCCAAAGCTTTCACTTCTATTATGATTAAGACCTCACCACCAGTCGGTGTCTTGGCATACAAATTCCAAGCGCACTCGAACACACTGCAAAATTTGTCCTTGTACACCATAACCACCTTAGGTAACACCTGTGGACTCTGAAGTTGTTGACGACTGACATGTGTCGGTTTGCTGGGGACACTGCTACATACTGGCGGTGGCCGTATAGGTGCTAGCAATGGAATGTGCTGGATTTGATCTTGATTTCGATTCTGAGCTTGCATCTGCAACCATTGGTACCTCTGCTACGTCTTCCATATCTGACTTTGCATCTGTTGTATTTACTGCTTGCGCATTCAACATCTGATCTTGGGGAATCAGAAAAAGGAACAAGAGTGGTGTTTTCGGCATAGGCTGTAGATGGTGATCTGATCTAACCCAAGGTTCCCGACCTTAACTCACTAACGCTTTTATTGTTGCGGTTGATAACATTTTCCCTAGAACTGACCAACTGCTGCCCAGAAGAAGGGATGGAAGAGGGGGTTGCTAAAGATAATGTTAGTGATATGCCCTAGAGGCAACGTGGAGATGTTGGATATCATTGTCAATGTTTATGTATTTATGAATAAAGTGTTATTCAGTTCCATGAAATAGACATCTTGTATTGATCAATAAGTACGTGACTTATTTATGAGACGTATGAATCTATTTCTAAATGATCCCTGATCATATATCATATTATTGGGACTAATATGATTATAAGATTGGCATGTTTATTGATTGATGATCATGTCTCATAGATCATGGGTATGGAGATACCAAATTAATAAACATGGACATATGTGTTAGAGAACACATTGTTGGATAGACCCACCATGAGACACTACAGGAATTAATGTGCCATTAGTTGGTCTCAGGTAGTGTTGGTACAAAGTCCTTAGACCTGAGATCACCATGAATTCCAACATGTGTAGTAGTCTACTTTGGGACTACCAAACGCTATTCCGTAACTGGGTAGTTATAAAGGTAGTTTTCGGGTTTGCTATGAAACATGGAGTGGGATGTGAGTGATCAAGATGGAATTTGCCCCTCCTTTGAAGAGATATCTCTGGGCCCCTCAAGGTAATGGATTATGGAAATGCATGGCCATGCTAAGTTGATTGAGGAGTCAATCAACAGACAGATAATCCAATACGGTTCGAGTGAATGGTTAAGCTATTGAAGGGATGGCACACATCTTGCCTATAGCTTAACTGGTATCGTGATGCAAAGGGATTTGTGTACACATTATAGGTTCAGAGTCGATATTATATTCTTGTATACTATGGTGTCAATATGTGCTGCTAGGCGCCGCGGTTGACAGGTCGGCTGAGTTGGACTCGAGCCGACGATCGGCTAAGTTAGACTATAGTCGAAACCGAGTATACCTGAACCTACAGGGTCGCACGCTTAAGGGGATAAGAACATGCATTCGAGTTGGACTCGAATACGGCTCGATCGGATAAGGATCCGATCGAATAGAGTCCTATGGTCTTACGATGTATGGGCGGCCGACTCTATGAGATTCGGATAGGATCCGATTCAAAATAGAGTCCTGATCGGCCACTAGTCCCAGTCGGCCAACTCTATATAAAGGGGTGAGGGGTGGAGAGCTGTCATACATCAAGTACGTCAATTGAAGTCAATTGCGCCGAAATTAATCTGATCACACGCGGCTTTAGAAGTCAACGAGATCAATCTCCACGGAAACCCTCCCCACCTTCGAGCCAAACCCTAGCCTTGCATCGCGTGCTAGCACACGGGTGTTCGGCGTTCTGTTCCCGGACATGTGGATACCGGTAGAGGCGCTGCTACGTTGCGCGCTATTGATCGGCTACGAACGGCTGTGGTGGAATCGGTTGCGGTCGAGCGCATCGGAGCGAGGCGCGAGAACGCGGTCAGACGACTCGGCGAATCGGCTTCATCAGCGAATCGGCTGATCGGTGAATCGGTTGTCCCCTGGAATCGGCTATCGGCTTGCGGGAATCGACTGTCATCGGCCATCACAGTTCCAGATCGGATAGCCCTGATTGGCTATTTCCGCTGCATACTCCAATCAGTAACGATCTATCGGCCCTTACTTGCAAGTGTTCCTGGTTTGCGCGGTAAAAGTTCTTGTTTTCGGCTAGCGTAGCCTCCGCGTAACCCTTCAGATAAGACCTTAACCCACTTATGTACTGATCTGATGTGGGTGTACTTTTACTCTTCAAGTTGATTAAGCAAATAACCTAGTATGGTCACATCCCCACCACTGATGTGAACCATACACCTGCACACAGCAAGCAATCACACGATCTAGCAGCTAATGACACTACTCTTCGGGGAAGGACTGGGTTTAGGTAAGCTCAGGGAAAAACTTCGCTTGAACCTCGAGAAGTGCAGAATCTAGACTGCTCGGCTTGACCTTCTTGCTTGAAGCTTAGGGCTTGGCTTATCTTCCACGAAGCTTCAGCTGGCGCTCTAGGCTTAACAACTAGAGGGTTGGAGGAAAAAGGGGAAAGTTTGACAAACTATTTCGCAAAGAGCTCCGGAGGGAGGGGAGAGACATTTTCGCAAATAAGGCTTTCACAAACTTGTCCTTAGGGTTTGACCATTGGGCTCAACCTACAGTCGAGATGGCTCTGATACCAACCTGTCACGCCCAAAAATTTAGCCATATTTCTAGACTATTTTGTGTTTTAAATCCCTGTCCAGGAATCAGCAAGGGTACACAAAATGACAAATCAATAAACAGATCCGAACGTAAAAATAAAGCGTAAAATACTTACAGAAGAGGCACTTAGTCCTCACACCCGAAAGAAAGCAGCAGCAGCGAAAAAAGGCGATCCTAGCGGGGCTTCAGCTCCACTCCATAGGCAAACTCAACTGAGGTCTGAGCCTTGGTCTTCTAACTCCGTCTTCGACTCAGAAGCACTACACTTCTGGGAAAAGAGGAAATAGCAAGGCTGAGTACAACCACCATACTCAACAAGCCACACGGAGAAATGCAGATGTGCAAGGGGAGACAAGAGTGGCTTAGGCTATTTTGCATAAATACGGTTGTAAAACCTTTATAGTTTAAAATAGTAAAACCATTGATAAATTAAATCAGGATTAATCTTCCACTGAACAACGTTATCTCAACGTTGAACAGGCCCAACCAAACCATCTGAACTAGTCCAGTTCCATTAAGTCAAATTATTAAGGTGGGACTAATCATGGTGAATCTGGTTGATCGCCCATAACCGCGGGCACGACTATTCGAATAGTTTTACTCTGGCCAGAGGTGTACAACTATACCCACAAGACACGATTCCACACATGTTGCCATGCCTCGAAGCACCACCATGGTACTGTAAGGGGAAAATCGTGACAAGACCCTTCGCATAACTCCCCCTGACCAAGCGACACCACACCTCAGGTTTCGCCCCTACCATTATGTCCAAGATAGGCAGCCCCCCTCGTGCCTAGGTGAATCCGGCAGCCGCATAGACCTTGCCCGGTCCATGCGAACTCCATCATGCCCACCCTTCCCTGGATGCGTCGGCCAGAAAAAAGCTACACTACAAGTCCAGTCGTTGCCCATGCTGACTTGTGGTAAGTACGGTAAGTCTTTCTGGGTTTCCCATGAACCGGTCCTTAATTGCCATGAGTGCGACAAGCAAAACCATGCATTCACGGCCCACCATTTTAAATCACATTTTATATCAACCTTTATTCCAAGGTAATACTGGTCCATGACCATCATTTCATGTGACTATCAGCTAGTAGTATAGTTTTTCCATTAAGTGAGCTAGTGTAATTAAGCATGGCTAAGCATAAATAATTCTAGCAAGATCACCTAAGTGATGCGAGCTAGTCAAATTAATCACCCAGGTTGACAATGAACGGGTAACAATTAAACATGGCGCAAGCGATCAGATAGGTTGTCCCGATTCCCATGTAATTCGCAAAACATGCAAGTATTTGCAACCGATAAAATATTTATAAACTGGGATCAATATGCGTCAAGGAGGAATGTGACTTGCCTTGCTTCTTCAGCTGATCTTCTTTTCTTCGCGACCGCAAACTTCCGAAACGACGAAGTCTACAAGCTGGCATGCAAAACGAGGAAAACTATAATAAAAACCAAATAAACAGTTCATGGAAAGTAAACGAACATGTAGAGCTCAATTTTAGATGAATTTTGCAATTTGAATGGCCCAATTTAGAGTTCGTATGGATTAGATATGAATTTTAGAAGTTTTTGGGCCATTTAATTGAATTATTGAAATTAATTCCATTTATTGCGCAATATTTAATTAATTTTAGAAACGGAAAGGGCGGCTATTGACGTCGGGCTGACATCAGCGAGGGGGCGCGCGCGGGAAAAAGGACCGGTCCACCACGGACCGCGTCCACCAAAGGAGGGCCCCACGCGTCAGCGATGCTAAAGCGGTCGGCGTACCGTGCACCAAGTCCACGGAAGCGATTGGCCAAGCGGGCACCCAACTAAAGGCCCAGATCTGCAGGGGGCGGATCGGACGGTCGGGGGAAGGAGGAGGCTGGCTCGCCGGCCGGCCAGGCGCGCGACGGCGTGGCGGCGGCGCACGGGCCCAAAGGCCACCGTGTTAAAGGCTAAGTTTGGTAACCAAATCTCTAAGTCCCTGCCGAGATGGAAGCGGAATCGGATCAGAAGAACAGAGGTCAAGTCGGCTGTGATACAATCGGCTACGAAGCCAATCGGCTAAGGTTGAGTCGGACAAGGACAGCCGATAGTCGATGCTGAGTCAGAGAAGAAGATGGAACCGTTTCCAATAAAGGTGCTTAAAGATAAATAGAAGATTAGGTTTCCAAATTGCACGTTAAAAGATATTGCCATCTATGGATAGAGTCCTGTAACGGCAGTTGTATCTGTAAATTAGAAATTTGTTTAGATTTCCTATTGTAATGCGACATGGGACTATGCCCCGGGATGTTGTCGTACCGTGTATAGTAGATTAAAAAGAAACTGTGTCTTGCACGGGTAGTTTTATTCTTGGGTATAAATAGGACCCGAGACCCCTGTAATCAACAACACACACAATCAATACAACTTTCGATGCATCGCCTCCTATTTTCTTCAGACGAGCACTTGATCCGGCTTCGGGCTGCATCGTTTCGATTCCCGATTAAGGTAGATGTTTGTCATTAGTAGTGTATCTCGTCGAATTTAGTGCTTCCATCGCTATGATACTCTAGATGCAATGATTTATGCTGCGCTAGTTATCATATATCACATATAATCTAGATCAATGCCTAGATCTGTCTTGACATCAACCTGTTTCTGTCAAGAACCAGCAGCTGATAGAGCTAGATTTAGGGGTTGGCTTAGATTATATACGATATCCACCGTCTCGATGGGTTTACATCAGCTATGATAGATCTGATTGTTCTTTTTATACTTGATGTTGCATCAGTTTGACCTATTAAGTCATTCTTAGAACTTTTATGATCTATTCAGCTAGATGTATATGCTGAGAGACAGCGCCGGGGTTTCAGCCGGCCTTATCTGTTTTAATATTCTCTTGGTATATTTACTATTGGATTTATTAAAGCCGCCTCTTATATTAAGATCTTGCTCTAATTAAATGCCCTAAGCCAGCATCAGCCTGTTAGCTACAGCCAACAGCCGACTGATCTAGGTTTAGCGCATTCAGCTCAGATCAATATCTTTTTATAAGATGTATCAGAGTACTAGCCGATTCACAGTTAGTCTTACAGTATCGGCTAGGATGTTAATGCATATATTTATTATCCCTTTGTATATTTGGATTAAGTGGTTAATACTGTCTCGGCATAGCCGATCTATCCTAGTCACTTAGTTTAAATACACTTTGGGATAGCATATATATGTAAATTGATTTCCTCAGTCGATCCAGCAGGGTCTAACTTAACCCTTAATGCATACCTCTTTGTTTTTTTTGTTGGTTAACAGATCAAACCAACTGGCATGCCCTGCATTGCACAGGCAGCCGAGAAGAACATGCACTGGAGTCAAGCAGATCTCCCAGGTCAGCGCGTGAGAGAAATTTCTCATCAACACGCTTCTTGGCACGCCCGGTGGGACTATCTCTGTCAACTTGGCTAGGACGCATCGATGCAGCTGACAAGATGGTCGACATCAAGAGCCCCAGTGTTTCTCAGGAAAACATTGTGCCTATGAAGATGGAACAACTTTCGGCTGAACAGCAAGCCGACTACAAAAGGATGGTAGAAGAGCTCCAAGCCAACTACCTACAGTCATTCACCAGGGCAGTGCAGGGCGCACCGAGTATAAATTTAGCATGGACGAATTCAAGGCGTCCTCCTTCAGCGGATCAAAGGACAAACAGAAGGTGGAGGAGCCAACTCAAGAGCAAGATGATTCGGGTTTGCATACTTTGCATGACCGAATTGATTCGGGCGTGCACCATCACTGGTCAACCAAAGTGGTATCCTTGTCAACACCCTCAACAATATGATTGCCACTGTGATCGACGCCAAGATAGCCGACCAACTACGGCGGGGCCGACTTACTTCGCGGACGGCCAGTTTCCTGGTTACAGGACATTGGCCACCCAGAATCGGCCGATCCCGCCACCAGCACAGCCAGGGCCGCCAGGAGGGGTCCTCAACCAGCCGAATCCGTCTGGATCGGCTACGAGACCGGTGGTCACCATGCTGAACCGACAACAACCACTCCCCCAGGACCAGATCGCCAACATGTTCAACAACAATCGGCAATTAGAACCGGTTGCTTAGATCGGCCTGGAAGAACAGTACAACGCCGGTGGCCGACAACTGTTTCCGGATCCGTCGACACCACCGCCGGCGAATCAGCCACCTCCCGCTGGCCATCCGCACCAGTACCATTACAAGGAGGCCATCAAGACTGGCACTACAGGCCCCAAACACCGCCACCTCTGTATCGGCAAGCACCCACGCCATATGATCAATATGAGCCGATACAACAGGACAACCGGACGTGGGCCGACTTGATTGCGGATGTTATGCGCGATCAACTCGGCCTCAAGCCAAAAGACTCGCGAAACATGTATCGGTACCCCTATCCAGAGCACTTCGAATGGGTTCCACTGCCCAACCGATACAAAGTCCCAGACTTGTTGAAATTCTCAGGGCAGGACAACGTATCAACCTACGAGCATATCAGCCGATTCTTGGCGCAGTGCGGCGAAGCATCGGCTACGGATGCCTTGAGAGTTCGATTGTTCCCCTTGTCTCTTTCGGGATCGGCCTTCACCTGGTTCTCTTCATTACCCTACAACTCGATTCAGAGCTGGGCCGATCTCGAAAAGCAATTCCATAGCTACTTCTACACTGACAACCATGAAATGAAGTTGTCGGACCTCACCAGCATCAGGCAGAAGCACAACGAATCGGTTCAGGACTACATTCAACGCTTCAGAGAAACGAGGAACCAATGCTACAGCCTTGTGTTGTCGGACGCCCAGCTAGCCGATTTGGTCTTCCACGGCCTGATCATGCCGATCCGCGAGCGCTTCTTCGCTCAAGACTTCGATAGCTTGGCGCATCTTGCGCAGAAGGTGATGATCACCACCGCCTATATAGGTGTGCGCGGGCTCCGAAATTTTCTAACTTACCAACGAAATTTTCTAGCGTCGCGGCTTCCTCACTTACCCGCTGCCTCCACCGCCGCCGCCTCCTCCTCCGTCGGCCTCCTCCACCGCCGCCTCTCCTCCGCCAGCCTCCTCCTCCGCCCTACACCGATCACGGCTGTCTCCTCCACCGCGGCCTCCACCACCGCCTCCTCCGCTGTGCACCACCACCGACAACACCGACCGCCACCTCTACCGCCGCCACCGTCGCATCCATGCATTGTAAAATTTGTTGTAAATGTTGTAAAAATTTGTTGTAAAATTATACATGTGAAATTTAGGTAAAATTATGATGATGTGAATTATTTTTGTGTAATTTGTGATGTGATATTAATTATCGATTTAATTCAATAATTCAATAATTCAATATGTAATATAGGACGGATATATCTTTCCGTGCGGGCCACTTAATTCATCCGCATGGAAAGATCTATTATTCCGTACGGATGGCTTAAGTGGCCCGCACGGGATAATAGATCTTTCCGTGCGGACCTCTTAAGCTGCTCGCACGGGATAATATGAACCTCTTAAGCTGCCCGCACGGGATAATAAATTTTCCCGTACGGTTAGGCCGCCCGCACGTGAAAATTTAATTTTCGCAGACCATCTCGTGCGTGCGGGCAAACCTTCCGCATGAGAAGATGTCTTTTAGCCCGCATGCAAAAATCGATTCCCCACTAGTGACGTGCTCCCCTCCCCTTGCCAATGTAGCAATGGCCCATCCCACGGGCCATGGGTGCGGCCCTAGTGTTATTGAAGCCATTGCAACCCTCTTTATTTGGCATCCTTGGGTTTCCTATGTCCACCGGGTCATCAATTTTCTTGTTTCCAATATCTGTGAATCATACAACAAATGTGTATGATATGTCCTCCTATGCTAAGCACTTAATATAGCAGCACAAATCTTGAAGCGCATGGAACTATGGAAGATCAACGTTGTCTCAATCCACCGTTGATTTAAGTTTTTTAAACTACAACTATACTATAGTTATATTTCATTTTTTTATCAAAAAACTTGGGACAGTTTTTTTTAGCAATTATCTATGAAAAAACATGACAGGATCTTACTCATTTAGGATTAGTGTAAACAAAAAAAATCTGCAAAGTAAACTATGAATGAGTGAAGCGTAGAAGCACCCCTGAATTCGTCTATGCAACGATGTATCCCTGGAAACTGCAGGACAGACAGAGATAGACAACATGTCAATATCACAACACAACAATGAGCAATGTTTGTTGCTCGATGCATTGGATCGTTGGCACTGCTAGTCAGCTTCGTTGGAACATCGTATCATTCCAGAGCTGCTCTCTGGCTCCCCTATAGCATGAATTTTAGGGTTCAACCTCTCGCGCAACAATGGCGGGATGTCCTTGCCTCTCGATCGATCGTCCACACCTACGCTGGCACACGTCATGTACAATACAACAAGGCTATCAGAATTCACACACATGTATGTACACAAGCTCTCGATCTCTTCTTTTCTAGCTCCGGCGACGTCAATTGTCGTCGTCTTCGTCAGTGATGATCAGAAGGAGGTGCCCAGCCTGGTGAGCTTCAGGCCGGCGCGCTTCTTGGCCTCGAGCGCCGCCGGCAGCAGCTGCTCGAACCGGTCCAGGAACGCCGCCCACTCCTCGCCGCTCAGCGCCTTGAACGACATGCGCTTCCGCGCGGCGCCGCCCCCGACGGTGCCCTGCTCCGCCGCGGAGAAGCTCACGCTCTTGGCGATGCCGCCGCCGCCGACGAGGAGGAGGTGCGGCGGGAGCCCGGCGGCGGCGGCGGGCACGTCGTCCATGCCGAACTGGGTGCTCTCGTCGTCGGAGTCGTCGTAGTGGTGATGCTTGCGAGGGGATGTGCCGGCGGTGATGGTGGAGGATGAGGAGGAGTCGTAGGCGATCTTGCAGAGGGACTCGAGCGCGCTGAGCCCCTCCTCCATGGCCGAGAACTCGCGGGTCATCATGTCGCCGATGTCGGCGAGGCAGAGCCCCGCGGCGACCGCGCGCTGCAGGAAGATGGTGCAGATGGTGAGGATCCGGATGGCCGCCTCCGTCAGCGACGGCAGCTCCGCGCGGAGCATCGCGGCGTCCCTGAACGGGTCGAGCGCCGAGACGTACTCGATCTCGGCGCCGGAGAATGGTAGCGACGACTGCGGCCAGTGCAGCCACTCGAAGTAGGGGTCGTCGAGCTGCTCCGGGAGGCAGAGCCCGTGGTCGATCGGCACGAGGTCCAGCGGCGTCGACGTACTGCCGCCGCCGCCACCGGCGGCGCAATCGCTCTCCGGCGACTTCTTGACGAGGATGTTGCCGGCGTGGCGGTCGATGTTGAGGAGGCGGACGTCGAGGATGCCGACGCGGTGCACGGACGCCACGGAGAACCGCGACGGGCCGAGCTCGCCGGCGTCGTACTCGTGCGCAGTGAAGCGCTGGATCGAGGCCGTGGTCGTCGGCTTGGCGGGGCGCGATATCTTGATCAGCGCGGTCGGCTCGACACGGGCGAAACCGTCGTGGTCGAGGAGGAAGGCGGCCACCTCCCGCAGCACGGCCTTGCTAGCATAGCCGCCACCGTGCGACGGCGAGGACGCGTCGTCGAGCGGCTTGATCACCGCCACGTGCTCCCCGGAGCGGCCGTCCTCGAGCAGCAGCGCGCCGCCGATGCCGCTCTGCGCCGGCACCAGGCGCGTCCCCGTCGCGATGGCGCCCACGGCCTCCGCGATGAGCTCGTGCACCCCGTGGGCGTGACCGCCCGCGACGATCTCCACGCGCGGCATGATCTTCTTGTCGTCGGAGGCGGGTTCAGCGCGGTCGGCGGCTGGAGGGACGGTGGTGAAGCACGGCGAGGAGAGGCTCCGCCGCGGAGACAGGCCGGCGTGCCCGTTGCGCTCTCCACGGTCCAGGTCCAGGTCATGGTCGAACACCGGCCCGTCTAGCTGGGTGACGGAACGGAGGCGGCAGTGCCGGCCGCGGACGACGCCGGGGGGCCTCAGCTCGCGGCAGTGGCCGACCGCGATTGCCATCCTGACCGGTGAAGATACGCTACCTCCGGCGTCGGCGTCGACGGTGCGGCAGTCGCCGGAGGTGAGGGCCGGCTACGCAACGGACTGCCATGCATGCAAGCAAATTTACTCAATCAGCAATGGCGATCGGCTCGCACATGCATCGTCGGAAAATGCGCATACCTTCGCTGGTGTCTCTGGCTCGTTACAGCAACATGTCGACGACGGCGAGAAATCAAGCTACATCCAAGAGTCAGTAGCAGACGTCACAGCCGCGCAGGGACGACGACGATTCGGCAGCGAGGGCACGGGCCGCAGGCGAAGGCATGGCAGTGAACGAACCAGACGTGCGTCCTCGACCCGCCAACGCAGGGGGGGAGACAGACAGACCAAAGGCAGGCTACAGGCCTAGGGGTGAGCTTTACGCGTGGTTCGCCGGCGACCACCCCGCCGGCCGGCCGGCCGCCGCCTTCTTCCTCGCCTCCGGTAGACGCCTCAAGATGTTGAGCCGCTAAATCAATCAGCCGTAGCTAGGGTAGCCAGCAGCAAGCCTTGGTACGTCTTCCTCCCCGCGCTTCTAGATCTTCCCCTCCCCTCCGCGGGCGCGAGCGGCCTCGTTGCCGGGGAAGGAGAAGAAAGAGAGAACTCGGAGAAGTCGATCGCAACGGCTGCCTATTTTTTGCACCCGGTCCAGTGGGGACGACGCCATTGAGGCATATATAGATCTTGGCTGTTCTGTTCATCGCCCTAATTTTGGCTTGCCTTGGCGCGTGTACGCATTCCTCTCCAGCCAGTCCATGGTTGACATAAGCCTTCGCGTATCGGAGGAGATTCAGAGGGGTATCCTAGCTAAGACGCATGCATGCATACATTATACATAGGAGGAACCTGGACTTGAATGTGGGAGAAATGGCCCCAAGGAGCTGGTAAAAGGTTAATAATAACATAGTTTACTAACAGCTGGCCACGGTTATCAACTACTCCATCGGACTATTTGAACACTTCTCTTCCTCCCAACAACCGGATCAGATGTATTAGTACAGTACACTGCTCCCACGATGGTAGCATACAACCTAAAAACATTAACACACATATTTATCAACATAAGCTTTCGTGTTAATCGGAAAAACTGACTATAGGTACAAAGGTATATTGCATTATCTAGACCGAATATTAAGGAGAAATTAAATCATCTTGTATGTAATGAATACCACAAGATATATATGTATACAACTAATAAGTATTAAAATGTTTGTTTAGATTCCGGATCATTTATTTTTCATTTTACACCCTTGAACTATTCATCTTATCTAAAACACGCCCTGAAACTATAAAGCCGAATATTTAACATCCTTAAACTATCAAAACCGGATACTCTAACATCCAAAAAAACAGTTTTATGTTGGTTTTGGTAGTGGACGCCACGTCGGATGCCACCTCTAAAAAAATTCTACGTCAGCAAAGGGTGAGAGGGGGTCCCGCTGGTCAGCACCCCTCTTCTTCTTTTTCTTCTTTCTTCTTCCTTCCTTCCTTCCTTCCTCTGTGCTCTCTCCCCTCCCTCCCTCAAAAGCTCGATGGAGCAGCCGAAGTTGCTGGCGAGCTCCCTCCGTCCCGGTCTCCACCAGCCTCACTCCATCCGCCCCTCAGCTCTCTCGCACCGCTCTCCTGCCAAGGATCAGCCTTCCTCCATGGCGGGTTCAGACCGACGGACGAGATAGGCGGCGACCAGAAGACGAGGTGAAGGCGGTGGCGAGCGGCCGTGGAAGGGGTCCCCCGAGCTCCACACCCTTCCGCCGCCACCGCCAGTAATGCCGCCCAACGAGCTCCACTCCCCTCTACTGCTGTTGCCTTGAGGTGTGCTTGAGACTGACGCCCTCATCCCCGAGCTCGATGAGGAGAGCGGCGGAGCTCGGGGCTAGCGACGGCTGAGGCGAAGCTCGATGGAGGTAGCGGAGCTAGAGCTCGACAGCGAGCCAGGGAGGAGAAAGGTCAGATTGGGGGAGATTGGTGTGGGCAACGTGGAGCTCGGCGGCGAGCTTGAGCTCGATTTCTTCCTCCGTGGTGTGTTGGACGATATCGCGGCATGGCGCTCTTCTAGTCACCGGTCTCCTGCTGTTCTTCTTGGTGGTCGCCAGTCCAGTCCTTCGCCGGCGACGAGGGTGAGGGTGAGGTGGGATCGCGGCGCTGGTTCTCTGCCATCGCTCGACGAGGTGCCGGTGATCAGGACTCGATACGGGGAGCTCAACTAGGCAGTGGCGCTCGGGGGCTCTCGAGTTCGACGACACGGCGATGGTGGCGGCGGCGACCGAGGAAAAGTGGATGCAGAGAGAGAAGAGAGGTGAGGTGTTCCCTGACATGTGGGCCTTCACGGTCTGACTGGATCCTCTCGTCAACGCAAAACCACTAAGGAGCGTAAATTGCACGGTTTAGATAGTTGGACGATGTTGGATGCCTGGTTTTTGACTTGTGATGTATATTTTAAACTGACTTAATAGTTAAGGGATGTATTTTAAACTGACCTCATGTTAAGGATGTAAAATGGACTTATCCTAATCTATCTTTTCATTTAACTCTTGAATGCACAAAGATTATAAATCTTCTTATTTAAAAAAAGTGAAAATAAAATATATTTAAGACTTCTAGACGAATGAAGTATATAAAACATGCCATCGTAGATAGCAAGGACTTTTTACTTTTCTAAAATTAATAATTGCAATTAAATAACAAGTGGGTTGTGATACTTGAGTGGACTTCTTATATAGTTTTGCGGTTGAGTGATGCTAATCAGAGTATAGTTAGGGGGCCTAAAATAAACTTTTTCATAGTAAGAGTATGCTAGGCCGAGCAAGGTGATAACGCGGATGAGCCCGGCCCAAGCACACGAAGGCGCATACATTACAGCAGGCCTCGGCCAGGAGACGAGGATGCATCGGGTTAATTCCGGTCGATCTGGACCTTACCTCACATGACATGACATGACTAGCTAGAAATAAGCCTAGAACCGCAGCGTGTCGGCACCTAATCGCATTCAAGATGATTGGGAAAAGGAGCTTGTTTGATGCAAAGCAAATCCAAGATTCGTAGGACCGCCGGCCATGGTTTTATTTTTAGGCTAAAAAAACTACACTTGGCCCACTGCATCCCGTCCCATGACATGCAACTCGGTCGGGGCGGCCCAACCGACTCGAAAATCACCAGAACGAAACGAAACAAAATCACCCGGCCTTTATAGTGGTCTGTAGCTGTACCCCCCTGCCGGTTCATCTCATCAGCCGTAACGATCGACGACGACGAGCCAACAGGCAGCAGCGTGGGTTGGTGGCAACTGGCAAATCCGCCCGACTCTACGCATCCGCGAACAGCGACCCGCGTCCGTGCTCATGCATGGCGCCGCTTGCTCGATCGGCAGCGACGCGATGGACGCGAACGAGGCCATGTGCCCCCCTCTATTTCCGCCGAGAGCGACGGGCCGGGGGTGTGCGCGCGGCGCGGACGCGGGCGCGGCAGGTCACGGTCGCGCGCACTGTCCACGCATATGCACGCACGGCTCGCTCGCGGGGTGGCCACGAACTGGCGAAACGATGGCATCCAACCTGTCGACAGCGACGGCCTCGATCGACTGATCATCAATCTCGTAACAGCAAGGCTTGTGGGTTGCGGCAGCAGCAGCTTAGGCTATCACTGGCCCTAATTAACTCCCTGCCACGCTATCACGGACACGACCGAGTCTGTTACGCGTGACGTGGGCGTACATAAACTAGCTTAAAATTCTTGCCCAGCTAGCTGAACGGATGGACAGGCAATATATATGTCCAAAAAGAAGAGAAGAGATCGAAAAAGATGGACAGTGCACAACAGCACAAACGCAACCATTGCCTTATCATCTCACGTGTAGTGGTATGAGCAGGAAATCCAACAAGCGAACATGGGAACTTGCCATATAGCCTAGTCACCACGTGCACGAACCTCACCAGGTCGGTGTCGTCCATGTTCTCGAGTCACGGGCGATCGATCGCTTCGCTGCTGTGGCTGTGCACATCGGCATCAAGCAACATGCATTGCTCTCTCTCACTTCGGACCGATCTTTCTAGCTTCTCTCATTAACATGTTTTTAAACTATTAAATGATACATTTTTACGAAAATTTTTATATAAAAGTTGTTAAAAAATCTAATAAATTTATTTATTAATTTTTTATATATTAATACTTAATTAATCATACGTTAATATTTTTGTTTTACGTGCAACTAATTAACAAACCAAACCGCACCTACGATCGCGCCCTTCATCGGACGCGCAGAACGGCGCCACCCGTCACCCTCGCCCATGGCTCACAGGAAAATATTAAACGGAAAAAAAAAAGAAAAAACTCGTAGCAAATGGTCTCATTGATGGACCTAATAAACCAAAACAAAGTCAAAATTTGAATTTTTAAAGTTAATTTTTAAAATATTTTAAATTTAGTTTTGTTTTTCAGCATTGATTTTTAATTTGTTCAAAAGATTTTTAAAGCTGAAAATGATCATCTCTGGCTAGCAAAATGATCATCTGGAGCTGTCGGCCAATTACTCGTAGGCCAAGAGAGCAGAAACACGGGAGGAATCTCTGTCCTGCCTGCCTGAGTTGCCAGGAGACAGGCAGGAAAGCAGATGAGCCCTTTTTCTCTTTTGTTTCGAGACGGGGAAGGACAAGAATAGTCGTAGGCGGCTACTGTTGCTTCCTCTTCTTCACTCACTCGTCGTCGTCGTGGACATGCATACCCCGCTCACCCGCCGCCAACGGCGCCCTTTATCTTTTTCTTGCTTGCCCCCTTTTTTTGTCTTTCCCTTTTTTTCAGCAATTGAGCGTTCCTCGAGATCTGAGCTCGTTTCAAACCTCAAATTTCACACGAGTTTATTTACATATAGAGATTTTGCGAGAAACGGTTCTCTGTGTTATGCTGGCAGAAAAGAATCTCTTTCCTGCTAAAAGAAATGAATCTCTGCTTTTGAAACAGACGCCCATATACAGAAAAAACTGTCAATGAGTGCTCATCAGACCTGTCAGAAAGCTGTGCCTTCCACTGTTCATCATGAGTGCAAGAACGGTGCAGCTTCAAAGCCGGGATTTTTGGGCAAATGCTACATGCCGACTCTGTTGTCTCCTTTCTGCATAGCTCAAGATAGCACGTTCAGTGTCGTCAAGCCAGACGCTCTTTGGTTGCTTGCCCTAATCAAGTGTCATTCAAATGATTCAAATGACAGAGAACGGAGCACCTTGCTGATCGTGCCAATGGAGTTCAGATTTTCAGAGGCAGAACGTGGTGGGATCAGAGTAGGACAACAGTTAGTGATGGGATTAGCGCTGGGGCTAGTGGCGCACCAACGCACACATCTTCAAGATCACTGGTGGGCACACAGAAGATAAACTAATCCTGGATCGCAGAGAAAGATGTTCTTGTTATGCTCGTGTCACCATCGTCTTAGCTGGATTAAACAAAGAACAGTGGGAGTAGTAGATTTGTACTACGTGCGTAGTAGTATCTGCATTTTTGTTCGAAGCAGCACAGGAAAGAACGAGCTGGATTCCTTCATTCTTCGATTAGACCGCGCGAGGAAGGCCAAGATGAACAGTATTACACCTTGAACGATCGAATCGAGCACTTAACAAATTAATACAGATCTTGGGACCTCAATTAATCACGGCGCACAATATATTTTGATCAGCGCCGATGAAACGAGAGAGAAGGAAAAAAAAATCAAGAAACCAAGAAGAAAATATGTTTGTATGGTGATCAGGAGGCGGAGCGGCACTGCTTCCTGATATTCCCTTTGTTGCCGGTGAGCACGTCGATGCGGCCCATCTTCTTCATGGACATGGAGAACGCGGCGTAGAACTTGATCGGGTTGGTGAGGTCGGCCACCATCTGCGCCGCGGCGGAGTTCTGGGTGAGCGCGGCGTCGGATGCCAGCGCGCCCTGCTTCTTCTGCAGGTTGGTGTAGTAGCCGCTGTCGAACTTGAGCGGCGTGGCGACGTCGAGGTCGATAGTGGCGGACGATGGCGACGGGTTGGGACACGACGACATGAGCGTCTTGGCGTAGGCGGAGTCGAGCAGTGGGTCAAGGCTGGTGGTGTTCCCCTGGTACAGCCGCGGCGTGACGCTGGAGCAGCTGGCCTTGCCGATGGTGTGCGCCCCCGAGAGCGCGACGAGGTCGGTCAGGTTAAGCCCACGGTTGGCGAAACTCTGGAGCAGGACGTTGAACCCGGCGAACGGCGACGGCAGCGCGCCGGTGTTGGTAGCCAGCGACACGGGCCCGTCGCGTCGACCCGTCTCCACCTGCCACAGCGACGCCTTGAACTGGTACGACACGGCGTCGCGCGCCGCGAGCGCCACGATGTCCGCGCACGACACGACCCCCGGACACGCCTGCTCCAGCTGCGTCTTGATGGCGTCGATCACCTCGTATCCCCCCACCGATTGGTTCGGCCCCGCCGTCTTCTCGCTCCCCGCGTTGTCCAGCAAGATCGACGCGTCGCACCCCTGCACGCAAAACCACACAAAAAGAAACCGACCGGTCAGCCAGGCGCCATGAACAGTTGCACTTTGCAGGGTTTGAAAAAACTCGCGGGAGCAAGGGGCCAAGGCCCATGCATGCATGAGCGCCGTACTGGCGCGGCAGCTTTGATAGCTAGCTGTCGCGCGACGATGCATCGGGGATGGATGGGCCTTGGCTCCGCTCCGCATGTGATGTGAGCTGCACTGCACGGCAACGCAACGCACGGGCCGCGCGCGCGCACGGGAAAAAAATTGGGGAAAAAATACGACAAGATTCGCCGTGCTCCCCCCTGTACTAGCCACGCAATATTTTCGCGTTTGTCTCGTTGCTTTGGCGCGTCGCGACCGCCTCGCCTCGCACTGACGTCTGCCGCCGCGAACCGGGGAAAAGGTGCCGTAATGCTTACGTATATGTGTACAGGCACAGGCGAAAAGCGAGCGAATATCTTCTCGGCTGGACCTCCTGCCACTGTGAATCAGAGTAAAAGCCCGATCCACCGCGGTAAAAAACCCCGGTTCAGCTTCAGCCTCGCTGCAATCGATTGGAGTCGTTTCATCCCCAACCGACGCCATGCAAAGAATGCAGGACCAGTGAAGGCCTGTAGACTGTAGCTAAAGTAGCTAGCTCGAAATGGTGGCTCGCAGTAAATACCTCTCAGGATGTGGACTGGGAGAAAGAAAACCGACCATAGCTAGCTAGGCCGAAGCACAGCGGCGCCGACAAAGCGAAACGGGACTGAGAGAGCTGAAGCAGCGAAGAAACGGGAGTATTTTTGCTGGCACTGACCTGGACGAAGCAGTCGTGGAAGTGGAGGCGGAGGAGGCGGCCGGGGAGCGCCGGGTTGGCGGCGACCTGCGCCCAGGTGACGCTGCGGACGATGGAATCCACGTTGGGGCACGACTTCTGGTAGAAGTTGTACGCCAAACCAGGGTTGCTCTCCAGCAGCCCGGCGCTGCCGCCCCCCACAAGGCCGCACACCACGGCCACCGCGAACCACCACGCCGCCGCCACTCTCCGCTGCCACACCAAATCCAACCGCCTCCCCATCTCAAACTGGACTCGAGAAAGAAAGAAAGAAACAGAGTGGAGAACTGTGAAGAAGTGTTTGAACTCTGAAGTGATTTGGTCGGTTTGGGTTCTGTGTGTTAATGTGTGGGGTGTGGTGAGATGACGGTATCTGAGGGACGCGGCTGGGAGGAGGGGATTTATAGGCGGAGCAGCCAACCGGCGAAAGGGAATGAGAGATCGTCGTCGCTGCAGTTGACAGCCAGCTAACGAGGACGGCGATGTGGTGGCCTGGCTACTCGCTAGCTGTGCGGCCCATCGCTTCCAAGTTGCGTGCTTTGTTTATGGGTTCAGTTGGAAGCTCTAGACCGGACTAGAGCGACCTGGCCCCCTGCTCGCCTGTGAGCGCCATACGATTTGTCCATATCGGGCACAGGCAGAGCAGCGCTGGGAATGCTCGCACCTGTGCATGCATGCAGTTGTGTCGGCCGTCCGATCGTTGTAGCGGACGGTGCTGATCTCATTGGGGTTGGGATGGAAGTACACATGGATGGATGGATGGTACGCGGCACGTGGGGCAGGGGGGCATGTGCTACAAAGAGGGGCGAGTTAGGTGGCCCTTTTGTTTAAGTTCCCAGTCACTGTGTTGTTCCTGCGCACAACTCCCGGTTACATTGCTTGCATGTCCCTGACCGCACCGCAGGTCCGCACTCGAGGCGACCGACCGTCCACGAGGCGCCATTTGTGCGTTTGACCTCTGCCTCCGCCTCCGTCTACGCGACTACGCTATCGTCCGCCTTCGCCTCGCGCCGCGACCGACATCCACTCGCGCGCACTCGCGCGGCCGCCGCGTGCTACACTCCCTTCCTCCGATGCGCCTGTGTGTCTGTGTGCCACTGTCTCGCGGCGTTTGCTTTCGCCTTCCGCCAGGCGTCGCGGCCGCAAAACCGCAGGAAATCAAGCACGCGGCGGAAAGTGGTTTCTCCGTAGCGTATCGCGCCCGTGTTCGCGCAGGGGCGTTTGTTTGTTTCCTGGCGGGGGTGGAGAGTGGACACGTGGCCAGGCATGTTTAGGCCCTTTTAGGTCGTTTGTCTTTGGCTAATTTGAAGGCTAAATTTAGCTTTTTATTTAGCTAGTTTAACATCTTAAATAGTTTAGATCTATGACTAATTTGTCATCTAAACTTTATTCTCTAATCATTGGTTTCAACTTTATTTCCCCTATCGGCTCTCCCTCCTCTCCCTTACCACTCCCTCTCCCTCCTCCCTTCAGCCGACGGCGGGAGGGGATGAGGCCGATGACGATGATGATGGCGATGGGAGGCAGGCGACAGATCCGACGACAGGATCGATGACGGCGTGGCCCTCGCCGATAACGACGGCGGGGTCACGGGCCAGCGTCAGGAGAGCTTCGGTGCGGGGCACGGGCGATGGATCTGGTAGCCCTAGGCCCCAGGGCACGGATCCGACGGCCTCGGGTCCTTGGATCGACGACGGTGTGGTCCTCGACGATAACGGCGGCAGGGTCATAGGCCACCGTTGAGAGAGCTCCGGCACGGGGGCAGGTTGCGACGATGGAGCCCTGAAATCCTCCCTTCCATCCCCTCCCTCCCTCTTCTAGATTTGGCGGCGGCAACAACATATCGACATACTCCGTAGGACGCGGCTAGGAGACGGCGAGGGGGTCAGGAAGCCGGCGGCGCGGATGGGGTGCCTGGAGGTGGCGGCGACGGTGACAACACGGATGGGGGGGCGACGACGCAGATCTGGTGCGCGTCGTGCGGGAATGCCTTGGGGTGGCATCGGGCAAGTGTTTTTTTGATCCACGTGAAATTAGCCCAAATAAGCATCTCTTGGAGGGGCTAATTTTTTGAGGGGATAATTGTCGACGGGTAGGTCGGCAGTCCTCTGAGGGGTACCCAAGGAAGTGAGTGAGTGGTCGGGAATGCGCCTCCTCTCAGGATCTGATGGTCGACTCGAGTCACTAAGACGAGCCAAAAATCAAGAGACATGAGATTTATACTGATTCAGCTCTTCCGAAGGATAATAGGCCTACGTCCAGTGTTTTTTTGTTGGGGTGGATGATGAACAAGGTTTACAAGAGAGTGAGTTCTTGGGGCTTAGAGCAAGCTGGCCAAGAACAAGCAAAGAACTGAGAATGATCTGATCTCGGATGTTGGATCCCCCTCCAGTCCATCCTGCCCTCCCTTTTATAGCTCAAGGGGAGCAGTTACAAGGGACTTGGGGGCCAAGAAAGCTAAGACCAAAGATCTAAAAAGGTAAGTACAAACAACATCTGAAAAAGCTACATGAAGATGCTCTCTGGACCCTGCGCGTCGTGGGTGTCTTGTGCCTTATCCTGCCTTGGGGCCCCTCCTCTGCAGACACCACCTGTACTGTGCTGTCGGGTGACATCATTTCTTGACGGGTTGTCTCCTCCTCGTCTCCTTGCAAGCCAAGTTTTATCCCGAGGAGGCCGGAAGTCGGGTCGAGGAGTCGAGGTCGAGAAAGGAGTGCCGAGGTCGGACTGGGGGGAGGTCGGGGCGGCCGACCCCGAGGAGAGGTCAGGCTCCTGACCTTATCCCAAAGACTTTGCAGTCCGACTCCAGCTTGACTTTAACTCTGGTCCAAGTGCTACCCCGAGGTGACACCCCCCACAGCAGCCCTGAGCCTAAGGAGGAATGAGAAATCCTTTAGAATCTAAGCTCTTCTCCGTCGTCTTTAGAGGGTTCCCAAAGGCGTTGCAGGAGGGCTCAGCAGGTTCCCAGAATCTTGTAGCTCGAGCTTCAGCAGGTGCATCGCCCAGGTGCACCTGCCAGGTGTATGCACCTGCCAGGTGTAGCCCCGAGCCTAGGGTCGGATGGTACATCCAAGCCTAGCGTCCAGTCTGTGGGATTGCTTTTTTATTTTTCTTCTTCGATCCGACCGTACCTCAGGGCCCTGCGATGATCATTGTGTTCAACGAGTCTATTGCCCGGAAGCTTGTGGTAATTCCAACTTGGACCGGGAGATGGCCCGAAAGTCATCGCCCGAGTCGGCAAAGCCATGGTCTAGAGGCCAGTAGTGGTCGGCGAGGCGATCGGGACTACCGGCCGAAGGCCTATGATAATCCCGACCCCGACCGGGGGATGGCCCGAAAGCATCGCCTAAGTCGGTTGAGCCACGGCCCGGAGGCCAGTGGTGGTCGACGAAGTGATCGGGACTACCGTCCAGAGGCCTATGGTAATGTCGACCCCGACCGAGAGATGGTCCGAAAGCCATTGCCCAGGTCAGTTGAGCCACGGCCCGGAGGCCAGTGGTGGTCGGCAAGGTGATCGGGACTACCGCCCATGCTAGGTATTGAGTCGTCTGGGTCGTAACCTAAACGACTAAAGGTAGCCGATGAAGTCGAAGGCCGACCCTCTGACAACCTCAAGCAGAGTGCTAATCACATCACATTAAGGGCGCGAGAACCGGCATCGTGCAATGGTTAATCGAATTCCTAGTTTTCCATTCTTCCCCAGGCGACAGGCAGGGTTGGTGGTTTAAGACGGAAGCGGTTTCCGGAATATGTAGCGGACACCGTTAGCTATTCCACATAACCGACGACTCTGATTTGCTCCAAAGGTGACGTGGCACGCTGGGGAGATGGATGGGCAAGGGCGCTTCGAATTCCCCGCGTCTGTTTCTGACGACGTTGTGCACGTTTTCCAAGAACAACGCCACTAGGCCCATCATTATCCCTATTTAAGCCCGGTCATTCTCACTTCCTTCCGTCTCACACCACATTTTCGCCAAAGGGAAAACTTCAAGGCTTGCGTCCTCCTTGCTCTTCTGCTGTCTCTAATCTTCCTAAAACTCATGGAGTCCTCTCTAAGTTTCTTAAAGAACGGGAGCTGGAGCGATAGCCCTAACCATCGACCGGTGAAGTCCTGAATCCTGGTCTTGGTCAAATGATTTCTCTCTTTTCTCGTCTTCTCTATTTTTTGTTGAAACCTCACCTGCCAGGTGTTGGTGTCATGGCAGGGAGTTGGAGCCCGCACTGTGTTGTCGCAACGGGAAGTTGCGGAGATCAGCCTCCCCGTTGTGACGGCCGACCCAAGGGGGAAACGAACGTTGTCTGCTTCCCTCGAGGCGGGGTCAAGTTTGTTCCGGGGTGCTGGGGGCGCAGGAGTCAGAACCGGCCAGGAAGATACCGCGCCGGGGTTCTATGAGGTTCATAGTTTCCACCAGGTGAGTTCAACATTTTACTGCATTATTTACCTTATTGACAGTGATCAAACTAACTAGAGTCTTTGATAGGAGTCGTCGGACGTCGACCCTCACTTTGAAGGGTCCTCTTCCCGAGCAAGTGTCGAGGAGCTCGTGGCCCAGCGTCGGCAATCCAAGGACCTTCTCCAAGACCTAGTCGCCGCACTCGATGATGTTGAGTCGAGGGCGAGAGCGTCCGAGGTGGCTAAAGCCGAAGCGGAGAGAAAGCTGAAGGCCACCAAGGCAGCGAGGGACGACGCATTCCTTGTCGGGTTGTCTCCTCCTCATCTCCTTGCAAGCCAAGTTTTATCCCGAGGAGGCCGAAAGTCGGGTCGAGGGATCGAGGTTGAGAAAGGAGTGTCGAGGTCGGACTGGGGGAGGTCGGGGCGGCCGACCCCGAGGGGAGGTCGGGCTCTCAACCTTATCCCAAAGACTTCGCAGTCCGACTCCAACTTGACTTCAACTCTGGTCCAAGTGCTACCCCAAGGTGACACCCCCCACTATTTCATTTTAGCCCAAAATTAGCCTCCTATTTGGTTTCTTAAGGGCAAGCAACTCCAAGAGATTGCTAATCTTATCCCCAATACCTTGTTTAGGAAAAAAGAGAAAAAATGGATTCCAACAGTTCCCCCAAAACTATCCTAAAAGATTAGCGACACCAAAAAAAACTCCCTCACCGTGCATATATTGGCGACGCCAAATCTTCTCCAATCCGCTCCCGACCTCCTTCCCGTGGTGTCTTCCCGCGCTTGTTTTCTTTTCCCGCCTTCAGCACCTCCGCACTGCCCGGCCCGTGCCCCCGCACCTGTCGCCCCTCGATGTTGTCACCGTCGCCACACCATCCGCTAGCCGCAACCACACACCGCACACCACCCAGGCTGTTGCCAGGGGCTTGCCGCCAGCGGCAACAACTCCCAATGGCTTGGCGCGCGGAAGGAGTGTCACGAGGGGAGAGCATGCGTCAGGAGATGGGCACCCAAGTGGGCCTATTTTTTTTTAGCCTATTCTAAATTATTGGGAAGTAGTTTTTAATATTTTGCTGTGTGCTAACATATTTTTTAAAGATTTTTTTTCATAGCCTCTAATATTTTGTTTTGGGAAAAAATTAATCTCTTGAAGTTGCTCTTAATTCACGTGAAAAAGTGAGAAGCTAAAAATTAGTTAGCCCGTAAAGACTGGTCTCGTTTTTGTTTCGTCTCGTCGTGGTGCTGTGCTTTGGGCTAGCTTGTCCCGCTTAATGATACGTTGATACTCCACTAAAAAAAAGTAAAAATCATGGTGACCGCGGCCCGGTTTTAAGCACGGAGAAGGGGGCCACTGTACGGTACGTGCTGTGCCGCGTTCCTTTTGATTGGCATGTGGGGGCAGGAACAGGAGGCCGGCCATTCATACGATGATCACCCGGCCGGGTTCGGTGGCGAAAGGTGGCCAGGATTGGTGGCTCCACCAGGGAGAGAGCGAGAGAAGGATTGGTGGCGCCACCAGGAATGAGGGATGGTGGTGTTCATCTCTAACGAAGATGAGATAAAGTTAAGACAAAAAAAATAAAAAAATCAATAACCTATAATCAATTGAGTTTTAATTATAATAAACTTAAAAAATAAATTTATTTAATATTTTAGATCAGTTTCTGTACAAAATAAATCATTTAGCTATGAAAAAACGTAGAACAAAATTTAAAATAAAATATATTTCTTTATTAGAAAAAACGAAGACGATGACGGAGAGGGGTGTCCTCCTGCGAGGGGGCTCACCACTTCGGGTTGCTTGGCGTGTAACCTGGTGCTTTCTTGATACGGGGGATTAATACATTTGATTGCTGTGTAGGATGTAGCAGCAATGCTTGAGTCGGTGTAAAAAAAAAGCAATGCTAGAGTCTTGTAACCGTAAAAAAAATAAGTGCATTGTTCTGTTTCCTACCATTCAATCTGCAAAAGTGAACTTCGAACGGCAGGAGTTCAAACTTTCAACCTTCAGCACTATCTATACTAAGACTTTGTTCGGAAATGGGTTCGAAAGAAAAGGTTGGAATATTCTTCCGAGACACGGAAAGCGGGGTTATTTATTAGCATATAAATAATTAAGTTTTAGCTTTAAAAAATTTTTAAAAATATATTTATATACTTTTACAACAATTTTTTATGGATTTTTTCAAAAATACAATATTTAATAATTCGGGAAGTGTATGCAGGATAAACAAAAGAGTGGAGGCTAAAAAACTTAAATTGTTAGTAGTGATGGTGTTTATTCACACATCACCTCTATCACTGATATATGAGACTTATAATCTATATTATTACATCCTCTCTCAACGAGTCCTTTCGTTTTACTTCTCAAATTTCAAAATCGTCTACATGTTTAATCCATGTTTAATCCATACTACTTAAAATATAGCGATGATGTCTATTTTCTCACATCACCCTCACACTGACATGTGGGTGTCATAATCTATATTATTGCATCATATTTCAATGGGTCCTTTCGTTTTCTCATTAGCTGTCCTTAAATTTTAAAATCACCTACTGGCCAATAAAAAATTTCAGTATTACTTGAGCTAAATAAAAATTTATTAATTGATTTGAAGCTTAATATGTTTTCGTTACAAGTTGCAACGCACGGACTCAAAAAGAGAGCTAGTCACTTCTATTCAAGTTAGGGCCTATTTCCTTCAAAATTATATAAAGTTTTTTTATCTTAAGCATTTTATGAATTTTGGAACTTAAAATTATTTTATAAACTTATGGGTTTTGAAAGAGTTATTGTATAAAAGTTATCTTGAGAGACGAGTTGTATCATTTACCTCAGCATGCAACAATGCCTGTATTTGCATGAATGAGAGGCAAAAAAATTTACATATACATATAAATATCTATTTTTATATAAAGTTTATGATAAAAATTTTAAAGTGTAAAAAATTGGCATTGCAAATAGAACTCAACCGTACCTAAATTAACCACAAATGCTTCACATGTCTTGTGGCGCGGTTGATAATAAATTATTACTACTATTCGCCAATCCCTATGTTGCATGAACTACTCTTTGTTTGCTGCTATAATAAACATTACAATTTTAATCATAGGCTAAATACATGGGTTATTTTTTAAATTATAATGGTTAGATTAAAATAAAAATAAGGGTCTAAGCAATTAAAACTTGCAAATTATTGATTTTGGATTTCAGAAAAAGAATAGTAGTAACGTACTAATTGAGATATACAACTTCGTATATAGTTTAGGAACTACTAAATTTTGGAGAAGTTTGAACTTGAAAGTTCTTGATTGTCTATATGTTAAAACAAAACTAAGACTCCATAATACTTCCAATCGCGCTGTCTATTACGATCATTTTTGAGGGAGTTAGATATTCCAATAAACAATTGATGAGTATCCGGCTAGCTAGAGAGAATTTAGTGTAGCCGGTTAGTTCTTTTTTTTTAATTCCGTAGCTACTCAGTCTCGGAATGTTGATGAGAATTTAGACCGTTTGAAGATGTCTAAGACTTATGAGACTGCCCCGGTTCACGACGGTTGAACAGGAGGATTAAATAAAGTAACTTAAAATAAAACAAGAAAATAATTATCATATAATTAATTGAGTTTTAATTATTGTAATTTAAAAATAAATTTATTTGATATTTTAAATTAATTTTTATATGAAAAGTTTTTACACAAAACATATTATTTAAGAGTTTAAACAGCATGTCAATGAAAACCGAAATAAAATATTTACGTTAATCAGAAAATAACGGCCAAGAAGCTCCTCACGTCGCACAAGACTATCCATTTCATTTTTAGCTATATATGCGCTAGCACGTTACGTAGGTGGTCTCACCTAGAAGAGAATAAGATTATCCTCCTCGTAATTAGCATGGTGGCATACCATGTATATGTACGTAGTTCGCGTAGCCGCGAGATCAAGAGAACAGGAGGGGATCAATTAAAGGTCAAGGCGTACGCCAAGCTAATCCAGCTCGTCGGCTGGGACTAATGATGGCCTAAGCCCTGTAGCTTATCTACAGTAAATTACTCTGGTCCTAGCTACATTGTGTGATACGTATCATATAGATATCATTATATCCGGTGCATGCTCCACCAGACAGCAGTTGCCATTAATAATTAGTCAGCTAAGCAAGCTGGATCTATCCATCCATCCATCTAGCTCACACTGCATGTACACATTAGCAACTAGTAGTAGCTAGCTTGTTCCTGAAAAAGTTCAGAGATTGCTTGGTTTGAACACAACTTGGACCGTATATTGCAGGCTCGCAGCACGCATGGTGACGGTGTCCCCGTCGTGCTAATGCATAGGGCAGAGCAGAGGTAGGCACAACTGGTCAAGATTCCAGAGACTAATTGTAGCTAGGACGACTAATTAGACCCCGGATTAGGTACTAATATAATTAACTACAAACACCCTCATGGACATGGAGCCATCCGGCACCGGCTGCCTTACTTGCTGTCGCCTCCATTATTAACTAGTGGTGCTAAACTGTGACCGTTTTATTCCTAAATATAAGCATCTGTAGATTGATTAACGGAAATTTCCGTTCAACCATCTTAGCTAGATTTCAAATTACTTATATCATCTTTAAGAGCCTTTTTAAATTTTAATTTAAGTTGTTATTTGGAAAGTTATTTACGTAAAAATCGTTTTTTATAACTTTTCACTCTCCAACAGTTTTTTTATATCTCATGCGGACTCTAGAGAGCTATTATTATCTTTTATTTTTTGCTAAAAAAATCTAAAATAAAAATAACTATATGAAAAATTGTTGAATGATAGTTTCTCATTAAAATCTTTATTTCTAACATTTAAAAAGAATATAAAAAGCCTCTTGAAAATGCTTTTATAATCCTTTTCTTAAGCATCCGATTGGCTAAAAATGCTTAAGATTTCTATGCATTTGAATCAATATCTAAAAATAATTATATCATATATAAAATTTAAATTCTAGAAATACTTATATTTGAGAACGAAATGAAGTACTATCGTGCTACTACGTGACTCTACTATGGCCTGATTGGAGGCCATTGCAGAGAGCCAGTGAAGGATCATGGGGCACATGACATGAGGCGAGGAGAACACATGTGCACAGCAGTAGTACGTAGTACTATACTGGCTGTAGCCTGTAGTGAGCAAGACTGTGTGTCTGTGTGTGTGTGAGAGAGTGAAAGATTAGGGAGCAGAATATGGTTGGGCTCCATGGATCTCTGCACGCTGCCTGCCAAGCTAGCTTTGCAGTTTGCATGACAGGGCCGTCGTCCTACGTGGAGCAAGGAAGGAATCCGATGGAGACGACAGGTTAATTAGTCATTAGCGGCACGTAGGATTAGTGAGTAAAACAAGGGAGAGAACAAGGTGAACATGGCCGGGAAATCGGCGATAAGGTTAAGTATTAACTACACGTTGTTTAGACGTGCAAGGGGCTTCTGAAAAGTACAATGGGTTGGAATTTCCATTCTGGTTATGAGCTTTGTTAACATTTGTAATACGGAAATTTCCCCTCTGTTTGGATCGAGGACGAGCTGATTAAACAGAGAGATGAATTAATGTGCTCCAGATATGAGTTGATTCAGGTGGGGCATGACGTTGCTTGGTGGTGTTCAATAGTTGACAGAGCATATACACACGGATTGTCCTCTGATTGGGTCGACGTAAAGCTAATGCATCATCATGCATGCAGGAATATTGGATTAGGCAGGCGATCCAGATTAGCGATCGATCGAGGTGTATGTGTATGTACTACGATTGTGCTGTCTTTGGCGACATGGAGATCGAGATAGACTATGGATCGACCTAAACATCTTGGAATTAGCACGAGGCTGTTTGCAGCCCGATGCTTTATGCGGCTCAGCATGCAGCTGGACACAGCATTTGCTGATTAAGGTGCAGAGATCTGGAGTTGAATAGTTTTGATGAGCCCAAATGCACTGTCAGTGCCTGTCGGGGATCGATGATTATCGAATAACTGATCGGCGCCACGTGAACTTTTGGAGGGAGATCGATCGATGGTTGATGACGACGATGACTCAAATGATTTAACCATGGCTCCTGTTGATTCTGTCTTCTTCTTCCTTTTGAGAAGAACGCACACATGTCTGTTCTTCGTTTTTTTTTGTTGAGAAAGAATGTGCATAGACATAGTTAATGTATGTTTGTAATCGGTGGTTGATTTTCTTTTTTGAAAGGTAAAAAGCGGTTGGTTTGAGTAGGCACAAGCTCATCCCGTTGGTTGTCCTGACCTTTGACAGGCCGTAGCAAAGTTAGCAACCAAAACCAGCAAATCTGGGCCGTTCATCTCGGCCCAATTCCGACCCAATGCTGATAGGCCTAATCTTGTTTCGGTCCAATACTAATGGCCCGCATGTAGGCTGCAAACTCGTTAGGAAAAAGTCCAATTTTACTCCCTCCATATAGGTTGGACTTAATTTGTACCCATCAACCGCAAAACATATGTCGACCCCTTCAACTATTACAGCTGTTTAACACAACTCTCTTAGAGTATCTCCAATATTGTCTCTAAATCTGACTCTCGAGACGTCCTTTTGGCCAGCTTGCCAAAAAAATTGGATAGTCAAATTTGCTTTTTTACTTCAACAACATCTCTACTACACTTCCTAATTGTTAGTGAGTCCCACATGTCAGCTTACCTATTTATTTTTCACCCCTTCTTCTCCACCCATCCTCTCTGTCTTCTTCTCCTCTATCTTATCTTCTTCGCACGAGCGAATCCATGCAGTGACAGAGGCGCCGTGGAGGCCGCACAACGGCGAAGGGGCGCAGTGACGTCGGCGAGGAGAAAGGAGGCTAGATGTGGGAGAGAGAAAGGAGGGATGAGAGCGTGCAAACGAGGGAGGGCACTGGTCGAGATGGCGACGGAGGCGGTAGCCGAAGCTCCAAACGACGGATCCGGTGGCGACGCTCCTCCCTCGGTGGATGGCGGCCGTAACGAGGGAAGGCAATGCCGGGAAGAGGCAAGGTTGAATAGTAGGAGTTGAAAGGCCCACCACACGAGAGCCAGCATGAGCCGGGAGGGTTGTCGCCTCCCAGCGAACAGCTCACCGCCTGTCTTGTTCGCTGCCGCCACGTCTTAGGAAGTTGCCTCTGTAGCTGCCGTCATCAGTGTGGAAGAACTCAACGGCGCGGTGGACGAGGTTGACGACGCGAAGGAGCTTGAGATGCCGAAAAAGGAGAGGTGGTCAATGACGGGTGCCGGAGAAGGGAAGACAACGACAATGAAGGCAAGCGGTCGGCACCAAAGAGGGGGCAGCGATGGCCGGCGCTGAAGCACAAGAAAGGAGGGGAATATCCACGTGGAAAGGAGGAATAGCTTGTTGGGACCACTGTTTGGCAAAGGCATTTTGGTTGGGCAACTCTGGCTGGTGAGCAAGCGAGTTTGGCCAGCCGAATGGCTTAGTACATCAGGTTGGCTAGTCTATGAGATCTCTTTTTTAAAAAAAATGCTAAAATTTAACCTGGAGAGGCTGATAGAAAGGTTGTTGGAGATGCTCTTAGATGTTTTAAAACTGATTTTTTTGCTGACGTCCACGTGGTAGCCTAGTCATCACCAAAATTAAAAACAATATGGAGCCCACATGCCATTCCTCTCTCTCATTTCTTTGCCTCTCTCTCTCTCCCCCATATCTTCTTCAGTCTTCACGGCTAGCAACATCTTGGCGAGCACGTTCTCCATGTCGGTGCCAGCGGGCTCCTCGTCGAGCTCCACCACGAGTGCGTCGACGCCGAGCTCTCGGAGCAGCCGCGTCACGGCGTGGGACATGCCGCGCAAGCTATTGCGGAACACCACCACCGTCTTCTGCGACGCCAGCCTCGTCACCTTGTCCATCTATGTGTGTCTATATATGTCTAGTGTGTCTCCGGTGATGATGGCCGTGGAATGTGGGATCTTGGCTGGATGTCACCGACGGTGATGGCTCGTACCCCGTAGTTGTCAATGATGTTGATCTGCTGGTGTGCTTGCATTTTTGAGAGGTTAGGGGAGGCTGCTTATATAGTGTTCAGGCATGTGTCTAAATGGTATACGGAGCGTGGAGATGCTGGGTGGGGATGGAGTTAATCTGACATAATGTTCAGAGAAATACTGGCTGGCAGACTATAACTTAATCCATCGCCTACACATGCCGACATGCGTATACATAAAGAACTCTGCAAGTTATGATCTTAAGAGTCAAAGACGATCAACAACTAAATTAGTTCATCCTAAGTTCTGATAAACTTGTTTCATTTGAACAATACAGAGGACCAAACTAAGACAATATATCTTGCTTTGCTGCGTACAACAAAAGCTACTACTGGAGTTCTATCAATGAAGCTACAACAAAAGCTAAAGAAACATCATGAACTTTTCGTGAGTAGGTCAATGAGACATCTGATGCAAAGGAATGATGAATTAGGGATGTAGTACATTCACATTCAGACCACATCATTTCTTGCAGTTCTCAACTTCAGGAACAAATGTTCTCTGAAGTCTGAACCACAACTAGTGATAAATAATCCCTATCAGTTTCGGTTGCTGCCAAATTAACCGAGTGAGAATCACATTGTCTTAGGATCGTATCAGCAATCACGAGAGCCAGATTCCACACAGAAGCCTCCTCCCGTGCAACGGTGGCAGCGGTGTGGAGCTCGAGCTTGGTGCCGCGTCCTGGGGATGGAGCGGTGGTTGGGACGGCGTGGCGGACAGGCGAAGGCTCTCCGTCCAGGTGCTTGTGCTGACGACGAAGCTCTTCTCTCGCGCGCACCCGCATGCCACCTTGAGCCGCAGCGGCAGGCCCGTCCCAAGCACCTCCTCCTCGATGGAGATGGCTGTGGAGCTTGACCGCGCCGCTGGGTGAGGAATGGCTCCCGACCGCGGAGGATAAGCCGTTGTCCAGCTCCCTCGAGCTCCTTCTCCGCCCCCACCGTTCCACTGCCGCCAGCCGTGGGAGAGAGAGTGGATAGAGAAAGCAGAGAGAGAGGGAGATGAAATGTGGGCCTTACTATTTTTTAATTTCGATGATGACTGAGCTGCGACACGTAGATACCAGGCCAGCGAAAATAAACAATGGAGGAGTCATTTTAAACATTTTAATAATTGAAAGAGACGATATAACCGATTTTCTGGATAAAGGATACGAATTATATTATTTAAGGGGCTTAGACTTTTCTCAACTCGTTACTCCGTCCCAACATTATGGCCCACGATCCCGTCCCGGGCCAACAATATGGGCCGCACGTTGGATGCTATACCGTTCCGGCCCAACATTTCTCGGCCGCATGTAGGACGCATTCACATATGGGCCACATGGAGTTTAAAGATTTACAAAATTAATTTCCGGATTCGAAAATTTGCAAATAGTCGCTTCCCGCTCTCTCGGAAGGCGGGATTCAAAAAACGCCCTCCCAGAGGGTGTTTTATCCGACGTGGCAGACGATCGTTGGGTGCCGTCTGCCGCGTGGGGAATATTTTGCAGGCGGCCCCCTTCCCTCCCTTGGTAATGGCGTTTTCCCTCTTGTAGGCGCGCAAAAAGGGGCCGCCCGGCTTTTTGCGGCGACCCCCTTCCCGCCCTTGGTAAGGGCGTTTTTCCCTGTTCATACGGTGCCGCCTACAAAAAGGCGGCCGCCGGCTTTTTGCAGGCGGCCCCCCGCCCTTCCAGGGACGTTTTTTGACCTTCCGCCCTTTGGAAGGCGTTTTTAGCATGAGCAGTATATAAGCCGAGAGTCAAATATTTTCTTCTCATTTGCATCCTCCCAAATCCGGAAAAAAAGAACGAGAGAGGGGTGAGGAAGAGGAAGGAGCGCGGCGAAGCCTCTTGGATTGCGTACTCCATCCGAGGTAAATACAATATCTCGTCGTTATTTTTTGTTAGTTAGTATGTAAATGCAATATTAGGAAAAATGTAATTTTTTAATATTTGAATAGTTATTGAATATTTTGTTTTAGATTTATAAAACAGGATGATTTAATTTAGATCAACTTTGATAATTTAATCGACACTAACATAGGTAGAATAGATAGATCAACAAGGATAATTTAATGGACATCAACATAGGTAGAATAGATAGAACTTAGGTAGAATATGTTTGGATCTATGTGTAAATTATGTGAGTAGATGGTAAGCACTATAGATAATCGTACGTATAATTTCGTTGATAATCAAAATATGTGTAGATATAAAGTACGATTTAATTTAATTTAGTTTACAAAATTTGTCAGATTTAAATGAACGAGGTACGATTGGTGGTAGATGAAACGAACAAACCGATTCGGGATATTTTAAGATGTAGACCAGAGAACATATTGTTAAATAAATTAACTTAGGCACAGAATTATAGGCAACATATTCGTAGTATGGAATAAACTCAGTTTCAATTTGTTTGTCAGACACTATGGCAAGTAAGATCATATTTCAGATAGTTCACGGTGAAGGCAACGTTAGATACCGTTCAGAAGGTGTAGATCTGCCAGAATTTAGGATGAAATCGAAGGGCATCGATAGGCCAGCTGAGAAAATATTTGAGTCAGTGTATAGTTGGTTGCTACGTGGATTTAAAGTGGATACAAGAGTGAACACAATGTCTCTATTCGTTGTAGTAAGTCGTGCAACAGAAGGATATTATTGGGAACTTATGCCTATAGATAACACTGAGTCGTGGAGACGTTATGTGGACATGGCACTTGAAAGGTCTTGGCCCCTTGTTATTTTTGGGGCATTGCACGAAATTGATAGCAGTAATACAATGCAAACAGAGTATGGTGAAGGTCCGAGCAATGAAGCAAGCTTGGAGGAGGCGATTGGCGTGGCGGATGAGGGGGAGAGAATCGAAGCAATTGTTGAAGAAATGGAGAGAGAGGATTATGAAAATGAGCAGGCGAAGGGCGATGAAGACGAGGAAGAAGATGTCATGCCCGTCGATTGGGAACAAGCTGATTTCTCGTTATCTCGGAAGGGCAACATGTTTCATTTGAATACAAGGATAACGAGGTCATCCAGGGTGCTAGGTATGCTCATAAGGAAGACATGAAAGAGGCAATGAAGTATTGGGCGGTCTCTTTGCATAGAGAGTTTAGGGTGGTGAAGTCTACGAACTATATGTATGATGTGAAGTGTATGAATGATGATTGTCCGTGGCGCGTTCATGCATACAAGGGAAAATGGAGTGACTATTGGAAAGTGAGCATTGTTGGTGAGCACACATGTCTGTTGCCGGGGGTAGATAAGTACCACCGCAACATCACCTCGGCGTTTGTTGCCTGTGAGATGTACAACCATGTTGTTAAAAACACGGATTTTGAACCAGCTCCATTATTAAGGACATTGAGAACAAATTCAAGTATACTATTAGCTATGCCAAGGCTTGGAGGGCGAAACAAAAGATATTGAAGATGAGGTATGACACATTTGAAGTATCGTATGACAATTTACCTCGTCTATTAGCCACCATTGCTCAGAGAAACCCCAATACCTACTACGACATTCAGACCTTTCCATCATCTACTGATTCGAGCAAGAGCGTGCTGCAAAGAGCCTTTTCTCGATTGGTGCTTGCATCAACGCATTTGTGCACTGTCGCCATGTGTTGTGCATAGATGGAACCTTTCTGACAAGCAAATACAGAGGTCAGATACTGACGGCGATTGGAGCAGATGGGAACAACCAGGTGTTACCTATGGCGTTTGCATTTGTCGAGAGTGAGAACACCGAAAGCTGGTATTGGTTCTTGGAGGGAGTTCGATGCCAAGTCGTTCGTATGAGGCCCAATGTTTGTCTCATACATGATCGTCATGCGGGCATGATGAGGGCAATCGACTATCTTCAGAATGGTTGGCCGGAGAGGGAACTTTCAGCTAGGTGGCATGATGTTCGGAGTAGGTGGTGCATGCGACATATGAGAGCCAATTTCTACAAACAATTCAAGAACAAGCACTGATGGATCTATTCAAGAGGCTATGTGGTCAAAATCAAGAGAAAAAATTCAATGAGATGTGGAGAAGGTTGGATGAGCTGACAACGAAGCAAACCGACGAGCAATCTCGTTTGCCACAGGTTGACGAGCCTACATTACCTCTTGGTCCATTGCATAATGACCCGCCAACAATGAGAAGGAGGTCTGCACCATCAATACATAATTTTTTCCACTGGATAGAGAATGAACTGAAAGAAAAGTGGTCTCTGTTGTATGACAATGACGGAGCTCGATGTGGTATAATGACAACCAACCTGGCCGAGGTGTACAACTGAGTGATGCGAGGAGTTCGGGGGCTTCCATTGGTGGGTATTGTGGAATTTATCCTTCATGGCACTCAGGCATACTTTAGGGATAGATTTAAGAAAATATCCCCTTTGATGGTCGATAACAACATTGTATTTGGCGACGTAGTGACAAAATATATGCAAGACAAAATTCTAAAGGCTATGAAGCACAGAATAATCCCCCAAGAACCCAAGTTCATAGGTACGAGATCATGTGTGTCGAGAGGAGAAGGCGCGGCATCAACCGTGTTCAAGCTGTGCAGGAATGTGTTCTGTATGAAGCCGAAGTTTAGACATCTGCCTTGCTCACACGTCCTTGCCGCAGCTGGGGATTGCGGCATAGTTTCAGATATCTATGTGTCACTGTACTACAGGAAAGAATCAATTTTTCATACGTGGAAGGAGGAGATCTATGGTTTTGGGATATCTGGATCGTACACAACATTGAGGCCACAAGTGTTCTACATTCCAGATCCGTCGAAGTTAAGGATGAAAAAGGGACGTCGTCAGTCGAGACGCATCAGAAACGACATGGACGAGTCGGAGGCCGGGGGAAGGACCCTATGTTGCAGCAAATGCGGTGAGCGCGAACATACATACAAAAAATGTCCGAAGAATTCAGAAACTTCAACCGTCGCAGGTGCAGGTCTATCCGGACAGTCCACCGATGGCAACCGTCCATCGGGAGAAGGAACAACAACGAGGCGACCACATCCTAGACGTGCTCGTGCGGCAACTACGTCGTCCGCTGGCGATGCAATGGCTTGATTAGTTTCTTTGCTCCTTTCAATCTAGTGGTGATCCAATATTTGTAATATTTGTTATGTTGTTGCCATCTGTCGTGCGTGTAATATTTATCTGCGAGACATGAACTATTTTATTGTTGCTATTTTTATGTTGTGTTTGGTAGTTTGAATTAAGACGTGCAATTTTTGTAATGTTGAGATATAATGGACCATTTATATCATGTATTCAATGAGATGTGGAGAAGGTTGGATGAGCTGACAACGAAGCAAACCGACGAGCAATCTCGTTGGCCACAGGATGGCGAGCCTGCAGTACCTCTTGGTCCATTGCATAATGACCCGCCAAGAATGAGAAGGAGGTCCGTACCATCAATACGTAATTTCTCCCACTGGATAGAGAATGAACCGAATGAAAAGTGGTCTCTGTTGTATGACACTGACGGAGTTCGATATGGTATAATGACAACCAACCTGGCCGAGGTGTACAACTGGGTGATGCGAGGAGTTCGGGGGCTCCCATTGGTGGGTATTGTGGAATTTATCCTTCATGGCACTCAGGGATACTTTAGGGACAAATTTAAGAAAATATCCCCTTTGATGGCCGATAACAACATTGTATTTGGCAATGTGGTGATGAAATATATGCAAGACAAAATTCTAAAGGCGATGAAGCACAGAATAATCCCCCAAGGAACCCGTGTTCAAGCTGTGCAGGAATGTGTGCTTCACGCGGAGGGTGGTTGTAGTTGCAGCTGTATGAAGCCGAAGCTTAGACATCTGCCTTGCTCACACGTCCTTGCCGCACATGGACGAGTCGGAGGCCGAGGGAAGGACCCTACGTTGCAGCAAATGCGATGAGCGCGGACATACATACAAAAAATGCCCGAAGAATTTAGAAACTTCAACCATCGCAGATGCCGGTCTATCCGGACAGGCCACCGATGGCAGCCGTCCATCGGGAGAAGGAACAACAACGAGGCGACCACGTCCTAGACGTTCTCGTGCGGTGACTACGTCGTCCGCTGGCGATGCAATGGCTTGATTATTTTCTTTGCTCCTTTCAATGGTGATCCGATATTTGTAATATTTGTTATGTTGTTGCCATCTGTCGTGCGTGTAATATTTATCATTGTGAGACATGAACTATTTTATTGTTGTTGTGATATTTTTATGTTGTGTTTGGTAGTTTGAATTACGATGTGTAATTTTTGCAATGTTCGGATATAATGGACCATTTATGTTATTTATTCATATTGTTTGGTTTTTTCCTTATGAATTGCTTATTAATGTATTTATGTATTCATGCAGGTATGGCGGACGATACACCAGCTCTTTTCAGCAGGTCGGTCGACAGGGTGCACAGGTCGTACTTGTCGGCAGTGCAGGGTGCTCAGCTGACCACCTTTCGTCCACGCCCGTCGCACGAGTTGTTGCGTGTCGATCCGTGACACGTCCAGTGGTACGATCATCCTCTTTTGATTTACGACAGTAATTTTATACTGGACACTAATATTACACTTGATGATATGTAGGTTGCGTGAGTCTTGCCTGATCGCGATTATCTGGCTTGTTGAGGCACGTGCCGACGAGCACGACCAGGCGAGACGGTGGGATGCGGACCGGTCCCTGATAGCTGCTTTGGTGGATCGGTGGCGTCCTGAGATGCACACCTTCCATCTTCCTTGTGGGGAGATGGCACCGACGCCGGGGACGTCTCGTACTGCTAGGGCTACCACTAGCCGGAGAGGCGTCGGGCCTATGGATGCTATTGGTGGATGGAGGGAGGACATCACTGCACGATTCGCTGAGGTGATGAGGCTACCGGGGCTCCCAGCTGTTCAGGTGATCTACCCTTACGCGACCACCGGGCCTACGAAGACTTGGATTATGCGGTTCACGTAAGTTAACTTGAAGACTTCGTTATTTTTCATTACATGTTATGATTGTTAACATGGTTTTCTCCTTTATAGGCCGACAAGCTCCACCCGACGCCGATGAGTACTCGTGCGACGCTCGTTAGAGGCGTACACGCTTTGGATGTTCGGGTGGGTGATGTTCACCAACACGTCGGGGAACACCGTAGAGAGGGGCTTATCCACTATGCCCGGTCGATAGCGAACGCGGAGATAGGCTTCGTGCCTCAGTGGAGTTGGGGTTCAGAAGTCCTCGCAGCCACCTACCGTGGGCTGTGCGACGCGTGCATGAAGACGGATCCACGAGCGATCTTCACAGGCTGCCTCCTTCTGTTACAGCTTTGGGCTGCGGAGCGGTTCGCGATCGGCCGACCGATCGTCGACACCTCTCCTTACGACGCAACACCCGCGTTCGAGAACCCAGCCGACGGGCCTACGATGGGTTCGTACTGGTTTCGACGCAACGTAAGTACAAATTCTTATTTCTTTCAAATATTCAAATTGTGTTGAACAAAACTTGTAACCACTTGAATATTTTATTTTCGCAGCGTCGTTATGCCCACGCTCAGGTGAGACGGAGCTACCCGGACTTCGTGTTCGAGTTGGACCGTCTCCAGCCTTACGACGTTGTCTGGGAGCCATACACGCAGCAGGCGGTCGCAGCTCGAGCGCCTCTAGGCCTCTCGACGTTGTGCACGCGTGACTCGGCTTACTGGATGACGTTGATCCCGATGGTGTACGATATTTGTGTCGAGCCTCACTGCCCAGGCCGAGTGATGAGGCAGTTCGGACTGCAGCAGGGATTCCCGGTAGACGTAGCGGTTGCCGTTCCCCACCAGGACCACCAGTGAGTATTTCTATTTCAACTTTACTACTATTGTGTCGAATGAAATGGAATTATAGTCGACCTTTACTGTATATGCAGGTTGACTCGATGCGGACAGCAGGGAGGCTCCCTTTGGGAACCACGTATGCAGCAATACGTGGCGGACTGGCTGATAGCCACAGAGGAGGTGATTGGCGAGATCTACGGCCACTCCGAGGAGAACTACACTGCCAACCTTCGGTGGTACCTACCGCGAACGCGTTCGCGCGTGACCTTCACACCGGCCGCGCAGCAGCAGCAACAGGCAGCGGTCACGGACACCTACCCCAGGCACCGAGACCAGGACTACTTCGCTGGGGTACGTCATGATTTCTCGGCCTTAATGCCTTTGTACGTCATGAATCTTGTTTATTTCAGCGATGAACCTAATTTGTTCCGATTTTTGTAGGCCGACGCCGCACGGGCATTGAATGCCGAAATTGACTCGGTGATGCTGGATGCAAGCATTTACCTGAACGACGTGGAACAGAAGATGACGTTCCAGCGGATGCAGACGACGGCACGTTCGATCTTGCGGATCCTCTCTTGTCATTCAGCCGTCGACGCGGTACCTCCATAGGCTGCTGCAGGTCCACGTCCACGCGGTCCGGTACCAGGATGGTCACCACACGACGCTGGTGCCTCCACAGGTTAGTTCCACTCATTTTCATTGTGGCAACCCTACGAAGACGTGATCTAACAAACCGAATGTCGCGTAGGTCCGACGCTACCGACAGGGGATACGGCTGGCGCGAGTGGATCGTCGTTCCCTCGGCCTTTCGCGACTCGGCCGACCACTGCGAGCTTTGCTGGAGCGAGTGGATCCTCCATTCCTCGTCCCCTCACTCAGCCGGGAGGTGAGCAAGCGTCGTCCGCCGAGTAGTTCAGACTTATTAGTTTAAATCATTGATGCTTGACATTGCTTATATACAGGAGGATTCTACTCGGTGGGGATTTTCCGCTCGGGGGCTTCATCGTCGCAGGCGGGCGGGTCCGGGGCGGGCGACGAGGGGGGGTCAGGTACGGGCGACGACTTCGACGACCTGGAGGACCCAGATCAGGACGTTCTCGCCGCCTCTCGGCTTGGTGGAGCACCTCTACCACGAGCCGGGACCCGCCACGGGAGACGCCGCGTCGGATGTCCGTCTTGGTCGTGCCGTGCCCCCAGACGGTGACATACTCTCGGGGGCACGTTAGAGCACAGGCTAGGAGGGCTAGGGGTAAGAGGCCTCGCTAGTAGTTTCTGTGTGCAACAGTTTGTAAAAATTGTAATTATTTATTTTGTGTTCGATGTTTGTATATATCTTTGTCTGTTCGTCGCACTCACATGTCGCGAGATCCTTCCATATCATTCGCTGCATGATACTCTTACTAACGACAAAAAATTTTCGGCGGTGTCAAACCCGCACGAGACGTTGCTATCGCTTTTGCCCCGTGCAGTCCTACATGATACGTCGCTATCAACTTTTGCCCCGTGACAATCCTACACGATACGTCTCGTTGTTGCCCCGTGACGGACATAAACGATACGTCGATGTGAACCTTGACCTCCCTGCACTATATATTGCTTAGATCCGAATACGAGCTCTTCAAATCTGCATTCTCTTTTCTACATTTACTCCTATAATGAGATCTTCATGTCATCCATTCCTTGAGTATCTCCACTGGCGACTCCATCCTTTGAGCGGTTTTTTTCCACCATGGTGTGATCGTCCGTTATGCCATTGTGGAGATGGTTGCATACTTACGTCGTCCCTCCTCACTGAAACCCGGGGAAGACGATTTTTCCAATGCGCCAACATTGATCAGGTATGGCTTATCTGCAATGCTTTCAGTTACAAAATCTTCACACAGAAAACGCTAACTTGATTATACATCGTGTTAACACCTCATGGATAGATACGGAGAACCCACGAACTGACGGAACACGTTACTACCCACTTAGCGAAACAAGGTCAGACTACCTTCGACGGAAGGCTGAGTACCAACGTCGAGTTCATGCTGAAGCTTTGGATTGGCCTATGGATCAGCTGGCACTACCCACATGACGGGAACGTCCAGAATGCCACTGTGGTCTCCGTTGCCAGGTGATAAGATCCATAAGACAAGCAACTAGAGGATAAAGATGCTTCGTGTGTCCCGAGATTGTGGATGACGATTTTGTCATGAGTATAATTTTTCTTTGTTTAACCTAGTCACTTGTTTTATTTTCTAACCCCGAACATCAAAAATGTGCAACCAAGAGGATGTACGTCAGTGTCCATACGAAGAGTGGATCGATACGGTTAAACCTGCTTCGATCGGTCAAACGGTAACACAACCTGAGTCGACTGAACAATTCATTCAGGCTTGGATGGAGTACGAACGTCGCGTCGAAATCGCAAGCTTAGCTTGGAGGAACAACCCACTGGGTTTCCCTAAATGGTCAGAGCGTCCCATGTGCGGTTGTAGGGATCGTTGCAAGATGGCTACCTCCTTTGAACCACGAACATATGGCCGCAAATATTTCATTTGCCCCAACTTAGACAACGACTTTGTTGTACGTCTTTCGTTTTATTAATCTCGCAAATGTCTTCACTTTAGTGGCTCTCTAACTGATTACATGTGTTTCTTTACCAGGGCATTCAAAGGAGGTGTGGATTCACTAGGTGGATCGACAATGTCATTCCCCAATATAACGGCCTAAAAGTAACTGAATGTGAAACTCAAAAGAAATACAACGTCGAGAAGGAAAGAGAAAATTGATGACAAGCTTATCGCCTTTGAACGGTTCCGTAGGTAGCCGAGCCTTGACTCGTCGGGGATGAGTAAGTTGTATCATGTATGAATAAGACATTTACCATGTATTGTATCATTCATACCTAATGGGTTATGTAACATTGTGACACACAACTGCTTAACCATTGCTACTAAGTTAACTTAGTTAAAATAATATGTTATGATCACAGGTAATGCAAACAACATATGTACGATACCTCGAATATTATGATTCATTACACAACATATTTATAATTGCAACAATACGACAATAACATTTACATTTTAAACAATACGACAAATCAAATGGATCGGTTACATTTGCAACAATACGACAATAACATTTTACATTTGAAACAATACGAGAAAGGGATCGGTCGATTAGGGTTAGGGTTTAAGATAAAAACACCCTTCCAAAGGCGGGATGACAAAAACGCCCTCGAAAAGCGGAAAGGGGTCGCTGCAAAAAGGCAAAAACGCTCTCGATAGGGCGGGAAGGGGCCGTCTGCAAAAGCCGGGCGGCCGCCTTTTTACGGCGGCCCTGTTTGAACAGGAAAAAAGCCCTTACCAAAGACGGGAAGGGCGCCCGCAAAATATCCACGTCGGATAAAACGTCCTCTGGTAGGGCGTTTTTTAAATCCCGCCTCTCGAGAGCGAAGCGACTAGTTTTACTAATTTTTGAATCCAGAAATTATTTTTTTTAATTTTTTAAAAAATAAAATTATACATGCCAAAAATTCGCCGGGTACCGTCCCGGCCAAATACCGGTGGGCCGTACGTCGGTCGGAGATCTCGTTCCGGCCCAACAGCGGTGGGCCCCACGCCCCCACCGTCCAAACCAACGCGGTGCGTAGCCTGCACGCGTCCCCGCCACGTGTCCCGCCACCGCTGCTCAACTCTCTCTCTCTCTAGATCGACTCGCCTCAAGCCAACAACCGAACCGTCCTCCCCGTTCGTCGCAAAGCAAAAAAACCCCCGCACGAAGCAAAGAAGCCGCTAGCGCAAAGAGCGAAACCGCAAGTACGCAACAAGGGGAAGTTTGGGATGCGCGTTGCTGCGACGCGGCCCGTCCCCTCCTCCGCCGCTCCGCTCCCCTCTTCCTCGTCGGCGCCGCCGCCCTGTTCCTCGTCGGCTCCGCGTCGCTCGCCCTCGGAGCCATGGCCGGCCACGTCCTCGGCGGCGCGCGCGACGCCCCCGCCGCTGCCAACAGCGCCGAGACCGACGCGCTCGCCCGCTTCGCCGTCGACGAGCACAACAAGCGCGAGGTGAAGGCCCTCTCCCTCCCTCTCTTCCTTGCTGATTTTCCTCTCGTTCGGGAGAGGGGAGGGGTCTGCGCGTGGTTTTTGTGGGCACTGAACTCGCGAGGGTTCTCTTCTCTGCGTGGTGCTTGCAGAACGCGCTGCTGGAGTTCGTGCGGGTGGTGGAGGCGAAGGAGCAGGTGGTGGCCGGCACGCTGCACCACCTCACGCTCGAGGCCCTAGAGGCGGGGAGGAAGAAGGTCTACGAGGCCAAGGTATGGGTCAAGCCGTGGCTCGACTTCAAGGAGCTCCAGGAGTTCCGCCACGCGGGGGATGCCACCACCTTCACCAACGCCGACCTCGGCGCCAAGAAAGGTTCGTTCCCATCAACGAGATCGACTCTGTCTGTCGCGTGCCTCTAATCTGTGCTTGTTTTGCGATTTATTAGCGTGTAGCTTGTGATTGTGCAACGGGAGGGGATTGGGCATGGGTGGTGAGGACGAGGTGCATGTAGAAATGCCTATTCATTTGATGGGATAGTTTGCTTGGAAAACCGACGGTGTAGAGTCTGAGATCATCGACCGGGGAGGAGTGACGGTTGGACTCTCATTTTCCTGCACAAGGAATCGCCAACATTTATGTGATAGCTTGGAATTTGACAACTCGTAGCCGCAGGTGACTATATGTATGCATCTTGTCATCCTCTGTTAAAAGCCTCTTGTACTGAATTTGGATAGCTGTGGCATGGTTAATTGTTTGCTGTTGCCTCCATTTAGTTTATTAAGTGATCTGAGTTGTTATTACCAAGCCTTTGATTCTACATGCAGAGAGCACAAGTTGTAACGTGTGAAGCTCAGCCCTTACGTTTTTGTTTAGTTCCTTATTTTGTTAGTTACATATTCATGTCTAGTTGAGTTTGTTATATGTGCCCTGTTGAACTTAAAGGTAATTAGTCCAACCTTTAGTTTTCTTCTTCTTATAGTTTGGTGGGTATAACTTGGTAGCTCAATTTGATGCTGCTGGGTTGCGTATTTATATATTTGAGCATCCTGCGTAAGCTGATCCCTGCTAATATGTCCTTCTAAAACTTTGGCATGCGATGCTCGATCTATATTCTGGCGACATACCCCTGCTCAATTTCTGTTTTGGCATGACATGTTCCTGCCTGTTCTCTATATTCACTCTGCTATGCTGCTTGAACAGCCTTCCAATCATGGCGGCATGTGTATGCTCCTGCTTTACCACCTTGTCTGCCTGAACAAACTATTACATGGATCCCATCAATTGATGCAGCACCTCACTGCATGAGCATGAGTGCATGACGATTTGATTACTAATGTGCTTGTCTATCACCACATATACCCTGCATTTCTGCATCGTAATCCCACTATTATGTTTCAATATTGCATTATCACCTAATATATTCCGTCCATCCCAAAATATAAGAGATTTTGACCGGACGTGACACATCCTAGTATTACAAATCTGGACGGGCTCCTTGTCCAGACTCGTAGTAATGTGTCATATCCTGCCAAAATCCCTTATATTTTGGGACGGAGTATCATTGGGCGGTACTGGTATGTTTAGAAGAACTTATGTAGATGTAAAATTTCATGAGAAAATAATATGCACAAAGTACAGTGTCTAGTTAGTTCGTTCTCCTGTTTTTATTGCTTGTAGAATTCTATTATAGGGTACCTGTGATAATGTTTGTTTAGCATTCACGTGAGCTGCAGTGGACTGGGCATAGTCTCACTTGTAGCATTACATGCTTATATTTATATGAGTGCATTTTGAATTCCAATCAGATCACCACACCAGCTAGAAAGAGCGCTCAAGGACACATATAAAGAATTTTCTCCTAATGATATGTGTTTTAAGTGTTAGAAATTTGCTGTACGTCTATATCTTTATGTCAGTTCTTCCTAAGCTAGTTTCAGACAGCAGAATGTTACACCTGTGCCACAGGGGTTTAAGCAAAAGAAGTTCCTCCCCTTCTGGCACACGTGTTCGTATTACATTCCATAATATTTTTGAGGGAGTGAAGAGGTGTCCAGCATCTACATGTAGTAAAGAAATGCTCTAATTATATTGTATTTGTAAGAGTGTAGTTGCCATAATCGTGCTAAACTGGGAACAAATGGGCACAATTAGGGCTGCACACACCTGTACACGCTATCCGTGCATATGTCAAATGCTGACATGATGCGGCAAGCCTGGTGCCTGATTTTTCTACCAGTTTGAAGAGGGTTGAGCACGCAAGGCACACCATGCATCCTTCTACCTCATTTGAATATGTTTTCCTTTCAGTGAAATGTGGCATATGTCAATTTCAACACATATGATACAAAGTGGTTAATTAGAATGTGATAGTTTCTTCATGTGCCGATTCATGGATGTTGAAAGTTGATCACATGCTTGTGCTGGATATGACATGTTGTTATAACTTCTAAACCTGATATTGAACTCAATGAAATTTCAGGTGGACATGAGCCTGGGTGGCGTGATGTTCCAGTACATGATCCTGTAGTCAAAGATGCTGCAGACCATGCTGTGCAATCAATCCAGGAGAGGTCTAACTCCCTGTTTCCATATGAACTTCTTGAGATTGTTCGTGCAAAGGCAGAGGTCAGCTATTGCGAATTCATCCACCCAAAGATTCTCTTTTCTTTTTTTGTGTCTAATTTAGTAACGACGAGCTCATAGTTCACTTATTGCTGATATGGTTATCAATCAGGTTGTTGAAGACTTCGCAAAGTTTGACATTCTGATGAAACTTAAGAGAGGAAACAAGGAGGAGAAGTTCAAAGCGGAGGTCCACAAGAACATTGAAGGGGCATTTGTGCTGAACCAGATGCAACAAGAGCATGATGAATCGAGCAGCCAGTGAACCTTGCCACATTAAGCTGAGTTATGTAGTTTGTGTTCAATAAGAAAGCAGTGAACATGCACCCTTCCGTTTCTATCGGCATATAGGCTGGAACTTGTTCCTAACATCGATGAAAAGACGCTACACTATCCTCTTGTTCCTGTTGCTCTTAATGTGATAATACGATACTGATTGTGTAACTTCACAAGGGAACCGTGGTCTATGCCATACACAGGTGGTGAATGTGAAATCCTATGTTGATACTTCTCAAGTCACCACTCTTTGGTTGCTTAACATGCCAAATGTACTTGCATGAATATTCAACATGTTATATCGTCGGATCTCTGCAGAGATTCGTGTTTGGGGATCGGATCTCTCTCTGCATTTTAACTACTACTATGTAGAGAAACATATGCCAAGGTAAGGGAGTTTGGGGCTGCTGATTTCATGTCTGCTGAATCCATTATAGATGATAGATGATCAATTGATCAGACGGAACCTAGCGAAGGCTACCAGTATTGGTTGAATAGATAGATAATTCATCCCAAAATATAATGCATAGTCATCTTTCTTCATGTCTTACAGTACAACATTTCAATCATATATTGATGTGATCCAACCGAGGAGACGATTAAATTTTTTTTCTTTGAGCATCCACAATCGATGGACCAAATTCTGTACCCTATATTAGATAGAGAATCATCTATGTAAATAGGGTATCTATATATGTGTTGATCATCTATCTTGTACCTCAAATCGAAATTAAAAAAATGGGTCACTGTGGCCTGGCCCATTTCTTCCTGCGGCCTAGCAAAGAGGCATTGCTTCTGCGGCCCAGGAGCATGTGTGGCCCAAGAGCATGTCGATCTGCATCTGAATTGCTGGCATTTGGCCTTCGGACGACCGCCCCATCGCGCCCTAGGGCAGCGGCGTGCCTGCGTCTGGCGTCGCCCCCAGACGCCCCTGCGTGATTCTGCCACGACGACGCGTCGTCTCCCCGATCAACTCTCCTACCTCCGTGTCGTCGCCCAGTTCACCTTCCTGCCAGGTTTGCTGAAGTTCACCTCCCTGCATGGATCCGGCAGGTGCTCACCTGTGTATGCCTTTGAAACTGAGATGCATCATCTTCTTTACGACAGATTCACAAGGAGCTCAAGATCCTAAATTTGTTTTCATACGATGAGTCGGTGTAGCCTTTTGATGCGATTTATCTAGAGGACCCATTGAACGATGATGATGTCGAGTTTGTCACCGCAATTTTACATGCCGCAGACGAGGAAATTGATGGTGAAAATGATGGTCACCACGTGCGTTCTAATCATCCCCGTTGAGATATCGAACGTAATAGAGAAGTCGGTCATTGTAGGTTGTTTGCGGATTACTTTGCCGATGACCCTACATATGGCCCGAACATGTTCAGATGCATGTAATAATTTGTGTTACTATCTGTAATCATTAATATTTAATTTATTTAGCCTCACTCATTTTCTCTCATGTCCGTAGGTTTCGGATGAGGCGTCCACTGTTCTTGCGCATCATGCACGTAGTAGAAGCACACAAGAAAGATTATTTTGAGCAGAAAAGAAACGTGGCTGGTAAAATTGGCCTCAGCTGCTTGCAGAAAGTTACAGCGGCAATGCGGATATTAGCGTATGGGGTGGCTGCCGATGCGACAGATGAGTACATTCGTATTGGCAAGACCACGACTTATGAATCAATGAGACACTTTGTCAATGCTGTTGCCGAAGTCTTTGGGGAGGAATATCTTTGGTCACCTAACGAAAGCGACACAGCTAGGTTGCTAGAAATTGGGAATAGTCGAGGGTTCCCGGGAATGCTCGGATCCATAGATTGTATGCATTGGGTCTGGAAGAATTGTCCAACAGGATGGCATGGACAGTTCCGTGGCCATAAGCAGAATGCAATAATAATTTTAGAAGCCGTTGCATCACAGGACCTATGGATTTGGCATGCTTTTTTTGGATGCCAGGTTCACATAATGACGTAAATGTCTCCAAAAGTCAATTATTCAATCAATGACCATAATTATACGATGGGTTATTATCTAGCAGATGGAATCTATCCGAATTGGGCAACATTTGTAAAAACCATTCCACTGCCACAAAGGAACAAGAGGAAGTATTTTGCCAAAGCTCAAGAGGTCGCACCGAAGGATGTGGAATGAGCTTTTGGTGTCTTGCAGGCTCGGTTTGCTATTGTACGTGGTCCTGCTCGTTTTTGATATCAGTTTACACTTGGTCAGATTATAAAAGCATGTGTGATTATGCATAATATGATTGTAGAGGACGAGAGGGACAACGTTGCTGAAGTTGTCGACTTTGATAGTCACAATTGACCGGTTGTCGCGTCACATGAGCCTTCTCCATCGATTGATGAGTTGAGGCATACAGGAAAATAAAGAACAAAGAAATCCACACTTAGCTTTAAGAAGATTTAGTTGAACATTTGTGGAATTTTTATGGTGACCAATACTAGACTGTCATTTAATTGAAGATTTAATTTTTGTCCATCTCTGTAATAAGAACTTTTAGTTGAAGATTTATGGTTTTCTTTTGCATCTAAACATGTCCATTTCATTAAAGTTTGTCTGTATGATTCCAAGCAATTTCAGGTAGATGAATACAAGGACCCAAACTCAATAGTCAGTACCACTTTATTTCTGTGGAGACACTACTTGTGAATTGATGCAAATAGCGCACAGTACCGTAAATGTAAAGCTGTGATACTTTTATGTCTATGGACAGAAAATGATGAAACAGAGGCTTCACCTTTCTCTTCCCAACACATGAGGACGAGGACATGCAATCACACAGAAGAGATGCAATTTCTGGCAATTATAACTGAAGGGTTACTATTTCACTACTAGGAATATCCTCCCAAAGTTCAAGTGCATTGTATCCACTAAGAATATCTGCTGCATTGCTTAAGTAAGCTTTAACAAGAATTGCAGCAGATAACTGAGCATTTTTTTCACCTAAATGCAGATAACTGAGCATTTTCTGAGCCTGGGAAGGGCTGGCATATTTTAAAACTGCACACAAGATGATGCAAATGCCATTTTAGCCGCAGAAATCTTTTCCTCTAGAACAGCACTGTACAGTAATCTCAGCAAAGTTGCTGCATATGGCTTGATTTCAACTACCTTCTGTACTTACAAGGTGATGAAGCTAGCAACACCTACCCTGAAATAAGACAAACGTAGAATGAATGAAAACAATATTGAAGTACATGAAAAGCAACAATTTATACTGCAAGACTCAAGTTGTTAGGCCAGAAGTCATTTATAGATAAAACCTCCTGAAGTACATGAAAAGCAACAATTTATACTGCAAGACTGAAGTTGTTAGGCCAGAAGTCGCTGAGTGATTCTCTCCATGACCTGCAAAACCCATTTATAGATAAAACTCCTGTTAGGCCAGAAGTCAGAACATATAACTGAGACCATTACTGATTATGAAATGCTTAAACTTCAGAATGATTAAGGCAGAGGTTTTGTTGTTTTAGCATTATGTGTCCAATAAGTCACTTCAGATCTCCTTGGTGAAAGAGTACCATTCTTAGGTTAAAAAACTGAACTGATTAGTACATATATGCTTAATGGCATGCGACAAATATGCTGATGGTAGTACATATATGTCACTGCACTCATACTAACTAAAGAAATGTAGAATTAAACATAACTAGATTTTGAAAATGAAAACTTGAGCTTATAGTTCAACCTTTGATTCAAGCATACAGCTTACAAGTTCTGACAGATGTGGATTAAGTGCAGGGCCATGAAACTTCACACTTGCTCCTACTAAGCATACCAGATAGAATATCCATAATCTTTCACCATTTTATCAGTTGTCAGGCAAAGAAGGATCTAAAAATGAAACAAGACAACTAACAAAAAAGGGAACTACAGGAATCTGATTTCAAGCACCCTGAGATGGTTCAGTTTGACCAAATACATGGTAATATTAAAATCTTACATAAATGAAGGTTCAGCTCGAGCAAACTAGCAAATTAAACTGAATATTTGTAGTCACCAGCACAACTAGCAATTAAATTGAAGCTGTCATCTCTACATGACATTGCGACGACTCATGATCTCTTCCTGTAGCCGTGCATAGTAATCTTGGACTCGTGCTGGCAGTGTACTAAGATCTAAAGTCATGATGCGCTCTTCCTCTAACATGAGTAATCTTTGAGCATCTTTGCACATGGCCTCAGCTTCTTTGCCCTCGCTGCAGCTTCCTTCTCTCTCGCTTCATCTTCTTTAAACCTCGTTGCAGCTTCGATCTTCCTCGCTGCGATTTCCCGTTGTCTCATTTCCATGTCTTTTTCAATTCTGTCCTTCTCCAACTGACAAAGCTGGGCAAATCGCTCATCATCAACCTTTTTCTTCTTCTCCCAAATTTTGTCTACAGCGGCAGCATAGCGTTTGTTACGTGCTTCGTGTAACTCTCTCTTTGCCATTTTCGTTCCTGGTGGTCATACCTCTCTATTGTACTCAAGACTAGTATTGGTCTCACCTTGGCCACTGCCGGGATATTGGACTACTGCAGACATCGGATTGGATATTGGATTAGTAGAATCTGCTTGAGCATGACGCCTTTTGTTAGATCCTTTAGGGGCTGCCAACTCTCGTTCTCTTTGAATCCATTTTTCTTGGTGCCTAAGCTCTCTCCAACAACGCATGAAAGCGGACCCACTTTTTTTAGGATCTTCTTCTTTTAAGACACTCTGTGCGTCAACAATCTATGTATAAGGACAATAGCAAAAATAATAATACAACCACATTATCACCTATTAATTTACGAAATGCAGTTAGAGGGGATACCTTGTCCTCAATTGTTTTGCCACTTTGCCTTCTAGCCTCAATTCGGCTTAAGCATCCAACAAATCTGTTCACCGCTTCTTGTATAACTCCCCATCTTTTGTTAAACGAGTTCTGATTACGATCTGACTGGAATGTCTTGTGATCAGGTACTCCTATTCTGATTGGTACCCTGTATAGGATCTTGACTACATTAATCCACGCTGACACCAACAAGAGATCTTCTTGCTCACTGAAATTTTTTGTCCGTTTCTATTTCTGCATAGCCGAAGCAGCGTCACCAATGTTTATGTCATGTGACAGAGCATCCTGAGAGGCCTCCGTAGTAATTCCAAGCTGATTCAGTAAAATTTGTTCATTGCTTTCATCATCCAGAAGTCCAGTGAAGTTCATATTGGGATACATGAATGCTGGAAAAAAAATAAGTCGCATAAAAACCAAAATTCAGTTGCATACATTGTAATGACAGTAGTGTACAAAATTTAACAATTTTCAGACCATACAAGATCAGTAAAATGGTATCTAAAAAATTGCCATCAATCAAGCATAACAAATCTGCCTCACAGTGCATATCAAACATCTAAATCAATTTGGCAGATCTTCAAGCAATCAAAGAGGATTTTTTCACACATGAGTTCTTTTCTTACTGAAACTAGGATATTAAATACAGAAGAAATATAATGTAAGAAATGAATGAAGAGACAAAAGTCCTTTGATGTGATGCAGACAAACATTTTTCCTATGCGTATCTCAAGACCTGGTCTTGCAACAATCTGTGTGATTGTACCTCAATTGTTTTATCTTTCTTAACAAAAGGCAATATCATTGTTGCATCTTCCAGGACAGAACAAAAGGCACCAAATCAATCCGATTCCCACAACATAGCAGATTAAACAAAAGCCGATGCAAGGTGCAGGTGCAGATGTACCTGCGTGGCGCGACGGAGAGGTGGCCAGCGGAGACTTTGTCAGCGTAGGAGGGGGCGCTGTGCCGGCGCTGAAGGGTTACGCGGAGGCTACGCTAGCTGAAAACAAAAACTTTTAACCGCGCAAACCAGGAACACTTGACGACGCTGATTCTTGCTAAGATTAATACCATGTGACATGGGCAAGAAACCTTTCTTGGAATCATGCATGTTGAACTTTTTCAACACCTTGTCAATGTATGTACTTTGGCTTAATCCAATTAGCCTCTTGGATCTATCTCTATAGATCCGAATGCCCAATATGTATGCTGTCTCCCCTAAGTCTTTCATGAAAAAACTATTTTTCAATGAAGACTTGACGGATTCTAGCATAGGGATATCATTTCCAATCGGTAATATGTCATCCACATATAAGATTAGAAATACAATTGCGCTCCCACGACCTTTTTGTAAACACGGCCTTCTCTTCGTTTTTGATGAAAGCAAACCCTTTGATTACTTCATCAAAACGAATATTCCAACTCCGACATGCTTGCTTCAATCCATAAATGGATTTCGTAGTTTGCATATCTTTCCGGCGATTGTGGATCGACAAAACCTTGAGGTTGTATCATGTATACATCCTCGCTTAGATTTTCATTTAGGAAAGCCGTTTTGACATCCGCTCGCCATATCTCATAATCGAAATATGCAGCAATCGCTAGAATAATCCGAATAGACTTAAGCATTGCGACGGGCGAGAAGGTTTCATCATAATCAACTCCTTGAATCTGTTTAAAACCTTTCGCCACCAATCGCGCCTTATAGATGTGAACATTTCCATCCATATCGGCCTTTTCTTAAAAACCCATTTACACTCAATGGTTTTGACACCATCGGGTGGATCAACCAAGTTCCAAACTTGATTGTCATACATGGATTCTATTTCGGATTTCATGGCTCCAAGCCACTTGTTGGAATCGGGTCCCACCATCGCTTCCTCGTAGGTCTTAGGCTCATCGTTGTCCAACAACAATATATCACGTTGTTCCGCACTGTGTACTGTCGGTGCACGACGTGATCTTTCGACCTCCGTGGGCTGGTGTATCTACAACGGTGGCGCAACACTTTGCTCCTCCTGTTGCGGTTCGTGGTCTTGAAACATTTTCGGTGTTTCTTGAACTTCCTCAAGATGCACCCTGCTCCCACTAACCCTTCTTGAAAGAAACTCTTTCTCCAAGAAGACACCGTGTCGGGTGATAAACACTTTGCCTTGTTCCCGATTATAAAAGTAATATCCCTTAGTTTCCTTAGGATATCCCACAAAGAAGCACTTGTCGATTTGGGTGTGAGCTTGTCGTGTAAATGTTTTACATAAGCCTCACATCCCCAAATTTTGAGAAAATACAAACTAGGGGTTGCCCTGTCCATATCTCATATGGTGTATTTTCACGACTTAGATGGAACTCTATTTAGTGTGAGTGCATGTTTCAAGAGCATATCCCCGAAGGATAACGGAAGATCACTTTGGCTCATCATCGACCGCACCATGTCCAACAAGGTGCGATTTCTCCGTTCGGACACTCCGTTCCATTGTGGAGTTCTGGCGGAGTCAACTGTGGAACAATTCCACAATCTTTCGATGATTACCAAACTCTTGGCTCAAGTATTCCCCTCCACGATCCGATCGTAGAAACTTGATTGTTTTCCCTAAATGATTCTGTACTTCATTTTGGAATTCTTTGAACTTTTCAAAGGATTCGGACTTATGCCTCATTAAGTAGATATAACCATATCTACTAAAGTCATCAGTAAAGGTAATAAAGTACGATAACCACCTCGGCCGTTGAGCTCATTGGTCCACATACATTAGTATGTACGAGTGCTAACAAGTCACTTGCTCTTTCACCGTGTCCCGTGAAAGGTGCCTTTGTCATCTTACCAAGTAAACAAGACTCACATGTCTCAAATGATTCAAAATCAAAAGAGTAAAGCAATCCATCCTTATGGAGCTTCTCCATGCGTTTCTTATTTATATGGCCTAAGCGACAATGCCGGATAAACGTGGGGTTTATATCATTAGAGAGTTGTCTTTCGTATTAATGTTATAGATGGGAGACGCTTCAAGATTCAAAACGTATAATCCATTCACCAATGGAGCATGAAAATAGAACATATCTTTGAGATATATTGAACAACCATTGTCCATTGATCTAAAATCATATCCTTCCGCTTGCAAACATGAAGCGAAAATAACGTTTTGACATAGTGTTGGAACACAATAACGCTTATTCAATTCCAAAACTAATCCCGAAGGTAGATGAAGTGGTACTTCGTGCCGACAAGCGTAGCAACGCTTGCTCCATTGTCGACGCGCGGTTCACCTCGCCCTTCTTAAGCCTCTACTTCTTCTCATTCCCGCAACGATTTGCAAATATGAGCTACGATCCGGTATCAAATACCCAAGAGTCGAGTAGGTGAAGTAGCAAGATTAATGTCTATAACATTAACACCGAAGAAGAAGTCGTACTTTGCTTCTTTTTGAGATCCTCCATGTACTTCTTGCAGTTCCTCTTCCAGGGCTGTCTCCTTGCAATAGAAGCAAACGACATCCGATGCCGCCGACCCTTCTTGCCCTTCTTTGCATTGGAGGCACTCGCGATCTCATCGGGAGTTAACTTCCTCTTGGTGCAAAGTTTCTTGACAGTGGTTTGCGCTTAGCCTTCGCATCATCATCACATGATGACCGTTTTTCTGGATACTCTCCTCAGCTGTCTTTAGCATCCCATGCAATTCAGCCAAGGTTCTATCCATATTGTTCATGTGATAGTTTAATATGAATGGCTCGAAGCTCGGAGGGAGCGACTTGAGAATCACGTCTGTAGCCAACTCTTGACTAAGAGGAAAACCTAGTTTCTCAATACTCTCGATATAGCCAATCATCTTTATCACATGCGGACTGACGGGATTCCCCTCAACAAGCCTGCACGCAAACAAGGACTTTGAGGTGTTGAACCTCTCGGCCCGAGCTTGGTTCTCAAACATGCCACGCGTCCCTAAATAATAGTGTGAGCATCGCTGCTCTCATATTGCTTCGAAGCTCGGGGACATTGTAGCAAGCATGAGACAACTTATGTCTAGGGCATCATTAGTGTGCTTCTCGTAAGCTCTCCGTGCAGTTGCAGTGGCATTATTTGACAAATCCTCAGGATATGGTACTTCAAGAACGTACTCCTTATGCTCTTGCTTGAGAACAATTCTCAAGTTGCGATACCAATCCATTTAATTTTTCCTTTTCGAGAATAGATCGCAAATTAAAAGCACTGGGTGTAGTATTAGCCGTCATTTATTCTACAACAGAAAAAGCAAAGTTTAGCACAATGTTTATGCTATGTCTATTGTTAAACAATTTAACATTAGACTCCCATTACGTATTTTCCACCTTCCCTCTAGGTTACGTATTGGGTCAAGATCCACATGTTAATTAATTTCTAGTGAGCTTTGGCATCCGCTAGAAGATTAATAACATCGTAAGCAACTCCTTGCTAATCACATCTCTATGTGACTCTTGTTGTTGGTGTGACATCTCCATGCTCGGCCCCAACCTATGCCCCAAGGCCCAAAACTGTTTTGATAGCCTTGTTAAGTAAACCAAATGCTCTGCTGTATATGTCCGACATATACCCCTCGTGTTATGATAGAGAATGGCACTCTGCTTTCGTAGACCTACCATTGACGAGCATAACGGTGACGGGTGCAACATTTGGAAGGGCATCATTACTACTTAATATTGTGAGGGATGCTATCCTATCAAACAAACATATCACATATATGAAAGCGGGTAGAATAGTATATAATGAAATAGTATGGCCCCCTTCACATGGTGATCTCCATCTCCATGTCGGTGTAGAGGATCTCCATCTTCATCACCGTTCTTCCGAGTGCCGAATGCTTGATTTCTTCAAACTAAGCTACTACTATAGAAGCTCTAATTGAAGATTACATCGACTCGTAGGTCGTAAAAGAATATTACAAGCATTGCACATATGAAAGAATATTACGAGATTGCACATATGAAAGAATATTACATGCATCACATGCATCTCATACATACAATAGGGCCATACCATCTCAAAGCATTCTCTGCAAAAACAAGTTAGGCGTAGAAACGTTTTCTACCTATCGCAGGGATATGGCACCGAGACGACCTATAAGGGGGCAGCGCCCGGAACACCACATGAAATTCATAGATCCAATCTATGAAATCGCTTACGAAAACCATATCGGCGTAATCACATTACATAGTCCCGATACACTATCAAGGGAGATGGTTTGCGTAGGCGCGAGGCAGCAAATAAAGTCGGACTACGAGATAGCTTCTGCATAATCACATTATACCGTTCCGATACACTATCAAAGAACGCTATCCCGAAACTGACTCAAACCGAGTTCTATGGATATTGCTTCGACGTAATCACATTACGCCGTTCCGATACACTATCAAGAAACGCAATTACCATCTATTCTCCTCAACAGATCCCGTAAAACCGATTGATCTAATCAACCCGTGCACAAAACTTGTTCCAGATCCAATCTAAAACCCGAACTAAGCAAGATTAGCTCGATACCACCGAAGGGTTACGCGGAGGCTACGCTAGCCGAAAACAAAAACTTTTAACGTGCAAACCAGAACACTTGCAAGTAAGGGCCGATAGATCGTTACCGATTGGAGAGTGCAATGAAACTTGACCAATCGGGGCTATCCGATCTAGAACTGTGGCCGCCGATGATGACCTGATTCGGGGCCGATTCACCAATCCCCGATTCGCGGATGCCGCAGCCGATCCGAGTCGTCCGACTGTGTTCTCGCGCCTCGCTCCGATGTGCTCGACCGCAGCCGATTCCTCCACAGCCGATCAACAGCGTGCAACGTAGCAGCGCCTCTACCGGTATCCACACGTTCGGGGACAGAACGCCGAACACCCGTGTGCTAGCACGCAATGCAAGGCTAGGGTTTGGCTCGAAAGTGGGAGGGTTTCCGTGGAGATTGATCTCGGCGACTTCATTGCGGATTCGGTACAACGCGATGCCGAAACTCTCCACCCTCGCCCCTTTATATAGAGTTGGCCGCGGGACTAGTGGCCGATCGGACTCTATTTTGAATCGGATCTTATCCGTATCTCATAGAGTTGGCCGCCCACACGTCATAAGCCCATAGGACTCTATCCGATCGGATCCCTATCCGATCGAGCCGTATCCGAGTCCAACTCGAATATCTATTCTATCCCCTTAAGCGTGCGACCCGTAGGTTCGGGTATACTCGGTTTCGGCTATAGTCTAATTAGCCGATCGTCGGCTCGAGTCCAACTCGCCGACTGTCAATAGCGGCGCCTAGCAGCACATACGACACCATAGTATACAAGAATATAATATCGGCTCGAACCTGTAATGTGTACACAAATCCCTTTGCCTCACGATACCAATTAAGCTATATGCAAGATGTGTGCCATCCCTTCAATAGCTTAACCATTCACTCAAACCATATTGGATTATCCGTCCGTTGATTGACTCCTCAATCAACTTAGCATAGCCATGCATTTCCATAATCCATTACCTCGAGGGCCCAGAGATATCTCTTCAAAGGAGGGGCAAATTTCATCTTGATCACTCACATCCCACTCCATGTTTCATAGCAAACCGAAAACTACCTTTATAACTACCCGATTACGGAATAGCGTTTGGTAGTCCCAAAGTAGGCTACTACACATGTTGGAATCCATGGCGATCTCGAGTCTAAGGACTTTGTACCAACACTACCGAGACCAACTAATGGCACATTAATTCTGTAGTATCTCATGGTGGGTCTATCCAACAATGTGTTCTCCAACACATATGTCCATGTTTATTGATTTAGTATCTCCATACCCATGATCTATGAGACATGATCATCAATCAATAAACATGCCGATCTTAGAATCATATTTGTTTCAACAATATGACATATGATCGAGGATCGTTTAGAAATAGATTCATACATAAAGAGTCTCATGAATAAGTCACGTACTTATTGATCAATACAAGATGTCTATTTCATGGAACTGAATAACACTTTATTTATAAATACGTAAACATTGACCATGATATCCAACATCTCCATGTTGCCTCTAGGGCATATCACTAACAGCGCGTCGCATGAGGGGGCGGACGGTGGGCGCGCAGGGACACGTGGGGCGTCCGGCGGGTAGGGGCGAGAGGTGGGCGACGCACGAGGGGAAGACGCGTGGAGATTTGGGCACACGGTGTCGCCGCGCGTCGCCACCGGCCGAAGGAACACGCGCCAATATTTCCTCGCGCGGAGACAGGAATGTAACTCGCGCGCGGGGAGGAAAAATACTCTCCGCTCAGGGGATAGGGGACCGAATCGGTACCCTGAGTTTGGATGACCGGGAGCTATGATTTGGGATGAGACTATTTTAGATGATGAGAAGAGTGATCTACTGTAGATAATTTTTTTACAAAAACATCTAAATTTGGGTTTAGGGGATGAATAGAGATATCTACTGTGGATGCTCTTAGCTTTTTAGCTTTTGTGTTAGTGATGGTTATGTGTTATATTTTGGGAAGGAGATAATATTTATAGATGCTTTAAAAAGAAAAAAAAGAAAGAAAGAAAAATTGATATATGTAAAAGAAAAAATAAGTACAGAGAAAGTTCGTCAAAAGAGAGAGAGAAAGCGCTCTGCACCTGCACGGCCCGGATCCCACACCACATGTGTAGTAGTTTCGAGTCTTTCGACTCCCCTACCCCGTCAGTCCGACCGCCGCCAGTCCGCCGCACCTCTGCCCGTCGCCGCCGCCGACCCCCATCCTTTCCGCGAGAGAGCAGGGCGCCGTCGCCGGAACAGCGACTACCGCCGCGGCAACGGCTGACTGTGCCCGCCGCCGCTGCCGATCCCCACCCTTTCCGCGAGCGAGCTGGGCGCCGTCGCCGGAACAGCAGCTTCCGCCGCCGCTGCCGATCCGCATCCATCCCGCGAGCGATCAGGGCGTCGTCGTTTGTCCTGCTGCTTTCCGGCGCATCCATCCTACTTGGTGAGCACATCCTAAGCCTCTCACTCCTTGAGCCTCTGTTATATCTATCTTACTCATTTTGCTAGTAACTCTGTGTAAAGTGGAGGTTAATTTGCAAGCTAAAAAGATTAATATCATATACTTCAATCCAGCATGGCTGCAGTGCTGCTTGAAAATCCAAATGGAAAGTGACATGGTTGGTGATGGCAAAACCAAGCTGATTGATCATATGTCCTGACAGTGATATTATCAGCAGTGATTCATCAGAGATTAGGCATTTTGTTGTTTGTGGTTTCTGCAGGTTCAGTGAGCCATAATCTGATGAGACTGTTTTTCTCCGGTACATCTCTGCCTTTTTTTTTGTGTAACAAGGGGGAATGCTGTTAGGGCACAAGCTTTTGCACACTCATATCAAATGATCGTTCTTCCTCAATCATTGGATGCTAACCTTTACATTTCACTGACAAACATACCAGCTTTATTTTGCTTTGTGAAAATTTCAGCACCATATGCATCTTCTTTGACCTGCTCCACTATCCATTTCCCATTTTTTACCGATTCCCGATTGTAATTGATATGCTCCCGATCGTTCCTGATGTCTCGTATTACCGAATTCGTTTTCCCGTCCGCCTTTCCCGTTCCCGTTCCCGATCCTGGCTAAAAAATACGGGAATGGGAATGGTTAAGGTCTTTTCCCGACCGTTTTCATCCCTTCTCGTAACCCCGCCGCCGCCGCCACCCCCACACTCACACGCAAACAAGCACCCCGCCGCCCCTTTCCTTCCTCGCCGTGGGAGTGCCGCCCCCAGGTTGGCTAGCAGCTAGCTCCACCGGCCACCCTTCCTCGATGGGGTAGCGACGTAGCGCCGCCATCAGCCGCCGTATGAGGGCGGGCAAGCCTCCAGCTGGTCTGCACGAGGTAACTGGGGTAAATTCCTCTTTAGTCTTCGCTTTCGCCATATCGCATTTTCGAGAATACCTAATGCCGTAGTAAGCCATACAGGGTCGTTATTGCTTTTATGCTCAAGTCACACTTGGAGCAAGTCGATTGAATCTGTAAACTCGGGTAGAAGTGATGCGTGCTCATCTCCAACACTATTCTGCAAAAACAGAAGAAGAGAGAAACAGTGGCTTTTGTACTTTTCTTGCTCATAGAACCCCTTCTCAACTTGTTGCAACAGTTGATTTGAAACTTAGCATTTCTTTGTTATGCGCAGTTCGCTGAACAGCATTTCTTTGTTATGCGCAGTTCGCTGAACCAGATGCCGATGCAGTAACGATTCGTTGGCCGAGGGTCGCGTTCTTATAGGCCCGATTTGCAAAGGTACTACTACAGTGGCAGAGCTTGAGAGTTGAGAGCAAGTTTTATAGTAGGAGTGATTGTTACCTCCAATTTAGTCCACATCATCAACTAATTAATTAAGAGGTTATTTATACAATGTATTGCCTCTAAAACAGTACCTCCAATATATTATAACTATTTAGTTTATTTACTTTCATCCAATCCACACTACTCTTTTCTTTTTCTACTTTGAAGTTTGTGAAAAGATTTCCTCTTGTATGAGGGGTGGCTTTTCTTCTCTCTCCTCCACCTCATCCTTTAATCATATGTGACATCTTGAAGCTTATGCTTGGATGCTTATAGTACTTGCTCTGAGAGAGAATCTAGAGGGGGGCAGCTATTATAGAGTGGAATACTAATGTTGGTAATGGCAGAAGTAGAATTTATAGAAGGTTATTTGTATTGTAAAATAATTTCCAAGCATGTTTTTGTTAAAAAATATATATGTTATACCTAAGTATAGCTATTAAACAGGTGGAAAAGGATCACTCTAAGTTATAAAAGACAACATATCAAAGTTATTGTAAATTAACAGGTTTTAAGAGAGCTATTTTATTAAGAAAAAAATGTATGTCATCCATAGGAGAAAAAACCAGATAAAGCCTGTCTTATTGAAGTATGATCTATTCTTCTATTTTTAAAAAGAAACTTGGGAGAAAGCCCGTCTAAGCAGAAGGATGAGAGGGATTGAGAATTAAAGCAAAGGGTTTTAACCAGTTCCCCTCCGGGTTACGCCAAGTAAGAAATACGACCTACCAATCCTACTATTCAACAGTACAGGATGTCCCCTCATAACTTCTTGAAGTATTTCCCATACAATGGGTTCCTTTTCCCAAATTTTCCTTTTAGCAATCCTAACATTATAAGTAGCACGTTTCGTGATTAAATCGCGAATTACAAATAGCTGAAAAAGCTTTATTGCTATCTCTAGAGGTAACCCACATTGATGTAATGAAAGTGAAGGACCCACAACAATGACAGAATGCCCCGAGTAATCGACCCGTTTCCCAAGCAGAGTTTCGCGAAACCTCCCCTCTTTACCTTCAATTACATCTGAAAGTGATTTGTATACTTTATTGTGACCATCCCTCGTTGGTTGCCCGCGGGACCCACTATCAAGAATGATCATTTTACTATGACTAGGTTCGATTCCTGCTGTCTTGACTTTCTGTCTTGCCTCTATGCCTTCCTGGTGGGTGACTGTGACCTGGAGATGGTTCGATGGTTGGTTACTCTAGCCAGAGTTCAAAACTAGAAGTCCAGCCACTCACTTTGTTGTTCGAACTAAACTGACCACTGACAAATATTTTTATTCCAGTGGAACAGTGACAATACTCTAAGGTCCTTCTAGAATCAAACAATAGCTTTGAAAGGCTAGGCAAGCAAAGTTATACTCTACTAGGTTGAATTCTTTCTTCTTTTTTGGAATATACGAATGCAGGTAGTTACTACTCTTCCTATAAGATAATATGGATGAGATCCTATACATATGTATGAGACTTCTAGGCAACAGAGCAATAGGCATTGCCCGAGTACTAAATCAAGGCTCCCTGATTTAGTAAGCCATTAAACTGAAGAAAAAGAATGGACTTCTCTGGATTCGAGCACCAAACTTCCAAGAAAGCGTCTTCCCTCTTCACTTGCTAATCAATTGAGCAGAATATAAGTTGTCTACTAGATACTTGTTAAGTATATATGTGTTTGTGTCCATGAAGCTCCGCCTCTGTACTACTAGCTGTGGTTGGAACTATATTGGTCGCATCAAGCTTCTGCCAATGTTTGCAGGGTCAAAATACTTGGTGGTCTGTCGTGCTGTATGTAGATGTCATGCATTGCTTTTGGTACAACCGAGTTCCTTTTTCCTGACTGGTTCCATGGTTGGTTGAGATATGGATGTTATATATTGTTCTTTCATGTTACACTTCAGCAAAATCTTCCCAGGTTACGTAAGCAACTACTCCCTCCGTTTCATACTATAAGTCGTTTTGACTTTTTGCCTAGTCAAACTTTTTTAAGTTGGACCAAGTTTATAGAAAAGCATAAATGTCAACACAAAACAAACATATTATCAAAATATATTCAATGTTAGATTTAATGAAACTAATTTGGTGTTTTAGATGTTGCTAATTTTTCTAACTTATAGTATGAAATGGAGGGAGTATTGATTACAAACATGATGGCTACTTCATTTGATTTTATACAGCATTAGTTATTTCAATCTTGGCAATTTACCATTTCCATCTGTTGTGTGGTTTTCTTTATGTAGGAGTGCTCGTAAATCCAATCATACCAGTTCGATTTTCATTGACCAAGGACAGGCAAGAGTAGGAGGAGAAAGGAGAGTGGCATATAATGACGGGTGGATCAGGTATTGTGGTGCTAGACAATGGGGGTGGTCTTCTGAAGGCTGGATTTGGTGGGGATATGAATCCGACTGTTGTTGTCCCCAACTGTATGGCCAAGCCCCCTGGTTCCAAGAAATGGCTAGTTGCTGACCAGCTGCAGGCACAAGATGTTGATGTTACTTGCATGACATTGAGGCGTCCTATTGATCGTGGCTATCTCATCAATCAAGAAGTGCAACGGGAGGTGTGGGAGCGGGTTATACGCAACCTACTGCAGGTGGATCCTAACAACTCATCGTTGCTACTGGTGGAACCACAGTTCAACCCTCCAGCTCTGCAGCATGCAACCGATGAGCTTGTGTTTGAGGAGCTTGGTTTCAAATCTCTTTGTGTTGCAGATGCCCCTTCCCTTGTTCACCTTTATGAGGCTAGCCGTCAGCCATTGCTGTTTCGTGCTCAATGTAGCCTTGTTGTTGACTGTGGCTTCTCTTTCACTCATGCATCTCCCGTGCTTCAAAACTTTACACTGAATTATGCTGTGCGGCGCATGGACCTTGGTGGAAAGGCCCTCACAAACTATCTCAAAGAGCTCGTTTCATATCGCTCCCTTAATGTCATGGATGAAACACTCCTCATTGATGATGCAAAGGAAAAATTATGCTTTGTATCCCTTGATGTCCCTGGTGATCTTCGTCTTGCCAGGTCTGTTACCATTCTCATCCCACTACATATGGATACATGCTTGCCTATTGTTTAGGGTTCAAATTTAACCTGATTTCAAGTTTATCTTCAAGGTCAAATGGTCCTTCACACAGAAAGTCCTGCTAAGAATGTGTATCTTTTGAACTCTTAGTGAGTTGCTTGTGTAACCAGCTTAATGAGATGTAGATAGCTTAGTATCTTACTTTGGAACTTAGTGCTGTAGTCGACAAAGGTGGTTGTGTGTTTCATATGTATGTATGAAGGGTTGGTATTTCCTTTATTAGAAGCTAGATTTTGAAACTTTGAATTGCACTTCTGGGACAGCACAATCACTGATTGAGATGCTAATAATTTTTCATTAAATAATTAGTTGGTCCACGTGTTGAATACAGTTGAGGTTTTTATCCGTCTAAGTTTCAATTCTAAATAGTTTTTGTAGTGTCTTTCCTAGTATAGTCTGTTCTACTGAACCCTTGCCAATGGTAATTTGTCAACTGCCTTTGCACAATCTACATTGATTAGCTAGACATCTCTTACAAACATGCTATGCAATTATTTTGCAGGCTATCATCTAATGACAACCCTTTTAGATGCTCCTACATTCTCCCTGATGGTATAACATACAAGAAAGGGTTTGTGAAGGACTTGGATGAGGCATACAGATACTGCTCTCTGCCTGCTAGTGGAGAATCGGTTAGAAAAGATAGTTCTGACAGCGATAGGAGCAAGTTTGAGGATAAGAAAAAGCCTGAACTAAGTCAAAATGTAACATCTCAAGCTATAATTACATGCTTAATATTATTTGGCATCATCTAACTGGGTTGTCCCTATTCAGGAATTTGTGTTGACCAATGAGAGGTTCCTAGTGCCAGAGATGCTTTTCCATCCAATTGATCTGGGTCAGCATCTCTATTAAAATGTCATGTGTACTTTGAGCTGTTCATTGTTGCTGTGTTAATCTCACTTCTGTGCATGTTCATAGGTATGAATCAAGCTGGGCTTGCTGAGTGCATAGTTCGTGCTATACAAGCTTGCCACCCACATCTTCAACCTGTGCTTTTTGAGAGGTATCATTTATTTATTGTCTGAATTCTGAACCTATCTTGACATTCGAATACATCCATGTTACTGTGTGTTGGTTTGTTTCTACTCTCCAGAATTATCCTGACAGGAGGAAGCACGCTATTCCCTCGATTCACCGAAAGATTGTAAGTTGATCTTTTTATTATTTTTTTACATCAGAAATACCATCTCAAGGGGTGTGGGATTTATTTGGTGGCTATTCACAGGGAAAAGGAACTTCGTCCTCTTGTGCCTGATGATTACCAAGTAAAGATAATTGCTCAGGAGGAGTATGTACCACTCTATCTCTTCTGCACACATGCGCTGTTGGACATGTATAGTCGCCATTAACATCCTGTTGCTTTGTCTAGCCCAATTCTTGGTGCCTGGAGAGGTGGATCTATTTTGGCGCACAGGCCTGATTTTGAATCAATGTGCATTACAAAATCAGAGTATGAAGAGATGGGTTCAATGCGGTGCCGTCGTAGATTCTTTCACTGAAAGCTGTGTGCCAGCAGCTCAGTAGAAGTGCAATTTGTAAGTATGATTCAGCACTATCTAGTTCAGGTCTTGAAGAAATACTCATTAATTAGGCAAACGAGAGTTTGGTTCTAGAAGGTAATGACGCATGGAATTATGCTAAAATATTGTTTGGCATACTGTAGTTGATTGAACGAACAATTTTAGACTTTTTTTTTACATAGGAATTAGAAGCTATCGTTCCATGTATCTGGTCCCCCTTATTACTGGCAACAAATTCTTTCAGCCTTCCTACCGCTTTTCCTTACATCGCAGAGTTAATATGCAGATATGTTCTTACCAACGAAAACCTTTAAGGTCTAACACCTTCGGAACACAATTGCTCTGAGATAAATAGTGAATTTTGCTTTTCTGCTCCGTGAAAAGTTCTCTTAAATTTTTTTCGAGTAAACAGCGTGCATGGAAATCTTTATTAGTCATTTCCTCTGGCAATACCTGACCTGTGGACACCACACTGAGCTTTAGTTTAGAAACAACAGTAGACATGATCGTCTTTTAGAAGCATAAAAATTATGTTACTTTGTACTCAGTCTCTGGAATTTTGGACAGTCTTCTGTCCACCTTTGAGCTGAAAATGAACTTGCTGTTGGCTTGAATGGTAGTATTAATTATGAGTACGACGAGCCTATGAGATATGCACCTATTCACTTGTGAGATATCCTCTAAAAATGTCTTTGTTCAAAAAAAAAATCTTCTAGTGCTTACTGAAATGCACTTGTGTCATCAATTTTTTACGAGCAACATTGTTGGTACTTCACGTAGCAAACTAGCAATGATTTCCAGATAAAAGTCACAAAGGCACAACACACACTCCGACTGCTGATACAGAATCTTACAGATGTCAGCAGCAAGAGTTCAGCCACAAGAACAGAACTACTACTAGATAACAAGTGCAGCGACATGCATGGTAATAACTGAATTGCCAACTTTCAGATAACACCAGGCCTCCCCTCAGGCAACCATGGTTACCATCTTCATCCCTCATCCTTGTCGCAGGTGTCTCTCAGGCGTATCTTCGGACTTCAGGATCAGTACTTTTCCATGGAATGATGGGAATGACATCCTGAGCCTTCAGAATTTTGTTCCCTGTACCTAAGAGAGAAGTAGGATGCATTCCTTGTCATCGAAAATGCAGAGTTGATGAAACCAAAATTACATGTCTTTTCTGGATAATCGATTAATTAGGGCATAAAACTCGAAGACATGCAGAACTGATTGGTGCATAAAAGAGGGTCAGCTACGTACATACCCAGTCGCTAGCAATGTATCAGCTGGACAATTCAGAGTCCATCTCCATTGGCCGATCTCCCCTGTAAACTCTCGGCTTGTTCGGATGCTTGTTGCACACAGCTACCATGCTCTCCACCACGGAGTCGACGATGACATGGCCAAAGAACTCAACCTCCTTGAGCCTCGGGAGCTTGTCAATGCCGAAGATGCCATCTGCAGGCTCAGTGAGGACGGCAATCGTGAGCCTCTCAAGCTCAGGGGCTCCTCCTTGGAAGCTGAGCTCATCGAGGTTGGGCATGTTGTCCACGATCAGCTGCTTGAGCCTCGGGAATAACTTCTCCCTGAGGCAGTTCGGTTCCCTGGGATTAAATCCTCAGGGAAAACCTATCCAGCGAGAGATTAAGTGAATCCTTCCCATATCACTCAATCCCTATGGGGGATGAATCTTTTTCTTCCCTTTCCTCTCTCCTTTGCAACCCTGCATCCAGTGCAGGGCAGGGAAAGCATCAACCAAGAAAAAGGTGGAGACCACCTGGACAACATGGACACAATTAAATCAAGCCAGAAATATGGCAAAACTAAGGTTAATTCGTGCCATGCAATACATATAACAAAATATCTCAATATATCAAGTTCTACGCACTATAAAACCCAACATCAATCAACCGTGCAAATGTAATACCACACTCCACACATGACAGATTGACAATGACACCTAATAATTACCAATTAACTTCAGTACTCAAAGTCACTCGTTCTTGGTGGTAAAATACAGCCGCAATCCTCAAAAATAGACATGTCGACAATCTTAAACTAGTGATGGGTTGATATGCTTGCAGTCGGGAGAAACACAAGCCTGTCCAAAAACCAAGATTTCATTAGGTTGCACCAAAAAATGCCCTTCTATCATATCACATTAGTGAATTAACCAAGAAACAATGCAATTAACACAAATAAAATTCCTTTTTTATTCCTTAAGATTCATTTGGCAATGAAAATAAACATTTGCAGGGACAATCTGGCAATGGATGGATGAGACCATGTCACTCGGTAGATCTAATACCAGGGATTGATCCAGGTCAGTGTGTGTGATAAAGTAGTTGAAATTTTAAAGGACAATACTTGGCTTGGACTAGAGAAAAATCTCTATCACATAGCATAGGAGACCAGAGTAATGACCCCATATGCTGTATGTTATTTGGTTGATTAATTTTTGATCAACTCCATTCATATGTCTGAATGCTTATGGACTGAACCTCTAGAATGTTCTGCGTTGTGTTCTTCAGAATCTGAAGCATTTTGCTTCACAGATATATATGAACTGATATCCCAGTTTGTTCTGAGTTGGACTGATATGAATCTGAAATGGACTAATGCTACTTTTGATCTTGCTCCTCTGTTCACAAGTTCAGAAATAATGCCAATTCAAACAGATTTACGATTCTGTAGCAATTTAACATGGAACTAATAAACATAGAACAGGAGAAAGCAACAGGTGCAACGAACAACCCATAATTTCTCAAAACAACATGAACTCATTTGGATCAGCACTGAACAATCCAGAACACGTACGAAAATTTTATAAACCAAACATAGCAGGATATCATCTGAATGATCTTGAAGAAAGCAGAACATTTGGAAGAAATTGGGTTTAATTTAACCAAAGAACTCACGGAATTGAGTTTAATTTAACCAAACAACTCAGCCAAAAGCACAGGAAATGTTTGTAACATTCCAAATGGCTGAATCTTGATGAGTAAATCTTCAGGAACTTCAAGAAATCTGCAAAGAATGAACTTGTTATCCCTATATCAGACAATGAGCGCACATTACATGAAAGAATGAATTACTGCACAACCATTTATAGTGCATGGTTTAATTCATGTGCAAAAATGAATGATGGATTCTGGGAGGATTAGGGCTAAACAATGTAGTCAGCTTTATCTAAGTCTTAAATGTGTATAATTCAATTTCCTTAGCAGATAAATGTTTTTATGCAATAGTATCTTTTCTTTTTAGACTTTGTTGTCTGGTATTAATACATTTCAGCCTTTTACAGGAGTTGAACCAATTTGGGACCAAATTGCTGCTCATCACCTTGAGGTAAAGATGCATCTTTGTAGATTAACTGTTAGTACTGTATCATTTGAGTATGCAGTTTTATCTCCATTGGTGATCAACCTGCACTATGGCAGTAAACCAGGGAGCAGAAAAGGGATCAACCTTTACTACCAGAATTCATGAGTCATTTGGATTAAACTGGGGAGCATATAAGGGACACATCCACATTATTACAGTAAACCAGGGAGCATAAAAGGGACCCTTGGATAATACCATTGAATAATATGTGTCAGCAAAAAAATAATATTAGAAAAGGAACTTTAACACCAATCTTTGCTTTGTGTCAATTAGAAATAGCATTCCATTTATTCCAGTCACAAGCTAATGCAAACATGAATGGATCTAAGCCAAAGCTAATAGCAAAGAAAACCTGCTTGCAAGTTACAGCTGGAGAGAAGAAAATATTGGTGATGAAAATTGTAGTCAAGGAGGATGCCAACAAAACTGTGAAGTCTTCAGCAGCTGTGATCGATCACAGATTAACAATTAATATAAGCAAGTCTTCAGAGTCACTGAAGAGCGTCAGATCAATTCATTAGGTGCCATATACAACAGCATCAGAAAATCATGATACATGACCATGGTGCAAGAACATTACACTGGAAGTGCAGTTGATTGTTAGGGAACCGATGCCTCCAGGGACAAAAAAAACTGCAGCATCTGAACTTCAATCACTTGCTACTAACTAAACCAGCTAGTGCAAACATGAACAAGAAGTACATGTCCGACAGAGCGAATTGATCAATTTTTTCAATCGTCACATGAACAAGAAGAGTACATGTCCAACTGACTTCAATCGATTAAACCAACCAAAATCCAAATCCAAATCGCCTATGTTTAATCGATTTGGATTTGAAATTTGGACGGGCGGACGTAGGCGATTTGGTTGAATTTTGGCTGGTTTGTCTTCCCTGACCCTAGAAGAGGAGGGGAGAGGGAAGGGGAGGAACTCACCGGAGAGAAGGCAGTGGCGGCGAAGAATGGGACGGCGACGACGGCGTGTTACACGACAGCAAGAACAACCTTCCCCCTAGCGAGAGACTCGCCGCTGCCATCGCCTCCGAGTCACCATTGCCTCGCTTGAGACTCATCTCCTCTCGAGGATTTTTTCCATGCCACGCCGCTCGCTGATTTTTTTCCCGGGCCAAGACGAGGGGAAAACGCCGGGATGGGCCTGGTTAGAATCCTCACCGGGCTGAACCGAGCACACTTTTTTCTGTGGGTCGGGATATAATACGCACCGGGCTGATCCACAGGGATTGCGGCCCAATCCCGGCCGGGAAAGGCCAACCGAACAAGGCCTAAAGCGGAGCTTTCTCTCATGTATGACTGGTAGTAGAAGAGCTTGAGGGAAAGGAGGCTGGGGAGCTTGCCTAGCTGCTCGATGATCTCCTTGCCATCGAGGAAATTCTCCCAGAGCGAGAGGTCGACTAGGATTGCCGAGGTGTGAGACCCATGGAGGCAATGCGCTGAGCTTGCCCCAAAGGAAGAACTCGAGGAAGATGGGCGGCGAGGCTAGCTCCAGGAGGGCCTCGAGGCCAACGTCCTTATTGAGCCAATGGAGGATGGACAAGCTGCGTAGGGAGTAGCTGAGTTTTGTTGAGGGAGACAACGAACGGCTTCCATTTGTTAGGCCCCTTGTCACAGTTCATGACACAGAGCTTGGTTAGACCAGGTAGGTCACCCAACTCGCCCATGGCGACACTGCTCGACACGACATTGGCATGGGCAATGGTTTGGAGGGACTCCATGTCTATACATGGCCAAACAGGCCGCACGGCACGGCCCGGCCCAGGCACGGCTACGGCATGGCCCGTTAGGCACGGCTACTGTGACGGGCTGTGCCGGCACGGCCCGCGTGCCGCGCCCCCGGCCCAAGCATGGTCCACGGATGGCCGGGCCGTGCCATGCCGCATGGGCACGATTGAGGCCAATGGGCCAAAACTAGCCCATGTGCCAAGGTAGACCCGCCCGAGTACTATTACTCATGTGAAAAAAATAAAAATTAAAAACAAAACTATTTCTCGTTCAAAAATTCATAAAAATATATTCCTTATCCAAAAATTCATAAAAATTATTTCTTATCCAAAAACTAGGGTTTAGGGTTTAGGGTTTAGGGAGGACAGAGAGGCCGGATGGAGATGGAGAGGGAGAGGGAGAGGCCAGATGGAGATAGATCTGAGAGGGAGAGGATAAGGAGAGAAGAAGAGGAGGAGAATAAGATAAAGACGCGCGTGTTGACGAGAAAAATCAACACGCCGGCCTGGGAGATCTTCTTAGCTCCAGTGCAGGTCCTAGAATAGATGAAGCGCGGGCATGCCGTCGGTTTGATCCCGCCACCGACAAATTATGCAAAACAACGGAACATAAATCATATCGGTCGATAGACCGATACCCAAAACTAAGCGATCGGCGATAAGCCGATGGTGCAATTCCATGATATCGATGCCACCGATGGTGTTAGGGTTTGAATCCATCTGTGTGTTGAACAAATATTTATATAAAGGCGATCGGCTGACAATAACATGATATATATAACATTGCATGAACCAATCACATGATGAAATAGATATTGATTTAAAGATTAAAGCACATATCGGCTGGAAGTCCGATGTCTTAAAATCCAAATGGTCAAATATCCAATGAAGCCTCTGCTGCGATCGGCTAGATCCAACTTGTATACAATCCTTGCAAGCCGATGCAATACCCAGATAACTCACCGGCTGAAATCCCGATGAAACCCTTAGTGGCAGTCAACAGGCAGGCTAGAGATTACGGTTCTAATCACGACTTAGTAGATCAAACTGATGCAGCACTAAGTATGAAAAGAAAAGCAATATCTAGACAATCAAACCCTTGGCTGATTTTCAGGGTGCTAGATGCCTAAGCTAATCTAATCTAATATAACGATCTAGAGGATACATGGAGATGTTGGATATCATGGTCAATGTTTATGTATTAATGAATAAATTGTTATTCTGTTTCATGAAATAGATAATTAGTATTGATCAATAAGTATGTGACTTATTCATGAGACTCTTTATGTAATATAAATCTATTTCTAAATAATCCCTAATCATATATCATATCTATGGAATGAATATGATTCTAAGATCAGCACGTGTATTGATTGATGATCATGTCTCATGAATCATGGTATGAAGATACCAAATCAATAAATGTGAACACATGTTAGAGAACATATTGTTGGATAGACCCACCTTGAGACACTACAGGGAATTAATGTGTCATTAGTTGGTCTCAAGTAGTCTTGGTGCAAAGTCCTTAGACCTGAGATCATCATGGATTCCAACATGTGTAATGACTTACTTAGGGACTACCAAACGCTATACCGTACCTGTGTAGTTATAAAAATAGTCTTCGGGTTTGCCATGAAACATGTAGAGGGATGCGAATGATCAAGATGAAATTTGCTCCTCCTATGGGAGAGATATCTCTAGGCCCCTCGATGTAATGGATTATGAAAGCGCATAGCCATGCTGAGTTGATTGAGAAGTCAATCACCAGATATATAATCAAATACGAGATCGAGTGAATGATTAAGCTACAGATAGCATGGCACGAGTCTTGCCTATAGCTTAATTGATATCGTGAGGCAAAGGGATTTGTGCAGACATTATAGGTTCAGCCGATATGATCTTTGTGTATATTTTGGTGTCAAAATGTTCTTCTAGGGACCGCTGTTGACAAGCTGGCCGAAAGGGTGTTTTCGGGCCGGGGCCAATTGTACATGAACCTATTGGGTTGCACACTTAACGGGATAGAACAATAATTCGAGTTTGACTCGGATACGGCTCAATCGGATAGGGATCTGACCGGACATAGAGTCACGATGGGCCTTTAGGCCCAATCAGCAACTCTATATAAAGGGGACGAGGAGTGGAGGGCTGGTATGCGCAACTTCATAGCCGAATCAATCTTCTCCACAAAAACCCTCCCCATGTCCGAGCCAAAACCCTAGCCGTGCATCACGTGCAAGCACACGGGTGTTCAGAGTTCTCTCCCTGGATGTGTGGATACTGGTAGAGACATTGCTATGTTGTGGTGTAAGTCGACGGCATTGAATATCCCCTAGATCTAACTAGCCGAATCTAATTCGGCGGTTGGGTCGGGCCGTCGGGAGGTCGGAGGGCCGGGCGAACCGAAATGACATCATCGACATCAATGAATCCGAATGGCGTCGGGGCGGTCGAGCGGAGAGTGTCGAGGTCAGCAGGGTCGGGCGATTCGGACCCAGGGTCGACGAGGTCGGCCTAGCACTACTTGGGGTCGACGAGGTATTGTTCGACATCGGCGAGGTCGGCTCCGAGTCTTCCCAGGTCGGCAAGGCTTGTTCGAGGTTGGCTAGCAACAGATCGGCTTTTTTCGCTGCACTGCATGTCAATAGATAACGATCTATTGACCCTTACTTGCAAGCTTTCTTGGATTGTGCGGTAGAAAAGTTTTATTTTTGCTATCGTATCCTTCTGCATTCTCCAACAGTAGTATCAGAGCTAGACTTGCGTAGTTTGGGTTTTAGATTGAACCTTAAACAAGTTTTAGCACATAGGTTGATTAGATCAATCGGTATACGGGGTCGGTAGAGGAGAGTAGATGGAAATTGTGTTCCTTGAGATTGTCTCAAATCGACATAATGTGATTATGTCGAAGCGGTATAAATAGTACCCGGGATGAGTATGAGTCGGATTCGGGATGGCGTTCCTTGAGAGTGTCTCGGATCGGTACGATGTGATTGTGCCAAAGCTAGTTCTGTAGCCCGACCGGGACCACCGTGTGTGTACCCCCTTTTGTGTCATCTCGGTATCGTATCTCTGCGATGGGTAGCAAACGTTCTATGTCTAACTTGTTTTTGCAGAGAATGCTTTGAGATGGTATTACCCTATTATATGTATGAGATGCGTGTGATGCATGTAATATTCTTTCATATGTGCAATCCATGTAATATTCTTTCACGACCTGCGTGTCGACGTAATCTTCAATTTCTAGCTTCTATAGTAGTAGTTTAGTTTGAAGAAATTCAGCATCGCACACTCGGAAGATCAGTGATGAAGATGGAGATCCTCTATACCGACATGGAGATGGAGATCACGATGTGAAAGGGCCACACTATTTTATTATTAATTGTTATTCTTCTTGCTTTCATATATGTGATATGTTTGTTTGATAGGATAGTATCCCTCGCAAAATTAAGTAGTAATGATGCCCTTCAAATGTTGCACCTATCACGGTTGTGATCATCAATTGGTAGGTCTGCCAAAGCAGAGTGCCATTGTCTATCACAACACGATGGGTTATATGTCAGACATATATATGCAGGAGCATTTGGTTTACTTAACAAGGCTATCAAAACAGTTTTGAGCCGTGGGGCATAGGTTGGAGTCGGGGCATGATGATGCCACCCAACGAACAAGAGTCACATAGGGATATGATTAGCAAGGTGTTGCTTACTCATGTTACTGATCTTCTAGTAGTGATGCCAAAGCTCACTAGAAATTAATTAACATGTGGATCTTGACCCAATACGTAACCTCGAGGGAAGGTTTAATACACGTAGTAGGAGTCTTTTGTTAAATTGTTTAACAAAAGACAACACATAAACATTGTGCTAAACTTTACATATATTTTCTGTTGTAGATTATGGCAGCTAATACTGCACCCAGTTCTTTTAATTTACTTGAGAAAGAAAAGTTGAATGAAACAAACTTTATGTATTGGTATCGAAACTTGAGAATTGTTCTCAAGCAAGAGCGAAAGGAGTACGTTATTGAAGTTCCTTATCCTCATGATTTGCCTGATAATGCTAATGCTGCTGCACGGAGGGCTTATGAGAAGCACACTAATGATTCCTTAGATATAAGTTGTCTTATGCTTGCCACAATGTCTTCTAAGCTTCAAAGGCAATACGAGAGTAGTGGTGCTCACAGTATTATTGAGGGTCTACGTGGTATGTCTGATAACCAAGCTAGTGCCAAGAGGTTCAACACTTCAAAGTCCTTATTTGCATGCAGGCTTGTAGAGGGAAATTCCGTCAGTCCACACGTGATAAAGATGATTGGCTATATTGAGAGTCTTGAAAAACTAGGTTTTTCTCTTAGCCAAGAGTCGGCTACATACGTGATTCTCCAGTCGCTCCCTCCGAGCTTTGAGCCATTCATACTAAATTATCACATGAACAACATGGATAAAACCTTGGCAGAATTGCATGGGATGCTAAAGACAACTGGAGAGTATCAAGAAAAATGGTCATCATATGATGGTGATGCAGAAAGCTAAGCGCAAACCCCCTGTCAAGAAACTCATGATGAGATCGCGAGTGCTTCCAAAGCAAAGAAAGGCAAGAAGGGTTCGGTGACGACAGATGTTGTTTGCTTTTATTGCAAGGAGGCAGGTCACTGCAGAGGAACTGCAAGAAGTACTTGGAGGATCTCAAAGAGAAGCAAAGTGAGACTTCTGCTTCAGGTATTAATGTTATAGAAATCAATATTGCTACTTCATCTACTGACTCTTGGGTATTTGATACCGGATTAGTAGCTCATATATGCAAATCGTTGCAGGGTCTGAGAAGAAGTAGAAGCTTGAGAAGGGGCGAGGTGAACCTGCGGGTTGGCAATGGAGAAAGGGTTGCTACATTTGCCGTCGGCACTATGTCACTTCACTTACCTTCAGGATTAGTTTTAGAATTAAATAATTGTTATTGTGTTTCAACTCTATGTCAAAACGTAATTTCGGCTTCATGTTTACAAGCGGAAGGACATGATTTTAGATCAGTGGACAATGGTTGTTCAATTTATCTTAGAGATATGTTTTATTTTCATACTTCATTGGTGAATGGATTATATGTTTTGGATCTTGAAGTGTCTCCCATCTATAACATTAATACAGAGAGGCAACTTCCAAATGATATAAACCCCACATTTATTTGGCATTGTCGCCTAGACCATATAAAAGAGAAACGCATGGAGAAGCTCCATAAAGATGGTCTGCTATACTCTTTTGATTTTGAATCATTTGAGATATGTGAATCTTGTTTACTTGGGAAGATGACAAGAGCACCTTTCACGGGTCACAGTGAGAGGACATTCGACTTGTTGGCACTCATATAGACGGATGTATGTGGACCAATGAGTTCAACAGCCAGAGGTGGGCTCCAATACTTCATTACTTTTACAGATGACTTTAGTAGATATGGTTATATCTACTTAATGAGGCATAAGTCCGAATCCTTTGAAAAGTTCAAAGAATTCCAGAATGAAGTACAGAATCATTTAGGGAAAATAATTAAGTTTCTATGATCAGATCATGGTGGTGAATACTTAAGCCAGGAATTTGGTAATCATCTAAAAGATTGTGGAATTGTTCCACAATTGACTCCACCAGGAACTCCTCAATGGAACGGGGTGTCCGAACAGAGAAATCGCACCTTGTTTGACATGGTGCGTTCCATGATGAGCCATTGTGATCTTTCATTATCCTTTTGGGGATATGCTCTTGACGTAACTGTGTTCACACCAAATAAAGTTCCATCTAAGTCAGTGAAAAAGACATCATACAAGATATGGACAGAGCAGCCCCCTAGCTTGTCTTTTCTCAAAATTTGGGGATCTGAAGCTTATGTAAAACATTTACAATCTGACAAGCTTACATCAAAATCTGACAAATGCTTCTTTGTGGGGTATCCTAAGGAAACAAAAGGATATTACTTTTATAATCGGGAACAAGACAAAGTGTTTGTCGTCCGATATGGTGCTTTCTTAGAGAAAGAGTTTCTTTCAAAAAAGGTTAGTGGGAGCAGGGTGTACCTTGAAGAGATTCAAGAAACACTAGAAAACGTTTTAGCTACCACAGGGCCACAACAGGAGGAACAAGATGTTACGCCATCTGTTGTAGATACACCAGCCCCACGTAGGTCCAAAAGATCATGCCGTGCGCCTGAAAGATACACAGGGACAGAACAACATGACATTGTTGTTGGACAGCGATGAACCTAAGACTTATGAGGAAGCGATGGTGGGACCAGATTTCAACAAATGGCTTGGAGCCATGCAATCCGAAATAGAATCCATGTATGATAATCAAGTTTGGAACTTGGTTGATCCACCTGATGGTGTCAAAACCATTGAGTGCAAATGGGTTTTTAAGAAAAAGACAAATATGGTTGGAAATGTTCACATCTATAAGGCGCGATTGGTGGCGAAAGGTTTTAAACAGATTCAAGGTGTTGATTATGATGAAACCTTCTCGCCCGTCACAATGCTAAAGTCTATTCGGATTATTCTAGCAATTGTTGCATATTTCGATTATGAGATATGGCAGATGGATGTCAAAATGGCTTTGCTAAATGAAAACCTAAATGACGATGTGTATATGATACAGCCTGAAGGTTTTGTCGATCCATAGTCGCTTGGAAAGATATGCAAACTACAGAAATCCATTTATGGATTGAAGCAAGCATCTAGGAGTTGGAATATTTGTTTTGATGAGGTAATCAAAGGGTTTGGTTTCATCAAAATGAAGAGGAGGTCTGTGTTTAAAAAAGGTCAGTGGGAGCACAATTGTGTTTCTAATCTTATATGTGAATGAGATATTGTTGATTGAAAATGATATCCCTATGCTAGAATCCGTCAAGTCTTAATTGAAAAATAGTTTCTCCATGAAAGACTTAGGGGAGGCAACATACATATTGGGCATTAGGATCTATAGAGATAGATCTAAGAGGCTAATTGGATTAAGCCAAAGTACATACATTGACAAGGTGTTGAAGAGGTTCAACATGCATGATTCCAGAAAGGTTTCTTGCCAATGTCGCATGACATTAATGTCAGCAAGAATCAGTGTCTTAGGACATCTGATGAGCGGAGTAAAATGAATATGGTTCCATATTCTTCGATAATTGGATCCATCATGTATGTTATGCTTTGTACATGTCCAGATGCCTCGTACACTTTGAGTGCTACGAGTAGATACCAGTCAGATCCAGGTGAAGGTCACTGGATTGCCGTAAAGAATATTCTTAAGTACTTGAGAAGAACTAAAGAAATGTTCCTAGTCTATGGAGGTGAAGAAGAGCTTGTTGTAAGTGGTTACACCAATGCTAGCTTTCAAACAGACAAAGATGACTATAGATCACAATCTGGGTTTGTGTTTTGCCTAAACGGAGGCGCAGTCAGCTGGAAGAGTTCCAAGCAAGACACTGTTGCTGATCCTACAACGGATGCCGAGTACATCGTTGCTTCTGAAGCTACAAAGGAGGCTGTTTGGATCAAGAAATTTGTTTCTGAGTTGGGTGCGATGACCAGTGTGGCTGGTCCAATGTCCCTCTATTGTGATAACAGTGGAGCCATTGCGCAGGCTAAGGAGACTAGATCACATCAGAAATCCAAATACATTCTTCGGCGATATCATCTCATCCACGAGATAGTGGACAGAGATGACATAAAGATATGTAAAGTGCACACGGATCTAAATATTGTTGATCCGTTGACAAAACCGCTACCTCAGCCGAAACATGAGAAACATACTAGAGCAATGGATATTAGATACTTACATGATTGACTCTAGTATAAGTGGGAGACGGTAAGTGATATGCCCTAGAGGCGATATAGAGATGTTGGATATCATGGTCAATGTTTATGTATTAATGAATAAACTGTTATTCTATTTCATGAAATAGATAATTAGTATTGATCAATAAGTATATGACTTATTCATGAGACTCTTTATGTAATATAAATATATTCTAAATGATCCCTAATCATATATCATATCTATGGAATGAATATGATTATAAGATCACCACGTGTATTGGTTGATGATCATGTCTCATGGATCATGGTATAGAGATACCGAATCAATAAACGTGAACACATGTTAGAGAATATGTTGTTAGATAGACCCACCTTGAGACACTACAGGGAATTAATGTGTCATTAGTTGGTCTCAAGTAGTGTTGGTGCAAAGTCCTTGTAACACCCTGAAAATCGGAACTTATAAATCGAAACCTAAAATTCGGAATTCGCAAAAACTTTTGCATTATTGCTTTCAATCGGATCTTATTGCTTCTTATTTGCGAGTCTTGTTGCGTGTTATAATCAAATAGTAGCTATTTGAACATGAAAAGCCAATAGTGCTGCCCGCAGCTGCTAGCCGGCCGCAGCTAACGGCAACGGCCGAAGCCGATGAAGCCGCCCACAGCCGACAGCGTCGCCACAGCCGATAGTGCCGCAGCCGATAGTGTCGCCCACAGCCGGAGTCAACGCTGTCCACGTCGTCGTACGCGCGCGTGTACCCGCACGCCCCTAGAGTCAATATTGCTGTCACATCAGCACCTGTGCACCACATCAGCTAATCCTGTCACGCACGTCACACGCCCACGCTGTCGTCCGCTCGCACGTACCGCGTGCGCACCAGCGTCAACGCGTCGTACTGCCCCCATGCTGTGCCACACCGAGTCGTCACGTCGCCACCACTATAGGCCAGAGACAGCCGATTTCGCATGCCCGCGTCAGCCGATTCAACGCGCTGCACTGTGCCGACGTTAGCCACGTCACGTCGTGCGCCCGCGTCAACGCTCTCCGTCGCATCCGTGCCCTGTGCTCGCCTCAGCCACACCGCGCAGCACCGAGCCGTCTCGTCGCGTGCGCTATAGCCACGCCGTTCCTTCGTCAGCCGATTCCGCGCGCTGTAGCCGCCCGCGCCTATAAAAGAGGCCCCGGCCTCCCTCTCGCCACACCACACCACCCCAAGCCCCCTCAGCCCCATTAAGCCCATAGCCGACGCCCCCTTGCGTTGCTGCGTCGCCAGTGAGCTGATCCCCTTTTTCTCTTAGGTGATGCACTTTGAGTCCAGTTTCTAATGCTCTATTCACGTCCATGCTTTAAGCCGCAAGTTTTCTTCAGAGTTTTTGATTTCCAAAGCTATATTTATATCAAAACCTTAGCTTAAACCATTTCAAATCCCATCTGACCCTTCGGATTTTTGTATGCCTAAGACACAAAAGTATTTTCAATTTGGATATTGTCCTCCTATGTTTATATGTACTTTTGACTCGGTGTTATCCCGGATTTCAAAACACTATAACTCTTTCTCACTCCCATTCATTTCCAAATTCAGATTTATCAAACCTAACATTATCTAAAACCGTCTTAGAACATTAGGAAGTGCTTTATGATTTTTATCTGGCTTTTGTTGGATTTTATTGAGTTCTGACTGAATTCAATCTTTTCTCTCGCATGTATGATTAGCGTCCGAGGAAGGCGTTGAGTACGCGGAAGACCCCAACCAACAAGTGTACGAGCAAGGCAAGTCATCACACCCCTTTGAACATATTGATCCTATTTTGTGAAATGATGTTGATTTAAACTTCAAACATGCATGCTATACACAAAATACCTATGCTTGATATACCATGCCTTGATATTGCTCACCTTTAGATATAATCTTTGTAACTCTCGATGTGATATAACCGGAGGATAGCTTCGGTAAAATGCTTAGCCATGCTTATATTAGATTCATGCATACTCATGACTTTACAAAGAAGATTTATGCTTGGGCAACTACCTTAGGGAAGGTAGTTGAGATACGGCATGTGGAGACATGAGCGCCACATTGCCTTGAACATGATGAAAATAGTTTTGATGGAAAAATAAAAGTACAAAACCAATGTTTTTAGACTGGGGCGGATGGATGGATTTGGGTGGATTTCGGCAAAGGCAAGTGTTGTCCCTGGTCGATTAAGGACCGAACCATGAGACTTACCTGGAACGAGCCAGTACAACCGTACTTCTCGAGTGGGTATAGACCTAGCGGAGTAGATAGCCGAGCGGAGGCAGTATCCCTGCATAGTGGTTCTTGTGTGGAGATGTGGTTTTGGTTGTTGAGATAAGGCTGCGGCCTACGTGTTGAGTAATGAATGAGAATTTGATGAGTTTCCCCTTACCTCGGGAGCGCCAGAACTCCTCTCACTACTAGGAAAGGACAGCTAGAGTGCAAGAGAGTTAAAGTTCATGGAGCGGGTACTGCCAAAGTGAGGTTATCGAAAGGCTTTGTCGTGACCGTCCCATATCGAGGGATGTAGGCTCATTCAATGGGCAGTTGCGGAGTACGGGTAAAGTGTACATCCACTGTAGTGTGAGTAAATCAATCTATTCGAATAGCCGTGCTCACGGATAATGAGCGGCGTGACAAGTTTCTCTTGTGGCTAGACTCATAAATTTTAAAATGATGGGTTGGTATGCATAATGATTTTGTGTGCTGGTGGACTCAACTTCTTGAACTGCGAGAAGGGGTAGACTCCCAAGAAAACCATGACGATCCGAAGGCGGGAAGCCATCCTTGGAATCACGATGGATGGTATACAGAACCATCGCCGACTTAATATACTCTGAAACTAAAACTTGACTTGGCTAAATGTTAGGCTTGTGAAATAATTTATGAAAATTGGCTTTGCGCAAATAAACCTCAGTCATCCTTTGAATGACCCTATCATGTGCATCACTTCCGTGTTGGCTTGCTGAGTACGTTGGGTACTCACCCTTGCTATACGCACAAACCTTCAGATGGTGGGAACAAAGAACTGGAAGACCCCTATGCTTACTGCCAGGAGGGCGAAGAAGAAGTAGGCGCCTACTAGGTCTTAGTCCCCGGTCGTTGCCTGTGGCAATCGACATGCCGCTGCCTTCCGTCTGTTATCTTATCTAATCTCTGATTTTGGTTGTATCCGGACCAGTAGGTCCTACATGTAATGTTCTTGCCTTCGGGCCTATTATTGTAATATATTTGTGGTGTAAGACTATTCGTGCACTTTGCACCTGGTAATTCAGTACTGTATTCGTGGGTACCAAACTACTCAATCTAGGGAAATGGTACTATAAACACGAATGATTTCCGTCCTCAAAAACGGGGGTCGACAGTCCTTAGACCTGAGATCATCATGGATCTCAACATGCGTAATGACTTATTTAGGGACTACCAAACGCTATACCGTAACTGGGTAGTTATAATAGTAGTCTTTGGGTTTGCTATAAAACATGTAGAGGGATGAGAATGATCAAGATGGAATTTGTTCCTCCTATGGGAGAGATATCTTCTGGCCCCTCGATGTAATGAATTATGGAAGCGCATGGTCATGCCGAGTTGATTGAGGAATCAATCAACAGATATATAATCCAATACGAGATCGAGTACATGATTAAGCTACAGATAGGATGGCACAAGTCTTACCTATAGCTTAATTGATATCGTGAGACAAAGAGATTTGTGTACACATTACATGTTCAGTCGATATGATCTTTGTGTATATTTTGGTGTCAATATGTTCTGCTAGGGGCCGTTGTTAACAAACCGACCGAAAGGGTGTTTTCGGGCCAGGGCCAATTGTACACTAACCTATTGGGTCGCACACTTAACGGAATAGAAGAGGCATTCGAGTTTGACTCGGATATGGCTCAATCGGATAGGGATCCGACCGAAAATAGAGTCCCAATGGGCCTTTAGGCCCAATCGGCAACTCCATATAAAGGGGACGAGGGGTGGAGGGCTGGTATGTGCAACTTCATAGCCGGATCAATCTTCTCCACGAAAAACCTCCCCACGTCCGAGCCAAAACCCTAGCCGTGCATCACGTGCTAGCACACGCGTGTTCAGAGTTCTCTCCCTGGATGTGTGGATACTGGTAGAGACATCGCTATGTTGTGGTATAAGTCAGCGGCATTGAATCTCCCCAAGATCTAATTAGCCGAATCTAATTCGGCGGTTGGATCGGGCGGTCGGGAGGTCGGAGGGCCGAGCGAACCGGAACAACATTGTCGACATCGATGAATCCGAACGGCGTCGGGGCAGTCGAGCGGAGCGTGTCGAGGTCGGCGGGGTCGGGCGATTCGGACCCAGGGTCGGTGAGGTCGGCATAGCACTACTTGGGGTCGGCGAGGTATTGTTCGACATCAGCAAGGTCGGCTGGGAGTCTTCCGAGGTCGGCAAGGCTTGTCCGAGGTTGGCTAGCAACAGATTGGCTTTTTCCACTGCACTACGTGTCAATTGGTAACGATCTATTGACCCTTACTTGCAAGCTTTCCTAAATTGCGTCGTAGAAAAGTTTTGTTTTTGCTGCCTTTCGCGTTCTCCAACAAGATATGCAAAACTAGACATCCGATGAAGTGCCAACAAAGTACGAGTACGGGAAACCATTTTTACCGTGGCACGTCATGGAAGACCTACCCTGGGAGATGAGGTTGATGCATGACTAGTACGTAAAGGCAACTAAAAAAGACCTCGACATGATTACTGTGAAGGCCCCGGATCACACTTTCATCAGTGGACAAAATGGGATGCTAGTAATAGATTTCAACGACCTTCACGCATTTTTCAAGCTGGACAAAATAGATGTAAATCTCGTTGTCGCGTTTTGCCTGTAAGTCAATCGCATTTGATGACATAAATAAATTCATTTGCAAACTAACTTCTAATAAATTACTCGCTGCATTATTTAGGATGCAATTCCACAACGCCGAAAAGGCCAACCGACCGGTAGGATACATCAACCCAACAAGGGTTTGCTGGATGGAACATACGGTGCCAATTCGTGAAGATTCTTCTGAGCTGAAAGGTAAATCAAAGTCCGAAAAAGAAGTTGCCATCAAACAAATGCACAAGAAAAAGATGGCCAGCGTAGCACTGTACTTGGGCAAAGCGATGCTCATGCACAAAGACAAAACTGTCATCATGGTCCCTTATGTTGTGCGATACGTTATATTTCCTCCGTACTACTGTTATTTTACTACAACATCACCTACAATTAACATATCTTCTTTGCAGCGATCACTATATACTATTTCTGGTATATCTGCGGGACCACTTGGCCGTACTACTGGATCCGGTACACTACGCTGATGATACATTCGAAGAATTTCTCATTTTGTTAAATTTGTAAGTAATTTTATGCACCATTTAATAAGTATTGGTTGTTGTACTCTCACACAATTGACTCAAACAATTATTTTGTCTACATAGAGCACACAAACATTACGTAGACCACGGTGGATCAGTCAATAATCCACAAAGGAAGAAGCTTCTCGTAAAGATGCAATGGCCGGTAGTTACATGTTCGCTATACTGACATTTCTTATATATGCTTGTTTAAATAAAAATATTGACGTATACAATTTTATTCGACATGGTGTTATAAGCAACCACCAGACACTAACTTATGTGGATACTACGTGTGCGAGATGCTTAGAATCAACGGGAGATACACTACAAAGTTTGAAGAAGTAAGTCTAGAGAAAATATCTTTTTACATATTAAGATCTTGTATATTTTTCCTAACTATCAATATGTATTTCTTCCTAAACAGATCTCATCCATTCCAGTTGTAGCGAACCGGTTCAACAATTGAACCATACTCAACTTGTGTGCAGATATTTGTCGCTTTATTAGTCGTGATGTCGTAACCATTTGAGCGATTTCTATGATCCGAAGAGCCAGCTTGTGATGAAGGATACCTTCAAACGACTTAGAGAGTGGGAAAAAAGAACATATGTAGAACAAACATTTTGAAGTTTATATTTATGTGCTTTCGAACTATTATAACTTACGAGACGATACATGATATGTTTATATGTGTATACGTATATATCTTTTTATGAGAATATAATTAATGTGTTTTAATTCTTAAGTGTTTATATACTAACGACGACAACATCGATATGTGTAGTACTCGTATCATTAATTGTTGAGAGAGAGAACACAAACAAAATACAAGCATACATAAAACAATGCCAGATCTTCCCGTGTGGTCAACTTAAAGAACCACACGGGAAGATCTATTATCCCATGCGGTCGGCTTAAGCGGCCTGCACGAAAAGATCGATCTTCCTGTGCGGGCCGCCTTAAGCCGACCGCACGAAAATATAGATCTTCCCATGCGGTTAGGCCATCCGCACGTGAAAAGGTTCTTTCCCTGCACCTTCTGACGTGCGCGTGCCTTCCGCACAGAAGATGTCTTTCGGCCCACACGGAAAAATCGATTCGCACTAGTGCGATAGACATCTGTCGGTGATATGGGCCCGGGGGTATGTCATGGGCATGACATCTGAGAAAAGGGGAGGCACCCTTGATTGCTCATCAAGGGGCGTCAAAGTTATGCCCTGAAAGGCTTAGGCGAGTCTCGGCCACGGGCGGCCACGTGGCCGCCCCAGAAGGGGCTGGCTCGGAGGCTGCCCGGAGGCCATCGTATTCCCAAACGGTGGGGTCCGGGATCACCCGGATCCCCGGTCGGTGGGGTCCGGGATCACCCGGACCCCCATCCATCATCCTGCACCTCTCTGAGAGAGGGCGAGTTTAACTACCAACCAACCCATTTAATGCTCAAAAGGAGGGGAGCTGAGCGCCTGCCCCGCCGCATTCAATGCGATGTGAGGCGCAGCTGTCAGTTGCTCCCATCATCACCCCTTTTTGCCTATCACGAGGCAAAGGGGGCTAAAAGTCTTTGACTAAGATCGCGGCGTGGCCGCGCACCCACTCCGTGCACGCCTCCCACACGCCCTGTCCAGTCGCATTTAATGCGTTGGGCGGCCGCATGGGAGAGAGAGGGTGCTCGCGTGGGAAGCGCAGTGCTAGTACCTACCCATGGAATGGGTCGTTGACCAGTAGGTCCCGTCGGAATAGGTAGGCAAACCATCATCGCGTCAGCAGCATGGCTAACACGACGACCGCCCCCTTTTCCGCTTTCCATGACGCAGCAAACAGGAAGGAGTAGGAATGCAATGGCTTCTTCGACAAGACAAGATAAAAACTACCCCCTCACGTGGAGTAGAGCAGAGAGAAGCTAGGACTACTGTGGTGTTCCCTTGTTCTATAAAAGGAGACCCAAGTCCATCATAGAGGGGGTTCGAAAAAAAGAGAAAAGAGGTTCCCAGGTTCTGCTCCAGGTTCTGCCCCTTTGGCTGGCTGGTGGTTGCTGGTTGCTCTAGGTCGTGGATTGATCAGCAGATCAGCCCCCCAGGGTTGCAGCCAACTCTTGGTGATACCTCCTTCACCACTGAGTCTGAAGGAGAGGAACATTTCCCTTGTTCTTGGCAATTAGCCCCCATATACTACATACAACAGGAGTAGGGTATTACACCAACACTGGTGGCCTGAACCTCTATAAACCTTCGTGTCTCCGCAATTCTGATCCCTACCCCGCCTCATCAGCATTACTCCATCCTCATCACGAGTTTGAATCAGGATACACCGCTCCCCGTGCCGAAACAAAAAAAGGGGTCCTCCGGATCATTGCGTGTCGATCCACGACATCGACAACATCAAATCTACATGAATTGTGATATCTCTTACTAGTTGTTCATGGATAGTAAAAGAGTCGCAAAATATTTGACAACGTTCCTCCTAATATACTACTTTTAACTTTTGATCTTTTGATGACTATCTCCTCATCCAACTACTTACTCCGTTTTATATAATAAGTCGCTTTGAAATTTTTTCTAGTCATAAGTTTGACCAAGTTTTTTTTAAAATATAGCAACATTTCTAAAACAAAACAAACATATTATCAAAATATATTCAATGTTATTTAATAAAACTAATTTGGTATTGTAAATATTACTTAGTTTTTCTATAAATTTGGTAAGGCTTACATAAATTTGACTTAGAAAAAAGTCAAATATGAGTTATAATATGAAACTGAGTAGTATAAGATAATTTAGATGTTGGCCTCCAATCCACTAGTCCCTCTTTTTATATTTTATATATGACATTAGTTAGTTCAAAATTGACGTCGTGTATAAAAAGAAGAGGGGGTATGTGTTATCAAAATTTGTAAGATGAAGCTGTCTGAAAGTAATTTTGGCAACAAACCAACCAAAATCATTTTCAGTTGAAAATAAAGTAGGCAGACAGAGAGAGTACCTCTTGTCGCTCAAATGAGTACTGCAATGGGCGAGGAGTTGGGGAATGTCCTTCGTTTCAATGCCTTTGAGTAGTTCATCCTCTTCCATGGCCATCTCCTTCCTGGAGCAGCGTGGATCTCGCGCTGGCGCGAAGAGCTGCTCCAGCAACGACTCCAGCATGGCGCGAAGGTTGCAGTTCCGGCTCACCGTCACGAATGCCCTGTGCTGGATCCCCTGCACCGCGGGGCTCTTGTACACCATCGCCGCCAGCGTCTTCTTGCCCAGGCCGCCGAAGCCCGACGATGGCGACGACCTTCCGGTGAGCCAAGTCGTCGACGCGGTTGTCGTGTTTGTATTCTAGCAGCTTGAGGATGGCTCTGGTCTTGCTGCGGACGTCGACGAGGCGGGACTCGTCGACGATGAGTGCCGGCAGCGGGCGGTCGAGGTCATCGTAGCCGAGGGAGCCGGAGCGGGGGGCGTACTCGCCGGAGCTTGACGCCACCACTGCGGGCTCCAGCCTGTACCTCAGCCTCCGCTCGCTCACCTTGAGCGCGTGGGCCTTGAGGCCCTGGACCTCCACGGCTAGCTTGTACATCGCCCGCAACGTCGTCAAAGGACGGAGCATCGTTCGGCATATCCAGCCAGCGACGAGGCCCTCGTCGTGGTACTGGTCGTCAACGTGGTACCGGAAGCTGTCGATGCAGTCCTCCTTATCGTACGCCACCTCCCTGACGGACCTGCTTCATCCACGTCCTCGTCTGCAACAACAAACAGATGAGATTCAATCAACAACTAACACGGAGTCGAAGCGCAGCAGGCGGCTCGACGCGCACGACGAGCTAGCTGTGTTAGGATTCTAGAGTTCCTTAGTGTCGATTTATAGGTGTTCTAGCTAATGGATATAATAGATTTCATTTTAGAGAGTATACAGGATAGAGAGGGAGAGGGGCAAAGAGCCCATTCCGACGTCGGTCTTGAAGCTAGATGTCGCCATGTCGTCAGTAAAACGGCGACGGCAGTGGGGTTTCCCCTCACTTCAGCGGATACTTTAGATCGGTGTAGCTAGGGTTTGTGGGGAGCGCGTTTACAACGGCGAATCTCGTATCGCGTGTGCCGGCGGCTCCCTCTAATATATATTGCACTGTGTGAGAGGGGCCCACAGCCAAGGGTGGTTGGCGCCCCTGATCAGGGTGCGTGCGGGAGAATTGGGGATCACAACTAACATTCTCTCTTTCGATCTCCGCCTTTACTTCTGTTACTCAATATTTACTTCTAAATAGATCAATGCATAGAGCATGCTTCATCATGACAGTCACCACTGAACCATCGGACGCAACAACCACAATGCACCTCTCCATCTCGAAATAAACACTAGGCCCTTTCTTAATCCAACGATCATAGGCTTTTCTGTAAACCCATGCCAGCTAAGTGTTCTCTGAACACACTGAGTGGTAAGCCTTTCGTAAGCGGATCCGTTAACATTTCCTTTGTTCTTATATGCTCGAGACTAATGGTGTGATCCTGAATTTTCTCTTTCACAACATAAAACTTAATGTCAATGTATTTGGCAGCACCATTTGACTTTTTGTTGTGAGCATAAAATATTGCTGACTCATTGTCACAGTACATTTTGAGTGGCATCACAGTGTCTCATTCTTGACATCATCAGTATAAAGTCTCCTCTAAATTGATTAAGTGAAATGATCCCTTTAATGAGCTAGTTGATCTAAGCCAGGCTAAGCATGTCCTAAACCAATATCTAATCATATTAAACCCAAGCTATCAAAGCTATCAATGGTACAAGGTAAACAAGTCATATGGCTGAGTACAATAAGTAAAATAATCCCATAAAATGATATTCCAAAATATATGTGATATTTGAGGAAAATAAGACATATAGAAAAATAGGCACAATATGATCAATATAATTTATAACTTGCCTTGCTCTGAAGATTGGGGAACTTCTGCAACTACTTCAAAGTAAACGGGATCGTCGAAACTGCCGGAATCTACATGAAAAATAAAGAATTCAACAAAACATGCTAAAAGTCTACTGAAACAATACATAAAACTATTTTTATTGGATTCTTGACATTTTTCTGGATTTAATGAAATTTGAATGGGGTAAAACGGAGCACGGATTAAAAAGATATGAGTTTTAGAATATTATCTGTGTTTATTACTAAAATAGAAAAAACCTTAATAATTTATTGTGTAATTAAGCCCTTGGATGACGCAAGCGGTAGGGCTGCCGTCATAGGAACGCGAACGCCGATCCATGATGGACCGGGTCCACGGGAGCGAGCGACGCTGGTGTACCACGTGGGCACACGTGACACCGACGCGGCACCACGTGGCGCCAACGTGGAGGCCATGCAAGCGACCGAGAGCGGACGGCCCCGATCTGCCGCTCAGCAGATCAGATGGCTAGGGTTTGCGAGCGACGGCTGAAGCTTAGGCGTGGCCAGCCGGCTTGTCGGCGGTGCGAGGGTGGCGGCGGAACAACGGCGCGAGGTGAGGCGAGCTACACTAGGGTTCGGGATGGTAGCACGGGATTGCGAGGAGCGGCGGCTAGCGCACGGGAGTGAGAAAAAGGAGAGAGGAGCTCACCGGAGTTTGGAACGGCGGCGACGGCGCGTGGCGGTGGAACGGTGGCTTGGCCATTTAGGGCTCAAAAGAGATCGGCGAAAAAAAGCGAAAACGATGAGGATGAGCTTGCGAGCTTTATAGGGGGTGTGGAGTCCGGATTAGGCACGAAATTTGCACGGATTTCTCACTGTTGGTTCGGATAAGGAGAGAGAGGGCAGCGGCCGATTCGGAACCGATTTGGCTGAGATGCGCGTGCGGATAAGGGCAGCCGAGAGCGGGGAGGGGCAGGGCGGCGCGTGCGGCTCAGGTACGGCGCGGGAACGCCTGGGATAGCGTGGCGTGGGCGGCAGAGATGTGGCGGCGGCGCGAGCGTAGGGAAGGGGATGGGCCTGACAGGTGGGCCCTACCTATCAACGGCCCGAGGACGAGGAAGGGGTCGCGGACTTCAGCGCGGCGCGGGCACGGCTCGTGGGCCGCGGTCCATAGGAGGAGAGAGAAAGGGGCGCGCATGCGAGTGGCTGGGCCGGCGGGAAAATTTTGGGTCGGCGACCCGAGAAGGAAAATTGGGCGGGAAACAAAGATTGGAGAAAGAAAATGATTTCCAGTGATTTAATTAATTTATAGAATTAATTTAATTGGTTAAAAATTATTTCTAGTGCTTTAAAAATTTCACTAAAAATTCAGTTAATATATTTTGATATGTAGAATTTAAGAAAAATTCTACCTGCCATTTCCTCTTATAATTTGTATTTTAAAATTACTTCTTTGCTCTAGATTAATTCTAACATTAATTTCTTTTGGGAAATTATTTAAATCATTTTTAAAAGGGCAAAACTTCATGGTATGACAATAGGTACGTTCCATCCTTTTATAGCTCAATCATTCACTCGATCATGTGATAGATTACTTAACCTATGATTGACTCCTCGATCACTTTTGGCATGGTCATACACTTCCATAATCTATAACATCGAGGGGCTCAGAGATATCTCTTTATAGGAGGGACAAATCTCATCCTGAATATCCATATCCCACTACATGTTTCACAGCATGCCTGAAGATTATCTTTATAACTACCCAATCACGAAGTAGCATTTGACATCCCTCTAAGTAAGCTACTACATATGTTGAAACTACTTCTTGTGATGTGTGTTGGATGTGAAGTGAAGCTCCCATTTTATAACCTCCATATAACGGTTGTTAAGTCGGTTTATAACCGCTAAACGCTCACAACCGTCATAATGGATGGTGGAGATGTCGTCACGTGGAAGAAGAAGGGCTGGAACCAAAGCCACCGCCTCTAGCTAACGACTTTGGCTAGAGGATGATAGGTGGGCCCCTTGATCGGTTTCTAGGTGTTTGGTCCACTTTAAGTCGGTTTCACCTAACTTGTGGGCCCTTCAATCCGTGGGGTGCTGACGTGACAATCGTCGATTGGTTGGAGTTGTGTTTCTTCGTCACGCGAGCGTGCTTTCACTTCATCTATTCATATATGTTCTTGCATTCGTATAATATCCAAGGACATGTGAAACTTTATTAATTCTAAACCTATATGCAGGTAAAAGATGTTAATCCCCTTTTATTCCCGAGGTCTGTGATGGTCGAAACTGGTACTTAACGACCGTCAACACCTGTGATTGGCAATGGGGGTGGCCCAACTACCCCTGTGTGCCCCGAACATGTGGGGCACCTCAGCCGCGGAGGGTGGCCCGAGCAAGGCACTCACCTAAGAGCAAAGTTTAACTGTCTTCGAGTCCTGTGCACGGGTTCGAGCACATTTCGTGCCTCGAGCAGGGGCCCGAGCACGTCCCCTTCTATCAAAGCCGGGGAGGTTGCCTCAGCCATTACCGGCCCGCATTAATAGTGAGATGGCGAACGTCATGTACACGTCTCATCGACAACGTGGGAGACATAATGGCATTTGTGGCATGCATCACTTCGGAGAAAAAGGAGGCACAACTGTTAGTGATATGCCTTAGAGGCAACATGGAGATGTTGGATATCATGGTCAATGTTTATGTATCATTAAATAAAGTGTTATTTAGTTTCATAAAATAGAGAACTTATATTGATCAATAAGTATGTGACTTATTTATGAGACTCTTTATGTATGAATCTATTTTTAAATGATCTCTGATCATATATCATATCTATGGAACAAATATGATTCTAAGATCAGCATGTTTATTGATTGATGATCATATCTCATAGATCATGGTATAGAGATACCAAATCAATAAACGTGAACATGTGTTAGAGAACACATTGTTGGATAGACCCATTTTGAGACGCTACAGGGAATTAATATGCCATTAGTTGGTCTCAAGTAGTGTTGGTGTAAAGTCCTTTGACCTGAGATCATCATGGATTTCAACATGTGTAATGACTCACTTAGGGACTACCAAACGCGATTCCGTAACTGGGTAGTTATAAAAGTAGTTTTCGGGTTTGCCATGAAACATGTAGTGGGATGTGAATGATCAAGATGAAATTTGTCCCTCCTACAGGAGAGATATCTCTAGGCCCCTCGAAGTAATGGATTATGGAAGTGCATGGCCATGTCGAGTTGATTAAGGAGTCAATCAACAGATATATAATCCAATACGAGATTGAGTGAATGATTAAGCTATTGATTGGATAGCACGAGTCTTGTCTATAGCTTAATTGATATCGTGAGGCAAAGGGATTTGTGCACACATTACAGGTTTAGTCGAAATGATCCTCATGTATACTTTGGTGTCAATACGTTTTGCTAGGGGCCGCTGTTGACGGATCGACCGAGTTGGACTCGGGTCAGAACCAAGTATACCTGAGCCTACAGGGTCGCACACTTAACGGGAAAGAACATGCATTCGAGTTTGACTCGGATACGGTTCAATTGGATAAAGATCCAACCGGACAAGGAGTCCCGATGGGCCTTTAGGCCTAGTCGACAACCCTATATAAGGAGACGAGGGGTGGAGGGATTCGGTGCGCACAATAGACAACCGGACCAAGCTCCTCCACGGAAACCCTCCCACGTCCGAGACAAAACCCTAGCCGTGCATCGCGTGCTAGCACACGGGTGTTCGGAGTTCTATACCTTGATATGTGGATACCAGTAGAGACATCGCTACGTTGCAACGTTCATCAGCGGCATTGAATCTCATCGAGATCCATCTAGCTGAATTCAATTCAGCGACTTGGGTCAGAGTCGTTAGGTTGGAGGGCCGAGCGAATCGGCTCGGCGCCATCGGCAACGGGAAACCGGCACGGCATCGTCGGCATCAGCGTATCTTAACGCCACCAGGCCATCGGGTGGCGCGCGTGGAACTTGGCGGGTCAGGCGATTCGGTCCTGGGGTCGGTAGGAACGTTCCCGGGGTCGGTAGGAAGGTTTTCAGGGTCGGCAAGAATTCTCCGAGGTTGGCAAGCATCATATTAACTGTTTTCGCTGCACTACACGTCAATAGGTAACGATCTATGGACCCTTACTTACAATCTATCCTGAATTGCGCAGTAGAAAAATTTTGATTTATGCTATCGTAGCCTCCGCATTCTCCTTCAGCAACATGACGCGCCCCTACTATCCATCCCACGGTTCCCCTGAACTGTTTGTCATGGGCCCCTCTAAACTCTTTTGCAACGGTTGTGGGCCCATGGGCAACCTAGATGGAGAAGCCTTTGACTTCTCTGCCCCTTTCTTCGGCTCGCAGGAAAAAGTCTTCAACTCTGGACGGCTTAGATGACATCGAAGTAGCAAAAAGTATATCTCCACTTATGTATTTGACACTATGGACTCCCTTTGAGGTATAAAGGAGGATCTAGGCCATCGAGAAAGAGGGGTCGACTCTTACTCATTCCACATGCAGTAGTGAGATCTCTACTCTTAGCATTTCCATCACACACATTGTAACTTCCGACATCGTCCATATTCTACACACAGGAGTAGGGTATTACGTATCCGTATGACTCAAACCTGTATAATCTCTTGTGTTTGGTACTTATGTAATTTGAACCCGAGCTCAAAAACTCGTCCCCTAGCCGAATCTTTAAAAGGAGAGTAGTCATACTCCGACACACACCTATTATAGTGTGGAATAATTCACCTCATTTCTCTCTAATCCTCTTTGATCCCCTCCAAACCAAACAACAAGGTCTAAGTAGGTTGATGGGTCGACCCACATTGTGTCCTATGTGCAGGTTGTGTGGGCCGTAGCCCACTCTCTCCGGAAGGCCCAAACCGCAGCTCAACGCTTCTCCCCTCTCTCTGCCGCGCTTGCACGCTGCACGGCCGTCGGTGATCCAGTTCCAGCCGCCTGACGGCGGCGTGCGGTTGCCGCGGTGAGCTGCTCATATCTTTTTCCGACTGACCCGGGGGATTTTTTGCGGTGGTCATGGCGGACGCGCCCGATGGCGGCGGCGGCGGGTGCTCGCCGCAGGACTACCCCAGCATCGACCCCACCTCGTTCGACGTGGTCCTCTGCGGCACCGGCCTCCCGGAGTCTGTCCTCGCCGCCGCCTGCGCGGCCGCCGGGAAGACCGTCCTCCACGTCGACCCAAACCCTTTCTACGGCTCCCTCTTCTCCTCCCTCCCGCTCCCTTCCCTCCCCTCCTTCCTATCCCCCTCCCCTCCGACGACCCCGTCCCCTCCCCTCCTCCGCCGCTTCACACGCCGCCGTCGATCTCCGCCGCCGCAGCATCTACTCGGAGGTCGATACCTCGGGGGCGGTGCCCGAGCCGTCCAGGCGCTTCACCGTCGACCTGGTGGGTCCCAGGGTGCTGTACTGCGCCGACGAGGCCGTGGACCTCCTCCTCAGATCAGGGGGAAGCCACCATGTGGAGTTCAAGAGCGTGGAGGGGGGCACCCTCCTCTACTGGGATGGTGGCCTCTACCCGGTGCCGGACTCGAGGCAGGCCATCTTCAAGGACACCACCCTCCAGCTCAAGGAGAAGAACCTACTGTTCAGGTTCTTCAAGCTTGTGCAGGCCCACATTGCCGCATCGGCTGCCGGGGCTGCGGCGGGGGAAGGTGAGGCTTCCGGTAAGCTACCCGATGAGGACCTGGACATCCCCTTCATCGAATTCCTCAAGAAGCAGAATCTTTCGCCCAAAATGAGAGCGTAAGGAGGCCATCCTGAACTGGTTTTGTGTACTCTATTTTTAGCATTGGTGTCTAAGATTAGCTCTTGTGCCTTGTTTTCAGGGTTGTCTTGTATGCAATTGCCATGGCGGATTATGATCAGGATGGTGTGGACTCTTGTGAGAGGTTGTTAACAACGGGAGAGGGAGTCAAGACAATTGCTCTTTACTCCTCGTCCATTGGGAGGTCACTTAGCTTGCTTGAACCTTTTCTTGTGTATACTTTGGAGAGCATTTCTTTTATCAATTTAGCAATCCACTTTCACATAGTCTTGAAGATACATGTAGTCTATGAGTGGGGTTTAAGATAAGTTCCTTGCTGTGCCCCTAACATTTTATATCTTATTTTAATTTTAACAGGTTTGCTAATGCAGAAGGGGCTTTCATTTATCCTATGTATGGGCATGGTGAGCTGCCTCAAGCTTTCTGCCGCTGTGCTGCTGTTAAAGGTGCCCTATATGTAAGATGATATTCTTGAAGTAAATCTGGCTTTGAATTTATCATGTGGAGTTGGTTCCTTGTTCATTTGATACTTCCACTGTTCTCAAATAGATGACGTTTTGGAACTTGTGCAGTCAAACCTTGAAATTTAGCTCGCTAATATATGAAAAAATATTAAGACTTGATATGTGAAAATAACATTAGCAGGTCTGCCATGAAAAATAATTTCATGTAGTTATATTTTTTATTAATATACAATTAGTAAAGGTAATGGTCAAACATGTACATTGGAGACTGTGTTGTTGTCTTAAACTATAAGTAAAAAAGAAGGTAGGGAGTAATTTTGTAGCCCTATACCCCTATGTTATGTATAATGTCTCTTGCAATCTGATTGCACCTAACTATTTTATTATGTTAATGTGCTAGGCCAATGTTTTAGCTTCTTCACTGAATGACTTGCACAAGTTTTCTGAAAACTTGGTTAACTATCCTATACCCTGTTGACTTTTATGACATTTTGATACTTAGCTTCCCAAATTGTTCTTCTCATCATTCAGGTATTGCGAATGCCAGCCACAGCACTTCTTGTTGATGAGGTACATCAATTTAATCTCTATACCCGACATATTTGTGCCACTATTTGTGTCTGACCTAGTCAATTGTACCACTGATCCATTCTGATTTCTTGCTTCTCTTATGTATCTTTATCATTGTTAGTTTTTGCTTCTATGTTCAAATGTTTTTGGCTTTTGGCAAATGTGTTAACTTTCAGGTGCTCAATCAATTACCATCCACCAATTTTTTCACCAACCTCACAATATCACTGTTGATTTTCCTTGTCCACTTTACCCATGGGCATGCTGCATGCTTCACTTGTACAACTGCACTACCGATTATACAATTAGTTCTTCATGAATATAATCCATAACCATCACTTTCTTGACCAGAAAAAAAAGCGTTATGTAGGTATCAGATTGGCATCTGGTCAGGATATTTTGTGCCAGCAGTTGATACTCGATCCATCATATGAAATTCCTTCCTTGGATATGCCATGTAATGCTCCAGTACTGAATTTGCCAAGAAAAGTTGCTAGGGGAATATGCATAATCAGCAACTCTGTGAAACAAGATTCATCAAATGTTCTGGTTGTTTTCCCCCCAAAGTGTAAGTACAGCCATTTCTCCCTGTGTCTGATTAGATCTTGGTGCACCTGTAGGCGATATTTTGCTTCTCTTCTTTGACATCATCTGTTTCCTTCATTTTAGCACTAGAAGAGGAGCAGGTTACTGCTGTTCGGGTGCTTCAGTTGAGCAGCAATTTAGCAGTATGCCCTCCTGGAATGTAAGTTTTTTTCAAGGATGTAAGTTATTTGTCCTATTATTAACATTGCAATGTTAGGGTATTCTCACTACAATCACCAAGGAACCACTCATTTAAAACTAGTACTGTATAATGTTTGTGAGCACTTCGCTTGGACCCTTACAAGCTAATCTCACTTGCAGGTTCATGGCATATCTCTCTACTCCCTGTACTGATGCCTTCACCGGAAAGAAATGCATCAACAAAGCAATAGATGTTCTTTTCTCAACTAAGGATTCTAATGATTTGGAAGATCATTTGGAGAAAAACAGTGAAGAAAATAAGGAGAGTATGAAGCCAACCCTACTCTGGAGCTGTGTCTATGTACAAGAGATTATACAGGTGCATATATTTCATTCATGGTAGTTTCAACATTGTTAAAAACATTTTCTGTTCAGATGTGCATATTTATACCTTATATAACTTAAAGTTTTTGGTTTCATATTTTCCACTGTCAGGGAATATCTGGTACTGCATTGTCCTGCCCCATACCTGATGAAAATCTGGACTACAGGGGTATACTTGAATCAACAAAGAAGGTATGCTTTCTTCCCAATTTTGTACTAACCACATCAGAAAGTAAGCCAGAGAGTCTGGTTAATCGTGGATGTTATGAAACAGTTCCTGGCTTCCTGCCAAAACGGGAAGATTTATTACAATGTTACAATAAAAAACTTAAGGAGTAACATATGCATCTGTGCAGCCCTGGTGCAGAACCATTGATCTTTTGTAAGTTAAACTGTGTTTGAGATAGCTTTAGAGGTTGACTGTTCATTTCAGTTATTACCCTAAACCACATGGAAAACAACATGCACCTGTTCTTTACTATGGAAAACAACATGCACCTGTTCCTACCTGATGTTTCATTGTTCTTTTTGCAGCTGTTCACTGATATTTGTCCTAATGAAGAGTTCCTGCCTAGAAATTCAGCTCCCAAATATGCTTCTGATGATGACTTCGATTCTGCAGAGTAAATCCAAACTTGCAGAGGTAAATATTTTCATGTGGAGCTTACACTGTTTACACATGTTTAATTCATTAGTTATTAATTGAAAATAAAACATTCTTTGCACATGGAGTACTCATAGTACCTTGTTGCATATGAAAGTATGGAACATATCAAAACCTTTGCAAGTGAAACTTTGTGCGATTTAATTATGTTTATACTGTTATATATAAACCCTGTAATCAACTATGAGTTTGTGCCATGGAAATTTTTGGTACAATTTTCTCCTTACCACCTGTTCATTGATTAATATAAACATGTGATGGACAACATAAATACCAAGAAAGCTATGAAGAATTTTGAACAAAATGTCAGGAGATGCATAACTATTTCAACATTACAGCACTACCAACAGAGCCTTCAATACTTTGATTTCATCTGCTGGTTGGATTTTTTTAATTACAACTAGCCTAGAGCCCGTGCGGTGCAACGAAAAACAAATTGAGTTTCTACCATATTAAATCAATTAATAAGCACTTATTTAGTCCAAGTAATACTATGATTTTCCTTATTAAACAAGTATATAATTTTGAAATTTGAGAAGAGTCATTAATGAAATGGGAGTGGACTCATTAAAAGGTGGTATAATACTATAGATTATAGAATTCACATGCCATATACATCCTTACTAGTGAATAGTGATAGGTAAATTCCAGCAACTAGTGCTGCCAACTCCTGCTTTGAAGCCTGCTTGGGCCTCAGTCATTTTTTTTATTATTTTGAAATCCTATAATGCAAAAGACTAATGACGGTGGTGATAACCGATAGATAATAAAGTAAAGTGGCACACTCTTTTCTTGTGATGTTCTTGTGCCATAGGCCTATCGTATTCTCATTGATTGGCTTGGATAGTATACTATACTGGCTCACACGGCTGTGTCCTTCGGAAAAGTCGAGATAAAGAAAAACCAGGCTGCATATGTTTTACAGTGATATTTTTGTCGGTAACAGATTTTTGCTTGTCCTGAATAGAGAGGTTCTTGTTATTTTTGGCAGGGCTTTGCATTCTACATGACAAAGATATCGTTGAAGATAGCTACATGGTTCCATCTTACAGTGTTCCCCGAAGTCACAGTAAGAAATATTGCAGCAAGGGGAGCCCTTTACCTTGTTGAGATTTGCCAGATTTCTCTTTGACTAGGTTGCAGATACCTACATTGTTCCATCATTGGTATGACATGTCATGCTACTGGTAAAACATTGAGAGAGAGAGGATGCAGATGTCTTTGGCATATTGACATTTGGAGAACATCATACCACATGAACCGCTTAATGTGATTACTACATCCATGGTTCTCTGAATTCTGTGCTGAATTTTCTGGTACATACTAATCCCTTCGTTTTATATTATAAATCATTTTGACTTTTTTAGTCAAACTTTAGGTTTGATTAAGTTTATAGAAAAAAATTAGTAACATTTACAAAATCAAATTAGTTTCATTAAATGTAGCATTGAATATATTTTATTTTATATTGAAAATATTGATATATTTTTTCTACAAACTTGATCAAACATAAATATATTTGGCTAGAAAAAAGTCAAAGCGATTTACAAGCGATTTACGGAGAAACGGAGAGAGTACATAGGAAGGATACTACTGAGTTGTATGCTAAATCTGTGAATTTTTGGTGAGCTGCCTGAATCATTGTACAAGAGACGACAGAAATGGATATCAAAAGAGGTCCCTCCGAAAGGAGGGAGTTGAACCGCTGAGCTGAAGCATTACATGCATCCTTGATCGATCTGTACGGTCATTTTTCTGTTTCAATGGCTGCAAATCTACAGAGAATCCTGATCTGTTTTTGTTGTTTCGTTTGGGAGAGCATGAGGCACTGCTCATGAATTTTGGCCAAAAAATTTAATTTCTGTGTGGTTCTTACATTCTGTCTTCTTGAAATATCTTGCCTTAATTCTCAAATTTGTGAAAACTAACTCTTTTGAAAACAAATCATGTCCAGAGATTACATATGCATGGATTGAAATATTTTGCTAAAGGGGTTCAAATTCTTCGTCCACGACTATGCACGCGAGAGTTTTCCTTTAGTCAAATCAGGATTCAAAGTTGGTTTTCGCCTCTCGTAGGTAGTAGCTTGTGTCAAGAGGTGCACTTCACTTGTGTGTGTGGATGCGTCTTTCATGTAACAATGAAAAGGAAATATTTTACTACAACGGATAAATATATATTATCTAATCAACTCAACTATTTGAATTTTATAAGATTATAAGATTAAAGATGATTACGATTTGGATTCCACGTAGGCTCTTAATCGCGCGAGAGATTAAGAGAAGCGCGACGCAACCGATCAGTCGCTTCTCCCAAACTCTCGCCTCGTCTTCTTCCTCCGCTGCGCGGAAGCTTCTAGAAGCCTCTCTCCTCCTCGGCTCCCTCCCCTCCGGTCGCGGATGCCGCGCTGATCCCCTACGCCGATATCGCGCGCGATGCTGGCGTCCAAGGTCTTGTCCAGGCTCGCGTCGCCGTCTTCGCCTGCTTCACCGCGCGCCCTGTCTTCTTCAGCATCCGCGGCGGCGGCGAGGTACCTCCTGCCGAGCTCTGGGATGCCAGCCCTAGAAAGGTTGCCGGCTCACTCCAGTGGCGGCGACGCGCGGCCCGGTGCCGGGCTCGCCGAGACCGGATGTCGCGCGGCTGGTGAGCCGCGGCCGCTGCCGTGCTCTTCTCCTTCAGGCGAACCCCCGTAAGTCTGCCTCGGCGTTCTGAATTTTGTGATTCTCTTGTGCTCTACTGCCTGCACCTTATCTGAATCACTGAATAGATTTACGCATTTAGTAAAATGTTTGCCCCAAAAATGATAAATTGGAATTCTAGCTTCCATAGCCATCATTCACTCACTCACGTCAAAATTGTCCCCTTCTTTCGTAATCTTTTTCCTTGAGAGCTAAATTTCGTGTTTGTGATAGGGAAGAAAATCCCTGCACAAGACTGATTTATCAGAGACAGCCAGCACCGCATCGGGGCAAGTTGTCTTTCGGAGAGAATCGTCATACTATATATTCAAATGGTCGTTCACAGAATCAGCAGAACTACAGATATTTTTCATCTTCTTCTGGCCAACAGAGTATAGGAATTGGTAACAAGGTGGGGAGCCATATGTTAATAAGCTTCTACTGACACAACTTGATATTTTCAGCCTAATAAGTGCATAACCTTTTGTCTTTTTGAAAGGAAAAGTACAACCATTTTTGTTATAGAAGAATTATTTCCCTCTGAATTTATTGACTGGAGGGAACATGTTTCCAGATTATACATGGTCTTCCAAGGAGTGTAAAAGTTGTGGAAGTTGGGCCACGAGATGGGCTACAGAATGAGAAGAACATAGTGCCAACACATGTAAAGATTGAGCTCATACAGAGACTGGCAACCTCTGGATTATCGGTTGTTGAGGCAACTAGTTTTGTCTCTCCAAAATGGGTACCACAGGTAATATTTTTATAGACTAATTTCGGTTTAGCAATTAGCATACATTAGATGCTTCTTACACATATCTCATATGATTTGATATTTTAAAGATCACATCCACCCTTTTTTCTATAATATTTATTTGACTTCCATGATTTTTGGAAGGATTTTTGTACTTGATAATTTTAAGAAAAGTTTGGTGCTAGCTCTGTTAGAAATACAGAGCACTGTATGTTATGGAACAGCCATAGTTTTGCATACGGTTATCGATTGTTAACATGATCTGCTTATGCCCAGTGATGCAATTGCTTCTAGCATTATAATAGCCAATGTCATGTTTCTTCCAAAGAATTAAATTGTTGTTTCTCTTATTAAAATCCAGAGAAATGTGCGTTTTATAAAGGACACATGCATATTTTTCAAGTAACTAAATAAAAATAGATGAGATGCAGCAAACATGGCACACGGAGAACAAGTATAATCTAGAAATAAGCATATGCTTGTGGCTTCCGGCATACTTATCATTGACCTAAGCAAATTGTTTCACCGCACCAAGTTCCAGTTAACTTGTAATGGAGTATTGGAGTGACAAGAAAAATTGAAAAATGTAGGAGTCTCTCAATAATACTTTGCTGAACTTGAATCATTGTCCATCCATCGTTTCCAGATTTATGGTTTTGTATGTATATTACTTGCTTGCTGCTTCATGTACTTGACCATTATTTAACTATAATCTAATTTTTCTTCTGTTTGTTCATTGGTTTATTTACCCATCACATCTTTACCATTGAGTTGCTCAATAATTTCTTGTTTCTAATTGTAGCTAGCTGATGCTAAGGATGTGATGGATGTAGTCCGGAATATTGAAGGTGTAAGCCTTCCTGTATTGACACCAAACCTTAAGGTAATATAATTTGATTCAGATAACTTTTGAGTACATATGTCTGTTTACCTCATTTCACATTTATTCTGTTCATTGGTAATCAGGGATTTGAGGCAGCTCTTGCAGCAGGTGCAAAAGAAGTTGCAGTATTTGCGTCAGCTTCTGAAGCATTTTCCAAGTCAAACATAAACTGCACCATTAAAGAGAGCCTTGCTCGCTATAAAGATGTTGCTCTTGCAGCAAAAGAGCTAAAAATCCCCATGCGAGGGTGAGTTATGTGACATTGTAGCCTGATGTTGCATCAAGTTTAATTTCTACATTTGCAAATATCAGGTGTGTTTGTATGAAATAATAATGAACAAGTAAAGTAATCTGGATTTGATTTATTCTGTTGAATAACCAACCAGTCTACCTGTTGCCTCTGGCATCAGCTCACTAGCTAGTCTAGTGTATGATTTATCTTTTTCTGGATGGTATTTCAGTTTACCAGAGTTTTATTCCAGGATAAACCTGTATAAATAGCTTATACAAAATAGTGTGTGTTAATAGTAGCTCATTTGCATAAATTAGTAGTAGATGCTAACACAAAGATAAACTGGAAAGTCTTCACATGCATGGTTTGGCATAATGGTGTGGGCAAATCTGATTTATAGAACTACCATTTGGTTAGAACTTAGAAGAGATATGTGAGCATAATCAGTTACTGAACTTAACATTCTCTTCATTTTGTACTGGTTCTTGGAGCAAAACATGTTGATATCTAGTTCCTTTACTTGACAAGAATATAGGTATGTTTCTTGTGTGGTTGGATGCCCAGTAGAAGGATATGTGCCACCGTCAAACGTAGCTCATGTGGCCAAAGAGCTTTATGACATGGGCTGCTATGAGGTTTCACTGGGTGATACAATAGGCGTTGGTACCCCAGGTACTGTTCATATAGCCTAATTTCCATGTCCAGTTTTCTGTGCTCTATATTATCTATAGCTTCATTTAGCTGCTGCAAGACTTCATTACATTTGTTAGACAAAAAATATTTCTTGCTGCGGGACAGTTTGGTTCTAAACAGCTCACCCCCTACAATCTTCTGAAGATTGTATATAGGTTTTTTAAGGAGATTGTACGTCCTAGTTATTACCAGGACATTTGTTATTTCAGTGCATCATGATTAATATTTTTTCTGTTCTTATCAATACTTACCTGAAAAAAAGAAAACATCACATAAAAGGAAAACACCATCCCAAACCATGTAATTCATGCAAATGCCAGTAGCCTCTTGGCTCTTTTTTAAAAAATGTTACACATAGAAGTTTTTGTCTACTAGCTTTGGCTTCTTCTCCAGCTTCATGATCTCATTACTAGCCGGGTTTTAAACAGTTTGCTTCCTCCATCTATCCAGGCACCGTTGTTCCAATGCTTGAGGCTGTTATGTCCGTTGTTCCCAAGGAGAAGCTTGCTGTCCATTTCCACGATACCTACGGCCAATCGCTTTCAAATATCCTCATCTCTCTCCAGGTAATCATCCACCAGATACCTAAACAAATCACCACACAGAGCCAAATGGTTGTGAACTTGTAACAACAAAGAATCATATGTAATTGATCATGTCCTCTGCTCTCTCCTTTTTTCCCCTCATCTCCGATGTGCAGTGGCCAGGATATGTATTCCATTTCTCTACTGAAAAATGCTGCATGCTTTCTTACCAATGATTACTGTATTTGCCTTTGAATCAGATGGGTGTGAGCGTCGTGGACTCCTCCGTAGCGGGTCTCGGAGGCTGCCCATACGCGAAAGGTGCGTCCGGCAATGTGGCGACGGAGGACGTGGTGTACATGCTGAACGGGCTGGGGATCAGCACCAACGTCGACCTGGGCAAGGTGATCGCCGCCGGTGAGTTCATCTGCAACCATCTGGGACGCCAGTCTGGGTCCAAGGCAGCTATCGCTTTGAGTAGCAAGGTTACTACTGCCAACGCCTCCAAACTGTGAAGAACATACAATTGTACGATGAATAAAAAAAGAGGATGCATTCCAAACATACAATTGTACGATGAATAAAGGCAAAATTGGTTCCATGCTATTAAGGTGAACCGAGATTTTTGGGTGCCACAAAACTAAGATCGGGATCTTCGTGTGCTATAAAATCAATTTTGCCATAAATAAATGGACTGATGGGATTGTTGATTGATATATATGGCCAGCTTTTCCTGAAGAACTTAAGCTGATGTTTCGGTTGGTTCATGAAGTGGGTTTTAAAGACCTAGCTAGCAGAAATTAGAAAGAACAGTGCGCATTATTTTCTACTATAACGTTTTAACGCGACTTGTTCAATATTGCACTTGCACAGCCACACATTTAAAAAGAAAAGGAATGGGTGGCATATTTGGGTTCAGTAATCGACGATGTACATAACTACAATGAAATGGATAAAGAGGATACAATTGACTTTGAGCCCGTTTAACAGAAGACACCATATAATTAGGACGAATGCTACAATCTCACTCGCCCAGAAACAAAGTGAACCATTGTTTCATTTCCAATTTCAAATCAAACGTTTAAATAGCAATATCATTTACACTAGCTTGTTAAACACAATGTTACATAGCTAATGCGTTCCTGAATGTTGAACGGACTGTTGCACTCAGCCTCAGGGCTTACTTCAATTATATACTTGATGGAGCCCATGAGGTAATACCAAAATGTTTGCACCAGTCCACTCAAAAAATGATCAGTCAGTCAAGCCTCCCTATATAAGTCGAGTTGTCATAATGTTTTGCTGAACTCCCCTGGTGGAAGCACAAGGCCTTTTCCGTAGGCCGCTAACAAAAGAGCCTCTGCTCGCCCTGCATAATAAGTGTAAAGACACCATTGAGCTATCGAAGGAACATGTATCATCATCTACTCTCATGGGATGCTTGAATTAAATGGATTAAAGCTAACTATGTTACACAAGAAAACTTATTTAACTCATCCATGTAGGTCATGAATTTTAACACATACACAACCTACAGATTTGATGCAAAATATGAGCTAACATACGCAGTGCACACTGTCAGTGTGAAGTGTGAAGCATGTCTTTCTTTTGCTTTGATGTGCACTTAGGCAAGACAGACAAAGGTTCTTTTCATTGTCTCTGACATATATCGGCTTGTTTATTCATGTGTATCAGTCAATTTTGCTTCAAATGTTCAGCTGAACTAGAAGAAACAAAAACATGGCGAGATAATGAACTATGCGCTAAAAATAGAAATAATGAGCTGAAAATGGTCTTATTGCAACAAAAAGAAAACTTATATCAGCAGGTGTGCTCAAGAACAAAACTGTGACATAGGCAGTAAAAGTTTCACGGTAGTAAGATGTATACCGTGATGTTTCTTCCTATTCAGGGACAGAGCCTTGTCTGGGAACAAGATTGAAGCAGCTTGCCTGCTATCATCCTGTTAGAGATCAGACAGATGACCATAAGAGGGCTATAAAACAGCAATAAGATATTCTACTTCAACACTAGCTGTATTGAGTTATTGACATTTGAAATCATGTTAGATCTGGAATTAGTAGGACAAGATCAAAAGCTAACAACAGAGACCTCACTGAGATATGAAGGTAATATTTTTTAGATATTTAATTCATGAACTTGTATATAGGAAATATTTCAGTGCTCTCACGAAAATGAATAAATGTGGAACTCTAAAAGTGAATTGAATGCCTAATTTGTGACCACATACTACTCACTACCAACAACTGTATAGAACTTCCCTTATTTACACTACAGACAAAAAGAAGCAACAAAAACTTCAGGCCCGCCATATAGAAACAACAAGAAGACAGACACATGTTATCTTCATAGCCCTGGTAACGAAGTGAGACGTCAATCCCCTCCCATCTTCTTGTTAAACTCCGTTAGTCCATTATACACAACATGTCATGTACTTCAGCCCTAAGCCAGCTCCCAGCCGCATCCCCATTTTGGCCTCGTTATGTTTATGTCGTACGGTGTGTTCATTTTAGTTCACACCTTCGTTTAACTAATTTGGATGCCTTGTTATATATTCTACAGAACCTCTCCGATACCTCCAGGTTAACAAACAACCAAGTCTACTAGAGATTGTACAAACAAAGAGTCATAAAGCAACTTTATGTTCCATACTTCCATATGACTAGAGTAACAAACCTTAGGTGATCTGCTTCGTGTTAACCCAAAATAAGCCTTCCAGGTCTGTGATGCAACTGGGACAACTGAAAAACCACATGCAACTAGAGCAGCAATCCACAGGCCATACGAAAAACCTGTACTCCACCATCCCTATATGATTTTAAAAAATCAATAACAGAACAGAAAATAATTGCTGGAATTCACATTGCACCACATGGTGTGAACATATTCAAATTATGAATTAATTTCAAATTGAAGTTCATTGTTTTAGTGTAACTCTAGCTTCCGCTTATGTGAGAAACATCCTCAGGACCATGATATCTCGAACTGTCAAGGGCAAATTATTTCTATTGTTTTGAGCCATTGCAATTGTATAAACATATTCAGTAAAAAAGACATAGTAGAGCAGTGCTATCCAATCGCATACATTCTCCAACAATCAATGTGCGGGACATTAGTTTGATATTGTTGGCACAAGAATTCCTAGTGAATGGCGGAATGCGGGGAAGGATAAGAAAGTACCAGCTTTCCATCTGATGGAAATGGGCTTGACTTCTCAATGTATGCCGTCGTGCCTACAAGGTAGCAAAAACAGATGATGACCTCATGATTCGAAACAATGTATTGTCTCCACATAATGCATATCTAAAAGAAGAATGCAATAACTATGAATGATCATAAGAGTGATGATCATAATGCCCCTGTCCCTTGTGCTGAATACTGTCGGCGATCACCCGGACGATGAACTCGCCGGAGATCAACCTGCTTGATCCTGAAACGCACTTGGATTGTATAGAACACGATGAACACAAGTGAACACGGTGAACTTGGTGCCGCTCCAAAACCAGCAGCGATTTTCATTTACTTGATTGCAATCTATAGGAAAAACAAGTTAGATCGTGTGACGCCTACGCATCTACCGGACCACGCCATCCCATGGCCAGCGCTAGTGCCCACGAACACCCTACAAACGCGCCCACGTCGCAGTCACCACGACGGGCTCAACTTGGCGCCAACGAAACAGGGCGCAACCGAAAACAGAGAAGAACTAAAACCGCGGGAAAAGAAACTAATTCCTAGATACATGGCGATCGATCAAGGTTTAAATCACAACAATCTTCCCCCCTAAGCCTTGATCAATTCACCTGGGATATTCTTGACGCCGATCAACGCGCGCAGCTCCTGGAAACACGCACGCCCGAGCGCCTTGGTGAGGATGTCCGCGATCTGCTTCTCAGTTGAGATGAAGCCGATTACAGTCTTGCCCCCGTTGACACACTCCTGAATGTAGTGATACTTGACGTCGATGTGCTTCGAACGGTCGTGGAAGACGGGGTTCTTGGTGAGGGCGATGGCGGATTGGTTATCCACACGCAGTTCCGGCGCTCCAACCTTGTCGCCGGTGAGATCAGCTAGGAGACGAGCCAACCACACGCCCTAGCATGCCGCGGTGGCCGTGGCGATATACTCTGCCTCGCAAGAAGACAGAGCAACGACCTTTTGCTTGGCTGATTGCCAAGTGATGGGGCTCCTGCTGAGGAAGAAGATGATGCCGGTTGTGCTCTTTCGAGTATCGATGTCGCCGGCGTGATCGGCGTTGCTGTAGCCCAGCAGCTCCACCTCCTTCTGTTCTCCTCTAGCATAGTGTAGACCATGTCCACGGGTTCCCACGATGTACCGTAGTACGCGCTTCACCGCCGTCAGGTGCTCCTCATGTGGTGTCTCCATGAAACGGCTCAGGAACCCAACGGCGAACGCGATGTCCGGCCGGGTGTGCACCAAATACCATAGTCCCCCGATGATTCTCCGATATTCAGTGGGATCGATGGCTGGTGTAGCGCTCTTCTTGCTTAATTTTAGCCGTGGCTCCATGGGTGCTTGCGCGGGGTTGCAATCCTGAAGCCCGGTGCACTCTAGCAGCTTCTCCGCATACGCCGCTTGCCAGAGCGTGATCCCGTCGGCGCCCTATGTCACCTCGATTCCGAGGTAATAAGAGAGCAAGCTGAGGTCGCTCATGCGAAACGCCATCTTCATCTCGGCCTTGAACACAACAATGTCATCCTTGTCGTGGCCAATGATGATGAGGTCGTCGACGTACACGCTGACGATGAGTCGCGATGCCCCCTAGGTGCGCGTGTACACGCCGTGCTCCGAGTTGCTCCTCTGGAAACCAAGCGATACAATTGTTGCATCAAACTTGGCATTCTAGGCCCTGGGCGGTTGCATCAAACCGTACAAGGCCTTGCGAAGACGTTAGCACCTTGTGCTCCTCGCCGTCGACGATGAAGTCGGCGGGCTGCTCGATGTACACCTCTTTGAGCTCGCCGTTGAGGAACGCGCTTTTCACGTCCATGTGATGGACCTCCCAGCCTCGGTGCGCAGCGAGCGCGAGCATAAGTCGCACTGATTCCATGCGCACCACCGGCGCGAACACCTTGTCGTAGTCGATGCCGGCGCGCTGGACGCAGCCCTTCACCACCAGTCGTGCCTTGTGCCTGATCACGTTGCCAAGCTCGTCGTGCTTCACCTTGTAAACCCACTTGAGGCCTATAGCATGGTGACCGGGTGGCAGATCCATGAGCACCCAAGTGGCGTTGTCAGTGATGGCGTCCATCTCCTCAATCATGACCGCCCGCCAGCATTGCTCGCGTTCCGCGACGGCGAACGACGATGGCTAATCCACGGATGTAAAGTGGAGCTCATTGTCGAGGACGCGTTGTGCCAGGCCTGGTGTAGGGGCTGCGCTGATAATGGCGTCGATGGCGCGGAACCGCAGTGGCGCCTCGTCGTCGTGGTCGTCGTCTAGCTCCAGGTGTTCGGTCGGCGGCAGCGTGACATGTTGGACCGGCGAGGGCAACGGTGTTGGGGTCAACGTCGGAGCCGCGTGCGCGGTTGGCGCGCTAGTGACACCTCAGAGTACTCGACGACGAACGGCTTGGGGTCGGTGTCGTCCCCGTTGCTCTGTTTGTCCCAGCTCCATTCCCCTGTTTCGTCGAACACGGCGTCCCTGGAGATGACAACACACTTGGTGTTTGGGTCGAAGAAGCGATACGCCTTGGAGCCGTATTTGTAGCCGACGAAGATCATCGGATTGCTGCGATCCTCGAGTTTCTTCAGGCCAGGGCGCGTGTTCTTGACGTGGGCGACGCACTCGAACATCTTGAAGTAGTGCACAGGCAGCTGCTTGCCGTGCCAGGCCTGGTATGGCGTCACCCCGTCGAGGGCGCGCGTCGGCGCGTGATTGAATGTGAACCGCGATGTTGACGGCCTCGTCCCAGAAATATCCTGGCAACTTCTTCGCCTTGAGCATGCAACGTGCCATGGCAACGATGCTCTGGTTCCGGCGCTCCACCACTCCATTTTGCTGTGGGGAATAGGGAGCGGTGAGCTGCCGGTGGACGCCTTGCTCCGCACAATAGCGCCCAAACTCAATGGAGGTGAATTCCCCCCCACGGTCGGTGCGGAGGGTTTTTAACTTGCACCCGATCTCCACCTCCACGCCAGCCTGGAAGTTCTTGATCGGCGAGGCCGCGTGATCCTTGCTAGGCAACAAAACCAGCCACATATAGCGACTGAGGTCATAGACAAGTAGCAAGAAGTATTTGTTACCGCTTGGCGTCTTCGGTGAAATGGGACTGCACAGGTCACCGTGGACAAGGTCGAGGACACCGCGCGCACGTCCTTGTGCTTGGTCAGGGAATGGAGCTTGACGGTGCTTGCGGGCGAGGCAGGCGTCACACACCTGCTCGACTTGCTCCAACGGCAGCAGTCCGCGCACCATGTTGTGGTTGGCGAGCCGACGTAGGGATTGGAACTCGATGTGGCCGTACCGGGCGTGCCAGCGCCATGCCACCTCGGTGCTGTGGGCAACGAGGCACACCGGCTGCCCAATTTGTAGGTTAACCGTATACAGGCGCGACGGTGAACGGTTGACGCGGATCAACAGCTTGCGCCCCTGTTTGAAGACGCGGAGGACACCGTGCTCGATGTCGGTGCGGCACCCCACCTCGTCGAGCGGCCCAATGCTGATGATGTTGGTAGTGAGGCGGGGTAGATAGTAGACGCCAGTCAGCTGGCGATGCTCCCCGTTCTTGCAATTGAACACGACGGAGCCGCATCCTTCGATTTCGGCGACGGAGCCGCATCCTTCGATTTCGGCGACGAAGCCATCACCGAAATGTACGGTGCCGTAGATGTCGCGGCTGAGCTCGGAGAAGACGAAGTGGTCGCCGGTCATGTGGTTCTTCGCCCTGGTGTCCAGAACCCACCAATGGGGCTCCGCAGTGGCGCTAGGACCCAGCTGCGCGAAGACCTTGGGCTCGTCGATCTCGACCCGACGGTGGGGCAAAATAGAGGATGGGGATGGCGACGAAACAAAAGGGGAAATTTTGGCCTTACCCGACGCGATTTCCACCTGGGCCATCATTAGGGTGGCTTGCACCTCTTCTCCCTCGGCGGTGTGAGCTACAGCCTTCTTTGGCTTGTTCGGGCAGTCCCTAGCCCAGTGGCCGACCTTGTCGCACCGGAAACAGGGGGTTTTCGACGGTTTGTTTGTGTCGCACGGAGCGCCGCCGCCGCCGCCTCGCCGCTATCTCCCCCGCCTTTTCTCGCCGATGCTAGAGCTGCTGCCGTCGCCAATTTTGAGTTCGGCTCTCCATTCTTCCTCGCAGAGCAGCAAGCGGCCCTGCTTATCGTAGACGGCTTCGCCGGCGGCAGGGGCCTTTTTCTTTTGCACGCGCTCCTCCACTTGGCGAAGGTGGCCCACCACCTCCTCCACCGGTGTGTCCTCGATGTCGAGGAAGGTTTCGATGGCGATGGCGATCTGAGAAAGATAGTCGGGAACCGCCTGCAACAAACGCTTGTTAATCTCGGCGTCGATGACAATGCAGCCAAGGGTGCGGATGCGGTTGGCTAGGGCGACGATGCGCATGGCGAAATCATCTACTGTCTCGCCGTCGTTGAAGGAGATGTCCCCGAACTCCTTCAGCTAGCCGGCATTCGATTCGCGCACCCGCTGGACGCCGACGCGTACGGTCTTCACCGCCTCCAGGCAGACCGCGCCAGAGAGCCAAGCATCTCCAACGGCACTGCTCGCAGAATGGCTGCGAGCGCGAGGCGATCCTCGCGGTACTCTGCTTCTTCGCACTCCTCCGGCTCGACAACATGCCAGAGGCCCTGGGCTTGGAGATTAACCCGCATCAGGAGCGCCCACTCCTGAAAATTGACGCAGGTGAGCATCTAGTAGACAACGTTGCCGCCGCTGCTCTCCTTGATGACGCGCTCGACGACGACGCTGCCGGTGCGACGACCGTGGCGTGGCGGAGGCGATATAGAAAGGCGTGGGTTGCGTCGTGGTGGTGGTGATGGCGATTGGTTGCCGGTAGACGTAGAGTGAACCGACATGGCCCCGGTGAGCGAAACGCTCTGATACCAATTGTCGGCGATCACCCGGACGATGAACTCGCCGGAGATCAACCTGCTTGATCCTGAAACACACTCGGATTGTATAGAACACAATGAACACAAGTGAACACGGTGAACTTGGTGCCGCTCCAAAACCAGCAGCGATTTTCGTTTACTTGATTGCAATTTATAGGAAAAACAAGTTAGATCGTGTGACGCTTGCGCATCTACCGGACCACGCCATCCCATGGCCAGCGCTAGTGCCCACAAACACCCTACAGACACGCCCACGTCGCGGTCACCACGACGGGCTCAACTTGGCACCAATGAAACAGGGCGCAACTGAAAACAGAGAAGAACTAAAACCATGGGAAAAGAAACTAATTCCTAGATACATGGCGATCGATCAAGGTTTAAATCACAACAAATACAACACGAAGCAAACCAGCACCACCCACAAAAGAATGCAGTAAGCAGTATAAGTTGCACGCATCTGTCCATACCAGGAGGCGCATCGAGGCCACGGAGCAGCTCGATGATGGATTTGGTGTCCAAGCGCTTCCGGATGAACTCTGACACCACTATGTGCACGAACGGGTTATCAAACACCTGCAAGATGAACGCCCTTGCTCAAGCACACAAGTTGTACGCACAGAACGCGAGTCCTACTGAGCACCGCGCCGCCGAGCCATACCTGCGAGGACCCGTCGGGCGAGAGGACGGCGATTGCGCCGCCCGTATCGGGATCCACCCCAATAGCCCAGCCGTTGGAGGCTGCGGAGGCGGCCTCACCGTCGTCGACCGGGAGCAGCGAGAGGGAGGCCAGCCAGGGATCCCTCGTATCGGCGTCCGCCAGTAGCTTCGCCCGTGCCCTGGCCCTAGCGGGGAACCTGGAGGGCCTCACCGGGGCGGCGGCGGCCGGAGCGGCCACGCGCCGGCGGCAGCTTCGGGAGCGGAAGGGCGGGGCGAAGAAGGCCGCGGCGGCGTCCCACTGCAGGGTGGAGCGGCGGAGTGCGGTGGAGCGGAGCGCGTTCATGTCGTCCTGGCTGCCGGCGGGAAGAGCGGCGGCGGCAGTGGCGACGGTGGTGGCGGCCGCTGCCATAATTAATTCGAAATGAGGGAAGCGGCGGCGGAAGGGAGAGGGAGGGGTTTTGGGGGATAAGGCGTCAGAGGAGGACGCAGGCGTGGCGATGGCTTTTGCTCACCAATTTCCTCTCCTTGTTTATTTTGCTTAGTTTTCTTGGCTTTTCTTAATTGCAAAGGTTTTTTTGTCAAATTAGACATTTCTGTTTTAAAAACAAATTAAAAAGTTGATTTTCAAATCCTCTTCGGAGGTTTAGTTGAAGTGATTTTGTGCATTTGACGTAGTGAAAAATGAAAATGTGCATGATAAATGTATTATGTAAGGTACATAAATCCAAAAACGCATTTGTGACTTGCAAGATATAATATCACGGAAACGATGTTATTTTTAATTTTATTTTATTTAGAAGAGAGATGCATATGTGTTTTTAATAGAACTAGAAAGGTTTTATGCGCTATGCCGTGCAAAAAAAGAATTAGACAGAAAATATTATAGAAACGATTAGGTATTTAATATATATATATATATATATACTCCATAAGTGATGATTTACATTGATTAAAAACACTAATATACTGACAAAAAATAAAGTAGTTGCCTCTTTCTAGTGAGAACTCATGGTCACAAGATTCATTTATAAGTCCATGCGCATTCTCCTCATCTGCTATTTCAATCCACAACAAAAACAAAATGACAGCTTTCGTCCTACAAACATGAAATAAATGGTTATGTCTATGTCAGATGATATGATGCACATTGTAATTTCATTATAGAGCAGCATGGACTGAAGAGTGGATAAAACTAATAGAAACATAAAAGAAGAATATATATTATAAAATATAGCACAGTCTCTAGCTATTTTTAATCAAAATAAATAAGTAAATAAAAGAATATATAATATATGAAAATATGTAAGAGCAACAAGGAAAGCCTATGTATTATATTAAACTCTGAAAGCCTATGTATTATATTAAACTCTGAAAAGTGCTCTAGAATGATATAAGACCAACACCTCATGGGCTGTTAAAATTTATAAACGAATTGCTCGTTAAAAGAGTAAACTATGATAGGAAAAAATTATGCTAGATACATACTAAAAAACCAAGATTTATAACCATTAAAATTAAACCACCATACATATTAATTCAGTTTTGAAAAATATGTCGATTTGGCATGTATTTCTGTATGGCCACTAATCTTCACAGATTAAATAACATTATTTTATATTATATTGATATGCTTTTTATGGAAAAAATAAAACAAAATCCAACCATCCAAAACCAAACTGCCATCAATAATCAAACCAAATCTATATATATAAGAACTATGAGCCTAGTGAACTCACATAAACACAAAAAAAAACTTATTTTACAACACAATTGACCTATATATTCATCAATCTCGAACGGCATTGTGTGACACAATGATCTAAGAGGCCAAGAACATACACTTGGTTTTCTATAACATATCCATCAAACGAAAGTTAAGTTGGAAGTGGCTTAAGTTTCACTTAATCTTTATATCTGAATAATGCACCATCATGAAGAAAAGATCCATATGAATAAAAAAATATACTGCTAGTAGGCAGTAGTAGGTCATAACACAAGAAATGGTGGGTTATGCCATAGCTCCATAGCATCTTAAAGCCCCTTTGATTCATATGATAGACAAAGCACACGAATAGGAAATACTCAAGAATTAAAGTGGTGTGCTTCTCTAATCCTATAGAAATAAAAAAAAGGAAAATGTAATATGAATCCTTTGATAGTGACATAGGAAAAAAGGAAAGTTTACAAAGAGGTTATACCTCTTGGCATTTTTCCTATGAAAGTGAAATATAGAAACATAGTCCTATGAAAAGTTCATTTTCCTTTCCTAGACTTTTCATATTCCTTTCCTATAAGTCTAAGGGAGACGTAGGAAGAAAATTCTATAAGAGAATCCTATGACAATCCTTTGCCACTCCTATGAATCAAAGGGGTGCTAACACCGTAAAAAATGTTAGAAAAGTTAGCTGACAGATGTACTAAACATAATCCTTATAAATATATTAATTGTAGATTTTCTCATCACCTACACAAACATCACTTCACTTTAATTAGAAGTAAAAGAACATTCACAGCCCTTGCGGCAGCACCTAGCCACCTACTAATGTGAGACCTTATTTCAAGAAAACATAGATACTATGGTCACTAACTAAAACTACTGTACCAAAATTAAAACCAGCCACAATATGTTGACAACAAAGAGAGCCACTTATGTTCTTTTGGCTAAGTAGTGGGCTTAACTCTCTCATGCTGAATGTGTACGTTAACTGATGCTTGGTGCAGTCTACTATCCTTGCACAAAAAAGTAAAGCGATAGAAATGAAATAGCTATGGATGCAGATGTGATACTGAAGAGGCAACCATCTTAAACATCATAGAGGATAATAAAATATTATTTGGAACTTATGCTAAGCAGGTGTAAATGATGATATGTAAACCCTAAATTCTAATGTAATATGCACTAAATACCTTGTTTCATCTCTAAGACTATATGTCCTGTAACTGAATCTGCATATAGCACTGAAAAGCTGAAAAGTGACTAAGATTCAGAGGCCCCGTAAAAAAAGAAAATAAGTACTTAGAGGCAATGCAATGGCATCAACAATAAAGTAGTATTGGTCAGCAGCAGCACATCCACATCACAACAAGCATGAAGCAGAGCAAAGCAGTACAACATATGGAGGGACGAAGGAGGCTTATTGCCTTGAGGCGACGGAGTTGTCCATGAAGCCTGGGATAGCGTCCAGGTAGATTTAATCTAACTGGGTTATCAACTATTTAATTAGACGCCATCGGTCTGCAACAATGGTAGGATAAGTAATCATTAAGTTCCCAAAACGAACAACCAACAAATCGGATATCACTTATATGCCTATAGATGAGGGTGCAAATATTGTAGCAGGAATGCAACCAACAAAAAACAGATGAGAGGAGAAAGAACTCTAAGCAAAATGCCAAAATGCAATTAGGATAACAACCTCGGTGGAGAAAACCCTAAATCCTTGGCATTCACTATCAATTTCCCTTCATGGTTCCTGGATGGGAGCCAATACAGTTGCGGCCAGCGTGAACATACGTGGTGTGAAGCGCTCTACTAGCACCTAGGACCCACATGCCATGCCCAACGATGGTGGCCTGGTGAAGAGGGAAGTATAGGTGGCCAGATGGGCCAGGCCGTAGTGGGCTAACATGGGCACGCATGTACTGTTCATGGCACGGCACGACACAGATGCAAATGGGTCGGGCTGGCACGACACGATTGGGCGTGTCGTGCTTGGGCTGTTGACCGAGCCCGTGGGCCGGCACGGCACGACACGGTTACTGTACCGTGCCGGTCCGGGCACGGCACGGCCCACGGCACGTCCCGGCCCACGGTGAGGGGAGCTAGCCATCGCAGCGCAGGGTTAGGGTTTGGCGGAGGACGGACGACGTCGACACGGAGTGGATCGGCGCTGAGCCGGAGGACGGACGCCGGCGGCGTCGGTGCGGCGGGTGTTGGCGTGGAGGCGGACGACGGCGACACGGTGGGAGTCGGCGCGGACGGTGTCGGCGCGGAGGCCGGAGGCGAGACAGCGTTAGCGCGGCGGGCGGGCGGGGCGGGGGCGAGCAGCAGCGGCGACACGGACGGCGTCGACGCGGCTGGGTCGGTCGGCACGGTTGGCCGGCATGCCCAGGCTGCGGCGTGATCAGTCGGCCAGGCATGCGGGCGTGGGCGGCCGGCGCGGCAAGATAGGAGAAAAGAATGGGCAGAGATAAAGGGAGTTAGGGTTAGGATGGAGATCAATCAAGAAATATTTGATTTTACCAGAATATCCTTAGTGTATGTAGCACAGTTGCAAAAAGTACTCGTATAAAATGGTAATTTCGTGTTACCGGGTCAAACAGGCCGACCTCAGTCCATGGGCCGTTGGCGTGCCGTGCCGGCACGGGCATGACCCGGCCACCCATGGACCGTGTTTGGGCCGGGGGCATGGCACGGCCCATCACAGTAACCGTACCTAACGAGCCGTGTCATAGCCATGCTTAGGCCGGGTCGGGCCATGTGGCCCATTTGGCCATGTACAGAGGAAAGACAACACGAGTGGTTGGGAGTCTGGGAGAGGGAGACGGAGGTGCGAGCTGAAGGTAGAGACTTCACGGCAACGGCTAACCCTAGCCACCGCCATCGAGATTCGTGGCATGAGAGCGAGCGAGTCAAGGGAGGCAAGGAAGAGGAAGGGGCGATATGGAAAATTATGCTCCCATCGTTTCCACGGCTTGGTAAGGGCATGTACAACAGGGCGTTTTCTCTCGTCTGTAAGTTGGCTCTTTTGCAAAAAAACCCCCTTCGCTCAGCTTGCAGACGGCCATCCGTCGCTTCACGAGACAACGGGGCGTGGCCCGTGCTCCGAGAACAAGCGACGAGTTCGACGCCCCTTGTACGCATCGTCGGCGCGCGAGTCCCTCCGGGATCCCGCGCATGATGTGGCGCGTGAGTCCCTCCGAAATCCATCTGTTCACGCCATTTTCCTCCATATCTCCAATTCGTCCTTCTCCCCAATCCATGGCGGCGGCGGAACGGGATCCGTTGGCGCCGACGGCGGTGGCTCGGGAGAAGAAGAGTACTGCTCAAGGGGCGCGGAAGGGTGACCGGGCGTGGCTCTCCAGAGCGGCCGCAATATCAAGCAGCAGCTGCGTCAATGAAAATGGCGCTCCCGGCAATCATTAGCCACACGACCTGCGCCTTCCAGCGACGGCGCCGTTCCACAGCGCCAGCTCGTTGCCGAGGACCCCCTTCTCGCAACCATCCCCACTCCGGTGCAGCCCTCACCCTCCGCGCCACGCCGTCGCCGGCCACCCATCCCATCCTGGACAGCCTCTCTTCCCCATCGGTGGCGGATGGGGAGGCGGCGGATGCGGAAGACCAAAGTTGGGATAGAGCAGAGAGAGGAGTGATACAGATACAGAACAATGGAGAGATAGAGCAGAGAGAGCAGTGTTGGAGAGATGGAGGAGAGAGATTTTGTTTACTTTGCACTTTGCGCTCGTACATATGTATCTCTCTGAAGAGCGATGGAGTGATCCAGAGAATTCCAGAAAGAGAGAGAAGTTGCACTTTGCACTTTGCACTTTAGAGTGGATTTTACAGTCACTTTGCACTTTGTTTACAGTCACTCCCTAGCTGAGCTAAATTGCCTTTTAGTTTTTTTAGTAGAACAAATCTTCAATTGTCTTTTCTTTCTAATCTTTACATCCATAAGCAAACTTATCGATTGTCTTTTCTTTCTAATCTTCATATTAAATGTATGAATAAAATGTATGAATAGTAACACTATGGTACACGTTGATCTGACTACATGCACAACATTAAAATAGCTTACAGACGGACGTATGGATTGTATGGATTGTTTATGATTGTATGAGTTATCATTTCAGCTGATTGTTTAATATCTTACAAACAACCTCTGTTTATAGGTTATACATGCTCTAAGGACGTGCACCGTGAAGCCATGGACGACGACGGATATGGCCTAAGCATGGAATCAAACAGCTCTTATTTGAACTTTATTAGAAATACTAAAACAAGAAAAGGTTTTCTGCAAAATTTGATGACGTGGATCGGCTAAGCTCACGACGACTCTAGCACTTGTTCATATTTTATTATTTAATGAGGTTAGTGATTAACCACTGGCTTCTATCTCTTACCGATATACTTTCCATATGAATTTATCGAGGTCAGATATGATTGTTCATTTGTTCCCCGTCTATTGAAGCTGTGTCGTGGACTCGTGGTGCATAGAAGTCTTTCATGTAATGAAAAAAAAATTTGGATAAAAATGAAGAAACTAAGCAGGAACTAGGTTTTTTTTACGCTGGATGCAAAGTTAGCATTTAACAAGTAACCCAACCAAGCTAAAAAAATTTAAACAAAAAATTAGTTTTTGTTAAATTTGTCCAGTTTCAGTTTACCACGGTAACTGGGCTTATCACCAGGGTCTAAGCCCCTCAACCCTTCCCAAACGGTAAGAAAACCTGGCCGAAACTTTAACATGATTAGAGTACTTCTCCATGAATCGATGCTAGAACTGATCACAAGCCACAAATTTCTAAAGAATTTTACACTATGATTCCAATGTTTATATATCATCTATCCTACAAGCTGAATTTGGAATTATACATCATCTATAAGGTGAGAGAAATTTAAATATTGACATCGATAACCCGCTAACTACGGCAAATTCTTGCTGACTTCCTAAGCCGACAGCTAGTAAGAGCCGAGTGGAACTTCTCATCAAATCATGGGAGCAGTGGCAAGTGAATAAATTAGCAGCGCACCATTCGTCGCCAATCTGCTGCCTAATGCACCACAGCAGTTGCCTCCTCTTAGAAATATCGCAATGTTTCCAGGGAAGTCAAATTAAGTTAGCTCAACGAGTCTGTGCTTCAAGAAGGATGTTCGTGGCCGTGTTGATGTCATTTCTGGCTCGCATTAGCGCCTGTCTTGCAGCATTTCCATCAAAGCCCATCGAAACCAGCATAGCGATCGAAGATTCTGGGGGCTCCACGACGGGAGCGAATCCAGAAGGCTGATGATTCTATATCAAATAGACAGAATCAAGATGTAAGCATATAGTCATTGGTTTTCTTTCAGGCAGTGCTTAGGAACTCGGTGTTGATAAAGGTTTCATGCCTCGTAGACTATAAACTATAAAAATCAATGGGCTAGGCTTATACCAGTAGAATAATAATTGCATAACGGTAACAGATACGAACCATCAAAACCCATCAAGATGAGACCTGTAACTTAAGTATGAACTTTAAGAACAATGTCGACCAAGGATAACGTCAATCACAACAATTTTGTGCTAGTAACTACAGTCATCTTAATCTTGTTGATGATTACATATATGCATGAGTATTTGATCTATCTATGTACACTTCAGTTACTATGGATCTTCATCATAATGATGGAAGGAATCACAAAATAATCATAATCTCCAAGTGGAATCATTGAAAGATGCATATATGGCAGCTAAGAATATGAACAATTACCCACCAGCTAAGAATACAGATGAAAAGTTCTATTTATCGAAGGATCAATGCACACATAAATCAAACTCCAAAATTAGCTTATCAAAAAACTAACCTGCGCAGCACGGCTTGTACGAGAACTCATGTTTCCGACCAGACTCCTGGAGGGCCGAGATGAACCTCCCGAAGAAGGTGCAAAAATTCTTGCGAAAAATGATGCAATAACCTGGGGCATCTGTACAACGAGCATAAATAGTTAGAAGTGCAGACAGAAAAACAGGCATGTTTTGAGCCTTTGGTCAAATTCTAAAGACAAGGAAATATAACAATAAATAAAAGCTCAGAACCTGTCCCCCCATAAACTTGAAAAGAACAGTGCTACACCAGATCGTACTACTCAAAACTAAGCTAGCTAGCAAATATCCAACTAAAAAAGGGAAACCAGGAAGAAACAACAAAATGCAACAGCAAACAACGTCTGACTAGATGTACTTCACTTAATTCTGCCTGCAACCATATGTCAGCATGGACCATACAGGCAGTACATGCTATTCTTTTCTTCGAAATGATTATCTGATATTTAACAACTGTAGGTGGAGCAGGTAAGGACTAACTCAGCCTGATATTATTTGGTCCAGTTGATTCCATATCATATTGCACTGGCAGCAGTGAGATTTTATTAAAAAAAATACTTCTGATGCCATGACTCTTGACTTCTGACTACAATAGTTCTAGTATGGGATTAAATATTATTCCAAGTAATCAGGCGACTAACAGAAAAACCAATAAGGTAAAAATAACAACAGTATAATTTTAGTAGTATTGACGTAACAAGAAAAAATAATATAATATGAATAAGGTAGAACTTACCTTCATCCTGCGGATGCCAAGCACGTTGAGACGATAGAGAAAACCAGCAATCAGACCACAAATGCCAGGAATAAGGGAACGCTTCCCAGAAGATAAAAGCAGCTGCCAAGAGTAACAGTAAAGTTATGACGATGAAATATTTAAGTGTAAATGACAGATAAGTATCCAGTTCTGTCAAAAAAACTAACCTGCAGGCCAGCTAGGTATATGAATGATTTATCACTGAAGTTGACACCAAAAATACGAAACCGTGATGTGACAGGAATGTCAAGAAAGAATGGAATGAATGAGGCAAATATAAGGCCATAAGGTCCAGATGCAAGAGTGATGAGGAAGTTTGTATCTGAAAAAAAAGGAATATCAATAGAAGCTCAATAATGACAAATAGAAAAAAAATCAAAATTTGGCACAAAATTATGACAAAAACTGCACACTCAATAAATTTCAAAAACTCAGAGAAAATAATGTTCATAATTCAACAGCTAAGCTCATGAAAAATAATCTTGACAAAAAGAGAAGGAAACTAACATCACCATGGAGCTTAATGTTTCTAAAGAACACTGTAAAATGGTGAAGAACAATAAATCAAGAGCTCTGCCCTATAGCATAATATGGCCAGAAACAATGTCTTGGAACAACTGGACAATGTCTTGAAACAACTGGATAGTGTCTTAGTATGTCACATATAATGAATCTCTAGATAGCAACTACCTGACTTGAATTCATATTGAACCAATAAATTTGTATTTGCTTGCAAGTTGCACCAAATGATGCATTGCTTGCTAGTTCATTGGTTGGGTGCTGATATTTATCAAAATTCAGCCTACAAACTACTCAGCTAGGCTCTCAACTATATTGTTTTTTAAGGTCTATACCTTGACATTTTCTTATCTAGACAACAGCCAATCAATTTCCAGAACATCCAAATTATAACAGTTGCAGAAAGCAGGAAAATGGAAACTATGTTAGTATGTAAGCACCATCTATAACTACTTAAGGAAAAGGAATTTAAAAGTAATTTCTTTTCTTAAAATTTACCAGACAATGCTAGTCAGAAATTTGTCTGATTGACATACCTTTCAGGAGAACCAAAGATAGGATCTCAAGAAGGAATGATACTGAGATAGTGAATAAACTAAAAACCTGCAAAATACAATTAGAAGGCAATTATATCATGATCTCTTACTAGCAATTTGTTTGAAAAACTATTTCTTCTTATTTCAATGGAAGTTACAACAAACTAAATATACATCGTGATTCCTTCATGCATTATATATGGCCCTAAAACTGAGTTGATTCCACACTTAGGCTCATGACTTGATAGAGTATTTCCAATTGCACAATAGGTTTTTACAGTTCAGAAGCATTTCACTAAGATCTGCTATGTATAAATTTACGGTGCATTATATGAAACAGCAATGAACAACTTTAAAGTTCAAGATACTAGATGGTTAAGTTCTCGAGTTCCACTGTACAGGTTCAGATGCAATATAGTCCTGCTTCTACCATATAACAGAAGTTGTTTATCAATCTCCATTTCCCAGAAAAGAATTGATCTCACTCTTTCTACCATGCTATTACTGTTGTTCATCAATTCATTTCACAGCAGCGAGACCTACAAAACTGAGGCACTTACCGAGTATTTATTAGAGCCTATCTGCCTCTCAAAAACACGGAAGTAATAGAGAAGGTAGATTCCAAACAATAGCTCCGGTGTTGACTGAAAGGCAAACCCAGATGCAAATATCCTCCATAGACGGAAGTTTTTGACAATCCCCTGAAATAACAGAAATGATTGCTTTATACATACAAATTACAAAAGACCATCATAGCCCACCTTAAGTTTTGCATTAAAGAGGCATAAGGTGAAGGACAGGTAATAACAAGAATAATTTAATGGTGCTGCAGCAGTGCAAGCTAACAGGCACATGAGAAATACATATTACTGTTTCGGAGCTACTACTGGGAGTTAACTATCATTATAACTATAAGGTACACAAATATAGTTAAACATATAATAGTGGCATGGTGCAACTGAAATGTCATGTTTGCCAACTTATCAACATAAAATCATGTCCTACTCATTATTAACATGATTAGTTTCCATGTAAGTTTATATTATAAGTAAAACTTTAAGTCGTAGTCTACTGTCCAAAAAAAACAAATGATATATTAAACTGCAACGGCGATGAAACATCTATATGTGCTAGTTGGTCTGAAGATGGTTCTTTTAAAAACTACTTAATCAGGCACATCAACACCCATGATTCAGCGATCGTGCATTCATGAATCTTAATCAATTAGGAACTCATGAATCAGGCACTTAATCAGAGCAACACAACACAACGCCGGCAGGGAGTGGCCACTCGCGACTAGAGCACGAACGCTCGAGACCTAACCACGGAACAGCTGCAGGAAACCAATCGAGATTCGGCGTCCGACTCTCCAGGGAGGGAGGGAGGCTGACCTGGTAGGAGAGGACGAGGGCGCGGGCGCGGCGCTGGGCGCTGAAGACGACGGAGAGGAGGCCGCTGGCGAGGACGACGGCCCGCGTCACCGGCGCGTTCTCTGCAACCAAAGCGAACAAACAACAAACGCGGGGAGGCGGCGGTCAGATCAGGCACGGAAGGGAACGGGCGGAATTCCGTCTCGATTCCGGCGAATCCGAGGGGACGGGGACGGGGACGGGGACGGGGAGGGAGAGGCGCTTACGGAATCCGGACACGCCGCCCTGCATCGCTCCTCTCCTCCGCCGCGAGCGCGGACGCGGCGTGCGCCCCCCTCTCCGCGGTCTTCCGCCGCGTGGGTTCCCGTCAACTTGGACGGAAGGCTCGCACGCTCCGGTCGCGGTCCGGGGCGGAGCAAGCGGAGTCCGGCGTCAGAGTTGCGGCGGCGGCGGCGGGCGGAGCTCGGGAGGGAGGGAGAGAGAGAGAGAGAGAGAGTCAGATAGGCGTTGCGTGGCGTGGCGTGTTTTATGAGGCGGAAGGGAAGAGTCGTTGACGGTGGAGGGGTGGTTGGAGTCGGAAGGAACTCGGCTTTGGACTCTCCTCCTCCTCCGGCCTCCAGCGTGGAGCGCTCTCTCTCTCTCTCTCTCTCTCTCTCTCTCTCTCTCTCTCTCTCCCTCTCTCCTCGCATCAGTTTCCTAGGCAAACTCAAAAGGCTTTGGTTAAATGAGATAGACAAATGATTTCTTATCCATTAAAGAACATCTTTAAATCCTAACTATTTATTTTTCCCTTTTCATTTAATTATAATCCTTCACTCATTTCTCTATTCCAATCCTACTTTTCTTATAGCATTATCCAACAAATCTTAGGGCTGCTCGCTTTTCTTTCTAAAATTCAAATTTTAACATTGATAAAGTTAAGGTGTGTAAAGCGTATTTGGTTTGTTACTATTTTAAGAAAGATTATACAATTACCAAACTTTCGTAGAGGCTGTTTTGGATACTATTTGAATTGTTCAAATTTTAATAAAGCTAAAATTAAGTAGTGTTTGTTCAAGTAACAATATGGATTTAGTTCACATTGTAATTTTTAAACAAGTAGTTCAAATTCTATATAAATTTGCTTTGGTAGTTCTGAACTTGGTGCCAAGTTCTATAAGGATCAAACCGGATGCCATGAATCTGGCAACGATTGAGTGTGTTAGATGGTACAAATGGATGACTATTATTATCCTGTGATCCGAACGGTTCTTTTAACGATTTAGAGGACAAAAGTGCAATAACTAGAACAATACCTAACACTTATTTTGCAAAATTAGCCATTATCTATAAATAAATAATACTCTGCAAAAAGCTACTTTGTTCTTGTGCAAAGAGAAATTCTCTTTTACCCTCACAGAAATATTGAAACTAAATTAAAAATTAAAAATGATACTTACTACTCAGTACTGAGAAAATTTATCATAACGATAAAAATATAGTAGTATTTTTTAGGAAAGAGTATACTACCTTGCTCCTTCTGCGTGCAAGAGTTGGAGACAGTGAACCACATTCTCTTGTATTGTGTTTTGTTTCTCGACGTATGTGTGTTTTAAATCATGTCCCTAGTGGGTTGGGTGTTTTGTTTCTCGACGTATGTGTGTTTTAAATCATGTCCCTAGTGGGTTGGTGTAACGTTCCACCCTTTTCGGGCTGGGCCCGCCTACATCTGGAAGCTCTCTAGGATCTTAGACTGCCCTCACAGACCAACACCAGTCTTTTCTGCGCACTTTGTCCTCACTCATGCGCACCCGGGCCGGGAAGAACTTCCCGGTCGGTCACCCATCTCCAAATTGCCCCAGGCCAAGCACGCTTAACCTCAGAGTTCTTTGGAGATGAGCTTCCGAAAAAGAAGTTGCAACTTGTTGGTATGAGTATTCTATTAATCCTATTAAGCCCTGGGCCAGGATGTTAAATCCACACCCCTTAGAAGACCCGACATCCTCGTTGGTCAACCCCAGGCCAGGAACCTCCCCTCTTGGCCATGTCCGTGCGTCCAATGCCGGCGCATGTACCATGCCGTGTCCTCTCAGGGCCCACGCGCCATGCGCACCATGCCCGCGCAACTGACCCGCCACGAGCCCCATGAAACCGTGAGGGTCGGCTCTGATACCACTTGTAACGTCCCACCCTTCCCGGGCTAGGCCCGCCTACATCTGGAAGCTCTCTAGGATCTTAGACTGTCCTCACATACCAACACCAGTCTTTTCTGCGCATTTTGTCCTCACTCATGCGCACCCGGGAAGAACTTCTCGGTCCGTCACACATCCCCAAATTGCCCCAGGTTAAGCGTGTTTTTCTGTGCACTTTGTCCTCACTCATGCGCACGCGGGAAGAACTTCCTGGTCGGTCACCCATCCCCAAATTGCCCCAGGCCAAGCACGCTTAACCTCAGAGTTCTTTGGAGATGAGCTTCCGGAAAAGAAGTTGCAACTGGTTGGTATGAGTATTCTATTAATCCTATTAAGCCCTGAGCCAGGATGTTACAGTTGGTCAGACATTGCTCCCAACCGTGACTGCACGATACAAGATTGGTGAGCACAGGCGAGGACTGTGGTTTGGCGGAGTGCCATCGGCAAGGCTTTGACTCGCTAGTGTTGTTGGTCTCTTAGCAGCTTTGAAAAAATGCAACGTGGGGGTTTTCAATCATGTCCTTTTCTTGGTCCCTACCATTGTCGATCTCGTCTGGCTGAAAGGGCACCAATGGGTGTTCGTTAGTGCTGCTCAGTTGGGAGTCCACTTGGAAAGGTGTTCTCTGGTCTTTCTTTTTCTCTTTTGCCTCGGAGTCATGCGACTAGCAAGCATGTGCTAGTTTGTTTTCTGGGGTTTTCTCTTATTATTCCCTTGGTTTGCGATGGCTAGTGAATATGATCATGGTTACTATTGATAGAATCGTTGCTCACATCAAGGTCAACCAGAAGACATCAAGCTTAAGTTGTCCAAGTGCTGGAATCTAATTCGATCATCTGCTATCGTAATGACTACAAACGACCACCAAATATGCATACAAGCTTTGATTTGAGTTTATGAGTACTTGATAGAAAGCTCTCAGAGTCATCTTTCCAACAGATCTAGCATCGTCTCCAAATTCTATCCTAGTCGGTCATAATCACAGAAACAAGGTGTTGCATCTCCTATAGTAGGCATATGGGCTTGTAACTTCATATAAGACCCCGACCCAAGTGAAGCCCAAGTGAGGTGCCCGCCAATCTGGTGGAGCACGACCCTAGAGACCACTTGGTCGTCCTCTTACCTCCTTAAATAGCTAGGTACACCTTCATGTTTTCTTGAATTTTTGTTAGATTAAAGTTTTAGCTATTGCTACTTTATCTTATAGTTATGTGTGTCCGCTACATCACCTAATTACTCGTCTTCAGAACTCCAACTTATCATTTGTATTCAATTTCTATTTGCAATTTAGATTGTCTTTATCTTGGTCTTGCTTGTTTCTTTGATTTGCTTGCTGAAATAAGGTTGATCCACATCGGCAAGATCAACAGCCCACGAATATGTGTATCGATTGCTAAGACGCAACATAACAATGTCTCGTACGGGTATAGTCGAGTCGCCAATGTTTATCTCAAGTCGTAGTTATCATCAACTCACTAAAAGATCAAGTCAATCAAAGCCGTGAGCTTATCAAGTGGAGCTCAGGGTTTATCAAGTGGTATCAAAGCTTTCGTTGCTCGGTGAGTTTTTTATCTACTATAACCAGAGAAAACCTAAAAAAGTTGCATCCATTATCTAGCCATATTTGTGCCATCGCATTGTTCTTTTAAGTTTTTGTTTTGTTGAGTTTTTTGTTGCATTGTAGTGTCATGTTGTTGGTCTTAGCGTCTAGTTCATTTAGAGTTTTGAGTTTTTGTCACGTCTAGTACCATAGTTGTCATCGTCGCTGTCATGTCTTTGTTGTCGTCGGGACCTAAAAAACGAAATCACGCCGCTGCCAGGGTTCGATTTTTATAGTTTTTCAGAAGTTTCTGTCGATTGGTTTTAGAGTTTCATCTAAGGTTTCTGTCCTGTGGTTGTCCCATGCATATGTGTACGAGGAAGAAGAAGAGAAGATACCAAATTGGTTTTCATATGAGAGTTTTGCATATTGGATTCAATTTTTATAAAGCCGGCCATCATGTCATGTAAAAACCATGAGCTTATCAAGTTGAACTCAGGGTTTATCACTATTCCGATAAAAAACCTTTAAATTTTATTTTAATATATTGATAGGTAAGGCCTTTACCCGTTTGTGAAAATATACTACATATACCTATCATGTTCTGTTCACTTGACAGTGATCGAGTATGAATAGATGGCTATCTTAGCAACGATGGTGTACAATGAAATTAAATGTTATTTTTTTGGAATTACTACTAACATATATATATATATATGTTGTAATGGATCATGTCTATATAATTTGGGATGAGCTATGAATAAAATATAAGATTCGATGATTACTCACATGGCGTGTACGGACGTGATGTGCATGCTGTAAGAGCAACCACAATGTTGAGAAAACCAGTCCATAGGGAGTAAAATAATTGCTATCAGCCAGCCCATACATTGTAGAAGTGATCCATATGCAGTCCATAGCCATCAGCCATCCCTTGCGCTATGGACAACCCATAAGACAATAAAATACAATATATACATTGTACATCTGACACTAGCAATAAACAAATAGAGAGCCGTTGCATTCAGTAGGTAGCCGTTGGGTGGATGTTGGTTGGCCTGCCTTCTTTGCTTCTTCCCTTCTTCACTGCCTTCAAATACTGAAGCTTCGTGCTTCATTCTCCACACTTTCCTAAGATTTTGAACTTCTACAATACAAGAATGGAACCCCCACCAAGAAGCTATACAAGCCTCCTCAATCAAGGCTTGAATCAAGTCTACGTCAGATGCATTTGGCAAAGTGGGTCTATCACCATTACAGAAATGTACTGTTGCCATTAGAATGCTGGCATATGGTTCACCAGCAGATCTTATGGATGAAACATTTGGGGTTGCCGAGAGTACTGCAATGGAGTGTTTAATTCATTTTGTTCATGGTGTTAGAAGCTTATTTGGTGCATAATACTTACGCAAACCTACTAGTCAAGACATCCAACGCTTACTGCAAGTTGCAGAACAGCGTGGTTTCCCTGGGATGTTGGGTAGTCTTGATTGTATGCATTGGGAGTGGCAGAATTGCCCTGTTGCTTGGAAAGGGCAATTCACTCGAGGTGATTATAAGGTACCTACCATAATGCTAGAGGCTGTTGCATCTTATGACCTATGGATTTGGCATGCATTCTTTAGAGCCGCTTGGTTCAAACAATGATATTAATGTGATTGACCGTCATCGTTATTCACAGAGCAGTTGTTTTTTCTTTCTTTCATTGTTCCTAGTTTGCAGAAAAAAAAAGAAAGAAACTAATGTATCCAACCAAATCCATGCGAACGAACTAGCAGTAGAGATTGGTGGTTGAGATACCTGAGCGGAGGCTTGTGCATGTAGATGCATGCACTAGCTGGCTGTGAGGTGGACTTCGACGCGCGAGATCACCGGCCATTCGCTCGCCACGGCACCACGGGACGACGCCTCGTCGGCCGTCCGCGAGGTGGCTGCGCCCTAGGTCAGTACGTGGGGAGGCCACGTCCGTCCACGAGCTGTCCACGCCCCAGGTCACCGGCCGTCGCGCAAGCCACCCGATCTGACTTTGTAGGCTTCATCAGGGCAGGGAAGCTGCAGATCCTAGTTGATGTAGTAGTTGAGAAGCTAGACACGGAAGGGCATGACCCGATTTGGTGGAAGGAGGGAGATCGAGAACGGAGATGACGGAGGCGGCGGCGGACGAACTTCTCCAGGAACTCGCGCGAAGGATACGGGAGGTTGAGGAAGACGGAGATTTTTATTCACTCGTGGGACCCACTCTTATGGCCTGGTTGAGTCGTATACATTGTGTCATTTGGAATAGTTAGTGCTAGGCTATTAGGCCCATTCTTATGGACCGGTTCATCCTTATACATTGCGCTTGCTCTAAGAGAGAATGAAAGGAGAGCGACTTTGTTTTTACATTAACAGGGAGAAATTAACAGGGAGAAATTCGTTCGACAGTTTTTAAATATGCTCAAGCTCTAAAATTTACTCGTGCTATTTTAGTACTAGTATTCCTCTTCTCATCGTCTTCAGTTTTTCTGTTCCAAAGTAATATCAAAACCAACACCTTGACGGCCTCCTCGTTTCATGCAAGGCCATCAGTTGGCGCCTACGCAGGTGTGGTTTCCTCTCCAAAATTAAGGCGTCCCCTCCCAACCGCACGTCGCCTTCCCTCTCCCCGCCGCCGCCGCGCCGTTCCCCTCTCCGACCAGACGACCGCCGCCGCGCTGCCCCGGTGGCAGCGCCGACCGCCACATGACACAGCCTCCTCGGCGACCCGACGCCATCGAGACGACGACCGCCTTCCTCGGCGCCGTGTCCACCCCGAGCCCGCGACCCGCGACGGCCACCCCGCTCCCGGACGTCCCGCCGTTCCTGCACGGCCCGTCCACGCCGCTCCCCCCGCCGCTCCCGCCGCCGACGACGAAGCACCAGAAGCAGCACTCCTCCAAGCACCGGTCGCGCCCCGCCCGGTTCGTGCGGTCGGTGCGCGCCGCGTTCCGGTCGTTCCCGATCCTCCCGGCGCCGTCCTGCCGGGGCCTCCCGTCTCTGCCCCACCTACCGGGCCTCCACCACGGCGGCGCGGGGGCGCCGTCAGGAACCACTTCCACGGCTCCACCCGCACCACGGGGACGCTCTACGGCCACCGCCGTGCGCGCATCACCATCGCCTTCAACGACAGCCCCGGCAGCCCGCCGGCGCTGCTGCTTGACATCGGCGTCCCCACCGCCAAGTTCATCCAGGACGTCAGCGCCGCCGGCATGGTGCGCGTCACGCTCGAGTGCGACAAGCAGCAGCAGCCGCACGCGCACGCGCCGCCGGGGGATCTTCCCCCGCCGCGGCGGCTGCTGGACGAGCCGGTCTGGTCGGCGGAGGTGAACGGCGAGAGCGTGGGGTACGCGGCGCGGCGGGAGGCGACGGAGGCGGACGAGCGGGTGATGCGGCTGTTGCACGCCACGTCCATGGGCGCCGGCGTGCTCCCCGCCGCGGCCGACCCAGCAGCGGCGGCGGCGGCGGACGGCGAGGTGACGTACATGCGCGCGCACTTCGACCGCGTGGTGGGGTCCAAGGACGCCGAGACGTACTACATGCACAACCCGGAGGGATGCGCCACCGGCCCAGAGCTCACCATCTTCTTCATTAGGACATGATCGATGATCACTCTAATTTAATTAGATTTTTTCTTTCTTCTTTTTTTCATCTTGGACCATATTGTTCTTGTTTGAGACATGTATGCCTCATCCCAACCTTGTGTATGCTCCTCTATGTATGTTTGTATAGATTATTACATGTCAATGGATTAGTCTAGATTGCATATAAAGTAACCATGTAGGGAATGAATTACTAGATTGAAATGTTCAGGTGAAATAAGCTTGATTAGTTGATTATGTGTTCAATTTACATAAGCATTTCTGCATTTTTGCGTGGTGCATATATGCTTACATTTAGGAAGTCAAATAAGTTCCATGGTGCTGGAGCTCTACGCCTCCATGCTTAACACCAAAAGTTTTTGTTCAACAAAAGGTATATGAGTAGGGCAAATCTATTGTTCTCCTTTGAAATATTGATCGATTTTCACACATTACCATTCGTGTTGTGATTCGTAACCCAAAGGCTAAATTTTGGCAAATAAAGCTGCTCCAATGAAGTAATCTTGTAAGTTTCTAGGGGTAACAACAGATCGAATTAATGGTGGCCTCCCATATCAATGTTCATATTTTAATGATAATGAATACAAATCGAATTAAGACATTCATGTATCTGAGTAGGAACCAATGTTGCGAAGAATAAATCGAATAAATGCTTCATATTGTCGGATCAAATTAATATCCAACAACATAGCACTTTCAAAATTTTGAACTCCCGCATCGCCCCCCTCTCCCCCCTCCTTCCTCCTCCGCCTCGTCGCCGCCCGAGCGGTCGCCGGCAAAGCCAAGCGGCTGCAAGGCGGTGGAGCTTCTCGTTGTCTCCGAGCTCGGGCGGCAGGGGGAATCGCCAGGGTGACGGTGGCGACGGTGATCGTCAGATCCGCGCCACTCTAGCCGGATCTGGCGGCAGTTGGCGGCAGGGACGGGGCTTGGCTTTCCCGGCTTGGCACGTGCGTTCCGCGGCGTTGGGGTTGGCGAAGAGTGGCGAGCCGCGGCGACACCTCCCCTAGCCGGGCCACTTCTTGGCGGAGTGCGGCGAGCCCAACCTCTTCCTGGCGGACGCGCGGCGCGGGTCGGGGTTCGGGTTTGGCTTGCAACGCTATCGGCCGACGAGGAGCTGGAGTTCAGCCGCATGGATCCCGTCGCCGCCCCTGCCCCACTTCATCGGCGTGGCGCACGTGGAGGCCGTCAGCGGATCCGACTTCGCCGCCCCTGAATTTGGGAGTCGTACGAGTCGACGGAGCCCCTCCTCGCCTATCTATGTGAATCCGTGCTTCTGCGCCAGTGGTACCGCGGCGGTGGCGGGGATCTCCTCCCGGTGGATGCCGCCGTCGACTTGGGAGCACACCCGGGGGATGGTGGCGGCGATGTTGACGGCGAAGTGCGGAGAGCCCGCGACGACATGTGACACTCCAAGCCACAAAACCCCGGGATATCACTAAAATCTACTATGCGACGAGCTGTTGGTGTTAACCAGTAGAATAAAATTTCAGCAGCACCTCCTCTGAAATTTCAAAAACGCGGAAGCAAAATAATACTTGATATCATATAATACAATCCAAAACCATAAAGAGCATCCTAACATGCATCAAAGGTAAAGTTCTAGTTTCCATCATCATTTCTAGATATCCACCACCAAGACTCAACAACAAGCCTTAAAGGCATAACATGATTTTACAATTAGCAAAAGAAATAATTAGAGAATGATGGTGTGTGCATCCGTGCAGCTATGCCTCTCCCAAAAGATCTACCTTCGGTACCTGGAGAGGAAAAACAAGGGTGAGATTCAAAAATCTCAGCAAGCGAACTTGTTTTGACAAGCTATTTAAATCACAAGTTCATTACGCATCGATTTAACATAATCATTCCGGATATCGGAAGAAAAATATAACTTCTAGAATTTTAAAAGCGCAACTCCATACAGATAAGGTAAACATGATACTTCCTCACCTCCACATAAGCATTAAAATATTATTCATCTTCAGAATATGCAATGAGTATGCATATGAAGGCAATGCCATGTCCCTTGCCTGCATACCCAACAAGGTATGAAGCTGCATCCATCGATGTTGTACTGGTATGGTCATGACCATAGGTCGATGATGTAACCTCAAATGCATATGAATGATGCAAGATGTATTCATGACATGATTCAATATTCTCACAATATAAACATACAACTATAACTTCCTTCAACAACGTGGATTAACCACATATATCTTGATGAAAACAATAATAGCTTCATATAAAGAAAATGATTCTCCAATTCCACATGATGAATAAATTAAATAGTGAAGGGTTACACGGAATCTACGATAGCTATAACAAAAATTTCTACCGCGCAAACCAGGAACATTTGCAAGTAAGGGTTGATAGATCGTTACCGATTGGAGTATGCAGCGAAAATAGCCAATCGGAGCTATCGATCCGGAATGCTAGCCGATCACACCCGATTCGCCGACAACTGATTTCCAAACAACCGATCCGACGTAGCCGATTTCGATGCCTGAGCCGATCCAACCTCAGCCAACTCGCCGATTAGCCATACCGCGCTCGTGTTGCCGATCCGCCGCAGCCGCTTCGCTCCGATGAGCTGCAGCCGAATTGTCCGATCACAGCCAATTTGTAGCCGACGAACAGCACCGCAACGTAGCAGTGCCTCTACCGGTATCCACACGTTCGGAGAAAGAACGCCTAACACCCGTGTGCTAGCACAAGATGTAAGGCGGGTTTTGGCTCGGAGGTGGGGAGGGTTTCCGTGGAGATTGATCTCACCGACTTCTGTTGCGCCAAATCAGATTGATTTGGTTTAATGCAATGTCGCAACTCTCCACCCCTCGCTCCTTTATATAGAGTTGGCCGACTGGGTCTAGTGGCCGATCGGGACTCTATTTTGAATCGGATCCAATCCAAATCTCATAATGTTGGTCGCCCATTCTTTGTAAGCCCATAGGACTTTATCCGATCGGATCCCTATCCGATCGAGCCGTATTCGAGTCCAACTCAAATGTCTGTTCTTATCCCCTTAAGCGTGCGACCCTGTAGGTTCAGGTATACTTGGCTTCGGCTTGAGTCTAACTCAGCCGATCTGTCAACAGCGACGCCTAGCATCACATATTGACACCATAGTATACAAGAATATAATATCAGCTCTGAACCTGTAATGTGTACACAAATCCCTTTGCCTCACGATACCAATTAAGCTATAGGCAAGATGTGTGTCATCCCTTCAATAGCTTAACCATTCACTCGAACCATATTGGATTATCTGTCTGTTGATTGACTCCTCAATCAACTCGGCATGGCCATGCACTTTCATAATCCATTACCTCGAGGGGCCCAGAGATATCTCTTCCAAAGGAGGGGCAAATTCCATCTTGATCACTCACATCCCACTCCATGTTTCATAGGAAATCCGAAGACTACTTTTATAACTATCCAGTTAAGAATAGCATTTGGTAGTTCCAAAGTAGGCTACTACACATGTTGAAATTCATGATGGTCTCAGGTCTAAGGACTTTGCACCAACACTACTTGATACCAACTAATGACACATTAATTCCTGTAGTGTCTCAGGGTGGGTCTATCCAACAATGTGTTCTCTAACACATGTCCATGTATATTGATTTGGTCTCTTCATACCATGATCTATGAGACGTGATCATCAATCAATAAACATGCCGATCTTAGAATCATATTTGTTCCAACAATATGACATATGATCAGGGATCGTTTAGAAATAGATTCATATATAAAGAGTCTCATAAATAAGTCATGTACTTATTGATCAATATAAGATGTCTATTTCATGTAACTGAATAACACTTTATTCATAAATACATAAACATTGACCATGATATCCAACATCTCCATGTTGTCTCTAGAGCATATCACTAACAAATAGTAAGATTTAGTTGTAGAAAATAAACAACGGTTCTTTGCATCAAAGTGTAGGTGATAAAGATAACAAGCCAAAACGGTAGCAAATCACCACTACATTCACTTGCCTACAACTTGATAGAGATGAGCGCTCTAGGCGCGATCTGGAGCAACACCACCTGTTAAACATCTCACATTCTCAGATACAACAAGGGAAAACATATACAATCAATAGCCAACTCGCACCTACGTCCAACACCCTAAATAGGCAAACAAAGACAAAAGCACACATCCTGAAATATTCAACTAGAGCAGCAGATCTTATATTTTTCATATCTTCTGATTCTGAAGGATATAAATTCTAAAATTTTGCTGTGAGTAACATAAATTTATAAGATACCATTATTTAGTAGTAATTGTCCTCAACAAAAATCATTTAGGTCATCAAACATTCAGTTTAAGTTCAGCCTGTAAGTCTGTCAGAAACTGCAAAGCACTCACACAAAGATAGTCATAACTTTTGCTACAAGATTCCAATGAACATGTTCCTTACAGATCTGGAAAGCTTATAAAATTATCTACAACTTATACAACTTCCACAAAGTCTGATTCGTCCTCTAAATAGGATTAATCTGTAGTTGAACAGATAGTGCCCAAATTCGTAGGAATGAAAAACAGTCAGAAATAAACATTCATAACTCACTAACCACAAATCCGATTGAGGTGTTCTTTATGGCCATGGAAAGATATTTAAATCCTCTAAAACTTTTAGAAAGATTTATTATTTTTTGGAGCCAGTAACACTCCCAAAACAGCCGATTTCTGAGATTCCACAGATTGACGAGTTTCAGATCAAGGATGAAGTTGCATTTCAGGAGCCTCTCCTCTAATCCCATCCCCTAACCATGGATCTAACCCACAAAACATTATCCAATCAGAGGGATTAGGGTTTCTCACTTTGTCTTGAGTAGGACCCGCAAGAACCCTAGGTTCTCCACTTCCTTTTCTCCCCCATCCTCTTCTTCCTTCTTCTCCTCCCTTCCTCTTCTTCCTTTCCTCTCTCCTTTCTCTACTTTGGGGGCAAGAGCAGCAGCCAACAAGGAGGGGAAAAGGTGGCTAGGGTTAGAATAAGCTAGGGTTGGCTGCCCTTTTATACTAGAGTTCTCTACACATACATCCAACGGTTCATAATTACTCGGATCACCGGAGGGGCAATACTTAGTTGAATTGGGCGAGTGAGTAGTCAAACGGACTCGTCTCAACGAGATCTACGCAACCACGGTCGCTGATCGTCCATCCAAGCAACAGATTTAAAAGTCAACTTTTACCCCTCTCGGGAGTAATTAGTCAACTCTCTTTATTTTTTTCCTATTATTTTTCATTACCAGTATTACACGACACCTCCCCCAGCCGGGTCACTTCCTGGCGGTGAGCGACGAGCCCGTGGCGACCTGGGCCACTACATGGCGGACGCGCGCGTGGAGCAGGTTAGGGTTAGGGTTCGGCCGACAAGGAGATGGAGTTCGGCCGCACGGGTCTCGTCGCCTTCCCTGCCCCGCTTGGCAGCGGCAATGTTGACAATGGCAGCGGGGATGGTGAGGCGGCGGTGGCAGAGCCCGTGGGATGAAAGGAGAAGAAAAAGCAAAGAAGAAAAGGAAGAAAAGAAAGAAAAAAGAGGAGAAAGGAAAAAATAAAAAATAAAAAGGAAAAAGAGGAAAAGAAAAAAGAGGAAAAAATAACAAAAAAGAAGAAGAAGAAGGATCAAAAAGGGAGAAGGGAAAAAGAGGAGGAAGAAGAGGATGTCCTCGGCGGCGAGGTGTCGTGCAAGGTGAGGCCTATGTAGAGGTCGACATGGCGCGATTGGCTTGCGGTCGCGGCGTAAGGTGGCTCGTAAAGGCTCGGCCGTCGGGGGTGGAGGCCGGTGGCCGGAGTGCTGGCTGGTAGCACGCTTGGTGATAGTTTTGGAGGTGCAGGTGCGACGGCATGGCGAGATGAGGCGCAACGGCGAACCAGGATCTTGGGAAGCCTCAGCAGTGACAATCTCTCTGTCAGGTGGAGAGCTTAATGAGGTTGACGAGCTCTTGTGTAGGCCTTCAAAGTTATGGTGGCAGCCAGGGGTTGTTGCATGGTTGTCGGTTTTTGGCGGCTTGCGGCGGACTACGGCGGCTGACGTTGCTTGCCAACGGTCAGTACGGTGAGGGACTACGTCAGTAGACGATGCTTGCGTCGACGATATTGTGTAACGACTAGGCTTGCAGAGGATCGTGGCGGAGTGTTCAGCCTCGCTGGGCTACCCGGTGTGGCGCATCGTCGAAAGACGGCGCAAGCGACTTCTCTAGCCTGTTGTCTTGGTGGACAAGGCTAAGCGCGAGGGTGAGGCAATGAGGCCAGGTCGACTCTCTGCGGCGGCTTAGATGTTCGATTGAGATTGGGGGAGCATGGCAACTTCTCTATCGCTACGACGGCGACAAAAGAAACATATCCGTGATTACGAGTGCAGTAGTGGGCGTGGCGTGGCCCCCGCGAAGAGGAGTGCGACAGCGGGCGTCACATGGCCCCCGCGAAGAGGAGTGCAATAGCGGGCGTGGCGCGGCCCCCGTGAGCGGCGAGATGGCGTCCAACGGTGGATGTGGCGAGGCCCCCGTGTGTTGAGTCCTGTGAGAGATCCGGATATGTTGGCTTTCACCCCGTCGGGTGGGGTTCAACGTTGCAGCGGCATGGCGGCGATGGGTACTGCGTGGCGGGGACCCTTTTGGTGCAATGCGGTCTGTCTTTCCCTAATGTCTAGTTGACTTTGTGTAACATCCTGAAAATCGGAGAACCGAAATCGGAACGTAAAAATCGGAACTTTCAAAAACCTTGGCTTATTGCTTCTTCTCGGGTTTGTTGCTTCTTATTTGCCAGCTCAGTTGCATAAATTTAGTCGTGGCCAATTCCCTTTTCGGTGTATTTGGAGGTTTCGGAGTTGTCAAAACGGTGGTGCGAAAGCCGCATCAGGGTTTTAAAAAGGAATTCGAGGGAAAGTGCGGATTTGTGAAAACGCGTTTCGGGTAATATAAAATAAAATTTTTGGTTGGGAGAAGATAAATTAAGACACAAAATAAATAATAAAGTTCCGGAGTCGTACTCGAAATCCGGAAAGTTTTGGAAAAATATGAGAAAGGATATTGAAATTTGAGAGAAAAGAAAAAGGGATTTTTTTAAAATAAATAAATATGAAAAATATTAGGGAAAATAAAAGTGGAGGAAAGTTGAAAATATTATGTGAAAAATTATTTTGAATGAGGGGAATTTATTTTGGAATTTTTAGAAGAGAGAAAAATAGAAATGGAAAATTAAAATGGGAAAATCAGGAAAAATCGGAAATGGCACTGTTCATTGCGCTAGAGGTGCTCGACGCCGTACCGGCCCGGCCGCGCGCGCGCCGCGCGTCACCCGACCGTACGCGCGCCACGACGCGCGCGCCACGCGCCGCGCCACGCCCAACCGCGCCCCACCCCTACCCGCGCGCGCCACGCGTCGCGCGGCACGCGCGCCGCGCCCCACGCGCGCCACGCGCCGCACAAACGCTCGACCGCGCGGACCCCGCGCGCCGCGCCGCGCCGCGCCGCGCCGTTGCGCCCGACCGTACCAGCCGCGCCGCGCACGCGCGCGCCCGCGGCCACGCGGCCGAGCCACGCCCGGCCCTACGCCGCGCGCGCACGCGCGCGCCGGACCCCGCCCGCGCCGTGCGCGGCCGCCGCGTTGCGCGCCGCCGTACCCGGCCCTCCCGTGCGCCGCCGCGTGTCACCGCCCTGCGCCGCGCCGAGCCGGACCCCCTCCTTCCACCCCGCGCCCGCACCGAGCCCCCACCTTGGCCGCGCCTATAAAAGGCGGTGCCCCGCCGATTTTGCCGCACCGCCGCCGATTTCCCGCCGTCCCAGCGCCGCCGCCGCCGTTTAGCCGTCGCCGCCGTGCGCAAGTCCATCCCTCGTGCCCCCTTGCTCCTCCCCGAGCCGCCGTCGCCGGTAAGCCCCCTTGCGCCGCCCTTGTTCCTCACTGCCGCCGCCTCTGTTTTGAAGCCCCGGTCGAACACCTTGCGAGCGATGAATAGTGCGCCGAGAAAAAAAAAGAAAAGAAAAAAAGAAAAATAGGGAAAAAAATTTGGGAAATTTTTTTGGAAAATTTGGAAAATATTTTGGGATGACTTGAGTAAAATTTTGGGCAAAAAATAAATTATTTTCTCACATATTTTCTCGGTGCAAGTTTGAAAAATCGGAATCGGACGTTTTCCGAATTTCATTTCGCATCATTTTTAAATCCGGATTCCGTTTAATTCTTTCCGCCATCGAAATAGGTTTCGCTTTTGTACTCAAACCCTCAAATTTCGAGCACGAATTTTCTTCGCTGATATTTTCAAACGTAATTTCCAAATTTATTGCGATCGCCGACTTGCGAAAACCCTAGGTCATCAACTCGATTCCAAAACCCGGATTTTCCTCGCAACCCTTGTTCTAACTCGAGTAGAATCTTCGGCAAAACTTTTGGAGTTGTTTTCGTGGCTTTTATGGTTCTTTTCGATCTCTCGGTATTTTGTTGAATTCTAACGAATTCAATTAATCTTTCGCACGTACGGGTAGCGCTGAAGAAACCGGCAACGACCCCGCCGAAGACCCCACCCTCAAGTGTGCGAGCAAGGCAAGTCTTCACACCCTTTGAACATATCGAACCCAGTTGCGAAATGATGTTATTTTAAACTCTAAACATGCATGCTTTACATAGTACCTATACTTGTTATGCCATTCCTTGCTATTGATTACCTTTAGAATTACTCATTGTAACTCGCGATGTGATACAAACAACCGAAGCATAACTTCGGTAACGCTTAGCCACGCTACACTTAGATTGTGCATACTCATGACTTTATGAAAAAGCTTTGTGCTTGGGCAACTACCTTAGGGAAGGTAGTTGAGATTCGGCATGTGAAGACATGAGCGCCACATGGCCATGAGAATGATGAACTAAGTTTGATGAAAATTGAAAGTACCATACAAATGTTTTAGACTAGGGCGGCCGGATGATTTGGGTGGATTCCGGAAAAGGCAAGTGCCGACCCTGGTCAATTAAGGACCGAGCCATGAGATAGCCGGGAAACGAGCCAGTACAACCGTACTTCTCGAATGGGTATAGACCTAGCTGACTAGATAGCCGAGCGGAGGCAGTATCCTTGCATAGATGGTTCTCTATGAAGTGGTTATGGGATGAGAATGAGGCTGCGGCCTTTGCTATGAATGGTGGGATTAAACTGATGTTAATTAAACTTAAAGATTTGGAAAGTCCTCCCTTACCCCGGGTGCGCCAGAACTCCTCTCACTGCTAGAAAAGGACGGCTAGAGTGCATGAGGGCTTAAGTTCATGGAGCGGAGTGCGCCAAAGCGAGGTTATCGAAAGGCTTTGCCGTGACCGTCTCATGTGTTGAGGCGTAGGCTCATTTGTTGGGTGTCGCGGAGTACGGGTAAAGTGTACATCCACTGCGGTGTGAGTGAATCAATCTATTCGAATAGCCGTGCTCGCGGATATTGAGCATCGTGACAAGACTTTCGCTTGGCTAGATTTTAAACTTAAACTGCTGGGATGGGTATGCATGATGGTTTCATTCTGGTGGATCAACTTCTCGAGAATGCGAGAAGGGGTGGACTCCCAGAAAATCATGACGAACCGGAGGCGGGAAGCCATCCTTGGAATCACGATGGATGGTAGACAGAACCGTCGCCGGGTTAATGAACTGTGAAATTAAAACTTGATTTGGCTAGTCGATAGGCTTGTGAAAAGAATTGTGAAAATTGGCTTTACGCAAAAATAACCCTAGCCATGTTCCTTGAATAACCCTATCATATGCATCAATTCTGTGTTGGCTTGCTGAGTACGGTTGGTACTCACCCTTGCTATACGCACAAACCTCCAGCTGATGGAAATGAAGAGCCAGAAGACCCCTACGCGTATTACCCGGAGGGCGAAGGAACTGGCGGCGCATACTAGACCTTAGCCCCGGTCGTTGCCTGTGGCAATTGACGAGCCGCTGCCTTATCTAAATTCTGTTTTTATGTTGTATTCGGACCATAAGGTCCTGTGGGATGAACAATGCCTTCGGGCCTATTAATGTAATAATGGTATTGTAAGACTATTCGTGCATGTGCACTTGATTATCCAGTACTGTATTCGTGGGTACCAACTACTCGATCCAGGGAAATGGTACTATGAACACGAAAGATTCCCGTCTCAAAAACGGGGTCCACAGAGCGGTATCGAGCCATGCGACCGTAGGCTAAGACCAAATGGCGCCCTACCTCTAACCCAGTTGGCTAAAGGGAATATCCCTACATAGGATCGGTTTTAAACTATTATTTCCAAAAATGTAAATATACCTTTTCTACGTCTGTATTTCCTTTTTACCAAATGATTATAATAGCTCTCTCCCGCTAACCCTAAAATTGCCTATAAAAGCCGATGTCAAACCACGACAACGGGAAGTCACTATCCCGCGAGACGAGGGGTTCGTGGTACAACTTCGAGTCCCTACTATGGTGTTTGAGATACCGGAACCACCCACCTATCATACCAAAAGGCATGGCTCCGAAGTGTATCCAGCCTGGGAGGCGGCTGTATCCATAGAAGCCCGCATGGTTCCACACTCGCTACCACCGGGACCTAGCAGAAGCAGCTATTCAGGATGCAGCTTGCGAGGCCTTCCTTCGCCTTAATGCGGAACACCGTGCCGAACTCACAATGACAGAGTTCGTGCATCATCCTTATCGCGAAGAGGGCAACCCGATGCACTGTGGAGGCTACCCCCTGCTGCTACAACCCGATGGTCACGCGTCTATCACGTTGGGCGGAGACAGGACGCGCATTACGAGGAGGCCCTGCTCGAGATCAACGATCGCGATCACGCCTCAATGATCGGTCACACCACCAAGGTGTGGAGACCAGATAAACATGCTTGCGACTCATGCAGCCAATGGTGCCCAGACGAGCAACTCTCGGACCGCTACATGGCCCGGGAAGCTCGGTAGAGCTGGAAGAGCAGCTCGGGAAGAGCAAGCGGCAAATCAACCGGTGGAGGAGCATTGCACACTCATCCTGTCTACGCTGCAGGTACTTCCGCCGAGCTTGTGCCATCACCTCCTGTGCCCGATCATTATTACCTTATGACTCCAGCATGCTTGGATACCTTTCAAGCCATGATGGAGCAAGCTTTATGTTGAGCACGAGCACGCACCTGCACAGTGGACACCACCGCTGCCGTGTCCATGGGACCCACCCGAGCTCGTACCGGTACCATCCGAGCCGGGATCAGGAGAGGGTAACCCCATCCAGATCTACACCGACACGGAGTCTGAGGCAGAGCCTATGGAGATCAAATGGGAGTCTAGCGACACCGACCCAATGGAGGAGGAAGCTCCCCCTCGTCGCGACTCACACGGGAGGCCCCCTCACCCGCCGGACCGCTCGTAAGAGTACGCGGCCACCAAGTCGGAAGATTCGGCGTGACTCGAGGCCACCACCTCGAGCCATGGGGACTTCGGTTTGCTTCAGCAGCGGACCACCCACTTCCGGCGCCTGGCTCTTGCGGATGGTTGGATGACTAGGCGGGAGGACCTTCCCAGCTCGGCAGCACGAACCACTCTCTATTTCCCCTTGATTAGTTGATGTAGTTGGACGATATAATTATTGTTGCTATCCTGGCATGAAGGACTGTGTGTGTACAGTCCGTGTACCCCCTTATGTAATATGATGAACCCGAGCATCGCTTTGCGGTGTCTTAATTCGTATGCTTATTATTATTTCACCTGTCTGTTGATTGAAGATCATTCGAAAGAACTTGAAGAAAAATCCCCCTGGGAACTATAACCTAAACTAGTCCGATCTCTTAACCCATCTACCTTCTTCAGATGGCACATCGTCGCAGAGCCGCAGCAACCAACGAGAACCCGCCAGAACCCAACTCCTCCACCCTGGCGGAGGTCATGGCTTTGCAGACCCAGCTACTCCAAGCGATTGCTAATAATCAAGGAGGTCGAGGAGGATCGAGTCGGGAGAATTCATGAGAGCTAAGCCGCCCACTTTTCCACGGCCGAAGAACCTATGGATGCCGAAGATTGGCTAAGAGTGATAGAGAAGAAGCTAACCCTCGTCGAGTCCGAGAAGCGATAGAGTTGTCTTCGCTACTAACCCTGGAGGGCCCCGCAAGTGACTCGGTGGGACACCTACAAGGAAACACGAGTGAAGACGCCGGCGAACCAACATGAGAGGAATTCACGGCTGCATCGTGAGAATTTCGTGCCCAGTTGCATTATGAGGATGAAGAAAACGAGTTCCGCGGCTGCGTCAAGGGAACACCTCGGTACAAGAATATCTCGAACAAGTTCACCCGGCTTGCCCGTTACGCCACCAGTGACTGCGACGAAGAAGAAAAGATAGACAAATTCATTGAGGGACTAAATGACGGAGGGGACCAATGATCGGGCGGGATCACACCGGTTTCCAAAGCCTCATCAACAAGGTCGTCCGACTTGAGCATGACCAAAAGGTGGTAGACAATAACCGCAAGAGGAGGCTCGCTATGGCTCGCCCATTTCGGGGAACGCCACAACGCCCCAAGGGAGCCACCCCGTCTGGATGGAAGCCAAACGTTCCGGCAACCGGACGTTCTCCCGCCTTCGACCATGTCAACAGGTCAGCTACACCTCAGCTTCGTACACCCACGCCAATCCTAGCCGCCCCAGGAAGGAAGAATGTGAGCTGCTTCAATTGCGGAGAATTCGGGCACTACTCCAATAGCTGCCCAAAACCACGCAACACCCCTGTGCGCACTGGCGCCAATGCAACGCCCGTCCGAGGAACCCCCACCCCCTGCAGCGGGACGAGGCATTCGTCAGACCCCGCTACCCAACGAGGCTGCCACCGGTTTCGACGTGGTCGGGTGAATCATGTGCGGGCTGAAGAAGCTCAGGAGGATCAGAGCGTATTGATGGGTATGTTATCTATCAACTCTACACCAGTTAAAGTTTTATTCGATTCTGGAGCCTCGCATTCATTCATATCTTTCCAAGTGAGCAAACAACACCACCTACACCAAGTAGCACGAAGAGGCCTATGTTGGTACACTCACTGGGGAGACATAACCGTACCCCATGCCTGCATTAACGTGCCCATACGGATTAGAGACGTGGAGTTTCTCTCAAACCTTATGGTGTTATCGCCCCAAACCATAGATGTCATACTCGGAATGGATTGGTTGACCAAAAATAATGGAATTATAGGCTGCAATCGAAGGGAAGTCACGGTATCCACCCCATGGGGATCACCGATGAGCATAACTATGGATCAAAACCCAAAGCTATGCGATCAAGCTGCGGGAGTGTTCACCATGCTACCCCTAGGCGGAATGCCGGTAGTACAAGAATACCGGACGTGTTTCCCGAGGAATTGCCGGAATGCCCCCGGATCGCGACATAGAGTTTATCATCGATCTAATGCCAGGAACTGCCCCCATATCCAAGAGGCCTTATCGAATGCCGGCCAACGAGTTGGAGGAACTCAAGAAGCAAATAAGAGAACTACAAGAGAAGGGATTCGTACGCCCCGCTCTTCTCCGGGAGCTCCGGTACTCTTCGTCAAGAAGAAGGATGGGAGCATGAGAATGTGTGTGGACTACCGATCGCTGAATGAAGTCACTATCAAGAACAAGTACCCGCTACCTCGAATCGATGACCTATTCGATCAACTTAAGGGTGCGCAGTGTTCTCAAAGATTGATCTACGGTCGGGATATCATCGGTTGAAGATTAGAGTGGAGATATTCCTAAGACGGCGTTCTCTACACGATACGGCTTATACGAGTTCACCGTGATGTCCTTTGGATTGACCAATGCCCCGGCATATTTTATGAACCGATGAACAAGGTATTCATGGAGTACTGGACAAATTCGTAGTAGTATTCATCGACGATATACTTATCTACTCCAAGGACGATGAGGAACACGCGGAGCATCTACGACTAGTACTAGAAAAGCTACGAGAGCACCTTGTATGCGAAGTTCAGCAAATGCGAGTTCGGCTCAAGGAAGTCGCTTTTCTTGGCCACGTGGTTTCAGCCGGAGGAGTAGCAGTAGACCCCGCCAAGGTCGAAGCCGTTATGGAATGGAAGGCACCCAAGTCAGTGACGGAAGTTCGGAGTTTCTTGGGTTTGGCCGGTTATTACCGACGGTTTATCGAAGGGTTTTCCACTGTGGCCCGACCTATGACTCAACTTCTGAAGAAGGAAAAGAAGTTTGAGTGGAACGAGAAGTGTCAAAAAGCCTTCGACCAACTAAAAGAAAAGCTAACCACTGCCCCAATCTTGACCTTACCCGACAATCGGAAGGACTTCGTGATGTACTGTGATGCATCCCGGCAAGGATTAGGAGGAGTGTTAATGCAGGATGGGAAGGTCGTAGCGTATGCTTCGCGACAGTTACGACCTCACGAGGAGAATTATCCCACACACGACCTGGAATTAGCCGCGGTTGTTCACGCATTGAAGATCCGGAGACACTATCGATCGGAAACCACCGTGATGTGTATACCGATCACAAGAGCTTGAAATATTTCTTTACTCGCCTGATCTCAACCTACGACGAGGCGATGGTTGGAGTTAATCAAGGATTACGATCTAGGAATCCATTACCATCCCGGCAAGGCAAATGTAGTGGCCGATGCGCTGAGCCGCAAAGCCCAATGCAACCACGTGGGATTGAGAGGTATGGCCAATGAGCTCCAAGAAGAAATGGCTCGACTTAATCTGCACCTGATTCCTCACGGAGAAGTAAACTCACTGGAAATCCAACCCCTTCGAGGACTCAAATAGAAGAATCCCAAAAAGGGAATGAGGAAACCCGGAAATCAAGGAACGCATGGCCGCTGGACGCGCTAAGGAGTTTTCAGTAGATGACAAGGGAATCCTGTGGTATAAGAAAAGAATCTGCGTGCCTGAACGAGGCGGTTTGAGAGGATTGATCTTAAAAGAAGCCCACGAATCGGCATATTCGTTACATCCCGGAAGCACGAAAATGTACCAGGATTTGAAAGGAGAATACTGGTGGCCTAATATGAAGAGAGATGTAGCCGAATACGTAGCCATGTGCGATGTGTGCCAAAGGGTGAAGGCCGAGCATCAACGACCGGCGAGCTTACTGCAGCCACTCAAGATCCCCGAATGGAAATGGGACGAGATAGGCATGGATTTCATAGTAGGACTATCTAAGGCTGCGATCGGTTACGATTCCATTTGGGTAATAGTAGATCGGCTCACCAAGCGCGATTTATTCCCGTGAAAACTAACTACAACGGTGCCAAGCTAGCGGAACTATATATGAGTAGGATTGTATGTCTCCACGGTGTACCAAAGAGGATTATATCGGATCGTGGTACCCAATTCACATCTCATTTTTGGAGCAAGGTCCACGAGGCACTCGGATCACCTCGCTTTCGCACGCTTACCACCCGGGCGACGGACGGACGCGAGAGGACGAATCAAGTGCTAGAAGACATGCGAGAGCCGTGCGTTGGATTTCACCAAGGATTGGGAGAAATGTTTGCCGTACGCCGAGTTTTCCTACAACAATAGCTATCAAGCCGGTCGAGGATGTCGCCAAATGAAGCTCTATTTGGTCGCCGCTGCCGAACCCCATTAATGTGGTCGAAACCGGTGAACGAACCGTATTCGGGCCGACATAATCAAAGAGGCCGAGGAAAAAGTTCGCTTGATTCGGGACCGATTACAAACGGCTCGATCACGACAAAAGAGCTACGCGGACAACCGCCGAAGAGAATTAGAGTTTAAAGAAGGTGACTACGTGTATTTGAAGGTCTCACCACTACGAGGAACTCGAGGTTCAAGGTCAAAGGGAAACTCGCACCAAGATACGTGGGCCCATTCTTGATAAACGCTAGGAGAGGAGAAGTGGCCTACCGGTTGGAGCGCCCGAGAACCTCTCGATGTCCACCCAGTGTTCCACGTGTCACAATTGAAGAAATGTTTGCGAGTACCGAAGAGCAAGCCCCTTTAGAAACCATCCATGTCCACGGTGATCTCACCTACCGGAGCATCCAATCAAGATACTAGACGAGGCGAAAAGAAGACACGGACCAAATCATGGCGCATGTACAAGGTACAATGGAGCAATCACACGGAAGAAGAGGCTACGGGAGAGCGAAGAGTTCCGAGGACGAATACCCACACCTACTCGGCAACGGTAAGAAATCTCGGGGACGAGATTTATTGTTAGGGGGTAGGTTTGTAACATCCTGAAAATCGGAGAACCGAAATCGGAACGTAAAAATCGGAACTTTCAAAAACCTTGGTTTATTGCTTCTTCTCGGGTTTGTTGCTTCTTATTTGCCGCTCGGTTGCATAAATTTAGTCGTGGCCAATTCCCTTTTCGGTGTATTTGGAGGTTTCGGAGTTGTCAAAACGGTGGTGCGAAAGCCGCATCGGGGTTTTAAAAAGGAATTCGAGGAAAGTGCGGATTTGTGAAAACGCGTTTCGGGTAATATAAAATAAATTTTTGGTTGGGAGAAGATAAATTAAGACACAAAATAAATAATAAAGTTCGGGAGTCGTACTCGAAATCCAGGAAAGTTTTGGAAAAATATGGGAAAGGATATTGAAATTTGAGAGAAAAGAAAAGGGATTTTTTAAAATAAATAAATATGAAAAATATTAGGGGAAAATAAAAGTGGAGGAAAGTTGAAAATATTATGTGAAAAATTATTTTGAATGAGGGAATTTATTTTGGAATTTTTAGAAGAGAGAAAAATAGAAATGGAAAATTAAAATGGGAAAATCAGGAAAAATCGGAAATGGCACCTGTTCATTGCGCTAGAGGTGCTCGACGCCGACCGGCCCGGCCCGCGCCGCGCGCGCGCCGCCGTCGCCACCGGCCGCGCCGCGCGCGCGCCACGCGCCGCGCCGCGCCCAACCGCGCCCGGCCCCTACCCGCGCGCCACGCGCCCGCGGCACGGCGCGCGCGCGCCCACGCGCGCCACGCGCCGCGCAAGCGCTCGGCCGCGCCGGACCGCGCGCGCCGCCGCCGCGCCCGCCGCGTTGCGCCCGGCCGTACCAGCCGCGCCCGCGCACCGCGCGCTCGCGGCCACGCGGCCGAGCCACGCCCGGCCCTACGCCGCGCGCGCACGCCGCGCCGGACCCGCCCGCGCCGTGCGCTTCGGCCGCCGCGTTGCGCCCCGCCGTACCCGGCCCTCCCCGTGCGCCGCCGCGTGTCACCGCCCTGCGCCGCGCCGAGCCGGACCCCTCCTTCCACCCCGCGCCCGCACCGAGCCCCCTTGGCCGCGCCTATAAAAGGCGGTGCCCCGCCGATTTTGCCGCACCGCCGCCGATTTCCCGCCGTTCCAGCGCCGCCGCCGTTTAGCCGTCGCCGCCGTGCGCAAGTCCATCCCCCGTGCCCCCCCTTGCTCCTCCCCGAGCCACCGTCGCCGGTAAGCCCCCTTGCGCCGCCCTTGTTCCTCACTGCCGCCGCCTCTGTTTTGAAGCCCCGGTCGAACACCTTGCGAGCGATGAATAGTGCGCGAGAAAAAAAAAAGAAAAGAAAAAAAGAATAAATAGGGAAAAAAATTTGGGAAAATTTTTGGAAAATTTGGAAAATATTTTGGGATGACTTGAGTAAAATTTTGGGCAAAAATAAATTATTTTCTCACATATTTTCTCGGTGCAAGTTTGAAAAATCGGAATCGGACGTTTTAGAATTTCATTTCGCATCATTTTTAAATCCGGATTCCGTTTAATTCTTTCCCGCCATCGAAATAGATTTCGCTTTTGTACTCAAACCCTCAAATTTCGAGCACGAATTTTCTTCGATATTTTCAAACGTAATTTCCAAATTTATTGCGATCGCCGACTTGCGAAAACCCTATGTCATCAACTCGATTCCAAAACCCGGATTTTCCTCGCAACCCTTGTTCTAACTCGAGTAGAATCTTCGGCAAAACTTTTGGAGTTGTTTTCGTGGCTTTTATGGTTCTTTTCGATCTCTCGGTATTTTGTTGAATTCTAACTGAATTCAATTAATCTTTCGCACGTACGGGTAGCGCTGAAGAAACCGGCAACGACCCGCGAAGACCCCACCCTCAAGTGTGCGAGCAAGGCAAGTCTTCACACCCTTTGAACATATCGAACCCAGTTGCGAAATGATGTTATTTTAAACTCTAAACATGCATGCTTTACATAGTACCTATACTTGTTATGCCATTCCTTGCTATTGATTACCTTTAGAATTACTCATTGTAACTCGCGATGTGATACAAACAACCGAAGCATAACTTCGGTAAACTGCTTAGCCACGCTACACTTAGATTGTGCATACTCATGACTTTATGAAAAAGCTTTGTGCTTGGGCAACTACCTTAGGGAAGGTAGTTGAGATTCGGCATGTGGAGACATGAGCGCCACATGGCCATGAGAATGATGAACTAAGTTTGATGAAAATTGAAAGTACCATACAAATGTTTTAGACTAGGGCGGCCGGATGATTTGGGTGGATTCGGAAAAGGCAAGTGCCGACCACTGGTCAATTAAGGACCGAGCCATGAGATAGCCGGAAACGAGCCGTACAACCGTACTTCTCGAATGGGTATAGACCTAGCTGACTAGATAGCCGAGCGGAGGCAGTATCCTTGCATAGATGGTTCTCTATGAAGTGGTTATGGGATGAGAATGAGGCTGCGGCCTTTGCTATGAATGGTGGGATTAAGCGATGTTAATTAAACTTAAAGATTTGGAAAGTCCTCCTTACCCCGGGTGCGCGAACTCCTCTCACCGCTAGAAAAGGACGGCTAGAGTGCATGAGGGCTTAAGTTCATGGAGCGGGTGCCAAAGCGAGGTTATCGAAAGGCTTTGCCGTGACCGTCTCATGTGTTGAGGCGTAGGCTCATTTGTTGGGTGTCGCGGAGTACGGGTAAAGTGTACATCCTGCAGTGTGAGTGAATCAATCTATTCGAATAGCCGTGCTCGCGGATATTGAGCATCGTGACAAGACTTTCGCTTGGCTAGATTTTAAACTTAAAGCTTTGGGATGGGTATGCATGATGGTTTCATTTTGGTGGATCAACTTCTCGAGAATGCGAGAAGGGGTGGACTCCCAGAAAATCATGACGAACCGGAGGCGGGAAGCCATCCTTGGAATCACGATGGATGGTAGACAGAACCGTCGCCGGGTTAATGAACTGTGAAATTAAAACTTGATTTGGCTAGTCGATAGGCTTGTGAAAAGAATTGTGAAAATTGGCTTTACGCAAAAATAACCCTAGCCATGTTCCTTGAATAACCCTATCATATGCATCAATTCGTGTTGGCTTTGAGTACGGTTGGTACTCACCCTTGCTATACGCACAAACCTCCGTGATGGAAATGAAGAGCCGAAGACCCCTACGCGTATTACCGGAGGGCGAAGGACCGACGGCGCATACTAGACCTTAGCCCGGTCGTTGCTGTGGCAATTGACGAGCCGCGCCTCTTTCCATGCCTTATCTAAATTCTGTTTTTATGTTGTATTCGGACCATAAGGTCCTGTGGGATGAACAATGCCTTCGGGCCTATTAATGTAATAATGGTATTGTAAGACTATTCGTGCATGTGCACTTGATTATCCAGTACTGTATTCGTGGGTACCAACTACTCGATCCAGGGAAATGGTACTATGAACACGAAAGATTCCCGTCTCAAAAACGGGGGTCCACACTTTGGAGCTCCGCTGTAAGGCTTTCGAGTTTGGTTGTGTGTAGGTTTGGTGGGTGTCGCCGTATAGGATTTGATTTGTCGGCCACATGGGGTGAGTTTGGTATCGTTAGGGTTGTTGTGGAGGCTCAAGTTTGAGCGTTTGCCCGTGTTGATGTCTCAATCCAACCGAGCGAGTTTTCTTCCGTTTTTTTCTTTTTTTTCTTTTTCTGCCTATGACCTCCGAGGGCTGTAGTCTTGTATTTTTTCTGCTATATCAATAAAACACGCACTATCTTGTGTGTTTTATTTAAAAAAAAGTATCCAACAACATAAAAGAGTTCAGTGAAAGAAGTTTTTAAGGAGTTCAAGAGTTGCAAACTTCTAAAAAAGAGACTGTCTAAGAATCATTCGACACATATTTCTTAGAAAACCAGTCGGATTTTCAAGCCACCACCACGCACGGTTCAAATGAAAAACGTATCAACGTACGTCAGTCACTGGACGTTAATCACGTCAATGATGCTAAAAACAGAAAAAATCAACTTACAGACACAATAAAAAATATCAAATCACACCTAAAACAATTAACTACAGTACAACAAAAACAGCGATGAGTGAAAAAAAACTACAGTACATATAAAACAAAAATTACACCCGCATCTACTAAAATTAATGTACATATGTTGTAATGATGTAACTGTAAGTAGGGTGTAACTATGATGTAAGTGAGGTGTAAGTTATTAAAACAAGTGACTATAACAACAAAGTTATCGTTGCTTGTTTGCTCAGTTGGCACGGTGTATGTTGTGGCGTCATGGGTAAGATTCCTTGCTCTAGCAACATTTTTTTTATTCAAAGGCACATGCACGAATCATATAAATCATGCGGTCAACAAATTGACTGATTTTTAACCAAATATCGTCAGATATATAGCAATTTCGAAAAAAAACACATTGTCATCCTCACTCTTTGAAACCCAAATTAAATTTCTATTTTTCATTGCATAAACAATTGGCTATCAAATCATAATACTTTGAGATCCCTCAAATTTCTTACAAACCTTTCTCCAACGATCGACCCGACCCTCACAAACACAGCAGGAAAGCCTACCTGAGCCTCAACCTCGGCCTCAAACCCATGCGACATCCCCTCTCTTACACCACTCCTACTCTTATGACCGCTGAACTCATTACCTGTCCAAATGTGCTTCCATGAGCCACCATCTGATACAGGAAAGTAGACGGTCACCGTGCTCCTCCCCTTGTCTAAGACTGGTACCATCAGCATCTCTGTCCCAACCAGGAATTGCTGGTACGTCATCTTTTGCACACATTGATCCTCCGGGTAATGGAGGAAGAGGTGGCGTGCCACAGGAAGGCCCTTTTTCGTTGCCTCCTGAGAAGAAACAGGTTGTCAGATTAGCTAGTTTGTACAATGATTTTACGGTCTTTGAGGAGATATCATATTTTTTAGTGTAAAATTTGATACCTCTATCTCCAGTACTATGAGGTACGAAAGTTTACACTAAAAATTTTGATACCTCTTGTTATCTTTTAAAGAATGTAAAATTTTTAGTATAATATAATATATCATATAAACATGGCACAATATATGGGGGAGAGTAACTCTTTTATTATGTCATCCACGGCGCAAAGTGTAGGTGACTTGGTGTAGGTGGTTAGTCATAGGTTTGTCTTGTGGATAACATTTTTCGAGAACACGCAAACGCTCTGCGCAACATGAGAGCAAGGAGGAAGAGAGTGACGTGTCAGTACCTCGACGAGTTGGATCCGGTAGAACTCCCAAGCTTTGTAGATCTTTGCGCAGCGCGCGAAATGCGCAAGCGTGCGGCTATTGGAGTAGAACTGGCAGTTGGATCCCGGCTTGTTGCCCTGCATCAGAATCAATGGATCAATGGATCATCTTGCTGGCTAGCTCGAATCAGCTCATGGTTTGATCAGCAATGGCGGCGGCTGAGCTGGGCTGAGCTGATCGATTCGATGTTTATATGTACCTCGTGGGTGCGGAAGACGACGGTGAAGGCGCTGAGCTCCATCCAGCGGAGGAGGAGCTCCTCGCTGCGGCGGTAGCGGAGGAGCGGCAGGTCGACGGTGCAGTAGCCGCCGGCGTCGCTGTGGTTGAGCGGGAAGCCGGAGAGGCCGCCGCTGAGGAGGCCGACGACGCTGCTCTTGATGCCGTCGTTCGCCTGCCAGCTCACCATCTGGTCCCCTTCCCAGAACAGCATCGCCCACCTCGAGCTCTCCCTGAACCCCGCCCGCACGAAGAACACCAGGTCTTCCTCCTCGCCGTCGTCCGCGGCGCGGCGGTGCGTGCCGGAGCGCCACTCGTCGGCGAACTCGCGGTTGACGCGCGCCCACAGCTCCGGGTACCGGTTGTGCGCCGCGACGGGGTCCTCCTCCCCGGAGTGCAGCCGGGCGTCCAGCGGAAGGCCCTCGCCGAAGTCCGCCATCCAGCCGGCGGCGCCGTCGCGGGCCATCCCGGCCAGGACCTCGCCCTTGAACCAGGCGCGCGCATCCGGGTTGGTGAAGTCCAGCATGGCGACGTCGAACGCCGTGTTGGGCATCATGTACGGCTCGCCGGCGGCATCCCTGACCAGGAACCCCAGCTTCTTGGCCTCCTCGAACAGGTGCCTTCTCGTGTTCCCCTTCTTGTCCATCTGCATGTGCACGCGCACGCACGCGCCATTGTTCTCTTCGTCAAGCTTCAGAATCACAAAAGCTTAGCTACCTACGCATCGATCTGCATCGCCATGATCGCTGATCTGGAGCTCACCGGGACGAGGCATGGGTTGCAGTAGGTCATGGTCCTGACGCCACGGCGCCGGAGATCGCGTACCAGATCCTTCCAGCCGGCGTAGTGGTCGTCGTCTACCTCCCAGTTCCACCACAGCTGGGACCCAATGGACGTCTTCCTCTGTCCAACCCAGTCCTGCATTTTGTGAAAGAATTTGTTCAGAGCTTGGAAATTGGAATGCATCAGCATCATGAAGAGTTTAACACTGGACAGTCATGGTCATGACAATTGTACAAAATTTAATGAAAAAAAGTGTGGTCTGAGAAGCAACCGATGAGTATTTGACTAGTGAGAATATGAAGAAGTCGGTGATTGTCTTAGTTCATTTTCAAGTTCTGCCCCTACACCATGGCAAAAACGATCCCCGACAGTTTGCCGGAATATGTTTATTCCCGACCAACTTCCCGACGGCAATTCTTGGTCATGATGTAGTGCGTAGCTACTGAGTTTCATAGTTTGAAAGGAGAATCTACACTGTTTGGTGGAGTTCCATAATTCGAAAGTGTAGCAAACTTTGGAAATTCTACCAAACATTCCTTTGTATCTTAGCATTCAACTAGTAGGTTCAGGCCGAATGCAACATGAAATTCAGGTTGAGAGAGAGAGAGAGAGAGAGAGAGAGAGAGAGAGAGAGAGAGAGGTAGGTTCAGACCTGCAGCCAGAATGCAGAGACCGGGACGTCGTGGTCCTGCAGCTGCTTCCACACGCGGCGGACGGCGTCCGTGCCGCCCTGCATCCCGACCACCGCGCCGGACGTGATCCACCGGGGAAGAGCCGGCGGCCTCCCCGTCGACTCCGTGTAGCTCGTGATCAGCTCCGTCGGCGAGCCGCCGTGCAGGATCCTTCCATGGACTGAACTCCCATACACCTACCAAATTCAGCACAGAATTACAATTGGCAAATTGCAAAAGCAGAATGAATTTCCGTCGGTGAGTTCTTGGAATTCTGTCCATGAACATTGATGAAGTTCTTGGCTTTGGTTAGTTTAGCTAGTTAAGTATTGACAGCTCAGAATGATTAGTCAGAAACTCATTCAGAAATGTGTTTATGGGGTAATAATGGAATGGCTACCTGAATCTGCACTCTGTCAGGCTTTGTCAGGTCAAAAATGGAGTAATCGTATCCCTCCAGGTACAAAGATCTCATCTTTGACGTCATGTAGAAGGGAGAAGGAGCATACGTAGTACTCCAGTTTCCTCCAGACCTATACATGACGAAATAAAGTAATAAACCACCATGAACAACAACATACTAAGAAGAGCATATCAAATTATCCAAAAGAAGAGAAGAAAACTGGTACAAATCATGGATCAGTGCTCACAAATCGACAATTTGACATGATAATTTCTCTCAAGAGAAGTACGATCAGCACAAGAATTCCAGGCGCACACGCACAAACTATAAATGCTCTAACCAAGGCACCACAGTCGGTCACTGTCGCTACGGTTTCGGAGTTCTCATCTGCAGGCCTTACAATTCCTAGAATTATTTGGCGATTTCTATCAATGCAATGTCGTTTTCTACCTTAAATTGTTGTACTCTTCGATCTCATCCAAATGAGCTGCAAGTGGTAACGCCTGGATAACTACTCCTAGATAAGTTCATACAAGCTTGCAGTGCAGTTCTTGACACTTGCATGGCAATCTGACAATGAGGATTCTCTCTTCCTACTTTCTATTCAAGTACAAAAACAATAGCTTTCTACTTTCTATTGCTTACCAAGACGCAAAGAAACCGAATATGTGACCGAAAGGACTGTGTCGGGACCGGTAACATCAAACTTTGAAAGATCTTTTGTTGGTTGAAGTCAAAGTTTGTTAGGGTAATTTCTCCCCCCAAAAAAGATTGGTAGGGTTAAAAAGCTGGAATAAGTCATGTACATAAGGAATATGATCAGTTCGATCGATTTTTAAAGAAATCAGTTCAATTTCATGGGAATCGGGAAATTTTCCTGTGCTCAAAAGGAGTTCTTGGTCTCCTTTTGAGAAGTACTCACAAGTCACAAGAACAAGAATGCAATTTTCCTAGAGTTCATGTGGTAAAACGGGAAGTAAAAAAATTTAAATAACAAGTGAAAAATTGTACTACCATGCATGACACTGTTGACGTACAACTTTAACTAATATTTTTTCTATTAGAATATAACCACAATAAATAACAAAATTATAATATTATAAAATACTCATTATATCTTAAAATATGCAACTTCTAAAGTCCAAATTAGATAACTTTACTTCTAAATTACCCCCTATTATTTTAATTTTTTATCACCTTTATGAAAAAATACAACAATATTTTTAATATAAAACAAATATATTATCAAAAATATGTTTAATATTATATTAAATGAAACTAGTTTAGTATTATAGATGTTAATTTTTATAAATTTAGTCAAACGTAAAAAATAACTATTAAAAAGTCAAAAACTGAAAGCATAAGTCTTTTTACCTCATCTTTTATGCAAATAACTAATAAAACTTTCTATATTTTGAAATGAAAGAAATATTTATAATAAATATGAGCATACAATTTTAATTTTTATGCTTTCAAACGGAATATTTTTTGACAATCATAGTTTCAAGGTTTGACCAAATCAACGATATCATGTACGCCCTTCAGCTGCCGGAGTTTCTGGTTTTTGACTTGTTACCTGTAGCTGACAAGGTTGGCGGCGAACGTGATGGGCTGGTCGCCCCTCCCGATCCCCTGCTCCTGCACGAGCACCGGCACGCGCCTCCCCTTGAACTCCACGCGGCTGAACTGCTCGCCGAACCCGTAGAACCGCTCGTCCCGCGCGCTCGCGAACGTCACGAACACCCGGTTGAACTCCTCCGCCTCGCCCTCCGCCGCTGGCACGAGCGGCGCGAGGTCCTCCCTGACCGGGGCGCCGGCGGCGGAGAGCTTATTCTTCTTCCTGCTGTTGCTGCTCCGCTGCATGCGGGAGGATAGGCGGAGGCGGAGGATGCTGCTGGCGCGGTGAGCTCTTGGGGAGGGAGATGACGGCCACGGCGACGGCGACAGAAGAGGAGGGGGTCTGTCGTGGTGGTCGCAGCTCCATTGGTAGTCGCCGAGCTTGACGCGGAACGCGACCTGCGTGTCGCTCTTCTCCTCGAGGATGATCCAGTACCGCGCCAAGAGGACCGGCCGTCCGGCGGCGCCGGCGCGCCGCCGACCGCAGAGGCACGGCTGCGAGGCGCTCGGCTTCTTGGCGGACACGAGGCCGGTGATCACTACCACGGGGAACCGCGTCTGCTCGGTTGCTTCGAACGCCGCGCCGCGCAGGAGGTCGGCGTCGGAGTCGCAGCGGTAAAGGGCGCGGATCCTGTCGACGCGCTGGCGGTCGGGGACGAGGCGGGCGCGGCCGTCGCGGAGCGCGAACGAGCCGCGGCACTCGTCGGCCTCGGTGTCCACGGACGCCGCGGAGACGAACGCGACGCCGGGGACGGTCTCCCACATCGTCGCGCCACCATCCGCAAGACGAGGAGCCAGATACACCGCCCCGCCGAGGGACGGGTCCCACCGGAGGCGGAAGTGGGGGCCGACGGGGAAGTCGTGGGCGCCATGGGCGAGCTTGGAGGCCGGAGCGAATGAGAGCGGCGGCGCGGCGTCGCGGTGCCGGAGGGAGGATGACGGCACGGATCTCGGGAAGGGGTTGTTGAGGAGGACGTGGTCCTTCTTGGTGGTTTTGGTCTGCGGCGGCGGCGCCATGTCTCCGGCGGCGGTGGCGGGAAGGCGCGGCGCGGATGCTCTGCTCGGCGAGTCGTGAAGCAGAGAGCCGATTGGCTGAAATAGATTCTGGAATGAAGGGGGTGGGCCCAGGTGGTGGTGGGCCCGGAGAACACGCGCTCGTTTTTTGACTGACGTGCATTAGTGTGAATTTAGATGGAATGGTAGCAATTTTGGTCAGTATAAATGCTAAGCTCACCATTTCACCAACGTTCGAAGGCACAAGATTTTTTAGCAATATATAACACGCATGAATTCACACCTAAAAACGCATACATACACTCTACCCTAGGGATCAACGGTTCGGGTTCGGTTCGGGTATCCGCGGGTTTCTTTTTCGGGTTTCGATTTTGGTGCTGTCAGTGGTTTTGCGGTTTCGCATACCCGGAATATTTCGGATTTGGTACGGTTTTTAATTTTAACTCGCGGATAACCTAAACCCGAACCCGAACCTGAACCATAACTTGACAGATTTGTCAAAGGAGGCACTGGCCAACCACTGCCTTGCCTATCAGGCTTCTCATTACATGTTGACATGTAGCTATATGTGCATGTATCTAGTGGTGGCCAGATGGGCCGGGCCGAGACGTGCCGGCCCGGGCACAATAGTACTGTGCACCAGCCCCGCACGGCACGGCCCGGCTCGAGATGGGCCGTGCCGGCATGGCACGATGGACCGTGCCGTGCCAGGGCCGACGGCCAAGCCTACGGGCCGGCACGGCACGACACGGACACTGTTTCGTGCCGACCCGGGCACGGCACGGCCCACGGGCCGGCACGACAAGCAGGGAGGCACGGCGACGCATCGATGGCGCTAGGCGGCTAGGCTTAGGGTTTAGGGCGGCAGCGCGGGGGGCGACGAGGAGAGGCGGCTCAACGGCGTGGTGGAGGCGGCGATGAGGACGGAGCGGTGCGATGCGAGAGGTGGAGGGCCGAGGCGGCGCGACGCGAGGCGGAGGACGGAGGCGGCAGGCCGCGCGGCGCGTAGGGCGGAAGCGGAGGTGGTGCGCCCAGTTGCAGACGTGGCGCGAGAGGCGGAGCGAAGGCGCGCCGGTGTTGGCGGAGCGGACCTGGCCGGCCGGCGCGGCTTGGGATCCAGGGAGAGAGCGGACCCCGGCCGGCGGCGTCACGAGCTGAGGGGAGACCGGGAGAGACCAAGAGAGGCGGAGTGTCTGCGTGTGCGTGACTCGCCGCTCGCGAGTGTGCACCGTGCGGGCTGCGGTGTTTCGGTTTTGGCCGTGATTCTTTTTTGTATTCTTTGGTCATGGGCCGGTTTTCGGCACGTGGGCCTTAAGCGTGCCCAGGCTGGCACGGCACGGCCCGGCCACCCATGGGTCATGCTTGGGCCGGGGGCATGGTATGTGGGCCGGCACGGCACGGCCCGTTACAGTACCCGTGCCTAAACGGGCCGTGCCGCACCCGTGCCCGTGTCGTGCCGGGTCGGGCCGCCCGTTTGGCCACCTATACATGTATCTAGGGATGATTTATCTACAATAATCTCTGACAATCTGTCTGATCAGCTTGAGAGATGGATTGCAACATGTTTAATCATGAGGTAACTACTGGTTCCTAATTTTTTAGAGTAGAAAGCTAAATTCACTCCCTTCAATTACAAGTGACGCTTTTACATTGATACGGTTTCTAAAATGCAACTTGATTTGCATACAGTTGTATTGCAGAAAAGAGTATGGAAAAATAGCATATCTGAATGTTGAAGCAGATATATGTGTTTCTTACATATAGTGATAACTAAAATATGCTATGTTAGTTCAGCTGACAGTACTAAATTCTTATTTGTATGAATCATAGGGTTTAACGAACTGCTGAGCCAATTTTTGAGCAAATCAAGCACTGAAAAGTAAACCATTTACAAGTAACTATGTGCATGTATACTTATTTCGGTTTCGGTTAAAAATTCAGGTTTCGGTTAATTCATCGGGTTTCGGGTATCCGCGGGTTTCAGTTTTGGTGATGGATTTTCACCCGAATCGGTTTCGGTTTTGGTTTCGGGTTTTAGGTTTGGGTTTCGGTTTTGGGTGCCCAGAGACTCTATCCGAACCGTTGCCATCCTTACTCTACTCCTTGGAATACCTTAAAAAATAGACCAAAGTTGACGTAGTCATTACAAATGTCTCGCTATCGATATGTATATCGTCTATCACTAAAAGAATAAATTGTACTTGTGGAAATAGCCCACGTCACTTAGAAAGTTGGCTAGATTGGAAGAAGTATGATTTCTTCGATGGGATTCTCCGCAGTACAAACCACCGATATGTGAATCAGATCCACCTGTTAGTGACTGCTACTATTTCAACTAGATCAATGTCCAATTTTTTTAGGTAAAACTTGTCACATATCATTCAAAATTTATTCTTTGCTAGACGACACCACATGAAAGCGTTTTCGTTGGAGGGCCTAAAAAAGTAATATTAACTGTTGGACTCCCACGACATATTTTATGATATTGAAAATAAATGAAGACCGAAACTATGGTAAAAGTACAAATCTGCCCCTATCTTCATGGTTAATGATCACAATTAATTCACAATCATTGAATAATCTACATCACAGTTAATTCATAGCCATTCACCGGTTGGGTTAAAAGCAATTTGCCCATGGGCAAACTTGTTTGTAATGAATGTTTTTCTCTCCATATTTTTGGATATAATAAAATGATATCATGGATGTCTAATAGTCAAATACCACTTTTTTTACAGCGTCCTCCAACAGAAACGTTCTTCCGGTGTTATCTAGAAAAAGCGTAAACTTTAGATGTCCCATAGCAAATTTTGTTATTTTTATATCCTAATAAATATAAATAAGGAAGTGGCCTATAGCAAGATCGCAATTCACAATGGAACTTAATTTTTGAAAAGGAAAATTGCTAAAAATACAGTAGCAAGTTTTTTTTCTATAACTGTAATTGTAGTACAACTGTAATTGTAGTATAGTTATAGTATAACTACGATGTAATTAAACTATGATTACATTGTAACTATAATATAATTATACGTAACCTTTATATAACATATATAAAGTTGCATATATTTTTTTGAAACTATATTATATTTGAAAGTTTTTCACTCAAAAATTACAACATATAACATATATATAAAGTTTTTTAGATAGTCTTTTAAAAAGATAACATATATAAGAAGTTTTTAGATAGTCTTTTAAAAAGGTTGACCTAAACTGATCTTAAACGATAAATATACATGAGGGGAGGAGTTATAGAGGATTCCATTCTTTCAAAAAACATAGAGGATTCCAACCATGTTATAGTAGGTGTTATTTGATGCTTTAGTTAATTGGTTTAACACTTGCTAATAGTATTCTTATAGTTAACTTTTATACATGAATCTGAATACATAGGGAATGGATTCCCTACCCTATGCTAGACATATTGCGGAAGGAACAACAATCTACACTTAGAGCTAGAATAGTCACGTGGGACTATAGAATGATACATGTTTCTGAACTAAATTGGCAGTGCACGTATGATTTGGTAATTCAAATGGAGCAATGCTAATGCTTTTTTTCTTTGAAACTTGCAACGGTAATGCTTGGAAATTGGAACTAAAAATAACTTGTTTCAAATACACACGGTTTTTTGAACTTTGTACAGTGTAACGCACTTTCTTTACAATTGTAAAGGTCAGAAATACTTTCGTTTTAGTAAGATATAATCAGTTAATCACCAAGGTAGTGATAATATTTAAATACGTAAATTATGTATACCCTTCCAACATGATGCCTAGTTATTTCCTCAAACAATTTGGTTATTCCGGGGTGTACATATCAAATTCACGGTAAGAATCTCTCTGTAAACTGGTCAAGCATCAGAAATGTAAACAGAGATATACTCCGGAACTCTCCATGTTGGGTCGGATTGTGACTTGAATTCCCGAAGTTTCTTTTAGAATTTATAGTATTTCTTAAACTTTGGCTCTTACGGTATTACTGTAGTATGCTTAGAATTATGCAGGTTGCCACTGAATTTTTTTCATAATGTTATAATCTTACTTAAATATTTTTATATAGATATAAAAAGTAAAAAATAAATAAAGATGTACACCTTGGTTAAAAATATATGACATTTAAGTTTTTTCGGGCCTTCGAGATATGACTTTGACCATAATTTTTTATTAAAATGTTTATAATGTACAATAATTCTATGAGATTATGAATTCAAATAAATCTGCACATATCATTTTTATGTGTTCATACTGAGTATTTAAAAATTATTGATAGTCTAATTCACATGTATCATTTTTATGTGTTTATACCGAGTATTTAAAAATTATTGATAGTCTAATTAAGTTTATCCAAGACATGTATCTTGATTATGGGACCGACGTCCCTCGACTCTAAGGCAACTCTCGCTCCACAAACTCCATCGTGGAGCACTCCAAAAACTGAAGTTTGTGGAGTATCTCTTTAGGTGCTCTCACAACTCCTCTTTTCTTTCTAGAGCTGCGTGTGTGGAGCTGAACCCGTTTGGCTAAAAAACATGGAGCGAGCTTAAAAAAGAGAAGCGAAGCGATCCCAAACAAGCCCTAAGTCAGATGACTCTCTTATGTGAATAAATGGCAGCACTACTACCCAAGGTTCCTTTCTTTGTAAAGTTTGTCATCCCGTTGTGAATACTACCGGGATTGTGGAAAGGTGCATCTTGTATACAAAGTAGCTTAAGTCGTGTATGTTCAAGCTAGAAAGTAGCTTTGGCAACAACCGAACATAACTACAGAAGTGAGTGTACGGGTGAGGCTTCTTACTAGCTACATTCTTCATTTTAAAATATAAAATACAACCATTCTTAATTCAAAAAAAATAAAATCTTCATCTGCATCATTCCAATAAATACAATACATGTATCTAATAAAATTAAAAATCTTGAGATGGAGAATTTTTCTAAAAAAAATAGAGAAGATGGGATGCTAGTTAATTACACTTACGTATGTATGTATGGTATTATAAAACATCTAAAAATTAGTTATGTCATAATGTCCTTGTTTTTAGAACAAAGGAAACAATTATAATAATGGAATAAATGAATGTAGCTGGAGGCACGTAACGTGCCAAAGGTGGCCGGATGCAATGAACCTAGCAGAGGTTTCCATCTAGGACAATGGACATGTGGGTGCACTATTGAAGTCATTTAATTTGGCACCAAGTGTTTTGGAATAAACAAAATCGAGACAATTTGCTAATCCTCCGTCCTAAAATAGATGTATAGCTAAAAGTAGCTATAGTCTACACATATTAAATTACTGCATTTCTTTTATCGGATTATATTAAATACTTCGGTCCTTTCAAAATAAATCTGGATACATGTTATATTCAGATTCGTATATAAAAGTTAATTTATTTTAGTAACAAGAGGCTAGTACGTAGACGGGAATAGTATGATCCTAGTTGATCGTAATTTTCTTTTCAACATGCTTACCCGGGAAAAAAGAATCATATGTTTAGACTTTGGATATTACCTTCATTTTCGAAACGCTGACATCCTTACATACGCGTAGTCAACCCTCACTCTCTTAGTTATGTATTCATAGATTGAAAAATATTAGTCTTTAATATGTGAAAATGGTATCAATAGATTAGTTTATCATGAAAATCCTTTCATATGGCTATATATTAATAATGAGAAAAGTTTTATAAGTATATACTTATAAAAAGTAATAATGAAATGGAGGTATTTTATCGATGTCCGAAACGAATGGTAAAAAAGAAGGGAGCTATAGTACTTCCATAAAAACATCTAACAAGATTTGCAATTTTCAGCGAAATTCAGTTATCATTATCTCGAATAAGGCTTTAATTAGATTGGATTTTGTTAATTCATACTCAATTCATTTCATATTATAATTTTGTGTTTGTTCTAAATCAAAGTTCAATTAAATTAATGCAAAATAGAGCAGTATTTTTAACAAAAATAAATATATTATAAAAATATTTTTAAAATGATGGATTTAATGAAACCAATTTAATGTTATAGATATTGCAATATATTTTTATACGTCTCGAACGAAGGGAGTAGAACGTTATTTAGCATGAGCTTCAGCGATCCATGTCTACAGTATGTTACAGGCATATAAGATCTAGATGGTTCATGCAATGCGTGCATCGGGACGTTTTCGCAGCTGCGTTCATCCATGCGAAGTTATAGCGTGAAGACACGAGCTGACCTCCTTGCATCGGATCGTTGCCCATGAATCTTCCCGGCATCACGGAAATGTTCTCAATAGAACCGCATGCACTATTTTGTCATCATGCAAACGCGATGTTCACTTAAGTACTACTAGTTCAGTTAGGTTGGACACACTTGGAAAAGACTGGTGATCGAGTCACATGAAGAACAGAGAAAATATTAAAGAGAGAGAACTGGTGGTATACACAATACAATTTACAATGATCAAGAAAGTGTATCGGGGGTGTTTTACAGAAAAGTTCATGTCCATGTGAGTTGTGAAGAGAAGTTGTAATAAAGTGAAAATTGAGACTTGTCACAAATCTCGACGGGGATCGTCCGCAATTACTGTTGTGCAATAGCTGCAGCTGAAAGGACGGTGATGCTTTCTTTTATGCTTTGTGATTCTGAACGTAGTAATAACTTTTGGAATTTGGGATATTGGTCTTGAAAATAACCTCTACCACCATTAAGAAAATGTTCGGCTAATTCCTCATAATGGCTTTAGTCAGATTTTTCTTAAAAAATGTTTTATTATTTTCTAGTATGACTAGTCAAATGCACATGCATTGCAATGAATTATTAAAAATAATAAATTAAATCCTTGTTAAAAAAGAAGTAATTTTAGTTGGTTGAAACAAGATCTTTCATCTTATCATGTTTAGAAAATTAAAAATCTAAACCTAATAAACATATATTGATAACCCACATACTAGCGATGGTGGTGAATGCCAAATTAACCACCACCACTACTCTCTCACTAGCTTATACGTAGTGTAGCTAAAATATAGTTTAATGTAACGTTAAGATTTTTATAGGTTCCCTACGGACATCTCCTTTTGGAACGCGGCTATTTTACATAAATTTTAGAGGAAAATTCCATAGGAGTAAATTATTTTTTCATAGAAATCAGAATTCATCCAACAGAACCGTAAGACCTCATATCCAATTTAGGAATTCAATAGCATACATGAATTGGTTCAAGTCCTACCACAACTACACAAGATTTCCACGTTAAAGGACTAAACATAAACTAATTATAAAAATTATTATAGAAAAATTACTATTATTATAGAATCTATGGCTAATTAACAAGATAAATCTATTAAACCTAATTAATCCATAATTAACAAATATTTACTAAGCTTAATTAATCTACTATTAGTAAATGTTTACTGCAGCTATCACATCGTCAAATCATGGTGATTATGAATAAGTTTTATAAATAGTCTACATTGAATACTTCAAAATAACACATAAACATTCGATGTGACAGATATTAAAATTTTAGTCTATTTTAGTACCTGAAACAAACAGGGCCTAAGAGCATTCTCAACAGATCCCCTAATCTTATTTTCTAAATTGAGATAATAGAAGATCACTCATCTAAATAGAGTATCTCTACCTGTTTTTGTCTATGGCAGCTCACCTTAATCCTATATCTCAAAATCAAAATCAGAATTTTTAAGTCGGGCTGGGCTGGCCCATTTATTGCATACGTCGGTTGTGGCCTATCTAGGCTAGGAAGAGGACGAACGGTGTGATGCACAACCAAGGATGCAGCAGACGAGCGTGGCACGGCTGGAAAGAGGACAAACGACATGACGCATGGCCGAAGATGCGACGGACGAGCGCGACGCTGCTAGGAAGAGGACAGATGGCAAGACGAATGACTGGAGATGCGGCGAACGAGCACGACGCGACTAGGAAGATGACGACAGAGGCAAGGAAGGAGCACCGCAGGGGTGCTTTTACCAGTTCTTTCACTCACGTGCGATAGGGAGGAAGAAGACATCGCGACAGGAATTTTTCAGTCGCGCATGTGACGAAAGAATGCCCACGAAATCTTTCCACCAATGGATAGTCCATGGATGTGGTACCCTGAGTTTCGGTGATGAGGGAGACTGATTTGAAGTGAGACTATTTTAGGGTATCAAAAAGGTGATTTGTTGAAACCTGATTTATGATAAAAACATCCAAAAATCAAGAGAGTATCAGTAGAGAGGATGCTCTAAGACCAGCCTTACCCAGACAGTCCCGACTATGAGGGTTTCCAACTCCAAGCACAACCGTTCAAATTCAATTACGAGGACACGACGAACAAGGCCTAGCCCCGTAGATATGGAGCACACTCAGCGCACGCTCGTAAATGCAGAAAACGGTAGCAGGAGAGTGCAAGTAAGGACCCTGCGTTGACGCGAACAAGAGCTGTGGCCGCGGAAGCTCATCTGACGAGATGGACAGACTTGCTACAAAAATCAAAACAAAATTACAGGCGGAAAAGAAACATCAACGAATGTTTCATGTCATAGTTTTCAACACATTCAAATTTTAAAAACAGTGCAGAAGAATTTAATCCTCATAAAACTATCAATACTTTCATAAAACTAATCTTTCTCTTCATTCCTGTCAGCATATTTAATGATCATGAAATCTCAATTAAGATTGACCTAATCCTTACTAACTCTTTGCAAGTGCCAGCCTACCAGGGGATTAAGTATTACATTGCATCGATGTCATCCCAGGCCAAAATGGGCTCCAACTTACAGCGTAACCACAAGAGAGAACCCAAATACCAGCTGATTAGGCAGTAACTGTAGTACTGTAGCAGGGGACGACAGCTGCCCTGGCCAATAATTTACCCCCATGACATCCTTTTTTTTTCTTCCCTAGCCTACATTTACTGCTAAATTAGCACCAAAACAATGTTGGCAAGGAATTGAAGTTTTCTACGCTTGGTTCCTGTGGGAGGGGATTGAAACAAGTAGGTAATCTCCTATAACATACACGACTGTCAGCCTTACCGAATGCGCTCAGATATCAAGGTGCTCTAGGTTGACCATGCTTGCAGCATTCTGGATCAGTTGCTTTCTAACATCAACCTGAAATAAAAAAAGAGGTTTTGATGCTAAGTCGAGAATACAATATGTTGATCCTTTTTAGGAATTTAGTGAACTTCCTTTAGTTGCTTACCCGGGTACCCATAAGAGATGAGAACACAATATTGGCCTCAGCAGCATCTTCAACCTTTAGCTGCTTCAACATTCTCCTCTCAGGGTCCATTGTTGTTTCCCATAATTGTGCCGGCATCATCTCACCCAGACCTATTTAGCCACCAGAGAAAAGGATGCAAGGTAAATGTCTACCATTGAAATAAGAGAAACGGATGAATATTTTGATACGTAACCAAAAAAAGGTGCATAGAATACAAGATTGTACAAAACCATATTGTTGCCTCACGCATGATACAAAAACTGAGCACAAACAATAGTTTTCTTATGAACCTAACAGTCAGCAAATGAGCACAGGAGTAAATGTAGCAGTATATGCACATTGTTGGCTCAATTGTACAGTTTAATTGCACGTCATATGCGCAGTGCATGGCTGTATCAACTAGATTTTTGGAGAGAGTTACTACTATATGACATGCAAAATATACAAGCACTATAAAGATAGCTAGGCAGATGAGAAAGGTGCACATTGGATGCGATACAGTGCTGGAAGGAACTGGGGGAGGAAGATTAGAACGGCAATTGCATTTGTACATGAACAAGGGGCTTCACAGTAACGGCATTTGTGCATTTACTAGAAATGTTTGTGCACAAAGGCGTGCATGGGGTAGATGGTGGAATTAATGTTGACTTGGTTGACTAGGGCTGGAGATCAATGTAAATATTAACTAAGCGTTTAAAAGAATACTGATCAAATATGGATACTTCGTTGAAATTGGAAAATCACAGAACATAGATAAGAAAATAACCGCATAGAGAACCTTTTCAGTTCATAATTACCAGAAAAATCTACAGTATAGCTATTTCAACCTAAGCAAAGTGATATATTGTCACCTAGTGAATAGTCTTATAGGTACATGAGTTCTTCACTAGATAATTCAAAAGGGAAAAAAAAGATAAACTTAGTAAAAATATCATCAATTGAGATGGCTCGGCACAATAGCTTATAAAGCAGCATCAACAAAATAATATTTGGATAACAAATAGCAAAATGTATTGTAAAATGACTTTGATGTGTTGACAGATATCTTTCAGCGTTCATTGACACTAATTAGTTGATAAGTTTGAATGTTTGTACCTTTAAACCTTTGGATATGATAAGAAGCATTTGTTGGGAAGGTGTTAACTAGCTCTTTAAGATCAGCATCATCATAGCAATAGTGCACTTGTTTCCCACGTTCAACCTAACACCAAAAGATAAAGATCAACTTAAGATGGTTCTTCCATCAAAATTTGAAGGACTAGTGTTGCATTTACGATCAAACCTTGTAAAGAGGAGGTACGCCAACGTAAATGCAACCTTCATCAAATAGTGCTTTCTGCATAGATAGTAGTATGAGAACGGAAAGCATGCCTTTTATGGCTAATAATATAAGTATCTGCCATCATAATATGGTATGGACAGTTGCCACTTAAAGCACATAACATATGGTATCAACTGTAACATATTCTTGTAAACATAAATTCTAACATGATAAGGCTCAAAACTAACCCCATTCAAACTGAGATTATTATAAACAGCTAAACTACCACCCACTGAAACTGATTTATGCAAACTATACGACCCAATCCATTGTCAAGCCTTCAGTTGTACAAGAGCGAAAATACACAGGCAAAACCAGAGAACAATTTATTTGAAGTTTGAACGTAGGACGGTCCCTAACAGATGAGAGATAACTCCAATTTGATCTCAAAAAGAGGGTAGAAGTACCTGATATCTAAAGAAGAAAGTAAGGAGAAGAGTCCGGATATGTGCACCATCTACATCAGCATCAGTGAGTATAACTATCTTATGATACCGAAGAGCTTCCTTGTTAAAATCCTCGCCCTGAAAGAAAATATTAGAGAAGAAAATAATAACAGTAAAAGTTTAGATCAAAACGGTATGCACCTTTACTCCTAATCCAAGAGCAACAATTAGATTTTGGATCTCTTCGTTTTTGTACAAGGCCGCCTCATCTCTCCTTTCAATGTTAAGAATTTTGCCTCTTAGAGGCAAAATGGCCTGCATCCATTTTTGAAGGTACTTAGATCTAACTGAATGACAAAATATGCATGCAAGTCCAAACATGCTTAACATAGAACAATGAATTATGACTCCTTATGAGCTCACATTCCACAATAACGGTGTCTACATAACATAAAACAGCACCCTGATCTTGACAATTATGTGCCAACTTGTGCTGGACAACTAAGCAGAGTGTTTACTGATATTCTTGGTAGCTTAATTTATGTGCCAACTCCAGTCGGATAATTACGCAGCGTTTCCTGAGATTGTTGGCAATTTAACATATTGAAATTGTATCTAGGATTCTGCAGTTTAAAACTACATAGCAGCAACTTTGAATGGAGAAGAATTTTAGTAATACTGATTTACTTATACTTATTTTCAAACAGGAAGGAATACTGATTTTGATGGACTAATAAGAGAGCATCCATGTGATAAAAGCATAAAAAATACTATTCTATTTGGCCAAGCTCCAATATGGGCCAGGGCCTGAGCCAGAGCTCCCCAGCCAAATAGGTGGGTTCATTGAAGCTGCCCAGAAGCCGAAGCAAGTTTACACTCCAAAACGAGAGAAATCAAAGCTCAGTCCAGGAAGCTTCAACAGCTCAGCTGTAGTCAGGTTTCAGGCAAAGGTTGGTTGTTCATGGAATACTTCTGCCTAGCCAGCATTGACATGGATCAAGGTGTGCAGAAACCAAGAGGCAAGGGGAACGGATCCAACACTAATGGCGTTGCACTGATCCATTCATCTGCATGAAGGAATATGAGACATTGGAGGCTATCATAAGGTGACGCTAGAAAATGGGTAAGAGGAATGGGATTGAGGGAGGAGGTGACAGGCAAAATTAAATGAACTTTGGAGAAGCTCAAATTCAAGCAGGCCAAGTCCCAAATATTTGTGGAGTCTAGTTTCTCCTTGAACCAGCTACTAGTGCTCTAAAGTGGTGCTAGAGCTCAGCTAAACAGGGCCTTAGCTCCTAGGGCAGGCATCCGTTGAACCTAGAAATCATGGGTTGCTTTATATACAAAAGAATGACAGGAGGGTGAGGGCACTCGGTGCTCTTCCTAGTTTCATGCACGCTACATTAGAAGAAAAAGAACACACAAGGATTGGCTTACAACCAGGCAGCTTTCAATTATGTAAAGAGCCAAATTAAAAAGCAATACATTGTCTGTTGATAAGAATTTTTATGGTCATCTTAATAATACTTTGTTCATTCTAACACTAAGCATAACTACTTATGAACAAAAGGATGAACTAACATAGGTATATCTATCCTTGACAGCACGGCAAGTAGAAGACATGTTCTAACATTTTAGTTCTAAAGCATAAACTGGTGTAATGGAAGATTATTTTTTTAAGAAAAAAATATATTCAAGGAAACTTTGAAAGGGTGAACAAAGATCACCATAGATGAACGATGATCAACGCATCAGCTGATCAGCAATACTAATATCTATGCAAAATAGATTTAGCCAAATGAAACTTCTTCCATCAGAGAAGGTCAAATGACACTACATCTAGATAGCTATAAACATCTACTCTTGGCTATATATCATGAATATTGCAATTCTTCTGGTGTAGAATTATTGAATGCTGTCAATGCACATTAGGGTCACTAAACTAAAAAAATGGTATACCTGAAATTTCCTATCGCGTCCTTGTTTTGCACTACCCCCAGCTGAATCACCTTCAACTATGAAGATTTCTGAAATTCATGTATGACAAGCAAAGGTCAAAGTGTAGAAAAAGGTAGAATATTAGCATACATGATAATTTGAACAGAATATACACTACATTTGTCAGGCACATATTTAAAAGAAGAGTTGAACACCAGGGAGCACTTAAATCAGAAGGGCCAACCAAAATTGTATCAGTAAGATTCAAGTGAACTTGAGCCACTTATGATGCAAGTGTTTCATGGTACAAGTGGCAACGCACCAGATTCTTCAGGATCAGAAGATGCACAGTCAGCTAATTTCCCAGGAAGTGAAGAAGATTTCAATACACTTTTTGTCCTCACTAACTCTCTAGCTCTCTTAGCTGCCAATGCAGCCTGCAACAGAAACATATGCCATGCATTGAATTAGAATTACAGTTTTTGAACTCTTGGGAAGGTCTTTTTTATGCACTGAGAATAGAATAAGAAATGTCCTTTCCTACACTGTCAATCGGACTATTGTCAAAGTGCATATGGCAGACTGTATCTTGACTATTTAAAAGGAAGCAGGATAAACCATTTAAGTATCATTTATCACAGATTATGTACCTTGAGAGCATTAAGGGACTTCGACAGAATCGAATCTAAAACATCTGGATGTAACTCTAAGTACTCAGTTAAATTTTCTTGAACAGATTGTTCAACTATTCTTCGGACTTCTGGATTTCCCAACCTCGTCTGTAAAAAGAGAAAAGAAACAAAATTGGAACAATCATCAGCACTTAAAAGACAAAAGTTATCGACTGGCACATTTGTCTGTATCAGGAAAGGCAAGTTGCTACCTTTGTCTGCCCTTCAAACTCTGGATTAGGGACCTTCACTGCGATAATGCAGGTCATTCCCTCTCTTACATGCTCCCCGCTCAAGCTAATATCTTTATCCTATAAAAAGCATTATCTGTTAAGATAAATCCCACTAAAAATTACCAATACAATTAAGTAAAAATTTCATTTGATCAGATGAATAAGTATGCTAAACGCATAATAAATAGAATTTTCCAAAATATTGTTTCCAAAGCCCTTGCTTTAAACTTTTGAACAATGTGGTTTTTAAGTGAGCAGGACAGAACAAAATTAGTATGCAACTTATCACCTTAAGAGCCTTCGACTTCTTTGCAAGGTTATTGATTGTTCTCGTCAATGAAGTCTTCAGCCCATCAATATGAGTACCACCATCAATAGTACGGATACTGTTTGCATATCCTAGCACCGTATCAGAGTATGAATCAGAGCACCTGTAAATGGCAACATTTTCTGTTTCAGAATAAGGCACAAAAACTTCTACCTAGTTGTTTCAGTAAGACCTAGAAGGAGGAAAATGAAAGAGATAGTGAAAAAGGAACAGAACATAACTGAAATACAACATCACATGACAACATGGACAATGGACCATCATTAATGAAATTTACAAAGCTTCTTGACTTCTTGTATGGTTATGACTAAGGGTACTGCTGCTGCAGCAATCATTTGTAAAATGATCAATATCATTTATTTCCCTTTGCTAGCTGAAGGTTGAAATTTCAACAGTTTGAACAGTGCGAAACTTCCACACATAATAGTTCGAAGGGTGTCAATTAACTTATAAAGTGCATATTGATTTTGATCACAAAAAAGGACTTTTTATGTACCACTGATTTATAGCCCTTCAATGGTTTGATAAAATTCAACAAACTCTACAGAGTTGACAGTTAAACACTAGTTTACAGCATGGAAGGGAAATTTAATAACATGAACATGTAAGGTAACAAGGAAATGGACAAACACAATACTTTTAAGTTATTTTCAGCACATTTAATTTGTTCGAAAGATAGGTTTAGGCTAATGTGTACCATATTCAACCAATTAAATTTCTAAAAAAGGTAGCAGTTCAGTAGTTTGTCATAAGCTGTGAGTTTTTTTATCATCCAGAAACTGACAGAAATTTTGATGCTACCTAAGATCATTCATTTTAGAACATGTAGTGGTACTTTGGTAGAAAACACAGTACAGAACTTTGAAATCAAGGATCTGATTTATAAAATAGACATGACAGCCAACAAAGTATCAACATGTTCAACCAAATGACAGATAAACTGCCACTACCAGCTAGCACATGACCAAACAGACCATGGAGGACACAGCATTAAGAATTTTTATCTTTTTTTTCTTTAGAAAATCAAGCCAAGAAAGTACATTTTACCATTGAAGGGAAACATCCACTGTTATTCCATCCATTTCTTTTCTGAATGCGATTGGATCATGAAGGGATTTCTAAAAGCATGACCAAGCAAAGTATTAGGTTGCTGCTGAATAACATTATAAATGCATCATGTATTGCTATATGCAGAAGTAGAGTCATATCCAGTGGCATAATATTAATATATGTTCTATTCTTACTCTAAAATTTGAGGTAGATTGATGTAAGTTTCTTCAAAGGAATAGTAAAGAAATTCACAAGACAAAATATAACCAAAATAAATATAGATCCTTCAACATTTTAAAATCTCGTAAACATAAGGCAAGTGCAGATTCAGCCTATAAGCATACTGTCTAATTCAACTCTGTGAACTTTGTCCAAAGAATCAAGCAAACATAGCATATGTCTGCAGTTCATTACTGGATTAGCAACAGTTGACAGGCGTTGGTTAGGTATGCAGGTTTGCCCACTCACGGGTACCCATTAACCCACATGGCCACACCCTTCAACTAAAAGTGTGCTTCTTTTATTGGGTATAAAATTATAAACCAAACAGAATAGCATGGATGGGTACCCACGTGTCAATCCACTTGCATCTTTAGCGTTGATTGGTCAATGACTCAATGTAAAATTTTAGTTGGGGTCCAAGGATTAGCATCAGTAAATGTTAACTAGAATGTATACTGCTCTTTTTAGTTACTTGTTGAAACGAAGTTAGAAATAAGTAAAGCTAGCCCTAATATTTTTAATGAGTCATTTGAAAGGATCAAATGAATCAATTCGTAACAACAGGTACTACTATGTTAGGAGCCATTCAAGTTGCAGATATGAACCATTTTCTATGTTGAAAAAGTGCCGAAATGGAGCTGCATGAACATGTTTCCAATGGTATAGGTCAAACCTTGTCAGTATTCAACCATTTAACATACTCAACCAGACCACCAGCATAACAGTATTCATTGCGTTGAACCTGTGAGTCATCTTCTTCCTTTGTCAACGCTATTGTCAGCTGGCATTGAGAGAATAATATGAAATTAGTCATTGGTCTACTTTAAGAATATTAAATATTACCAGTGATGCAAGTTGTGCATACAAATTAACATTTAAAAAGAGACATAAGTCATAAGGATGTTCAAACCAAACTGCCAAGTGGCAACTTTCCAGAATTTTAAATAGACATATATGGATTTCACGGAGGAAAAAAGTTTCAAGTAAAAATTGACAAGGTAAAGGTGACTGTAACAGCACCAATAAATGAAGACGACTAATCAAAGTAACTTTAACTCAAGGGTTTCCATCATAGCAATGTTTTAAGTAGGTTGATTCCTAAACTTGGTTTGATAATTTTATCAATATCTACTATGGGTGCTCTCCACAAATATAAATGATCAACAGCTGTTGTGGACTCCCATATTACACATATCAGAAGAACAAACTATATATAACATGATTTGTCTTGATTGTGAATAAAAATACAAAATGAATTGCATCCTCCAATTATGACAAGATAGTAACTTATGTTTTTCTATTGATTGAAAAATACAGGATTAAAAATATTCCCATGGTGTATTGCTGGGAATCCTAGCTCCCAAGTGTGTGGCCTGGGTTGAAGCCAAGGGTAGGTTAAAAGTAACATTGTAGAATACTATCAAATAATCCAACAGAGCAATCATGATTCAAGAATTAGCTGGCTAATAAACAAATAAAGAAAATAATGATTATTCAATGATATCTTTGAGAACTAGCAACAGGAAATATAAAGCAATGCAATTTATACCTCAGGATTTAGAAAGGCAAGTTCCCGGATGCGACCAGCTATCGTATTGAAGTCAAAGTCAATTGTGGTGGTAAAAACTACATCAAGAACATTAATTACACATTGGGGAACATAACTAGTAATGGAACCACTAAAAAATCTGTAAGGACAAAAGCATACTATGTTTATCAGGCCAAAATCTGATCCGTGTGCCTTGACGAGAACTTGATTCATCCGACAATGTCCTACTACTTAGCATAGTGATCGCTTTTCCACGTGAGTAATTTTGTCGGTATTCTTTTCCATCACGCCAAACAGTAACTTCTAGTGCCTGTCATTATAATATCACGACAAAACAAATCAACAATGTAAGCTCATGGGTAAAGGACCATCTTTAAAAAAAATTAAAAGGGCATACAGTATTATTTATTGTGTTTCTGTCTTGAAACCTGAAGGTCGGAAGGGTCTTAAACTTGGTGCAGGGTAGCCAGTATACGAAAAGAAAAAGCCACATAACCAAATTTGTATTTTAAACCAAAGCCTGATAGAAATGGCTTGGTGTAGAAACTAGAAAGAATTTGTGTATGAATCATATTTTTGAACTTTCATCAAGAGATGTTTTCATTTTCTTAAGAAATCTTAGAATAATAAGTAAATAAAGGTTAAAGCAAGAACCTCTGACAAAGCATTAACAACTGATAGGCCAACACCATGCAGCCCTCCAGAAACACTATAGCCACTCTTTGAACCTCCAAATTTGCCACCAGCGTGCATTAACTGCATGGTTAAAAAATTAGATAAATTGGCATCCGACATGTTGAACACTAGGTATGACAAATGGATAAACAATGCCACATGTATTTGTTTTTTAGAAGGTAAGGAATTAACAGATCTGAACAGAAATCTCGTGATGGCATCTTACAAGGTCACAAAATGAACATCACAACACATGTAAAAAGTCTGGACATGCACATGGCAACAGAACTTGTTAACACAGATTTTTTTTTGTGTACCTTTGGGTGGATATGGGTCGTCCATTGGGTCCGATCTAACGGACCAAATCTATTCTACTACCCATGGCAGTATACGTGTGGAAGGGCAAAATTGAAAAGAAATTATGGCAGAAGAGTAGTTTCCGCATATTAGATGACCATTCTCAAACAGATAAAATGGAGGAAAGGGAATATGGATTGGATTCAATGGACAATGCGGCCGCTGCTGGCAAAACGACGCAATCCAACCTGCCTATGCATTGGCGGTTGATCAAGGCCTCACCATCCTGTTCGCCAAACATCGCCATTTGATCTCATTTTGTGCACGCTGAGACTTGAGAGGTTTGATGTTTTGTTTCTGATGATATTAGCTGTCTGCACATTTCAGTTTCACTTCCATCCGGTTCTTAACCTAGTTCATCATTAACTGGTTCGACTTCAAACACGACCATAACCAAATCAGAAACTAACAGTTCAAGCGGCCCAATATAATTAGTTAACATAGGTTATTGCAAATTTAATTACCAGGACGCTAGCAGATTAAAAACTAAATTAACCTAGTGGCTGTAGTCAGGGAAAAGGATGATCGAGCAACCGCAGTCCGACAGCAGGAGAAGAGTCATTTCTAAGTAAGCGGAGGATGTCGATCCTGATGGCATGGCATGGCATGACAGGGAGTAGGATGTACTGCAAAGATGAATGGTGGTGGAGGCATGTGGAGACACAGCGTGACAATACCAGGCGCCGCCGCTGCCGCCACCGCCGCCTTGGGGCGTACATCAGGGAGAGTAGTGATGATGTGAAGAGATGCAAGTGTGGTCGAAATTGCCCTTTATAAGGATCGGTAAAATATCTCAAATACTTATTAATACTTAAAAAATCAACAGTTGGATTCTATTCTAGTAGAAGGTACCGTAAAAGGCCCCTAGGATTAAGGTGTGGACTAAACACCTAAATAACCATGAGATAGCATGTCATGTTCATGCTCCCTCCCCAGAAAATGAAATGACCCATAGGTTTACTTATTCGCGATAAAGATGGTTGAGGAATAGAATAACAATGTAATACAGTTGCTAGGATCTAAAAGGAGTAGAACAAAAAAGGAGTTAACAGTACCGTTAAGACAGTTTCCACGCAAGATTTCTTCGTCTGTGGGTGTATATCTGTAGGGATCTGCAGTATGCGTAGGTTTAAATAGTAATTAAATAAAACAATGGACAGATGATCCACAAAGAGTAACCAGTGAGAGATGCTGCAAGCTAATAGTCAAAAAGTGTGTTACGCACATTATAAAAACTTCCACGAAGCAAATGTAAAATCATAAACTTCAAACAAGCGATGACACTAACAGTCTAGCATAGTTATTCAATCAACAAAATATGCAAAATGGACTCAGGCTGCATAGTATTGAGGAAACATGTTAGGCTTCCCACGAAGTACTCCATCCGTCCACAAATATAAGGGATTCTGGATTTTTGTTTTTGTATCTCTATGTATCTGGACAAGTAGTTGGCCAGATATATAGCCAAAATCCCTTATATTTGTGGACGGAGAGAGTACTTGGTACATCAGAATGTGTTAGCCAGGGTTTGCAATGCCGGCGGGTTATGCCGTGCCGCCTCTCGACGGCACGGCGAATTTCGCCCGAAATTCGCGAAAGCCGGTGGCAATGAACAGTAACAAATTTGAATTTGAACGATTTCGTGCGTACCGCGAAAACCGCGCAAAAACCGCGAAAACACGCGAAAACCGTGAAAAACCGTGGAAACCGTGAAAACCGTAATTTAAATTTGAACCAAATCGAAATCAGCGTCGTGCCGCGGTTTTCGCTCAAACCGCGCCATATACCGCGGTTTTCGCGGCAAACATCGCGAAATTTATATTTTTTTATAAAAAAATATATTTTTTGGTGTTAAAATGAATTTTTTCAAATTTTTTGAATTTCCACGAAATTATTTAAACGAAACCGCGGGGATGCCGGGCTGCACCCCGCGAAACGACCGAAAGCCGGGCGGCTTTCGCGAAATGCGGAACCCTGGTGTTAGCAGCATAAATTTAACCTTTCATGTAACTATGATATATAGTAATGTAGAAAAGCTTCCTCCATGTCTGTTCACTTTTTCTTAATGTGGGATCACTTACTACAACAGTAACTAAATACTGTAGCATGAAACATGAGTTCATCATTAACATAAGGTTATCAAAATTTCAATAAAAAAAGCATGGCCATACAGGAAGTACATCTTGATAAGGTTTTAGGAACTACATACCCCACGACCATTGTCTGTTACACTAACTGAATTGTCGTCATGAAGGATAACATCAATCTTAGTGGCGTAGCCTGCTTGAGCTTCATCCACAGCATTATCCAATATTTCGTAAACCTGTGATACACCAATAAGACGAATGATCAGAAAAGAACAATATGGAATACTTTGTACAACAGAAAAACAGAAGCCAAATCTGTTGCCATACCAGATGATGCAACCCACGTGATCCTGTGCTTCCAATGTACATACCAGGCCTTGTGCGAACTCCATCTAATGCTTCTAAGACCTACAAAATTAGCAGATTAGCATGCAACCAAAATAATGCTAAAAACTACAGGTTGTGTTTGAAAAGATGATGGTGTTAGATAGGAGAAATCTTGAACAAAGCTGTGAAGGTATACACACCGTTTTGCTTTGTTTATTCTCTTTGCAAGGAAATATTATGTTTATTTGCATTCAAAAAATATAATTGAATTTTAATACTAAGCTGAGTTCATAAGTCCAATGACTACCAAGGCTGTTGAACTAATAACTCATTTATTGTTGGCTTCTGAAGTCATGATACAGTGTATAATTCAATAAAGTCAGGAGTCCTTTGGAAAAATGAACTGGATGTAAACAGCACTTTCTAGACAAATTTTCAAGGAGAGAAAGACTAACTTTGGGTTGTAGCAAACTTAAACGGTAACAATCTTATTCCCTGTTATGCTCCATGAACCACCATGGAAGTATGGAATCCACAATATGTGCTAAAGAAGATAGAAATTTTGCATGCCATATAAAAAAGCATATACTGCATGTAATTTGGGTAAACAACTCACAAAATCAGATAATCTAGTTTCATAAGATTTGAATATCAACAAAATAAGACACATCATAAGAAAAACCAACTAATATCATATTGACCGAAATCGTAAACTCTGTTGACTTGCTCTAACAAACACATCGATGAGGAATCTTCCCCTTAAACAATTGAGTGTTTGATTACACCAAATTGATTGTAAAAAATGCAAGTAAACCTACATATATTGAATAAAAAAGGTTATGAAAAAAATATGAATAGGTTTGCCTAGTTGGATAATAAAATTAACTACCGCTTACATAACTACAGAATGAGATGGATGCTTGCACTTGCAAGTCCTTTGCCTCCCTCCCACCTCATATATTTATATGCTACGCATATCCATTTAAAATCCAGCGAAAATACACCAATACGTTGTCCCCCAAGTATTAGCGTTAGCTCTTATCCACAGAAGCCCCAACCGTGCAAGAGAAGCGCACGTGACGAGAGCGAATCACCTGGACGTTTGCAGCTGTGTACTCCCCGGCCACCCGCTTCTCCTGCATCACCTCGGACGCCGCCGTGGAGGCCATGAAAGCCCTCACCGCGACCCCATTCCGCCGCAGAGGAGCACCCGCCGCCGGCGCAACCGCAACCCTAGAGAGAGAAAACCCAACGTTACCAAAATCAACACCCCAGAATAATACCCCCCCAACCAAAAAGGCGCGCACGTCTGGATTCCTCCCGGGTGGTTTACCTGGGCCTGACGAGGAGGCGGGCGGAGGCGGCGGGGAGCGGGAGCGGGAGCGGGAGCAGGCGGGAGGGCCCACCGGCGGTGGAGAGGAGGCGGCGGAGGAGGAGGCGCAGGTGGCGCGGTGGAGGTGTCGGCCGGAGTAGGGGCCCCATTGGCGGCGGGCGGCGCGCGGCGCTTCGACGGCGTGTGGCCGGCCTTTCGCTGCCGCTCGCTTTTGCTGCCGCTGCTGCTTGCGGTTGTGGTGAGGGTGAAACGGGTGGGGAAGGGAGGTGACGCGCTGGGGTTTAGGCGTAGGCAGGCAGGCAGTGGATGAGGCCGCCGCGGCGCAGAGCGCGAGGTGTTCGAGGGTTTTAGCCGAGCGGGTCGGGTTCTGGCCCTTTTTTCCGGGGGGAAGGGAAATGTTCTGCTGGGCCTTGGGCCAGCCCCGCGTGGCTTTTGGTTTAGGCTTATAAATCTACATCTATAACTATTTTTTATTTAAATTTTGTTTTATCTAACTATTTTGCAGAAAATTTTTTGGTTTTTCTGAAATTAACCCACAGTCCATCTGAATATTTAAAAAAATTCAGTTAAAGAAGAAAAAAGGTTATTTTGCAGAAAACTTCTTGAGTTTTTATAAAATTAACCTGCAGTCCCAATGTTGAAAAGAAAGAGAGGACTTAGATGAAAAAGAAAGACCTCATGCGTCCCTCTCTTCCGTCCCCATCCGCGCCGTGTCCCGCGCTGCGCCTGCGCCCCTCCCTCCCGTCGCCGCTCGGAGCTCCCGCGCCGCTGCCTAGACCTTCACCCTCTGTTTGCTTTTCTCCGTGCGTTGTCGTCCCATTGCAACGCACGGACATTTTGCTAGTCAGTTTATAAGTCAAAAATTGTAGTGTTAGAATAGAAACCTCCTAAGATCAATGTTGATGCAAGCTTCAAGCCAGAGAGAGGTAGGGCAAGTCTTGTGCTGTGATTCAAGACTCGACGGCTTGTTTATAACCGCTTCACACTCTTATCTTGATCACGTGGTTGATGCTTTAGTGACTGAGGTAATGGCAGTGAGAGATGGCTTGCTGCTAACACAACACGATGGTTGTAATGGACTTGTCATACATTCATAATGTTTAGAGGGTGTTGAAAACATTGCAACAAGATGGTTTTTCAGCAGCAGTTGGCGTACCGATCTACGACGAATGTAATAATCTGTGATAAGACTTTCAGTCTATTTCTATTGAGCATTGTGGTTGGGAAGCAAACCATGTGACGCATGTTTTAGCTAAGGAGGCTATGTCTTCAAAACTTTTATGTATCTAGGTCGATGAACCCCTAGCTTCATTCTAAACAGTTTGATAAAATGATGTAACATTGTTTACAAATCAATAAAATGCATCACATGGCATTCCCTCGAAAAAATAGCTTATGGCTTAAAAAACAATCAAAAAACTTGATTGTTTGTTTAGGTTTTGGATATAATTTTTTTAGAGTTGGGTATTCCTTGCCAAAAATCTATTGATCTAAACCTATGATTTCGTTGATGATAATTGAATAAATCATTTAGTTATTGTTTGAGATAAAATTTAAAATTTTAAACCACTATAATGTATTACATACATCTCAAATACAAGGAGTTTTAGGTTGGATAGAAATGTCGTGAAAGTTGTTGGAATTAAATAAAAAAAATGTTATGATTGGTATAGGAAGTAAACATTAAATTTGAGTGAAGATAATTTGAGTGATGGAATTGTGATTGGATGAGAAAAATGTAGGTGGAGAAGTTTATATTTTGGGACAAGATAGAAATTGTTATATTTTATAACGGAGGGAGTAACATGTAAACTTAAAAATATGAGTCATGCCAAACATAGCCTTAAGGTTCCGTTAGTTTGGGATGAAGGGGGCAATTTTTTATCGGTTTTTGTTAGCACGTTTTTAAGCTTAAACGGTAATTTTATGAAAAAACTATATAGCAGTTGTTTTAAAGAATTAAATAACTTATATTTTAAAGTTTATAATAATTAAAACTTAATTAATCGTGAGCATGTACAATGATGTTTAATAACATTTGTTGGCGTGCTTTTACTTGGCGACGAAAAAGAGATGAATGAAAAAATATCATTGCTATGCATAACTTAAAGTAGACTCTTAGCATTTATTAACCATTTTTTTCATGAGGATGAATAAAAAAGAATAGAAAATATTTAGTGTATTAATGGTTAAAAGGTCTTGTTGTCTCTATTATTATAGAAGTAGAAGGTTAGTCTCTAATGATATATATGAATACGAAAATCCTATATTAAACTCTATCTTTCTACGTGTCCTAATGGCTTAGCTCGTTTTACATGAGCTGAAAATCTAATCTCTCTCTGAGCATCATATTGGAACGAAGTCTTTCCGATCATGAATGAAAAAAGGACCATCCCATTGGAGCAAGTATTGTAAATTAAAGAGAAGATGTCATCTCTCATCAGAGAAAACCTTCACATAAATTTTAAAAAAGAAAAGAAAAAAAAGAAAAGTGGATTGAACAACTGAATAAAATAAAAATATTTGAATTAATGTGCGACGATGTACTATATACATATTTTTTAAAGCTGATATAGATAAAATTAGATATGATAATTGTCTCTTCTATATAAAACTTCTTATTACCCGTTTCCAACTTTCCCGTTGCTCGAGCCGTAAAGCGCGAGACGATGCAAAGGAGGAAACGGCAGCTGGCATTAAAAAAATAAAAGGGAAAGAGAAAGCGCAGCTCGCGCCGTGGGGGCGGAGGATGCGGATGCCAAGCCGTACTTGCCCACGGCGCCACAAACCAATCTCCATACGATCGCGTCCTCGTTCCTCCGCCAGCTCTGCTCCGCGGTGCTCGTGTCGTGCGGGCGCTCGCGGTAGTTGGCGCCGGGGCGAGGAGGGAGGAGGGGGACTGAGTCACTGAGAGACGCAGGCCGCGATGGGCCGCGGCCGCGATGGCGGCGGGGCGGCCGAGCCGCTGAGGAGGGCGTGCCGCTACCACCCAAAATGCCCCGGCTGCAGGGTGGACAGGAGGAAGGAAGAGAGGGAGGGGGTCCCCTACACGGAGCTCTCCCTCGTCTGGCTTGTCACCGTCTCTTCCAGTGAGTTGGTCGATCGCCTCGCGCCGCCTCTCCCTGACCTTGATCGACATGTACTTCGTCTATTCCGCCGTTTTTGAAATTAGTAGAGGATAGCGACGTTCTTTTTTTACTTTTGGAAATTAGTAGATGATTCTTCCACTTGCCGCCGCCGCCTTCGCCACCTCCCGGAGCGCCCGACGCCTCCGCCGGCCCGTGAAGTGGATGAGAGGAGTGGAGTGGAGTGAGGAGTGGAGAGGAGAGAGAGGATAAGAGTTAGATTTTTTAAGGGAGAGGGGGGCCGGCCTGTTAAAGACATCTGTCTGCGCAAAATTATTTTTGCATATTGGCCTTGTTTTTTTCTTGGGGATCGACATTATCGCAGAAGACGTGCCTGGAGGGAGGGTGGGAGAGGGGAGGGGGCTCGTCCGTGAAAATTGATTAGTGTAAGCCCGTGCGGGTCTATTCATAATCTCCATTGTCAAATGTCACTGAAGATTGCTGCAAAACCACAAGCTTTTAAATTCAAAATCGACCAAGCAAACTTTTTTCGCACATCTCGAAAGACCTTACACAGTACTAGGATATTGCAAGTATGGTACCTGCATATGTCCATCCGCTCAACTCGTCACGGTCGGAGGGTGGAAGTGAGAACCTCGAGGGGGCTGGGAGGGGCGGGGGCTCGTCCGCGAAAATTGATTAGTGTAAGCCCGTGCGGGTCTATTCATAATCTCCATTGTCAAATGTCACTGAAGATTGCTGCAAAACCACAAGCTTTTAAATTCAAAATCGACCAAGCAAACTTTTTTTTCGCACATCTCGAAAGACCTTACACAGTACTAGGATATTGCAAGTATGGTACTTGCATATGTTCGTCCGCTCAACTCGTCGCGGTGGGAGGCGGAAGTGAGAACCTCGAGGGGCTGGGAGGGCGGGGGGCTCGTCCGCGAAAATTGATTAGTGTAAGCCCGTGCGGGTCTATTCATAATCTCCATTGTCAAATGTCATGAAGATTGCTGCAAAACCACAAGCTTTTAAATTCAAAATCGACCAAGCAAACTTTTTTTCGCACATCTCGAAAGACCTTACACGATACTAGGATATTGCAAGTATGGTACTTGCATATGTTCGTCCGCTCAACTCGTCGCGGTGGGAGGCGGAAGTGAGAACCTCGAGCTCCGTCGGTCGCCACCCCGTGCCGCATCCCGAGCCCAGCCCGCCCCCCCATCGCCGCCTCCCCCTCTCTCACCGCCCTTTGCCCTTCCCCAAACCTTTTTTCCTTCTCCCTCTCGGCGCTAGGTTTCCACCATGTCCCATCCGGCAAGACCTTGGTGTGAGGTGGCTCGATCTGGCACGCGAGCATTCATGAGACATGCGCAGCAGAGTACAGAAGAGCAAGGCTGGACCGAAGTTCGTCGCAAAGGCAAGCAACATTCAAGGCAGATTCCCGGCGACCAACCTCCCGGCGACCAACCTCCCAGCAACCCGCATTAAGGGAGAAAGTGCCAATCCCCCGATGGCTCTTCGGCAGGTGTTTCAAGTGCTTAAGTATTGGTCACCAGAAGGCCCAGTGCGCCAAGGCAGAGCGGTGCTACACTTGCTGGCATTCCGGCCACCTAGCCAAAGCTTGCCCGTCCACCTCCCGACCAACGCGAGTTCCCACAAGCAACAGGCCAGGATCTCCTCTCCAGGCAGAAGGAGGGGGATAGCAGCAGGTGAAGCTTCAACGCATCAAGAGAAAAGTGGTGGAGATAAATCCTTTGCTTGCTTACTTCAAGCCGCAAGAAGAACAAGGTTCAAGGGCGGGCGTCGGGTAGTGAAGAACAAGGAAGCATTTCACCACCCAAGGCCGGTGGCAGAGCAAGCTGCAGACCAAGCTCCATAGAAGGCGGCAGTAACAGCGTGTTCTTCCGACAAGGCCCACTCGTTGAGCCCGGGCATGGCTGGTTACCAGATCTGCTCGGAGGTCCCTACGAGAGTCCTCGAAGACTGGCGAACAGGCGAGCGGGCCTTCGCCCTGACAACGGGCGCTTCTTGGTCTCTTGGACTCAGGGGATAGAAGATAATGAGAGAGCTTTAGAAGCCAATTGCTTGCTGGCTTCTGTTCTTGGGTCAAGGCCGCCGATCTCGCCGAGGGACCTCGCCGTCGTCATCACCAATCGTGGCATTGCGCCCCCTACATTCCGAGTCGAAGTGGCTACCCCCGAGGATTTCCTCATCACGTTCCGCTTCACCTCCGACCAAGACGCAATTCTCAGCATGTCAAGGACAGTGGCATGCAATGGAGCCCCCATCGCCTTCAAGACCTGGAATCGTCGGATGCAGGGGGAGAGCAAGAAACTGAGGTACTTCACCAAGATGTCACTTGAGGGGTTACCACATCACGCATGGGACAAGCAGGAGATCTCTCAGTTAGTGCGTGGACTCAACGGCGAGTTGGTCGAGCTCCTATCGCCAGCCGATGCACGGGTTCTGACCTTCTTTGCTTGGTTTGCGAGTCCCACATCCATCCCGCTAGTTCTTGATGTGGTGATTCCGGAGAGGTCGGGTGGTGGCCGGCCGCGATGAGAGCGTGCGCCCGGAAGACCAGTCTTCCCTCGCGCGCCAATTCACAAGGCTTGCCTCTCCTACTCCGTCATCGTGCACATTGAAGAGATTCTCGACCCCACGCCACTGCATCACATGTCCTACTCCAGCTCTGACGACGAAGATGATGAAGACGCTCCCCGTCGCATTACATACACTTGTTGGGTAGGCTGGACGGATGGTTCCGGACCTTGGCCGTCCGAGCAAGGAGGTGGGCGTCCCTTTAGCGGGGTAAATGGCGTGGCAGGAGGCCTCCTGGGCAGGACCTGGTCCTCGACGCAGAGGGTCTTCTCTCACCATGAAGCTGCTGCTGACAATAACAGAAGAGACAAGGCTAAGGTTCATGCTTTGTCTTCGTCACGGGAAGAGATCCCGCCCTCCCAGGGGTTCTTCTCCATGGAGGAACAATCCGGTGCCGACGGCGAGAGCCAATCAGGCGAAGCGCCCATGGCCGGGGTGGTCTCAGTGCCGGTCTACAGCAAGCCGGTGCACCAGGCGCACGAAGCCGGCTCCCAACAACACACACAGGCTGGCGTCCAGTACGTGGGGGTTGAGCAGTGCCCGGTCCTCGAGGAAAGGCAGCATCAAGCTGTCACTGATGATACTGAGCAGCATGGGGCAGCATTAATGGTGGCCTCAATACCGTTGCTAGAGCTGGAGCAATTCAAATTTCCCGGGCAGACCACCTCGAAGCAGGAAGTTTTCCCTCCACCATCCATCCCACAGGCTGAAGCTAGACCTTTTGGCCAACATCAAGTTAGGGACAACTCCACTTCACTACAAAAAGAAAAGCCCAGTCCACAAGTCGTTACCAACACAAAGGAGTTGGCAATCAATCTGAAGCAGGGAGTTTCAGAGGCAGAGCAAGCATGGGAAGCGAGGACTAAGCACACCTTCATGCTAGTTCCTGCTCTTCCGCGCTTTTACGGCCGGAGAAGGCCAGACCCGAACCAGGGCCTGGCAGTGCTAAGCCTCGACTGCAACAACTTCACTCCTATGCCGCAAGAAGTGATAGAAGCAGACATTGTCGCCGGCCAGGTACAGAACATGAATGTTGTCGAAGAGTTGCAGCCCGCTGCCTTGCCAGACCAGTTACAGAACTTGGGTGTTGTTGAAGAGCTACAGCCCGCTGCCTTGCCGGACCATCAACAGGGTACAAACTTGCAATATCAGCTACAACACGAGGTTAGCGCCGTTGGTTTGCAGAAGTTCCTGGAAGCCGTCTCCTCTCCGCAGCAGGATTCTCTCCTGGGATTACCACCTTCACCATTAATCTTGCAAGATACAACAAGTCAAGTGCCTGACGCCCTGCTATCAACCCAGACTTCAGACCCTTGCGAAGTGCGAGAATTCAGCAGCAAGGAAATGGGGTTCGGTGCCACACAATCACAAAGGCGCAGCGGGTGATCATGAAAAGGCTAGGAGTCATTGAGGACGAGAAGGAAGTTCCAGTTTCTGCCTCAACTGCTTATGCCAATTTATTTGAGCAGCCACTGTCTGAGAACAATGTGGAGGCACTTGCAGCTCTACTGGATGTGCAGATTGCAGAACCAAGCCTTGGAATTGCAGAGGAGGAGCACACAGCCGAAAGAATGGTGGCGGCAGCATAAGGCAGAACCTGTTGTGGCATTCAGCAGTTACTAGTATCCAATGTCTTCCTCCGGTTTATGTTTTAACTTGCTTTGTTGGAATGTTAGAGGTTTAAATTGTGTGGCTAAAAGAAGTGTTGTAAGAGAGTTTGTTAGATCTAGTGGTGTCTCCATTGTCTGTCTTCAAGAGACCAAACTTGATGTGATCTCCCCAAATGTTGTTTTGGAGATTTGTGGTTTGGAATTCGATGTCTACTATTATTTACCTGCCCAGGAAACAAGAGGTGGCATTCTGGTGGCCTGGAAAGGCAACATGTTCAGCGGGACCATTTTCCAACTTGGCACCTGGTCATTAACAATTAAGATGTATACTGCACAATCGGATAAACCCTGGCTTCTGACATCGGTTTATGGACCACAACTGGAATCAGACAAGGTCCTTTTCTTGGAGGAGCTCTCGGGCTTGAGGGAAAACAATCAAGACTCTTGGATGCTCTGTGGTGATTTTAATATGATTTCCTCGGCAACCGATAAGAATAATGGAAGGTTGAATAGGAGAATGATGAATGCCTTTCGAAATAAGTTGAATGAGCTGGAACTGCGAGATCTCTATCTTTTTGGCAGGAGGTATACATGGAGTAACGAGCAAAGCCAACCAACCTTGGTAAGACTTGATAGAGTTCTTGTGACCCCTGAATGGGAAGAAAATTTCTCAGACTTTTCTGCAAGCCCTCAGCTCATCGGCCTCTGACCACTCCCCTCTGCTGTTAACCTGTGGGGACACAAGAAGAAGACCGAGGAGGTTCACCTTTGAAAGTTATTGGACCAAATTTGAGGATTTTGATAGCGTGGTTCAGCAGTCATGGGAATAGCCAGTCAACTCGGAAGACCCTTATGTGACAATGCATCTTAAGTGTCAAGATTGAGTAAAACTCTTGCTGCCAGGGTCGAAAAAGTTGAGTAAATTCAGATTACAACTTGACATTGCCAACGAAGTGATTCTCAAGCTAGAGAGCGCTCAAGACCACAGACCTCTCGAGACGGTGGAAAGAAAACTTCGAGCGAGTTGCAAAGGGCGTTGTGTTAGCTCTTGCCTCGCTTGAGAGAATTCGGCTCAGACAACGAGCCAAGGTTTTCAATCTCAGAGAAGGTGACGCGGGCTCTAAATATTTTCATCTCAAGTTGAAATCGAGGAAAAGGAAGCTCACCATAGTGTGATTGGAACACAATGGGGTTATTGCATCAACACTGCAGGACATCCAAAACATGGCGGTGAATTACTTTCAGTCACTTCTTCGGCCAGAGGAAACTTGCTCTCGCACTCTGAATTTTGATCGCATCGGCCTTACATCTCTTGACTTGTCTTCTCTGGATGCTGATTTCACAGAGACTGAGGTTTGGGATGCAATCAAGACCCTCCCCACTGAGAAATCCCCAGGACCCGATGGGTTCACAAGTCTTTTTTATCAGAAGTGTTGGAATTTGATCAAGACGGATGTGATGACTGCCTTGACCAAGTTCACCTCTGGAAACAGTCAAAACTTGCACTTAATTCAGCATTAGTGGTGCTTCTACCTAAGATGGACAGTCCAACGCTGGTGAAAGACTTCAAACCAATTAGTCTTGTGCACAGCTTCTCCAAGATAATCACTAAAGTGCTAGCCCGACGTTTAGCCACTATGATGGACAAACTTGTACCACTGTCACAGACAACTTTCATCAACGGCAGGAGGATGCATGAAAACTTTATCTTTGTGAAGGGATTGGTTCAAAGTTTCCACAAGCAGAAGAAGCCCATGATCCTAATGAAACTAGACATCACAAAGGCTTTTGACACAATTTCTTGGAGCTACCTCAACACTTTGATGATCTACAGGGGTTTTGGCAATGCTTCGCACAGTTGGATAGCCTCCCTCTTCCGCACAACACATCTAAGGATCTTGATAAATGGTGACAGATCGACGAAGGTCACACCAGCGAGGGGTTTAAGGCAGGGAGACCCCCTTTCACCCCTTCTGTTTGTCTTGGGAATGGATGCACTCCAGGCTTTGATGATGCGGAGTTCGGAGACACGGTTTGCGACTCCACTCAATCACAGATTGGAGACACCACCCATCTCCGTTTATGCCGATGACATGGTAATTTTCTTCAGACCAATCCCGCAAGAAGCAAGAGTAGTCGACAAATTGCTTGAGCTGTTTGGACAGGCCTCTGGGTTAAAATGCAATCTCTCCAAAAGTACCATCACCCCCATTCGCTGCTCTCTGCAACAGGCTGAGGAAATTGGAGAAATCTTGTCATGCCGAAGAGAGGACTTCCCAATTAAATATCTTGGTTTCCCACTTTCACCATGGAAGCCAACTAAGGGGGAGTTGCAATTCTTGTTTGACAAGCTCTCAAAGAAAGTGGCCGGATGGAAACCAAAGCTTCTCTCCCCGGATGACAGATTGTCTTTGATCAAGTCGACACTAGCCGCTTTACCGATGCATCTTCTAACAGTCTTACAGCTGCCAAAATGGGCGATTAAACAAATTGAAAGAAGGTGCAGGGGCTTCTTATGGAAGGGCCAAGAGGAGGTCAACGGCGGGCACTGTCTAGTTTCTTGGCGCAAGATCTGCATGCCTTTTGAGAAAGGTGGCCTGGGAGTCAAAGATCTATCACTCTTCGGTAAAGCCCTTCGTTTACAATGGGTTGCAAAGAGTCCTGAGCAAAAAGATAGGCCCTGGACAACGGTTAACATGACAATGGGGAAGGATGTCGAGGAGATTTTTCGAGCGGCTACCACCTTCACCTTGGTAATGGCAAGAGCATTGATTTTTGGACTAATAATTGGACGGGGAATGGTTGCCCGGCTTGGAGATTCCCGTTTCTGTACTCATTTGCTGGAAGGAGAAGCCTGCCGGTTTATTAGCTTTGCAAGGCAACGTCTGGGTCAGAAGACTACGAGGGACACTTTCAAACGACGCACTCGTTGAATACTTTCAGCTCTGGGAGGAGGCCGAAAGTATCAACTTAATTGAGGGAGAGGATGACACTGTCAGATGGAAATGTTCAAAGGATGGAAGCTTCTCCTCGTCATCCGTTTATAATTGGTTTTTCATGCCACTGGAAGACTGCGAGTACGGCAAAGATCTTTGGAAGTGCAAAGCGCCATCGAAGGTAAAATTTTTCATGTGGTTGGCACTGCAAGAAAGATGTCTTACGGCCGACAATTTAGCTAAAAGAAATTGGCCACATCACAGCTGCTGCCCCCTTTGCAACTCAGAACAGGAAACTTGCCACCACCTGCTGGTTAGTTGTTCGTTCTCTGAGGAAATATGGCAACGGCTGAGATCTTGATGCAACATTCAGTTTCAAATACCTAATGAACTTGGGGGTGATCTTTGGGTATGGTGGCAACAGACGAGACGCCGTTGTCGGGCCAGCCACAGGAATAATTTTGACTGTCTATTTATGTTGATATGTTGGATGATTTGGAAAGAACGAAATGCACGAGTGTTTCAGCAAAAAATCAGACCAACAACTGAATTGGCAAGAGACATCAATGATGAAATCGGTGTGTGGTATGAAGCAGGAATTTTTCAGAAGAATACCATTCCGGGCCAGCACTAGAAGCAGTACATGCAGAAGGAGAAGCTGAAGCAGAAACAGAAATTTGAATCAGAACAGAGGAATAGAGCGCCTGCTGAAACTCTGCTGCAGTCTGTCTAGCGCTTCTCAGTTTTCAGCTTTAGTTTTAGCTTGCTCTGGTTTCCATTGCCCAAATGAGAACCAGCGCGACATTTATCATGTCGTGATTGTAAAGCTAAACTTTGTTTTACTCATTTAATCTTAATAAAATTCGGTCGGCCAGTCCGTTGGCCTTCCCTCCAAAAAAAAGTATGGTACCTGCACATACACGTGGAAATACATTTCTCATTTTCTCTAATGGAACACTGGGGCTTGCTAAAATGTTTCCTCCATTTGCCGAATCCATGAGGGTGCTCATCTTGTTAGGCCAGGAAACTGATTTAAAGAAGACTAACTCTAACTGTACATCTGTATCTTGTATCTTCTGATCTATATCTTCGTTGTTTATTAGGAGCTAATATTATTTATCCCTTTCTTCCTCTCTTTTGCTCTTTGCAGCCCTGCCGATACAATCCCTGTTTCCATTCTTGTATTTTATGGTGAGCAATTTTACTTCCTTTTCCTTTAGTGGTGCAATATGATTACGTATTGTTTCATGGAAGAGAAGAGTTACTAGCATCATTATCGATTTTACGTTTGGAGTTAACAGCTGTGCTGGATCTGTAGTATGTAAAAGGTAAAAATACAATTTTTAATATGCACCGTCACATTGTAATTGTTTCATATATTGAACCAAGGAAGGACCAAATAATAAATACTATAAACCTGGACAGATATCACCTTCATTGTTGTTGTACCAAAAGAGCCACAATCTGATATCCTCCATTACAATGATTGGTTAAATATTTCTCCTTAAATATGTGTCTTAGATATTATATCGACATTTTGTTTCCTAATTTGGTATAGATTTGACGGAAACATAACTTTTGAAGTAAAACAGCTTTGCAAATGCTGAACAGTTCCCTAAATTAATCCTCTTTTATCAACATTGGAGTTTCTGTTTGCAGATAAGGGACCTGCATATTGCTAAACAAGAAGAAGATATTGGATTTTATGCTGGTTTTGTCGGTGAGTTTTCTCTGAAACATATTTCCTCTTCTGTGTCAATCTGGCGAAGCACTTAAATGTGGCTTCTAAGGATGTATTATGAAAGTGATAGCCTGAGCAAGGCAGCCTTATCTAACAGGGTGAACTTGTGATGTGCTGTTAATGAAGGCGCTTCATATATGTTTGGAAGAGCACTCTCCTCTGTGATATGGGGCATCGTGGCTGATAAGTACGGGAGGAAGCCAATTATTGTAATTACCCTTATTTCAATGTAAGGATCTTCTTTGAATAAAATGTAGAATCCAATACTCTCATCTATAAGCTTTTTGTCGGATCTAATTTGTTAATGCACAGAGAATTTGAGCACGTTTTCTCACCTACTGCAGAATTATTTTCAATACACTCTTTGGACTCAGCTCAAGTTATTGGATGGCATTAACCTCAAGGGGTCTGCTTGGTCTGATGTGTGGTATACTTGGCCCAATTAAGGTACCTACGTCCACATGAGGATGCTTCACTTTTGTCAATTAAAACCTTCGCCCATGTTCTTGCAGCATTATTTACTAATTTCTGTGTTTCAGGCCTATGCTACAGAAGTGTGCCGAAAAGAACACAGTCACCTTGGACTATCCCTTGTAAGATCTTTGACTATCACTATTTCAAAAATTTTGTTGTCTCCCAACTTTGTTAGGCCCCCAATTTACTGTTCACTGGTTGATATTGCTGGCAAATCCGTCAGGTTTCTTCCTCACGTGGCATAGGCCTTATTGTGGGACCAGCTATTGGTGGTTATCTTGCACAGGTAACAGTTTATTTTAATATTCGAAGAAATCATGATGTAATTAACTTGTAAGTCTTATTGGCCCTTGTATTCCAATCATGACTTTTGTTAACCATAGTTGCAAATTTCACAAATTATAATGCTTTAATGCGGTATATCTAAAGTTTTGAGTTCTCTTATCATATACATTAATGATTATAATCGTCATGCCTCAAATATTTGTGAAGAACATGAAAACGCACATGTTGATTATATTGCTGCACTGAGGATAAAGTGCGATAGTTTCATTTTTCTTATATTGGCATACTACTCTACTTATTTTGCTTGTGCCTTTTCTGTTATACCAGCCTGCAGATAAATATCCAAGCATATTCTCTGAGAAGTCTATATTTGGGAGGTAGCATCTGCTTTCTAGATCTATTTTGTATTGGTTGTTTCTGTTACACTACTTCTAATTTTTAACATGCAATGTTTTAGGTTTCCGTATTTTCTCCCCTGCTTATGTATATCACTCCTTGCCATTGTTGCTCTACTTGCTTCCTTCTGGCTCCCGGTGAGCTTTTTTCTTATATCCCTATGATACAACATTTCTTTTAGCAACATCATTATAATAACTGCTTTCATTCAATATTTACTAACTATATATGTGAAACTGCATGCTGCCTATATGTCAAGATGCATACTGGAATATTTCATTGTTTTCCTTAATTAGTCAGATGACATTGTATTGCATCTATAAAATTGAGTTAAAACTACTAGGGGTATTTTTGGTAATTGGATAGCAGTACACTAGTACCTATTCCACATTCTTCTGTTTGTTACTAGATAATAAAACAAGTTTCAGAATTCTTCTACTGAACCAGTAGTTCAGTTCATTCTTTTATATGTCAATACTCTGTGAGCATCTTGACCTAAAGCAATCGATCAACTAATCAGTTTTGTAGGATCTACATTGTACATTTTGATTCAAACTGCTTTTTTTTTGGGTTGTACATTCGTTGTACTTTGAGTCTTGCTCATTTTCTGTCTTAATACAATGATACGTGGTTGTCATGCATATTCTCTAGAAATAAAGTGTTACCTTTATTTATCTCTAGAAAATTCTTAGGCATAAATATAATATCAACTGTACTAGGTAATAATTGATAACTCTGGTGAAATCCCATTTTGACACTGGAATCATAGTTCTTCATGATGATCCATAAATTCATTTAGAATCTGCTGGTCAGTTGCAATTGCAACATTAGTATTGACGTGTACCCCAAGAAATTTGCACAAAAACCTTAATGTCACTGCACATACAAACTTATCTAAATTTGACATTTACGGGCCATGTTACAGGAAACTTTGCATAAGCACACTGATGATATGGTTTTAAAGGACTCAATTTCTGTAGAAGATCTTTCTGGTCCAACTGCTGAAGAAAATAGTGGTGGATGTCTAAATTTATTCACAAACTGGCCACTGATGTCTGCTATCATTGTATACTGTATATTTTCTCTTCAGGATGTGGCTTATGCTGAGGTAATATTAGACATTATATCATTGGAGTTGCCTTTTGTTATTTAGAATTTCATTTATCTTTTTTCTTAATGTCATATTTGATTTTTTTGCACCACCCCTCCTTTTTGCTATTATTACTGGGTTTCATTTGTGAAAACATAAATTTGCAGGTATTTTCTCTATGGGCTGTCAGCGACAGGAAGTATGGTGGATTAAGCTTTTCTTCCCAGGATGTGGGTAGTGTCCTTGCATTCTCAGGTACTGTAAGCACAATAGAAACCTCCCACTGAAATTTGAGCTTTGAATTTACAGGTGGACTTATAAGCTTGTTCATCGAGATTTGAAATTTTGAACACCGTGGACATGTGGATGTGATAGGGATCTAAAGAAAGCATTAGCCCAACGACCCCACATACTATGGCTAATGCATATGATAATGTAAAATTGTAAATTTACCCTAATAAATATATAATGTGGATATAGATCTCTTATTGATAGGTCTAGTTTGATGTGATCAATGGCACTTGCTCAATTTGAAGTATTAATTCTTGCTAGAACCAAATCTTAATCTGAAATATGATATGTACTTGCCTAAAACTCAATTATTCGTATTCCATGCAATGTCTGGTATATTGAGTACTGACTTCACTTATTATCAGGTCTCTTCCTACTGATATACCAAATTTTGGTTTACCCGTCAGTGGCAAAATCTGTAGAGCCCATCATGCTAGTCCGTATAGTGGCAGTAAGAACTATCTATTTTTTGTCAGATCAGCTCTCTATTGTAACAGTTCAACTCATTAGATACTTCTGAATTGCAGATATTGACTATACCTCTTCTTTCTAGCTATCCATTTATGGCTGGATTATCAGGGTTCATTCTTCAATTGATAGTAAACTGTGCATCTTTTCTGAAGAATGCTTTTGCAGTGAGTGCAGAAGTTTTACTTGTGTTGTTTAGAATGGATACTCAAGTTTGGACAAGCTATCCGTTACTTATTTATTTTTTTGAAAATTACTTCAAGTGTGGTTCTGTTTATTGTATATCATTCTTATATATTTAACCTCTCGACACATCAATTATTAGTTTCTACAAAATTCAACTCATGCTCTTCTAAATATTTTTCAGGTAACTACCATCACTGTATTCAACATCTTAATGAATGATGCGGTGGTAAGTTCTTCAAGTTCCTAATAAGTTATATAAAAATATCTTCTATTTTTTCTTATTAGAAGTGGTAATTTCTACTTTCTACTTTTGTTTTTCTAACCACGGAATACAAATAACAGGCTCAGGACCTTAGAGCTTCAGCCAATGGCGTTGCTGTAACTTTGATGTCCATCTTTAAAGCTATTGCTCCGGCAATTGCAGGAGCTATGTAAGTATTTATGATCTATCTTTTTGCTCCATGTTGAAATTAGTTTCGTAAAAGTGGTTCCAGAGCTGCTCTGCATTCATCTAATATATATGATAAATTCCTTATATAGCACTGAAATTTTATCCATTCTTTATTTGTCAGTCATTGTCTCAATGACATCTGGGTCCAAGGCCTAGCCTACATGTTAATGGGACATCAATGACAAATAATGGACCATTGAACCACGTGAAATTTTTAGTGGAAAATAAGGAACGTCCCTATTTTTCTTGGACAAACAACAGTCATCGCAGTTTCTTAGATACTTTATTTCCTTTTGGTTAGTCAGTTTAGTGACAATGAAAATGAAACACAAGTTTACTTTTTTTGTTTGTTTGTTGTGATGTTCAGCTCCCAATATTTTCGTTTCCCCACATATTATTAGTAGCATTAATCCGTCAAGATATATAACCAGGATTCACACTTTGCAAACTGCTGGTGCCACTTTTTTTTATACATATTGTGTTTTTTCAGGAGAATTTCACATTGTCATGCTAATTACTCCTTTTCCTTATAGATTTGCATGGGCTCAAAGGCGTCAGACAGCTTCATTTCTTCCAGGTATTACATGCATGGTATCTTACGATTGAATTAACACGAAGATAAAAATTTGCTACGCCTATCTCCCATCCTTGTTAACACCAGTGCAATTAAAACTTCAAAATAATATATAGGAGAACCACCTTATCATGTCAATAAGTAGGGAGTTATGATACCAGAAAAGAAAGAATGCAGTTCTGAATGTCGGGAAGGAACTGGCCCGATATCAACACCATAAGAACAGATAATAATTATGAACGTGATACATATATAAGATAAGCTATCTACCACTAGTTCTTTAATTAATTTTGCCCCTTAATGCCATGAATATCTGAATTGAATGATCAAAATAGAGAGATTTAATCTTGCGTGTCCGTTTTAAGAATAAAAAGATATTGTTTGCCTAAACTAATGTGATAGAGAGTCCAAAAGTTAGGTACCGACGAAATTTGTATATTCATTTTTTAAGTACTAGCAAAATGCCCATGCTTTGCTATGGGTAAAATAAAATATATAATAATATGTCATAGATAAAAAATTCTTCTTAGTATTGCTTATTTACTTATTTAAATACACGGTATTTATTTGATTCAAATAAATATTAAAGTATTGCATAATATAAAAAAATTAAGGACTAGTTTGTAAAAAGCGCTAAAGTCGTGGTGGCGGTTCTTTTATAGTAGTATAGATGATTGTAATTACAGTAGGTTCTTACTTAAAAACTTAGAGCGAGATGTCTCAGCTCTCTCAATTGTTCATTTGATAGTTAAAATAGGCAACATGGTAGACGAGAGAATCTAGAAATAAGCTGATTTCAGGATCACTATTCACTATTAAGCCCCATCATCTCTTTTGATACATACCTTACTTTCAAATTTTCGATAATGCCTGTGTATGAGTTTGAAAAGATTAAGCCAGGTGAGTAGGCTTGTTGAAGTGAAACTATGGAAAGGATTTCCTAAGCATCGAAACATTGTACCCCGTTGATTCGATGTGAGACTCTAATTCTTCTGACATCTGGTCTCTGCTTTTTGCAGGTGACCACCTGGTATTCTTCATGCTGAACGTCTTCACAGTCATCGGTCTTGTGAGCACTTTCAGGCCGTTTTATGCTAGAAGAAGCACGAAGCACTAATCCCATTACTACTTAGCACTAACCATTCTACTCAGGACCTGAGGTCTGAGAAGCCATGTGTCATAGGTAGGACACTGCTGTTGCAATTGTTAGAAACAGAATCAAATTTGGAAGTACTCTTGTAATTATAGCTGTCATAGATGGAAATAGGCTTAGTTGTCTATACTCTTTCTATACTGAATTGGTTGTATCATATGAGGCGTTGTAGCCACTATATAAACATGAAGGAATTGAAGGAGATCCTTAACCGCAAAAGAAAATTTTTCATGGTATCAGAGCTACTCCTCAATGGCGAGTTCATCTAGTTCCTTGGCTATCAATTCCCTAGGTCATATTGTAACAGAAAAACTCATCAAATCCAATTACATGCTATGGAGAGCCCAAGTTCTTCCAGCAATCCGTGGTGCAAGACTTCTCGGCTATCTTGATGGATCGGTAGTGGCACCACCAGAGACGATCCCTTCCAAGGTCAATGAGAAGGAGATCCAAGTCTCCAACCCAGCATTTGATCTATGGCTTGAAAAGGATCAACAAGTCCTTGCCTATCTTCTGTCCTCTCTATCACGAGAGATCTTGACCCATGTTGCCTCCAAGGAGACAACTGTAGAGGTCTGGAAGACTATTGAGCATATATTTGCTGCTCAAACACGCACGCAAGTTGTCAATACGCGCATTGCCTTAGCAAACACACAAAAGGGCAACATGACGATGGCTGAGTATGTTGGGAAGATGAAAGCCCTAGGAGATGAGATGACAGCTGCTAGTAAGCCTCTTGAAGACGAAGATCGGTGTCCTACATCCTCACCGGACTCGATCGGGAATACAACCCGGTTGTGACCACCATCATCGGACGATCGATCCAATCACCCTTGGTGAAGTCTATTCGCATTCTTGAGTTTTGAACAGAGGATGAATATGCGGCGAGTTTTGAACGAGAGGATGAATATGCGGCGGCACAATCAATATCGGCAATCCGCCAACTCGCCATGCGTGGACGAGGTGGATTCCGGTATGGTCGCGGAGGACGCAATGGAGGTTGTGGCCGTGGAAATGGAGGCCGCACACGTGCTACAGCACGCAAATCCACAAATTATCGTGATGCTACAAATGAAAATCATCATCCTACCTGCCAACTTTGCAAGAAAAGGGGGCACCTGTTTCAATCCCGGCATCATTTTGATGAGAACTATATTCCGAGAGGAAAATGACTGCAAGCAACCAACTCCTATGACATTGACACAAGCGGTACCTTGATACCGGTGCAAGCAGATCACATCACAAGCGAACTCAATAAACTAGCGGTTCGGGAAAAATATCTGCTGGTGACCGGATCCACATGACGAGTGGAGCAGGTTTGGACATTCATCACATTGGTCATACTATTGTTCATGCCCTCTCTCATAATCTTCATCTCAAAAACATTTTTTATGTTCCTGAAGCTAGGAAAAACTTAGTCTCTGTTCACCGTCTTGCATCCGATAATCAAGTTTATCTTATTATTTACCCCAGATTCTTCTTAATAAAGGATCTGGCCATGAAGAAAGTTCTTCTCAAAGGCAAATGTGAGGGAGGACTCTATCCTCTCTCATCCTTCCCTTTCACTCGATCCAGCAAGAAAAGCTTTGGAGCAATAAAGCCATCTTCTTCAAAGTGGCATCGTCGTCTTGGCCATCCAGCATCTTCAATAGTTCAGCGAGTTGTTAGCTTGAATAATCTCCCCTGTTCCTCAGAGTCCAATATAGAGGCTGTTTGTGATGCTTGCCAACAGGCAAAAAGTCATCAACTACCTTATCCTAAGTCATCTAAGGTTTCTAGCTCACCCCTAGAGCTAGTGTTTTCAAATGTATTGGGGTCCAGCATGTGAATCTGTAGGAAGGAACAAATACCATGTTACCTTTACTGATGATTATAGCAAATTTGTATGGATCTACATGCTTCGTTATAAATATGAAGTCTTCCAAAAATTTCTTGAGTTTCAAAAGCTTGTTAAGCGATTGTTTGATAGAAAGATTATCTCTATGCAAGCAGTTGGGAGGTGAATATCAAAAACTTAACTCCTTCTTTCAAGAGATAGGCATCTCTCATAGAGTTTATTGTCCTCATGCCCATCAACAAAACGGTGCCACAGAAATAGAACATCGACATATAGTTGAAGTCGGTCTCTCCCTTTTAGGTCATGCATCTATGTCCCCTAAATTCTGGGATGAGGCTTTCACTACAGCCATATACCTCTTTAACCGAACACCAAATAAACTTCTTCAATTTTCTACTCCTTTAGAACATCTCTTCAAGGTCAAACTGATTATGAATCTCTCCGTGTGTTCGGTTGTGCTTGCGGCCTAATTTGCGTCCATACAACGCTCACAAGCTTCAATTTCGTTCCAAGCAATGTGCTTTTCCTAGGCTATAGTAACATGCACAAAGGCTTCAAATGCCTTGATATTCAAACTGGTCGTGTCTATATATCTCGAGATGTTATCTTTGATGAAGAAGTCTTTCCCTTTGCAAAACTTCATCCGAATGTTGGTGCTCGTCTTCGATCTGAAATCCTCCTTTTTCCTTCTCTTTTTGGTCCCTTTGATCTTGGGGGTGAACAATTAAATGGTCACTGTGATAATGTGCCACATCCTACTAATGCACTTGAGATTACTAATCCTCTGTTTTAGAATCGGTTCGGCAGAACGGGGGCGCGGTTTGAACAGGGGCAACGGTTTGAACAGCAATCAAAAGCAAATCCACCTCCCATCAGCAAGCTTCCCAGTTCCTCGGTTTACGAAAAACCACATGTAACTCGGGTGTACGAGACGGCGTGTACAACCATTACAACCAACACTTGAAATAATGGCTGATTCATCCCAACAATCTGCTATTTCTGCAACACCACAGGCAGAAGCTTCTTTTGACACCTCTGTAATATCACAAGCAGCAGTTTGAACAGGGGCACGGTTTGAACAGCAATCGAAGCAAATCCACCTCCCGGTTCAGCCAAGCTTCCCAGTTCCTCGGTTTACGAAAAACCACATGTAACTTAGGTGTACGGACAGGCGTGTACAACCATTACAACCAACATCGAAATAATGGTGATTCATCCCAACAAACCGCTATTTCGCAACACCACAGGCAGAAGCTTCTTTTGACACCTCTGTAATATCACAAGAGGTGTCTCCTCCATCCCAACGTCGTCCAGTTACTCGTCTACATCAAGGTATTACAAAATCAGTGGTGTTTACATACGGTAAAATAAAGTATGCGATGGGAGAATCAAGTATGGCTTCCTTCTTGGCGGTGAACCATGTAATTTGGAAGAAGCAATGAAATCGAACATTGGAGGAAAGCTATGGATGAAGAATACATGACACTTTTGAACAACAAGACGTGGCACCTTGTACCACCCGAGAAAGGAATGAATTTAATTGATTGCAAATGGGTTTACAAGATAAAAAGGAAGACTGATGGAACTATAGACAGATACAAGGCCCGACTAGTGGCCAAGGGTTTCAAACAATGATATGGGATTGATTATGAAGATATATTCAGTCCAGTGGTCAAAGCTGCCTCAATTAGAATTATTCTATCAGTTGCAGTTTCCAAAGGATGGAATCTCCACCAACTTGATAAAAAGAATGTGTTCCTTCACGACATTCTTGAGGATGATGTGTTTATGAGGCAACCGCCAGGGTATGAAGATGCAAGGATGAAAGATTATGTCTGCAAACTGGATAAATCACTATATGGATTGAAACAAGCCCCTAGAGCTTGGTACTCAAGGTGAGTGAAAAACTACTCCAACTCGGTTTTCGGTCATCAAAGGTGATACATCACTTTTCTTCTACAAAAAGGAGATGTGGTTATTTTTATGCTCATCTATGTGGATGATATAATCGTAGCTAGTTCATCAGCTAAAGCAACAAAAACTCTTATTAAAGATCTTCAAGCTGAATTTCCACTCAAAAACTTAGGCAATCTGCATTATTTTCTTGGAATTGAAGTCGAGAAGACAAATGATGGAATCATCCTAACACGGGAGAAATACACTTCGACTTGTTGAAATGTGTTCGGATGCAACACGCAAGCCAATGAACACTCCCATGTCTACTTGTGGAGAAGTTTGTCACTACAAGGAGAAAGGTTAAGTCCGAAGATAATACAAGATACAGAAGCATAGTTGGAGCTTTGCGATACTTAACTCTAACAAGACCAGATATTTCCTTCTCGGTGAATAAGGTATGTCAATACTTGCATGAACTAACAACTGCTCATTGCTCATTGGACAACAGCAAAAAGAATACTCGGTACTTGCGGCACACTTTGGGATATGGGTGAAAATTGGCAAATCCCCTTCCATGCTAGTCTCGGGATTTTCGATTGATTGGCTGAATGTTTAGATGATAGAAAATCTACACGAGGTTTTGAGGTATTCCTAGGAACAAATCTTGTGTTTTGGAGTGCCAAGAAACAACCTACAGTGTCGAGATCTAGCACAAAAGCTGAATACAAGGCATTGGCAAATTGTACAGCTGAAATAATGTGGATCCAAACTCTTCTTAAGGAGTTGAGCATTGCTAGTCGTCCTGAAGCTCGACTATGGTGTGACAATCTTGGAGCAACTTATTTATCTGCTAATCCATTTTTTCACGCACAGACTAAACATATTGGAGTAGACTATCATTTTGTTCGAGAAAGAGTTAATCAAAAGTTGCTTGATATCAAGATTATTTTCAACTAGAGATCAGATTGCAGATGGCTTCACTAAAGCTTTATCATTCAGACAACTTGAAGATTTTCGAAGCAATCTCATTGTTACTGCCATAGAATAGGCTATATATATGGAAGTAATTATTAATGTCATATCAGGCTATATATAGAATAGACTGTATAACTGAAAGTACTCCTGTAATTATAGCTATCATAAATGGAAATAGGCTTAGCTGTCTATACTCTTTCTATACTGAATTGGTTGTACCATATGAGACGTTTTAGCCACTATATAAACATGAAGGGATCGAAGGAGATCCTTAACTGCAAATTTTTTTTTCAGCAATACCTATACCTTCGTAGTTCAGTATATATTTTTTTCAGCAATACCTATACCTTCATAGTTCAGTGTATATTTTACTGTTCGACGGACAACCATTCTGATGTACTGCAAAAAATACTTTGATTTTTTTAGACCAATACTTAGATTTGGTCCGACAATCTTGTGCTGTTGTACACTTGTACACAAACTTAGTCTGAAGATACCATATCATAACATATCATATTAGATCCTTAGGTTAGTTCATCCCAAAATCTGTAAACTTTTTGGGAATTTGGTCACTTTGTTAGATTTTGGAATTAAACATCTATATGTAAAGTTGAGGTGTAAAGATTTTGGTTTGGGGATGGTTTTGGAAAAAAAGATGTAATTTTTTCTTGGGACTAGTGTTGGACATATCTATCCTCTCATCTCTCTCCTCCACGTCCATCCACCTCAACAGCGCAACGTAAAAGCAGCAGCTAGCAATAGCGCAACAGCAACAACAACGGATCTGTCTTTTATTCCCTAAGAACAACAACAACAACCGTTAGAATTGTTTTTTATGAGACATATATCGTTGTTAAGATTAGTTTTTATGAGACATGCTGCTTCATGGTGTTAACAAGGACACATCTGTCTTTTTACAACAGACAAAAACTTTACACATAAAATTAAACACATTATTTTTATATCCAAAAGTTTTGGGGGATAAAGTTTACACCCAAATTCGTAACCATGCTCCCGATGTACCACAACACAGCTTGCACGTACGCTGTCTGATTCGGCGGTCCCATCCGATCAGAACCATTCGTGCCCCCATCACCTTCCCTAGTTGCTACTCTCGCAGTTTCCCCTCTCAAAAATCCTCCTCCGCCGCCTCCTTCGGACGCGTTCTTTTCGTCTGGTTAGCCAATTAAGACAAAAACATTTAATTAATGCATCATTAATTAAGTAGTAACTATTATAAACTTAAAAAATAATTCATTCGAATTTTTAATAAGTTTTTATATAAAATTTTTCTTCAAAAATTATAAAGTTTGGCGGTTCGAAAAACGTGCCCGAGATAATTTAATCCGTCGCAGCCGAAAACATTTAATTATGGCGGCTATGGCTCGAACTCGCGGAGGCATAGCCGCCGGCGCCGCCGCCTTCCTCTCAAGTTCGCGGGCCCAGCCGTCGCTGCCGCCAGGCGGTGCCGACCCAGTGGTTACCGTCGCTGTCCTCCCATCGAACCAGCGGCGGCTGCCGCCGCCTTCTTGCGAGTCCGGTGTCCACTGTCTCCGCCATTTCGTCTCCTTCCCCATCCCACGCAGACTTGGTTCTGCAAGATCTGTGCCTCATCGAGCGCCCACAAGCACGCGGTAACCAAAAGGTGAAGCTCGACGTGGGTGGCAGCAGCCAAATCTCCTCCTGCTGATACGAGTCCTCAAATTGATTGCTCAGTTCTCTTTACAGTCCTCCGTCTCACTGCTCTCTTTCATATCAAGCTTGCATAACTGGCGGCAGCCTCTGCTTGATTTTTCTGCAGTGCATGGTCAATCAGGTCTGAAGATACGAGGTTACAAATGTTTTACCTGCATTATACTTCTGCAATTTCACTGTTAGAAGGCCATATTCCGTTGATTCAGAACTTCTTTTTTGATGTGTAGGCCTGCAGCTATTTTTGGAAGCAAAAACACAAGAATCACATATGTATGTTCTGTTTGCTAATTACCTTTTCCTGCAAATACACATACACCACTTGGATGTAGATACCCATTCTGTCTTGCTTTACATGTTAATTAACTTGATTGAGTAAATGTTTACTGCGGTGATCGGCCGGTATCACAAAGTACAATCAATGAGTGACTGAAGGTAATTCATTAGCCTTTTATGTGTATATATGATCATAAAAATGTGTGCATCAGACAAGCAAAAAGTATATGAGTAGTGATGGCACATTTCTTAGGGAAGGGATTTATGAGTTCAATGTCAAAATCCTCTCTATCAGTCCATATAATAGTAGTTGCCTAGCATTTTTAACTTACCTAGGTTGCTTCCCTATTTCTAGCTACATAAGAACTATATGTATGTTACCCCATCAGAGTTAGTCACATGTTCTTATATTCTAAATCCATATGTTGTTGAGATGTGTTCTTCAATTGATCTCTATGCAGAGTATCCTATCATAACATTAACAATGTTAGACCATATTTTTGGTGGGTGCGGCATGCAGTTATTATTATCAAAGCCATCAAAGGTATTGTACATTGTTACATCTCCTTCACCATTCACAGGTTTCTATATTACAGATGCTCATGTTATTGTTTTAATTCTTTTTCGACCAGTACAACCTGATTAGCTATTCTAACTAATTCTTTTTATACCAAAAAAATATTTAGACATGGATATTTATACCATCAAGTGTAAAAGGGTACTTACACTGCTTGCAATGTAAGGAAAAAAATTGCCAGCTCCGTTCAAGTTCCCTGGAGCCATATAGTCTGTATTGCTATTCTGCTTGATTTTCAATCTTATGAACTTATAATGATTCTATGATTAACTTTAATTATGTATTTTGTCGTCGTGCATCTTACATTCCATTTGCTGAATAATACACAAATTGTTGTATAACAACATAACTGCATAATTGAGCTTAATTTTTGTAAAGACCATCCAGTATAGCCTCCGAGTTACATTGGTAACAAAACAACCGGCGTTGTTATACTACTCTTATATGCTCTCAGGTAATTTCTTCCGTACATTGTACTTTGATAGCCTTCGGGTCTCTACTATTTGAGCTCACCAATCCGTTTTTAAAGCTTGCTCCTGCTTGCATGAAGAGATCTTTTTTCTGTTGGTGCTGCCGAATAAGAAGAATTTGTTCCTCCATGTGTTACCAGTGCCTCTTGCAGTGTGATATGATGTGAATTGAGTATTCATGCTCTGTTAGCCTTTTTTAAGTAGCTAATGGAGGAAATGGTTTTCACCATTTCAGTAGCTCCATTATGCCATCGATGATTGAGTTATGCCCATTTCAAATATGTAATTTCTACTTTATTTACCTCATCGAGGTATATTGTTTTACATTTATCCCTGAGATACATTTGAGATGGCATTTAAACCTAGTTATGTATTTAGATGGGATGGGTCAAACTGCCATTTGTCATCATATATAGGCCATGTCTGCCCATCCAGCTCTGAAATTCCATCGACCATGAGTTCTTACACTGTCCTTAACACAATCCTCATGTTTTTAAATAATAACGCGGTCCTCAAAATATATTTTAAACTATAATTTTCTACCATAGTATTATATAAAAAATAAGCAAATATTTAATTTTATTAAATATTTTTAACACTAAGCTATGCATCGTGTTCTAGCTTCAAATTAAGTATTTCAAACGTTGTTGATAATTAAGTTTTTAATTGTTTGACCTTAAGCTTATCTAAATCTTAAGAATTATAAAATCCTTAAGAAGATCCAAATCGTAAGAATTATAAAATCAGAGGAGGGAGGAATCCATTAGTTTGTTTGTTGGTCCTTCATCAATCTGCTTTCACTGGGCACGTTCTTTTGTGGGTTATGTGCATCTTAGTTTAACTCGTACAGTGCCAAATATTCGCAATCCTTTTGCATATTAACGACAAAAAACTTTAACTTGAACAGGGCATTCTTAGACCTTACTGGCTTGCTTAGTACACTATCTAGCGTTACACTCCCTCTGGTTATACATATTTAATATTTAGTACAGGATTTTTAGCAAAACTCTTGAAACTTTTGAAAATACCTTTTTAAAGTTAAGTGTGTTGGTTGGACTTTTTTTCTATAGTTCAGGGGCAAAACAGACTTTTTGTTGAATACTTATTAGATTTTATAAACTTATTATTATTCATATGTAAAATTGATGATCAGACCAAACGTCAAATATTAATTACCGAATTATCAAAGGAGTGGCACTTTTGTGACTCATGAAGAGGTTGTCAATTTTATTTAACAATAATGGAATAACATCGCTCCAAGAAACCACTTATTACATAGTCCGATCAACAAAAGAGCAAATAAAATTTATGAAATGCAAGAACTAATAACTCCAAGAGACGTACATTTTTAAATTCTATGTGTAAATCTCCTAAATCTCCATCCGAAGATGTTATCAATATGGATGGTCTAATTAAATACCTGGTTTCATTCTAAATAGAAAATATCGAGCACGCTGTCCATATTCAAAATTTCAAATTCTTTTTTTACTTCAATAAGATTTACAAATTCAAATCATTTTCTAATCATTAAAAAATACTTATAGATACAAAAAAAATCATGAAAACAGGGGGATATAGTACGCGTAGCAATTTTACCCTTCCGGTCGTTTTTCCATAAATTTTCCTCCCCCGTCGCGCTCCCCGCTTCCCTTCCCTTCCTCCACTCGCGCTCCGCCTCTCCTCCATCCATCTCTCCCCCACCCAAGGCCAGATCCCTCGCCGCCGCCTCCGCCCCCGCCCGCCCCCGCGTCGGCCATGGCGGACCAGCTCACCGACGACCAGATCGCGGAGTTCAAGGAGGCCTTCAGCCTCTTCGACAAGGACGGCGACGGTCTGCTCCCCCTCTCTCTCTCTCTCTACCTTCTGCTTTGAACTCTATGCTCTGCGCGATCCGGATCGGGTTGCGGTTGCGAGTGCGTGTGCTCCCATGCGAGGCGGTGGAGTCGGTCCGCGGCCTCGCGGGTGGCGCGTGGCGCGTGGCGGGAGATCTCCGAGCGGATCGACGCGTGGGCTCGTGATTTTCGGGTGTCGGGGGTTTTTGATATGTAGATCTCGCGCGATGCTATTGCCGGAGTTGTTGCGGCGGCGGTCTCAGAGTAGACGAGCTTTGCTGGTTGAGCTACACGCCTACACCTCGAGGAGGAGGGTGGAGATAGCGTAGAAGATAGATCGCCTGGTTGTGGAATGGCTGTTTGGTTATCCCATGAGAGTTCATTCAATAGAGTGATTGCTGCGAAATTCCCGTTTTAAATGCCAAAGTTCTCTTAGAAATGACGTCGAATTGCCCGATAAGTTGGTGCCACTGTGGCTATAATGGGCATTGACGCAAAGCTTGCCCACGGATTGATGGCAGCGAGGCGTGAGCCATGGTGAATTTCATCCCTATTGCACGGTTGCCAGGCTGCTGACTGGAGCATGGTGTGTTGCTATCTGCTAGTCGCTGCTTGCTAGGCATGGCTATGGCCAAGCTGGCGGTCTGGCTCTGATGTGGCATGGCGAGGCCACTCGTCATGTACCCGTGTTGGGCATGGCCTAAGAGATGCAAAGTGCTGCAGGTGTTAGGTCTATAGGAAGAAAGCATATATGGGTTTTTGAGCTAGCACGTTAGGTACTCCATGCTTTGGTACGCTGTTCGTAAAGGGACTCTACTACCGTTTTGGATTTTATTTGGGCTTCCTTCTCTTCTCAATGGATGTCCATGGACATAAGGGTAATGCTGTAGCATGATTGATGATTGAATTTTATTTTGCAGAATTATTAAGATAGATGGAACACCAGGTTACCGACTTGTAATGTTCTTTTTTTCTGGAGGTCACATGGGAGCTTGTATTCGTTGTCTCCTATTATGCCATATATGTATCACCAGTAGGAATTTTTATGATAGCATAGAGAGTGCATGCGATGTATGGAGTAGTTAATCATCTTACTATTTATTTATAAAATGGGTGGAGCCAATGTGACATTGTGCAAGAAGTAAAATCTAGCTTATAGCTGGCAGACAAAACTTAGTTGCTTGCTGCAGGTTCTTACATTTCCCAGAAAAGGTTGGGACTATGCAAAGCAGCGTGAAGGTCCCAGTGGTTATGATGCCTCATGCATTCAGTTGTCCACAATGATTTTACCTAGTATGTAGGTTTTAAAAGTGGTTCCAGATGGCATGTGTTGCTGTAATTTGTAGTGCCACCATGCCAGTACATCTCTAATATTGTTTTAAACAGGCTAGTTCTTCTTCATACTGTAAGGTTGATTACGGGTATTTTAGTATATCTCGTGTTCCTATTGTGGGAAGAGAAGCTAACACGTGTTTCAAGTTAATCCCTAGTACACTGTTCGTTTTCTTGAGTTAATGCTAGTTTAAACTTGCACATGTGTTTGTTTTTCTTTTCTTTATTCCATATTTCCATGCATCGAGATAAAGGCACAGAGTAAGGGATAATGTGAGAATAATTGTGGGCCCAGCCATTACTTTGTTTTTGGCTTTTTTGCACAATTGGAGCTGAAAGTAATTTCATGAATATATTCTAGTTCACTTGCATGGCAAAACTAAAAGTCTGTACATCACTACATCCTTATGTTGTACAGGTCGTTAGGCCTTAACACAAACTCATATTGTACTAGAATCAGACGTGCAAATGTCACTTCATGATCATGATGCATGTTTGTTCCAAAGATTATCCCATCACTGGCAGGATACCAGGATTCATGTAGTATAATGTAGCATGTTAACTATGAGACTTCACAAACCCTAAATTCTTAATTGTTGTTCGGATTCATATTTTCCATGTTTGTTTACTAGATACACTTTTTTTGTTATTTATAAAACTTATGTCATGCCAGAAACAATGTGCAAATCTAGAGATGCTTGGATTATTATTTTGTTTAAATTTTAAGAAAGTTCTGTAGGAAATGAATATATGCAATTACTTGCCTGTTATATCCTTATCTTTTACAAAAAGGGACCTTGTATGCGGCGTTGGGACTGCTATTATTTGATAACATGACATTATTATCTTTCTTATTAAACCGTACATTAATTATTCACCGAAGTGCCTTAGAGGTAAATTGTTTGAACTGTATTTGTGTTTTCTTTCACATGTTTACATGACATTAATATCTTTTTTATTAAACTGTTTATTAATTATTATTTACTCAAGTGCCCTAGAGGAAAACTGTTTCGACCGTATTTGTGTCTTCTTTCACCATCTTTATCTTGATGACTTGTAATTTGTAACTAACTGGGTAAGGGCTGTGTTCTGAACAGGCTGCATTACCACCAAGGAGCTTGGAACTGTGATGCGCTCATTAGGGCAGAACCCCACCGAGGCTGAGCTTCAGGACATGATCAATGAGGTGGATGCAGATGGAAATGGAACGATTGACTTTCCTGAGTTTCTCAACCTGATGGCACGCAAGATGAAGGACACTGATTCTGAGGAGGAGCTTAAGGAAGCCTTCCGTGTATTTGACAAGGACCAGAATGGCTTCATCTCGGCGGCTGAACTCCGTCATGTCATGACCAACCTTGGTGAGAAGCTTACAGATGAGGAGGTGGACGAGATGATCCGTGAGGCTGATGTCGATGGTGATGGTCAAATCAATTACGAAGAATTCGTGAAGGTGATGATGGCCAAGTGAGATGCCATCTAGTTACTCTCCTGGTGGTAGTAACCAGCGTAGCTTTAAAAAACTGACAGCATTTGGTTATGGGAAAGAACATGTTTGTTGTTTGTTTTCTTCTCAGGAATGTTTGGTAATTTCGTTTGGATTATATTTTCAGTTGTACAACATTTGTGTTATCTTGGTACAATGATGCTTTTACCCTCCAAATTGTCATAATCTTCTTGTAGAGCATGGTGTTGAAGTTCAGGAACTATGATTTGTCTACGCTGTTGGTTTTCTTTCTTTTTATTTCTCAAAGTGCAGGTTACTGATTACACAATGTTCTGCAATAACAACAATCTACATACTTTTTTATTGATGATATTAGGCTCCTTTGATTCGTAGGAAAAATATAGAAATTTTAGAGAATTTCAATACTATAGAAAAGTTTTCTATGAAGGCTTTTAAAACAAAGGATTGAATTCTATCCTTTAAAATTTCTATATAATGAATAAATCTTATAAAAATTTTGGAAGAAACTTAACAAGAGCTTGAGCTTCAACCGTTTGAAAATTTTCCTTCGAGTCTTTCTTATTTTCCTTCGAGTTTTTCTTATCTGATTGTTACGTTTTTCATACATTCCTGTGTTTTATAATCCTTTGTGTTTTACAATTACTTGCATTTGAATAATGTGTTTTTCTATTTCTCTGTTTTTCCATTCCCCTTAATCACAGTTTCCAACGGGAGGAGAGATTTGTTTTTGTTTCAAAAGCTCACTGCAAACCTTATGATTGAATACCAGGTCGAAAGTGTGAGTTTGCCCTTTATTATCCTCTCTTTTCCCTCGTTCTTGCCTTTTATTCTTTGAAAGGTTCATCGATGGCAATTTTATTTATAGTCAATTTAGTACGATCATGTCCCTGTTGCAGCTTTTGAAATATAAAACTCCATCATCTGTACTCAATTCGAGAAGGAGGGGCAACTTAAGAAATCCATAATTGGTTGTCTAGTTTTATGAGAACATGTGGTGGAAAACGACAGTTACAGATTTTTTCTCTGATCTTTCAAAATTGGATTATATGGATTTTCTTTGTCCGGAATAGGGGGAAAATCTCAAAAAGAGGATTATTCAACGAGGAATTCGTCAAAAATGCAGTTCTGTCCTGTCGACTTAATCTTCTGTGCGGTTCTCAGCCTATTGCTTTTTCAGCAAAACAGAGAACTTTTCAATGGAAAAAAAACAGAGAACTTTTCAATGGTCAAACGTTTCCCATTCCTTTAATCTTAAACAAATCAAAGGAAATAAGAGCCAGATTATTATTCAAATCAGGTAAGATAGATATTCACGGAAAAGGTCTGGATTCCACCGTGCCAAACCTTTTTTAACAAAAGAAAAGAGCCAAAAAAAGTTACTATATTAGTTTGTTTACTGTGTAAGTGGTTCATACTACATTTATATTATCCATTTTCTCTAAATCACTTACGCGTTAAAAATTCTCCCTTTTAGTTTGTAGTGTTACTGTTAATTAAAAAACACATAAAACAATGCCCAATTTATTGAGAAACCTCGAATACAACCGCTTTCTTATACAATTCTTGTCATTTTTGAGCCTTAACTAAATACTAATTCAACTAGGTCTGAATTTATCCTTCAGATTTTTTCCTCGACCTGAAAAGGTGGCCTATCCTTCCCTCTCGGCAGAAGAAAAGGGAACAAAGAGAGAGAAAGCATCTTAGCAAAAGTAGATGCCCATCAGGCCATTAGCATATCATTACACGATGACCCTTTAAGGAAAAAAGAATTAAACAATTGATTAAAAAATTTACAGCTTTGACAATGTCAGCACATCAACCTAGCTAGATTAAGTTCAGACATCTCATTTTTCTCTCTCTCTCTATCATATTATGCCGTGTCTTAATATCGTATAAATCTTTCATATTGTGCCGTGTCTTAATATTGTATTTTATACGAAACTTTTATATAAAACAGTTTAAAAATATCAGATAAATTCATTTGTTATGTCTAAAATAATTATAATTTAATTAGTCACACATTAATGATTTTCTTTTAAGCCCTTCCGAACGGGGACAGACAGATATTCAGATCAAGAATTGCATCAACCAGTGCAGCTTTTACACAGTGTGCACGATGAATGCAGCTCCAGGGTTCCAGCATACATAATGGCCATCTCATGGCTAAAGCAAAGAATCCTATCTACTACTGTTCAACTGTAGCTCCCATGCTGGATGTGCCAGCCTTCGTTAATTTTACCTGAAGATCCATGAGCTACCCGTGCCACAATCTCTCAGCTCAGCTTCCTATCTAACCTGCCCTAGTTGGCTTCTTTGTAGAGCAGTACTAGTAGTCTACAAGATATACCATATCATATATAACCCTACTTTGTTAGTTTCATTAAGGTTTTTCAGACTCATGTGTAGATACAAAGACAATGGAATGGATCACTATGAGTTAGAAGTCAAAATCATGAGGCACTGAGGCCTGAAAAAAATTTAGACATGAGGTTTTACCCCCATCCCTCGAAAGCGACACAAATTTGCACAACAAGAGAGTTGCACCCAAAAAAAATTGACATAGATTGATCTTAACAATTGTTATGATAATAGCATACATGTTATGTACTAGGGAACTAGAAAAAAAAAAATAAAAACTCTAACCAGCCGAAACAGTGAACCACCGAATCAACCTTGTTAAGAGGAACGACACTTTTGGACGGTCCAGATAAATCATTTTCTCGAGAGTAATTATCATCTTTACAATTGGCATGCCTTTGACATTGGTAGTAAAAAAAATCATGATCCGAAAACAAACAGTTTATGTTAAAATGTTGTTATTTGAATGTGATGGGCGAGGATTTGAACTCGGGTGGTCATGTGGTGCACCGCTTCCCTCTGACCCGGAGTGCTCGGTGCACTCGATCTTGCTCGTCCGCACCCTCCTCCTCACGTGCAGGCGCGACGCACCCCACGACACGACGCGCCTGTACAGCGTCCCGGCCAAGCCGTGCGCGTCGCGGCGGCGGCGGAGGGGGCGGCGCGGCCAGCCGGCGCTCTCGAGGGCGCCGTGGAGCTCGGCCACCACGTCGGACATCGCCGGCCGGCGTTCCACGCGATCCGACACGCACCGCGCGGCACGGCGAGCACGCGCGCCACCGCGCGCTCCTCCTTGGCGCAGCGCGGGGCGGGGACTCTCCCGTCGAGCACCTCGTGCGCCATGCCGGCGGCGACCAGAGGCACGGCCCAGGCGACGATGGACGACGGCGAGGCGTTCACGTCCATCACCTTGCGGCCGCTGACGAGCTCGAGAAGCACGACGCCGAAGCTGAACACGTCGCTCTCCGGGCCGAGACGGCCGGGCTCCGTGTAGCACGGGTCCAGGTACCCGATCGTGCCCGCCGGCGCAGGCCCCGGCCCCGCGTCGTCGGGAGCTGGAGCGCCTCCGCCGCCTCCGGGGGCGGGGACTTTGACCGCGAGGCTGAAGTCGGCGAGGCGGGCTCTGCCGTCGCGCCCCAGCAGGATGTTGGCCGACTTGACATCACGATGGATCACGCGGGGCTCGCCGGCGTGCAGCGCCCGCACGGCCTCCGCCACGTCGAGCGCGATCTCCACGCGGCGCGGCCACGGCGGCGGCTTCGGCGACCGGTGCAGCAGGTCGTGCAGCGAGCCGTTGGGCATGTACTCCATCACAAGCATCCTCTCCCCCTTCCTCCCCACCGCCGCGCTCGCCGCCGGCGCCGCCGCCACCATGCCGACGAGGTTGACCACCCCCGCCACCTCCCCTACCGCTGCGAGCACGGCGATCTCGTTAGCGAGCTTCGCCTCCCCCAGCGCGTGCGACGCCCTCTTGACGGCGACGACGACCTTCTTCACCCTCCCGCCACCGCCACCGCCACCGCCGCCGTCGCCATCGCCGCCGCCCTTAAGCGTCGCCACGTACACGTTGCCATGGCTGCCCTTCCCGACGAGGTTCTTGGCCGCGAATCCCCCCGTCGCCGCCTCTACCTCCTCGAACGAGAACTCCCTCATGGCCGCCGCAGAGCAAGCTCTACTCCACTCCTCGATCTCCTCTTGGTGCAATGCAACGGTGGTGCAATGGCGAACGGGAAGGAGGAGAAAAGCTTGGAGCTTTGGAGAAATGGAGAGCAATGTAAAGCAGAAGCAGCAGCAGCTGCAAGTAGGCAAAGGAATAAAGAGAAAAAGAGGAGGCCAAGAAGAAAGGTAAAGGGCAATGCATGGATCATCAAAGTTAAAGTTGGTGGCTGCAATTTTCAGAGAGAGAGAGAGATAAAAGAAACTCCAAACTCTAGCTAGAGAGAGAAAGTTAAAGAAGAAACTCCAAAATCTAGAGAGAGCAAGTTAGACAGATAAAATCCAAAAGAAAATGCAATTTGGATGGACAGAGAGAGAAAAAAAACAAAGAGGTACTACTAGGAGTAGTATTATGATTATGCTTTTGCTTTGGTCTCCTAAAGAAGAAAATTTGTCTTCTCAAGGAGAAAGAGAAGTACTGTAGAAAAACAAAGTTAAACCAACAGAAGCAAAGAAGGCTAAAATGACTTTTTACCTGCTGTCTCTTCCTTTCTCTCTCTATTATTGTTATTATTATTATTACTACTGTTGTTTATACTAGCAGAGAAAAAGGCGGCATGCACACACGGTGCATTGGGGTTCGGATCGATCGTTGGAGTGGTTGAGGTGGCGGGGAGAGGGGAGAGATGGATGCAAAGATACTCGCGGCAAGCGAACAAATCGGCAACAGAGAATGTCGATTTGTCAGGAGGGGAATGTGGACTGGTTGGGTTGGGGTTCATCCGTTCCTGTGGATGCGTCCGTCGTCCTTGCCTGCTTGGACGCCAACACCAGGCCAGGCTGGGGTAGGATTAGTTCCTTTTTCCCCCCTTTATTGGAGATAGAATTAGTTAGCTTTATATACACTCTGGTTGCTGTGATATGTTGGGTTTTCAACAGTGGAAATTTAAAATGGGAGTTCAAAAATTGTTGCAAGTTTTTTTTAAAAAATCAAATATAACTATAATAAATCATAGTATAATTACACTATAACTACAACGAATATAGCTTATATATAACTCGTATATAATTATAATTAATAAAAAACACGGGTAGAGTGGTGGAAGTCGCTAGTTCGATTGATCCCTGCACGTCGGTAAATCCCCGTCTCCGCATGTACAAATCTCGATGTGATTCAATGGTTAAAAATTAGAAAGTTTTGGAGGGAGAAAAACAATCGACATTTTTTTAGCAATGCTCATTTAAAAATGGGCTGCAATGCTTGTAATGTGAAGGTCTTAGTCTTATAGATAAGGCGTACTTAATAGTTAAGCTCGACGGGGTCTATATATACTAAGTCTTATACGAATATGGTCTCATATACGAAAGGTGTTCTGGATAAGAAAGGAGAAAAATAGTCGTACTATGACACTATAAGCACTACTCGGACCGTATCCATACTTGGCTCTCTAGTTCTACTTAGATAAGGGGTCACCCAAAGGTATAAATACAAAATCCCCATAAGGAGAGAAGACAAACATAGGCCAAAACAGATCAAGATAAGCCAATATACACAGAGGCAAGCCTATACAAACCTAATCTAGAGCCACAATGGCTAACACGAGGGATCTAGAGCTACCTCTAATCTCATCGAGTTTCTACTCGAGAAAACCAACGATTGCTAGTTGTCAACCACCCACTCAAGCTTTACGTCGCCAAGCCGATAGAGACTAGATTAGGTTATCCTCTCCATTGTACTTGTGTGATATCGATATATAAAAGCAACATCGGCTTTGCCCAACAGGAGTAGGGATATTACCTGTCAGTTAAGGGGCCCAAACCTGTATCTATGTCTCCCGTCTCTTTTACCTAAATCTCACATATACCCTGGCATCAACGATCCCTATACTCTACAAATACCATAGGCGGGTATAGTCCGTCGACAGTGGCGCGCCAGGTAGGAAGATTTGGTGCTTTAAGGTTTCGACGAGATGTGTTCAAGAGGTGATATCTCTGACGTCGAATCCTTCGATGACTTCGGCTTTGGGAGATACGACCCGATCGGAGTATGTTCTCCTCTAGATTGGAAACCTCATCTCAACCTTCATCAAGACATTGTTGCTGTGGATTTTCGACACTTCGACGAATTTAGGTCATATGATCTGACCAGATCAAAACTATCGTCATCCAACAATACAATATATAGAGATCAAAAGTTTTAAGACGTCGTTGCTACGGAGAAGACTGGTTCGATATTGTCGGCCATGAGACCTCGGTCAGTGCCAACTACTCTAGAGCTGACATCACCGCCACGAAAAACAACAGTTTAATATCGTTGACCACGAGGCTTCATCCGGATCGACTACTTCCAAGTTGATTAGTATCACTAATCAAGATAATTAGCATAGTGATTTTTTAAAATCAATCTACTGATTTCGTAGATACATCCGTCATGTATCTACAAAGGTACGTAATATTTCATACAATTTATTGTACCTATTTCTTGATCAATAATTTATTATGTTTACTTCGAACATTTTTTTATACAATATCTATTATGCGAGTGTTTCCTATAGTAGGCCGACTATGGTCTAATTCTAGGGGCTCGCTCTATTTCTTCTATATAAATCATGCTTCTTACGACAAATATAGTACCCAATATTTGATCCAAATCTGCTCATTATATCCTGACAATACTAGAAGATTTATATAATTTTTCGAGTACATACTCGGTATTATCTGTTATGTATATTTCCTTATAGAAAATAGTTTTTAGGAATAATCAAGCATTCTAGTGGACAACGGTCGAGTACGCCCCATTTTCGAGAACATTCTCGAACAAATGCAGAGTTGTCGGACTAAACCTACCAACAAAGGTTTATCTCACACCAAGTACAAGTCACACCCGATTTATTTGTGAAAAGGTTGCTACGCACAGTCTCCTCGCGAACGTTGTCGGCTTGATCACCCGGGCATGATTGTGAACAAACGTCTGACATGCTTGTTAGTTGGGTATGTGAAGTCATACTGGCCACGTGAGATGCACATGTAATAACCGACTCAAGCGCCCCTAAAACTGGTCAAGGGCTGTCTACACATGTTCTTCACGAGAGTAGCGGTTGTAGTAGTCCCACCACCTCTACAAGTCCTCTACAAATGGTCGAGGTACGACTACACACCTGGTCCTTGACTAGCGTGATAGCAATACTCCCACCATCTCTACGAATCCTCTACGAGTGGTCGAGGTACGACTACACACCTGGTCCTTGACCACTCGTAGAGGACTTGTAGTAGTGGGAGACACACCTGGTTCTCGACCAGCGTGGTAGTGATCCCACCATCTCTATGAGTAGTCAAGGTACGACTATACACCTAGTCCTCGACTAATGTGGTAGTGATCCTCTCACCACTTCTACAAGTCCCCTACGAGTGGTTAAGGTACGACTATACACCTGGTTCTCGACCAGCGTGATAGCGATCCTCCCACCACCTCTATGAATGGTTGAGGTACGACTATAAACCTAGTCCTCGACCAGCGTGGTAGCAATCCTCCCACCTCTACGAGTGATCGAGGCACGACTACACACCTGGTCCACGACCAGCGTGGTAGAGATCCCCCACTTCTACGAGTGATCGAGGTACGACTACACACATGGTCCTTAACTAGCGTGATAGCGACCCCACCATCTCTACGAGTGGTCGAGGTACGGTTATACACCTAGTCCTCGCTCGACCGACTAGTGTGTAGCAATCCTATCATCAACATAAATTAATCTACGTTAGTTTTTATACATGTCAAGTGTGCAATATTTGTCCGCTGATCCCATGTTCTCATATCGCTACTAGTTGAAGTCGTTTCTGATCGTCCTATTACGTTAATCTTAACTAATCATTGGGTCTCAGAAACTTGGCCGGGGACGCCTGGTACTATTGGATTAGTGAGGTGTTGGAGGGTCAAACGACCATGTCAGAATTGGTCATGCCAGAGTACCGTATTAACTAGTTGTATAATTGAGAATTGGTTTTTCTAACTTCACGGCTAGCGCTAGGAATTCGCTACTTCAGCATACTCTGTTATGAGATTCATGTTACTTTTGTGGACAATTTTCCATAAACCCAGCTAGGTGCTAGGAAGAGTACACAACTCTGTTCAGTTGAGGGCAGCTCTGGTGAGAGTACTCATTTATTATCACACATAAATATATTTTATTTTCAATATTTTCGATTCATATCATGTTACTCCTAAGAGTTTGTTTGGGGGCTTTTTGTCTAATAATATATTCTAAGAATTGATGTCAGGAAATCAGATATCAGAGCAATCGGCCTTCTTGAGTAAAAGAGGCTGGTTGGAGGCTTTATAGTAGTTGGCATCTTGTCTTGACTAAATAAAGCTCAAACTGACAATTCTTGTACTCAACTAAAAAGACATACTGATCCCAAGACACACAACAGTCAAAATTTATTTTCGATTAGATAGATGCCAGATTAGTAACTTTAAGTCTCAGTACATATAAGAAGAGGTCCGATGAGAGAGTAGAGTCGAAGAGTTGTCTTGCGGTCACACTTTATACCGACTACAAGAAACTCAAGACGACAACACTATAGAATGGTCGTATATCTTGTATGAGTATGAGAACCTACATAAGGAGAAAGAAAGATTGAACAAAGCGATGATTTACTCACCGAGATGATATTTTTTAACCTCAATCCAAATTCAAACAATGGTCACGTTATCTATCATGACCATGAAAGATGATTGTGGAGATTGTGGCAATCGGGTATCTACATGGCAAGCTTATCTGACTGGAGGTAGGGATAGATTGCGCCTGCTATATCTGTAAGCCGAACTTGACTTGGGTGTTACGGTTGCCGATAGAGATAAGGCAATCGGCCTATAGTCACGGTTTGGTAAGATTGAGGAAACCAACTTAGAATAAGATAGGGTTTCCGATTTGTAAACCCTTCCTCCCAAGACTATATAAGGGGGGTAAGGGGCGTCCCTTGAGGGATATTCCGATAGGAGATCAGATATCCAACACTAGATCTGAGACACGATTTCATAAGCAAGAGCTTTAGACACACGAGATCAATAAAGACACTCGGCGGATCGAATCCACCGAAACAGGAGTAGGGTATTACCTCACGAGAGGGCCTGAACCTGTCTAAACCTTCTTCTTCTCTAACCCATTGTGCTTGGCGATCTCGACTGCGACCCCATAAAATATATTGCCGAAACCAAGTTTCGACAGTTGGCGCGCCAGGTAGGGGACGCGCGTCGAGACTTCTTCAACAATCTCGCCGACAAGCGTGATGGGATCCCCCTCAAGACTCGGCGACTTCGCCGCCAACTTCGCCGACTCCTCCTCCTTCGACTCGGATTCAAACCAGTCGGAGGGAAAGACCTACTCGCGCCATTCGGGCTCCCCAACGGCGCTGAGATCTTCGACAACGTCTTGAAGGCCAAGATGCAATCTACCTTCTCCGACGACGGACTTCACTCGGCACCATTCGGATTACCGAATACCGCCGAAATCTGCGCCAATCTTCTCGCCTCCCCGACGGAAGCGATCTATTCTGACGAAGACCTCTCGGTGCCGTTTGGGTTACCAAATGCCGCCGAGATCTACAGCAAACTTCTCTCCCCCCGAGACGGCGACAATCCACTCGGACGAGCCTACTCCCCCAAGCTCGCTCGGGCGGAACGATCCGGATCCGGGTTACCCAGATCAAGGGAGGTCGCTATCATCCTCCCGTCATTCGGCTCCTGCTCATCTTCGAGCTCAATGGATACCTCAGCTCCGCCGGCTTCGACAATCTCTACGGCATCCCTTCTGACGAAGCCGACAACTCTGATTGCCGCATGGACTGTGAGCCGAAGTGCTTCGACGTCCTCATGGCCGAGCCAGATGAGTCCGACTCAGCCATGGCCAGAAGGCTTGCCGAAGAGGAGCGAGCCAGGGTGGAGCTCGAGCGCAAGACAGCCGAGGAGGAGAAACAACGCAAGGACGAGGCTGACAAAAGGAAGCAGGATCTACGTGCAGCCGGACGATCTGCCCAGGAGGCCATCCTCCAAACACGGGTTCGCAACGCCAACATCTTCCAGACGCAACAGCAGAACGCTGTCGCCGCACTTACGCTCTTGGACACCGTCATGGAGACGGCTCCCGCCAACGTGACTCCTATACTCGACAAGATCAAGACCATCGTCGCGCCCACGGCTAACGGCCATCCCACCACTTCGGCACGAAGGCCGGCGAATCCGTGGCCGAAACGCCGGACAAAAGCCGGCTTCCACCCCTAAAGTCGGGAGACTACGGGAGGCCCGAGCGGCTCGGTCGACAACCAGGCCAAGAGGCCCACCTCGCGAGTCCACACCGAAGTACCAAGAGCGGACGGCCGACTCCGCGACAAACGACACGGACGTCCACCCGTCCACCACCGAGTCCGCCGCAACAGTCCCGGCTACCCAACCAGCCAACCGAAGACCCCGCCGAGTGATCTGCGGGAAGTCCTCGATCGCCGCTACCGGGAGCGCGGCCAGACGCACTCGGGAAGATCGAAGGGGATCACCCGATAGCGGCGACGATGGAGTACCGGCCTTCACTCGGGAGCTCCGCCGAGTGCATTGGCCGAGTGGCTTTAAGCCTACAGGGATTGAAAGGTACGATGGCAAGACCGACCCTGAATCTTGGTTAACTGTATATACCCTTGCCATCCGAGCTGCAGGTGGCGACAATAAAGCCATGGCCAATTACCTGCCCGTGGCCCTCGCAAACTCAGCCAGAAATTGGCTCACGAGCCTGCCAAGAGGCTCAATCGGCTCGTGGAGCGAGCTGAGGGACCACTTCATCGCCAACTTCCAAGGCACCTTCGAGAGGCCCGGCACACACTTCGACCTTTACAACGTCATCCAGAAGCCGGACGAGCCCCTGAAGGATTATATTCGTCGTTTCTCCGAGAAGCGCAACAAGATCCCGAACATTACCGATGACATCATCATCGCCGCCTTCCAGAAGGGAGTCCGTGATGAGCTTCTCATCGGCAAGTTCGGGCGCAAACCACCGAAGACGGTGAAACAAATGTTCGAGACGGCGAACTCATACGCCAAATCCAACGACGCCATTAAACCCGCCCGCAGAGACCGGCCCGACAGAAGGGAGGACAAGCAAGCAGGAGGAAGACGAAATCCTAAGAAGGATGGCGGCAACAACGGCAACCAAGGCCCGAAAGATCGCAAGCGCCGATCTGAAGACCTAGTGCTCGCAACCTCCAATACTCAACGCCGTCCCCGAGTCGCCGCCTACGACGCCATCATGAACGCCCAGTGCACCCACCATCCGAATCATAAGCACGCGGCGAAGGACTGCTTTATCTACAAGCAGTTCACCGAGCAGTACGCGGTGCAGCTCAACAAGAAGCCGGCTGACGAGGCTGGCCCGTCTGGCGCCAAAAAGAACAACGCGGCTGAAAATGCCGAACCTTTTCAAGACCCGGTGGGAAGCTCAACCATATCTTCGGAGGGCCACTAGCCTATGAGTCCAAGAGGAAACAAAAGCTAAGCGGCCGGGAGGTCAATGCGGCTCAACCCGAAGTCCCTCAGTATCTGCGATGGTCGGAAGTGGCCATCACCTTTGACCGCTCGGATCATCCCGACCGAGTGGTTCATCCGGGCGCTATCCACTCGTCACGGACCCCGTGGTCCGCAATATCAGGCTTAAGCGCGTCCTCATCGATGGGGCAGCGCCCTCAACATCTGTTCGCCAAGACCATGGACGAAATGCGAGATCTCGAGAGCCGGGCGAAGGCAAGCTCGGCCCCTTCCACGGAGTTATCCCAAGGCTGTCTTCAACACCACTCGGGCACATCTCCCTCCCAGTCACCTTCGGAGCCCGAGACAACTTCCGAACGGAGAACGTTACCTTCGAGGTGGCCGACTTCGAAACAGCATATCATGCCATCATCGGAAGGCCTGCGCTTGCCAAGTTCATGGCGATCCCTCACTACACTTACCTCTCGCATGAAGATGCCGGGTCCCAACGGCGTCATCACTCTTCGCGGCGACGTGAAGCAAGCCTTCACTGCGACAAGGAGAGCTGCGATATGGCCCAATCTCGCGAGAGATTACGTGGCCAACAAGAAGTCCGATTGGCTGCATCGACTTCGGCGAGAGGGCGAAGTCCCCGCGAAGAAGATAGCCAAATCGGGATCCGGCGACGCCAAGACCAAGAAGATCTCCCTTGATTCGTCGATCCCTCCAAAACTGCCGTAATCGGCGCCGACCTAGATCCCAAATAGGAAAGCGCGCTCGTCACCTTCCTCCAAAATAATAAAGATGTTTTTGCTTGGAAACCGTCGATATGCTGGAATTCCTAGGGAGGTGATCGAGCACTCTTTGAACGTCAAAGATGACGCCAAACCGATAAAACAACGATTACGCAGATTCGCACGGGATCGAAAAGACGCGATCAAAGAAGAACTTGCAAAGCTCTTGGCTGCGGCTTCATTAAAGAAGTCCTTCATCATGGTTAGCCAACCCAGTCTGGTCCGCAAGAAGACGGGGCAATGGCGCATGTGCGTTGACTATACCGACCTCAACAAAGCCTGCCCCAAAGATCCGTTCGGGCTACCTCGTATTGACCAAGTCGTTGACTCAACGGCCGGCTGTGAACTCCTGAGTTTCTTGGATTGTTACTCGGGCTATCACCAGATCAGCTTGAAAGAATCCATTGCTTGAAAACATCGTTCATCACGCCGTTCGGGGCTTCTTGCTACATCACCATGCCTTTTGGCCAAAACGTCGGAGCCACATACCAACGCATGATCCAAAGATGTTTCCGGACGCGATCGGCAAGAACGTTGAAGCCTACGTCGACGATGTTGTCATCAAGACCAAGCGAAAGAAGACTTGATCGCCGACTTAGAAGAGACCTTTGCAAACATCCGGGCCTTGAATGAAGTTAAACCCGAAGAAGTGCACCTTCGGCGTCCCATCAGGCAAGCTGCTCGGCTTTATGGTGTCACATCGTGGCATTGAGGCAAATCCGAGAGAAGATCAACGCCATCTTAAACATGAAGCCCCGAGTAATCGGAAAGACGTCCAAAAGCTCGTGCATGGCGGCACTAAGCCGTTTCATATCCCGACTCGGCGAACGAGGCATGCCCTTCTTGGCTGCTAAAGAAGACGGACGACTTCCGGTGGACCACGAAGCCGACAAGGCCTTTGAAGATTTCAAAGAATTCCTTACCACGCCGCCCGTCCTGGCCTCGCCCGGCCCGGGAACCCTGCGCTGCATGCGTTTCAGCCACTCACCAAGTGGTTAGTACGGTCCTTGTGGTTGAACGCGAAGAAAAAGGACGGGCCCGGAAGATTCAAAGGCCAATCTACTTTGTTAGCGAAGTATTGGCAGGAGCCAAAATCCGCTACCCTCGGGTACAAAAATTGCTTTATGGTGTTCTAATAACCGCGAGAAAATTGGCACACTACTTTCGGGGTCACTCGGTCACCGTCGTCACCTCTTTCCCACTCGGCGATGTCATCCACAACCGCGAGGCAACCGGGCGCATCGCCAAGTGGGCCCTAGAGCGATGCTGGACTTGACTTTTAAACCCGGGACGTCCATTAAGTCACAAGCCTTAGCGGACTTCTGGCCGAGTGGACTGAACGGCAAGAACACGTGCCTCGGGAAAACCTCCAACACTTGGACCATGCACTTCGACGGATCCAAGAGGATCACCGGCTTGGGAGCGGAGTCGTGCGATCTCCCCGGCGGGAAAGGCTAAGATATGTCCTTCACCTCCACTTCTCCGCCTCACACAACGTCGCCGAGTACGAAGCTCTTCTACATGGACTGCGCCTCGCAGTCTCACTCGGGATACGTCGGCTTATCGTGAAAGGTGACTCCCAGCTGGTTGTTAATCAAGTGATGAAGGACTGGTCCTGCTTAAATGACACTATGGAGGCCTACCGACAAGAGGTCCGCAAGCTTGAGGACAAGTTTGATGGGCTAGAACTCTCACATGTCCTGAGACATAACAACGAAGCTGCCGATGAGCTAGCACAGTTCGGATCTAAGCGCGAAGCTGCTCCAACAGACGTCTTCGTCGAGCATCTCTATGAACCAACCGTCACCGCAAAAACAGCTCTCACCGAGCAAACCACGAACGAAGTCGCCATGACTGATACCGACTGGAGGACGCCGCTCATCAAATTCTTAACCCAGCAAGAGCTGCCGGATGACCGGGATGAAGCAGAACGCGTCCGGCGTCGTTGCCAAGCGTACGTCATGGTCGACTCCGATCTATACAAGAGAAGCCCCTCCGGAATTCTAATGAGGTGCATCACACCCGAAGAAGGGAAACAACTACTCCAAGATATCCACTCGGGCATATGCGGAAGCCACGCGGCAGCACGCACTCTAGTCGGCAAAGCTTACAGGCAAGGATTCTTCTGGCTTACCGCGGTCTCCGACGCGGATAAAGTCGTAAGAACTGCGAGAAGGCTGCCGGTTTTCGCTCGACAAAGCCATGTCCCGCCCGGGAGCTTCAAACAATCCCACTTTCCGGCCGTTCGCGGTATGGGGGTGGACATGGTTGGCCCTTTCAAGAAAGCTCCGGGAGGTTTCACACACCTCTTCGTCGCAATCGACAAGTTCTCCAAGTGGATTGAAGCCAAGCCGGTCGCCACAATCACTGCGACAAAGCACGAGACTTTTCCTCAACATCGTGCACCGCTTCGGCGTCCCAAACAGAATCATAACTGATAATGGGACTCAATTCACGGGAGGCATCTTCAAGGAATTCTGCGAAGACTTCGGAATCAAGATCTGCTATGCATCAGTAGCTCACCCCAAAAGCAACGGGCAAGTCGAGCGAGCCAACGGCATGGTCCTTCAAGGCATCAAGGCTCGCGTTTTCGACCGACTAAGCCCTTACGCCGGCAAGTGGGTCCAAGAACTTCCCTCGGTTCTATGGTCGCTACGAACCACACCCAGTCGGGCTACCGGCCAAACTCCTTTCTTTCTGGTCTATGGCGCAGAGGCCATGTTGCCAAACGAGATGGAGTACGAGTCCCTCCGGGTCCGCAGCTTCAATGATGAACGCTACGACCCTGACCGAGTGGATGACCTCACCCGATTGGAAGAGGCCCGCGAGGCAGCCCTTATCCAGTCGGCCAAATATCTTCAAGGACTCAGAAGATACCACAGCCGCAACGTGCGAGCACGAGCTTTCATTGTTGGCGACCTGGTCTTACGCAAGATTCAGACCACCAAAGACCGACACAAGTTATCTCCCTTATGGGAAGGACCCTCGAGGCCAGTGCATACCGGCTAAAGCGTGAAGACGGGTCTATGGTGGAGAACTCTGGAACATCGAGCATCTTCGACGATTTTACGCCTAATTCGGCTAAGGCCTCATGTTTTCCTTGACTGCCAACCTCAAGCAAGATGACTTCTTGAGCTAGCAGTCGGGGGCTGTACATACGTCAATAAAGCTCAAGTTTTCCTCGTCAACTCTTGTGCATAATTTGGTTTATCATTGTTTAATGTCCTTTGACTCGAGCTCGGTGTCTAAGGGGAGAGAGTTTTCCGATGACCTAATCGAGCCTAGGCTTGATGACGACGGACGAAAGCTACTTAAGAAATTTCACGCAAAAGCTCGAATCAAGGCATTGACATAAATAAACTAAAAGAGTCACAAAAGTTCCACATCGAGTGTTACGGCTACGCGACATTTACAAAGCAAAGTCGAATACAAATCAAATCTTGAAGTTGTTTACTACATCAAGAGATATCTTCTTTTTGCCTTTTGCGCCTCACTTAGCATGTCTAAGGCACGCTCGTCCGTTGTTCCGTCGGTGAAGCCCTCCCGACGAATGGATATCCACTCGGGGGTAAAGGGACTTGGTCGAGCAAGAGCCGGACCAGCCCCCATCTGGCTGCCGGTGATATTGGCCGGATATCGTTCGGGAGCCGCCGCGGCTTGTCAAATATCTCGATCGGCTCCAATGACTGGCCCCAACTCCTTGATCGAACAAGGACAGCAAGATCGGCGTGGCGGCGTTGGCGACCTCTTCCCGTATCTCGTCGCTGGATTTGATCCGCCCAAGCAAGACGTCGTATTGGGCTCGGGTCTTCATCTTATAAGCTGCCAAAAGTCCCGAGATCATTCAAAGCACTCGGATATAAAGCGGCACACGAAATTCGATTTCAAAGAAGATTACCTTCAAACTCGGCCTCCATCTCGGCCTTATCAAGGTGACCGCTTCAGTTGGACTGAAGCGAGTGGACCTCCGAAGAATTTTCTACAACGAAAGAAGATCATCAATAGCCAAGATCAACATGAGAATCATTATGAAGTGGAGAGGCGGGCTTACTCCCGATTGATCCGCGGAGGTCGAGGTTCGCTTCCGAAGCTCCGCAATCTCCCTCCTTAAAGCCGCCTCCCTTGATGCGGCCTCCTCCCAGTGGCCTTCACTCGTCGTGAACGTCCTCCAAAGAGTTTAAGTGGGGGACCCGGCTTCTCCAAGCACTTCAGATTTTGCCATTGAGCGGCAATACTCTTTCGCACGCGAAAGCGAGGAGTGATCGGCGAAAGATAACGATGATATAATCAAAGAGAAAGACAAATGCTTACGTTGAGCGGTCGGGTCGCCTCATTCGGGCTCTCGACAAGGGCATCCCTTTCATCTTTTCCAGCTTGCCGGTCTAGGATGATGCCCTGCCTCTCGCCTTCCGAATCCCGCCACTCGATCTGATCGGGGGACCCAGTCTCGCAACACCGCAACACGGGAATCTCTTCTACCGTGGGGCAAGCAAGAAAGACAAATGAAGACATGAAAGATTCAAAATTGAAAGAGCGAAAGAATGCTTGAAGCAAGTCTCACCGGTTTCGGTGGTGCACTGCCTAGGTGGAGCGGCGGGCTGGTCTTCTTTTCGGCTCTGCGCCGAGTGACCCCGGTCGGGGTGCTTGAGCCGCAGCCTCGGGTTTCTCGGCCGATGGCGGTTTCCGGTCGGGATATCCCGGCCGGGTCGGGGCTCCTTCCTAGGGGCGTCCTTCTTCGGAGGCGAAGGTTGTTTCCCCGGAGCGCTCGCACTTGGTCGCGGGCTCCGGGGCGTTGGCTCTGCTGGCCTTGGCACTTCGGGAGCAGCGGCCGGAGTCGGTCCTTCACCCCCTCCGGCAGGATCTATGTCCTGGGGCCTCCTGCGAAAGTGAATACAGCAAGGGCAAAGATAAAGAAAAGTTTTCAGCGAAAGAGTTCAGACTTCGGTTTCAGAGCATACCTGGATGACCGGCGGATCTTCGGCGCCGTCCGCGGTGATCGCCTTAGAGGTGGGGTATCGACTGGAGGAGCCGGGACGTCGTCATCCGAATCTTCGATGATCAGCCTCCTTTTGCTTGCACGTTTGTTCGAGTCCTCACTCGGCGCCGCTCGCTTCCGGCCGGGTCACTGCGAATCTTGATCCCGCTAGTCGGTTTCTTGGCGGGCGATGCGGCGCGTCGTCATGAGCCACCTTGTATGGCATGGAGGTGATAGAGCCGTTTTCCTGCAGAAGAAAGAAAGTGCAACATTAAGAGACAAGATGTCAAGATTGAAAGATATTATGAAGCAACCAGTCGGCTTACCGGAGGAGGAGACCGGTGGATGCTGAAGGGAAGGACTGGCAGAATGAGGGCCCGCTCGACTGATATCCCAGATGAGAAGAGTTTGTACATCCGAATCTTCAGGATCTCGTATGTGAGTGGATCTGGGTCTTCCCGATTGGGGTCCGTCCCGCCTTCATACTCGAAGGCCGGCTTCGACCGCTCCTTGATCGGCGCCAATCGGCACCTGATGAAGTGCCGAGTGATTTGTTCCCCGCGAAGACCCCTCTGCTTCATCGCCAGGATCTTCGCGAGCAGATCGTTGGCCTCGTCCCAATCTTGGGCTACCGGGACGGTGCTCCAAGACGGCTTGGGGACAGGGGGAAGACCGACGAAAGATGGCAAGCTCGGTTCGAGGTTGCTGATGTAGAACCAGCCTGCGTGCCAGCCCTTGTTGGAAGATTTCAAAGGGAGAGAAAAGTAGTCTTTGCGGAGAGATCCGCGAAGCTGGAAGCCTGCCCCACCAACAACGCAAGGTTGGTCCTTGTTCGAATGAGGTTTCAGATAGAACATACGACGGAAGAGATGGAAGTGAGGAAGAATGCCAAGAAAGGCTTCACACACATGAATGAAGAGAGCTATGTGAAGCATTGAGTTGGGGTTCAGATGATAGAGATGAAGCCCATAATAGTCCAGAAGTCCCCGGAAGAACTCGGAGGTGGGAAGGCTGAACCCGCAATAGAAAAAGGAAGTGAAAACGACGAGCTCACCGGTGTTCGGGGTCGGGAAGTCCTCCCCGCCGGGCGCCATCCCACGAGTTCCTTTGGTGGAAGCACGCCGTGCTTCACCATCTCCTTGAGGGTAGATTCCCTCACATCCGAGCGGCCCATTGGTCGAAGGGAATCCTTTTTCCTCCGCCATGAGAATGGGTTGTTGGGAGGTGGATCAGCTGAGAAAGGTCGGATTTTTGGCGAGGGGACCGTGGGAGATTTGGTGTCGAGGCTGGTTGTTTGAGAGCGAACTCCTAGATGGATGGATTGGGGAGCGCGCGAGTCTAGGGTTCTTCGCGATGGCGGTGAGCAGTCTTTGCGAAAAGGGAATCTTTTGGAAGATGAAGAGGCGGGGACGACCTCGCATCTTTATAAGAAAGATTTGAGGGTTGCGCTAGGTTTTCTGGTGATTGGGCCGAGCCCATAAGAAAATCTACGGCCCAGCTAAGGTGTGGTCCGATACGTGTCCTTAGGGACTTAAGCGGATGAGCTTAAGCAGATTTGCCCTGGCAATATGCGCGTGTCCGAGTGCCCTGTACCTTTAAAAATCCTTCCATACCGCGGTTTGCTTGACTTCATGAGAAGCTGGCACAATGCAACTTGGAAGGTGACCGACAGCTAAGTTTTTATAGCTGCCTTGATGACAAGGGCTGTTTGGTTTTTTGGCATTTGATCAAGAAATCTTATCAATGCTATTTATTTTTCCACCTTGGTGAAGATCTTTATAGATTGAGATCAGTATTATGGCAAAAGCTATTTAATAACTTGGTCATATTTTTCATATGATTGAAAGAACTTGTTTTCCCATGAGGGATGAATGAAATACTTATTCCGGGATTACTCGGGCAAATCCACTCGGATAAGCAAGAGCTTGCCGAGTGCTTTTTTCCCATGAGGGTTGATTGAATTGTTTGTTCTGAGATGACTCGGGCAAATTCACTCGGATAAGTATGAACTTGCCGAGTAATGAGATTTCTATGATTGCTTTAGCATGAGCTAAGCATCTATATGAGAATGATTTTTTATAGTTCTTGACTATATGCTTAGCCTATTTTTGACTAACCACATAGTCGGGGGCTACACCTAATTAGGTGCATCAGGAGATGCACCTAGATATTTATTTTTTGAGAAATTTTTATATATTTTTCCAGTCCTTCACAGTCTTTAGAGCCACTCGGGAAGATTCAGGCAGAGATGATGGAATCACTCGGCGCCAAAAGCACTCGGTCAAAGAGATTTTTGGTTGAGTGTTGCTTTGGTCTGAAAGCGAGTTGTCTCGTCGCTGAAAGGACTCGGGGCTCTTGTGGAGATTGTGGCAATCGGGTATCTACATGGCAAGCTTATCGTGGAGGTAGGGATAGATTGCGCGCTATATCGTAAGCCGAACTTGACTTGGGTGTTACGGTTGCCGATAGAGATAAGGCAATCGGCCTATAGTCACGGTTTGGTAAGATTGAGGAAACCAACTTAGAATAAGATAGGGTTTCCGATTTGTAAACCCTTCCTCCCAAGACTATATAAGGGGGGTAAGGGGCGTCCCTTGAGGGATATTCCGATAGGAGATCAGATATCCAACACTAGATCTGAGACACGATTTCATAAGCAAGAGCTTTAGACACACGAGATCAATAAAGACACTCGGCGGATCGAATCCACCGAAACAGGAGTAGGGTATTACCTCACGAGAGGGCCTGAATCTGTCTAAACCTTCTTCTTCTTCTAACCCATTGTGCTTGGCGATCTCGACTGTGACCCCATAAAATATATTGCCGAAACCAAGTTTCGACAATGATTTGTCATGAATTCCATGCCTATTTGGTATTTCGAAAATGGCTAGGTGATCCTGACAATGATGAATCTTTGGGCTACATGGTCAAGAACGTTAGTCTAATCATTTCATTGAGATCAGGGGCTACTGTCAGTGTTATATATAAGCTATACCTAATACTTTTGTGTTAGGCTCGAGGACCACCATATACCAAGTCTTATATAGAATCTAGCCTTATATATAGAAAGGTGTTCCAGAAATTGAAGGAGAAAAAGATTCCTACTCGGTCATTAGAAGGACTACTTGGATCGGATGTATACTTGGCTCCCTAGTTCTACTTAGACAAGGGATCGAGAGTATAAATTCAAGACCCCTCAGGAGCAGAGAAGACAAACATGGGCCAAGACATATTAAGACAAGCCAATATACACCGAGGTAAGCCTAAACAAACCTAATCTAAAGCCACAGTGACTGACATAAGGGATCTAGAGCTACCTTTAATCTCGTCGAGTTTCTACTTGAGGAAACCGATGACTGCTAGCCGTTGACCATCTACTCGAGCTTTACGTCGCCAAGTCGACAGAGACTATATTAGGATCTTCTCTCATTGTACTTATGTGATACTGATATATGAAGGTAACCGGCTTCGACCAACAAGTGTAGGGGTATTATCTATCAGTTAAGAGGCCTGGACCCATATAAAAATTAATGTTTTCTGTCTCTTTTACCTCAATCTCATATATACCCTGACACCGAAGATTCTTATATTACATAAATATCGTAGACGGTTATAGTTAGTTGACAAAAGATATCTGAGCTTAATTATTATGTTTTTATTGCATGAGTGCCCTCCTAACATACACTTCAAATGACAAAGACCAACGGCAAATCTCTACCCTCTAAATTCTATCGAAAGCTAGCGCACCCAAATATGTGTGTAATATTCGTGGTCACAAGCATTTTAATCCTCGTGGGTGAAGTTCATGCATGCCTCTTCAACATACGCTACAGATATATGGTAGTAGTGTTGTAATATGGTTCCCAAAACATGCATGTGTCAAGGTAAAAAAAAGTAAGTCAATTTATAGGAGATGAATCACACTTTTGTTTCCAAAGAGGCAAATAGTTATTAAATTTAGAAGTTGCTTGAGAATTCGATGGCAATATTTTGAGTTTGGTTTTGGACTAACTATACAAAGATGTAAAGGATGTGAAGATGATAAGGATTTCATTCATGTTGCATGCTGGTAGTTAAAGACAACTGCCGTGCAATTTTTTTAATCAATTTTATATGAAGATTTAGCAATAGAATTACTATTTAAATAATTTGTATCTTCGCCTCATTAACACCTCATTGTTAATGACTTTTTATATAATGTGCTGTCTTTTTATTTTTTTAGCCTTAATTTTAAGGAAAAAACTTTATAATAAGTGGTTAGTAGTTGTAGTTTCTTAAAGCAAAGGCTAGATTTAATCTATTATAAAAAAACTTGCTTGAGAATTGTTTTGTCGCCATAATTAGTTTGCTTCTGCATATATATACCCCTATGTATATTCTTGGCTTTCATGCTGTTAAGCATCATGCATGTCGGTGCTCCCTTTGTTCGACGTCAAATCATCAAACCGGTTGCCCATCTCGATCATGGCGCCAGTCGCGATGAAGACGACCGGCAAAAAGTTTCTCTCCTGCCATCCATTTTAGTTTTCATCACCAGCAAACAATTATAAACCCTACTTCTAGCTAACACGCGTGCAGAATATATACGTTGACCATTAACGAATGAGAGACTGCTTTCCTATTTTAAAATATAACAATCTTTCAAAATTTATTTTAAATATAATAATTTTTTGTCAATATTTTTTTTGACAAATCATATCCATTTAACCATTTATTTTTCTCACAAATTTTTATTTCTCATCAAATCATAACTTTTTCTATTTAATTTTATTTATTTGTTTAATAATCGTGTTTAACAGTAAAAATCGAGGTAGTAATATATGTCCCATGCATGTTGGTGACCCTGCCACGGCGGCAAGGAATTACGAAATGATCAATCACCTGATTATTATATTTATCATATACTGATCATGTACCTAACCTACCTTGAAAATGAAACACTTGTACACTTTTCACGAGGGACCCAGGTATTAATTAGTTATAGTAGTATACAATGTGCAATGTGCTAATTAAGTTGTCAGATTAAAAAGTTCACAACTCTCCAACTTAAAGTGAAGCTGTTTAAAATGCTCTCACAAATATACTAAAGAGATAAAATTGGGTTTACACAGTTTTATAACTTTATTTTGAACTCTATTTTCAAAGCACACTCTAACCTAATTAAATACGGGTCGCCGGAGAACGTTGACACGAGCAACTCAAACTATTCCGCGGCTGTCTTATTGCGCGATGGGTAGCAGTACAGCTAGATCTGTACAATTTGCTTGTTCAGACTGACGATCGAGTAGAGACCTACTAGACTACTAGAATTACTTGCCATAGTGAAGAAGGTTGGGTTTTAATTTGCACTCGATTGTGTGATGATGCCTTGCTTCCTCTTCATTGCTTGCACACTCCATCCATCATCGAGCTGTAGTAGCATAGAGGAGATTGACCCTCGATCATTCGTTGTTACTCCAAAACGTATATATGAATTTAAGGAAAAACATATATATTTTTTCATTTGTGGGTGTGTGACTATAATCACTAGCATTTTGTTGACAACCAAATTTAACACTGAAAAAGGCACCAACACGTTTAACTTTTAATGGACACAACTATACACATGCACGTGTGGTTTTGATGAAAATTCTTTACTTTACAAATGTCAAGTGTGTAAATGTGATATATGTTTTATGCTGTATTTTTTTTACTATGATAATAACATATGGTCTCTGCATCAATAATTAGGTGTCAGGCGTTCAACAAATAGTTTAGAAGAAAAACCATTTAAAACTTTCTAATGAAACTGTTACATGCCGTACGTAGAGAGAGCACCAAGAGACAAAACAGAGAGCGCATGTGAATATAGTAGGCGAATGCAGCATAATGTGTGCGGTGCGTTCAGTTATTCTCTTCCTATCTAAGAGTACGCTCGATCTGAAGCATTCTCCATATAATTTTTGTGCATCTTAATTAGTACAGAGGGACCAGAATCGATACATGCATACTTCCATTACCTTCAAAGATATCTGCTGTTAGCTAGCTTGTCCATTGGACACTGGACAGTACACACATCCATTGTGTTTGATGTACTCCAAATTTGTGCAGAGACCCGAAAGTGATACTTGTAAGTACTTCCATTATCCAAAAAGACACATCATTGTTAGCTTGCTTGTCCAGTGGGCATGCATAAAGCTCGAGGCTCACAAGCCGCTCGAGCACGATTCATTTTAGGCTCGAGCTCTAAACGAGCCAGGCCAAAGCCTACATCAACGCTCGTGAGCTAGTCGAACTTAAATTTTTTGTCAGGCCTAACAATATATAATTTTTATTTTTTATTTTATAAACTAGTAGATCAAATAAATGTATCCGTTTAATGAAATGGATTGCATTGGTGTCGTATAATTTATCTTATTTCTTTTCTCCTCATTTATTAATATGATAAATAAAAATTAATTTTTTTGTTGAGAGTCTATTCTCATGTATATTACTTATTAGCTAAGCTCGATAGTTAAGCTCGAGCATGTCTAAAAGCCCGAACGGTTACACTGGCTTGTTTGAGCTTATGTCAAGCTCGAGCCTAAGCAGGTGAGCTGGCTCGAGCACGGTTCATTGACAGCCCTAACTCCCATGTTCTGTTTTTCTTTAATGGATGATGAGCACTCCTCTCCTAGCCCTAAGGTGGCACACTGGCAGTGGGGTTATCATCATTAGGCCAAGTTTAGCGTGTGTTGTTGCTGACCGGTTACGAGTCGACGGGGCCAATGATTCTGTCTTCCACTGTACGCCGCGCGCTACGCTACCTTACAATTCGGAGCGCACGCGAGCCGGAGGATTACGCCACTAGCGCCGCGCGGTCATCGATCTTCTCATCGAGAGAGGCAGGAGCAAATCAGAAAATATTTTTGCGTGTGTTTGCTTGCGTATGGTGTGCGTCGTTGTCGTGGACCGCGCGCGGCTATATACGACTCAGAGTACCTCTACGACGCGTGCCGGGGTAGCTGCCAACTTTTCCTTTTTTTTTTCAAAAAACAATACAAACACAAACACTCGTAATCATAACATATGTATATTTATAAAGTATCTCTATAAAAATATACACATACATTTTATTTTTATTTGTATCTTTAAAAAACACATTCTATCCCATGAGCATTTTCGAAAGACTGAACCAATATATATTAATAAAGTCATCACGTGTCTTTTCTATCAACGAGTATATCGTCTACTTAAAAAAATCATAAATATAAACATCCGTATTAATAGATTTAAACTCAAATGAATTTCACCATAAATAACATAAATAACTTAATGAGTTGTGTTACGTTTATTTCGTGGGATGGCCGCCAAATTAGACGAGCAAAAATGTGTGTTCGGGTGTTTTTGTTTAGTTTTGTCTTGTACCCTCAGGCAAGCAAGTAAGGTTTATTTATGGGCAAGCGGATTAGCTAGCGTGCGAGGAATTGTCAGGTATCCGATGGTGGTCTCATGTGCATTATCAGTGGTTAATTAGTTGCAGCTTGCTGTTGGTGATGTGATCACACGCTATATATGCGTAGAAATTTTACGATCCTTTGATCAAGTTATTAAAATTTTATACTAAAATTATCTTAAAATATAAAGGTATCAAATTTTACAATAAAAACACGATATCCCAGGGCACCTATAATAGTAAAATTACCGATATGCGTATGTCTGAGTTGTTTATTTTTGGGGGTTAATTATGCTTCGGTTGCATCTTTGGTATACTGAAACGGAAGGAAATGAATACGCGTATGTCCGCGCGCTTTGTTTAATTTATATATTAGTTGTTTTGATGAACGTGAAGGTCAGTCGATCACTTAATTTACCCACTAATGAAGAAATCATCTTTAGTTGAAATGTTAAAATCTATAATAGTCTCGGTTAGATTTATACCCAACACTAAAAAACGTTTTTAGTCCCGGTTAAAAGACACCGGCTGCCTAGGACTTTTAGTCCCGGTTCGTGTCACGAACCGGGACTCATCTTTAGTCCCGGTTCAAATCCTGTCAGAACCTATCATGGCGCCTCCGGTCTTTAGTTCTGATTGATAACATTAAACCTGTCAGGGCGCCTCCGGTCTTTAGTCCCGATTGGTAACATTAACCGGGACAAAAGATGAGATCTTTAGCCTCAGTTGGTGTTACAAACTAGGACTAAAGATCTAAATGATCTTTAGTTCCGGTTGGTGTTTGGACTAAAGTAAAGTGCTTATTTTTTAATTGAAATCAATCTTTATAAATTTTTTTGTAAAATTATTTTGGTGATAATATATAAATCGGAGGGATCTATAATATTGATAAGAACATTCAAACCCTGGTCGTCGCGTCTAGTTTATGTGCATGTAACAAGTTTTGCGCACATTGTTCCAGTTTCATCCTCTTATTCGGAGTCGGTTTTTAAAACGGTCATAATTTTCACATACAGACTCCGATCGAGACGTTCCATATATAAAAATCGATCAGAAAAAAATTCGGATTTGTTCGTTCACCGCTTTGCTGTGTTCGACGATTTTATTTTTCCCAAAAGATGGCTCAGAAGATTGTCTTTTCGAGCCCGAAAGCTTTTTTCAATTATGAGCGCGTCTTCTGAATTTTCCACATGCCACGTCTTTCATTTGTAGGCTCAAATTTTTTGCGGTTACCTCTCGTATGCTCCTAGGTCAAGAAAAAATATAAAAAAATAAAAATAAAAAGTTAAATTTTTTCTATCTTGGTCAACAGCAAATGAAAAGGAAAAAAGAGAGAGGCAAAAGAGAAATAATATCATATATGTATTATCTATGTTTGATTAAATTTTAATATTATTGTTTTAAACCTATATTTAATAAAATTAATCTGTCCCTATTTACTAATTATTTAATTGTTAACCCTAGCCGAGACCAAATAAATTTGAAAAATAACGAAAAATTATATTTAGTCCCTGTTGGTGGTTACAACCGGGACTAAAGATAAATTGGAAATAGCGAAAAAATATCTTTAGTCCCGGTTGATGCCACTAACCGGGACTAAAGATGAATTAAAAAAGAAGAAAAATTGAATCTTTAGTCTCGGTTTATGCCACCAATCGGGACTAATATATCTTTAGTCCCGGTTGATGACACCAACCGGGACTAAAGATCCAGGGGTATATATATATCCTGGTGCGCATCGTCTTCTCCACCGATCCAACACTTAGCTCATTTTTCAGATCTCTCCCTCTCCCCTAAGCTCTCTCCCTCTCCCTCTCCCCTCGGAAAGCAAGGGGAGGAGATGGCGGCAGCGAGAGAGGAGGTGGTGGCAGCGGGGCGCCATCTCCTCACCGGCTGGCGGCGAGCGGGAGCCGGCGGCAGCGGCGAGCGAAAAATTGATGTTGTTGTTGTATTTTGTTGTATATATAATGTGGATGATTTTGTTGTATATATGTGTGAACAAATTTGTGGACAATTTGTTGTATATATGTGTGAATTTTGTTGTTGTGTTTTGTTGTATTCGATCGTTGAAAAAATAATTTCAATGTTGTTTGCATATATATGTATGTTATGTGTGTTATATATATGTGTGTTATGTATTTATACATATATATATATATGCATATTTGCATAATGTATAAATATATCTTTAATCTTTAACTATCTATAAATCAAGTAGTGTTTCCACTCAAAATTTTGTTATGCTTGGCTATTTTGCAGAAAACCTCTTGAGTGTTTATAAAATTAACCCGCAGTCCGCCTGGCTATTTTGCAGAAAACCCATTGAGTGTTTATAAAATTAACCTACAGTCCACCTGGCTATTGCAGAAAACCCCTTGAGTGTTTATAAAATTAACCCGTAGTCCCAATGTTGAAAAGAAAGGGAGGGCTTGGATGGAAAAAAGACCTCCTGTGCCCCTCCCTCCCGTCGCCATCCGCGTCGGGCCTCGCGCCACGCCTACGCCCCTCCCTCCCGTCGCTGCTCGGAGCTCCCGCACCGCGCGTGCGTCCCTCCCTCCCGTCCCCATCCGCGTCGCGCCCCGAATTCACTCGTTGCAACGCACGGGCACAGTTGCTAGTATATATATGTGTGTAAACAAGTAGCAAGCTAACATCAGGAGCAAATTAAAAAAATAAAAAACCTTTAGTCCTGGTTGGTAACATCAAACGGGACTAAAGATGGCGGAGCCAGCCATGTGGCGCCGCCATCTTTAGTCCCTATTATTTCAACCAGGACTAAATATGACGATCTTTAGTCCCGGATTCGTAGTCCCGGTTTCACAACGAGACTAGAGAGGGTTACCAACCGGGACTAGCGTGAGTTTCTCCAGCAGTGACCACACCTATCCCTCAAATTTACAAAATGTAGAAAAAATCACAACATGATCTCATGTTGAATCGATTAATTCAATTCCTAGCTAGATGGGTCAATTTCTCGAACGAAATAAATAATTAATAGTATTTGAACTTATAGAATAATATATCGATCATATATTAATCTATTTTGCTATTTTTTAAAAATCAATAGCTATTTAGATAACATGCCAGAGACAATAGGACTATTTCGAGACAATAGGACTATTTTCATTAGAGACATTTTACGGTACTACGAGGAGACGGTACTATATCCTCATCATCGATTGCAACCGATCAAACGACTACTATCTACTACAGAAAGTGTTAAGGTGCCGGTTAGAAAACCCCTGATGTTGGATTTTTCAACTAGCACCACGTAGGCGGCACAGATGATTCTGAGTAGTTGGTGTTGTTGACGGGTTATACCCGATAACGATATTTGTAGAGTGTGAGGATCATTGGAACCAGAGTATACGTGAAATTGAGATAAAAGAGACGGGAGACATGGATTTTTATATAGGTTCGAGCCCCTTAACTAATAGGTAATAGCCCTACTTCTGTTTATATAGATATATGGAAAAATATCACATGGATTATAAAGAGGGAAGTAGGATGGCTAAACTAACCCGTCGACTAGGACTCACCGAGAACAGCCCGACGAGATCTAATCGGCGAATATGGATTCTGGCTTCCTCCGACTTGGTTTTCGATGTGGCTGGTGGTATGGCTTATGATTCAATCTCCTTCCCTCAACAGGAGGCCTTGTATTTATAGCTATGACTGTCTTCTTCTGCAAGTAGAACTCGGAGAACTAGAACAGAATACAAGCTAAGGATACCTTATCTTTCTCGAATAGGACTCCAACACCTTCTATCCCGAGAAGACAATTTATTTCTATATTCGTCATATTTTCTTAATTAAAGTATACCTTCTCGTATATCATTAGGTATATGATGTTGCTTTATACCATGAAGTCAAGTATAGGAGGTATGCCTTATCATTGACACTGACAGTAGCCCCCGATTTCAATGCAAACAAACTAGACAATGCTCCTGACCAAAGACCTTAGACAAATAGTTGTTGTACTCACCTAACCGTTCTCGGACGTCCGAGTAGGTATAAAGTATGCGACTAAGTTCTCTGCAACTTCGACCAAAAACACGACCACGGGTTAAATTCGGATTGAATTCAAAAACGTAAACTGTCATAAACAAATTTGTGATAATTGCACCGACGATTTTTCTTTCTTTTGTTGTAGGTTCTCATACTCATACAAGATATATGACCGTACTATAGCATTGTCATTTTGAGTTACTTGTAGTCGGCACAAAGTGCGACCACTAGACGACTTTTCGACTCTGCTCTGTCATGGGATCTCTTCTTGTATGTACTAAAATTTGAAGTCACTAATTTGACATCCATCTAGTCGAAACAAAATTAGTATATTGATTTAAAAGATCAATATACTAATTACCTTGATAGTAATGCTAATCAACTTGGAAGTAGTCGACTCGGATCGAAGCCTTGTGGTTGAGAAGAAGGCATTGTGAACTGTCATTTTGCGTGGCGGCGATGTTAGCTTTGGAGTAGTCGACACGGACCGAGGTCTCATGGATGACAATATTGAATCAGTATTTGAAACAGTATTCTCCACGGTGACAATATCTTGAAGGTTGGTCAATCTTCGATAGATCGAATTGTTGGACGATGATGGTTTCGATCCGGTCGAGTCGTATCTCTCGAATCCAAAGTCTTCAAAGTATCCATTGTCAAAAAATACACAGCGGCAATGTCTTGATGAAGATGAGGGGGGTTTCGATCTGAAGGAGAACACACTCCGGTCAGGTCATATCTCCTAGGTCCGAAGTTGTTGAAGAGTTTTTCGTCGAAAAATCCATTTCTTTAACCCATCTCGTCGAATCCTTTTAGCACCAAGTCTCCTTACCTAACGCGCCATTGTCGACGGGCCCCGACAACGGTATTTGTAGAGTATGGGGATCGTCTGAACCAGGGTATACGTGAGATCGAAGTAAAAGAGATGAGAGATAGGGATTTTTATACAAGTTTGGGCCCCTTAGCTGATAGGTAATAGCCATACTCCTGTTTATATGAATATATGAGAAAATACTACATGGATTACAAAGAGGCAAGTAGTATGGATAAACTAACCCGCCAACTAGGACTTGCCGAGAATGGCCCGACGAGATCTAATCGACGAATATGGCTTTTGGCTTCCTCCGACTTGCTTCTCGATGTGGCTAGTGGCTAGGCTTATGATTTGATCTCCTTCCCTCGACAGGGGTCTTGTATTTATAGCTATGACTGCCTTCTTCTCTAAGTAGAACTCGAAGAACTAGAACAGGATGCGGGCTAAGGAGACATTGTCTTTCCCGAATAGGACTCTAACACCTTTTATTTTGAAAAGACAATTTCCTTCTATATCCACCGTATTCCTTCTATATCCACCGTATTTTCTTAATTAAAGTATACCTTTCCATATATCATTAGATATATGGTATTACTGTAGACTACGAACTCAAGTATAGAAGATATGTCTTATCCTTAACATTGACAAGTGCTGGTTTCACAACCGGCACCTTTGAGACGTACGCGAGGAAAAACAAAGGGCTTGATTTCGAGTTACACCTCATTGCCCATAATCCAAATTCAAATGCCCAAATCAAAATTCATCGATTGAAATCACAAAATGAACATACACAAAATCAACAACAAAAACATCCACAAATCGACCTTGGGCTCGTCATATCTTGTCATTGGTGCCACCTCGCCATCGCCGACGAATCCGGTGCAGGGGACGGGGGAGAGGCCAGTCGCTGGCCGCCAGGCGCCAGTCGAGGCGAGGCCTGGCGCTGGCCGGGGCAACATCGGGCGCTGTCCGTTGGGCACCGTGAGGCAATGGCGGCCACCGGGGAAAGGCATCGGTCGGGGTGAGGTCGTGACGAGGCCAGCCACTGGGGAGAGGCGTCAGCTGGGACAAGGCCGATCACCGGCGGAGAGGGAGGTAGATCTGGAGAAGTAGGAAGAGGGAGAGGGAGAAGGAGAGAGAAGTGAGAAGTGGGGATGGGATAAGGATAAGGATGAGGGTGAGAGGAGCTAAATAACCGTACGCAGCCTTTTTCTCCCCATGCGACTAGCTCGGCTCGTAGTGTTAAATGTTGTTTTTTTTAAAAAAAATCGGTACCTATAATATATTATAGGTGTCGGGTTTAAAAAAAATCATTTTTTTAAAATGACACCTATAATTGCTCAAAATTGTCGATTCTATATGTTTTCAGCTAGCAGAGATGGGAAACGATCTATAGGTGCCAGTTTTAACACTTTCGACACCTATACTGCCGACAGCTTTGTATATTTCTGTAGTATTGCTAGGAAGCCTCGTACCACCTAGTACCGCGTCCCATCCATAGCAGGTACCTATTACATTTTGATGGTGAGAGGGTAAGATTGTAATTTTGCATGAAGCCTTTCTCACGATCCAACAAACTCAACGTCTCCCTCGTGCGCTCATATGACGTCTTCCCATACCCTTCCCTCTCCCGACGACCCCTTTCCCTCCCCATCCAGCGCGTGCCGATGCCATCGACCATCGCCTCCTTTGCTTGCACTCACGCGCGGACATCGACAGTCTTCACCACTTCTACTCCCGCTCGTGAGCCGATGCCACCAGCCACCATGTCCTCCTCTCGCGCTCGAGCGTAGACTGCACCAGTGGACTCCTCCTCCACTTGAGCGCAAACTCCATCGGCCATCGCATCTACATTGATTTAATTAATAGAGATTTATTTGTATACTATGTAAATATCTCAGGGTTGTTGTTCAGTGGTATTGGTTGGTCAGACTTGATAATGCTGTGTTGTGTTCAAATCTCCTCGCATGTAGTCTTTTTACCTCTTTTTTTCTTTCTTTTCCCTTATCCTCATGAGAAGAAGTCAAGGATGTCTATCCATGGTGATGAGGAGATCCCGACATGAGTTTTTCTCTCATCCAAATGACCAAACCAAAATAAGTTGACTTATAAATGGGCAGAACAAGGCTCTCGTGGGAGACCAATGGTGACTTGGAGCTACTGGGCGTCGACAACAGCTCTATGCACAAATCCGACATCCTCGGGTCATTTGTGCCATGGTGGAGGTTGGGTGCCGACAAGCGGGGACGGTTCTGTGCACGAATCTGGCATCTCCCAGCCTCACTTGAATGACGTGCACCGTACACTGGAGGCGGAAACAGAAGAACGGTGGCAGCGGTGGCTTGTGGCAACGAACTAGGAGAGCAAAGAGGAAATCGATATGACGCACCAAAGTTTTCATCTAGAAGAAACAATGGGTTCCAATCCTACCCCTCTGACATCAACAGTTAGATGTGATTGGTACTCAGGGTACCTTGTACCTCATGTATCTCCTCAAGGATGATAAAAATCCTCTTTTAATTAACTTAAAGCTTAAGTTGTATTCCTTTGTATATGTTGTTGTTAACTACCAAATTTGGTAAGCAAATACCCAAATTTGTAGCAAGGAATTAAGTGGAATCAAGGGAGCATTTTGAACCTCGGAGACAGAAGCTGCATCGGCTGAGTCCAAATCGGCTAAGGAGCTAGTCGGCTGAGTTCGAGTCGGACAGGATAGCCGATAGCCGATTTCGATTGAGAGAAACAGATGAGACCAATCCCGGAAGGAAAGCATGGAGATAATTATTGGATTTGGTTTCCAAGTGCTTTGAAGATATTGCCATCTACGGATAACATCCTACAACGGCAATTGTATATTTAAATTAGAATATTTTGTATGGTTTCCTTATAATAATATCGGTTTGTTTAGAATATGTTTAATCCAATCTGTAACAGGAATCGTGTCCGTTACGGACTCGTTGTATATCCGGGTATAAATATGACTCGATACCATGTAATTAACAACACACAACTCAATACAATCTCGGCGTATCACCTTCTTTTGTTTCTACTTTCAATCTTGACAAGTTCTTGCCTCGTCTTTGGGCTGCATCGGGTTCCGATCTCCAAGCAATGTAATCTCTTGTTACAAGTGGTTTGTGCTATCGGGTTAGTACTTCCATCATCATGACACTCTGGTCTTGATGTCACGAATTGCTTAATTTATCATATATGACATATAATTTAGATCAATGTCTAGATCTATCTCATGATCGGCTAGTGTTTCCCTGAAGAGAACAGCCGACAGAGCGAGATCCAGAGGTTGATTTAGGTTATATGACGTATCCACCATCTCGAAAGGTTTTCATTAGTCTATATAGATCTCATGCTTCTTTTGTACTTAATGCTGCATCAGTCTGATCTATTAAGTCGCTCTTAGAATCATATAGATCTATTCGGCTCAATGACTGCTATTAGAGATAGTATCGGGGTTTCAGTCGATCTTACCTGTTTTAGCCATCTTATATGTTTTATTACTGCTACTTGGGTTAAAGCCTCCTTTTATATTAAGATCTTATTCTAGTTAAATCTGCTAAGCCTGGTATCAATCTGTTAAGTCATATTAACAGCCGATTGATCCTTGTTTAGTATATTTAGCTTAGAATAATATGTTGGTATAAAACTGTATCGGAGTACTAGCCGATTCACATTAGATCTACAACATCGGCTAAGTTATAAATATATATAATTATTGTTCTAATGGATTTTTAGATATAAGTGATTTATTCTGTCTCGGTATACTACCGATCTATCCCAATCACTTAGTCTAAACATGCTTTGGAATTGTAATTATGTATTATGAATATCTACAGCCGATCGAGTACGATCTAATCATAATTTGATTATCTATTCTTTATTTCTTGTTGGTTACAGGATCAAACCAACTGACACGCCCTGCAAATCACCAAAGGCGATCCAATTTGGACATGCACTAGAGTTAAGCAGACCTCTCACGCCAGTGCGTGGGAAATTTCTCATCAACACGCTTTTGGCATGCCTGGTGGGACATCTGCAACTTACAAGTCCGACACGATGGTTGAAGTCAAGTCTACTCACGTGGACCAGGAAAACATCATCCCCGTCATGATGGACAAGCTTACTGCCAAACAACAAGCTGAGTATCGGCAGATGATAGAACGATTGCAATCTCACTATTTGCAATCCTTTACCCAGACTAGGTCTAGGGCAATTGTTCAGAAGTACAAGTTCATGATCCCCGAAGAATTCGACTCTGGAGCCACCTCCAGCAAGAGCAAGGGGAAGGAAAAGATTGAGGAGGTCAAACGGGACGAAGGCGGCTCGGAGCTCCACACGCTACAAGACAGAATCGACTCGGCTGTCCACCACGCTCTCGTCAACCAGTCTGGGATACTGGTCAACACCTTAAACAATATGATCAGCACCATGGTAGATTCCAAGATAGCCGAGCAGCTGTCAAGGGGTCTAGTCTTTTTCCCTGATGGTCGATTCCCCAACTACAGGACTCTATCAATGCACGGGCTGTCGATCCCTCCACTGGGACAGCCGACGCCTCCCCGGGGGAGTCCCTATTCAGCTGAATGTGCAGTCATCGGCTGTAAAACCGCCGCCAAAGCTTCTGACCTGGCAACCACCTCAGCATCAGGGCCACGGGGTTCCAATACTGGCCTAGGAATAGGTGGAGAACATGTTCAGCGCTGATCGGCAACCTCTCATACACAAAGTGTCGATTGACAACTATACGTCGGATCCGCCGCAAAACTCCGGTAGTGCTCAGCCTCCCCCTGAGCAGCAGCCTCCTTTGATGCCTCAGCCGCCTCTTGCATTGAATCAATTCCCACATCAATATCCAGGTGGCATTTTTGATCAATATTACCACCCTCATTCATCGCAAATGCAGTATCGACAAGCCCCCATGCAGTATGACAAATACGAGCTGATACGACAAGTTCAAGCTCAAGAGGCGCAGCTGAACAAGCCTTGGGCCGATTTGATTGCAAACGTCATGCATGACCAGTTCGGCCTCAAGCCCAAGGACTCCGGTAACATGTACCGGTACCCTTATCCAGAATACTTCGAGAGGGTTCCCCTACCAAACCGGTACAAAGTGCCAGATTTTTCAAAATTATCTAGGCAGGACAACGTTTCAACGTACGAACACGTCAGCCGATTTTTGTCCCAATGTGGAGAGGCATCGGCTACGGACGCGCTCAGAGTGAGATTGTTTCCACTCTCTCTATCGGGATCAGCCTTTACCTTGTTTTCTTCACTGCCTTACAACTCAGTGTAAAGCTGGGCCGATCTCGAGAAGCAATTTCATAGCTACTTCTCCTCCGGCACGCATGAAACGAAGCTGTCGAACCTCACCAGCATCAGACAAAAACACGACGAGTCGGTTCAAGACTATATTCAACGTTTTAGGATATGAGGAACCGGTGTTACAGCCTGGTGCTATCTGATTCGCAATTAGCCGATTTAGCCTTCCAGGGCCTCCTGTCGCCCATTCGGGAGAGGTTTTCGGCCCAGGATTTCGAGAGCTTAGCCCACTTGGCCCAATGTCACACCCTGGGCTTTTCCCTAATTTATTTAAATAATTTACCCTGAAACAATCGGAATTTCTGAAATTAACCTGGAGCCAACCAATAATTTTAAAATGCAATTAATAAATGGAAACGACATGGTAGGATTTTTCTTGAATTCTGCATGTCAAAATACGCTAACAGGATTTTTACTGAAATTTTTAGAGCACTCTAAGTATTTTTAATCAATTAAATAAGAAATCGGGAATTAATTAAGCCCCCAAAAATCCTTTTTCCCTTTTTTTCTTTTCTTTTCGTACGGGCTGCATAGTACTCCCGCTCCTTCCTTTGGGCCGCCGGCCCGGTCCCTCCCGGCCCAAGCCGCGCGCGCGTGCCCGGTCGTGGGCCGAGGCCGCAACGCCCGCCGCAACGCGCAAGTCCGCGGGCGTCCCTCGCCGCGAGTCAGCGACAGTGGGACCCGCTGTCGGGTTCCCCGTCCCGCGCCGGTCGGTCCGGCCGCCCGCCATACGCGCGCCGCTCCGCTCCTTTCCGTTTGAATCCGAGCCACGTCGGCCCCGTGTCGGGCCCAATCGCGCGATGCCGTTTCAATCTCCGCAATCCCCGCGCCCGATGGAAACCCTATCCGCGTGGAATCCGTCGCCGATTGTTTCCCCTCTCTCTCGATTCCATGAACAACGGCGACGAATCCGCGTCGTTTCCGTGTTTGTTTCGGTCCGTCGTACCCCTATAAAACACCCCTTCGCGCCGCACGTTTCCCTTTGTTTCCCCATTGCGCTAGCCCCAAATCCGCCGTCGCCATCGTCGTCGTCTCTCCGTCGCCGGTGAGTGCGCCGCCGTTCTTTTCCTCTTCGGTTTTCCGGGTCTCCTCCCGAACCGCTCCCGCGCGCATCGTTCCGTCCTCCGCCGTGGTTCCCCGCGCCCGCAGCACCCTCCGCCGCCGTCGCCGGTGCCGCCGGAGCTCGGCCGCCGCGCGGCCATGGCGGCGGGCGAGCTCGAGCAGCCGCCGCCCAAACCTAACCCTAGCGCCGCTTCCTGCGCTGTCCGATCTTTCGGATCGGGAGGATCCGCGCCGTCCGATCGCGATCGATCCGTCGCCGTTCGATCCGGTCGCCGCACGCCGGATGGCTGCCGCGTGTCCGCCCTCGGCCGTCGCCCGAACCCTATTCCTAGCTGCGATCCGCACCGTCCGATCCTTCGGATCGGGCGGATCGACCGTCTCTCGCGCGCAAAGCCGTCGCCGTCCGATCGCCGCCACCCTCCCGATGCGCGCCACGTGCCCCTTCTCTCCGCCGCCGTGGACTCGGTCCACCGTGGACCGCGCCGCGCCGCTTGCGTCGGCCGCTTGCGCCGGTGACGTCGCCCTACGCTTGCGCCTTGCTTGCGTCACCCGGGGCTTAATTGCGCAATAAATCGTTTTAATCTTTTCAGTTTAGTTAAAAATCGCAATTAAACTTCTAAAATTCAAATCTTTTGAATCCGAGCTCCGTTTTAGCCCATTCAAATTTCATTAAATCCAGAAAAATGTCAAGAATCCATTAAAAATACTTTTCGTGCTGTTTCGTAGACTTTTAGGGTGTTTGTTGAGTGATTTGTTTGTCGTGTAGATCCCGAGTTTTCCGGCGAGCCCGTTCTCTTCAAGTAGTCGCCGAGGTTCCTCGGTCTCGAGCAAGGCAAGTCATACCTTACATTGACCATATTGTACCTATTTTATGTAAATATCTCTTTTTTCTTTCAAATACTGCATATGTTTTAGAATGTCAATTTATGGGATGATTATACCTATTGTACTCAACCATAGGATTGTTTACCTTATACCATTGATAACTTGGGGTTCAATATGACTAGATGATAGCTTAAGGTTTGCTTAGTTATGCTTAGCGCAACTAGCTCACTTAAGGGAATCACACTAATCAAGTTTCATTACTGGAAGTTAACTCTCAGATGATGTTAAGTTGTGATCCTGTTTCTAATAATATTGAATTATGAAAAGGTGGGTCGTGAGCACATGGTTGGACTTTGGTTAGCGTGCTCATGACGATTAAGGACCGGTTCTCGGGAAACCCTGGAAGAAATGTCGTGCATACCACAAGCCGGCATGGGTAATGGTGGGTGCAGTAGCGTAGCTGTCTCTAGTTAACGTATCCCAGAGAGGGTGGGCGTGATGGAGTTGGGTCGGCCCCGGTTTTAAGGGTTGATCAGCTTCCGGATTCACCGCGGCACTAGAGGGGGCTGCCCATTGCCCGATGGGAATGGGGGCGAAACCTTGGTGTGGTACGATTGACTAGAGGGGGTTATGTGAAGGGTCCTATCACAGTTCCTTTCCGGGGCACCATGGTGGTGCACCGGCGCACGATAACGTGTTGTGGGATTGTGTCTTGTGGGTACGAGTTGTACACCTCGATCGAGTAAAAACTATTCGAATAGCCGTGCCCACGGTTACGGGCGATCGACGAGATTCACCTTGATTAGTCTCACTTATTTATTTGAATGAAATGTTGAAGCATGACTAGTGCAGGTGGATGGATGGGCCTGTCGCAACGTGGTTTGAGCGTTGGACAGTGTTTATTTAATACTGCTTAAATATTACTACTGTGTTACTGTCTTCAAATATTGTTATTATATTCTGCAAATGTTGTTTATGATAATTGAGCCCTTAACCTTTCCTTGTTATTTATCTTGCATCATGTCCCCTTTTTCGGTGTGACTTGTTGAGTACGGTGGTTGTACTCAGCCTTGCTTCTTTTTCCCCCTTCAGTGCCAGAGGTTGAGATCGAGGTCTCCGAGGAGGTGTAGGCTTGTTCTCGTCAAGGTTTAGCTGTGGAGTTGGTGTTCCGCTTCGCTCGTGTTAAGTTTAGCTTAAGTCAGTTCTTTTTTCCTTTTCGCTGCATTTGTGTAACTCTTTTATATTGTTTCTAAGACGAGGATTCTGTATTATCAGTAACGTCGATTTGTGTACCTCGGCTGATGCCTGGACGAGGGCATCACGATGCCAATGGCAATGCTCCCCCACCACTACCCGAGAACCCCACCATTGCTCAAGTGCTCGCTTCACAGACACAGATGATGGCTGCAATGATGCAGCAAATGCAACAACAACACCATCAGATGCAATTGGATATCCCGAAGCACCAGAGTATACAACAGTTGTGCCTCTCAGTGGCGAGTTGCCCTACCGTGTTCGGTTGGAGGTTCACGGGTTCGTGGGGACGTGTCTTCCCAACATGGAGGTCACAGCTTCCGGAGGCACGTCAGATCACGCTTGTCAAGAAGCCGCCTACCTGATGTTGGCCAGGATGAGGGAGCTGCATGATGATGACGTTCGCACCTCTTCCTACCGCTACCATCCCCGTCGGGGTAGTTCCTCAGAGGTCAGTGCATTCAAGTCTACGGCGAGAGGAGAATGACTCTACCTTCGGCCACATGTGCACCGTGCTCAAAGGATGGATCGGATGCACTCGACTTACACAAGGCAACCAAAGAGTGAACGACAAGAAGATGCTAAGGATCGCGCGGCTACGGGACGAAGTGGTTCGTCGAAGAAGGAGGTAGCGAGTTGAAGGGACTCCCGCCACCGGTTGGGGTTAGACTCCGCACTACGCCTCGGAAGACCACCACCGCGCTGTCCGTATCCAGTGGCACCTCGGATTCCACCGCCTTCTCCGGCTCCACCGCTCCGGTTCCGGCGCCGGTTCAGTTCCTCCCGCTGCAGCTCTGCTCTCACCTTTGCTCGGCCGGCGAATCAAGGCGGAGGTGGCGTAATGGGTGGATCTCCGTCTCCGGTAACTCAAGCTCGAGAGTTCGGTGAAGACATGGACTCGAAGAGACTCGAGATTCCTCGGAGGGAAGGGGCGGGATCGGCGGGCTACGGCAACCGATTCGAAGAGTCCAAGTCGAGGTGACGCGGAGGACTCTAGGAGCCGTTCGGAAGAATGGGGATCTTCCGAAGGAAGCGGCTTCGACTCCTCATCTCGTGGATCGTTCTAGTTGCCCTCCTTAGTTTTACCGTTTAACTTAGTTTGTCTTCTTGGTAGTTTCTTGTGTGTTAAGGCTTGTGTGGGGGATAGCGGCGAGTCAATATCAAGTGTGATATGACCGACCAATTAAGGATGTTTGGTGTTTTTCCTTGTTTTAGTCAAGATCGAACAATGCATTTGAATTCTAATGATAAAGATTAGCTCTAAGTCATCTGTTTTCTTCTTTTCTCTCTCTTCGGTCGGTCGTCTCCTTCGGATGGTGAACACCGGGACCGGCGGGCGAACAGCAACAATGGGCGATCAGGTGCCAACAACCACGAGGCTCACGACGCCAATGGCAATGCTCCTCCACCGCCACCCGAGAACCCCACCATCGCTCAAGTGCTCGCTTCACGGACACGGATGATGGCTGCAATGATGCAGCGAGATGCAACAACAACACCATCGGATGCAACGCGAGATCTTGCAACAAATGCAAGCAACGGCGGCGAACAATCGGTTGCCACCTTGCACCACCCCAGTCCAAGTTGCCAGAGTTCCTTCGTGTCCGACCGCCAACCTTCTCCAGTACCACTAATCCCATGGAGGCTAATGATTGGCTTCATGCCATCGAGAAGAAGTTAGATCTGCTGCAGTGCACGGATCGGGAGAAAGTCTCGTTTGCCACTCACCGTTACAAGGCCCCGCTTCGCTTGGTGGGACAACTACTTGGTTACTCGCCGGCGGGAGCGGCAGTTACACTGGGAAGAGTTTCGTCGCAGTTTCGGGACCGCACACATTCTGCGGGAATAGTTGCACGAAAAAGCGTGAGTTCCGTTCTCTTGAGCGGGTAACGGATCGATTCTCGAGTATCGCACGAGTTCAACCGTCTTGCCCGTTATGCCCCAGAAGATGTGCGTACTGATGCAGAAAGGCAGGAAAAGTTTTTGGCTGGTTTGGATGATGAACTCACGGACAAGCTTATCTCCGGAGAGTATGCTAACTTTGAGAAGCTGGTTGACAAGGCCATTCGGCGGGAAGATCGGCGCAACAAGATGATCAAGAAGAGAAAAGTATTCAGTCCCGACCTCCTCTACGTAGGGAAATCGGCGAGGCCACGGTTCATGCACGGAAGTCGAGTGGACCTACCACCATGATTGTTCGTCGGCATCGACCTTATCACCCGGGAATTTCCAAGCGCGGTAGTGGCGGTGGTCAACAACAGCGTACTCCGCCCCGCGCCCTCCAAGCGCCACCCCGGCACCAATCTCGGCCACCACCTCCAAGGAAGGACTGCGGGGCAAGCCGGAGTCTGTTTCAACCGTGGTGACCCCGAGCATTTTGCGGACAAGTGTCCAAAGCCAAGACGCGCTGGGCCAAGGTTCATCCAGGCTCGAGTCAACCATGCGTCCGCCGAGGAAGCACACCGCGCTCGAGAAGTTATACTGGGTATGTTTCTTGTAAACTTTACTCCGCCACGGTATTATTTGATTCGGGGCTACACATTCTTTTATCTCAAAGCAATTTGTTGGGGCACATGGGTTGTCGGTAGTGGGACTTAAGATACCTATGCGGGTTCAAACCCCGGAAACCACTTGGAGACCACTTAGTATTGTCCCTCGGTGACCATAGAAATCCAAGGATCTATGTTTCTAGCCAACCTCATCCTCCTTCAGTCCAAAGGCATAGATGTCATCCTTGGGATGGATTGGTTGTCCAGACATAAGAGAGTAATCGACTGCGCTAGACGCACCATTACTTTAATGTCACATCCTGGGTTTTTTCCTAATTTATTTAAATAATTTACCCTGAAATAGTCGGAATTTCTGAATTTAACCTAGAGCCAACCAATAATTTTTAAAATGCAATTAATAAATGGAAACGACATGGTGGGATTTTTCTTTAATTCGCATGTCAAAATACGCTAACGAGGATTTTTTGGAATTTTAGAGCACTCTAAGTATTTTTAATAAATTAAATAAGAAATCAGGAATTAAATTAAGTCCTAAATCCTTTTTCTTTTTTTTTTTTTCCCCCTCCTTTTTCCCTTTTGGGCCGTCCTTTTCCGCTCTTTCCGCCGGCCCGGGTTCTGCCCAAGCCGCCCCCTCCTCCTCGGCCGTGGCCAAGGCCCAAGGCCAGGCGGCGCGCCACGCAAAGTCCGGCGCCCTCCTCGCGCCGCGGCCACCGCAGTGGGCCCCACTGTCGGAGCCGCCTCGCACCCGGCCGGCCCAACCGCCGCCGCCGCCATAGCCGTGCCGCCCTCCCTCTTTTTCGCGCCGTTTCCGCGCGCCTCGCGCGCGTGGGCCCACGCCGGCTCCGCCCACGCCGTCGCACCCGTGCCCGCCTTTCCCGCGCCGCAACAACGCCTCCCCAGAAACGGCCGCCGGTTATCCTCTCTCTCTCTCCGAGTCCGAAATGAACGGCGAGGTTTTCCGCCATCCCGTGCCCGATTCGATCTCTTTCCGCCCTATAAAATCCCTCTCGCGCCGCCGCGTGCTTCCTTTGTTTCCGTTAGGTTTAGCCCCAAAAATCGTTGTCGGTGTCGCTTTCTTCCGCCGCCGGTGGCGCCGTTTTCTTTTTCTTTTGCGTTCGCCGTGCCGCGCGCGCCGCTGCGGGGGCTCGTCGCCGCCGCGCGCCGCCGCTCGCCGGGCCGTCCGGCCGCCGTGCCGCCAAGGTCGTCGGGCAACAACCTCGGCCGCCGCCGTCGCGCCGCCCGTGAAACCCTAACCCTAACCCTAGCCTTCGCCCCGCCGTCCGATCGCGGCCGTCCGGCCGCTCGGATCTCACCACGTGGCGGCAATCCGGCCGCCGCGCCCGGCTCCGCGTGCGCCGGCCGGTGTCGCGCGTCGGCCCTAGGGCGACGCCGACCGCCGACGTCATGCGACGTCAGCCCGAGCAGCAGCGTTGATGACGTCACCGGGGACTTAATTGTGCAATAAATAATTTAGTCTTTTTTCTGTTTAGTTTAAAAATCACAATTAAACTTCTAAAATTCATATCTTTGGAATCCGAGCTCCGTTTTAGCCCATTCAAATTTCATTAAATCCAAAAAAATGTCAAGAATCCATTAAAAATACTTTTAAGTGCTGTTTTAGTAGACTTTTTAGGGTGTTTGTTGAGTGCTTTGTTTGTCGTGTAGATCCCGAGTTTTCCGGCGAGCCCGTTCTCTTGAAGTAGTCGCGAAGTTCCTCGGTTTCCGAGCAAGGCAAGTCATACCTTACATTGACCATATTGTACCTATTTTATGTAAATACCTCTTTTTCGTTCAAATACTGCACATGTTTTAGAATGTCATTTCATGGGATGTTTATACCTATTGTACTCAACCATAGGATTGTTTACCTTATACCATTGATAACTTGGGGTCCAATGGGACTAGTTGATAGCTTAAGGTTTGCTTAGTTATGCTTAGCGCAACTAGCTCACTTAAGGGAATCACACTAATCAAGTTTATTACTAAAGTCGACCCTCCGATGATGTTAAAATATGACCTGTTTCTAATAATATTGATTTATGAAAAGGTGGGTCGTGAGCACATGGTTGGACATTGGTTAGCGTGCTCATGACGATTAAGGACCGGTTCTCGGGAAACCCTGGAAGAAATGTCGTGCATACCACAAGCCAGCATGGGTAATGGCTGGGTCTGTAGCGTAGCTGTCTCTAGTCGACGTATCCCGGAGAGGGTGGGCGTGATGGAGTTGGGTCGGCCCGGTTTTAAGGGTTGATCAGCTTCCGGATTCACCGCGGCACTAGGGGGCTGCCCATTGCCCGATGGGAATGGGGGCGAAACCTTGGTGTGGTACGATTGACTAGAGGGGGTTATGTGAAGGGTCTGTCATAGTTCCTTTCTGGGGCACCATGGTGGTGCACCGGCGCACGGTAACGTGTTGTGGGATTGTGTCTTGTGGGTATAGTTGTACACCTCTGATCAGAGTAAAAACTATTCGAATAGCCGTGCCCACGGTTACGGGCGATCGACCAGATTCACCTTGATTAGTCTCATTTATTTGTTCGAATGAAATGTGGAAGCATGACTAGTGCGGGTGGATGGATGGGCTGTTGCAACGGGGTTTGAGCGTTGGACATTGTTTATTTAATCTTGCTTAAATATTTCTCTTGTTTTCTTGTCTTCAAATATGGTTATTATATTCGCAAATGTTTGTTTATGCAAATTGAGCCCCTTGACCCTTGTTATTTATCTTGCATCATGTCCCCTTTTCCGGTGTGACTTGTTGAGTACGGTGGTTGTACTCAGTCTTGCTTCTTTTTCCCCCTTCAGTGCCGGAGGTTGAGATCGAGGTCTCCGAGGAGGTGTAGGCTTGTTCTCGTCAAGGTTTAGCCGTGGAGTTGGTGTTCCGCTTCGCTCGTGTCAAGTTTAGCTTAAGTCGGTTTTATTTTCCTTTCCTGCATTTGTGTAACTCTTTTATATTGTTTCTAAGACGAGGATTACGTATTATCAATAACGTCGATTTGTGTACCTCGGGCGATGCCGGACGAGGGTGTAATGCACAAATTAGCTGCAGGAATTCTCGGTTTTAATTTAGGCGTGACAAGTTGGTATCGAGCCTTCCCGTGACGTAGGACAAGCCAACTGGAAACCTTAAGAGCCCTCTAATTCTTTTCATGTGCATATATTTTGAAAAAAAGGGGTGTTTTGAAAAGTGGAGTCGGTCTAGGGATTAGGAATTGCGAAAATGGGATGTTGGTCGTGGGTTTTGAGCATGTTTTGATTTTCCCACTCCTTTGTTTCTATAGATGGCAGGTTCCCCGCGACGCAGCTGCGGAAAAGGGATGACAGGCTTCGTTGCGAGTTGGCGCGTATGGCCCTTGCGTTGGATATCCCGAAGCACGGAGTATACAACGTTGCGCCTCTCGGTGGCGAGTTGCCCTACCGTGTTCGGTTGGAGGTTCACGGGTTTGTGGGAACGTGTCTTCCCAACATGGAGGTCACGGCTTCCGGAGGCACGTCGGATCACGCTGTCAAGAAGCCGCCTACGATGTTAGCCAGGATGAGGAGCTGCATGACGCCGACCTTCGCACCTCCTCCTACCGCTACCATCCCCGTCGAGGTAGTTCCTTAGAGGTCGGTGCATTCAAGTCTACGGCGAGGAGAATGACTCTACCTTCGGTCACATGTGCACCGTGCTCAAAGGACTGGATCGGATGCACTCGACCTACACAAGGCGACCAAGGAGCGAACGACAAGAAGATGCGAGGATCGCGCAAGCTGCGGGACGAAGTGGTTCGTCGAAGAAGGAGGTAGCTGAGTTGAAGGGACTCCGCCACCGGTTGGGGTTAGACTCCGCACTACGCCTCGAAGAAGACCACCACCGCGCTGTCCATATCCGGTGGCACCTCGGATTCCACCGCCTTCTCCGGCTCCACCCGCTCCAGTTCCGCGCGGTTCCGGTTCCTCTGCTGCGGGTTACGCCTCACCTTTGCTCCGGCTTCGGCGAATCAAGGCGGAGGTGGAAGTAATGGTTGGATCTCCGTCTCCAGTGACTCAAGCTCGAGAATTCGGTGAAGACATGGACTCCGCGAGATTCCTCGGAGGGAAGAGGGGGATCGGTTGGGCTACGGCAACCGATTCGAAGAGTCCAAGTTTGAGGTGATGCCCGAGGACTCCGGGAGCCGTTCGGAAGAATGGGGATCTTACGAAGGAAGCGTTTCGACTCCTCGTCTCGTGGATCGTTCTAGTTGCCCTCCTTAGTTTTACCGTTTAACTTAGTTTGTCTTCTTGGTAGTTGCTGTGTGATAGGCTGCTGTGTGTGGGATAGCTGGCAGTCGATATCAAGTGTGATATGACTGACCAATTAAGGATGTTTGGTGTTTTTCCTTGTTTTTAGTCAAGATCGAACAATGCATTTGAATTCAAATAATAAAGATTAGTTCTAAGTCTGTCTGTTTTCTTCTTTTCTCTCTCTTCGGTCGGTCGTCTCCTTCGATGGTGAACACCGGACCGGGCGAACGAAGAACAATGGGAAGTCAGGTGCCAACAACCACGAGGCTCACGATGCCAATGGCAATGCTCCCCCACCACCACCCGAGAACCCCACCATTGCTCAAGTGCTCGCTTCACAGACACAGATGATGGCTGCAATGATGCAGCAAATGCAACAACAAAACCATCAGATGCAATTGGATATCCCGAAGCACCAGAGTATACAACAGTTGCGCCTCTCAGTGGCGAGTTGCCCTACCGTGTTCGGTTGGAGGTTCACGGGTTCGTGGGGACGTGTCTTTCCAACATGGAGGTCACAGCTTCCGGAGGCACGTCAGATCACGCTTGTCAAGAAGCCGCCTACCTGATGTTGGCCAGGATGAGGGAGCTGCATGATGATGACCTTCGCACCTCTTCCTACCGCTACCATCCCCGTCGGGGTAGTTCCTCAGAGGTCAGTGCATTCAAGTCTACGGCAGAGGAGAATGACTCTACCTTCGGCCACATGTGCACCGTGCTCAAAGGACTGGATCAGATGCACTCTGACTTACACAAGGCAACCAAAGAGCTGAACGACAAGAAGATGCTAAGGATCGCGCGGCTACAGGACGAAGTGGTTCGTCTGAAGAAGGAGGTAGCTGAGTTGAAGGGACTCCCGCCACCAGTTGGGGTTAGACTCCGCACTACGCCTCGGAAGACCACCACCGCGCCCTGTCCGTATCCAGTGGCACCTCGGATTCCACCGCCTTCTCCGGCTCCACCCGCTCCGGTTCCAGCGCCGGTTTCGGTTCCTCCCGCTGCGAGGCTCTGCTCTCACCTTTGCTCCGGCGGCGAATCAAGGCGGAGGTGGCGTAATGGGTGGATCTCCGTCTCCAGTAACTCAAGATCAAAGAGTTCGGCTGAAGACATGGACTCCGAAGAGACTCGAGATTCCTCGGAGGGAAGGGGCAGGATCGGCTGGGCTACGGCAACCGATTCAGAAGAGTCCAAGTCTGAGGTGACGCCAGAGGACTCTAGGAGCCGTTCGGAAGAATGGGGATCTTCCGAAGGAAGCGGCTTCGACTCCTCATCTCGTGGATCGTTCTAGTTGCCCTCCTTAGTTTTACCGTTTAACTTAGTTTGTCTTCTTGGTAGTTCTTTGTGTGTTAGGCTCTGTGTGGGGGATAGGCGGCGGTCGATATCAAGTGTGATATGATCGACCAATTAAGGATGTTTGGTGTTTTTCCTTGTTTTAGTCAAGATCGAACAATGCATTTGAATTCTAATGATAAAGATTAGCTCTAAGTCATGCCTTTTTCTTCTTTTCTCTCTCTTCGGTCGGTCGTCTCCTTCGGATGGTGAACACCGGGACCGGGGCGAACAACAACAATGGGCGATCGGTGCCAACAACCACGAGGCTCACGACGCCAATGGCAATGCTCCTCCACCGCCACCCGAGAACCCCACCATCGCTCAAGTGCTCGCTTCACGGACACGAGATGATGGCTGCAATGATGCGGCAGATGCAACAACAACACCATCGGATGCAACGGCGAGATGCTGCAACAAATGCGGCAACGCAGCAGAACAATCGGTTGCCTTGCACCACCCCCAAGTTGCGAGTTCCTTCGTGTCCGACCGCCAACCTTCTCCGGTACCACTAATCCCATGGAGGCTAATGATTGGCTTCATGCCATCGAGAAGAAGTTAGATCTGCTGCAGTGCACGGATCGGAGAAAGTCTCGTTTGCCACTCACCGTTACAAGGCCCCTGCTTCGCTTGGTGGGACAACTACTTGGTTACTCGCCGGCGGGAGCGTGATTACCAGGAAGAGTTTCGTCGCGTTTCGGGACCGCACACATTCTGCGGGAATAGTTGCACGAAAAGCGTGAGTTCCGTTCTCTTGAGCGGGGTAACGGATCGTCTGCGAGTATCCGCACGAGTTCAACCGTCTTGCCCGTTATGCCCCGAAGATGTGCGTCGATGCGAAAGGCGGGGAAAAGTTTTTGGTGGTTTGGATGATGAACTCACGGACAAGCTTATCTCCGGAGAGTACGCTAACTTTGAGAAGCTGGTTGACAAGGCCATTCGGCGGGAAGATCGGCGCAACAAGATGATCAAGAAGAGAAAAGTATTCCGATCCGACCTCCTCTACGACGGGGAAATCGGCAGAGGCCGCGGTTCATGCCTCGGAAGTCGAGTGGACCTACCACCATGATTGTTCGTCGGCATCGACCTTATCACCCGAGGGAATTTCCAAGCGGCGGTAGTGGCGGTGGTCAACAACGGCGTACTCCGCCCGCGCCCTCCAACGGCGCCACCCGGCACCAATCTCGGCCACCACCTCCAAGGAAGGACTCGGGGGCAAGCCAGAGTCTGTTTCAACCGTGGTGACCCCGGGCATTTTGCGGACAAGTGTCCAAAGCCAAGACGCTTTGGGCCAAGGTTCATCCAGGCTCGAGTCAACCATGCGTCCGCCGAGGAAGCACAGACCGCTCCTGAAGTTATACTGGGTATGTTTCTTGTAAACTTTACTCCTGTCATAGTATTATTTGATTCTGGGGCTACACATTCTTTTATCTCAAAGCAATTTGTTGGGGCACATGGGTTGTCGGTAGTGGGACTTAAGATACCTATGCGGGTTCAAACCCCGGAAACCACTTGGAGACCACTCGTATTGTCCCTCGGTGACCATAGAAATCCAAGGATCTATGTTTCTAGCCAACCTCATCCTCCTTCAGTCCAAAGGCATAGATGTCATCCTTGGGATGGATTGGTTGTCCAAACATAAGGGAGTAATCGACTGCGCTAGACGCACCATTACTTTAATCAATACGAAAGGAGAAAGAATTGTTTTTCGCTCTCCCATGCAAGTCAAGTCCGTAGCAAGTTTGAATCATATTTCCACTAGGGAATCGTCCGAAATGGCGGCCAAGACCCCGTGAAGTTAGAGGATATCCCCATCGTCAGAGAATACCCTGAAGTTTTCCCCGAAGACTTAACTCAGATGCCGCCAGAAAGGGAAATTGAATTCCGGATTGATCTAGTACCCAGGACCGCCCCAATACACAAGAGGCCGTATAGGATGGGAGCCAATGAGTTGGCCGAAGTAAAGAAGCAAGTGGATGAACAGTTGCAAAAAGGGTATATTCGTCCGAGCATGTCGCCTTGGGGTGCTCCGGTGATTTTCGTGGAAAAGAAAGACAAGACCAAGAGGATGTGTGTCGATTATCGCGTACTCAATGAGGTTACTATCAAGAACAAGTATCCCCTACCACGGATTGATGATTTATTCGATCAACTCAAAGGGGCCAAGGTATTTTCCAAGATAGACCTGCGATCGGACTATCACCAGTTGAGAATTCGGGAAGAGGACATTCCCAAGACCGCTTTCACCACCAGGTATGGACTGTACGAGTGTACGGTCATGTCTTTTGGGTTAACCAACGCACCGGCCTTCTTTATGAATCTGATGAACAAGGTGTTTATGGAGTTCTTGGATAAATTTGTGGTGGTGTTCATTGACGACATTTTGGTCTACTCTAAGTCGGAGGAAGATCATGAACAACATCTTCGGATAGTACTCGAGAAGTTGAGAGATCATCAACTCTACGCCAAGTTTAGCAAGTGTGCTTTCTGGTTAAAGGAGGTATAGTTCCTCGGCCACATTGTAAATGCCCAAGGAGTAGCCGTGGATCCAGCAAATGTGGAATCAGTTACCAAGTGGACCCTGCCTAAAACGGTTACGCAGATCTGAAGTTTCCTTGGACTTGCAGGTTACTACCACCGTTTCATTGAGAACTTCTCCAAAATCGCCAAGCCGATGACTCAACTGTTGAAGAAAGATGAGAAATTTAAGTGGTCAGCGGAATGCAACAAGAGTTTTGAAGAGCTTAAGAGGAAGTTGGTGTCTGCACCAGTGTTGATCCTGCCAGACCCGGCAAAGGACTTCCAAGTTTATTGTGATGCATCTCGCCAAGGGTTGGGATGTGTGTTGATGCAAGAAGGTAAAGTGGTCGCTTATGCATCTCGTCAATTGCGCCCACACGAAAACAACTACCCCACTCATGATCTGGAGTTATCCGCAGTGGTTCATGCACGAAGATGCGCGACACTACCTAATTGGTAACCGTTGTGAAGTATATACGGATCATAAAAGTCTTAAGTACATTTTCACCCAACCGGATTTAAACCTCCGACGAGAGAAGATGGTTGGAACTGATTAAAGATTATGATTTAGGGATACACTACCATCCCAAGCAAAGCTAACGTGGTTGCGGATGCACTAAGTGAAAAGATTCCGCACCACCCTCGGTGTCGAAGGAATGTGTGACCGATTGCGCAGGAATTCGAGTACCTAAATCTACGAATGGTGGATTTTGGTTTTGTGGCTGCTCTGGAAGCCCAACCCACTCTCATTGATCAAATTCGGGCTGCTCGGGCATCGGATCCCGAGATGGCCGAACTCAAGAAGAACATGAGAGTCGGAAAAGCTCGTGGTTTTACGGAAGACGAACACGGCACAATCTGGATGGGAAAGAGATTGTGTGTGCCAGAAGACAAGGATTTGAAAAAAATGATCCTTACGGAAGTTCACCAAACCCAATACTCAATTCACCCAAGTACAAAGATGTATCAAGATCTTAAAGAAAAGTTTTGGTGGGTCGCATGAGGAGGAAGATAGCTGAGTTTGTTGCACTTTGTGATGTTTGTCAGCGGGTTAAGGCAGAACATCAACGACCCGCCGGACTATTGCAACCACTTCAGATTCCAGAGTGGAAATGGGAAGAAATTTGAATGGATTTCATCACGGGTTTACCCCGCACGATGTCAGGATATGACTCAATTTGGGTCGTGGTGGACCGACTCACCAAGGTGGCTCACTTCATACCAGTGCATACTACGTACTCAGGGAAGAAGCTAGCAGAGCTTTATCTCGCAAGGATCATGTGTCTGCATGGCGTGCCCAAGAAGATCGTGTCCGATAGGGGAAGTCAGTTTACTTCCAAGTTCTGGAAGAAGTTGCAAGAAGAGCTCGGTACCCGTTTGAATTTTAGCACGGCCTATCATCCGCAAACAGACGGTCAAACTGAGAGAGTGAATCAGATTTTGGAAGACATGCTGAGAGCATGCGCGCTCGATTTTGGAAAAGCATGGGACAAAAGTTTGCCCTATGCAGAATTCTCTTACAACAACAGCTATCAGGCTAGCATTCAAATGGCACCATATGAAGCACTGTATGGACGGAAATGCCGCACACCCCTTTTCGGGATCGACGGTGAACGCCGTTGTTTGGCACTGTAAGTAATAAGTGAAGCAGAGGCAAAGGTCCGAACGATTCGGGAAAGGTTGAAGATTGCGCAGCCCCGACGGAAGAGCTACGCGAGATAATCGTCGAAGAGATCTCGCTTTTGAAGCGGGGATTTTGTGTATCTTCGCGTTACACCACTCCGGGGAGTACGCCGTTTCCAAACCAAAGGTAAGTTGGCACCACGTTTCGTGGGACCATACAGGATTCGGGAACGTCGAGGAGAAGTGGCCTATCAGCTTGAGCTTCCCTCCAACATGACTGGTATTCACGACGTGTTTCATGTGTCCCAATTAAAGAAGTGTTTAAGGGTACCGGAAGAGCAAAGCGAGTCCGGACCGCATCGAAATCCAAGAGGACTTAACCTATGTAGAGAGACCAGCACGTATTCTTGAGGTCGCGAGAGAAGGACTCGGAACAAGGTTATCGGGTTTTGCAAGGTTCAATGGACTCATCACTCCGGGAAGAAGCTACTTGGGAACGAGAAGATGAGCTAAAGGCCACGCACCCGCACCTTTTCGCGAGTACCTCCGAATCTCGGGTCGAGATTCCGTTTAAGGGGGTAGGTTGTCACACCCGGGCTTTTCCCTAATTTATTTAAATAATTTACCCCGAAACAATCGGAATGTCGAAATTAACCGGAGCCAACCAATAATTTTAAAATGCAATTAATAAATGGAAACGACATGGTAGGATTTTTCTTGAATTTCGCATGTCAAAATACGCTAACAGATTTTTACTGAAATTTTTAGAGCACTCTAAGTATTTTTAATCAATTAAATAAGAAATCGGAATTAATTAAGCCCCCAAAAATCCTTTTTTCCCTTTTTCTTTTCTTTTTCGTACGGGCTGCACAGTACTCCCGCTCCTTCCTTTGGGCCGCCGCCGGACCCTCCCCGCCCAGCCGCCGCGCGCGCGCCCGGTCATGGGCCGAGGCCGCAACGCCCGCCGCAACGCGCAAGTCCGCGGGCGTCCTCGCCGCGAGTCACCGACGGGTGGGACCCGCTGTCGGGTTCCCGTCCCCGCGCCCGCGTGGTCGGTCCGCCGCCGCCCGCCATGCGCGCCGCCGCTCCGCTCCTTTCCGTTTGAATCCGAGCCACGTCGGCCCGTGCCGGCCCATCGCGCGACGCCGTTTCCATCTCCGCAATCCCGCGCCCGATGGAAACCCTATCCGCGCGGAATCCGTCGCCGATTGTTTCCCCTCTCTCTCCGATTCCGTGAACAACGGCGACGAATCCGCGTCGTTTCCGTGTTTGTTTCGGTCCCGTTGTACCCTATAAAACTCCCCCTTGCGCCGCGCGTTTCCCATTTGTTTCCCCTTGCGCTAGCCCCAAATCCGCCGTCGCCATCGTCGTCATCTCCGTCGCGGTGTGTGCGTCGCCGTTCTTTTCCTCTTCGGTTTTTCGGGTCTCCTCCCGAACCGCTCCCGCGCGCATCGTTCCGCCCTCCGCCGTGGTTCCCGCGCCCGCAGCACCCTCCGCCGCCGTCGCCGGTGCCGCCGGAGCTCGGCCGGCCGCCGCGCGGCCATGGCCGGCGGGCGAGCTCGAGCAGCCGCCGCCCAAACCCTAACCCTAGCGCCGCTTCCTCCGCGCCGTCCGATCTTTCGGATCGGGAGGATCCGCGCCGTCCGATCGCGATCGATCCGTCGCCGTTCGATCCGGCGCCGCACGCCGGATGGCTGCCGCGTGTCCGCCTCGGCCGTCGCCCGAACCCTAATCCTAGCCGTTATCTGCACCGTCCGATCCTTCGAATCGGGCGGATCCGGACCGTCCTCTCGCGCGCAAAGCCGTCGCCGTCCGATCGCCGCCACCCCTCCCCGATGCGCGCCACGTGCCCCGCTCTCTCCGCCGCCGCCGTGGACTCGGTCCACCGTGGACCGCGCCCACGCCGCTTGCGTCGGCCGCTTGCGCCGGTGACGTCAGCCCTACCGCTTGAGCCTTGCTTGCATCACCCGGGGGCTTAATTGCGCAATAAATCGTTTTAATCTTTTCAGTTTAGTTAAAAATCGCAATTAAACTTCTAAAATTCATATCTTTTGAATCCGAGCTCCGTTTTAGCCCATTCAAATTTCATTAAATCCAGAAAAATGTCAAGAATCCATTAAAAATACTTTTCAGTGCTATTTCAGTAGACTTTTTAGGGTGTTTGTTGAGTGCTTTGTTTGTCGTGTAGATCCCGAGTTTTCCGGCGAGCCCGTTCTCTTCGAAGTAGTCGTCGAGGTTCCTCAGTCTCTAAAGCAAGGCAAGTCATACCTTACATTGACCATATTGTACCTATTTTATGTAAATATCTCTTTTTTCTTTCAAATACCGCATATGTTTTAGAATGTCATTTTATGGGATGATTATACCTATTGTACTCAACCATAGGATTGTTTACCTTATACCATTGATAACTTGGGGTTCAATATGACTAGATGATAGCTTAAGGTTTGCTTAGTTATGCTTAGCGCAACTAGCTCACTTAAGGGAATCACACTAATCAAGTTTCATTTGGAAGTTAACTCTCGATGATGTTAAGTTGTGATCCTGTTTCTAATAATATTGAATTATGAAAAGGTGGGTCGTGAGCACATGGTTGGACTTTGGTTAGCGTGCTCATGACGATTAAGGACCGGTTCTCGGGAAACCACGGAAGAAATGTCGTGCATACCACAAGCCGCATGGGTAATGGGTGGGTCCGTAGCGTATGTCTCTAGTTAACGTATCCCGAGAGGGTGGGCGTGATGGAGTTGGGTCGGCCCGGTTTTAAGGGTTGATCAGCTTCCGGATTCACCGCGGCACTAGAGGGGCTGCCCATTGCCCGATGGGAATGGGGGCGAAACCTTGGTGTGGTACGATTGACTAGAGGGGTTATGTGAAGGGTCCTGTCACGAGTTCCTTTCCGGGCACCATGGTGGTGCACCGGCGCACGGTAACGTGTTGTGGGATTGTGTCTTGTGGGTACAGCTTGTACACCTCGATCGAGTAAAAACTATTCGAATAGCCATGCCCACGGTTACGAGCGATCGACCAGATTCACCTTGATTAGTCTCACTTATTTATTTGAATGAAATGTTGAAGCATGACTAGTGCGGTGGATGGATGGGCCTGTCGCAACGTGGTTTGAGCGTTGGACAGTGTTTATTTAATACCGCTTAAATATTACTACTGTGTTACTATCTTCAAATATTGTTATTATATTCTGCAAATGTTGTTTATGCAAATTGAGCCCTTAACCTTTCCTTGTTATTTATCTTGCATCATGTCCCCTTTTCTGGTGTGACTTGTTGAGTACGGTGGTTGTACTCGCCTTGCTTCTTTTTCCCCTTCGTGCCGAGGTTGAGATCGAGGTCTCCGAGGAGGTGTAGGCTTGTTCTCGTCAAGGTTTAGCCGTGGAGTTGGTGTTCCGCTTCGCTCGTGTTAAGTTTAGCTTAAGTCAGTTCTTTTTTCCTTTCCGCTGCATTTGTGTAACTCTTTTATATTGTTTCTAAGACGAGGATTCTGTATTATCAATAACGTCGATTTGTGTACCTCGGCTGATGCCTGGACGAGGGTGAAATGCACAAATTAGCCGCATAAATTCTGGTGTGAATTTCTGGGCGTGACACCCAAAGGGTGACAGCACATGAGCAGCGTTTCCAGGAGTCCAAGAGAGCCTTCAAGAAAGTCAGCCACGTCGCCCATGCATCGGACTCGGACTCAAGTGACAGCGAAGCCGAAGTGGCGGCAGGCGAGTGGGCCAAGAACAAGAAGACCATCACCTAGCAGTGGGTTAAAAATTCGGCTAAAGAGAAAAAAATACGACTTTGATATTACAAAGGCCGACAAATTTTTTGACTTACTGCTTCGGGAAAAGCAAATCCAGCTTTCGACCAATCATGTCATCCCATCGACCGAGGAGTTGAAGAAAAAGAAGTATTGCAAATGGCACAACACTGGCTCCCACGGTACCAATGACTGCAAGGTGTTCCGCCAACAAATACAATCGGCCATTGAGGTAGAAAAGATAAAATTTGAAGACCCCAAGAAGACGATGAAGGTTGATGGGAATCCTTTTCCCGTTAACATGGTCTATGGCAGTGGCGGTCCAGCCGATCGTCGGCCCAGGAGAACGACCGGCCAGTTCAGATTCATGAAGGAATTTGACGGGGAGAACTCAGCCGATCGCCGGCCCAGGAACATGGATAGCCGACTCCGATTTCAAATGAGGGTCCAGAAGGATGAGGAGGCACAACGCGGCAAGCCTTATCAGAGGGCGCCCGATCGGCTGGGGGTGGCCTACTTTCGTCGCCATGACGGCTGTGATCCCCACTGATGATGTGAATTTTTCGTGTTCTGCTGGGAGCAAGGGATGAGGCTACCCACATTGAAAATTGCTCACTGCGATGAGTTCAGGAGGACGAGTTCAGGATGAGCCGATAGAGAGCTCCAGCCAATTCGTCCCAAGGGTTGTTCGGCTCAACCAAAGAAAACTCCCTACCCACGAACGACTTGGCCCAGTCCACCGGGACTTCTTCCAGGACGAAGACGAAGAAGATGATGAAGGAGAACAGCCTGCCAACCCCCAATGGTGCCCCTGTGGAGTGTTCACGAAGACCCAGAAGAGAAGCCTTCAGAGAACGGGCAGGAGGAAGAAGTTCAAGAAAAGATTAATCATCGGCTGTAACAAGGCAGGAAAAAGTGGCGCGTAAAAAGGGATGCTGCCCCAGCCGATGAGATTTCAGCCGACCAGGCCAAGAGGGCGGCTAAAGGAAAAGGAGTAACTGCTGCATCGGTCAACATGGTGTTCCTATTGCCAACCGAGTTTGAGGCTGCTAAAGCCGATGCAGATACAGTGGAGGAGACCTTGGCCAAATTAGTATTGTCCCCAGAACAAGCAGTATTTGAAAAACCTGAGGTGACTGAGAATCGGCACCTGAAGCCCCTGTACATCAAAGGATTTGTAAATGGGAAGCCGATGTCGAAGATGCTGGTCGATGGAGGAGCTGCCGTCAATTTGATGCCCTATGCTACTTTCAGGAAGCTAGGCAAAGGAGCCGATGACTTGATCAAGACAAATATGGTGCTCAAGGATTTCGGCAGGAACCCATCAGAGGCCAAGGGAGTTCTCAACGTCGAGCTGACCGTCGGCAGCAAAATCGTGCCCAGAACGTTCTTTTTCATCAACGGGAAGGGATCGTACAACCACGCTCGGAAGGGATTGGATCCACGCCAACCGCCGCATCCCTTCGATAATGCATCAAAGCTTAATCCAAAGTGGCAAGGCGACAAGATCGAAATTGTGCCAGCCGACAGGTCAGTCAACGTATCCAATACCGACTTAACTTTATGGGAAGTCGACGACATTGATTGCTTGTCTGGCAAAGTTTGGCAGACCGATTTTCTAAAGGTGTCCAATTCTGATATACAGCCAATTGGAGACGAAGAGCCTCAATTATTACTTTGAGGGTGTCGTGGAGGGGTCGAACGTCTACACCAAGGACACCGTGGACGATCTGGATGGCAAACTCGGGCAAGGTTTTATGTCGGTCGACGAGCTTGAAGAGGTTGATATAGGTCCTGGAGATAGGCCTGGGCCGACATATATTAGTAAAAATCTTTCTTCTCATTTTAGAACCAAGCTTATTGATTTATTAAAGGAATATAAAGATTGTTTTGCTTGGGAATATTTTGAGATGCCTGGTCTTAGCCAATCGATTGTTGAACATCGACTCCCTATTAAGCCAGGGTGTTGGCAATACAAACAGCCTCCTAGGATGTTTAAAGCCAATATGTATGATGCAATTAAGGCCGAAATCACTCGGCTATATGACGTTGGTTTCATTCGGCCCGACCGATACGCAGAATGGGTTTCCAATATAGTTCCAGTAATCAAGAAAATGACAAACTTAGGGTGTGCATCGATTTCAGGGACTTAATAAGGCTACCCCTAAGGACGAATACCCCATGCCAATAGCCGACTTGCCAGTAGATGCAGCCTCTGGTCACAAAATAATGAGTTTCATGGATGGTAATGCTGAATATAATTAGATTTTTATTGCCGAGGAAGACATCCATAAGATAGCTTTCAGGTGTCCAGGAGCAATCGGCTTGTATGAATGGGTCGTTATGACTTTTGGGTTGAAGAACGCTGGGCCAACATATCAAAGGGCCATGAACTACATTTTTCACGACTTAATCGGCTTCTTGGTTGAGATCTACATTGATGATGTTGTCATCAAATCCAAGGAGGTCGAAGATCACATAGCTGATTTGAGAAAAGTCTTGGAGAGGACCAGAAAGTATGGCCTAAAAATGAACCCACGAAGTGTGCTTTCGATGTATCGGCTAGCCAATTCTTGGGATTTCTTGTTCACGAGAGGGGGATTGAGGTGACGCAAAGAAGCATCAATACTATCAAAAGTATTCAGTCTCCGCAGGACAAGAAGCAGTTGTAGTATTTGATCGACAAAGTTAACTTTATCAGGCGCTTCATTGCCAACTTATCTGAGAAGATGGAGCCGTTCATGCCTTTGCTACGGTTGAAAGTTGATCAAGTGTTTACTTGGGGGGCAGAGCAACAGAAGGCTTTAGACAATATCAAGAATTATCTGAGCTCTCCTCCAGTGTTGATCCCTCCACAAAAAGGAGTGCCTTTAAAGCTATATCTATCAGCCGACGAGGAATCTATCGGCTCAGTTTTAATCCAGGAGTTCGAGGGAAGGAGAAATCAATTTTCTATCTCAGTAAAAGACTTTTGGATGCAAAAACAAGGTACTCCCCCGTGGAAAACTTCTGCTTATGCCTGTATTTTTCATGTACAAAGTTGAGGCATTATTTATTGTCCAACAAGTGCACGATAGTATGCAAAGCCGATGTATTTAAATATATGCTATCAGCTCCAGTTCTGAAAGGACGAGTTGGGAAGTGGATCTTTGCGTTGACGGAGTTCGACTTGAGGTATCAAGTGCCCAGAGCAATTAAGGGGCATGCCATAGCCGATTTTATTGTGGAACACAGAGACGACTCAATCGGCTCGGTTGATATCATGCCTTGGACACTGACTTTTGATGGATCTGTTTGCACAAGTGGATACGACATCGTCTTGGTAATCATCTCACCAAAGGGGGAAAGTTTTGAATTCGCTTTTACAATTGCGTCTCATGCTACAAATAATCAAGCCGAATATGAAGCTATCCTCAAGGGTTTGCAGCTGCTGAAGGAAATTGATGCCAATGCTGTCGAAATAATGGGTGATTCACTGTTGGTCATCAGCCAGTTGTTAGGAGAATATGAATGCAAAAATGACGCGCTGATGGTCTATTACCAAAAATGCCAAAAGTTGATGGATAGTTTTCGGCTAGTTACCTTGAAGCATATCCCTAGGGAGCAGAATTTAGAAGCAAATGATTTGGCTCAGGGAGCATCGGACTACAAGCCGATGACAAAAGAAGTTGAAGTGGAGATTGCAACCATCTCAGCCGATGACTGTAGGTATGATGTTCACAGCTATTTACAAAATCCTACCTAGTTGGCTTCATGGAAATTGCGCTACAAGGCTTTACGATATGTTTTGCTCGATGAAGATTTATATTATCAGACGATTGATGGTGTGCTACTCAAAAGCCTAAGTACTGATCAGGCCAAAGTTGCTATGGGAGAGGTGCACGAAGGGATCTGTGGTACTCATCAACCGGTCCACAAAATGAAGTGGCTACTTCGGAGAGCTGGTTATTTTTGGTCGACTATGCTGGAAGATTGCTTCAAGTATTATAAAGGCTGTCAAGATTGTCAAAAGTTTAGAGCCATTCAGAGGGCACCAACATCAGCTATGAATCCAATCATCAAGCCTTGGTCGTTCAGAGGATGGGGAATTGACATGATTGGCCAGATTAATCCACCCTCGAATAAAGAACACAAGTTTATATTGGTGGCAACCGATTATTTTACCAAGTGCGTGGAAGCAATTCCTTTGAAGAAGGTTGACTTCGAGGATGCAATTGATTTTGTTAAAGAGCATATCATTTACAGGTTTGGCGTCCCTCAAACTATCACCATAGATCAGGGTTCTATCTTTGTCTCAGACGAGTTTGTTCAGTTTGTTGACAGCATGGGAATCAAGTTGTTAAACTCTTCACCATATTATGCTCAAGCTAATGGACAGGCTGAAGCCTCTAACAAAAGTTTGATCAAGTTGATAAAGAGAAAGATCTCTGAGTACCTGTAACATCCTGGCCCAGGGCTTAATAGGATTAATAGAATACTCATACCAACAAGTTACAACTTCTTTTTCAAAAGCTCATCTCCAAAGAACTCTGAGGTTAAGCGTGCTTGGCCTGGGGCAATTTGGGGATGGGTGACCGACCGGAAAGTTCTTCCTGGGTGCACATTAGTGAGCACAAAGTGCGCAGAAAAGACTGGTGTTGGTGTGGATGTAACATCCTGGCACAGGGCGGTTGACCGACGAGGACGTCGGGTCTTCTAAGGGGGTGTTGGTGTGGATGTAACATCCTGGCACAGGGCGGTTGACCGACGAGGACGTCGGGTCTTCTAACGGGGTGTGGATGTAATATCCTGGCACAGGGCTTAATAGGATTAATAGAATACTCATACCAATAAGTTGTAACTTCTTTTCCGGAAGCTCATCTCCAAAGAACTCTGAGGTTAAGCATGCTTGGCCTGGGACAATTTGGGGATGGGTGACAGACCGGGAAGTTCTTTCTGGGTGCGCATGAGTGAGGACAAAGTGGCCAGGGCTTAATAGGATTAATATGAGTGAGGACAAAGTGGCCAGGGCTTAATAGGATTAATAGAATACTCATACCAACAAGTTGCAACTTTTTTCCGGAAGCTCATTTCCAAAGAACTCTGAGGTTAAGCGGACAAAGTGGCCAGGGCTTAATAGGATTAATAGAATACTCATACCAATAAGTTGCAACTTCTTTTCCGGCCGGAAGCTCATCTCCAAAGAACTCTGAGGTTAAGCGTGCTTGGCCTGGGGCAATTTGGGGATGGGTGACCGACCGTGTTGGTCTATGAGGGAGTGAGGACAAAGTGCGCAGAAAAAACTGGTGTTGGTCTATGAGGACAGTCTAAGGTCCTAGAGAGCTTCTAAATGTAGGCGGGCCCAGCCTGGGAAGGGTGGGACGTTACAGTACCCGAAGCAATGACAAAACTTCTTGCAACTTAATCTCTTAGTACACCGATGCGGGTTCACACTCCGATCTCTGAGTACACCGATGCGTGGGACGTTACAGTACCCGAAGCAATGACAAAACTTCTTGCAACTTAATCTCTGAGTACACCGATGTGGGTTCACACCCCGATCTCTGAGTACACCGATGCGGGTTCACACCCCGGGAAATAGTCTGATGCCAGTCAGCTGTAGTCCCTCGGTGACATAGAAATCCAAAGATCACAATTTCTAGCCAATCTCATTCTTCTCGAATCCAAAGACCTAGATGTCATCTTGGGGATGGATTGGTTGACAAGATACAAGGGAGTGATAAACTGCGCGACGCGCACCATCACCCTAATCAACCCGGAAGGAGAAGAGGTCACCTTCCAGTCTCCGATGCCTCCAGAGCGAGGAGTCAGCCTGAATCAGATCGCCGGTCAGGATGAATCAGTGGCAGAAAAGCAGGAACCCAAGAAACTAGAGGACATACCTGTGGTCCGAGAGTATCCGGAGGATCTCACAACCATGCCACCAAAGAGGGAGATTGAGTTCCGGATCGATTTGGTACCCGGAACCGCCCCGATTCATAAGCGACCTTTACAGAATGGCTGCCAACGAGATGGCCGAGGTTAAGAAACAGGTCGATGAACAACTACAAAAGGGATACATTCGCCCGAGCACGTCGCCTTGGGGTGCTCCGGTGATATTCGTGGAGAAGAAAGATAAAACCAAGAGGATATGTGTGGATTATCGTGCACTCAACGAGGTCACTATTAAGAACAAGTACCCGTTGCCTCGGATTGATGACTTGTTCGACCAGCTGAAAGGAGCTAAAGTGTTTTCTAAGATAGACCTGCGATCAGGTTATCACCATTTGCGGATCAAAGAAGAAGATATCCCAAAAACGACCTTCATCACTCGCTATGGGTTGTATGAGTGCACCGTCATGTCCTTTGGACTCACGAATGCACCGGCCTTTTTCATGAACCTCATGAACAAGGTGTTCATGGACTTCCTGGATAAGTTTGTCGTGGTCTTTATAGACGACATCTTCATCTACTCCAAGTCTGAGGAAGAGCATGAACAACACCTACGCCAAGTTCAGTAAGTGCGACTTTTGGCTCGAGAAAGTTCAGTTTCTTGGTCATGTCATAACCGCTCAAGGAGTAGCAGTTGACCCGGCCAACGTGGAGTCAGTTACCAAGTGGACCCCATCGAGGACTGTCTCCCAACTCCAAAGTTTCCTTGGACTCGCGGGTTATTACCGCCGGTTCATTGAGAATTTCTCTCGAATTGCAATGCCAATGACACAGTTGTTAAAGAAAGACGAAAAGTTCAAGTGGTCTGCTGAGTGCAACAAAAGTTTCGAGGAACTTAAACAGAAATTGGTCACGGCACCAGTGCTAACCTTGCCGGATCAGATGAAAGATTTCCAAGTCTACTGTGACGCATCTCGTCATAGGCTAGGCTGTGTGTTGATGCAAGACGGAAGAGTGGTTGCATACGCTTCACGCCAGTTGCGACCTCATGAAGGTAACTATCCGACCCACGACTTGGAACTAGCAGCAGTGGTGCATGCCTTAAAGATTTGGCGACACTACCTTATCGGCAACCGCTGTGTAGACAAAGATTTGGTGACACTACCTTATCGGCAACCGCTGTGAAGTCTACACAGACCACAAGAGTCTGAAGTATATCTTCACCCAACCAGACCTAAACCTCCGTTAGCGAAGGTGGTTGGAGTTGATTAAAGATTATGATATGGGAATACACTATCACCCCGCAAGGCTAATGTTGTGGCGACGCCTTGAGCCGGAAGAATTACCGCAACATCGCTCGTTCGGAAGAGATGTGCAGGGAATTGCAAAGGTTGAACTTGGGAATTGTTGAACACAGATACGTGGCTACACTCGAAGCTCAGCCGACACTCATGGAGCAGGTTCGTCTAGCTCAAGCTAATGACCCTCACATAGCCGAGCTAAAGAAAAACATGAGGACTGGCAAAGCCAGAGATTTCTCTGAGGATGAACACGGAACAATCTGGATGGGAGAAAGATTATGCGTGCTCGAGAACAAAGAGCTGAAAGACCTAATTCTTAGAGAAGCTCACCAAATTCAATACTCAATTCACCCCAGAAGCACTAAAATGTATCAAGATCTTAAGGAAAAATTATGATGGGTCACCATAAGAAGAGAGATCGCATAATTCGTTGCCTTGTGTGATGTGTGCCAGCGAGTGAAAGCAGAACATCAGAGACCTGCACGATTGTTGCAACCCCTTAAGATTTTGGAGTGGAAATGGGAAGAAATTGGGATGGACTTCATCACCGGTCTACCCAGAACTTCCACCGGCCATGATTCTGTTTGGGTAATCGTGGACTGACTCACCAAGGTCGCTCACTTCATTCCGGTACATACCACCTACACTGGAAAGAAACTAGCAGAGCTATATTTGGCAATGATCATGTGTTTGCACGGGGTGCCAAAGAAGATTGTGTCGGACCGAGGGAGTCAATTTACCTGGAAGTTCTGGCAGAAGTTGCAAGAAGAGTTGGGAACCCGTCTAAACTTCAGCACCGCTTACCATCCCCAAACTGATGGTCAGACCGAAAGGGTCAATCAGATCTTGGAAGATATGTTGAGAGCTTGCGCACTTGACTTTGGTGGAGCTTGGGATAAGAGTCTACCTTATGCCGAGTTCTCTTATAACAACAGTTATCAGGCAAGTCTTCAAATGGCTCCGTTCGAAGCACTGTACGGCAGAAAGTGCCGCACGCCACTCTTCTGGGATCAAACAGGATAACGCCAGTTGTTTGGGACTGACGTCTTAAATGAGGCCGAGGAAAAGGTCAGACTTATTCGAGAAAGACTGAAAACCGCCCAGTCTCGTCAGAAAAGTTATGCCGACAACCGTCGAAGGGAGTTAAGCTTTGAGGTTGGAGACCATGTGTACCTTCGTGTCACCCCGCTTCGGGGAGTGCATCGTTTCCAAACAAAAGGGAAGTTGGCACCACGCTTCATGGGACCTTACCGAATTCTGGAACGACGCGGAGAAGTTGCCTACCAGTTGGAACTTCCTCCCTCCATGGCAAGCATCCATGACGTGTTCCATGTCTCTCAGCTGAAGAAATTCTTGAGAGTGCCTGAGGAGCAAGCAAGTCCCGATCATCTTGAAATTCAAGAGGACTTGACCTATGTCAAAAAACATGTTCGCATTCTTGACACCAGTGAAAGGAGAACCAGGAACCGAGTTACCAAGTTCTGTCATGTGCAATGGAGTCATCACTCAGAAGAAGAGGCAACCTGGGAAAGAGAAGACGAGCTGAAGGCCGCCCATCCGCACCTCTTCGCCAGCACCTCCGAATCTCGGGGTCGAGATTCCGTTTAAGGAGGGTAGGTTTGTCACGCTCCGCTTTTTCCCTTAGCAGTAAATCACCCGAAAAAATCATGTAAAAGAAATCGCCGAAAAAGCTAAAGCAAGACGAATCTGGAATTTTAAAATCCATTTAATAAATGGAAATGGCTTGGTGGAATTTTCTTGGATTCCTATGTCAAAATACGCTAACATGGATTTTTATCGGAATTTTTAGAGCACCGGAAATAATTTTAAAAATCAAATTAGGCTAGTTGGAATTTAATTCCTAAAGGAAAATGTTTTTCCTTCCTTTTTCTTTTTCTTCCCTTTTGTTTCTTCTTTCTTTTCGCCCGTGGCCTTCGCCCCACTTCCTCCTCTTCCTTCCCCACCCAACCACCGCCCTCCCCTTCCTCTCTCCTCCCCCGGGCCGGCCCAAACACCCCTCGCCGCGCACAAAGGAGGTCTGCATCTCCTCCCCCTCGGGTCAGGGCGATGACAAGCGGGTCCCACTTGTCATCCCCGACCTCCGGGTGAACCGGCCGCTTTCCGCGCCCGCGCGTGCGCACGTTCGCGTCGCGCCGCCTTCTTGGCCACGTTCCGATCTCCCCGGCCGCGTCACTTGGTGCCCTCACTCGCCCGCACCTCGCGCTCCACGTTCCCCTCTCTCCCGTCCCGCATGCGCAACGAATTGAACATTTTCGAATTTCGGGCGTCGCCGAACCCAAGCCACGTCGTGTTGCTAATCCCACGCATTCCGACCATGCCGCACCGCCTCAAGCCCCTATAAAGCTTCACCGCACCCCGTAGCGCCGATACCCCGTTCCATTTGCTCGCATCCGCGCCGTCCCGAGCTCTCGCACCGTGCAAGTACCGCCGCCACCGCAGAGCACCGCCTCCGGCCGCCGTTCTAGCCAACCCACCGCACCCCGCGCACAACCAACGCCGCCATCACCTTCGCCGCTCTTGGGAACGCAATTCCCTAGCTTTTCCCCAATTCTCCGCTGCCCAATCACGCCGTCGTCGTGTTCCCTCTGTCTCCGGCTCAGTGAGCTCCGTCTCCCTCTCACCCTTTCGTTTTCCAATTCTATTACCGTTGTCACTCAGTGCCGAGGCCACCACACATCGCCGTCGTGTGTATGCGTGCGCGCGTGCCGCCCCCAATCACGCCGGTGCCTCTAGGGCCCGTGCGCAACCGGTTGTACGTCGCCCTTCGTCGCTGGTCGCGTCCCGAGCCATTTTCTCCTCGAACCCGTGCGACGTTAGATGTAGCATCGCGTGCGCCGTCGTCCGTTGTCCACCGGTGCTCGCCGGTGACCATTTGGTCTTGTGTGCCGCCGTCCCGTGCCGAACCGCCGCTTGCCGCCGCCACATCCGCCGCTTCACCTCGGCCGTTGGATCCGATCGCGAGTCCATCCGGCCGCCCATCTTGAACCGACGCTGCCCCGCCGCCCACGTGGTCGCGCACGTGGCTGCCGCGTAGGCGCCACGCAAGCGCCACGTGGTGCGTTTCCTCCCCGAGCTCGGTGGACCGAGTCCACCGTGAGCCATCTCTCCCTTGCGTCACTGCGCCGTGGGTCCCATTGGTCAGCGCCGCTGGCCGTGACGTCAGCCCTAGGGCGCTTGCGCCATAAATGGTTTTTCTTTTGTTTTAGTTAGTAAAAAGAACTGAAAACTTGTAAAATTCACAGAAAATTCATCCAAACTCCGTTTGAGTCTGTTCAAGTTGCAGCGGATTCATAAAAATGTATAGAATACATTAAAAATAGTTTAATTGTCTGTTTCAGTAGTTTAATAGCCCTTTTTGTTGTGTTTTGTTTGTCGGTAGATTCCGGTTGCGAGGACGCTCCCGTCTATCTCGAGGTAGTCTCTGAAGTTCCGTCGGAACAAGACCAAGGAAAGTCATTTTCCATTGATCATGTTGTACCCATGTTATAAATTACTCTCGCTTTATCTGTTAAATTGCATTGTTTTATAATGTAATTGGGATGAGACCTATAGTACTCAGCCTAGGTCGTTTACCCCTTTTATTTGATCACCTTGGAATTAAATTGACTAGTTTCAGGTTTAGGACATGCTTAGCTTGCTTAGTACCACTAGATCATTAATGGAAGAATTAATTTACTAGAATTATTTCACATGAAATGACGGTCTCAGACCGGAGATGCCGTTGGCAAATGATAACGGTTAACTAAAACTGAACTAAATGGTGGGCTGTGGGTGCACGGTTGTGCAAGACGCACCCATGGCAGATAAGGACCGGTTCGCGGGAAACCCTGGAAGAAACATTCGTGCGTACCACAAGCCAGCGTGGGCAACAACTGGGCTTGTAGTGTAGCTCTCTCTGGCCGACGCATCCAGGCAAGGGTGAGTGTGATGGAGTGCGGATGGACCGGGAAAGGTCTATGCGGCTGCCGGATTCACCTAGGCACGAGAGGGGGCTGCCTACCTTGGATATAAAGGTAGGGGCGAAACCTGAGGTGTGGTGTCGCTTGGTCAGGGAGGGTTATGCGAATGGTCCTGTCACAGACCCCTTTTCGATATGTCGTGGTGGCATGTCGGCGCACGGGAACGTGTTGTGGGGTTGTGTCTTGTGGGTACAGACGTACACCTCTGATCAGAGTTAGAACTATTCGAATAGCCGCGCCCGCGGTTATGGGCTGTCGACCAGATTTACCGTGATTAGTCCCACTAATGGTAATTACCTGATTCATTGGAGCTGGATAGTATAGTTGGATGGATTGGGCCTGACTCAACGTGGTGTAGCGTTGAGCAGAGATGAGTAATATTGTTCAATTACAATTAATTGTTGTTTTTACCGTATTCAACTTAGACTTGTGAAATGCCGCTTTGTGCAAAAGTGAACCCTAGCTTTTCCTTGGAATTACCCTGCATTCATACCTCCCTTCGGTATGACTTGCTGAGTACAGTGGTGGTACTCAGTCTTGCTTCCTTTTCCCCCACCTCAGAGTTGGGTGATGAAGCTGCAGTTGGGTTCGACGATGAGTAGGCTCGTCGCTGCCGTCAAGGGATGCCTGTGGAGTGGAGTTTCCGCGCCGCAAGTGTCGAAGCCTAGTCTTTAGGTTTATTTTTCCTTTCCGCTGCATTGTAAGACTTTTATATGTTTTAAGACGTGGATCTGTATATACAATTTGTCGTTTGTGTATCCCTGGCTGGTCCTGGACAGGGTGTTTAATGCACATTCAGCTGTGGAAATTCCGGTGGGAATTTCTGGGCGTGACAATAGCCGATTGGCTAAATCACTCTGGGCTTATCGGATGGCCTGTCATGGATCGATCCAGGTACCTCCTTACAAATTAGTCTATGGACATGAAGCTATTTTACCATGGGAGAGCGTCATTAGCTCAAGGAGGATTCAACTCCAAGATGAGTTAACAGCCGACGATTATTACAATCTGATGGTAGACGAATCAGAAGACTTGGTCTTGTCAAGGATGCGTGCTTTGGAAAAAGTGACCAGGGACAAAAAAAGAATTGCTCGTCATTATAACAAGAAAGTTGTGCCTAAGTCTTTTGAAGAAGGCGAGCTGGTCTGGAAGTTGATACTGCCGATTGGTACAAGAGATAACAAATTCGGCAAGTGGTCACCTAACTGGGAAGGGCCTTTCAAGATCTACAAGTACGTCTCTAAAGGAGCTTACATGCTAGAAGGATTGGATGGAGAGGTGTTTGGAAGGGCTCTTAACGGCAAATACTTGAAGAAATATTACCCCAGTGTTTGGATCAACTCATGATTTGGCTAAGTCCTTGCCGATCCATGCTAGGCGATGTGTTGTGCAATCATACACATCGTCTTTAGGATAATTTTATTACAAGTTTTTTCCCTTTGATTTTTCAAATCGGCTGATCCTGGCCGACAGGTGTTAGTTGGTGTTATTCTATAATTTTATCAATGCTGCAGGCAACATTGAAAAATTAGGGGGCATATATATCATACAAAATCAGAGGAGGAATATATTATACATTCAAGGCACAGTAGTTCGCCGATTACAAAAAAATGTATGTTATAAAGAGTGTTCAAAGTTGCTAAAACTAGCCCTATTACAAGAATTGATTCAATTGCCGATAAAGTCATTGATGGTTGATATCGCCTTTTGCTTGATGTTCTCAACTTGAGTGATCGTCTCGGCATCGGCTGCGTCGGTTCATGGAATTTCCCAGATACTGAATGGAAGATTTTAGCTTATTTTGCTGCTCCTTGATGACCGTTGGGAGATCGGCTAGTTTTTTCTCTTCAGAAGCCAGTTCAGCTCTGCATTGATCCAGTTCGGCCATGAGTTCAGCTTCCTTTCTCTTCAACCGATCAATGTTGGATTGAGTAGCCGATGGCCCAGCAGTCAGCTCGTCTAACTTGGCTTTTTCAGCGATGACGCTCCGATGGTTGTTCTCGATCATTATTTTGAGATTGGCTCTGGCTTTTCTGTCGATCATCCGTTCCATTGCCCTTTCCAGCTTGTATCGATACTGATCAATGTGGATAGCTTGGGAGATCGCATCAACAACATTTTCTGGAAGTTGGCTTTTGATTTCTTCAAACCTAGCCTTGATTGTCCCACAATTGGTAACCAAGTAGTCCAGCGAGCTATCCAGCCGATGAACAATATCCAAGAGTCTTTTAGTTCGTCGGCTATGGGAGCTTGGGCCTGGCTGGTAATTTCTTCTTCTTCACCGATGAATTCTCTGATATTGAAGGAGAACATGTCGGCTAAAGCCTGCACGACCTTATTCGTGGTTGTTTAAGTATCAAGGGAGTTACATAGTCGATTTGTCTTTGAAGGGATTATTTTTACCTTAGCTGTGAGAGTTGGTGTTGGTTCTTCTTCATCGATGTGATGGCTACCCCTAGCCGATGGAGTGTGCTCGCTTGATGCGTGAGGGGCAACCGATGGAGAACGAAGAGGCTACATAGACAAGTATTAGTTGAAATTGACCAATCAACATGAAGAAAAAAGATAGGGTTTTGGGCTTACTCGTGAAGCGGGGTGTGGTTGCCGTTGGGCCAATCTTTTGCGCTGCAATCAAATGGTTTTGGTTAAGAACAAAAATATTTTAGGCAAATTTAAATTGCTAAAACTTTGAGAAAGGAAAGATGCGTTCTGGTTGAGGGCGAGCAGGACGCTGGGGAGGAGATGGTGTTTGCTGAGCTTGATCATGAGCCGATGGTGTTCGTGCGTACTTGCTCGAATGGCTGGATCCGGCTGCAGCCTCTTCAATAGCTTGGTCAATTTCTTCTTCCATGATTTCTTGATTAAGGGCCTCGTCCACGCTCGGATCCAAAGATGACAAACCTGTCTACGGGGTTGTTTTTTGTTTCTTCGCTTTTTCTTCTCAGGTACGATGGACCAAGAACACGGCTTGGCCCTTTCCCGGACAGCGCCACGTGGGTTTAGCCATGCAAAAGTGTTGTTACTTTCGGCGCGTTAAAGCCGATGCTAGATGGAGCAAGGCCTCCATTTAGGATCCGCCCTGTGGCATATTGGATCTTGACCCCTGAGTTGCTCTCATAAGGGGGAGAAGAATTGGTTGTCTGCAAAGAAAAGAAAGCGTTGGTAAGATATTAAGCAGATAATAGCCGATAGCTTTGAGAAATTGACAAGGGAGAGAAGTACTCACATCAGGGATTGACTCTGGAAGGAGTGTGGTTAGATACATGGAAGATGGTTGGTGGAAGATGTGCTTCTTCAGTTCGACCCACCATCTGTCAAAAGCTGAACTTCGCTTCAAGGCTAATTTCAGAGTGCCTATGCTACCAAGAGGAGGGCTCTCAATGTTCATCAGTCGATCCATCATTATCCTTGAAGTAATTTCCCCTCTAGTTTGGATCTTGTCGGCATAATAGAGTCCGATCGGCAGTTGGCCAAGTCCGAGTTGTCTGGCGGCTGATACAAGATAATAGAACTCATAAGAATTGATGATATTTCGGCCCTGGTTAATGCTGATTGGGAAGATGCAAGGGATGATAGCTGCAGTGAAGATTTCCCTTGGTTTTGGATATTCTTCTGAGTTGAGCTCATCGAAATTTAATTCAAGAGAGAGCTCAAATTCTGGGTACTTTTCATAGAAAAACCGTGTCCGATTGTTCTTGGCAAATCCATCATAGAAAAGAGTGAACCAATCGGCCAAGAGTTCACTTGATAACTTAGACCCGGGTGAATGGCGGCTTCTCCAAAAGACATACACTGCGTGTAGTCACTTCCTCCCCGTCATCATCCTCAATCGGCTCTACTAATGGGAATTCAGCGTCGCCCGATTGGGTCGTCCGTAAATCTTCCGAGTCAAGAACACTAACCACGCCTACAAAAACCACCAAGGGCCTCCAGTCCCTATTGTCACATCGGCTGCTATCTTAGCTGATGTCTGGTTCAAGGTCTGATAAAGGTAACCCAAGAGGAACTTGCCCAAGGGAATTTTTGTTTTGTTGACTAGGGCTTCGGCTACCACCTGTCAATTTGCTGTTGGGCCGCAACTCGAGCCGCAGAAGATGAATTTTTCTAACCACATCATAAGGAATGCGACGTGCTTTCTAGGGATGATGGACCCGGTTCCCATGTTCATATTAACAAAACCGTTCCAACCTCCAATAGCTTTGGTCTTGAAGGAAAACTGGCCTTTGCTGTCCAGCCGATTCATGTTAGCCGACGATAGTATGTCCAATCTAGTTATCATAAATACGTCGGCTAACGCTGGAGTCATTGGGCCTTGTTGAAAAAGAAATGCATTGAAAGTATTGTTCTAGAAGTAGCAGGCAGCCGATACCAATGGTTCATATTTAGGCATATCGGCTAAAGAGAGGGCTAAACATTGGGCTATGCCTACTTCCTCCCAATGGCTGTGTTTGCTGGCCTCCATTCTCTTATACCAAGAGGGCCAAGATTTATCATTGAGGCCCAAGACTTAAAAGTACCATTCCGGTGGCCTAAGCTGGGGTTCGATATTCTGTAGGGCATCCTATTGGTTTCGACAATGATAATGTCAGTTGGGTCCTTATTGCCGATAGGCCCTAGGTAGTATCTCTTGTCGTTAGTCAGACTCGAAATGGCTATTTGGTGGGCAAGATGCTAGAAATGGAAAAAGGGGGCAAAATCAAGATTCATGAAGCATAAAATTCAGGTCTACGATTATGGGCAGAAAAAAGTAGGGATTTAGCTGACGGGACATACCTCAGCGAAATCGGCAGGAGCAAAGCTGGAGGAAGCAGCGGAGGCCTCCATTAACTTGATGCCGGTCGCCGGAGGAAAGGGGTCACTGCGATGGGGTTGAGAGCGCCAAGGAAATCGTCAGAGAGCTCGAGAGTGTTGTTAGCTAGGGCTTTTTGGATTGCAAAGATGACGGCGTGAGTTTGTTCGACGCGAAAGGGGCATTATAAAGAGTTATCGTAATGGCTGAAACAGACTCGACTTAGGTTTTCTCCGAGGATGGGATCGCGCAAAATCTACAACATTATCAATATTGCGGACTTGGGGGCATGTGTTAACGACCAAATTTGGTAAGCAAATCCCCAGTTTGAAGCAAGGATTGAAGTGGAATCAAGGGAGCATTTTGAACCTCGGAGACAGAAGCTACGTCGGCTGAGTCCGAATCAGCTAAGGAGCCAGTCGACTGAGTTCGAGTCGGAAAGGATAGCCGATAACCGATTTCGATTGAGAGAAACAGATGAGACCAATCCCGGAAGGAAAGCGTGAAGATAATTACTGGATTCGGTTTCCAAGTGCTTTGAAGATATTGCCATCTACGGATAACGTCCTACAACGGTAATTGTATCTTTAAATTAGGATATTTTGTATGGTTTTCTTATAGATAATATCGGTTTGTTTAGAATATTTGTAATCCAATCTGTAATAGGAATCGTGTCCGTTATGGACTCGTTGTATATCCGGGTATAAATATGACCCCAGACCATGTAATTAACAACACACAACTCAATACAATCTCGACGTATCGCCACCTTTTGTTTCTACTTTTAATCTCAACAAGTTCTTGCCTCGTCTTTGGACTGCATCGGGTTTCGATCTCCAAGCAAGGTAATCTCTTGGTACAAGTGGTTTGTGCTATCGGGGTTAGTGCTTCCATCATCATGACACTCTGGTCTTGATGTCACGAATTGCTTAATTTATCATATACAACATATAATTTAGATCAATGTCTAGATCTATCTCATGATCGGCTAGCGTTTCCCTGAAGAGACAAAGCTAGATCCAGAGGTTGATTTAGGTTATATGATGTATCCACCATCTCGAAAGGTTTTCATTAGTCTATATAGATCTCATGCTTCTTTTTGTACTTAATGCTGCATCAGTCTGATCTATTAAGTCGCTCTTAGAATCATATAGATCTATTCGGCTCAATGACTGCTATTAGAGATAGTATCGGGGTTTCAGCCGATCTTACCTGCTTTAGCCATCTTATATGTTTTATTACTGCTAGTTGTGTTAAAGCCACCTTTTATATTAAGATCTTATTCTAGTTAAATCTGCTAAGCCTAGTATCAATCTGTTAAGTTATATTAACAGCCGATTGATCCTTGTTTAGTATATTTAGCTTAGAATAATATCTTGGTATAAAACTGTATCGGAGTACTAGCCGATTCACATTAGATCTACAACATCGGCTAAGTTATAAATATATATAATTATTGTCCTAATGCATTTTTAGATATAAGTGATTTATACTGTCTCGGTATACTACCGATCTATCCCAATCACTTAGTCTAAACATGCTTTGGAATAGTAATTATATATTATGAATATATACAGCCGATCGAGTAGGATCTAATCATAATTTGATTATATGTTCTTTGTTTCTTGTTGGTTACAGGATCAAACCAACTGGCACGCCCTGCAAATCACCAAAGGCGATCTAATTTGGACCTCCACTAGAGTTAAGCAAACCTCTCAGGCCAGTGCGTGAAAAATTTCTCATCAACAGTTGTCTTTTTACATAGTATTTCAGGGGGTAATGAAAAGAATGGACTATTTTAGAACTAGGTTTATGTGACAGGAGGAGCAAGGGATAAGAAAATACTATTTAGTACAATGGCGTGTGATTTGTGGGCCAAAAGATCAAGGTGGCTTGGGGTCAAAATTATGAACACTGCCTTGTTCGGAATATGGATTTAGAAATTGGAAAATGAAGATGGGTTATGGCATGGAGTGTTGACAAATAAATATCTAAAAAAACAAAACATTGACCAAAGTGAAGTATAGACATGGTGATTCACACTTCTGGGCTGGTCTGATGGAGATAAAAAAAGGACTTTTTACAATATTGTAGAAGGGCAATTGGTAATGGGAAGAGGACTCTGTTCTGGGAAGACAAATGGCTAGGAAATACCCATTAGATGATCTATACCTAAATTTATATAACATTACATCCTCTAAAAACATAACGGTGGCAAAAGCTCATGAAAAAAGGATGGGGAACCTTCAGTTTAGAAGAGCTTTAATAGGGGAAAGAGCTAAGAAAATGGGAAAGGATAAAAGTTAGTTGTGAAATTAACCAAATAAAAGGATAAACTTATAAGGACTCTTACCAAAAGTGGGATTTTTTTAGTCAAATCTTTCTATCATGCTATGAAGCTGCATGAAAGTGGTTTTCCCTCCAAAAAAACTGTGGAAAGTCAGGATCCCAGAGAAAATTAAAGTGTTTGTGTGGTTGGCTCTTAGGAATAGCATCTTGACCAAAGACAACCTCATAAAAAGTGGATGAAAGAAAGGCACTATGTTAACACCAAATTTGGCACCTAAGGCAAAAATAGGAAAACATGCTAGGTTTGGAAAGGACCCACTCCTTCCATACGGGGCTGGTCCAACTGACAACATTAGGTCAGTCTGACCAGCAGCATAGGGGCGATCAGACCATGGATATACTCCCGGTTTGACCGGCAGCCCTGAATCCTAGTCCAATTAAGGCAATTCGTATGTTTTATTGCTTGGGCCCAAGGTTTCTTAAGCCCTAATTGATCTTTAAGCCTAATAGGACATGGAGAAGGCCCGTGGAGGCAAGACCAACCCTTTTATAAGGGCTATGGCCGATTCGATTCAAACCCCAACCTCAATCCCTACACAATCATTCGAATCGTTCCTTTACCTTTAATTTTCAGCCATGTTTTTTTTACTTTATTCATATGTGTTTGTTGATTTGTGTCGTAAATCATTTGCCCTCGCTACGAGAGTGTGATACCCTTTGTAGGTTTATCCTGTAAACCTTCCGATTCGCCCACGAGACGGGTGGTTATCTTCGAATCGATCTAAGTCAGCCCAGAAGCTAATTTAGTCTCTAAATTGGCTCCGCAAACCGGTTTTGCTCTTTTCTAAATCCATCTTGATTTGGAGCTTTTCTAGGTCAAGGTGGTTGACGACTCTGTTGCAAATCATTAGGTGAGTCTGTGTTGGTTGGAAAAGACGCCAACACACTGATGGTTGTCAATTCTGCAACAGTAAAGAAAACATTGATCATTTATTCTTTTAGTGTAGCTTAGCTATGTTTGTCTGGAATATTATCAATTGTGTGTTTGCGTGTGAAATACCGGAGGAGTGCATGATCTAATGGGAAATTGGTTGAAAAAAATGTCCTAAGAGGATACAAATCCTAATGGCAATAGGGATGGCGACAGTGTTATGGGCACTATGGAAGATAAGAAATAGAGCGTGTTTTGGTAATATTCTACCAAAATATTTAGTGAAGGTAATTTTGCAGATAGCTCATTATATTTCGATTGGACCATATTGCAAACCAAGGAGGACACAACAAGAAGTCTTCGGGAGGAAGCCAAGCTTCTAAAGCGAGTGGCCGGTGAAATATATGGGGCGTACCATGGGTGGAGTTTCACTTCGAGAAAACTGCAAGGAGAAGATTGAAGATGGGGCTTCCAATGAGTTTGCTGGTTTTTTTGCTGATGGGTGATGGTTTGGGTGAAGATGTTGACCTGCTATAGTTGCCAGGATGTCCTTTTTTTTTCTCTGTGGTTTTTCTTTGTGTTTTAGCTGCTGGTAGTGTGTGCCGGAAAAGACTGTAGCCGTGCCGAAAAGGTAAACTTTGCTGGATGATCTTCGTGGTTTCTCCTCATCAGGGTTGTCTGACGGTGGAAGTGAGAAAAGTTAGCTTGGATAAGGGACTGACTGACTTTTGTGATGGAAAACCATATGTGAATGCTCATTTTTTTTTCAAATGGAAATAGGGAAGCTTTGCTCTTCTAGTTAAGAAAAAGGACGAGGGACACCTTTTGAGAGTTTAAAATCTTTTCTTTATTTTATATCTTTTAAGATGTTGTGGTGCTGTACAGCACTACGTTCAAAATGTACGATATCATTAGTTAACGTTTGATAATTCGTATTGTTTAAAAATTATATAAATATTATTTTTATTATGATTTGTTTTATCATCGTAGTCTTAACTTATATTTTTATATTTTATATAAAATTTGTAAATAAAATAAATAGTTATATGTGATAAGTAAACTAGTACTAGCGCATGCATATATATATATATATATATATATATATATATATATATATATATATATATATATATATATATATATATATATATACGGGGAGACAAGATCAATCAAGCTATGTGATTTGATGTCCAGTTAGTTATTATCCAAGACTTTGGCTTCGATCAGTTGACAGGGTTCTTGCCGAGATTGAAGGTGATCTGTCGGATCGGATATATGTGATGGAGTCATGGAGATGGTGATGTGGATCATAGATAGAGGTTAATTAGTACGGGAGAAACACTATTCACTTATTATTGTTTAGCATGTTCGTTGGTTTACTTCATTCCCAGCGTTCGCTGGCACGCTTTAATTTTCTTCTTTTCTTTTTTTTCCCGTTTGCAAGCTTGGGCTTGGCAGGCCGTACTTGGGCCAAGAATCTTGTTCCTGTAGGCCTGCAAAAAAACACAAATGAAATTGTAGATTGACAAAACACAAGAGTTGCCTGTATCTTTCTGCACTCTGCAGGATTGGGAGTTTCAGAGAAAAGGTTGCTTGTTGTGAGACGCCTCGAATCATTCTTCTCCCTCGCCTCCAAGCCATCTTACCATCTCGACTACTCCGATCCCCCAGGGAAAAGCGAATTTCATGAACAGATAGCCCAAAAATGTAGTACAACCGGAAGCCCAGTGTCGAAGAAACTTGCCTCGTATAGGCCAACATTTCAAGAAATATAAAACAGATATATTACAAATTTTGTCAGTAAAGGGCGTGTTCGACTGGTCTATAAGCCGGTTGATAAGATAAGACGGCTGGTTTGCTGTGAAAGAAAAATAATGTTTGAACGGTTGATAAGCCCGGTTGATAAGAACAAGCGAACATGGCTAAAATTTGGAGGGTCAAACTTGTCTTTTGTGATCTATATTAAACGCTTAGCCTAAACATGATCACCCTAATACGAAAACTTGGATATACTGACTATTGTTTGAAGCCATAGATGTTATATTCGTCTAGTTAGTGAGGTGGCAGTGCTTTGAACCACTCCGGTAACCAACGTAGGCGAAGTAGTCGTAGCAGATCCCGAAGGGACCGCCGGTGATCAGTTACATGATGGTGTTGTCCTCCAGGGCGCCACTGCACTGACTGGGAACGGCCACACGATCTTCCTCCAGCTTTAATTGATTGGATAGAGTTTAGGGTTTTTGGGAAGATGATGATCGTGGAGAGATGTCATGCCCAAAAATTTGGTTAATTTTCAAACTGTTTTGCGTACAAATCATTATTCAGAAATCAAGCCAAACGATAAATTAATATACAGATCTAAACATAAATAAAACGTATATAATTACAGAAGAGACATTTAGTCCTCACATCGAAAAGAAAGCAGCAGCGAAAAAGAGGCGATCCTAACGGGGTTTCAGCTCGACTCCACAGGCAAAACTCAACTGGGGTAGGAACCTTGGTCTTCTAACTTCATCTTTTGCACAGAAACACTACAATTTAAAAAAATAGAATATAGCAAGACTGAGTATAACCAGTGTACTAAGCAAAGCCACACCAATTATGCATTTGTGCAAGGGGGACAAAGGGATGTTTGTGGCTATTTGTTTAAAGATGGTTGTAAACATTTATAGTTAAAATAGTAAAACAATTAATTAGTTAAGGCAATTAATCTCCATTGAACAACGCTACACCATGTTGAACAAGCCCAACCAACCACTTAAACTACAATGGTTCATTTAAGTCAAGTTAATTAAAAGTGTGGGACTAATCACGACAAAGCTGGTCGATCGCTCGTAACCGCGAGCACGGTTATTTGAATAGTTTTACTCTGGCTAGAGGAGTACAATTGTACCCACAAGACACAATTCTCCGTATATTATTGTGTCATGCGTGACACGTCACCATGCGAGTGATTATGACAAAACCCTTAGTATAACTCCCCCTAACCAAGCACACCACGTTGTGGTTTCGCCCCCACTCCTAAACCGGGTGGGCAGCCCCCCGTGCATCGCGGTGAATCTAGAAGCCACTTAGACCATCACCCGGTCTAACCAAACTTCATCACGGCCACCCTCGCCTGGGTACGTCAAAAATAAAAAAGTTACGCTACAAGTTCAACAATTGCACTTTTTGCTTGTGGTAGGCACGGTAAGTCTTACAGGATTTGCCACGAACCGGTCCTTAATTACCATGGGTGCAACAATCAAAACCATGCACCCATAGCCCATCATTAAGCTATATTTTAGTTGGATAATTATGACCAATGAAACATGGTCAGGTGTCTTGAGCTCGTAGCTCATCAAGATACTAACTGTAAATAATGTGATTATCACATTAAGGGAGCTAGTGGTATTTTATCATGTATAAGCATATAATAATTCTAGTTAGCTCAATATAAGTGACACAAACTAGTCAAATTATTACTCAAAGTTTGACAAAGAATGGATATCAAGTAAAGGTGTTACAAGCAAGCAGATAGATAATCCTTATTCCCATGTAATTAGGAAAACATACAATTTGGTTGTAAATAGTAAAACATTTTATAAAGTAGGCTCAATATGCTCAAAAAGGAATGTGTAACTTGTTTTGCTTCTTTGATTAATCTTCCAAACTCTTTTCCTAGCAGTCGTGATCTTCCTAAACGATGATAGCTTGCAATATAAAGAAAACCATAATAAAAACCAAGTAAACAGTGCATGAAAAGTAAATAAACAAGTAGATATTACTTTTAGATGAATTTTGTAAGTTGAATGGCTCAGTTTGGAGTTCGTACGAATTTATTATGAATTTGAGAAGTTTTGAGCCGTTTAAATAAATTTATAGAATTAATTACAATTTATGACGCAATTAAAGGTGATTTATGACGTCTCCGCCGATTGAGGGAGGCGGCACTGGCGACCAACGGGCCCCACCCGTCAGTGACACAAGCAGGATGGTGAACGGTGGACCGAGTCCACATATGGCCGGGTGGGTGCACCACGTGGCACACATGTGGTGTCGATGGGGCACCGACATGGCGGCCACGTGGGCGGCCACACGGACATGTCCGATCAGCTGTGAGGTAGATTGGACGGGAGAGCGACGCAGACTCACCGGCCGACCGGCCATGAGGAGGCGATGTGCATGTCACGCCCAAAAAATTAGCCATTTCCAGGCTATTTTGTATATAAATTCCTGTCTAGGAATCAAGCCAGGATACACAAAACGACAAATTAATATACATATCCAAATGTAAATAAAACGTAAATACTAACATAAAAGACACTTAGTCCTCACACTGAAAAGAAAACAGCAACAACGGAAAAGGGACGATCCTAGCGGGGCTTTAGCTCCACTCCACAGGCCAAATTCAACTGGGGTATAAGCCTTGATCATCTGACACCGTCTTCAACTTAGAAGCACTAAACTTCTGAAATGGAGGTATATAACACGATTAAGTACAACCACCATACTTAGAAAGCTACACCAGTGATGCAGACATGGAAGGGAGGCAAAGGGAGGTTTGTGGTATTTGCATAAAGACAGTTGTAAACACTTATAGTTGAAAAGTGTAACGCAGTTAATTAATTAAGGAAAGATTAATCTCTACTGAACAACGCTACACCATATTAAACATGCCCAATCAAACCACCCAATCTATACCAGTTCATTAAGTCAAGTTAATTAGAAGTGTGAGACTAATCATGGTGAAGCTAGTCGATTGCTCATAACCACATGCATGGCTATTCGAATAGCTTTACTCTAGCTAGAGGTGCACAACGGTACCCATAATACACAATCCACTGTCATGTCACCGTGCCCACGCAGACATGTCACCATGCGAGAGTTTCTGACAAGACCCTTCGCATAACTCCCCCTAACCAAGCACACCACACTACAGGCTTCACCCTCACCTTTAAAACCAAAGTGGGCAGCACCCCCCTTATGTCAAGGTTAATCCAGAAGCTACATAGACCATTGCAGGGTCCATCCAAACTCCATCACACCCACCCTTGCCTGGATACGTCATAAAGGGAAGAGTTATACTACAAGTCCAACAGTTACCCATGCTTGCTTGTGGTAAGCACGGTAAGTCTTTCGGGGATTTACTGCGAACCAGTCCTTAATTGCCATGGATGCGACAAACAAAACCATGCACCCACATACTACCATTAAGCCATATTTTAGTTGGATAATTGTGGCTAAGAATGTCACGCCCAGAAATTTAGCCAAATTTCTAGACTATTTTGTGTATTATATCCCTATTCAGAAATCAGCCAGGGTACACAAAATGATAAATTAATAAACAGATCCAAACGTAAAATAAAGCGTAAAATACTTGCAGAAGAGGCACTTAGTCCTCGCACTCGAGAGAAAGCAGCAGCCGCGGAAAAAGACGATCCTAGCAAGGCTTTAGCTTCACTCCACAGGCAAACTCAACTGGGGTCTAAGCCTTGGTCTTCTAACTCTGTCTTCAGCTCAGAAGCGCTACACTTATGAGAAAGAGGGAAATAGCAAGGCTGAGTACAACCACCGTACTCAACAAGCCACATGGAGAAATGCAGACGTGCAAGGGGAGACAAGAGTGGCTTGAGCTATTGTGCATAAATGCGGGTGTAAAACCTTTCTATTTTAAAACGGAAAAAAGATTGATTAATTTAATCAAGATTAATCTTCCACTGAAAAACGCTATCTCCATGTTGAACAGGCCCAACCAATCCACCTGAACTAGTTCAGTTCCATTGTGTCAAATTATTAAAAGTGGGACTAATCATGTTGAATCTGATTGATCGCCCATAACCATGGGCACGGCTATTCGAACAGTTTTACTCTGGCCAGAGGTGTACAACTGTACTCACAAGACACGATTCCACACATGTTGCCATGCTCCAAAACACCACCATGGTACTGCAAGGGGGAAATCGTGACAAGACCCATCACATAACTCCCCCTGACCAAGCGACACCACACCTCATGTTTTGCCCCTACATTTATATCCAAGGTAGGCAGCCCTTTCTCATGCCTAGGTGAATCGGAAAGCCGCATAGACCTTACCCGGTCCATCCAAACTCCATCACGCCCACCCTTGCCTGGATGCGTCAGCTAGGAAAAAGCTACACTACAAGTCCAGTCATTGCCCATGCTGGCTTGTGGTAAGTACTGTAAGTCTTTCAGGGTTTTCCAAGAACCGGTTCAAATTTTCATCGGTGCGACAAACAAAACCATGCACCCATAGCCCACCATTTAGTCATATTTTATTTAACAATTATCTTGTACCATAGTATCTCAGGTCTAAGACCATCATTTCATGTGGCTATAAAAAAGTAATATAGTTCTCCCATTAGGTGAGCTAGTGTAATTAAACATGGCTAAGCATAAATAATTCTAGCAATATCACGTAATTGATATAAGCTAGTTAAATTAATCATCCATGTTGACAATGAATGGATAACAATTAAATATGGCACAACCGATCAGATAGGTTGTCCCAATTCCCGTGTAATTAGCAAAACATGCAATTTTATTTGCAAAAAAATAAATATTTTATAAATTAGGATCAACATGCGTCAAGGAGGAATGTGACTTGCCTTGCTTCTTCAGCTGATCTTCTTTTCTTCGCGATCGTAAACTTCCGAAACGGCGAAGTCTACATGTTGGCACGCAAAACAAGGAAAAACTCTAATAAAACCAAATAAATAGTACATAAAAATTAAACGAACATGTAGAGCTCAATTTAGATGAACTTTGCAATTTGAATGGCCCAATTTGGAGTTCGTATCGATTAGATATGAATTTTAGAAGTTTTGGACCATTTAAATGAATTCTGGAAATTAATTTGATTTATTACGCAATATTTAATTAATTTTATAAAGGAAAAAGGCGGTTGCCGATGTCACGCTGACGTCAGCAAGGGGAGGCACGCGCGAGAAAAGGCCGGTCCACCATGAACCGAGTCCACGATGCCACGGGCCTGCACACCACGTGGCGCACATGTGGCACCAGCTAGACACCGACATGGCTGCCACGTGGGCTGCCACATGGACGGCACCGATATGCCCGACGGCAGATCGGTTGGCACGGATTGAAAGGGGGCGACGGCGGCTTGGGAACACGGGGAGAAGGGCAACTCAGTGGTGATTGGGGAAAGAGAGGGGGAGACCGAGGTCGTCCTCGAGACGGCAAAGTCGGTGGTGGCGGAGGATTTAAGCGACGAGAGGTGGTTTGCGCGAAATGGGCGGTCGGAGACACAAAGGGGTGGCGGCGGCTCGGTATCATGATGGAGGGCTTGATCCGGCGACAATTGGAGGGAAAGGAGGGGTGGCAGGGGTCGACCTTGGCATGGCGAAGCCGGAGGCGGTGGCGGCGAGGTGCGGCAATGGCTAGGGAGACTGTGGAGCCCTGCCGGAGTTGCGGAATCGGCGACGGCTCGGTGTATTGCAGCGCGGGAGCACGGGAAAGCTTGGGTTTGGCGATTGATGAAGGGAAAACACTCGCTGGATCTTGGTGGTGCTTTAAAGGGGGTCGCGGGGTGCAGACGGGGCCGAGGGGAGTGGATTAAGGCGATGGGCCGAGGCAGTGTGGCAATAGCGGCGGCCAGGATAGCGGTCTCGGCTGTTGCGCGTACGGGGGAGCGTGGGGAGACGTGGCGCGAGGTGCGGGCGGCGTGGGACGACGTGAGGCAGTACGGGGGCGCGCGGGGAGACCGAGAGTCGCGGGAATGTGGGCGCGGGCTCCACGGCGATGTGGGCGCGTCGACCGGGAAAGACGAAGGACGGGGACGACCCCGACAGGTCGGGCCCACTGTCGGCGGCTCGGGAGAGAGGAGAGGAGTGGCCAGGCCAAGGATCCAATGCGGACTTTGCGCAAGGAGCGGCCGACAAATAGGGCCATATCGACGAGGAACTTTAGACTTCTGGGAAATGGGCCGAAGGCGGCCCAGGAACAGGAAAGGCATTTTAATTTGTTTTTCTTTTTATTTAATCAGATAAATGATCTTTATATTTTTATAAATACTTCCAACATTCAATTAATTCCAGGAAAAATTCTAAAAATATATGGGCATTCAAAGTATTTAATAAAAATATAAAAATATCATTTACTCATTAAATAATTTATTAAATAATTACTAAAATATCTTTTGTATTATTAAAATTATTTTTAGAGCTCAAAAATTCTCAAAAATTTCAAAGAGTATTTTAGGGCATGGAGAATATTTCAAAAATATTTCCAACCATGATTTTTATAGGAAAATTTAATTTCTCGATTAAATTCACTTGACTTAATTATTTTTCTTTTTAATAAATTCTAGAAAATGCATTTTTAAACGGTTTTTAATCCGGATCGAAAATCGGGGCATGACAAAGAAACATGACCAGGTGTCTCGAGCTTGCAGCGCATCAAGATGCTAGATGTGAATAATGTGATAATCCTATTAAGTGAGCTATTGGTAAGTAACCATGGCTAAGCATAACATAATTCTAGCAAGGTCAACATAAGCGACACAAGCTAGTCAAATTATCACCCAATTTTGACAAAAGATGGATATCAAGTAAACTTGGCACAAGCAAGCACATATAAAGTCCCAATTCTCATGTAGTTAGCAAATCATGCAATTAATTTGCAAACGGGAAAACATTTTATAAATTAGGTTCAACATGTTCCAAGGGAATGTGTGACTTGTCTTTCTTCTTCAATTAGTCTTCCGAAGTCATTTCCTCGCGATCACAGTCTTCCAAAATGATGGAATGTACACGCTGACACATAAAACAAGGAAAAACCCTAATAAAAATTAAGTAAATAGTACATGAAAAGTAAACGAATATTCAATGTTAGATGAATTTTTTAAGTTGAATGGCTCAAATTGGAGTTCGTAGGAATTAGTTATGAATTTTAGAAGTTTTGAGCCATTTAAATAAATTTCTAGAAATTAACTCGATTTATTGTGTAATTATTATTTATTTTCTTAAATAAAATCAAAGGGTTATGACGTCAGCCCTTACGGAGAGAGGGCCGAGTCACTAACATGCAAGCCCCGCATGTCAACTAGAGGGAGGCCGCCCCATGGTGGACTGGGACCACGGAGGCACGGGTGCGGGTGCGGGCGCACCACGTGGCAGCCACATGGCGGCCACGGTGACCTGGTGCGCCAAGGCGACACAGCTGCATGGACACTTGCATGGAGGAGGCGGGGCCCACTGGCCGATCGGCCGGGTGGCAGCGGTGGTTAGCATGGTGGTTGGCGGCGGCGGCGACCATCCGGAGTGGCGCGTGCACAGGACGCGGCGAAGAGAGGTGAGAAGGGGGGTTGCGGTGCTCACCGAGTAGCCGACGGCGAAGGAAGCGGCGTGCGAGCTTAGCGGCGAGGATGGGACGGTGGCGCGGACGTGGCTCTGACGACGATGGGCAAAGCTGGAAGGACGACCGGAGACCGGTGGGACCTAGGGAAGAGGGAAGGGGCGTTAGAGGAGGATGGGGTGCCTGGGAACGGCGGGAAGTGACGATCGAAGACCAGCGAGGAGGGGTGAGCTCATCTCGCACAGAAAGGATGGAGTTGTGGTGGCCTTTGGTGAAGGTGAAGGGGCGAACAGGATGGTTCACGAGCTTGCGGAGCTGTGGGATGGGGAGAAAAGGCCCAGCGGCGTCCCACACGACGATGGGCGATAGCTGAAGGCGGCGGGAGGCAGTGGCGACTGTGGTTGCCGGCGGGGTGATGCTCGGACGAGGGTTGGTATCTAGTGAGGGACGGCCAAGATACTCCTCAACGATGGAGCTAGCGGTGATGTCGAGAGGTGCGGCAGTGGCTCAAGCGACGACGGTGCTCGGCCCCATGCCGCAGGATGGTGGCGGAGCCCGAGCTCGCGCCAAGGAGTGAGCTAGGGGACACGGCAGCTTGGGGAAAAATGAGGAAACAATAGAGGGGGAGTACGAGGGTGCTTTATATTGGCTCGGGAGGCGACGAGGAGGTCGGGGAGAGGTGGATTCATCGGGCGGAGTGGGGGGCGCCTGAAGGGTTACGCGGAGGCTACGCTAGCTGAAAACAAAAACTTTTACCGCGCAAACCAGGAACACTTGCAAGTAAGGGCCGATAGATCGTTACCGATTGGAGTAGAGTGCGCGGAATAGCCAATCGGGGCAATCCGATCCGAACGGTGTAGCCGATTCCCGGAGACACCGATTCGCCAATCGCCCGATTCGAGTCGTCCGCCGCGTTCTCACGCCTCGCTCCGATGCGCCCGACCGCAGCCGATTCCACCATAGTCGATCGCTCCGATTGCAGCCGATCCGAAGCCGATCAACAGCGCGCAACGTAGCAGCGCCTCTACCGGTATCCACACGTCCGAGGACAGAACGCCATACACCCGTGTGCTAGCACGCGATACAAAGCTAGGATTTGGCTCGAAAGTGGGGAGGGTTTCCGTGGAGATTGATCTCGGCGACTTCGTTGCACGCGATGCAATTGATGTGTCACAGCTCTCCACCCCTCCCTCCTTTATATAGAGTTGGCCGACTAGGACTAGTGGCCGATCGGACTCTATTTTTGAACCGGATCTCATCCGTATCTCATAGAGTTGGCCACCCATATGTCGTAAGCCTATAGGACTCTATCCGATCGGATCCCTATCCGATCGAGCCGTATCCGAGTCCAACTCGAATGCCTGTTCTTATCCCCTTAAGCGTGCGACCCGTAGGTTCAGGTATACTCGGTTTCGGCTATAGTCTAACTTAGCCGACCGTCGGCTCGAGTCCAACTCCCGACCGTCAACACGGCGCCTAGCAGCACATATTGACACCATAGTATACAAGAATATAATATCGGCTCGAACCCGTAATGTGTACACAAATCCCTTTGCCTCACGATACCGTTAAGCTATAGGCAAGATGTGTGCCATCCCTTCAATAGCTTAACCATTCACTCGAACCGTATTGGATTATCCGTCCGTTGATTGACTCCTCAATCAACTTAGCATGGCCATGTATTTCCATAATCCATTACCTCGAGGGGCCCAGAGATATCTCTCCAAAGGAGGGGCAAATTCCATCTTGATCACTCACATCCCACTCCATGTTTCATAGCAAACCCGAAAACTACCTTTATAACTACCCGTTACGGAATAGCGTTTGGTAGTCCCAAAGTAGGCTACTACACATGTTGGAATCCATGGTGATCTCAGTCTAAGGACTTTGTACCAACACTACCCGAGACCAACTAATGGCGCATTAATTCCCGTAGTGTCTCATGGTGGGTCTATCAACAATGTGTTCTCCAACACATATGTCCATGTTTATTGATTTGGTATCTCCATACCCATGATCTATGAGACATGATCATCAATCAATAAACATGCCGATCTTAGAATCATATTTGTTCCAACAATATGACATATGATCGGGATCGTTTAGAAATAGATTCATACATAAAGAGTCTCATAAATAAGTCACGTACTTATTGATCAATACAAGATGTCTATTTCATGGAACCGAATAACACTTTATTCATTTATACATAAACATTGACGTGATATCCAACATCTCCATGTTGCCTCTAGGGCATATCACTAACAATCTCCCACTTGCACTAGAGTCAATCATGTAAGTATCTAATACCCATTGCTCTTGTGTGCGCCTCATGCTTTGGCCGAGGGAGAGGTTTTGTCGGCGGATCGGCTATGTTGAGATCCGTGTGCACTTTGCATATCTTGACATCACCTCGTCCACTATCTCGCGGATGAGATGATATCGCCGAAGTATGTGTTTGGACTTCGATGTGACCTCGGCTCCTTGGCTTGCGCAATGGCTCCACTATTGTCACAATAGAGAGACATTGGACCGTCATACTAGTCATCACACCAAGCTCGAAACGAATTTCTTGATCCAAAAAAGCCTCCTTTGCGCTTCCGAAGCAAGCAATATACTTGGCCTCCGTTGTAGAATCAGCAAGTATCCCGCTTGGAACTCTTCCACTGATCGCGCCTCCGTTCAGCGAACACGAACCCAGATTGCGATCTATAATCATCCTTGTCCTGTTTGAAAGCTAGCATCGGTGTAACCACTTACAACGAGCTCTTCTTCACCTCCATAGACTAGGAACATATCCTTAGTTCTTCTCAAGTACTTAAGGATATTCTTTACTAGATCCAGTGACCTTCACCCGGATTCGATCGGTATCCGCTCGTAGCACTCAAAGCGTACGAGACATCCGGGCGTGTACAAAGCATGGCATACATGATGGATCCAATTGCCGAAGCATATGGAACCATACCCATCTTATTTCGCTCATCATGTGTCCGAGGACACCGATTCTTGCTAAGATTAATGCCATGTGACATGGGCAAGAAACCTTTCTTGGAATCATGCATGTTGAACCTTTTCAACACCTTGTCAATGTATGTACTTTGGCTTAATCCAATTAGCCTCTTGGATCTATCTCTATAGATCCGAATGCTCAATATATATGCTGCCTCCCTAAGTCTTTCATGGAAAAACTATTTTTCAATGAAGACTTGACGGATTCTAGCATAGGGATATCATTTCCAATCGTAATATGTCATCCACATATAAGATTAGAAATACAATTGCGCTCCCACTCGACCTTTTTGTAAACACAGGCCTCTTCTTCATTTTTGATGAAACCAAACCCTTTGATTACTTCATCAAAACGAATATTCCAACTCCAAGATGCTTGCTTCAATCCATAAATGGATTTCGTAGCTTGCATATCTTTCCAGCGATTCTGGATCGACAAAACCCCGAGGTTGTATCATGTATACATCCTCGCTTAGGTTTCCATTTAGGAAAGCCATTTTGACATCCATCGCCATATCTCATAATCGAAATATGCAGCAATCGCTAGGATAATCCGAATAGATTTAAGCATTGCGACGGGCGAGAAGGTTTCATCATAATCAACTCCTTGAATCTGTTTAAAACCTTTCGCCACCAATCGCGCCTTATAGATGTGAACATTTCCATCCATATCGGCCTTTTTCTTAAAAACCCATTTACACTCAATGGTTTTGACACCATCAGTGGATCAACCAAGTTCCAAACTTGATTGTCGTACATGGATTCTATTTCGGATTTCATGGCTCCAAGCCACTTGTTGGAATCGGGTCCCACCATCGCTTCCTCATAGGTCTTAGGTTCATCGTTGTCCAACAATAATATATCACGTTGTTCCACACGTGTACTGCGGGCGCACGACGTGATCTTTCGACCTTCGTGGGCCGGTGTATCTACAACCGGTGGCGCAACACTTTGCACCTCCTGTTGTGGTTCCGTGGTCGCGAAACATTTTCTCGGTGTTTCTTGAACTTCTTCAAGATGCACCCTGCTCCCACTAACCCTTCTTGAAAGAAACTCTTTCTCCAAGAAGACACCGTGCTCGGCGACAAACACTTTGCCTTGTTCCCGATTATAAAAGTAATATCCCTTAGTTTCCTTAGGATATCCCACAAAGAAGCACTTGTCGACTTGGATGTGAGCTTATCGATCAAACGTTTTACATAAGCTTCGCATCCCCAAATTTTGAGAAAAGACAAACTAGGGGTTGCCTTGTCCATATCTCATATGGTGTCTTTTCAACCGACTTAGATGGAACTCTATTTAGTGTGAGCGCGTTGTTTCAAGAGCATATCCCAGAAGGATAACGGAAGATCACTTTGGCTCATCATCGACCGCACCATGTCCAACAAGGTGCGATTTCTCCGTTCGGACACTCCGTTCCATTGTGGAGTTCTGGCGGAGTCAACGTGGAACAATTCCACAATCTTTTAGATAATTACCAAACTCTTGGCTCAAGTATTCTCCTCCACGATCGATCGTAGAAACTTGATTGTTTTCCCTAAATGATTCAGTACTTCATTCGGAATACTTTGAACTTTTCAAAGGATTCGGACTTATGTCTCATTAAGTAGATATAACCATATCTACTAAAGTCATCAGTAAAGGTAATGAAGTACCGATAACCACCTCGGCCGTTGAGCTCATTGGTCCACATACATCGTATGTACGAGTGCCAACAAGTCACTTGCTCTTTCACTGTGTCCCGTGAAAGGTGCCTTTGTCATCTTACCAAGTAAACAAGACTCACATGTCTCAAATGATTCAAAATCAAAAGAGTGAAGCAATCCATCCTTATGGAGCTTCTCCATGCGTTTCTTATTTATATGGCCTAAGCGACAATGCCGGATAAACGTGGGGTTTATATCATTAGAGAGTTGCCTTTCGTATTAATGTTATAGATGGGAGACGCTTCAAGATTCAAAACGTATAATCCATTCACTAATGGAGCATGAAAATAGAACATATCTTTGAGATATATTGAACAACCATTGTTCATTGATCTAAAATCATATCCTTCCGCTTGGAAACATGAAGCGGAAATAACGTTTTGACATAGTGTTGGAACACAATAACAATTATTTAATTCCAAAACTAATCCCGAAGGTAGATGAAGTGGTACTGTGCCGACAAGAATCGTAGCAACGCTTGCTCCATTGCCGACGCGCAGTTCACCTCGCCCCTTCTCAATCCTCTACTTCTTCTCATTCCCCGCAACGATTTGCAAATATGAGCTACGATCCGGTATCAAATACCCAAGAGTCGTAGGTGAAGTAGCAAGATTAATGTCTATAACATTAATACCGGCGTAAGTCGTACTTTGCTTCTTCTTGAGATCCTCCATGTACTTCTTGCAGTTCCTTTTCCAGTGGCCTGTCTCCTTGCAGTAGAAGCAAACGGCATCTGATGCCGCCGACCCCTTCTTGCCCTTCTTTGCATTAGAGGCACTCGCGATCTCATCGGGAGTTAACTTCCTCTTGGTGCAAAGTTTCTTGACAGTGGTTTGCGCTTAGCCTTCGCATCATCATCACATGATGACCGTTTTCTGGATACTCTCCTCGCCTGTCTTTAGCATCCCATGCAATTCAGCCAAGGTCCTATCCATATTGTTCATGTGATAATTTAATATGAATGGCTCGAAGCTCGGAGGGAGCGACCGGAGAATCACATCGTAGCCAACTCTTGGCTAAGGGAAAACCAGCTTTTCCGGACTCTCAATGTAGCCAATCATCTTTATCACATGCGGATCGACGGGATTCCCTCAACAAGCTCGCACGCAAACAAGGACTTTGAGGTGTTGAACCTCTCGCCCGAGCTTGGTTCTCAAACATGCCACGCAGTCCCCGAATAATAGTGTGAGCATCGCTGCTCTCATATTGCTTCGAAGCTCAAGGGACATTGTAGCTAGCATGAGACACTTATGTCTAGGGCATCATTAGTGTGCTTCTCGTAAGCTCTCCGTGCATTGCAGTGGCATTATTAGGCAAATCCTCCGGATAAGGTACTTCAAGAACGTACTCCTTACGCTCTTGCTTGAGAACAATTCTCAAGTTGCGATACCAATCCATAAAGTTTGTTCCATTTAATTTTTCCTTTTCGAGAATAGATCGCAAGTTAAAGGTACTGGGTGTAGTATTAGCCGCCATTTATTCTACAAATGAAAAAGCAAAGTTTAGCACAATGTTTATGCTATGTCTTTTGTTAAACAATTTAACATAAGACTCCCATTACGTATTTTCCACCTTCCCTCTAGGTTACGTATTGGGTCAAGATCCACATGTTAATTAATTTTCTAGTGAGCTTTGGCATCACTGCTAGAAGATTAATAACATCGATAAGCAACTCCTTGCTAATCACATCTCTATGTGACTCTTGTTGTTGGTGTGGCATCTCCATGCCCCGGCCCCAACCTATGCCCCAAGGCCCAAAACTGTTTTGATAGCCTTGTTAAGTAAACCAAATGTTCCCGCATGTATATGTCCGACATATACCCCTCGTGTTATGATAGAGAATGGCACTCTGCTTTGGCAGACCCACCATTGACGAGCATAACGGTGGACGGGTGCAACATTTGGAAGGGCATCATTTACTACTTAATTTTGCGAGGGATGCTATCCTATCAAACAAACATATCACATATGAAAGGAAGAAGAATAGCATATAGTGAAATAGTATGGCCCCCTTCACATGGTGATCTCCATCTCCATGCCGGTGTAGAGGATCTCCATCTTCATCACCGTTCTTTCGAGTGCCGAATGCTTGATTTCTTCAAACTAAGCTACTACTATAGAAGCTCTAATTGAAGATTACATCGACTCGCAGGTCGTGAAAGAATATTACAAGCATTGCACGTATGAAAGAATATTACAGGGATTGCACATATGAAAGAATATTACATGCATCACATGCATCTCATACATACAATAGGGCCATACCATCTCAAAGCATTCTCTGCAAAAACAAGTTAGGCGTAGAAACGTTTTCTACTTATCGCAGAGATACGGCATAATCATATTATGCCGTCCCGATACACTATCAAGGGAGATGGTTTGCGTAGGCGCGAGGCAGCTAACAAGATCGGACTACGAGATAGCTTCAAGCATAATCACATTATACCGTTCCGATACCCTATCAAGGAACGCTATCTCGAAGCCGACTCAAGCCGAGTTATATGGATATTGCTTCGACGTAATCACATTACGTCGTTTCGATACACTATCAAGGAACGCAATTACCATTAACTCTCCTCAACGATCCCGTAAAACCGATTGATCTAATCAACCCGTGCACAAAACTTGTTCCGATCCAATCTAAAACCCGAACTAAGCAAGATTAGCTCGATACCACTGAAGGGTTACGCGGAGGCTACGCTAGCCGAAAACAAAAACTTTTACCGCGCAAACCAGGAACACTTGCAAGTAAGGGCCGATAGATCGTTACCGATTGGAGTAGAGTGCAGCGGAATAGCCAATCGGGGCAATCCGATCCGGAACAGTGTAGCCGATTCCCGGAGATGCCGATTCGCCAATCGCCCGATTCGAGTCGTCCGCCGCGTTCTCACGCCTCGCTCCGATGCGCCCGACCGCACTCGATTCCACCACGCCGATCGCTCCGATTGCGCCCGATCCAGCCGATCAACAGCGCGCAACGTAGCAGCGCCTCTACCGGTATCCACACGTCCGGGGACGAACGCGTACACCCGTGTGCTAGCACGCGATACAAAGCTAGGGTTTGGCTCGAAAGTGGGGAGGGTTTCCGTGGAGATTGATCTCGGCGACTTCGTTGCACGCGATGCAATTGATGTGTCACGCCTCTCCACCCCTCCCTCCTTTATATAGAGTTGGCCGACTAGGACTAGTGGCCGATCAGGACTCTATTTTGAATCGGATCCTATCCGAATCTCATAGAGTTGGCCGCCCATACGTCGTAAGCCCATAGGACTCTATCCGATCGGATCCCTATCCGATCGAGCCGTATCCGAGTCCAACTCGAATGCCCGTTCTTATCCCCTTAAGCGTGCGACCCGTAGGTTCAGGTATACTCGGTTTCGGCTATAGTCTAACTTAGCCGACCGTCGGCTCGAGTCCAACTCACCGACCGTCAACGCGGCGCCTAGCAGCACATATTGACACCATAGTATACAAGAATATAATATCGGCTCGAACCCGTAATGTGTACACAAATCCCTTTGCCTCACGATACCGTTAAGCTATAGGCAAGATGTGTGCCATCCCTTCAATAGCTTAACCATTCACTCGAACCGTATTGGATTATCCGTCCGTTGATTGACTCCTCAATCAACTTAGCATGGCCATGTATTTCCATAATCCACTACCTCGAGGGCCCAGAGATATCTCTCCAAAGGAGGGGCAAATTCCATCTTGATCACTCACATCCCACTCCATGTTTCATAGCAAACCCGAAAACTACCTTTATAACTACCCGCATTACGGAATAGCGTTTGGTAGTCCCAAAGTAGGCTACTACACATGTTGGAATCCATGGTGATCTCAGGTCTAAGGACTTTGTACCAACACTACCCGAGACCAACTAATGTCACATTAATTCCCGTAGTGTCTCATGGTGGGTCTATCCAACAATGTGTTCTCCAACACATATGTCCATGTTTATTGATTTGGTATCTCCATACCCATGATCTATGAGACATGATCATCAATCAATAAACATGCCGATCTTAGAATCATATTTGTTCCAACAATATGACATATGATCAGGGATCGTTTAGAAATAGATTCATACATAAAGAGTCTCATAAATAAGTCACGTACTTATTGATCAATACAAGATGTCTATTTCATGGAACCGAATAACACTTTATTCATTTATACATAAACATTGACGTGATATCCAACATCTCCATGTTGCCTCTAGGGCATATCACTAACAGCGCCAATGTGGGTAAGGGCGACTCAATTTGGCGCCGATTTTCGCGGGGAGAGAGGGGTAAGGGTGCGGGATAAAGGAGGGGAGTGGAGAGGGGCCGGTCTCCACGCAGTTGTGACGAGGGGTGCGGGCGGGAGCGCGTGGGAAGGGCACCGATGTGGGGTGAGCTCGGCGGTTGTCGGTCCTCCGGCTGGAGGAAGGAAAAGGACCCGATAGGTAGGCCGCACCTGTCGGCGGCAGAAGAAAGAGGAGGGAGGCGAAGTGGACTTCTGAGAGAGAGGGCACGAGCGGCTGAAGCGGGGAAAAGTTGGGCTGGCCCGGTAGGAAGAAGGGGGAATAGACTTCGGCTGAAATCAGCCCAAAGCCAAAGAAGGAGATTTTTTAAGTGGTTTTTTGGTTTAATTAATTGATTAAATGGACTTTATGCTTTTAAAATTACTTCTTGAGCTCTGAAAATTTACGGGAAATTCCAGGATACATTAGGGTATGGAGAACATTACAAAAATATTCTCAACCATGATTTTTAAACAAAATTTTATTTCCCTCATTAATTTTCACTTGATGAATTACTTTAAATTTTAATATTAAGTCTAGAAATGCATTATTAAATGATTTTTAATCCCAAAAGAAAATCAGGGTGTGATCGACGACTACCGGCTCAACGGCATGTGAGGGAATGCAGCGGGGAAGGGCACGGGGGAAGGGGAATGCTCACCGAGGACGCGCTATAGCAAGACAGTGTAGGAAGCGCGACAACGGCGAGAATTTGGTGGCGGCAGGCGCGGGGCAACGGTGGGAACGGCGCTATGGTAATAGTTGGTGAAGGAGAAGAGACGGCTGAGCATCTTTTCGTCCTACTGAAGGTGAAGGGGAGGTTAGGAGTGCGAGACGTCGCACGGAGCAGCGAGAAGAAACGGACGAAGACCGGCGAAGGAAGGTTGAGCTCACCTCGCACGGAGAGACTGGTGCTCCGATGACGGTTGGAAGAGAAGACGGGATGACTGGGCTTGATGGGGAGCTTGTGGAGCCGAGGAAAGCGGCGGCGCTGGAGGGATGGTCTCCTTCAGTGTCAAGAGGCGGCCGAAGGCGGTGGCTCGGGTTTGAGGAGGAAGCGGTGTTTCGATGATGGAGTGACGAAGCGGAGTGGCGGCTGAGGTAGTTCTCGGTGCAACGAAGCCGACGATGCTAGCGACGCGTGTGGCGGTGGCTAGAGCAGCGGTGAGCAATGGCCGAAGGGCGCTATTTGGAATGGCGCCATGGGTGCATGGTGTGGAGGGGTTTGGGAGCATGGTTGCTTGTGAAAATGGGGGAAATGGAAGAAGGAAGCTTGAGGATGAGTTTTATACCCCCAGAGAAGGGAGATCGTGGTTGGGTGAGGCTGGCAGGAGGTGGCAACGACCGGCGAAGGGAGAGGCGATGACGTGGGGGTGGTGAGGTTGAAACTGTAGCAATTTTTGGGGGAAATGGTGGAGGAGTGGGTAACGACCCGAGTCCACGTGATTTCGGACAAAGGGAAGCGTGGGATGGCACGAAAACGACGACGGCGGATTGGAGCGACGAGGCGGGTGGTTGCTCACTCGGGGTGACCAGAGGTAAGGAACGGGTCTGACAGGTGGGCCCCACCTATGGCGAATCAAGGGAGGAGGAAGGCGATTTTGACTTTGGCGTGGAGGAGGCTAGACCAAGCTGTCTGGGCTAGCAGAGAGAGAGAAAGGGAAATGGGCCAAGGCCGAAGAGGAAGGAGAACGGGCCGTGAGGATGGGGCAACAGACTTGGTCCAGAAACGGCCCAAGGAGAAGGAGAGGATTTTAATTTGTTTTTCTATTTAATTAATTAATGAAATCAAGTTTGTGTTATTAAAATTATTTCCTGAGCTCCGAAATTCATAAGAAACTTCAGAGAGTACTTTAGGGCATGGATAATATTACAAAAATATTTCCATCCATGATTTTTGAAGGAAATTTTATTTCCCACATTAATTTCACTTGATAAATTTCTTTACATTTTAATATAAGTTCTAGAAATGAATTATTAAATGTTTTTTAGTCCTGAAAGTAAATTGGGGCGTGATAAGAGATCGTCATCTTTCCACGGCACCAATCTTCCCTATAAATATGGTGTCGAGGGAGACCGAGGGCGATCCAAAATATGGAAGGTTTTAGCGCTACCAATCAATGCGCGTGATTAAGAAAGTTAATCGTGATTTGGAATGCGTAGATTACACATGCAATGGATGGAAATTAACCACACATGATCTCCTCTGGTTTTCTTACCGAGAGGTCAAATTTCCCAACATTCTCCCTTTGATCTTGAGACTAATGTGTTAATTCTTAATAAAATAATTCCCGAAGGCAACATGTCATGGCCATATTTTGCACCACCAAGACTCCGGTACCTATAGTTCACTATAATACTTCGAAAGAACTCTATCTAATTCTAATAGGAGTTAGTTGAGACTAATGTCCTGTTTTGAGATTCTTAGTCTTAATCAAAGGCAGTCAGTTATTTCCATGCCGGCTACATGATCTTTAAATAAGTTGGGAGGTAAGCCTTTGGTAAGCGGATCCATGAGCATGGACTTAGTACTAATATGCTCAATTTTAATGGTTTGATCCTAGCTTCTATCTTTCGCAACGTGATACTTAATATCGATTTGTTTGGCAACACCACTCGACTTGTTGTTACTCGAATAGAATACTATAGCTTTATTATCGCAGTATAATATAATTGGTCTAGAAATGCTGTCGACCACTCTTAAACTCGAGATAAAATTCTTAAGCCATGCGGCCTGCCTCGTTGCTTCATAACATGCCACAAATTCAGCCCATATTGTCGATGATTGTTGGTATTTGTTACATTCACACATAAATTTGCAAGCTCACGGATACCGCTATAACATTTCACCCATGAGTATTCCCAAGGGTATCATATTTATATTTCCGCAAGAAAGGCCGCGGTGTAAACATAGAGTTTATACGTCATTAATCAACCTATAATTAACTCACCATAATCTAAACAATGGTTAGGATAAATATGATAATAGGGTAATGTGGCATTCATCTCTATATTAATGTATAGTGGAAAAGGATATAAAAGAACTATGATACAAATGTACTTCTATATTATCACTGTCTAGTATACACTTAACACATACATGCTTGCAAAGCTAGGATTTATTTCTAGGCACCCAGGTACTACCGAGAAACCACTCCCTACTGGTCTGCCAGCGTGGTTATGGCATTTACGCACTCTTACGTCATACCCGGACGTGGAGGAATACAAAGGACGAATAGGGCTATCACCACTTGTCGCCTACCTCATTTTTCGTGAGGCATACCCGCATCCAACTATATTTATCTAACCCAAGCACCATACTTATGCTAGTAAATAATATCACTAATTCCCTTGGGACTTTCCCCCTACAGATGCACAAGTAGGAACTAGTGCAACCCATTAAGGTCATTATAATGTTAGCGTAGCATAGATCGACTAGCCTAATCAAGTGAAACATATATATAAAGTCTATACTAATAATAAAGCATATAATTACTAAAGCAATATATGAATTATGAACAAAAAATATAAATAAGATAATTCTATTAATTCAACTATAGTCTTACAAGAAGAGTAAAATACTAAAGACATACTGAAATCTCTGTGAAGACTATAGAACCGAAGATACTCTAAGCCTATTTTCACTAATACTATAAAGAATACAATGTAGAGTTGAGAGAATAGCTCCTTAAGGCATGTGTTCTAAGTGAAGAGAGTGAGCTCCTTTAGTAGGATTCAATGACGATGTTGGTATTTGCAATGCACACTGATAAAATCCGCAAGTGCACGAATACCGCTGTAGCACTTCCCCTTAGAGTATTCCAAGGGTATCGAACACAAGGAATGTGTATGTACATCTATGAACATGATTCTACCCAAGGACAACAACAAAAGATAAGATTGGCTAGAGAGGATTTCTATGGATTCAACTAGTTATCTTAAGTTAAAGGTAAAACTCTATCAAATGCTTTGGTCACCGACCCTCTCCTTGAGCTCTATGATGTACCCAAATGTGGAGGGATGCAAAGAATAGATAGGGCTGTCACCACCTGTTGCCTACCTCACTTTCCGTGGAGCACACAACAGACAAAGGTAACCGCTAACCTAGACACCATGCCTAAGTTATTGATTACTACTCTAGCCTTGTGCAGGAACTTCCTTCTTTATCCAGAGTCCTATCACTAGAGCACTTAATTATAAACAAAGTGATGAACATGTACCGATGAGAATATATCTCACTTAAGTAAAGTAATTAAATAACATAAGAGATCTCAAATACTTACTTTATAAAAGAAGCATCTGCTGAGATACAAGCAAGAAGAAGGCCGATAGCTCCGACGCTTCTCCAAAACTCCGATAGAAGAATGCAGACAAACCCGACACTCCTCCGGAAATTCTCAGAGAGAACTCCGATACTTTGGGACACTCCTTCCGAAGCTTCCTCTTGCTCTCTCACTAACCCCTCATACTAAAGTAAAGCCTAACAAGTGAGTTGTACTCTACTTGAATTGATATTGTGTGTTATGAAGTGTGTTGAGCTTCTCCTTTTATAGTGTGCTAATGACAGTTGGAATGGCGGTTGTAAAGGTCGGTTCACCCATCATTGGGGACCAATGGGAAACTGTCACGTGCAAGGAGGAAGCCGGGGGCAACAAGTCGGCTGAACCACTCACACCGCCTCTGGCCAACGACTTCAGTTAGTGAATGATAGGTGGGCCCCTACGGTGGTTGAGGTTGTTTGGCCCCACTTTAGGTTGGTTTCAACTATCATGTGGGCCTTCCAATCCTTGTACTCACGTGTGATTGGCCGAAAGTTCATTTTGTCACATGGCGGGTGTATTTTCATCCATAAATGACCTACATACATATATTTACCAAGACTAGTGAAAATGATTAGTAATAAACCCCTACCACATAGTTTTGATATAATATTTGATATCTTTTATGTAAGAATTTATGGTTAAAGTTTGCACTTAATGACCATCAATAGACGGTTGATTAAGGCGGTTGTAAGTCAGTGACCCCTTGTAACCATCATTGGGAGCTCATCAATATTGTCCACGTGTAAGGTGGAGATGAGGTGGGCCAGGATTGGTTCGGTCGACCCCTAGGCCCCACCTTTCTCCACCATCTTTTACCAGAGGCTGCCAAGTGGGCCCCTAAGATGGTTGAGGGTGGTTTGGTCCCACTTTAAGTCGGTTTAAGCTGACTTGTGGGCCCCTCAATCCTTGTGCTTGCACGTGATTCATCGGATGTGTGTTTCCTTGCATGCCAGCTCCTTTGTCCTTTAGTTTGGTGTTTATTCTCTCAATACATGTTAGTTCACTGAGTAGAGCGGAACTACATTATTTATTTTTGATATACGTGCAAGAAATGCTAGTTCTCCCATTATTTATTATGATAGTTGACAGTCAAAATCAGTACCTAACGACTGTCAACAATGATGCAGTTAAAGTTTGTTTTGAGCTTTTTGGATCCATGAAACAACTCTTCCTGCAAGAGTGAAGACATAACCTGATGTAGATTTCTTAGTGTCTACACATCTCGCAAAGTTGACGTCAAATAACCTAGTACTTCAAGTTCATCAGACTTCTTATATGTAAGCATGTAATCCTTAGTGCCTTGCAAATAATGCAAGACCTTTTTAACAGTCTTCCAGTGGTCTACTCCTGGATTGGACTGGAATCTGCCCAGCATCCCAGAAACAAATGCTAAGTCTGGATGTATATAGACTTGAACATACATTAAGCTTCCAACAGCTGAAGCATATGGTACCATTTTCATCTGATCTGATTCTAACTTATTTTTTGGGCTTTGGAAATGATTCAAATTTATCGCCCTTAACTATTGGAGCATGTGTTGCAGAGCACTTACTCATATTATATCTTTCTAGTACTTTGCTAATATATGATTTCTTAGATAACCCTAGTACTCCTTTAGACCTATCTCGGTGTATTTCAATGCCCAAAACATAAGATGTCTCATCGAGATCCTTCATATCGTAATTAGATGACATAAATTATTTAGTCTGATGCAACATATTATTGTCGCTGCTTGCTAACAGTATGTCATTCACATAAAGTACTAGTATTATAAACTTTTTACCCTTAGTCTTAATATAAATACAACTATCCACCTCGTTTTTCTTAAATCCAATTCTTTTAATTATTTTATTGAATTTAAGGTTCCATTGCCTTGGCGCTTGTTTAAGTCCATAGATAGATTTCTTAAGTTTGCAAGCCAAATGGTCCTTGTCTTCCATAACAAAACTCTCGGATTGTGCCATGTATACATCCTCATTCAAGTCACCATTAAGGAATGTGGTCTTTACTTTCATCCGATGGAGCTCTAAATCATAATGAGCAACTAACGCCATGACGATTTTAAATGAGTCTTTCTTAGAGACAGTGGAAAAAGGTTTTGTTATAGTCTATTCCCTCTCTCTATGAAAAACCCTTTGCCACAAGCCTTGCCTTGAACCTTTCGATTTTTCCTTTAGACCCAAGCTTAGTTTTATAAACCCACTTACAACCTACTGTTTTGGCTCCTTTAAGAATTTTTACTAAATCCCAAACTCCATTATGACTCATAGATTTTATTTCGTCTTCCATAGCTTCAAGCCATTTCGATGAATGTTCACTTGTTATTACTTCTTGAAATGAGGTGGGATCATCTACCTTCCCAATATCTTCACCTAAACAACTCTCATAATAATTTGGGATGTCAGATTTACTCTCCCGTTGTGATCTTCTAAGTTGTTCATTTTTTATCACTAGCGGTTGAGAAGGTTTTTGTGGAATTTCTTCATTATGTGCCTCAGAAGTCTGTTGACTGTCATTATTTAATTTATTATTATTCTCAACAGAGTCTGTTTCACCAAAATTTTTATCTGGTGCTAACACAGTCGGAGTCACAAGTACAACCTGAGGTACCAAATTAATTGAAATATTATTCTCTTATATTTTCGGTGTAACATTAGCCCGAATTTACTCAAGATTAATTTCCCTTTCCTCTGAGCTCCCCAAACTTCATTATTTTCTAAGATACGACATGTCTAGTTTTCACAAATTTAGTGATACTATCTGGATAATAAAATTGGCATCCCTTAGACATTTCTGGTTATCCGATAAAATAGCAGTTTACAGTCTTAGGCTCTAATTTATTTAATTGTGGATTAAATATTCTTGCTTCAGCATGGCAGCCCCACACACGTAAATAATTTAATATCGGTTTTATTTTGATACATAATTCATAAGGTGTTTTTGGTACCGACTTACTAGGAACTCGATTGAGTATATGTATAGTTGTTTTAAGTGCCTTTATCCATAAATTCACAGATAAAGTAAAATGGCTAAACATACTTTGTGCCATATCCATAAGTGTATGGTTGTGATACTCTACCATTCTATTTTTTTGTGGTTCTCTAAGCATGGAATATTGGACAATTATCCCATGTATCTAAAGATATTGTGCCAATGGACCAAGACTTTGCTCATAAGAAGTATGTCTCCCATAGTATTCTCCTCCTCGATCCGATCTCACTACCTTAATTTTTTGCATTATGTTGATTGTCAATCTCGGCTTTGAATATTTAAACTTATTGAGTGATTTAGATATATCTTTAATGAGGAAAACTTATCCATAACGGAAGAAATCATACGTGAAGGTAATGAAAAGTCATATTCATCAACAGATGTTACTGGGAACAGTCCACATATATATATGGATTATTTCTAATGGACTGGTCTCCTAGTAGCTTCTTTCTTAATTCTCTTAGAGATTTTTCTGTTGATACAATCTAAGCAATGATCCATACTCGAAAAGTCTAAGGGTTGAAGTTTTTCTTCGTTAATGAGATGCTCCATTCTCCCCTTAGAAATGTGGCATAAAGGATAATGCCACAATTTCGAATATGTCTCATTATCGTTACATGCATTCAATACATTCATAGTATTATCATCCAAAGAGAGTAAATATAACTTATCTTGCATGGTGGTAAGACCAATATCAATATTATCGTACTTAATAAAAAACATTTGTATTTAAAAAATTACAATCATGACCACTGTTTGTTAAGACCATTACAGAAATAAGATTCCTCTTAATAGAGGAAGCATAAAGAACATCATAAGTAAAAGATTAAAAGATTAATGTCACTTAGAAATTGAAGTTGAAGCTTCCCAATAACCACCCCTTTAATTTCAGCTCCATCAGCTACTCTTAGGATTTGCTCCCCTTTCTTAGCACCTCATAGAACATAATCCCTATAATCCCTGTAATGAAATGAGTTAGCAACATACACAGTGACACCTGAGTTAATCCACCATGATTTATGAGAAAAATCAACATGAAGTAATTCATCAACATTAGAGACAATATCAACAATATTAGTACCTTTCTTGGCAAGCCAAGCCAGTTTTTAAGGTTCCTCTGAGCATGGCCTTCTTTATTGCAAAATTTGCAAAGGAATTTACGAGCAGAATTTTGACCTGCTGGGATTTGAGGTTTGCCCTTCTGGGCACCATTAGTAGCCTGTGTGGAAGGAGAGTTGGACTTCTTTTTTTCTTATTTTGGGAGTATATGAAAACTTTGATCCCATGTAAAATTTTCAGATCGTATATTCATAGAAAAAACACCCATGTGAATCCAGTGTGAAAACAATTTCGTGAAAATTTGAAGATATACTACTCAGTCTTTTTTGATGGTGCAGGTGTACGTTCATAGGAGTGAGTATGTTGTATTCAATTTGTAAAAGAAAAAGAAGAAAGTGGCAATATATTTTTTCTAAAAAATATGTTGGTTTTTGGACCGTTAGATATGCCTTAAGATTCAGTGTATGGTGTAGGTGTACATTCATAGGGGTGAGGATGAGTGTGTTGTACTCAATTTATAAAACAAAACAAAGAAAATGGCGATATATTTTTTCTAAAAAATATATCGGTTTTTGATTGTTCAGATATACCTTCGAATTTGATGTAGATGTATGTTTATAGGGATAAGTGTGGATAAGTATGTTGTAGTCATGCTACGAGCAACCAACTCTTTCTTTCTTGATTGAGTTACAAATATCACTTACATATAATTTGTGTACCGCAATTACATGTAATTTACAGTAATATAATGTAATTACATTCGACATATTTTTATTTAAAAGTATGCTGACATATTTTAAGAAAGACCCAAAGAAAATTTACGTAAATTTCCATCACACAATTTGATCCAGAATTTATCCAATAAATAAATAAATAGATTGGTTGCAACTTCCATCTGATTCTCTGATCCAGAACCGACTGATCTAGCCATGTGAATGCGATGGCACATTAATCCGGCCCCACACGTCAGCGTCCCCAAAACTTCCCATGCGATTGCTGTGCCGTGCGTGTGAACGTGTCCCGTCGTCTTCTCTCTTTCTTCCGCGCCCCGCTCCGTTCGATTCGATTTCCGCCCGCTTCCTCCGAAAAATTCCCAAATTCCCCACCGATTCGGCGAAGCCCAACCGCCTCTCTCCTTTCCCTCTCGCCGCCGCGCCGCCGCGCCGTTCGCCGACCAGATCCCCATCCATGGCGTCCCCTTCCCTGGCCGCCGCCGCGGCCTCCCCGCTGACGTCCCTGGACCTTACCAGCCCCAACGCCTCCCGCCCCGCCGCCGCCGCCGCGTCCGCGCTCCGCAAGCGCCCCGTCCTCCTGCTCGACCAGCGCCCGCATCCCTCCACCCCGAATATCGACTCCTCCTCCGGCCCTGACCATATCTCGGCCGCGGCGGCTGCGGCGGGGATGGCGCAGGCGCAGCAGCCGCGCCGCAAGAAGGGGGGCCAGACGTCGTCGTCGTCGCGGCCGAGGTGGCAGACCGCGCTCAGCGTCGCCGCCAAGAACGCGGTGCTCCTCGCCGTGCTGCTCTACGTCGGCGACCTCGCCTGGCGCGCGGCGCACCCGGCCCCGCCGCAGCCGGTCGACCAGGCCGCGATGGCGGGCTACAACGCCCGCGTCGCCGACGTCGAGGCGTCCCTCGCCCGCGCCTTCCGGATGCTGCAGGTGCAGCTCGAGGCCGTCGACCGCAAGATCGACGGCGAGGTCGGCACCGCCCGCGGGGAGCTCGCCGCGCTGCTGGAGGAGAAGAGGCTGGAACTTGAGGGCCAGCTCAAGCGGCTCGATGCCAGGACCGACGAGCTGAACGACGCGCTCGGCGGGCTCAAGCGGTTGGAGTTTCTCAGGAAGGACGAGTTCGAGAAGTTCTGGAACGAGGTGAAAGAGAGCCTGGGTTCGGGTTCCGGCACTGAGGTTGACCTCGATCAAGTTCGTGCATTGGCTAGAGAGATCGCCATCGGGGAGATTGAGAAGCATGCGGCTGATGGAATTGGTAGGGTAGACTACGCTGTGGCATCGGCTGGGGGAAAAGTCGTCGGCCATTCGGAGGCTTATGATACTGGGAAACGTGGTGGTATCATTTTTTCATTGCTGGGTGGTGATACTGCTGCTAGTCCACAGAGGATCCTTCAGCCAAGCTTTGGAGAGCCTGGGCAGTGCTTTCCGTTGCAGGGGAGCAGCGGGTTTGTGGACATCAAGCTGAGGAAGGGAATCATCCCTGATGCAATTACACTGGAACATGTTTCAAAGGTAACTTTCTTGATGATTCCTTTATGGAACTATATCGTCTCTGCTGCCTTGCGCCTTGGTTAATTATTTTCGTAGCGCCCACTCAAATTTTGTGACTATATGTCTGCCGAAACCAAATCATATTGACCTGAAGGGATGACTGATGAGTAGGGCGTGTCATTTGTTGGGAAGGTCTTGTGCGTAAGCTTTGTAGTATTTGAGTTCATAGTAGTATAGTGGGTGTGACTACAATTTTAAGCAAGACCCTTCTTGAGTAAATCATTATAGAGAATCACTCACTTCTGTATCGCCATTAGCATTATTAAGCATTTTTATGTTTTGTCTACAACTAATTATAATTCTATATTTCCTTGCTTTGTGGTTATCGACTCATCTTAAGCATCACACAGTGCACCCACCGCATATGACAACAATGCTGCTGCTTCTATGAATTTTCTTTTTGTTGTATGTTCAGTAGTAATTGGAAAAGACGCTTGTAACTTCTATGTTTAATATGAGGCTGAGTGCATTCTGATCTGGCTTTTGTTTTATGTCTTTCTTTTTAATGGTCAATGGTAGGCTTCACTTGCTCACGAACAAGCAATCTTTATTATCACCTATTGAATATTTTTTAGAACACAACCTTCCAAATTGTGCTTGTGTTTTTTCTAATTTGGTTTAAAATATTCCAATATATCGTATTAGGTAACTGCAAAGAAACTCATATCTTCCCATGAATTGCCAAGATCATTGATCGCTTCTTGTCATATGCCTGACTTAAACCTATGATGTCTTTTTATTTTTCCTATTGAATAACTTATAACCTGTAGTTTATTATTGGAAGCCTGATAACTTGATAAGTGATAGCTTGGACCACCTGTTTTGATATGCTCCCATTTGGAGGCTCATCATACAGGTTGTGCAGAAGGGATTTCTTACTAAATACTTGATTTTGCTCACTGAGAGGTTTTCCTGTCACAAAAACTATTCTCAGATATTTGCTGGTTTACTTCTGTTGCATGACATGCAGGCCGTAGCATATGATATGTCCACTGCACCAAAGGACTGCCAAGTGTCTGGATGGTATCAAGAGGCACATGAGGCCTATTCAGGTCATGCTGCAAGAGCAAAGATGTCTGTCTTGACTGAATTCACATATGATCTTGACAAGTCGAATGTCCAGACATTCGATGTTACCGCATCAGATGTAGGCATCATCAACATGGTACGACTGGACTTCACTTCGAACCATGGAAGCTCCGCGCTAACCTGCATTTACCGCATCCGGGTCCATGGTCACGAGCCAGTTTCACCAGGAATGTCGGTTTCTCAGTCCTGAGATGGGAAATGCATTTGTTTCCGTCTCTTGTAAGTGTTTTGGTTTAGGGATCTCCCTGTCCCCTTGTTAGTTTCAGCGTAGGATGTTATCATGTACACTCTGTAAAGGCAATGATTGTTTTGCTGCAATCGTCTAGCCCAATGACATCTTAGATACTAAGAGTTAGACATTATGTTTGTTCCATCAATGGATGGCAATTGCATTGTGGTTAGTAAGATTTATTTGCATATCTGTTGATGGTTGTTTGGGCTTGATCGTTTTGAAGGTGAAACAAGTGAACAACCAAGGACTTCTTGCAATTCTACTTGGAATTCTTGTCCGCTTGCAAATTGGGAACTGGCTGATGCTGGGATTGAGTGAAATCTTCCTCTAATGTTCTTGTTAACATGTTCATCGCAGTGGCGGACGCACTATTATGGCCAGCCATGGCGGCGCCATAGCTCCACCACCCCCCCTTCCCCGCGTGTAGGCGCCGAGGCCGGTGTGTGGCAGCGCGTGCGGCGTGGCGGCTGCTTCCTGGTGGCGCGCGGCGCGAGCGAGTCTTGCTGTGTGTGGCGCGAATAAAGCTGGCCTAATCAAAAATGGTCCACGTTGTCACGCAGAGAAGTAACATAGCCCATGAGGCCTGTGCGGCTGTCAGAAAATCAGATCGACATACATAACACATGTATAAAGACATACATAACACATGTATAAAGGATCAACTTGAAACATTTATTTATCATGCTAGGAAAGTGAATGATTTTAGAAGTTGTCTTGATCTTGAAAGTTTAGCGTGAAGATGGTGGAAACTGAAAAACATATGGTCTTTCCATTGGTTTATCGTCTTATTGAGCTAGCATTGCTTTTTTCTGTGGCGACGACAACTATGGAAAGAGTTTTTTCGGCTATAAAAATTATTAAGATTGATCTGTGAAATAAAATAGCTGATGATTGGCTCAATGATTTGATGATATGTTATACTGAGCGTGAAATATTCAAGGGAGTTGATGATGAAAGGATTATGAATCGGTTTCAAGCCATTAAACGGCGGAGATAGAATTTACCTTATCCTATACGACGATTTTAATGTCCAATTGGTATGTTCTATCATTGATGTTGTCTTTTAGTATATTTTGAAATATCAATTATGAATTGTAACTTATGAAAATTATGAAAATTATTAAGATTGATCTCGTGAAATAAAATAGCCGATGATTGGCTCAATGATTTGATAATATGTTATACCGAGCGTGAAATATTCAAAGGAGTTGACGATGAAAGGATTATGAATCAGTTTCAAGCCATTAAACGGCGGAGATAGAATTTACCTCATCTTATACGACGATCTTAATGCCCGATTGGTACGTTCTATTATTGATGTTTTACATTGTCTTTTAGTATATTTTGAAATATCAATTATGAATTGTAATATAGTTTTGGTCGTTTAATATATTGCTTACTTAAAGCATGTCATGTTACACTCCATCGTACAAAACCTTTAGTCCAAAAGTTCATCACAAGTGAGTTTTGATCCTAGATCCGTCACTGGTTCATCGAATCCTTCTGTCACCTCTGAGCTTGGTGGGGAGTGAATCATCTAGTTGGGTGTAGCTAGTAGCTAGCAGCATCGTTTTCTGTCCAGTGTTCTCAAATCTGAAATCGAGACCTGAGATCGTAATTTTCATATTCTGATAAATATTTATTATATCGTATTCATTCTGTTTTCATATTTCATAATATTTGATTATGTTTTATAATATTCGATTATGTTTTCTTATTTGGGGTTTTCTCTGATTCCAATTCCAAAAAATATATAAAAACGATAACTCGTTCTCTTTTCATATTTTATAATATTCGATTCTTTTTTTATTTGGAGTTATGGATTCTGATTTCAATTCAAAAACTATAAAAACGAAAATAGTAGAGATGATTTTCGTCCTTTTCTGTGTCACTTTCATCCTACTTACAAGCTGGATTTGCAGATGCCGTTGTTTAAGGTACCGTGGAATAGATTTGCCGACTCAAAAGCAATACCATACTTTGCATATTTGACATCGAAAATCTTCTAAACAAGGATCATTTTGTTGGAGAAAAATCATGGGTTCTAGTAGACTAGTGGTGATGGAAAAATTAGAACTTTTAATCGCATATAAAATAAAAATAAAATTAGAAGCTTTACCTTTAAGTAAAAAAACTAAGAAAATGGTCAATGACGAATACGCCCCTTGGTTTGTTCCCTTTTCCTCTCCGTTTACGGCGGAGCCACGGAGGCAAACGCCGGCCTTCTCCCCCGCCTCCTCGCGCGCGCTCTTCCGCCGCCGGCGAACACGCCCGGAGAGCCACGGTGTTGTGTACGCCCACCCCTCCGTCCCCATCCTAGCCATCTTTCCTGCGCGGCCGGCATCCTCGCGCGCGCGGCCGGCGGAGCAGGTTTGCGGAGAGCGCGACGCCGACGCGGGCGAGGCCTCGTTCCACCGGCCTCCTCCCGGCTCGGATCGAATCATAAGGTATCCATTCTTCTCTCTCCCGTAGCGCTCCTTCCTCCGCTCCACTTCTCGAGCCGGCGTGCCCCGTCGTGGCCGAGATGGAGATCCACACGGACTTGAAGTCTTGAATTGATTTCGTTTCCACCGATTAACCAATCCATTTTTCTTCCGGATTTCCTTTGATGCGCACTGCGGCGGCTCACAGCAATTTGGATGAACCCCCCATGCCACACGTTAGGACACGCTACAAATTTGATATACTTCCGAATGCTTATGTTGATCCTTGCACTGACCTATGCCATGTGATGTATCTTTATTTTAGCGAAGTTATGATGCTTTTGTATCTGAACAATCTTACTCTTGTGTCGCAGAAATGGCCGGAAAAGGGAGCTATGTTCCGCCTCAGTATATACCTTTATATGGCCTGGATACTGAGGAGGATCGTGCTCCTGAGGACGAGAATGATGCCGCACGCCACAAGTTAAGCCGGGATCCTACACAATGGTCTTCAGGCATCTGTGCTTGTTTTGATGATCCACAGAGCTGTATGCTACTCTCTGACCTGTGACTCCTTGATTTCAGAAGGAAAGATAAAAGGTGCTATTTGGTTGCATGGTAGGATATGCATAAGAAAATAAGCATTAAACTGTACATAGTTACCTAGTTAGTATTATCATTATGCTATTATCAGGTTTATCATACTGCGAAGCATGTCATGTGTGAAGGATAAGTTGGTCGGGTTAGGTATTTTGTATAGTCAATTTGCCTAAGTGGTATTTATGCCACTGGAAGCCTGCAATGCAAAGTAGCCATTTTATTGCCTAACCACCTAATAGTTCTGTTTCGTTATACACCAGTCTTGAGTGGCCTATTGTAGTATTGGTTTACTTTTTAGCACATTCAGGGATATCTCAAAAAGTACCAACACGGAAGCTTTATCAGAAAATATGTAATGCTGAAAGGTCCCTTCACTTTGAAGAACAGGAGAACTATTCTTATACCCTCACATTTTCTGATGATTTTTGTAGGTTGTATTGGTGCAACCTGTCCTTGCTTCCTTTTTGGAAGGAATGCACAGTTCTTGGGATCTGGAACTCTTGCTGGATCATGCACTACACATTGCATGCTTTGGGGCCTTCTTACGAGTCTTTGCTGTGTGTTTACTGGGGGCCTTGTATTAGCAGTTCCAGGGTCTGCTGTTGCTTGTTATGCTTGTGGATATCGACAAGCACTAAGAGCAAAGTACAATCTTCCGGTACGAGTTTTAACTTACTCTTTTCAGGCTTTTGACATTTCTTGGATGTTACTGGTTACAGGTTTTAGTCTTAGTAGTCAGTAGAGGCAGTTTTCTCATGATATATTATTATAAATGCATGATATTTCCATACTGCACAATTTAATCTTGTGGTGAAATTTTTTTCATAGTTAAACTTAAGTTGAATCTAAAATTTACCATAGACATGTAAGGACTGCATATAAGTCAATCCTCCTTCCACTGTTGCTAGCAGTCTAGCAATTTGAGCTCTGCCATGGTGTCATGTCTATCAAATTATGTTCTTTTCCAAGCAGTGAAGTAAGTGAATGGAATCTTTTACTGTCTATTGAAACATGACATTTGGTTGCTGGTTTCAGTGTCTCGTATATAATTTGATTCAGCTACACAGGTGATGATCAAATTGTTAATCTCAATAGGAGCCAATCTAGGCTTCCACATGACTATGATTTTGTGTGAATGAGTTGTTGATGCATTGTTCATAAATCTACAGTAAAGCTTAGTAAATTTATGTTTTAGTTGCATGTATCTGGAACTGGATGCTTTGAAAGCTTAAAAGAGCAGGAGCTGGGATAAAGGGATCTGTATGCAACTGGCTAAATTTGATAGGATACCACATCACTAGGGCTACATTGTTGTTGAGACATAGTGAGTCTAGTTTTAATTGATTCTAACAGGTTCATTTCAAATACTTTCTTTTGCAGGAAGCACCATGTGGCGATTTAACGACACACTTATTCTGTCACTTGTGTGCTATCTGTCAAGAGTACAGGGAGATCCGCGAGAGGACAGACAACGGCTCCTCCTCAGCTCCTACCGTCACGCCGCCTCCAATGCAGACAATGGATGAGCTTTGAATGGACATATGGAATGGAAATATGGAATATAAGATGAACGCTTCTCTATCTGAACTCTGACAAATCTTTGGTTGTTGCTGCTTGCGAGTGTTTGTTACATCTTTGATTGTGCTTCCACGGGTACTACTACGAGGCTGGTTCCGTAGAGTTGTTGTAAAGATGATTTTTCGACAAAATGAGCAAATCAGACAGTTTGCGAGTGTAGCTGTATCATTGAACTGTAGAACCATTGTTACATGTAACAATTCTTTTTTCATATATTGGAATATGATGACAAAGGTAAAGAACACAGTTATTGCCCAATGCCTCAGTTTCTCTCTCATATCCTGAGGCTTGTAGTAATATCTCCTCTGGGCACTCCTAATACAGAAACTATCTATAGTTTCTATACTTTGAAGACTACAATAAGAAATCATCCTCTCCAATGCATATTCATTGATAGTAGTTCCTACACATTAAAAAATTAAATATGCAACATAAAAAGGTTTTGATCGTTTGTGGCAACACAAACACATCACAATCTGGATCTTGCCGGCGATGGCGCCGCCCCTGGCCGTCCTTCCTCGCTCGTCGTGCTCGACCTCCAGGCCGACCGCTGGGAGGACATGCCGCCCGGCATGCTCGCTGGCTGGAAGGGCTACGGGAGCAACGAATGGCGCACGAGATCTGAACGACACCACGCTTCCATTCCAACGGGAGTTTCCTGCGCTTTGATACTTGGGAAGACTCGAAACAATTTCTTCAGTTTTTCCTCTCTCTTTAATAAATGTGATGCCACATCAGCAAAACTTAATAAATAAGAGGGTATTAAATAGGGATAGAAACTATGGTAAAATCTGCATTGGAAGTGCTCTAATATGATGACTCATAGTCTCAGTTCGGCTGAAGCTGACGTCGGCTTGGAAAACATGGTAGATCATCAGAATATTAATTAAGTAATAACTTTTATAAATTTAAAATTTTAATCTTTTTAAGTATACACCATTTAGCAAGTTTAGGAAACTGTGATCACGGTAAACAAGGGATTAGTAAAATCCAACTTGTTTTCGAACTCAGCCTAAACCAACCTAAGGCCTGTTTGGAACAAGAAGAAATGTGTTAAAATTCCCTACAGTTTTGAATTGTTTCATGTGAAATTCACTCCTTCAACACGGGCTAAAACTGATTGGTACAGATCATTTGAGCCATCTATTGAATATACCAAATTACTGATTACATAAATACTCTCACCGTCACTATTGATTTTTTTCTAATTAAACCTTTTAAGTTGGATTAAATTTATTAAAAATTAGCAATATCTATAACATCAAATTAATTTTATTAAAACTAATATTTAATATATTTTGATAGTATGTTTGTTTTGTGTTGAAAATATAGTTTTCTATAAATATATAATTTGAAACGGAGGTAATACAAAGTTTGCATGGGAATTACAAACTGAAATTACTTCGGCAAATACAGATTCACAAATGACAACTGGGCAAATTATTTTGTTCCTAAATCCCTTATTCAATTATGTTGGTTTATTCAGCAAGAGGATTGACCACATGCCCAAGAAACAGCACGGCGCCGGTGATCTCCTCGACGACGGCGAACAAGAACGGCCGGTCGGCGACGAAGTCCACCGGCGGCCGTGCGCTTCCGCACTGCTGCATAATCACGGCGGTGGCGGCGGCGGCCACGGTGCCGAGCTCGTCCACCTCGATGGTGGCCTGATGATACACTCCGGCGATGAAGAGCCCGTCCCCACCGGTCACCATGCCGGAGAAGTCGCCGCCGCCGAAAGCTCGGGTCACGCCCAGTTTCTTCATCTCCGGCAACGCCTCGAACTTGAACGAGAACTTGAACTTGGGGACCATGAGCCGCCTGACCGGAGCCTTCGCCGCCGGCGTGTGCTTCTTGATGAACTCCGGCGTGGTCACGGCCATTTCGTAGAGATCGGCGAGCTTGAGTGCGCCGTTGCTGTCGGGGAGGAGTAGGAGCATGTAGAATGCGGCTCTGGGCACGCCGTAGCCGTCGCCGTCGTTCTTGTAGGGGAGCTTGAGCGCCCTGAAGCCGGGGAAGGCGGCGACGTGCCGCTCGAACGGGATCACCGTCCTCATGAACGGCGCGCGCACGGCGCCGCCGTCGAGGAGGTGGAACGGCGCTTGGAAGGTCGCCGACGGGTCGAACGGCAGCGACCACGTCCCCTTGAAGTAGACCGCATTGGCGAGGACGACCACCGTGGAGGAGTCGACGGAGCCGGGAGGGAGGACGTCGCGGATGAGCCCTCTCGTCGCGTCGGACACGAAGGCGTTGATTCGCTCCCGTGCCTGGTCTGCCTGGGTGGAGAAGTCCGCGGGCTCCGCCACGGCGGCGTAGCGCGACGACGCGGCGTCCATGAACTCCGGCGTGAGCGAGCGGCCGCGCTCCACCCACACGCCGCAGGCGAAGGACGTCTGCGGGAGGTTGCGGAGCCTCCCGACCAGCCGCGTCGTCGCCGAGCGGTGAAGCTCGGCGAGCGAAGATGACCCGAGGAAGTCTAGGAGCTCCCGCTGCGTCTCGCCCCGCGCGCCGTCGGCCACCAGCGCGAGCGCCGCGTGGAAGGACAGCGGCGAGACGATGAAGTTGCGCCCCTCGCCGTCCGCCGCCGCCCTGCAGCCGACCTCCCTCGCGAGAGGCAGGCACGACACCTTCGCGTCCGCGTCGCTGCCAGCCTCCGCCATCGCAGGAGCCACGTCGCCTGAGAGAACGTTCCGCACACCATCGCCTCCCACCGCCCGGCAGGAGAACGCCTCACCGGCGGTGAGCGCCATGGGCACGCGGTCCCAGGAGAAAGGACAAGGAGGCGGTGGCGCAAACTCGGGCGAGTCGTGGCGCTGCACCACATGCTCGGCCCGGTGCGCCCAGGGATGCGGCGCGGCGAACGCGAGCCCTATCCCGAGCCGAGGCCCGCCGGACCGGAAGCTAAGGACCTGACAGGAGCCCAGCTCGCCGCCACCAACAAGGTTCGCCACGCCGTCGTGTTCAGCAGCGTCGACGTTGGCCGCGCGTGGCACGGCAGGCGTCCGGTTAACGCCGGCCTCCGGGAAGCGGTAAGGGTGGTGGCAACGGCCTCGGGCCCGGCCCTGGCCGTCACGGCGCTGAGCTGCGGCGTCGTGGCCCATGAGAATACGGAGATGGAAGTGAAACAAGCAGGGGATTGATCAGATACGCGCGTGGAAGAAGAGTAGTCTGAAAGAGGGGATTCTAAACTTTCGATTGCTTCCATGCCAGTTAACATATGATATATAACTTCATAAACATATAAACATATAAGTTCGAATTTAAATTTTACAAGTTGTAAAAAAACAAAATAAAATATAACTAGTTAACATATACTCACAGTCATTTATTTTTTAAAAAGTTAAATTTGATTTTTATGAAGTGATGTGTCATATTGTTAATTTATTTTAAAAAAACTTTATAACTATTTCAATACCATATAAATAACGAGAGTCCCCTCCAAAATGTATAATAGTTTTCAGTAGTTTGATTCATTGATCGGATATGTTCCGTGAGCTAGTGAACAAAGATAGGTTCTCAAGTCAACGGCCAGGTGACCAATCACGCTTTGACTCTGAGCGAGTTGACCAACACCAGACGGTTCATGTTCTAGGTACGCGTAGTTGCTTGGAATCTTGATGCATTTTGGTTAGCTAGATAATTGAGTCTAGAGCACAGAGCAAAATGGCCCAAGTAGAAGCTACACCATGTAGATTCATCTAAAGGAAGCACCGCAGCTATAATGATGTAGGTTCAAATTTCAAATTCCACAATATTACACGTACGTGAGTGCATTTTGAATGAGAAGACATGAGGTTAGAAGCTTACCATTAACCTTTGTTTCTTTTAGTGTTGTAGAATGAGCATACAAGATTCGAACGGCCGGACTTACCAGCCATTTGAACAATATTTTTCTTTCATAATAAATCTCAGTCGGTTTATTTTATCAGCTGACTTATAGGACCAGCCGAACATCCTGTAGCGGTTAATTGAAATACGAACGATTAATTAAAACTATCTAATTATTTAACGTTTACACTAATATCAATATATCTAATAATTTGCACTACAACAAAAACTCGACAACATATCTGTGTGTGTGTGAAGTGGTTCGTCTCTAACACAAATATATGTGTGGACCGTGGTTGAGGAAAAGTACACATGTTACGTGAGCTAGTGAACAACATATGAACAATAGAGAAGACGTTTATCTATGTGGTCATGCTTTGACTCCGAACGAGTTTACTAACATCTAGCGATGACTTCGATCCGAGTGAGTTTACTAACATTTAGTGATGGAGCCAGCGACGTCATCAAGCTCGAACGACTAATAATGTTTCTCGATAATGGACCAATTTTTACTCGCGTCAACGATAGTTGGTAGTGAAGATATGTTAGCGGCGAAGCTCAAGCAGTCGTCCGATTTGCCAGAAGTTGTCTCCGCCGCTGCTAACACGAGGCGGTTATCAGCTCATGGCTGGAATGCCAACTAAGCTAATGTATTTGGGATTAATTTACTCACGGAATAGGGATGCATTTTGTATTAGGTAGACTCTTCACATAGTAAAATGCCATAGCTCACAACGCAGCTAATATTACATTTTGTATTAGGCAGACACAATGCATATTTTTTATCATCTGATACCCCTTATAACACGCACACACATGATTATGCTTTTATTATGAACATGTGATGTTTTTAGATTTACCGTTGATGAAGATTAATAAGAGTGTGTAATGTTTTAGATTTATCGTTGACTTTCGTCTCTTTGGATGAGTTAGGGTCTTTGATGAGGCGCACTCTTGGACACGCTTGTTGTAATAAGAAACGAGCATAGTCTGAAATTATTACACGAGCATAGTTTGAAACTACTTCATCCATTCTAATCATAGGGCAGTTTAGCAGATGAAATATGGAATACATAACATATAAAAATAAATAGTCGACAAAATTTTGCTTGTACCTATTGCTTTAGCTCCTTCTAGCATGTATAGTCATAGAGACTTGACTTTGCTCATCACGTTTTTCTTTCGCAGCTCTTTTCTGAGTTTTTGGTTAAGGTAGAAAGGAGAAGACTACGATGTCTTTTAATAAATGAGATGTGGTTATAAGTGAAAGGATGGTCAGAGTATAATGAAAAGAAATTTGAATGATAAGTTATCGATGGGATATGCGTTACTGTAGAAGTCCTTTAGAACAAATTTCAAACACTGGAAGTGCTTCTATTTTGGAACCACGAAATCAAATGCTAGAAGTACAATGCCCTTGAAAACGCAGTGAAATCAACAGAAGATTAACAGTACACCGTGCAGAGGTCAGGGCTTAGAGAAAACAAATTCATCAAGTCGAACTGTTAGAACCCAAATGTAACTGGCACCAAAGGTTACACACTTACGGCAGGCTTCGATGAACATAAATAATAATTTGGGTGGGTCTGTATACGGTTGGCACAACAGTAGCAGGAGACTAGAACACAACCGTGTCGAGCATGGTACCTAAGGTCTGAACTATGTTTGACGACATCAAATTTGAGACATGCTCTTCCAAGTGCTTCTTGGCATCCTGCCGCCCCACATTGGCAATCGCTAGTTTCTCAGGTGGCAGCTCATCCTCCTCCTGCACTGCCTTGTTGTATTTGATGGCTAGGTTCAGCATTTCCTGCATGTGAGAACACAGATGTAAGTACTTAGTAGCTAACAAGTACAAAAGTTTGCAACATGAATTAAAAGGGTGTTCTGAAGGATCATCTATGATAAGGTTGAAAGTAGAGTACCACACACCTGAACAGTCTGCTCGTTCGTTTTCGAATGAGTGTCAAACCTCTTCAAAATCAATCCATCGGTCCATTTCTTTTTGTGTAAGTTAAGCAACATTTTCTCCTCCAGTTCATTTTTGCGGTAATTGATTGCAATGGAGTAGTAGTGTCTGTTCAGCCCGTGAATAAGAGCCTTACAACACAAAGAAGTTTGAATCAAATATAGAAAACGGATAGAGCAAAAGCTCATTGGTAACATATATTAATAATAACGAGAACTTACCTGAATAGATGGTTTGTTTAGGTGCCCAACATTTGATGTTGTCTGTCGTGGTTCCTGGCCAAGCATCATGGTCTGAGGATTAATGAGACGAAATGCATCAATGACCACCTTCCCCTTGACACTCTGGATTGGGTCTATCACAACTGCAACAGCCCTGGGATTTAAAGCTTCAAAACTCTGCACAAATCAATTAAGCTGTTAGGCATACTCATATTACTTAAAATACGCATGTTCACATAAAAAAAATATGCGTCAGCATATTTTGCAAACAAATTAAGCTTTAAGCCTTGGAAGACTTGACAAACCACCACCTAGTATTCTTGAACTTGTATGTTTTCTGATCTTATCCCAGATTAGGCATAAGATACATGCTGTTTACCAGATATGCATCAGCGCCAACGAGTAGTGAATAGAAGCTCGAGGTAGATTTGAAACATGGTCAGTCAATTTCGGAGCAAGGACCATCCTTGCAGGCCCAGTTACCACAGATATAGACATATAGCTACTTATTGACAATGGGATTAGCACGAGAAACAAGGAGGTATACCAAATGTATGCCACCCAATTCAATTTATCAAATTATTTCTTGATATTTGATTAACTGACATGCTGCATGCAGTGCCACATGTTTGGACGCATGAATTGTCTCCATTTGTCAAACTAAATGCTCCTTTTAACAAAGCTTATAACAAGGTAGAATAAGCATGCACCTGCTGAGTGTTGATATCAACACCTGAAAGCCAACAGCCAAATCCAGGATGGGAGTGATACCAGCCCACCACCATTTCTGGTCTGTAAAGATAACACAAGTGGCAACAAAATTATTTTAAACAGCCTAAAAACAATGAAGTAATTAAAATTAAATAATTCTAGATCATCAGACAGAGTGTTGATAAAAGAAAACATATATAAGACTATGGCCAGTATTACTATGCAAATGATTTTCTAGCACTTGGGAATAACATATCCTAGAAATGCATCAACACTGAGAAGAACTTCATTTAGATTTTGTCTTCCTTAAGCAGTTTCTAAAATATTCCTCTAGCATAACAAACAGGTAGATTTAGTAACCAAAAGCGGGTTCTACTATCTTATTTACTACAAGAATTAGGACATAAGATGTATGAAAGGTGTTGACAGCTGCTATGTTACTTGACTTACTTCCCCACTTGTTTGCTAGGTACATAATATCAGCCATAGAACTATGATGCACCGACATTGATATGGCGTCAACAATGATAAAGTGGTGAACCAATGGGCCAGTTCAACAACGATAAGGATGACATTGTTACTAATGCATTATATAACACAACTGGTAGGTTTAGCTGTTACTAAACAGAAAGTTTATGCTATGTGTTCAAATAGAAACAAAGACCTATCTCTAGCACCGATTCAATCACTATATATTCTCAAACTTTATTCAAATTGTCCAAGTCTGCTTTGGTAGAAAGTTTGTCAACTACCCAAAGGATTTGCTTAGAACATCTCAAGAAAGTAAAATTCCCATTTTCATGGACAGGTCAGACCTAGTTATCAGAATAGTTATTAAAGCAGCCAACAGACATGCTTACACATCATGGGACCATAATTAGGAAACTATAGGCATGGTTGTTAGGGCGGTAAGGCGGCCCCGCACTGCCTAATCGCCTTAGCGATAAGGCGTAAGGCGAGGAGACGCCTTGCGTGCTACAGAGAAAGGGGGCCTAGGGACGAAGAGAGGAGTGGATTTCATGTACAGAACAGTAGGGGATGCTGGGGAGGGGAGAATAGAAGAGAACACAGCATGAGGAGAAGCAGACAAGATCACCATAGCAGAGCAGTAGTTGAAGAAATAGATTGCCAGAACAGAACACCACAGGAAGGAGCATCAGAGAAAGGAGCAGAGCAGAGGAAAGTGTAGGAACGTAGCAGAGTACAGGGTGGAAGGGAGAGGAGACAGGGGAGAAACGAGGATGATGGCGCATAAGCAGGTGAGTTGCTGCCAGGGGATGCGATCGCTGCCTACTCGACTTGAGCGGCCCTCTCCTTCGTCCCTTTCTCTAATCTGGTGGGGTTTGCTGTGATACGGCTCTTCTCCCCCCAAATATTGGCGCCCCTAACAGTTCCTTCACGCATAGTGGGGCCACCACACCAATTTTTCGCGTGCTTGACCGGCAAAATCTGCGCCAGATCGCCTTTATCCGCCATAGGGCCTCAGGACGCAATCATGATGCCTTGACGATGCCTTGGACATAAGGCGGACACCATATGCGATATGGTAAGGCAGTGCAGACACCTTGACGTCTGCCAGAGCCTTGCCGCCATAGCGACGCTATAGCGACACCTTAATAACCATGACTATAGGACTGTAATCCTTCAGAAGAATTGCATTGAGACCTTGATTCTCTTCACATGAATGTGTGGATGCATCAAAGAGCAAGAAACACAACTAATTATAGAGATTTTACCAACAATGGATTATACTTTTGCTTCCAAATTCAAGCATGCAGTCTACGAACTGACTTGTGATGACAGCACAAAGCCCATAAAAATGCAGAAAACGGCAATTTAGTTATTATCATGAAACAAGTACACAATAAAAAAATGCGCTAGGCATAAATGAGCTGCCCCAAACTGCTCTATGACTATGAACAAGTAGATATTTCCCAAGTCAGTTGAGCCAAGTGTTCTAATGGGAAGGTTTTTGGTTGTGTGCCTGCTGGCAGAGGCGGGAGATGTAATCCATTTCCATTATCTAAAAAAAGGACCAACGTTTACAAAATTAACACATGTATACACAAAACCATCTACACCAATCTGAAGGGGAAATCGTACCATAATACTGTAACATGTATCGAGATCAGGTCTAAGTGCCCTGAAGAGGGGGGGGGGCAATCCTGCGCAAGATTAATCAAGCAAGCGCACCAAATCTGAACAAGGGAGAGAAAGGGAACCAAACAGATCCGCCGTTTTTTAGATCGCGGCGGGGCAGGGGCGTACCTCCCGGTCTGCTTGAGCATGTCGAGCATGTTGGTCTGGAACACGTGGTCGACGGCCTCGACGCTGACCCCCGTCCCGCTCTGCGGCATGGCGAAGACGTCGACCACCCTGACGGTGTAGTCGTCGACGAACTCCCCGAGCATCAGCCCCATCACCTCCATCGGCACGCCGGCCCGCCCTGCGCGCACACCGAACCCGCGTGAGCGAGCAACGAAACCCTAACTCCCATACCCTAGGTGTGCCGGGAGGAAAGGACTGACCGTGCTTGAGCATCTTGAGGAGGGCGAGGGAGGAGATGTAGACCTGCTCGGAGGAGTCGAGCAGCGGCGAGTCCGTCGGCGGCTGCCCCATCCCCGACGCCCCGAAGATCCGCTGCAGCCGCTCCATGGCGTCGCTTGCTTCGCAGAGAGGAGAGAGTAAGAGGCCAGGAAGAGAGGCGGCGGCTGCGATTCGTGCTCTGCCGCTTCGGTGTGGAGTTGGAAACGAAGACGGCCGCGGTTTCTTTCTTCCAGAGCACGGCTTTTCGTGGGCCTATCGTTTGTTTGGGCTCGGGCTTATTCTTGTGGGCCCGTGGTACTACTGGTAGAATGTAAGCAGACCAATCCATGAACCCATTTATATGTTACTAGCAAAATGTTCGTGCGTTGTAACGGAACGATGACGCAAGGAGGAAAGTAGGCGGAGGGCGAAGGTCCAGGCGGCGGCGTGGGAGCTCCAAGAGACGACGGAGGGAGGGGCGCACGCGCGACGCGAGGCACGGCGCGGATGGGGACGGAAGAGAGAGACGTAGGAGATCTTTTTTGTCATCCAAGCCCTCCCTTTCTTTTTAACATTGGGATTGCGGGTTAATTTTATAAACACTTAAGGGGTTTTCTACAAAATAACCAGACGAACGAAAATTTTGGATAGAAACAATACTTGCTTTATAGATAGTTATATATATACATATATATAACTTTGAAAGCAAGTGTATCTTCAACTTTATGTACTACTGGACCTTGATTAAGAAATAGTATCAAATAGACATTTAGTGTAAGTTAATTTAATTTCACCAAATTAAGTCAAAAATATAATGAAAATAAATATTGACTTACTGATACTTTAAACTGATTAGAAATTTGGTAAAAGTTTAAAATATTTATGACTCGGATATTAGTTAGAAAAGTATATTAATGAGTAGGAAAAGTTGCATGTATATCGACGACGGCGTTCTAGCTCATGCGTGCAGCGTGTGCTCAGCTGCCGCTTAGGGCAATGCACGGCGACGCAAGAGGCGCGTAAGTCGGGTTTGCGAAGGTAAGGAAAGTGAGGCAACAATGGAGCGAGAGGTTATACGGATCGAAAATTTGATAGATTTGGACGAAAAAAATGATTTGATGATCGAAAAGTTATAGATTTTTAAGTAGTTAAGATAAGCTCTATTGTATATATAATTGGATTTTTTTAAAAAATAGCCAGGTGAATTACGAGTTAATTTCGAAAAAACTCAAGGGGTTTTCTGCAAAATAGCTAGGCAAAATAAAATTTGGGTAGAAACACTATTTGCTTTATAGATAGTTATAGAAATATCATTTATAGGTTAAATAAGTGGTACCATGTAGATTTTTACGTCACTAGCAAAATGTCCGTGCGTTGCAACGGGACGACGATGCAGGGAGGGAAGCACGCGAAGGGCGAAGGTCCAGGTGGCGGCGCGGGAGCTCCGAGCGGCGACGGGAGGGAAGGGCGCGGGGCGTGGCGTGAGGCGTGGCGTGGGGCATGGCGCGGATAAGGACAAAAGAGAAACACAAGAGGTTTTTTTCATTCAAGCCCTCCCTTTTTTTAAGCATTGGGACTATAGGTTAATTTTATAAACACTCAAGGAGTTTTCTGCAAAATAACCCCTTTTTCTTCTTTAACTAGGTTTTTTAAATAGCCAAGCGGGATGTGGGTTAATTTTGGAAAAACTCAAGGGGTTTTTTGTAAAATAGCCAGGCAAAATAAAATTTGGATAGAAGCTTTATACATAGTTATATATATATATAGTAAAATGTCTGTGCGTTGTAACGGGACGATGATGCAGGGAGGAAAGCAGGCGCACGACGAAGGTCCAGCGCGGCGCGGGAGCTTCAAGGTGCGGTTTGGATGAGGACAGAAGATAGGGACGCAGGAGGTCTTTTTTCATCCAAGCCCTCTCTTTGTTGGAAAACTGCAGGTTAATTTTATAAACAGTCAAGGAGTTTCTGCAAAATAACTCTTTTTCTTCTTTAATTGGGTTTTTTAAATAGCCAGATGGACTGCGGGTTAATTTTGAAAAAACTTAAGGGATTTTCTGTAAAATAGCCAGGCAACAGGAGGTTTTTTTTATCCAAGCCATCTCTTTCTTTTCAACATTAGGACTGTAGGTTAATTTTATAACCGTTAAGGGTTTTCGCAAAATAATCTTTTTAATTGAGTTTTTAAAATAACCAAACGGATCGGGTTAATTTTGAAAAAACTCAAAGGTTTTCTGTAAAATAGTCCAACAAAATAAAAATTAGATGAAAACATTATTTATTTTATAGACAGTTATAGATTATAGATATCTCGACTCGACTTATCATCTAGGATAGGATCAAGTGAGTCGACCCATAAATTCATTTATAGCCTAAATTAAGTGACTAAATTAAGAGCTTACCGTTAGGATACAAGTGGGTAAATGGGTGGACCTGTGAATCCACTTTAAATTGGTAGATAACTCATGTGTCAATCTGTGAGTTATTCACTAATTTTGTTTATAAGTAGATTGGGTCTCCCAATTGCAACCCTAAGTCTACTGGGTCTCGGTCATCTGTGCCATTTTCCCCAACCAAGCCAAACTCTTCTTCCTGTCAAAAAAAAAAAGAAAAAAAATTGCTTATTAGTATCCCCGTTCTTGTCTGGCAAAAAGAACATCCCCGCAAAGAAAAAAAAAGTTCAGGCGGAAAACTACCATGGCAAACGAACGAAAAACAAGACGACGACGATCGAAGTGACTTTATATGAGATCAATGTAGCAACAAAGAGGCAAATACTGAATGATTTTCTTTGAAATGGAGTGTTGCCAAATTTCTGGAAGCTAAACCATCCTGTTCGAGCAGCCAGTACTAGAAGTCATACAACAAAGCATTCATTCAAATCTGTTAGACTGAATATCCATCCGCACCACCTCCGCTAAACTTCAATCAGAGGCAATGCGAGGTAATAAAGCTACAGGTACGAAAAAAATTAGCCTCTCAAGTCTGACAAAACACGGTAACTACTGATCTCGGGGATTTTCTACCAGGTTGCTCGCTTGTTAGTGCACTTGCAACCACCTATACAGCCCAATGGCTGCTGCCCTTAGTTCTTCTGTGGGGGTGACTTTGGCCTGAGGCCCTCAATCTCAGGTGTCGTCACAACTAGATGGGGAGCCTCAGGAGGAGGATTTCGTCCACCGCCTCCCTGCCATACTTTCCCATCCTTGTCCGCAAAGTTCTTGATATACGCCTGCAAGAAAGAATGTGAAAACTCCTTGCTCGGGTACGCGCGCATAAAGTTGGGCTTTCAGCTTTGTTTACCTCTTTGTTGAAGTTGGAATATGATAAACCTTTCCCGAGAGTAAGCCAACCCGGACGAATGTTGTGATCCTCTCCAAAGAGTTCAAGGCGCCTCTTTCCAAGAGCGAAATGCTCAATTATTCTGTACATGTCTTCAGGCTTTTTAGTTGAGCCTGTATGATAAGGCAAACAGTTTCAGGCATCAGTACACAAATTTCATTTGTTGCTAACCATACTCAACAAAAAACAGTATGCTTAGGAATATGCACTATTCAAAAGGGGCTATACTTTAAAATACAGAAACGTGGAGAATTAAATACCCAAGTTGCATTCTAGAGAATCAACAGATGAGAACATAATCTGTACAATAAAATGGGAAGAAAATTCGAAAATTGTTCTGTGCATAAACAAATGAATGGCTAGCAAAACCAACAAGAGAAGTTCATCTGCTAATGGGTATTGTGAAAGGCAACAAAATCATGCATAACGAATAGTAGATAACAGAACAATTTAGTGACAGCACCTGAAAAATATGAAATTACATATGAAGGGACAAGAACATAATTATTCATAAAGGTGTGCCATACTGACATTGTCAAAGGAAATAATGGCGTAGACTGTACACGTAAAGCCTTGTGCCACAAAGCATATGTGAAGAATAGGCATATCGAAAATAGAACATAAGAAACAATACCATCGGTTGGTTCTTCAGCTATTATTATATCTGTGTCAATATTCGCGTGGATAACATGTCCATCAGTGCTACGTCGCACTGTTCCTTTTATACCCATCAAGCAATGCTCCTGGATAAAGAAAAGAGTGAAACTTCACGAGCAAGACAAAGAAAAAATGAGGTAAAAACAGAAGATAGATGTTCTGGAGAATAAAGTATTGAAGACAAGTATAACACTACCTTTGAGTGTTGCAGTATTGTATGAGAGTCATGCCGCAGACTGGGTGTTGCATTTTTCTTGTTGGTTTTTACCCAGCAAACATCCTCACATCTACGAAATCCCCACTGGACAAAGACAAGCTTCAGTCAGGATCCATTTCATCCACAGGTTGATTTTTTTATTAAAAAAGCTAGGTGCAATCATTTACAGATCTGGATATCCAAGGAAAAGTGGGGTTTATGCAAAGTGAAGTTTGAGAAGAAACTATCCAGAAGCAACCATAAACACGTGAACGAAACATAAGATGTTTATCATTTTTGTAGCGGACAACAGAAGCCTGGATGGCCTTACTACAAAGAATAATTGCACAACTATTAAAATCCACCTCACCTTCTTTATGCATTGACGGCCCTGCTCAAGGCCTACACCATCACCAACCCAAAGGAAGACAAAAGAGGGAGTATCTGCTATAGCCTGTATGATCATAAAATGCATTGAAGCACATTAATAGTATGCATAAATTGAACACCAAAAGAAGACTTCAGATCCAAAACCGAAAGAATGAAACAACTAAACAAAGAGAGCAACCTCAATCTTTAAATTCATAATCTCCTCAGCATTCCAATACTCAATGTGATCTGTGATTCCTGGTGCCCGGTGAACATACTCCTCCCATGGAGGATCCACAAGAATAACATCAAACTTTGTACCAAAAAATTCTGGAGAAAGAACATGTTGCTTCAGATCACACTTATAATACATTGGTGGTGAAGCAGAATTGGCAACAATTTCATCTTTCCTCTGTATGAGTTCTCTCAATTTTGGATAGTCCTCTGCTACACTTGTAAGATCCAGTTCTCTAATGAAATTTTGAGGTCGCATGCCAGTGTCCACAAAGTTCTGTGAGTAATCATTCTGCTCACCCCTTGAAGGAGCTTTTCTGGTTGGCCCACTGTTTCTGTGTGGCGTCCAACCACCACCAGCAGGCGGTTTGTCATGTGTCATTTCACGACTTTGCGTGCCTAATTGATGGAAACTCAATCCAGACACATTTGTTGGAGCACCTATTCCAGAGCCAATTTGGTTTAGGTGAATATTATGACCAGGTCCAGCTCCCATACTTGGAGTGAATCTATGTTCAGCAGCAACTGGAGGAACGGGAAGGTTGGGTGGAACAGAGAGCATATTCACATCAACACCTCGTGCCCCAGGCCACACAAGAGGCCCAGGGAATGGCGGCACAAAAACACCAGGTAGAAGAGGGCCTGGAGAGTGGGGAATATTTGGCCCAATATGTTGCATTGGTCCTGGTGGCAGACCAAGAGGACCAAAAGGAGGGGGTATAATTGGTAATGTGCCTCCAACTCTTTGAGAATCCCTGCTATTTGGTCTACCCCTTCCTCCTCTCGAGGATCTATCACCTTTAGGACCTTGTTGAGGAAATTGAGAAATCGTGCTGGTACTACCACTTTGATCTGCTTCAGGATTGGCGCATTTATCATCATTTGTTCCAGGTGTTGCATCCCGATGAGCTCCCAGATCATATCTTCTTCCAGAAACAGAGCCCTCTCGTCCAAAATCAAGATTGTTATTTGGTCGGATCTCTATTGAATCAGAACTGTCATACCGACCTCCATAGGTTGAAGAACCTCTAATACTTTCAGATCTACCCCTAGAATCTCGCCGGTAACCAGCTCGCCCATGGAAACTCCCACCATCTAGTCTCTCCTGTGCATTCTTCCATTCAGAATCATTTGCCTCCTTAGAATCTTGCCACTGACGATTCCTCACATAGTCCTTAGATCCTTCAGGCTCCCGTGTTTTGTCGGTCCAGTTTCTGTCCCTTCCGCTGACTAATTTGTCATCTCTGTGGACATCCACTCTTGAGTTATCTCCTGTACCATTCCTTCTTTCACTATCCAAGTCTAGCTGGCGTTGAGCATAGTCACTTTTTGCAACTCCATCATGCAAAATATCTTTTATCTCTACAGCTTTATCCTGCCTAACATCTCTTAACACATGCAATTCAGTTTCATGACTTCTATCCACTGATCTGCTATTGTCAACAACATTCTCCCCCATGGTCAAACCCTTCCTCTTATTGCGATCACACCTTTCTTCCTTGCAATCAGTCTCAGAGCCATATGTTCTTGATGAGTCCCAATCATTCTCGGCATCTCTTTCCTTGTTCCTATTGGAGTCCTTATCCTTGGAATCAGGACTTCTCCTTGGAATTTTTGGTGATCGTGAGTCCATTCTCAGATGATAGTCAGCCAACTGCAAGAATGCAAATATTGCTATCCCTCCTCCGAAGAATACAACTGATCTCAGAAACCTTTGGCTAAACTTCAGGTTTCACTACATAAATCTGAATAATACAACTGATCTCAGAAACCATTGGCTAAAAACTCCAGGTTTCACTACATAAAACAGTGGTAAAATATATCATATTTACAGCACATAATAGCATTACAGAATGTATGTACCAGACAAGTGAGCTTGTGATAAAGAAGTAAAGGCCTAATTGAAACAAGGTCTTCAATGCAAAGGAAGGATATCGAAACATCTTTTTTCATGGAAACAAGGCTTACTTTCAAACCCCAAAAGATAGTATACTGTGATATAGTAGTACACATCTACTCGTAGTACAATGGGTTGGGTTATATACAGCACTGTATATATGTCAAATAAGGTGCAAAACCGGAGCAAGATCTAAAATTAAGGTGGAGTTTAGTAAGAGTCTGTAACCACAAACGGTAATTATAGGAAGAAATTGTCTGGTTACCAGTTCCTTTAATTTGTGTTTGGAAGGAATACATTGTTTGGTTACCATTCCTTTATTGTGTTTGGAAGGAATTTATGTAAATTTTGGGCATGAAGGTGATGTGCATGCACGGTTTCAGGTTTGAATGAATCAAATTTTGAGATTATGTACATGCTGTACAGAATTACAAATGTGTAGATACGCATGAACAGAAAATTTGAAAAACATCAACAGAGAGAAGAAATTACTCTGATTTCTTCCCTGATATTCTTTACAAGAACATGAATCACCCAGTAAAAAAATTAACGATTTATTAGTCAGGAACCTGTGGGATCCAGTCGTCAGGAAGGAACTCCGGGAGGCGGCGACGCCCGCTGGTTTGGGGAGGGGAGGGGAGGCGGCGGACCGGCAGCGCGCCGGCCTTGCCGAGGGGTGGCCAAGCTCCAGGAGGCGGCGGGCGCGCGGCCCACCTTCACACCCCGCTCGCCGAAACCCCAGCAGAAGCTCCGGCGACGGACGAGGGGGGAGGCGGCGCTGCTGCTGCCGCGGCGGCGGCGCACCACAGCGCGCTCTCCGCCGAGGACGCCCCGCGCGACCTCCGCGCGCGGGGCTGGGGGAGCGGCGGCAGCAGCGGAGCACGCGGACCGGGGAGGCGGCGGCGGAGCGCGCGGACCGGGGAGCGGCGGCGGCGCTCGCTCGACGCTCCTGGAATAGATCGGTCGGTCGGTTTGGGCTAAGCCACGCCGTGCCAGTAAGCTTTTAATTGGGCCGTATATTCACTCTAGTAATGGATACGGCCCAGCCCGGTATCAGATTTTAATTGGGCCGGGATATGATTGCGGGCTGTCTGATTACATCCCACCTGAACAAGCATGGAATTTTTAGCATTTATAATTTTAATTTTTTAAAGATTTACAAAAATAATTTTTGGATTCAAAAATTTGCAAAACTAGTCCCTTCCCGCCCTCTGGGAGGGCGGGATTCAAAAAATGCTCTTCCAGAGGGCGTTTTATCCGACGTGGCAGATGATCGTTGGGTGTCGTCTGCCGCGCGCGTGTAATTTTGCATTTTGGCCCCTTCCCGCCCTTACAAAGGGTGTTTTTCACCGTGCGGTGAACGGTAGTGAATAGTGAACAGTAGCGAACAGTATAGTGAAGAGTGATGAACAAGCAAAGGAATGCTGGTGAACAATAAAAACGCCCTTTATAAAGGCGGAAGGGTAAATGTAAAATACACGCGCGCGATGCACGCGACCTAACGGCCGTCACACGCCGGATAAAACGCCCTCCGGGAGGGCGTTTGAATCCCTCCCTCCCGTGAGGGCGGGAAGGGACTAGTTTTGCAAATTTTTGAATCCGAAAATTATTTTTATAAATCTTTAAAAATTAAAATTATAAATGCCAAAATTTCAACAAGCACGTGTACACACCCTCCGCCTCCATAACGTTTGGACGTGACTAGCAGTCCGATCTTAACCAAAACATAGGGCTGTGTTTTATCGCTGGGTGAAAAATGTTTTTAACAATATGTATGGAATATATGATAACAGATATTTCATGTTAGACCTTTATACCATATATTATAGAGTAGATCGAGTAGGTCTCACTTGTAATATAAAAAAAAGATATTTCATGAATGAGATATAAATCCTGATAATTTTTAGAATAGAACATTTTAATTGCAATTGACTAAATACTTTCTTTATAACCCTACCCCTTATATTATATAAGAGAAGGTAGGAGTCTCGAGGTCGAGGCAACTCCCCACAACCTGGCATAGCACACCATAATAGTGGCATACACACCATATACTACCTTCGGATAATCGTTGCGCGTAAACTCTAACGTTGTATTGTGAAACCTCGATGCATATCCAAACTAGGGTATTACCTCTCTCGAGAGCCTGAACCAGTATAATATTTGTGTCACCATCTCTCCTTAATTCATATCTCATAAATAATATTGTCAATCATTAAAATCGACAGTAACACTAAAGGCTGATAAAACCATTGAACCAATGTTTTCACTTTGAATCATGTAATTTTAGTGTCGTTTTGAACCATCATTGACTCTTTTATTCATCTATTATGTCAAATAAATCGTCTATATAAAGTGGTGAGAGTTTATTGACAAATCAAAGCCAACATACTCGAAATCATTTATATACTTGTAGGATAGTCCAAAGCCTAACAAAGATAACATTGCTCGATTAAAAGTAAAAAAATATTGATTAAAGGATGGTTAAAAAAGACCGATAATAAAAAATAATCCAAAGTAAAAAATACATAAAAAACAACTGCAGCATCAAATAAAAAATTATATTGCCAAGCACCTTTGATATGGCAAAGGCCAGAGGGCTCATGTTGAACAAAGTAAAACACATGAATACAACAAAATATAACAAAAACAAACAATAGACTTAAAAAATCATCAAAATATCTTCCTCTATTTCGATGATCAGATCTCGACAAGCGCCTTACCGGAACACGTGGAAGCCTAGCTAGGATAACCAGACTCTTGAGCTGGTTGGGAAAGAGGGCAAGTTTGGTGAACTCCTTGGTGGACAAGGACGACACCGAAGAATTGGCTGCATGCATGGCGGAGGTCAGGTGGCTATGCCGGATCGATCAACATGGTGATTGCCAGTGTCGGCAGAAGCGCGGTGATATTGTGTGTTCATTTGCTACGTTTCTTATTTTCTCTAATGCCCTAAGTACTTTAAAAAATTAAAAATAGATCTTTTTTTATTGTTTTTATAGGATATATACGGTTGTAAAGAATTGACAGAAGTATATCGTTGTCGTGACAAAAGGGTTATGAATTTGCAATGAGTTTGTATGGTGAGTATGCAAACAGTTTCATTGCACAGCCACGATAACTCGCGCAAAACGTGCGTCGTCACGAGTTCGCTTTTTTAATCCGCGAGGACAGTAATATTTTTTCAAACGTTTATATTTTTATAAAATCAGTAAAAATAGTATATTTTCAAAAAAAATTTCTAAGTAAAACCTCTTTTTATCATAAGGCTAGGAATCAGGAGGACTAGGTTATAAAAGAAGTTATCCGAGGTTGGAGAAAAAGATCCAATTAATGGATCCGATGGCTGGAAACGTGCGAAATAGAATTTGTACGATCTGCCAAATAAATTATATGAAGATAAATTGTACATCATCAATATGTTATTCTCAATTGGCAGAAGATTTCCTTGATGACATTACGCTTCACTGATTGACATTGATTCATAATTTTATATACTTAATTTTATATACTGTATAACTAAAAATTGACTCGAAGTATAGACATTAAAAAATTATATATTATTCGACCTATTTTTTAAAGAAAAGAATGATTACACTCATGCAGGGCACACTCCACCATGGATCGTGAGATGGGAAAAGAAATGGACGACTTCATTTTAAAATAAACTTAAATTTTATTTTATGTCATCTTTTATTACTTACCAATTTTTTACCATTCTTTAATATATATTTTTACTTTAAGTAAACATTCTTATCTTTTGCTGCACTTCAGCCTATCAAGTCGGAGGGAGTATATGTACATTCTTTCTACCCGGAAATTTGTCACAACGTAGGATTTTAGTCTCGGAGCAGTGGTGTTTGTTAGCTCCTCTGCCTGACGCCAAGCAAAACAAAACACAACACAACAAACAAGGTCATGTTCAAAATGGGAAGCGGCGATCGAGCTAGCATGAGAACATGGCATTATTGGAAAAGCTCGATCCAAGCAGGCCCCGTTATTTCGGGGATGAATCGCAGCCAAACAATACGTATATGTCTTACCCTTAGCGAGCTTTACACCATGGCATCCGCATCCGTTTGTTATCTTATATTCTTATCCATCAATTAATTCAGGGGGACAAAAAGGGCAGAAAGTGACCAAGAAACAACTAGAGCAAGCTAAGCTTTTAAAGCTAGCTGGTGGTCGCGTTGCGACGAACACTGTCAGTCAGGTACAGCCAAATCCCAGCAGGCATCATGCTTTCCCGATGCGAATGGATATGCTCTGATGATTCATCCAACCCCCCCCTCTCTCTCTCTCTCTCTCTCTCTCTCTCTCTTATCTCTCTGATATCTTTTACAGTTTCTTTTCATTATCTCATGGAACAATATATATGATTTCTGATCGTCTCATTATTGTCATTATCAAATTGCTTAAGGCCACCACATTAAAGTGGCCTTCTCCACTAGTGACGAAACTGCAGTGTGTGTATATGCTGGCGTGGAGAAAAGAAGAGGTTGGTGATGGCATATGTGGACAGCCAGCGCATGAAAATCCAGCAAAATTCAGCAAATTAGTGTACTATCATTTTCATGTGGGATCAATCATGGTGACGGTGACGATGAAGCGTACTAGACCTACCTGGTGGATGAACTGAATTTGAACCCCATGAGAACGATCGAATATTAGGTTATCTGCAGCGAACACAAAACCTGACAGCTCAGGGAATGTCTAATCGCGCATCATTATTGTATTTAGGCATGTTCAACTAATTACTTGGAGGGCATTAATTATTGAGATTGTAATTTCGTACGTATTAATCAATCCTTGTTCTTTTTGACACCCTGATTTAATTTTTTTGTGCAAATAATACTGGCATGTGGATGCTTAATTGTCTGAAGACTTGGAAAAAAAAGAGATTTAGAGGTTTTGTCTTTGCATTATTAAGTGCATCTTATCTAAAGACTGAAGCTAGCTACTAGTGTTTCTCATTTTTCTGGTTGAATTTGGTCTGTTGCGATTTGGCATCGATCGAGAGCAGCAATGTCTGGGCCTATCCTGTGTTATTGTGATAACTGAACTTATCCTCGTTGGTGTGGAAAAAGAAATTCCGAAAACGTGAGATAGTTTTCGATGTGAAGCTTCAGAGTTTGAGGTAGGCATGCACAGGGTTCCAGAGAGAAGCGTAGAACTGATTGGATTGCTGCTCCGTGCTACTCTATCTCCCAGCGAGGGAGAGAGAGCAGCCAAATTGGCCTACTGGTATGGTACTGTGTGGTGTCTGCTTCGATGGTTCTGGACTCACCTATGAGTAACAGGAACTCAACGGTTATTCAAGACGTAACGGCATATGAACGAATAATATATATATATATATATATAACTTTTATATTAAAAAACACACACACATATATATATAAGTTTCTAAAAATCAATAAAAAAATCTATGTTGAAAATATCATACCAACTTTAAAACTAAAATTTAAAATTTACTTTCTTCATCCTAAAATATAACAAATTTTAACACTTAAAATTTACCTTAAAATATAACAACTTTTTATCAATATTTTTTTCCAACTAATCACAACACTTCATCATTTATTTTTTCACCTATCTCTATTTCTTAATCAATCATAACTTCTTTTCATTTAATTTTATTGTTTTTAATAATTATGTTCAACTCTAAAATATTTTATATTTTAAAATGAAAACGGTCTATTTTAACTTAACTTTTTTTCGACCATCGATAGTAGTGGGTGAGCCGCTAGCAGCCCATGCCTGCTGCTGAACACTGAACAGTGTGCGGGTGTGAAATTCCGCTGGTCGTTCGCTAGCTCGTCGTTTCCTCCTCCGGTGGGACGCCGCGACACGACGACGCCGCATGCGTGCGCGCGCGGGATAGCGGGATCGCACCGCTCGCAGGGTGTGTGTACGCTACGATTGTACTCCCACCGGTTCTACGTTTTGGAGGAATGCACCATCTCCAAAATATCTTTTGACTATATATTTTTATTATATAATATATAAAGTAAATATTTTAAGTTAGTAAAAAATTAAATTTTTAATTGGTTGATCATACTGACAAAGTGTCCATGCAACGTAGCGTATCAAAAAGTAGCCATAATATACATCCTCATCCATTAACGCATAGCAGATTAACTCACTCGAACTCTACAACAATATAAATTTTTTCTCCGTATATTTATAAGAACCATTCAGATTTATGAGACATAGGAATTTTTGATAATTTTAAAACTTTTTTAAAGAACCATTGATCAGGCGATGAATCCAATACTTAATACTCGTCATAGTAATTATTAAATCACAAATGTGCTACTTACAACTTAAAAAATAATAACTTCAGGTTGAGTTAGGCTGGTTTCTTTTGCAATAATGCATTCAGTAAATTGATTTAAAATAAAACTACAATATCAAGAGCATATATACCACAGAACAAAAATGTTTCTACGAATAAGATAGATCAGTTAACTTTTAAGCATTTAAGTGACATCATCCTTTGTTCAGATGTCAAACACATTCACCTTAGTCGAAAGCCCTTTACAGAATTATAGATGCAGTTGTGCTTTTCTTTTGACAACCTATCTAATCCATAATAACTACCACAAACTAATAGTGAGAATCAGGTAAACACAAGAGACGAGGGTGCAATGTCATTGTTAGCGTCTTCATCTCAACCATTGATACATGATCGAAAAGATCACAGAGCGAGAGATTCGGTCACCACCGTTAGAGTATAGAAACTTCAGACCATAAGATTATGAAAATCAGAGAAAGTATTATTTAATCTCTGACAAAGCTATCGCCTAGTCGCTGGAAAGCGCCCACACCCATCGTTGGTGAACACGCATCAGAACCAGAGTAAATGTTATTACAGAGACTGAAAATAGAATTTTTATAGCAAATATTTAATTTGGTTAGATTTGTTTAGGCTATAAACTGTTTTTCTCTCATCTATTCTAAAGAACTATATATTTGAAAATTTTGGATTATAAGATAGCTAGCTATGGATGTGAGAAAAAGGGTTCATCTTTAGGTGTGGCAGCAATTTTTATCCTTTGACGTCATGTCTCTACGTCACGATTTGTAAGATGTTGCGGCTTATTACCAGAGATGGCAACGGGTATATATCCGATGGGTAGTGTCCACCCATATTCATACTCGTAAAGGTAAATTTTACCCGTCGGGTTACCCGTACCCGCATGCGGGTAAGAAAGTACTTCCATATCCGTACCCACGCGGGTAATTCTACCCGATGGGTTACCCGTACCCGTCAGCGCACCTGATAGAGTATGTACATGTAGGTCATCCCACACACAAAATCCTTTCGTTTCAACTTCAAAATTCACAGCAAGGTAGAAAGACACGTAAAATCTTTTAATTTCAACCTCCAAATTCACAGCAAGGTAGTAAGGTTCACAACATATTTATAAGCTAAATGAGCTGAGGGAGGGTAGCTAAACTTTTTAGACGGGTATTTCTTACCCGCGGGTAGACGGGTATGGGTAGTACACACCTATACCCACACCCAACATACCCGATGGGTATGTGTTTTCATCCAAAAACGTATCCACGGGTAGAAAATTCCTCCCATACCCGTTTCTTATCGGGTAAAACCCGTCGGGTACTCGGGTTTCGGGTACCTATTGCCATCTCTACTTATTACAGCTTGTACAGAGATACACTTGATAGTGTCGGCAAGAGGTGTGTGGTTTCAACCCCAAAGTCTTGTGTTCAATTCTTCACATGCTTATAATTTTTTTAAAAAAAAATTAGAGAGACGTCTGTCCCTTTAAATCTCATTTTTTTACACCTTGTACACTATTTGGTCATAGTTGGTACTACTGATTGTCACTATTGAATGTAGTGAGTGAGTTTCCAATCCCAACAAAAACCGGTCCAGTTTCCGTGAAAACCAGACCTCTCAGGTGGGCTCCATAACATAAAATACTTGGTTTACTGGTCAAGTTAAAATAAAACTAAAGTTTAAATTTTTGACAAAACATATCCAAATTTCATGGTTTTTGGTGGTTAACCAATTACGAGAAACATGAGATATCGCTCGTTAGCGGTTTTGACCATATGACAAGATTTTAACTTTTGGTAGTGATTACCTTATACCTTATACCTGTCATATAACCGGTTGGCAAAGGTAGTGGCATTTAGAAAGGTGTGAGTTGCTTTGGAAGCTATACCAAGATAATAAATAGTAGCAGACATTACTGGAGAAAGCCACACTAATCCTGATTGGTAACACTCAGAAGTCCTACGAATCCGGGATTAGAGATGGACGGCCTCTAGTCCCGGTTGAAGCCACCAACCGGAATTAAAGATTTTTTATTTTTTTAATTTGTCCTTTCTCTAGCAGTACTGCTATATATATATATTAAACACATATATTATATTACACATATACTTACATATGCAACATGCATATATGGATAAATATATAATTTACACACATTTAAATAAACTTAAGAAAGGAAATATACATATATTACCCAAATATGTATAATATTCATATATGTTTCCTAGCTAACTTATAAAAAAAATTGTCTCTAATCTACTTTGCTGTGGATGGAGTGGTTTGACTACTAAAACTAATAAAGAACTCCCCCACGGGATCAACAACTTGCTCGTTAATAAATCCCATCAATTATTCCCGAGCGGCTTGTATGAAAGTCTCGTGGGAAAGGTCATCTTTTACTCGCATAAGTTGTCATTAATTAGAATAAACGAGAAATAAATATATGAAGTGAATAAGAAATCGAGACGTAATGTATGAATTATTATTATACGTACATCTAAATCATTGACAGTTTTGACTTCGGTCACAAAGTGGTGAATGTAGTCGCAAACGTAATATCCATATAGGTTGATGCCCTGCGACTGTTTTGCACACTAAAAGAGAAACGTCTGCAGTATTATCGTCCACAGCATCTCTTTCTCTGAGTCTGGGAGATAGATCTGCTCCTCTCCTCCTTTGGTTGACCACCTCCAATTAGCAACGCTTACGGGCACGTGATCCCTCACCACCCATCCACTGTGCGCCACAAACTTCCTTGCAGCATCCTCTGGGGCAATTGGTCGACCGTCAGGTGCCACCTTTGTTATGACATGTCGACCCTCTATTTTCTTGCTGAGGCTGCGTGGCTTCTTCTGTCCAGCGAAGGCGGAGCCCTTATTCCCCTCCTCGTTCCTCTGCTCGTCTCCCCCCTTGTTCCCCTCCTCGTTGAGGTACTAATCTGGATCTTCGTGTCCTTTCTCGTTGTAAAACTCTGTTCCTCGTGCGATCTCATCAAGGAGAAACTATTCCTTGTCACGATCCGTCATTTGATTATTGTGGGTTGAGGACTTAATCAAAGAATTCTAAAAAAAAATTATTCGGTTAATACGTGTATCACTTATTCAGGAATATCATGTATGTCTACGTAAAAAAACATAGACAAAAAAGAAGAAGATGGAAAAAATAGATAAAATCCGACAGACACTAGATCCAATTGTGCACATCCACAATGGTGATATTTTTTAGAAGCCACTTCCTGGATTACATCCACACCGAACTACCGAACGAACGACTGAACGACCGACCATTCGTTCAATCTATCGTTCACGTATCCGTTCGTTCGGATCCTTAACCCCAACCCTAACCCTAAACTATCGTTTGTTCACGTCCGTTCGTTCGGACCCTTAACCCTAACCCAAACCCAAATCCTAAACTATCGTCTGTTCGTTCTAACGTTCATTGACGTCCGTGAGTACGATCATCTGGAGGAGAGGAGAGAAAGAGAGGAGAATGATGTGAGGGAGATAAGGTGGAGACGAGAGGAAGTGGAGAGGAGAGGAGAAAGAGAGGATGTTGCATGCCTATGTACGTTGTAACGACCGAACGACCGACCGACCGAACGAACGACCGACCGACCGACCGAACGAACGAACGAGTGTTTGTTCATCTGTCCGACCGTTCGTCCACGTCCGTACATCCGTTCGTCCACGACCGAACGACCGAACGACCGACCGAACGAACGAACGAACGAGTGTTCGTTCGTTCGTCCTTTCGTTCGTCCACGCCCATACGTCCGTCCGTCCGTCCGTTCGTCCACGAACGAACGAACGAACACTCGTTCGTTCATTCGTCCGTCCGTCCGTTCACATCCATTTGTGGATTTTATCGTTGTCGTTCGTTCAAAAATACAAACTTCACAAGTCACATACATATTCAAATTTAAATCTATTCATGCATTTAAATTTAAATACACATTCAAAATTTACAATTCACAATATTCATGCATTAAAATTTAAATAAACAGTCCATTTACATATAAAGTCCATACAAATTTACACATACACATCGAAATCATATTCACAAATTTACACATACACATCGAAATCATATTCAAGTCCTCCTCATTCATTCACATTCACATAATTTCCAAATTTAAACATAGCACCACAGTGGGCGGGCGCATGGATGGAGGCGACGGCGGCGGCGAGGATGCGCGGCGGCGCGCGGAGGGGGAGGCAAGGTTTAAGGGTTTAGGGGCGGCGGCCGGCGTGGGGATCGGAGGGGCGGCGTGGGGAGGGGACGGCGGCGACGGTGGCGGCGGCCACGACAATGGCGGCGATGGCGATGGCATCGACGGCGGCCTAAACCCTAGCGGGCATCACGGAGAAAAAGGGGGCGGTGGCGGCTAACCTGCGGCAGCGGCGGCGACGGCGACGAAGACGGCGACGCGACGGTCCTCCGGCGACGACGACGGCGACGAAGACGGCTGGGACGGCGTGCTGCGGCGGCGTCCTGCGTGATTGGCATGTAGAAGTACTGCGACACGAGCTGGAACGTCAATGCCTTCTCCTCTGATCTAACATCGTCTCTCATGCTCTTGGAGGCTGCTCCGTTCTCATCACTGTAATAGAGCAGTGGCAATCCCTTCTCACTTTGTTCTACTTTGTTCTCCGATTGCTCCATCTCATCCCAATACTTCAGCGCATCATCTTCAAAGATGACACCAAGCTCGTCTGCATGACAAGAAATAAGTGTCTAAGCAACACAAATCCAGAAAGCACCATTCCTTTTCGATTATAAAAAAAGAGAGCATCATTCTTGCATTGATCCAAGTAGAAAGAAAAGAATCATACCTTGTAAAACGTTGCTTTGTATAACATTAGAGCAGAATGGCTGGGGATGTAAGCTCGGGAAGGAGATACTGGAGAAGAGAGCTTCCTCCTCAAGCAGATAACTATCAGGCCAAAGGCTAGTGCAATAAGGCCACCAGCTAGTTCATGAAAAAAAGGTTAGATCAATAACAGATAAACAAAGACAGTCTTGCAGCCAAAAGAAGCTACTGCTATAAAATTTTCTCAGCGATGAGCATGGTTAACCATATGCATGATGCAAGACAAAACTGCATTTACCTATGTTCTTGGCTGGGCTCCATTATTTCGAGAGACATGAAGCAAATCTCACACTCCAATGAGTCGGGATCAATGAAATAGCTTATCTTAGTCGTCTCATCTGTATTCGTATCCGCATACGGATGAGACGACTAAGATAAGCTATTTCATTGATCCCGACTCAACTGATCTACGATGAACAACAACCAATTTTTCTTTGAGGAGTTGTTGAATTCATCATCATTGGATGATGACATGGATTTTCTAATTTTTCATGTATTTGAAGATGATGATGAAGATCAGAAGCATGGTGGTTCCGTTAGGTCACAAAGTAATCGATTGTGACAGAGAAGGTGGCCATTTTAGATTGTACGACGACTATTTTTCAGATAATCTGACGTATGGTCCTACGTATTTTAGGCACAGGTATAAAAAGAAACTTCTGACATGTTCGTTTCTTATTTAATTGTTTGTTCACTATTTTAGGTAATTATTTTGTTGCTATTGAATAGGTTTAGAATGAGTCGTCCTTTATTTCTGCGCATTCTACAAGTTGTAGAAGGTCATGGCAAATATTTTGTTTGTAGCATAAATACGGCAGAAAAACTTGGACTTAGTGGGCTTCAAAAGGTTATTGTTGCTCTAAGGATACTTGCATAAGGAGTACCCGCTGATGCCACGGATGAATATATCAGAATTGGTGAAAGCACTTCCCTGGAGAGTTTAACAAAATTTGTTAAAACAATTGTGGAGATATTTGGTGAACAAATTGTGGAGATATTTGGTGAACAATATTTAAGGGCCCCGAACCTAGCTGATGTTGCCCGGTTACTTGAGATGAATGACAATAGAGGTTTTCCTGGGATGTTAGGTTCTATTGATTATATGCACTGGAATTGGAAGAATTGTCCTACGGGATGGCAAGGTCAGTTTAAGGGACCTTTTAATTGCCACCTTCTCATGTTGTATTGTCTGGTCTTACTTTTTTATCGCCATCTTGTCACGCTATATGTTGAAGAATTCTTGGATCCTACCCTCCTTTATCTCTTGTTTCTTCGAATCAGACTCGTCCTTCTTCTCCCAATATCTATCCATGGTCTGCGTACCTTTTTCTTGTTTGAACTTGTCTTTCTCATACTTCCTGCCTCGAGGCATTTTAGTATTGTACTTTGGAGAAGATGGATCTATTGCATCTGTAGGAGTATCATGAGTAGGCAATTGATTTGTAGGAGATGCTGTAGTAGATGCCTTCTGCTTCTTGTTGGGATTTTTGGTTGTCCCATTACCATTCCTATCACACCATTTTTGGTGGTGACGAAGGAGATTCCAGTAATGTAACAACATGAACGAGACTTGTTCTTCTTATCTTCCACCTTGCACATTGTGCGTGTTTGCATAATCTGTTCAAAAATTCATGTAGTTGGAAACATAAATAGGAATGCCAATTGCTAAAATGTGTAAGTAGATTTTTTTGCACTACAACACACCTTGTCCAATTCAAAAACACCGCTTTGGTTTCTCCTCTCAATCTGTGTTAGATATCCACAGAACATGTTCACACTTTCTTGGATGAAAGACCATCGATTAGTGAGGGAGCCTTCAGTGCGATCCAAGACAAAGTCCTTGTTTGAGTGGTAGTAATTGAAAATACTTTGCCAGTACGTATCCTTTGTTTTAACAGCACCTTGGACTGCATCAATGCTAACATTTAGCCAAGCAGATACGCTTGTCCTCCGCCTCACTAAAGTTTTTTTGTCCCTTTCTGGTTAGGTCTTTTGGTGGATGCTATGTTTTCTTCAGCTCCTGGCTGCAGATTTGGTGGACTGTCTGTTGGAATACACATAGGCTACGATAGCATAAAATCAAAATTTTCTACCCCGTACTCCAAGAAAGCATGCGAGTAAGGGACTATAGATTGTTACCAATTGACGCGGGACAGTGAAAGACTACGTTGGAGAAGTTGGTCCAATGTACGCACATCAGGGAGGTTGCGGAAGTAGTTGATCACCACGATCCGATCGCTCGACCGCCTCGCTGACCACGATCCGATCGCCCGACCACCTCGCCGACCATGATCCGATTTGACCACCTTGCTGACCACAATCTGATCTCCCGACCACCTCGTCGACCTACACCGTAACGTAGCAGTGTCTCTACCGGTATCCACACGTCCAGGGATGGAACACCGATCGCCTGTGTGCTAGCACTCGACGCGCGGCTAGGGTTTGGCTCGAAGGTGGCGACTAGGGTTTGGCTCGGAGGTGGTGTCTAGGGTTTGCTCGTGGGAGATCTCGATTCACGTCTAACGTGAATTGATTGTCCTTATGATCTCCATGTGACACCCCAGGCCACAAAACCCCGGTATCTCCATGTCGCATATTCTGTCGGCGGCGCCATGGTGGGTTCAGCGGCGATGACAGAATGTGCGGCGATGGCAGCGAGAAAAGGTGTGGTGGCGGGAGGGGGAATATGCGGCGGCGACGGTAGGTGTGCATGCAGGGAGGAGAAATATGCTGCGGCGGCGGCAGAAGCGCATGGCGAGGGAAACAATGGTCGATGTCTGCTGGACACGGGAGAAACATATATCGGCACAATTTTTTTGGTGCACGTGCTCGCGTGCCTCGGCTACAAGAAACCAGCGGAAAAAAGGGAATAAAGGACCATTAAAAATAAAGAAGCATATAAAAGAATTGTTGGAGGTCATTTTTATGTAAAATTTAAAATTATTATGAATGATAAGGATTTAAAATATCCTTTGAAGAAGCTCTGATGACGGATAGCACTATATAACAGCGGGCGTTAAGCGCAATAACGACCGCTAAATAACAAAACGTTATCTTCAGCAGTAGCGGTCTGGTATCGCTATATCATCCGTTATAAACGTTTTATTTAAGTACCTCAAACTATACTGTTTATCTTATACATTATTTACAGAAGAAAGAGTGGGAGAAGAAGGTTTCGAAGTTCCGATCCTCTCGCTTAATCGGTGGTGAAAGTTAACATGCGCTGAGTCGATGGTACGGTTCTGAATTTGGCTAGGAGCAGTCAGCAGTAGCTAGCCCATGACTGCTGAACAGTGTACGTTACGGGTGTGGGGTTATTCTGGCGGTGGTTCTCTCGTCCTTTTCCTCCTCCGCTGGGTGGTTGGGCCGCCGCGACACGACGACGCGACATGCGTGCGGACACGGTGAGACATCGCCTGCTGCCTGGCTGGAGATGGCAGCGCCACGTCGGTGCCCGTCGCTTCTCCCGTTTTCTACCCGAACCGGGCGTTTTCCGGGGAAGGGCGTGCGAGCTGGCCAGCAGGAGACGCGCGCGCACACACACGGAGCCTACGGACACCACCTGCGAAAACACATGCCAGACCACACATGGGGAGCCCCACGAGTTCAGCCGCGTCACTCGAGGACCGGGCAAAGGAGTAGTACACTTGTAGTTGTATACTCGAACTCCGGGAGGAGACTATCTGACACCAAATATCGGACGCCCGCCCGGCCTACCTGCGTGTTATCCTTGCGTAGGGCTTGGCAATTAGTTTTAACCACATATTAGGTTAGTTTTTTTATGTAAAGTTTGATTTGAGATGTATATTCGGTTGGTTTTTTTACGCAAAGTTTGATTTGAGACGTATAAAAAACCGATCGGTTTTTACAAATAGTAGAAACCGCATACTTCGATTCGGTTCTTGGTTCGGTTTTTGATTTTTACCCAAAAACGAGAGAAGCAGAGGAGCCGCACCGCCGCGCCCGAGCGTCGCCTCCGGCCACCTCCGCGCCAGCCGCCGCCACCGGCCCCTTCCCCGTCCGGTGCCAGCCTCCTCCCTGCCCGTCGCCACCGTTGGCCCCCATCCACGCCACGCGCCTAGCGCCGCACGCTACCGCCGGCCTCCTCTGCGCCCGTCACCGCCGCCGCCGCCAGCCCCATCCGCGCCCGTCGTCGCGAGGATGGATGGGGGCACAGAGGCGAGCGGTGAGAATGGATGGAGGCGTTGCTGCGGCGTGGCCTTGAGGAGGAGGCGAAGGCGGCGGCTGAGGTGGAAGCGCCGCGCGCCGTGCGGAGACGGCTCGCGCATTGAGGAGAGGAGGTGGCGGCGCGGAGCGCCGATGCAAAGGCGGCGGCGCGGCGGAGGGCCGATGCGGAGGCGGCTCGATGCGCCAAGGAGAGGAGGCGGCGGCGGCGACGCGGCGAGGTCTCGATGGCTGCGGAGGCAGGCAGTGCGGCATGGTCACAGCTACGGTTTCTTTCTTCTCTAGTTCTCTGCCTAGTGCCCACTCGCTCGATTGGATCGTGTCCAGTGGATTCAGGGGGAAAAATTGGCTAGGGTTAGGTTGACCGGGTCGGCCGGCGTCCACATCGGTTTATTCGATACTTCGCTTTTCATACCTTTTAAACCGAATCCGAACCGAACTAGTCGGTTTTTGCAACCCCTTGAACCAAACCCAATACCGAAAACCAAAAAACTGCAAAGTTCGATTTAGGTCGGTTAGGTTTGGTTATTTTTTTGTTTTCGGTAGAAATGTGCCAGCCCTATCCTTGCGTCCATGCGTCTATCTACATGCTACCCTAACACTATCGTTTTGTATGCCATTGCATGTGCCGTCGCATGTAAGCTTGGAGCGTGTAATGTTTGTCCTCTAGTTTTTTCTCTGTCTTATATCTATATCTATAAAAATCTATAAAGCAAATAGTGTTTTCACCTAAAATTTTGTTCTGCCTAGCTATTTTGCAGAAAACCTCTTGAGTTTTTCCAAAATTAACCCGCGGTTAGAGGTGGATACCAAGCCGCTCGGCTCGGCTCGAGAGAGAGCCGAGCCAGAGTCCGGCTCGGCTCGGCTCGTGAGCCGGCTCGAGCGCTCGTTTAGCTCGCGAGCCACTTTAATACAAGTGCAATTTATGTACAAATTACATTATATTTTTTTAAGTCTATTAAACATGTAAATATACAATTGAAAAAAAATAAAAAGTGATATATTAAGTCCATAATTAACGTAATAACACTCGTCCATCGATAATTATCCATGTAAATGTAATGATGCGACTAGATTAGATATTATTACTATTATAATCTAAAGCATTAGATCTATATTGACCATCATAAAATCATAAAAATTATTGATTTATTGCCACATCAACAACAAAACAAGCAAAAGAATATCAAAACAAGCAAAACATTAGTCCCTGCTTTGTACATTGCATTTGGCTCGTTGAGCTCACGAGCAGCTCGCGAGTTGACTCGAGCTGGCTCGTTATAGCTAACGAGCTAAACCCTTGACGCAGCTCGTTAGCATTTCTCAACGAGCCGAGCCGAGCTGAGCCGAGCCAACCACGAGCCGAACGAGCTAGCGAGCCACAAGTATTTCGTCCAGCCTTACCCGTAGTCCCAATACTGAAAAGAAATGGATGGCTTGGATAAAAAAAAGACCTTCTTCGCCCCTCCCTCCCTGCGCCCCTCCCTCCCGTCCCCATCTGTGCCGCGCCCCGCGTCGCTCCTGCGCTCCTTCCTCCCCTCGCTGCTCAGAGCTCCCGCGTCCCTCCGTGCCATCCCTATTCATGTCGCGCCTCGACTTCACCAATTGCAACGCATGGGCATAATTGTTAGTGTGTATATATATATATTACAGATGAAGTTAATTCTAATTTTTACATACATACTCTATACATGCACGTTAGTGGATAAGGAGTCGAAAGCGACTATACATCAACCGCTATCGTTCTGATAGTGTAGGGAGCTGAAATTCACCAGACTCCACCAAATCAAACCTTCTATTGCCGTGCAATGAATTGGCGCTCACTACGCTCAAACCTAATTATTTTGTTTTAAATCCACTCAATTTATATGATTATAAGAAAGACATTGATACCACATTGAAATAATTTTTCTACAGACTCCTATATCTATGGCCACAATAAACTTATTTATTTTATATAGGTCATATAATATTGTCCCTATCACGGACGCGATGTTCAGGGAGCAAATGACGTGCACGTTACACTACGACCACTCAACGAAACCGCCGTGCACATTGTCATCATGTGCTCGTGAATTTGTGGCTTCGCAGTACGAACACATCGAGCCCAGAACAATGGGACCAATTTCATTGTCCCGTGTGCAACGAAAACTTGATGGTGAGTGCCCTCTCTTCTACTCATCAGCCTTCTAACAATACGCATCATTCTATTCGATAACCGTCGACCAAGCCGAGCAGAACGTCTCGCCTCTTTCGAATCCCCTATCCTGGAGTACTCCAATAGTGTTGACCCCTTCCAGTGTTTGCTTCTCCAATGAGCTAGCCGACGATGAAGTCAATTTTTCAGTGGTTGACAAACACACTGACCAGATTAACCTTTTGTAGGTTGGATGATTGGATGAGACAAGAGAGATTCTCTGGGCAGGAGAGGTCACGGGTTTACACTACTACAGATTCAATTTTTCCATGTAGATAAAATCGATTTTTACAGGCAGGTGGGTGGCCCGCTTGCACCCAAGTGTCTATAAAAATTACATTTTTATATGTGGGATCTTAAGCCATCGGACTGAAAAAGGAAAAATCACAAAAAAAATTCTGAAAATCGAAAACCTACCCCGAAATCCTAACCCTAGAATCCAGAACTCGCTGCCTCCGTCAGCATCATCGTCCTCGTCCTCCCGTCGCAGCCACTGTCGTTATCCTCGTCCTCCCGGTGATGGATCCGCATGGGACGGGGCGCTGGATTTGTCCCTCCCATCGCTGTGGCCGGCGGATCCACATGTGTGAGGACGGAGAGGTGGCGGGATCCGTGCGGGAGGGAAGGGCGTGCTGAATCCGCCTCTCCCATCGCTGCCTCCGGTGGGATCTCTCACCTCGCCCGTCGCGTCGCTCGAGCCCACCGCCGCAGTAACACCCCGAAAATCGAGATTTAAAAATCAAAAACTAAAATTTTGAACTTACAAAAACTTTTGGATTGTTGCATCTCGTCGTATTTATTTGCCTCTTATTTTGCAAGTTTTTTGTGTGTTATAAATAAAAAATATCTAATAAATGTCGGAGAAATCAAAAGGGTTTCGAAAACCCTAAAAAGAAAAGAAATTTCAAAATACATAATAGAAATAAAATAAAAATTATAAATATACAATTGGAAAAGCTGAGATTGATAACATTTTCTTTCGGATCAAAATTTTATTTTTGAGAAAATATAAAACAATTATTTAATTGTAAATAAAGAAAGAAAAATATATAAAAATGACAATAATAAAGTTGGGCAAAAGATTGAAAATTTGGAGTTAAACTAAATTTATAAATTGGCCAAATTATGTTTAATATTAGGAGAAATATAAAAGGAATATATAGAAATAAAAATTTAAAAAGAAAAGGGAAAAGGAAAAGAAAATCGAGAAAATCGAAAAGTACACTGTTCATCGCCCGCCGGTGTTCGACGCCGGTCTTGCCGTACCACGTGCACGTCGTGCACGTTGCCGCGACACCACGCGCCGCACGCGCGCGTTCCCGCCCGCCCCGGCGTCAACGCGTTGTACCGCGCGTCGTGTCGCTCGCTCCCGTACCGCGCCGCGCGCGCTGCCACGCCCGCGCCACGCCACCGTACCGGCGACGTTGCCAAGCCCATGCCGCCGCCCCATCGCGCCCCGCGTCAACGCCGCGCCGCGCCGCCGCCCGTGCCACGCCGCGCGCCCACGCCGCACGCATCAGCCACAGCGTTGCGCCCATGCCACGCCGTGTGCCGCGCCACGCCGCGCGCGTCAGCCACACCTCCCCGTGCCCATGCCGCCGTTATCACCGTCCTGTTCCCACGCCTCGCCGTTGTCGGCCACACGCGCGCCATGCCCGTGACGCACACGACAGTGCCACACCATGCCCACACCGCCACCGTGGCCTCGCCGTGAAAACGGTATAAATAGGCCTCAGTAGCTTGAGCTCCAAACACCAAACTTGATCGCCTCTTTTCCCTCTCCAAAACCCCTCAAAAGTCCCCAGCCGCCATAGCCTGTGCGCTAAGAATTTCACAAAAGATCAGAGCCCTAAGAATTTCACAAAAGATCAGAGCCCGGTCGAAAGAACCCTAATTCGGTCGCCCAGAGCAAAGAATCGAAATTTGTCGTCTACAATCCGTTTTCTCTGCAATTTAAGGTACGGTATCAATCTATGGAGCCCTAGATTTCGTTTCCCTAGGTTTCCCGAGCCAATGGACCGCCGGAGCTCGCCAGCGACGAGCGCCGCCGAGCCCTCTGTTCGGCTGCCGCCGCCGCGCACGGTGCCAAGCCAACCCAAGCCCTACCCGAGCCAACTAACCGCATAGGAGTGATCCTTGTAGTCCCTGTAATCTCTCAAGTGGGAAGAATTGACTTAAATACGGCCGGAGGTCCCCAGCGACGAGCGTCGCCGTCGCCATGGCCGCCTTGCCATCGCCGGCTCACTCCGCCGCTTCCCCGGTCCGGCCGTGCCTCGAAATAGGGTCCTCGTGTCACGTAGATGGTGTAGGGCCCGACAGATCCCGAGCACCGGCCGTCCTCGCCGCCGTTCACCCTCGCCCGCCGTCGCCTCGCTGAAAGAAGAAAGGAAAGAAGGAGGGAAGAAAAAGAAAGAAAGGAGAAAGGAGATGAGAATGACGCCGTGGCTCGGTGGTTTGAGCCGAGCCGAGTGAGAGGAGGGCGCGGGTTCGATTCCCTGCTGAAGCAAAATTTTGCAATTTTTTATTTTTGTTTCTTTTGAGGAATTAAAATTAGTGGAAGCCTAGTAAAAATCCTAGAAAAATAATTTTTCTTTTAACCCATGTAAACTTTATTTACAAGGATTCTACATCTTTTAAGAGGTTTATTTATTTACTTTTAAAATTTTTTTGCAATTAATTACGAGTTCTATAATGACTTAAATTCAAACTCTTAACCTATTCAATTTCCAAAATCTATATATCTTTGGGAAGCTCATTTATTCACCTAATATTATATGTACAAATAAGAACCTTTTTCAAAGAATTATAAAACTATCTTTATAACTCCTAATCAACTCTTTCCTATATGTATAAAAATTTGATATTTAATTTTGCTCCATAAAATCCTTCCCACTTCAATTACCAATGGACCGCGACACCAAGCTCACAGAAGGATTAAGAATTCAACCAGAAAAATCGACGTAAACACTCTAGTTAACCCTAACCCAAATAGATGCCCTTATACCCTTAGTGATACTGCTTGTCTCAAAACTTACATTAACTGGAGATAAGGCCACCCCATATAAATTAAATCAAAGAAAACCTAAAAGTTCAAATTAATGCGACTCGCTCGCTTCAACCCGGATTTTAGCGAAACTTGAACTTAAATCCATTTAAAATCGTAGTTTCGTCTTAGGGACCGCTTTTGCGATTCATTTAGTTTTGATGGTTTTTATTTGAATTTTGATCGAATTCAATTGGATCTTTCGCACGTATGTATAGAATCCAAGGGAGCCGTTGAATACGCTGAAGACACAAGTCAGCAAGGCCACGAGCAATGCAAGTCTTCACTCTCTTTGAACATGTTGAACCTATTTGCGAAATGATGTTGATTTAAAATTCAAATATGCATGCTTTACACAAGAAAATATCTATGCTTGATATGCCATGCCTCGATATTGTTTAACTTTAGATATATTCTTTGTAGCCCTCGATAAGACATGTCCGAAGGAAATCTTCGGTAAGATGCTTAGCCATGCTTATACTAGATTCTTGCATACTCATGCTTTCACAATGAGCTATATGCTTGGGCAACTACCTTAGGGAAGGTGGTTGAGATACGGCATGTGGAGACATGAGCGTCACATTGCCATGAGAATGATAAAATGAGTTTTGATGAAAACTGAAAATACAAAACAAATGCTTTAGACTGGGGCGGCTGGATGATTTGGGTGGATTCCGGCAAAGGCAAGTACCGTCCCTGGTCAGCTAAGGACCGAGCCAGTACAACCGTACTTCTCGAATGGGTATAGACCTAGCGGATTAGATAGCCGAGTGGAGGCAGTATCCCTGCATAGTGGTTCAGGTGTTGAGTTGTGGTTGGTGTTGTTGAGATGGGGCTATGGCCTACGTATTGAGTGATGAACGAGGATTGAGTGACTTTTTTCTACCCCGGGAGCGTCAGAACTCCTCTCACTGCTAGGAAAGGACGACTAGAGTGCAAGAGGATTTAAGTTCATGGAGCGGGTATTGTCAAAGTGAGGTTATCGAAAGGCTTTGCCGTGACCGTCTCATGTGTTGGGACGTAGGCTCATTCGTTGGGCAGTCACGGAGTACGGGTAAAGTGTACATCCACTGCAGTGTGAGTAAATCAATCTATTCGAATAGCCGTGCTCGCGGATAATGAGCTGCTTGACAAGTTTCTCTCTTGGCTAAACTCTTAAACTTTAAAATGATGGGTTGGCATGCATGATGATTTTATGTGCTGGGGATCCTCTGCTTGAACTGCGAGAAGGGGGTAGATTTACTAGAAAACAATGACGAACCGGTGGCGGGAAACTATCCTTGGTATTACAATGGATGGTGGACAAAACCGTCACTGACTTAATGAACTATGGTAATAAAATTTGACCTGGCTAGATGTTAGGTTTGCAAAAAGAATTATAAAACTGGCTTTGTGCAAATGAACCACAACCATCCTTTGAGAATCCCCTATCATATGCATCTTTGCTGTGTTGACTTGCTGAGTACGGTTCGTACTCACCCTTGTTATACGCACAAACATTCAAATGTGGATAATGATGACCTAGAAGACCCGTATGCATACTACCAGGTGGGTGTGAAAGACGATGGCGTCTAAAGGTCTTAGCTCTGATCGTTGCCTATGGCAATGGCGTGCCGCTGCCTTATCTAAACTCTGTTTTTGATTGTATTTCAGACCATTTGGTCCTAAGTTCTAGACATTGCCTTCGGGCTCTATGTTGTAGTATTTTGTGTGGGTCGATGAATGTATCATGCACCAGATGATTCAGCAATATATTCGTGGGTACCAAACTACTCGATCCAGGGAAATGGTACTATGAATACGAATGATTCCCGTTATAAAAACGGGGGTCTACAGCCGTTGCCGTTCTCACCCTCGCCCACCACCGCCCTCGCGTGAGCACATCGCCATTGCCCGAGCTCACCACCGTCGCCGCTCTCGTCCTCACTCGCCACCACCCTCGTCGAAGCGTGCCGCCGTTGCCCAAGCTCGCCGCCGCCGTGCCGGAGCCCGAGGCCGCCGCCATGCGAGGGAGTGTGAGGAGTGTGGGCGGGAGAGAGTGGGGAGAGGAGTGGGAGAGTTGGAGAGGGAGGGTGAGGAGTGGACGGGAGAGAGGACTTAGCGGGAGAGGAAGACGAGGAGAGAAAAAAGTGGGAAGAAGGAGAGGGGTATTACGAAAATAGGCTTATTTTCGCATTTGGATTTGTTAAGAGAAAATTGATTTTCACATGCGGTCCTTGAATCGTGCTCGGGAGATCGTTTTTTAGGCGAAAGTAGTTATGGCCTACCTACAACCTAAAATTGGTCTTGTCCGAAAAATTATATGTAGTCTTTATCTTTAAAATCTACTAAATCGAATAGAACAAATATCACATAAAATTAATTCATACGAATCAAATTTTTTTGGGGGAAAAACTCGATGGTCCAGGAAATTAAATGAAGCAACCTATTAGAATTAGAGAAAAAAAATGTAAGCAAGCAATATAATGAAAATATGCTGGAGATAATTACGTACTGAAATATATATAGCATCGCTTAATTTTCACTGCTACTGCTCATCTCTGATCTCTCTCGTATGCATGTGACACAAGGTCAGAGCATTGCATGATCACTCGATTCGATGCAAGGACACATACATGCTCTCTATCCCTCCCACACTCGCGCGTGAGAAGTCCGACACGAATCGAACACGGTTGAAAAAAATTAAGCGCGCAGGGAACTCTAATCGGTCCTGTCTATTCCGACAAAAATATCACATCGATCTACATCCCAGGCGGAAACGGACTCTCTGCACGCAAGGGCGCACGACGACACAAGGCATGTGGACCGTCGAATCGGACACACGAGGCAGACCCGCGACGTCCGAAAGTTCGGAAAAAACATCTTCAATTCAATTTAATAATAGTTAAATATACTTATTTTTTTATTTTTTCCATCTAATCTTAAATATTTTTTTCTGCTAAAACACATATTCAATGCACGATCCGATTGTATTGTAACAAGATGATTATATATTTTTTTTGAAACTACAAGATGATTATATTTTGATGGACATATATAGGAGGACATTCCGTGCCGAACGGCTGATATTTCACCAAATATCGCACTCCCAACCCACCTACCTATATGTTGTCCTTACGTCCCACGCGCCTGTCTGCCTGCGAGCCTAATAGACTCGTACTTGTTGTAGGTTGTAGTGCAACAACCTACAACCTTTGTACCCCCGTACACTGTACGTGGCCTTGGCGATGGCACGATACGAGACTCGAGAGTAGGAGAGATACACGAGACGAGCAAGCGAGCGAGTGGAGCCACGTGCCCAGCCAAAGGCAAAGCAGGCAGGCATAGGGGCCACCACCCCCCTGCCGAGGCAGAGGCAGAGGCAGCAGCGGCGATAAAATCACGGCGGGATCAAGAGAGAGACCACACCACTTTTCTTCTGTGTCTCGGCTTCGGTTCCGCCTCGTTCGTCGTCACCTCGTCTTCTCCAACTGCTCCTCCTCCCCTTCTCATCACTGCCAGACGACCAAGGAGAGAGAAAGCAGGCAGCGCCTTCGGTACGAACCCCTCTTCGGATCTTCCTCTTCTTCGCGTTCACGGTTCACCGCATGATTCCCCCCCACCCCCTCTTTCCTATGCTCCGTTTGTTTGGTTCCTGGGGGATTGTACGTTCTTTCCGGCGAGATTGGTACAGCTTGGCTATACGTGATTTAATTTCAGGTTGTTCTTGTCGCTTGGCGATGCATTGCCATTAGACCACCATGCACACGCACGCCTTGTGTTCGACGATTTATCCCCCTTGTTTCTTTTCCCTCCCTAAACAATAAACATTAGTTCGCAGCGATTACTGGATTACAGTTCTTGATTGATTTCTCGATGTGTCTGTCTCGGTTGGTTCATGGTTGATGCGGCTTCTGGCCAGCCGGCCACCACCTTAGTGTTCCATCGTATGCGTCGGGATGGGTGGAGCAAATTGCGATGTTTAGACGGCCCGCTGCAACAATGGCGGAGGGGAAAGCGGAGTAGGACGGGAAGAAGAGCCCGGAGGCCATTCAAAAAAAAAGGTTTTTGTTCGTGTCGTTTGGCTCTTTCTTTGGGGTTGGTTTGTGTGGACAGAGTGGAGGAGAGCAGTCCAGAGAGCTTGGAGACCACTCACACATTCCAGGTCCTTGTCAACAAGATCTCCAAATTCTGGTTCAGATTTGTGCACTAGTTAATTCTGCTCCATATTTAGTGCCGGGAAAGGTGTAACTTATTACTAATTTATTTACGGGGATATTCAGTGGCGTACGTAGGATTTTTTAACTGGGGTTCAGTAAACTAGTTAGTTTATAAAATAATATAATATCTTATTATCGTATAATATTATACATTTTTTTAAAATATTTATAGAAATTAACATTAGTTTTTCTGTTATTTACATAATTTTTCTATATTATAAGTTATTTTACTTTTCCTAATTTAAATTTCTCTTACGTTAACCGAGGTTAGATGACATATATAGTAACAAATAAATATTGCACCCATATAATTAATTTTAAGTTATATAACATAACATAAGACATGCAATCGTTTATAGTAAAAGTCACAACTTACTTGAGTAATATTTATATTGCACTATGAATGAATCATTAGATTCTAACAAATGTCACTCTCTGATTTATTCTTATTTATCCATATAAATTCTAGATATTTATATGACTATGTATAGCATTGAATATTATCTTTATATATAATTAGATAAGAGAATTCTAGATTATGTTTAGAAAAAAATATCTCCTAAATTCTAAAAATTAGTTCAGCAACTTGATACAATTACTAGTAACTCATGTAAAAATTAATCTTATAAATAATATATATTACATAGCATATATGCACACAAACTAGCTAGCAATGTTTAGTTGCATGGTAAGGTGGTTACAGTTAGCAATATCATTATCGAATGTAGATAAAAATAAGATAACAAGAAAAAAGATGGAATAGCAGAACAAATCTAAGGTAAGTTTTTAGTTTTACCTGCACTGTGGTAAAGAACAAATTCGTGTTAAAATTATAAAATTTTAACAATATTATTAACTTATTGATAAATTTGAGTATATCATACCAAGAATGTGAGTAATTTCTTCCTTTCCTTTTATGTTTGTGGTTGGTGAATAATCTCCTCTATTACTTAGTTTCTCTCGAAGTTCTCATAGGGCAGTTGAATTGTTAAGTGTCTTGCTTTGAATCAAATGGAAAAACGATTTGATTAGATTATTTTTAATGGTAGTCTCTTTACATGGGTAAGTGATATCAATCATAACTAGCTATATTTTTTATGCCTCATTTTCAAGAAAAAAAATTCAAAAAACGTTATACTATGAATTCCATACATTACAATTTCACTTCCATATATTCATAATATAACTTTTAAATTTTAGAACATAATTTTTCAATGCTTGGCGCATACGATGGTGACAGACGATCGACGAACAACCGTCGGTCGAGCAACTGCCATCCGAACATGAGCCAGAACAAAAGGAGAACGAAATAATCGATGAAGTCAGGGGCTCAAGGCAGAGGAAGCGATGGTGGGTGCTCGTCGATGTAGGCTTGCACGACAGTGGTGGTGTGACCGACCCTATCCGTGAGCATGGCCGCTAAGCGTGTCGGTCGTTGGGGGCTCACAGGATCGAGGCAGAGAAAGTAGGAAGTGAAGGACCACGATGGCGCTTGACGAGGAGGAAGAGGAATGTGCTATCGGTGAGCGGAGGGCCTCACAAGAGCTTCGCTAGAGTTTGTGCGGTAGGATGCAACGGATTCTATTCGCCTTTTTTTCTTGGTATATATCAAATTTGGGCTAATGGGCCTTCACACAACCTACGTACCCCAATCGTGCCAAGCAACACGACACGGCTCAACATCTCACTGGGTCGTGCCTAGGATTTAGCCTCAACACGTGGGCCGGCATGACACGACACAACCCATTTGATGAACCGTGTCTAATCGGGCAGTGCCCAAACACCTATTATTTATCACTCCCTTTATTCACATTTAATCACGTATAAGTAAAAAAATTCATATTTGATCAGCGCATAAGCTTGGTATTTCTTTGGTGAACATGATGGCTTAATTGCTTTTAAAGTTTGCATTGAGATTTAATTGCTTTCGCATGCACACCTGGCTCCGCATAGGCCGAGATGGATCGATTCAATAAAAATTGCATCTTCTTGGTCTCTTTGATATGATGTAGCAGTAAAAGAACTCTTTGTTATCGTTGTCAAGAGCTAATATGTTGATCAAATGTGAATGAGGAGGGAGTATCCACCATCTCAATTATATAAAAATAAAATAAAAATTCATCGTCTCCAGGCTCATGAGCTCCGTTTGGAAAATAGGATTAGTACCGGGGGATACTATTTTCATTTTTCAGATTTCCACCGTTTTGGCAAGGGATGGGATATGCAATCGGGGTGGATTGAGTGCTTGGTGAAATTACTAAATTGCCCTCGCCATTTTGACATATAGTTTTGGCCTCTGTCATGAGTTATATCATCCGTCAGTTTGCCCGCCTCCGTCGATCCCCATCCATCCCGCGAGCGGAGCAGGGCGCCATCATTCGTCCTGCTGCTTCCGCCGCATCCTAGTGAGCACATCCTCCGCCACCGCCTCCGCCGCCTGCGCCGATCCCCATCCATCGCGCGAGCGAGCGAGCAGGGTTGTCGTCGTTCGTCCTGCTGCTTCCGCCGCATCCGTTATGCACATCCTCTTTCCCATCTCTCTCTACCCGCGCACTTGTTCTCGAATTTGCATTAACCCTAGCTTCTGTTCTAGAAATTTGCTTTAACCTTAATACTGATAACAGTTTGTTTGTTGCCAAAAAGTTTGCCCCCATGTCCCATGTTAGATCACTGGGGATATTCTTTCTTGTTCTTTATTCCTTTCATGCCACTTTATGCTTTCTGATGAATATGAGGATATCCTCTTTTATATTCTTTCCTACATTTGCTTTCCCACTTTCTATAGGAAATGATTTGTTCGGTTCTCCCCTTTATTTTTGTCTGTGTTTACGGTTCCATTTTATTTTTGTTCCGTTTTTATGGTTGTTCGCTGGTAATACTCTATGATGACTAATTAATTGCCTATCATTACACTTCTAATGTGAGGGTGATGTCACTAATTTATGCCGGCTTTCTGCCTTTTCAGAAGTATGAATAGTTGATCATTTCCGTCTTTCTGATAAAAAAGTAAGAGAGTAAAAGGGAAAAAAAACTAAAACTTGTTTTCTCACATGTCAATATGATTACTTCTCACGAAGGAAGCTAAATTTGGCTCCAAAAACATTTTTTGTTTACTCCTTATATAAAGTAGTTAAGCACCGGAAACACCAAAGCGGCTGTACAACCTTTTGACGCACTGTTCCTTTTATCCTTGCAATTTTGCTTCAGGTCTGGAGCACAAATGGGCATCTTCAGTGGAGCGGGAGCACATCGTCCTAGCTGCCCGTCGGCCGCGAATTGCACAAAATGGGCTCAAACCTACCTGAAGTACTGCCTTTGTAGCACACGGGATGGCATGGCCTTGACGCTTGGACTGTTAAGCGTCATCAGCTGGGGAGTTGCTGAGGTGCCACAGATCGTCACTAATTACAAGCATAAGTCAACAGAAGGCCTTTCCCTTGCTTTTCTAATGACATGGATTGTTGGGTGAGCCATTTCATCATGTTCCTGATGTTTCTAGTAGACTTGTACTACTAGTAGTATAATAATTGTAGTTGACAGTTTTATGTGCAATGCAGTTCTTGATGTTCCCTTGTATTCTTATGCCATTATGCAGGGACCTTTTTAACCTTGTTGGCTGCTTCTTGGAACCTGAGACTGTAAGACCACTTGTTCTTTCTCTGATTTGATGAGCATCTCTCATAGGATTTACTATTTCCTTTCGACAGTATAATGAGTTGGTACCATTACTAAACATGGGAAAAACAGTTCACTCATTTTCTGACATCATGCTCTCCTCCGACAGAGCTAGAGATACTGAGTTAGTATACTCGAATTGTATAATTTGTGAATATCAGTAGATGAGGCATAATTACACCCCTATTGAAATGACCATTTAGACAAGTGTCCAATTCTAGTCCTGAAAAGGAGTTTCAGATAGATCATAAATCTATGGATGACATCGCTGGCAGATAAATTTGATTTTGTTTGCTTATTGTGTGATATGTTAAACGGTTTTTGTGTTTAATGTGATGAAATTTACACATGAGGTCATATTAGAACCTTTCTTCAAATCGTCCTAATCTAATCATTTTGTTCTATATATATTGCAGCTGCCAACACAATTTTACATGGCTCTGGTAAGGCACCAAACTAGATTTCTGGATCTCTGTTGATTCATTTCTTGCTCTGGTTGTTGACACCCAAAAACTTGCCTTTCGTAATACAGCTATACACCATCACAACTCTGATTCTCACTGGACAGACGGTATACTATAGCCACATATATCACCGTCTTAAAGCAAATAAAGCCAGGGCAACTAGCAAGGTGATTACATCATGTTTGGCATATTATTATGTTCTCAGCCGTTTCTACATCGACATTTTTACTGTGATGCTTTGTTAACAGTACTGCCAGTTCAACCATCATATACAAATTGTACTACTGCCTTCATGTGTTTGTAAAGTACATTTTCCATTTTTGGAGAACCACGAATTACATTGCTTCCTTGATTGCTTACTCTTTTTAGTCATATGCTGTCTTCTGTAACATTATGTTATCCTTGACGAATCTGCTTAAGTGTTAAGGTTATTTCAACCATAGGCCTGATATAACTTAAAATTGTCAGACAGCTTTAACTTCTTCCATCTCTCCTAATTATATATATTCTGTTGTTTGCAGCCTCAGAGGCATCAGCGTGCTGATACTTCATTGAGAGAAAAGCTTTTGGGACCCAAGGTTATTGGGGAAATCAGAAACAGTAGCCACCTAGGTGCAACCGTCCCTATTCCAACAAGCTCTCCAATTACAGTTAATACAGAAATAGTACGGCATCGGCATGGCCCAAGCAGCCTCAGTGACTACTACTACACGTAATTTCTTCAGTCATAATGTTTCCTCATATTTTCATCCTTAAATAAGTTACCATCCTTCCTTTAATTGGATAAGATCTTAGAATATCTATTTGTTTCATCAAGCATTATGGCCAAAAATGTAGAAATTCAGAAGCATTGAGGGGCTCATTTTATTTTACAGGTCAGCAAGATCTCTATCAAGCAGCCCAGTGCCAATGGCAGGCACATGGTCGGCTAATCATCATCAAACAAATTCTCCACCAGAAATAGATGACCAAAAGGAATCTTTGGGCAGTGACTTTGCCCCAGCACAATATGCACCATCTCCTTTAATAAAGAATTCTCTCTCAGTGGTAAGCTAAATCCTGCAATACCTTTTTAGTTTATTTCATGAGGCTTGAATTACTAAAAAAAATTCTAAATTAAATTAAGGTACCATGGATGGCCCTTCTCTTGGGTATGAGTGTTTTGCATTTTTTAGTTGGAACAACCCATCAAGAGGTGCCAAATGGTATTGTCATACCTTTTGGGAGAAGGCTTTTACTGTTGGCGGTAAGCTCCAGCAGTACATCTACTTTAGTATGAATTTTCATAATTGCAACAGTGGTTGATACATTATAATCTTCTTTCATAGGATGACCATGCAGATTCATCTGTCAGCAATGGCAGTGGAAGTGGAATTGGAAGCTTCCTTGGTTGGGCTATGGCGGTAATCTATATGGGTGGACGGCTCCCCCAGATCTGGTTAAATGTAATACTTCACAAATAGTCCAATATTTTTTTTGTTCTACTATATTTGGCTTAGGAGAAATGTGCTCATGGCAGTTTTGTGGGTCGCAACTGGTAAAAAGTGCATTTTGAGTTTTAAATCATACACATCTACTCTTACATATTTTTTCACTCTATTGCACTTGGGAGAGTTTTGGAAAGTAGAAAAAGTTTTGTTTATTGCATGAATGAAACTCGTTATCACTTATATATTTTATTAATTCTTACAGGAAATACTTTTCTGACACTAAATTATATGGCTACTTTGATTTATCTTAAAATGTTACTGCCCCCATTAAAAAATATAAGGCGTATTTTGTTTCATTAGGATAAGGCTTTGACCAATAATTGCTCTATTAGGATATCATTTATGTGATACAAAAGCATAGTCATAATTCTTTGTCAAAGCCTTTTTCCTAACAAAGTAAAATACACCTTATATTTTTGAAAGGATGGAGTATATTTTCTACGCAATTAACAGTGCAATTTTCATGGTATGGCTGACATGTCTCTCATTTGCAGATGAAAAGAGGGAATGCTGAGGCAAGTTCATCACCATTTTTACTGAGGAGACTGATTTCAGTCTTCTATTTTTAAATTTGGTTAAGACAGATCACTTTGTTGCATCTACTCAACCAACTACTTCTATTTTTGTTTGTTTGCAATGTTTTTCCCTTCAATCGTGTAACTCCTTTTGACTTCTAATTTAATTCAGGGGCTCAATCCGCTAATGTTTACTTTTGCGTTAGTGGGAAATGTGGCATATGTTGGAAGGTAATATATGAAGTTAAACTTTATCTAGATTTAGTTATTATGACCTGTTAATTGTCCGCATAACATAAGATCAGGGGCATGTAGTTTTAAAAGGGTGCACTTTTACTGTTCTCACGTTTCCTGTTTTTGAATGCAGTATACTTGTGAAAAGTATGGATTGGTCAAAACTAAAGCCGAATCTACCATGGCTTGTAGATGCTGGAGGATGTGTTTTGCTTGATACTTTTGTATCCTTTTACAAGCTTTCTGCTTTTAGCGCCAATACTTCCTACCTGCTATATGTTCTTTCACTGAAAACCCAAAGGCAGGAATTTATGCACATCCTATATCTGAACTCATTAGTAACTGAAAAGGGTGTCTGATGCCTAACAATTTTTCAAGATACTAGCATATTCCCCGTGCATTGCAACGGGATTTTAATTAATTAAAAAAACATCATTAACACGTTATTACCATCTTTTAATTGTTGTATATATTTGTTAAAAAAACATCATTAACACGTTATTACCATCTTTTAATTGTTGTATATATTTGTAACTGACATATGGACCCTTTGGCCCCTACACTGTCCTTTCTTTCTTTCTCAAAAAATAGAGTTGAAGGGAGTGGTTGATATGTGGGCCTTCTAGCGCACATGTCTTTTTTCTCTCCAAAATAAAAGGTTGGGAGTTGGTGGTGGGGAGGGAGAATCACCACTACCATTACTTCCTTTTATAAAGAGTATAGAAAATAACTGATCCTTGGAATTTAACAAAATACTATCGTGCAGTGCCATAATCAATTATTCTTTTTGCAGAGCTTTAGATTGATCTGCATCTCTCTCCCTCCATACATGCATATATTCCAATTAAAAATTTGATTTGTTGCTTCCTGTGCATCTAGGGAACTGCATTATTATGCATTGGATGTTCCTTTTGTAAGGTCTATATTGAGATTTCAGAGCTATTTTACCGTTGGTAGATCCCCTTGACCATCTATCACAGATTATTCTTCAATTTCTTTATTTCCATTATCAGAAGAAACACGTTCCTGATGAGCCTGACAGTGCAGATAAAGTTTAATGGATAGCAACTGAGAGAATATTCTTACCTTCTTAGACATAACAGGTTTGCCTTGTTCTTTTTGTTCTTGTTTGTTCAATATGTGTTTTACGGTTTCTATGTAGTGGAAATCTTTATCTATTCTATGGTTTGCTCTTGGATGTATCTTGTGTCCCTTCTTTAGTCATCATCTAATTGAACATGCCACGTACCACGTAATTGAACATACCACGTAATGAGATTTTGCCCTTAAAACACTTTGATTTTGCACAAGGCAACAGTCTGATAGACTTCTTTTTTTAGCACATTAAAACTTTTGCAAAACGTCTTATAATGTGAAACAAAGGGAGTAGTCTCTGTTTATACAATACTTGCAAAGTGTGGTCTGCTCATTTTTAAGAATAAAAAGTGTAAAGAATCGGGTTGCTTATCACCCACATTATCTTTGGTGTTGCTATATAGCATGTAGCATATCTCGTTACGAATGCTCGTTAATTTTCAATGCCAAGTTAATTTAATTTTGTAGTTATGGGCTGCCTAACCAAAAAAAAATGTTTTTGATGCTTGCTTAATCCTGTAGATCTGTCTGATAGTCGTTGTTCTGATGAAAATGTAAAAAAAAAAAAACAAGCATGTGACATGCTAACCGTTTTTGTTGCGTATTTCAGAACCGAAGGAAGGTGTTTCCTACGTTGAGCTCCATGAATATCTGAAACGGCATTTTTGCTTCGAAGGCCGTCTTATGTCCACCACACGCTGTTCCATATGCGCGTATTGCTCTCTGTCGTCGTGGCAAAGCCATCTTCAAGATTAGGCTGGGTGTCATATGGAGAAGCTATAGGTCTATAGCTTATCGCAATTGTTTGGTGGTATCAAAGGGTTTAGGTATCATATTAGTATGGTTTACATGTTTTTGCCTCATCCCCCTTCTATGTGTTGCGGTGATAAGAAATATTATTATTTGTCAGTTTTGAAGTGTGTAAAGATTATCTTGGCCTAGATACTCGCCAGTTTTGAGAGAGTATAAATATCACATTTTTCGGACGTGTTTGTGTTGGCTCCTTTGATGATCCCAAGAAATTGAACGTGGGAATACGATGAAGTCAAATGATTCTATCTCGTGGCTACTGGTTTTTCGATTATCTCGGAATTTGGAGCTAGAATACGGGTTATTTGAGGAGTTGAAGATTGTAAAAATAGTTGCAGCTTTTAGAAACTATTCGAGAGGAGTAATCGGACGTCCGATCTTTTAACAAACATAATCATATCATAAATAAGATAAGGTTAAAAATTAGTTTAAAGTTAAATTTGAAACTTCCTACTCCTACCATCATCTGACGTCAGGCATTTTTTTCTTTACTTTTGTGCTGCATGTATGCGGTGTCCTTTTTCGTGATGTTGTCGTATTGCCTGTGTCCGATTTGTTTTTGTCACATTGGGTGCTTGGTAGAAAGTATTCTCCAAACTACTCGGATAACACCAAACTAAGGGATAAGGATGCCGGGCAAACCGATCAATTAAAAAGAAAATTCAAACTAAACTTTAAGAGTTTGACAAAATTTCTATAAATTTCACCGGTTTTGTCCGTTACTTTCTTATGATTGCTATATATATATATTTCAAGACACTTCCACTATATATATATATATATACACACACACATATATATATATATACACACATACACATATATATATACTAGTAAATATGTCCGTGTATTGAAGTCTCATGTAATTTTAATTTATATTTTTTATGTCTTCATCTAATACTTATTTCAGCATTAGAACTGCGGGTTAATTTTATAAACACTCAAAGGGTTTTCTGCAAAATAGTCAGCGACTTGGTCATTTTATTTTATCATAATTATTTTAAAGTTGAAGTCTAATGTAATTTCAATTTATATTTTTTCTTTATGTCTTCACCGAGGCTTATTTAGCATTGACGGATTAATTTTATAAACAATCAAGGGTTTTTTCGCAAAATAGTCAGTGATCGGGTTAATTTTATAAACACTCAAGGGGTTTTCGAAAAAGCCAGGTGGACAAAAATTTTGAGTGAAAACACTACTTGCTTTATAGATAGTTAATTATAGATATACATACATATATATGTATATATACACACACATATATACATATATATATACTAGCAACTGTGCCCGTGCGTTGTAACGAGTGAAGTCGGAGCGTAGCGCGGATGGGGACGGGAGGGAGGGGCGCAAGTGCGGCGCGGGAGCTCCGAGCAGCGGCGGGAGGGAGGAACACAGGCGTGGCGCGGGACGCGGCGCGGATGGGGATGGAAGGAAGGGGCGCAGAAGGTCTTTTTTTCTATCCAAGTCATTCCTTTCTTTTCAACATTAGGACTACGAGTTAATTTATAAACACTCAAGAGGTTTTCTGCAAAATAGCCAGACATATATATATATATATATCTATAACTTTCTATAAACAAGTAGTGTTTCCATCCAAAATTTTGTTCTGCCTGGCTATTTTAAAGAAAACCCCTTGAGTTTTTCCGAAATTAACCCGCAGTCCCCACTGCGCCTCCTCAGCCTCTCCGGGTAGTAGTTCTGCATGATCTTCAGCGTGGCCACGTACGCGCGGATGTCGCAGCTTGGCGTAGTATCCCCACCCCCGCAGTCGGCCATGGCGGCGAATCTCCCGCCCGCCATTGTGGGAGGCGGCGCAGCGCGGCCGAGGACGTAGACGACGTAGCGCTTGAACTCGCCGAGGTCGCGACGCGCCGGAAGTGGCGGCGCCGAAGACATACACGAGGCCGGCCCGCGGCCGAAGCCCCGCATGTAGAGCTTCTCCTGCACCAGCTCGCCGCGCACCTCATCGTTGGTGATGGCGTGGCCGCCAGGCTTCATCTCCCGCTTCCACTGCACGTACTTGACCAACATCGGCGACGCCTTCCCGATGTTGTGGTCCCGCGCCCGCAGGAACCGATGCAGCTGGTACTCGTCCTCCTCCTACATATATATGCATCATCATCATCATCGTCTCTCTATTACTATAACTAATTACCAACGATCAAGTCGTCAATTAACTGTACATAGATGATGTGTTCAGCTCGTGTTTGATGTGTACTGGCGGCTATAAATTCAAAACTCCATTTGGAAAGCCCAAGGTCAGCTGCAGCCTGATCCGGCTCTCCGGCCTCTGCGTCCACCGCGGCGACACCTACCTCGTCTTCGAGTATGCCAAGAACGACGCGCCGATCGGCTCCACGGCGCGCGCGGCGGCCGCACCGGCGTCCTGGGGTGGAGGCAGCGTGTACAGGTGGCATTCGACGTCGCCGACGGGCTCAACTATCTCCACCACTACACTAACCCACCGTGCATGCACAAAAACCTCAAGAGCAGCAACGTCCTCCTCGACGCTGACCTCCACAGTAAGATGTCCAGCTTCGGGCTAGCACGCGCACTCCCTCAGGGCGACGGCGCCGCCGCCGTGCAGCTGACGCGCCATGTCGTGGGCACCCAGGGATACCTCTCTCCCGAGTACCTGGAGCACGGCCTTATCACGCCCAAGCTCGACGTGTTCGTCTTCGGTGTCATCCTACTCGAACTCCTCTCCGGGAAGGAGTCAGCGTTCTCCGGCGACGACGAGAAGGGTGGGACGCTGCTGTGGGAGACGGCGGAGGGGCCCGTCGACGGTGGCGGCGAGGACGCGGGTGCCAAGGTGCGCGCGTTCATGGATTCGTGGTTGGGCGGCGACTACCCGCTCGACCTGGCCATGGCTGTGGCGTCGCTAGCGGCGCGGTGCATGGCGAGGCAGCCCAGCGCGCGGCCGGGTATGGACGAGGTGTTCATCTCACTCGTGGCGGTGTACAACTCCACGGTGGAATGGGACCCCTCGGATCACGGCAACTCCGGGTCGTCGCTGATTGGGAGGTAGCAAAAATGCCAAATTGGCGGCAAGTTTGGCTGGAATTGGTCTGAAAAGATTGAAATTTTTAAATGGAGTTTTGAATTTGTAGGCGCAAATATTATTATATTGCAATTGATGGTGTGAATAAAATTGTCCTCTAGCAGCAGTGACAACTTGTCATGCTTGTCTGAGGAGGGCATCACCCCTTGTTTTCGATCGATTTGTATCAGTTTTGAGTCATTATAGGTGGTTTTGACCGATTCTGTATCAGTTTTCGCAAATTTGGGGTTGCTTCGCTCTCGAGACAAACATAATTGCCTACTGTTATTAATGCTTATACTCTAATAATTACTCATCCCTACAAATGGGCCAGTGCGTGGGCTTTTACCAAACCAGGCTTACAAACTGACCTACTCCAGAAACACAGGGAAGAAGTCCACTTTAGGTTCCTCAACTATACCTCGAGTGTCATTCACATCCCTCGACCGCAAACCGGATATAAAACATCATTCAATCTATAAAACCAATGCAAATTAAATCTCTTGATAGTATTAACAACGATTTCAGCTAACATAGCATCTAGGTGACACGTTTGACCCAATCTTCATCCGACGTAGTGCCTAAGTATCACTCTAATAATAAAAAATTTATACGATGAGCTTCACATGTCAGTGAAACATTTCTTCTGACCCAACAACGTCATTATGTCCCTCTGACAGGTGCTGCCATCTCTTCTGGTCAACTTACGACAAGCCGGTGAGGATGTAGTGGTGTAGTGACTAGATGCAGCCAAGCGAATTAGCGATTAGTAAAACAAACTACAACGATAATGTGTCTCGGTTATCTAATTAACAATCTGAGTGTTACTCCTGGAGGTTCATGCATTCGCTAGCTTCTCAGTGTTTAGAAAATTTTTGAAGTGCATCAAAATCCATGGCTGCAATTCAGCTTCGCTTTGCACGCTGGCACGCGTCGAATTGCCTCCGGTTTAGGCGACACCGCCACGGCCGCGGCCGTTGATGTACGTTGACCTTGACCGTGCGGTTCCAGCCAAGGGAAAAGCGGCGTCGCCGCCGAGCTTCATGTTGCGCCCGCGTTCCTCCTCGGCGGCGTCTGGTGCGGCGCCGCCACCGTGACGCTCGCCACGCACGACGTCGAGTCCGGCCACCTCGCGGCGGTGAAGGCGCATGAGCTGGGCATCGGCTAGGGTGACCGTGGCCTATGGTTCGCACAACGGATGGGCATGACGGACGACCTCTCCCTAGCGCTATGTCGGCTTCTAGGTAGCCGGCGACGACGACTGCCGTGGGCAGGAAGGCGAGGAGGCGGCGGGTCCTCACTGCCACGTCATTCAACACCCCCTTCTCTGTCTCTTCTCTCTCATGTGACTAACGTGTGGGCCCCACTCAGCCATGTAGGACAAAAGCATTATTGAAACCGCTTAGGGACGTAAAATGAAAACTGAGCAACACGGTATATCTGATTTCATGGTTGATAGTATATCTGGTTTCATGGTTGATAGACAGGAACCAAACTCAACCTATAGTTGAGGGATGTAATGTGGTTTTTTTGAAACACCCCTCCCTCCCATCCCCATCCGCGCGCGCCGCGTCGCGCCTGCGCCCCTCCCTCCCGTCGCTGCTCGGAGATCCCGCGCCGCGCCTGCGTCCCTTCCTCTCGTCCTCATCCGCGTCGCGCCCGATTTCACCGTGCAACGCATGAGCAAGCAGTTAGTATATATATATATATATATATATATATATATATACTTGAAGAAGTCTCAAAATATATTTCTACATCAATTTTCAGTGGCGTTCCTACAGTATTTTACCGGGTCACCGGACCTCAAGTAGAATTATTTTAGTTGTTTTAGTCCATAATAATTATATTATTAATTAAAAATTAGAGTATTATATATGTTACGACAGAACCCCGTGTGACTTTTGTTGTGTGTTGGCCGCATGATAGTGGCACTGCCCGCTCGAACCCCAACAACGCACGCGTGACGTCGGCGTTGCCCTCCTCCCAAAAAGCGGCAGCAACCTGATCCCCATCCCCCGAGCAAAGCGGAGGAAGAGCGATGGCGTCGGCGCTGCTGAGGAGGGCGACGGGCGGCGGCTCCGCGGCGGCGGCGGAGCGGTGGGCTGCTGTGGCTTCCAGGGGCCTCGCGTCGGTGGGCACCGGCTCCGACATCGTCTCGGCGGCGCCCGGGGTGTCGCTGCAGAAGGCCCGCTCCTGGGACGAGGGCGTCGCCACCAAGTTCTCCACCACCCCTCTCAAGGACATCTTCCATGTATGCCGCCGCCGCCGCTGCTACTATGCCCTTCCTCTGCTGCTGCGCGGCAACCCAGTTCTCCTCTGATGATCCCTCGTGTTTTGCAGGGGAAGAAAGTGGTCATCTTCGGCCTGCCTGTAAGCTCTCCCCTCCCCTTTTCTCCAGAATCTTTCGCTAGTGCTCATGCGTAATTATGGCCATTTCGGATGCCAGATGGAGTCTTCGGTTTGTAGCGTTTGTGTTGATACGTTGCGTTAGTTGGCACTCATCCTGAATGTGCATCGGGGATTGTGGATTCGTTTCTTGTAGGCTCTGTCATCCTCATGTTAGCCTTGGAGAATGGGTGGTAGGTAGGGCATCGACTGCTTCTTCAACTTTCAAGATAAATTCGAACATTAGATGGTTATGAAACAGGAAATGTAATTAGGCCGAACTTGACTAGTTCTTTTTGCATACGAGTGGAGAAATTAGGAATCCAGTTATTTGTAGTGGAGAAATTAGGAGTGGAGAACTTCGTTTATAAAACTCTTTGTTTCTTCTCGCTTCTCTGGACGACCAGCAGGCTGCTGCAGCTAATCAAACAATCTAGTGAGGGCAATATGGTTCTGATTACAATAGCACAAAATTCATGCTACTTATCCACAGAATTCTGCTTCCGGAGTCTGCCAAAGGTATTACTATTGAAATTCCTAGTTGATTTATGACCCCGTCTTTTAGTATCTATAAGGTTTCATGTCTGATATCATTTGTTTATTGCCTATTTTTTTGATCATTTATTCCAAATTCGTCCATCCTGGATTGGCAGTTCTCTTTCTGAATGATCTACCGATGTGATACTATAGTTGACTGCTATGTTTACCACATATTTCAGGGTGCATACACTGGAGTCTGTTCACAGGCACATGTCCCTAGTTACAAAAATAACATCGATAAGTTGAAAGCAAAAGGGGTTGAGTCTGTTATCTGTGTCTCTGTAAATGATCCTTATGCCCTGAACGGATGGGCAGAAAAGCTACAGGCAAAAGATGCTGTGAGTTACCATTCTATATGTTTAAACAGTAAGAAATGCATTAGACACGCTGTATGTTTTACTAATCTAATTATATCTAGTAATCTTGCATGGTATATTGTGTTTGGTGGATTTTATCAACATTATAAATGCTGAATGCCATTCTATTCCCCCCTGCCTCGGTAATTTGTAATGATTGAAAGCTGCAGATGTCTGTCAGTAATGTGCTTATTTGATCATATAACCTGTAAAACAGTAAATTGCAAAGTTAGTTTCATGTATCTCCTAAATTTCTTTATGTTTTGTGTTTTAATCTATACTTTAAAATAAGAAGAATCAGAAACATGCTTCAAGTATATAATAGTTATATATTCTATACATTAAAATAATAGGGACCAGTGTATCATAGTCTCGCACCATGGTAGATGGCTATTGTATATGAATGTTTGGGCCATGAGTCCATGCAGATACCATTCATATCAAACTTGCTCACAATCACACTATATTCAAATTTTAACCATATGATATGATTTTGCAATATTATACCAGATTGAATTTTATGGTGATTTTGATGGGAGTTTCCACAAAAGCTTGGATTTGGAAGTAGACCTCTCTGCTGCTTTGCTTGGCCGCCGTTCTCACAGGTCAATGAATTCTACTTTGGTTAAGTTGGTTTATGTCCTTAAAAGTTAAAACTGCTACATATTATACAATTGCATTTGAACATAAAACTATGCATTTCAGTTGCCTTTTGCTTTGTTTGTTTAGTCAAATTGTTGTGTTAAACTTATTACTTACATGGGTTAACTCAAGTACTATAGAAATGGATACCTCGAAAAGGGTCTCATGTCACTGATGAAAGAATACCAATCTGCGCGCTCCTTTTCCTAACTGTAGCTTACCCTTCAAAGTGCATTGCATTCACTATCATATTTTAGCCTGTTATGCTGTCGTCGTCAACGACATCATCATTACCCATTAACTGCAAGAAATGTAATGAGAGGCATTGTGCATTGGCTGCATTTCTAATCTACGGATATTCCTAGCGTTAAACTGTCATGAGTGATGACTGTAAATAATCAATTACTTGAAGCTGCATGCGCATACCTACACGTGATTTAATTGAGTCTTATTCCTTCTATTTCCAATGGATTATGCTGTTCTTGTGACAAAATTTGCTGCACTGAGATTTGTACCTCTCAAAAGACTCCAATAAATGTACGCAAACCACTTCCTAAGCATAGCACTATAGCATGCCCTTGTTAGCTGCAGAACTATCTATAAGTGTATTGAAATTCCTAACAAAAGAGCTTGGTGCATATTTGGAACATAATTATGATTCACCAGGTGTATGTATTTCATGTTTGCTTTGGCAAAGTTGAACACTATTCAACATTGAATCACTGTTCAACCTCCTCGTGTGCTCCCTTTCATCTGTAGTAGTAAAGAGTAATCTGGCGACACATTTTATGTGTTTGGCTAAGCTTGAAATGCCACTTCATAATCTCCATGCTGTGGTACACTGTTTTTTATTATGTAACTTATATATTTGTCATTTAAGCGATTGTGAAATATGACTGGTTAATGGATATATTTTTCTTACTTCTCTTTTAAAAATATTGATGTCCGTTTTAGGTGGTCAGCCTTTGTTGACGATGGGAAAATCAAGGCTTTCAATGTTGAGAAAGCACCTTCTGACTTCAAGGTTTCTGGTGCCGAGGTGATCTTGGATCAAATCTGATCGGAGTAACGAAATTATGCCGTTGTTTGTTTTCTCATGCAGCATGCATGCTTAAATAAACGGAAACTCAACTACTCGAGCATCCATGTAAAGATGTTAGTCTGCCTTGCTACGCCCAGAACATTTGTTTTCCTGTTACAAATCAGCTTGCCGTTCAACATGTCTACCTGCATTGACGTGAGTTCTAGCGTCAACTGGATTACCAAATTGGTTGGCTGAGCTCCGTCCTTGACTCACCATTTTAGCTGGTAAGAAATCTGAGGATAGAAAAAGGGGGTAGGTGATGAACTGATGATGAATTTGGCTCTTGGTTTGTCATGGGAACCATCCCCATTTTCCATCTTGACTATTCCATGAAGGAGAATTCTACCAAGCCACAAATATAATCATTTTATAGGTTATTTAGCAGAGTTTAAGATTAAGAAGAAAATATTTTCATGTCTCTCATTAAGGCCCCCTTTATTCAAATGAAAATCGTAGAAAATTTGCAGTTTTTTCTTATATAACCCTTTGAATCAAAGGAATGGATTCAATAAAATCCTATGAAATTTCTATGAAATGCCTCGTTGCATGCAAGTTTTTTAGAAAATTTAACATGAGGTAGAACCAATGGAAATTTTCTTTTGAGTATTTATCTCTTCTCAAATTTATGTGTTTTTCTATGATTCAATCAAACAATCATTCCTATATTTTATAATTCTCTATGTTACACCTACATTCTTATTAAAATTCTATGTTTTTTATTTTTCTATTTTTTAATTCTGTGTTTCAAAGGGGCCTACGTGACAAATGGATATTTCTCTGTTTTCTCATTCTGCATTTCAAATGGCCCTAAAGTGACAGATGGATAGGGGTGGGACCCTAGAAGGGTCGTTGGAACTTGGAAGTACTAAGATGAAAATAAAATTTAAATAAGAGATGACGGGGACAAGTAATACTCTGAAATACATACAGATAAGTTTTAAATTTCCAACGTTTGGAACACTTGTGTATCCGTGAACAGAGTCTACTCAACTTTTGTGATCGGTGGAAGGCTTTCACTAATTTGCAGCTTTTGACCCGCTCACACAATAAGAGCTCCACTTGTCCATGGGCCCCACCTGTCAGTGGCACCATGACGTCACTGCTGATGAACACGGCACCAGCATTCACCTGCAGCAGCATGTCTGGTCAGTGGTCGTCACTCCCTATAAACAAACGTGCACGGCGGCGCAGCCGCCTCAGCACGCGCGCGAATTCGGAGCAGACGCAGCCGCCGCCGCAGCCGTCGCCGTCGCCGTCGCCGCTGCAGAGCATCTGGTCGCCGGAAATGGTCAAGAACGCCATCCAGTACGCTGTGGTCAGTAACACTGTGCACTACACTTCCGCCCTTCTCTTGTTGACCAGCGCGCGATGCTGACGCCGGTGGCGCCGCTGCGCGGTCGTTGCAGGTGGACGCGTTCGCGGCCGAGCCGTTCAAGGGCAACCCCGCCGCCGTGTGCCTCCTTGAGGGGAAGGAGGAGGATGCGGCCGTGGCGGACGAGCGGTGGATGCAGTCCGTCGCCGCCGAGTTCAACCTCTCCGAGACTGCCTTCCTCGTCCGCGTCCCCTCCTCCTCCTCCGCCGCCGCCGCCCCGCGGTTCCGCCTCCGCTGGTTCACCCCCGTCGCCGAGGTCACCTCCCCTTCCCCCACCCTAGGTTTCCTCTTCTCATCTCCTGCTGCTTCCCTCTCTCTCTCACGCACGCACGCGTCGTCGTCGTTGTCTCCAGGTGGATCTCTGCGGCCACGCGACGCTGGCCTCCGCACACTTCCTCTTCACCACCGTCCTCGCGAAGCAGCATGCCATGGTCGAATTCGTGACCAGGTCCGGCATCCTGACCGCCAAGAAGGTTCCTGCTCCGCCTCCGGTGAACAATGGCGTCCCAGGTGAGGAGAAGCTGTTCATCGAGCTGGATTTCCCAATGATTGATCTCGTGGAGTACGATTCCGCGGAGACGCTGTCCATCCCGGAGACTCTGAATGACGCACGAGTCGTCAGTGTTTGGAAATCATCAACCGCCGGTGACCTCGTCGTACTACTTCCTCTCATCCACTATTACAATATCCGGCAAAATTTGATATATGTCGCTCTAAATGTTGCCTTCATAACTACATTTGGGTATTACCACATCTTCTTTTAAATAATTGACAACGTTTATTGAATCGTAAACACTTGGAACTCTGCTATGTTATGAAAGTACTCCAATATGGAACGAATCTTATCATGTTATTTTTAACCTACAAAGTAGAATAACGTTGAAATTATTGGTTGTCAAAATTTAATTAGGAGAGTCAACATTGTCAGTGATTACAAAATATGAGAGTAGCATCCTTGTTCAAAAAATTAAAATGGCGGTGAAGAACGATGGCAATGCTACTGCTATTACTACTACTATCGCTAAACTGAACAAGAATGTTTAGACGCTAAACTGAACAAGAATGTTGCTGAACATCTCTTAAGCCAACTTAAGCCATTTAGACAGCATTGTTCATTAAAATCTTTTACCAGCTATTTGTCTGTGCGGTGTAGGATGCTATAGTATTAAATAAAGACCCGGTAAGATTTCTAAAAATATATAAAACTTAAAAAGATTTTTTTTGAAGAAAAGATGATGGAGAGGTGGGAATCGGAATTGTTCAGTTGTCACCTAGTGCTAAGAGATTCTGGCATGTCTCCTTTCAGGTGGAACTTTCTTCAGGAAAAGAGGTTGCTGATATTATCCCTAACATTGATGAAATTAAAAGATGTGATGGAAGAGGACTTATTGTTACGGGACCAGCACCCGCTGGATCTGATTATGACTTCTTTTCACGTTTCTTCTGCCCAAAATTTGGGGTAAATGAGGTGATGCCATATTCTTTCCACCCAAGTTATTCATGATAAATAAATATTGGTCAGTTTTGTTTCAAAACTTATAGATATAATCTCATATATGTGACACCTCTTGTCTGCATGTGTACAGAGGGATTCTCTACGGTCAGGATGTTGTAAATCTTGCTTGTCTAAATTTAAATTGTTAAATTATCACGAGATATTTTTCTTCAATTAGACTCACCTCTTGATACATCATACATGATAGTATATGATTACTGTAAATACTTGCTGTGTATAATATGGTATTTCTACTTGAAGCCTCTACAGTTGGTTTGTGTATAGTTACACAATCTTCTGACCTCACTCGATGTACTCATTCTATTTCGAAATATCATTTTCTAAAACAAAATCTATTACAAAATATAAGCTTTTGACTAACAAATGTTTCACTAATATATTGTGACATGAAAGTATAATCGTATGGTAGGATAGTTTTTTTTAAAGAACATATGATAGGGTAGGATAGTGCTCTTGAATACGGATCTAATAACATTAATTTTACATCACAAAAATTATATTAATTGTTGATCAAAGTAAAATATGCCTTATATATTTAAGTAGTAGAGTAAATTTTCACAAAACTACAATTACTATGATTAATTTATCATAATACTACATATTTAAAAAAATATCACATAACTATATATTTAAAATCATTTTTCACAAAACTACAATACTACACACAACACTACACAGATTTAAGGTATCATATCAGAAAACTACAAATTTAACATTAGTTTTATCATAAAACTAACCTCAATAATGCTATGAATATCTCTAATAACTTCGTTCATTACTAAATTTAACATCAGTTTTATCATAAAATATCCTCAATAATACTCAATAATACAATACTATGGATATCTCTGATAACTTCGTTCGTTACTAAATCTATATAATTTTGTATAATATTTTAAATCTATAGTTCTATGCTAAATCTATAATTTATGATATACATTTTTAAATTTATATGTTAAATATGTAATTTTATGATATACATTTTTAAATTTATAGTTCTATGATAGTTTTGATTATTTTATAATATATATTTTTAAATTTATAGTTTTATGATTGTTTAATTAAATATTTGTAGTTTTGTAAAATTTACTGTTAGTACTATCTTATAAATAAATGGCATGATGCAATGACGACTGATATTATATTCTCGCCATGGAATTAGAATTTCTTATATGCTGTGCCGTTTGATTGTCAGAGTCAACATGTGAAATTTGACCTCGCTGAATACCTTTGCAGGATCCTGTTTGTGGAAGCGCACACTGTGTTCTGGCACCCTACTGGGGTGGAAAGCTGGGGAAGCAAAAACTGACGGCGTTTCAGGTATGTATATATCCAGACAACTTTCTTACCAAGTTAAATTGATATATCCGAATCCGACAGTGAAAAATATTTACTTGTCCGAAAATGATAGTAGCTTCAAAGTGCCATGTCATGATCTGCAGGCTTCGCCGAGGAGTGGAGCACTGTACTTGGAGCTGGACGGTGAGAAGAGGAGAGTGCGAATCCAGGGAGAAGCTGTAACTGTGATGACCGGGACTTTCCTGGCGTAGCACATACCTGTCTCTGTTCTTGGTATTCTTCAGACAAGAACTGATAGTTGTTCGACTCATACCGCGAACGATTCTGATTTAATTTCTAAAATGCTGTTATGTTTGGAATAAAAGCTCATGGGATGAATCTGTGCGTGATGTGTGCAAGGGCGTGTAATCGGAACCAAAAAAAAAAAAGAGAGCGAGCTCATGAGATCTGCAATGTTCAATAAAGCAATTTAGAACTGCATTGTGTGGAGAAGCAAGTGCATCAGATGAGTTTTCAGGGAGAATTGTTAAAGTTTTAAAATAAAAAGAGGGGGGATAAAAGAGGAGAATAAATAGTGAAAGAAATGAGTTTTGCTTAGGAGAAAATCGATGGGAAAAAAAATCCAAGAATCGCTTCTTATATTTACATGATTATTACAAAAGGGCAGGAAGCAACGAGGCACATCGCATCATACCTCGTTTTCAACCAAAAAAGGAAGAGAAAAACGCAAGAATAGTCTTTTTTTTGGGTTACTCCGGCGAAGTGGCGGCGGCTCAAGGCCACATCACGTCCACCGCGATCCTGGACACGGCGGCGATATCCTCGAACGACTCCTCCTTCGCCTTCTTCTCCGCCGCCTCGGCCGCCGGCCGCTCGCCCTTGGCCACCGCCGCCGCCGCCGGAGCAGCCACCGCGGGCCGGAACTCCCTCAGGCTGTGGCCGCTCATGTACCAGTCGGCCGCCATTACGCTGGCGCTCTCGCCGCCCAGCAGCTCCGACAACAGCAACACGATCGACGCCATCGACCAAACGCCTCAAAATCTCAACACACAAGCGAGATCGATCCACAGGAAGGAAGAGGGAGAAAACACACACACAAACTGTTGGGGATTGGCTTTAGCTTCCGATGGGACTAATGGCGTTAAGATCTAAGTGGATGGAGAGAGGGAAGCCCAGGTGGGGTTTGCTATATATGGCTCCCCGCGCGGGTTCGGTGGGCGGGGGCGGCGGGTGGTTTTTCCGCCGCTATCAATGGCCGCCGGCTTTGGTTGGTCAGGTCAGCGGGTGGCGGCGCGCTGCACTGGCCGACCGACTCCGCGCGCTGCGCTGCGGATGCGCGCGTGAACCTTAACCCCATATACCCACGGGCCCCATGTCTCGCCGCTGGGTTTTTGGGGGAAACCTGCGTGCCCTGGTGGGGGCACCCAGGAAACGGCCTGGATTTTAAATAAAACTCTGAAAAAACTTATAAATAGATCTTTAAACTTATTTGTAAATATATTTTTTATTAAAATATATCTTTTCGAAATTTTTTAATAAGTAGTTCCTCTCCATCAATAACTTCACTCATTTCTGTATGGGAGGAAAAAATGTTGTCACCATCATATTAAACCGTGATATCAATGATATTGATGTGATGAAATATTTTAAAAAATAAGTTTTTAGAGGTTTATTTATAAAACAAATTTTTAAAAAAGACTAAAAGTAAAAAAATGCTGCAAAACGGCCACGCTTTGCCGAGCCAGGTTTGGCTGCTGGTTTTCTCGTTGAAAATCCGGCTGTCTGGCGTCAATTTTGCCTTTTCCGTTGGGGACAGGTCAGGGGGCTAGGCTGGAGGTGGAGGCTTGCGGCTGGTTAACACGTTGACGGCCGCGGCGTGGGCGTGTGTACCAACAAAAGGGGTTTTCAGGTTACACAGCGTTTTTCTTTTTCGTAGTCCACAAAAATGGGCTTCTGCTGGTGCCGTTCGTTCATATTGTTGTATTGTAGTCTCCTCCATCCGGTACTCACTATATCTCAAACTACTTGCTTAGAATAGTTTTTAGGTAAACATAAATATCTTTGATCATGAATTTATAATAAAATTATATAGTTAACATCATAAATATTTATAAATATTTATGTTTGTAGATTTTATCACGAGAAATAACTTCATAATATATAAATTAATATATTGTTAAATTATACAAAATTTTTTAAAAAGATTGTCAACGTTAGAAATATGAGGTGTTTTACAGTGGTTGTGTGATTCTTTCCGGTTCTTCCTGGTTTCTTCATTCATGAATTTATCCCGACCGTTGAAAATTACATAATAAATTTAATTAAAATAAGATGCTTAATGGGTATGTAAGTAATTTGCTTTTTTATGTACGAGACGGAGCGGCGTCTTCTTCCTCCGTGCGGCTTCGATTCGTTTGCCCCCGCTCCGCGCCACGTCCGTCGTCCCCTCGCACCGCCCCTCCTCTCCTCGCCCCGGCTCTGGCGCAGCTCACCTCTCCTCTCCCTCTACGCCGCCTCGTCCGTCTCCTTCCTCCGCGCCCTCGGCCGTGCGGCGGCCTCGCCTCGCCTCGCTCCCTCCGCGCCGCCCGACACCTGGCGGGGCCGACCTCCTCCTCCCTCCGCGCCGCCCTCCCTCCTCCCCGCCGCCCGCCCGACTCAGCACCTCGCCCTCCCTCCGCGCCGCCCCCGTCCTCCTCCTCCTCGCCGCCTCGACTCGGCGGGGCCGGCCTCCCCTTCCCTCCGTGCCGCCCCTCACTCCTCACCGCCCGCCCGGCGACGACCTCGCCTCCTCTCTTCGCGGCGCCCGGCCCCTACCCTCGCCGCCCGGCTGGGGCCGGCCTCACCTCCTCCACGTCGGCCCTCACTCCTCGCCGCTCCGCCCGGCGGCCTCACCTCCTCTCTCCGCAGCAGCCCGGCCCCCTACCTCCTTGCGGGGCCGGTTTCCCCTTCCTCTGTGCCGCCCCGAAGATTGGGGATCGGCTGTTCCAGTTGGTGGCGAGGGAGAGCGGCGGGACGGAGGGGGTCACCTTCAAGGACTTGATCGTCTCCAAAGTTGGTGCTTATTTTTTTCTTGCTGCTCGCCTTTATTCGGTTAATGTTTTTGTTCAATTAGGTGCTGCAAGTGTAGTGGATTGGATAAATTTGTTGGTATTAGGACAAGATGTGAGTCACTTCTTATGCAATATGTTTAAAAAAACAGATAATTGGATGGTAGAGATACTATACTTTGCTGCTTTCAGTTCAGAAAGTGGTGTATCATCTTTAGGAGTGCCTTTTCCTGCATCAGAAACATTGGTACTTCTTAAGAGTGAATGACTCGCAACGGTCTTCTGGTAACGCTCCTATATATGGCTAGCAGTTAGTATATATAACTGAAAATCATCTTAATATAATTAGGTAAAAGTTGTTATTCTGTATTATGAGCTAGCTTATAGAACTTAATTATTTATGTCTGAGTAGAAGTCATATGGATCATCATGTAACTTTCTTAAGACAAGCTTCAATTCTTACTTAGAAAAATGATTAGCACGTACATTGTAAAGTTTTGTCTGCAAGCAGTCTTTATAAATTTTTTTTTGAGATTAGTCTTTATAAATATTTTGTTAGCACTTGAGGAATGATGGATATTCAACAACGACATGCATTTTTGTATTTAGCTATATTACTAAAATAATTGGCCAAACCTGTAAAGTGTGGTATCAAAAATTATTTAACTGAGTTTTAAAAAAATTATTTAACTGAGGTTTCTCAATTAGGTCTTTGTTAATACCGAAATAAAAATATATTTTTCATCTTGCCACTTGCTCGAAAAATCGATTGATTTTCACTGTTCAAGGTATGATTCTATTCTTTGATTTTTTTTTTTCAAATAATTTTAATGCTTTTGTATACAATTTTCTTATATGTGATGTTCTTCATGTGTTTTTCATGTGTTTTTATTTAGGACTTTGAAGAGCAAGATGGAGAGCTCTCAGACTGCAATAAAAGCAGAGAACACAAGAGTACCACTATCCTTATCTACACTGAATTTCCACACAGGTAAGTCATCCAAAACCACAAACTTTCAGCATGTTAAAATCCCATGATAAGTAAAACTTTAGTTGGGTAAATTTCAAAAACTTTATGTACGTGCAAAAAGTAAAAAGAAAGAACTTTTAGCTCCGTCCTCTGCCTTATCCAAAAAATAGGCTGGTGGAGGTGTTGTTATTCATAAAAAGTGTGACTTTGTTAGAGTAGTATACTGCTGCTCTATATTCAATAAGAAAATGGTAGTTTTCTCCTAGTTGATAATACTTATTATCATTTTGGACAAGGACATAGTCTTGAAAAAATAACTTTGACTGCTATTTTCTATTATAATATAAATAAAAATATCAATAATTATATGATTTGTTGAAGTACTTTTTAATATATATATATATATATGGATACGGTCTCCATATTTTCTTAGATAAATAGTTTAGAAATTATTTATAATCAAAGTTTAACATCAATTTTATTCAAAACGACAAATATTATCAATTCGGAGAGTGTAATTTTTTTACTGAACTCTTATGTATTGTATTGTGAGTACATATATATTTTCTATAACTCTCATCTGATTAAATCAAATGATTGAGATCATTTATAAGAGTTTTTTTAAGTATGTCTAACAATGCTCATTGGATAAATATCTTGGCACTCTCAATGTTATAAATTAAGTTCCATACAGGCTAAATACCCTATCATTCTCAACTTCATGTATTAATGATCCAAGTACCACTTCTTTAGTTCTTATCTAAAGTAAATTTCTAGTACATAGATAAAAGCCATCCAAAATTATAAACTTCTAAATCTCAATCAGCAACATTGCCAGCTAGGGTAACCTAGGAAAACGCCCCGCTTTGCAGCTGGCTTTAGCTGCTGGTTTTTCTCATTGAACATTGGCGATTTTGCATCAATGAATCTTGCCTTTTTCGGTTAGTGCCTGCCTGACTCGGCGGTGTAAGGGCATCACAATGTGAAAATAGAAGAGGTATTAGAGCAGTCCCAACCCTCCATCATCCATATAGATGGTGTCTATAACATTTAATAGAATGCTGCATAAACAAAAATCTGATGTGGCAAGAGAGTAAATAAGATGAGAGTTAAAAAAAATGACGAAACCATTTCTCATGCAATAAACCATATCTACACAAGAATTAAGAATGAAAACAAGAAGATAGCTGGATAAAAGGAGAGAGAAGAAATATGATTGGATGAGAATTTAATTTAAAGACATCATCCATTATATATATAGTTTCTATATATGGTGTCTATATGACATGACAAGTATGAAAACTATTTGATAGTTTCTGGGTTGGAAATAACCTTAAGCTCCTAAGGCCTCTTTATATATTGTGAAGGTGGTCCTTACAGCTATCCTTTGGATGAGCTATCATTGGCCATAAGTACCACCCATAAAAAATAGAAAATTCACTCTTCTTTGATACTACTTTATCTCTCTCCAAAACAGTTTGGTTGCCATTGGGGGAGAGATTCAGAAAAGCAGGCTGGGAGCCACCATGGGAGAGAAGAAATCGAGGAACCACCATGGGAGAGGGGGAAGAAGATGGGGAGCACCTTCATGGCCGTCACCGGAGATCATCCCGCGAGCGCAGCCTCTGCCGAATCCAGCCACGAGCATCGGCGTCGGACCTGCTCGCGCCCGCGACCGCCGCCTCCTCCCACGAGCTGCCACGCCCGAGCCGCCACCGCCTTCTTGTCTTCCTTCCGTTGGAGCCACGATGAACGAGTGCCGCCTCCCCACCACCCTCGTTGTCGTGGATCTGAGTGAGCGATGCCTCCTCACAGAAGCCCCACCGCTGTCTCCTCCCACGAGCATAGCCGCCACTGTCAGATATGTGCGAGACACCCTCCACGAGCGTCATCGCCACTGCGGTCTCCTCCCACGAGCCCCATCGCCGCCGCTGGATCCACCGTCATTCATTTGACGCGGTAGTTGGGAAAAAGAGAGGAACTCAGCGAAGTGGTAATAGTTGGAATGGTTAATATTGTATTAAAATGTGGGCCCGTCTTAATACCTATTTCTTGCCATATACACTATGAAGATGGTGTTATATATCAGTAGGGCCGATGTAGGACCCACCTTAAGAATCACTTGGGCCATATACATTGCTCATGCTAAGAGTAAAAACGGATCGAATACGGTCGAAAACTAGCTATACCGTATTTGTTTTTATATTTTTTTCGGAATCAGATTCGGAATCAGAAACCTCGGATACAAAAACGGAAACAAATACCATCGAAAAAAAATACGGAACGGATACGAATCAAAACGTAACGGATATTGATCGAAATATTAAACCCTCTCAAACTAATCAATATTTATAATTTTTCAACTAAGCAACACATATAATAAATATTAAATGTCCATACCAACATTGTTTTTGTAATTTCACGATCATATCATCTTTCATATCAAATATCATTGTAAATCAAGCATAGTAATTTTAGATACCTAAATAAAAAAGATAATTCACTCACATGAGTGTATACCAAAATTTAACTAGTTTATCACAAAATAGTTCATCAACATAGTCCACAATTTCACATATCACAAACTCACAAATAGTTCATATAACTCATAAGTTATAACATATTGAACATAACATTCACACCCACGGACTCAACCAACATAGTCACAACTCATATCACAATATTACATAAACTTAGGTCATCTCAAACATTCATAGTTCATGACAAATATATTTTGAAATTTAAGGGCAACAAACAGATTTAAATCAGCAACATTTTCCATCAAATATCCTCAATCCTCATCATCAAAATACTCTGCATCACCATCTTCCTCATTTGTATCCCCAACCTGTAAAAAAAGATTGATTATATATTAGTGCAAGTATGAAAGTAAAGTAATTAATTTTGAGCGAGTAACAGAAGCACAAACCGTAGTCAACAAGGTAGTAAAGGTTCGCTCAAGGCTATCCATGTCAATCTCATTGATGATAGACCCAACCATATTTCCATCTAAGTGTTCACAATCACATAATTAATTAAAATTACAATATTTGCTTGCTGAAATATACGACACAATTGTACAAACAACCTAAAATTACCTTTTTCTTGATGTTGCAGTTCATTGTTTGGTGCAAATCAAAGCTTGCACAATTTCAGGATCTAAACGACTACGAAATAGATCAACAACACGTCCATCGGCACTAAAAGCTGATTCTGAAGCTACAGTTGATACCTGAATAGATAGCACATAGCGAGCAAGCCGAGAGAGAATAGGAAGCTCATATTGTTTTACTGACCACCAATTCAAAACATCAAATGTTCTGTCTGTTATGTCCCATTCCACTAGTGGTTGATCCATATACACTTCCAACTCAGTTTTAGTACCTTCTTGTCATACCCCGAGGTATTTTCCCTTCTTAAAAATCTAAAGAAAAATCACAAGAAAAATAGTTGGAAATTAACCTGGAGCGAACAAATAGTTTTAAAAGCAAAAATCTAAATGGAAATGGAATGGTAGGATTTTTTCTAAATTCTACATGTCAAAATACACTAACGGAGTTATAGTGAAATTTTCGAGCACTAGAAATAATTTTAAATCAATTAAAATCGAAATCAGAATTATTAAATCTCGAAAAAACCTTTTCTCTCTTCTCCCGTCCTTTTCCCGCCCATTCGGCCTATGGGCCGCCGGCCCGAGCCGCCGGCCCAAAACCACTCCGCGCGTGCGCCTCCTCTCTCCTCGCGGGCCGACCAAAGGCCATGGCCCATTTGCTCCCGCGCCCAGAAAATAAGTCTGTTTCCCCCCTTTTTCTCCGGGACGCTGACAGGTGAGGCCTACCTGTCAGATCCGTCCCCTACCTCTAGCCGCCCCGACACCATTTCCGCCGCCCCGCCCCACGCGGATCTCGCACGCCCGCCTCCCCCACGCCGCGGGACGCCGCCGCCTTTACTCCCCTGCCCCTCCCGCCGTCTTTAATCGCCCCGGTCGCCGTTCCCGCGCGTCCTAATGGTCGGATTTAATCGCCGGCCATTGAACCCCAATTTCTCTCTCCCTCTTTACTCCGGCGAGGGATTACACCGCCTCCCGGCCAAAACTGACCTTCCCGTCCCCTTTAAAAGCCGGCCACCGAGCTCCCGGTCCTCCCCACGCCCTCACTCGAGCTCTCCTCTCTCTCTCTCTTTCTCGCTCCGGCATCGTGCGCCCAAGCTCCCGAGCCCGTCGCCGGCCTTCGGCCGTGATTCCCCATCGTCCCGGACGTCGCCGTCGCTCCCCGGCGCCCGAGCCCTCTCGGTCGCCCCTCTTCGTCGCCGCCCGCCGTCTCCCTCACCGTCCGCGCCGTCATCCCCTCCACCTTCGGCGACCCGCGGTGAGCGCCCCTCCCTTTTCCCCTCTCGGCCGAACACGAGCCACCGCTCCCGAGTGTGCGGCTCCGCCCTCACGTGAGCCATGGCATTCCGCCACCCCGCGCCACCGCCCGAATGGCACCGGCCGGTCTTCGGTCGCCGTGCGCCATCGTCGGTCGTCCGTGCCGCCCGTTCCCCTCCCCCGCCACCTCGGTGCCATGTGTGCGCCACGTGGTGCGCCGCCCCTTTCGGCCCATGGACTCGGTCCACCGTGGACCGGTGCTCCCACAGCCGATGACGCCATCGCTGATGTCAGCCCTAGCGCTGACGCAATTCCGGGATTTATTACACAATAAATAATTAAGGATTTTTTCTATTTTAGTAAAAACAGAGATAATCTTCTAAAATCCATATCTTTTCAATCCGAGCTCTGTTTAAGCCCATTCAAATTTCATTAAATTCATAAAAACGGTAAGAATATATTAAAGATGGTTTTGTTCCGTGTTTCACTAGCTTTTTAGCCTGTTTTGTTGAAGTGCTTTGTTTGTCGTGTAGACCCTGGTAGTTCCTCCGACCTGGTGTACTTTGAAGTTGTCGCGGAGTTTCCCAGTCCGAAGAGCAAGGCAAGTCATGCTTTATTATTGATCATATTGCTTCTATTTTTGCTAAAACACTTGTTTTATTCTATTAAACTGCATTTATTTTTGAATGGCATCTCATGGGGAATATTACACCGTATGGTTAGATTTAATCCTTAGGCTTGCCACCCTAACCCCTTTGATAAACTTGGGATAACAATATGACTAGCTTATAGGCCTAGGTTATGCTTAGACCTGCTTAGACTTACTAGCACACTAAATGGGTAATTTCATCTAGACTACATTATGTTGGACACATGAAATGAAAGATATAATCCGAGGACTTTGTGGATCGGACTAATAACTAAAACATGACAAATGGTGGGCTGTGGGTGCTGTGGTTTTGATAGTGGTGTCTATGGCATTTAAGGACCGATTCACGGGAAACCCTCGGAAGACTGACCGTACAAACCACAAGCCAGAATGGGCAACGGTGGGTCCTGTAGTGTAGCCCTTCCTAGCCGACGAACCCAGAAAGGGTGAGCGTGATGGAGTTGCGCCGGCCGGGGCTTACGGTCTGTCTGGGCGCCGGTTTCACCGTGGCACTGGGGCTGCCCACGGCCCAGGAACGAGAGTGGGGGCGAAACCTTAGTGTTGTTCGCTTGGTTAGCAAGGGGTTATACGAAAGGTCCTATCACAGTCCCTTTCCGGGGTACCGTGGCGATATTCCGGTGCATGGAAAGCCGTGTTGTGGGGCTGTGTCTTGTGGGTACAGTTGTAAACCTCTGATCAGAGTATAACTATTCGAATAGTCGTGCCCACGGTTATGGGCGATCAACCGACTTCACCGTGATTAGTCCCACACTGCTGAAAACCTGTTAATTTGACCATGGCTAGTGCAGTTGGATGGTTTGGGCCTGTCTCAACGTGGGGATAATGTTGGACAGTGTTGGATTTAATATGAATTAATTAATTATTTACCCTTTTTGTATTCATGTTCAAAACTCATTTGTTTGCAAAAACCCTAGTTGTTTGTGCTAAAGGCAAACACGAGCCAAATCCTTGTCTTCCCCCTTGCATTCATACCCTCTCTTTTCCGGTATGACTTGCTGAGTACGTGTAAGTACTCATCCTTGCCTCTTCACTAGAACCTGAGCAAGAAGCCGAAGAAGAATATGAAGTTGAGTAGGCTTTGTCCTGTACTCTGGAAGTTGCCTGTGGATTGGGTGAAGCCACGTGGCAAGCGTCAAGATTAGGCTTAGGCCCCTTTTCTTTTTTCGCTGCTCTTTTGTAATCTTTTTGTAATGTTTCTAAGACGTGGAACAATAATATCAACCATTGTCGTATGTGTACCCTGGCTGGTCCTGGACAAGGATTTTAATACACATATAGCTTCGGAAATTCTATTCTGAATTTCTGGGCGTGACACTTCTCCATGGGCAGTTCTCCCACACAAAAATTTCACAACATCAGCATCAAGCTCATCATCGCTCTCCCCATTCTTATCCTTGCTAACTATAGAATCTTTTTGCACATTTGTAGCTGCTAAATTCTTTGAATTTGATGGACTAGTCACATAAGCTTTAAATAGTTGGTTGACAACATCCATAAAGTTCTGAATTTGTATAGCAATTTGTCACCATATATCTTATCTGTACAGTACTTATCATATTTAGCTTGCATTTTGAAGCCCATAGATGATATAATTGGATCATAACTATTGCACCATTCAGATATTGCAAGCTTAATTTGACAGAACTTAAAAAAACAGATTTGGTTGGATATGCACCGCGTAAAAGATCAAAGTAGCATCATAAAATCTCTTCAAACATGAACACAATGAATTTGCCACAGTCCAATCATCAGCTGTTGGTGAACAATGAATATACTTGAGCTTATGACGAAGAAAAAGCCTATCAAAAGCTGGCCTATAATAAGTAGCTTGCTTTAACATGAGATAAGTGGAGTTCCACCTTGTTGGAACATCTAAAGATAAACCATTATTGGTATCTAAACCATCACATTTTGAGGCACATTTCATAAATTCTTCCCATTGCAAGGTGAAATTCACAATAGTAATTGTGTTTCTGATATTTGAAATAGCTGATGCAATTTGCTTCAGACCATCTTGAGCAACAAGATTAAAAATATGATTCAAACATCTTGCATGAAAAAATACTTCATTGCAGATCAAGGGTGATATCTTGTTGAGCTTTAATACTAACCCCTTAGCACATACATCATTGGCTGATGCATTTTCCAAAGTAAGTGCAAGCAATTTTCTATCAAAATTCCAATCCACTATACTATCATAAAATTCCTTGCACAAGTTTTTCCCTGAATGATGGCCCTCTACATGCATAAACTTGATAATCCTTTCTTGCATGCACCAATTATCATCTATACAATGCACAGTGATGTACATATAACCTTTATTTTGGTTTGAGGTCCACATGTCCATGGTTGTGCTAAAACGGCATGGAAGTGTTTTGAAGTAGTCATACAATTTCTTTTTTTCCGCCACAAACATATTCAGTATATCTTTCCTAACAGTTATACGACTTTTGATTGGAAAAGTAGGACACAAGGATTTAATAAAATCCACAAAATACTCATGCTCAACAATATTGAAGGGATACTGTTGACGAGAAATCTCTCTCACGCGCTGGCCTGGGAGATCTGCTTGACTCCAGTGCAGGTCCTTCTCGGCTACCTACGCTATGTAGGGCGTGCCAGTTGATTTGATCTGTTAATCAACAAGAAAAACAAAGGAATATGCATTAAGTGTTAGGTTAGATCCCCACGGGATTGGCTAAGGGAATCCATGAACATATATAGGCTATTCTAAACTATATTTAAGTCAAGCGACTGGAATGGATCGGCTATACCGAGACAGCATCAATCGCTTAACCCAAATACGGTAAAGAATAGCAAATATATGGATCGATAACCTAGCCGATACTGGAAAGCTAACAATGAATCGACTAGTACTCCGATGAATCTTATAGAAAGATATCACTCTTGAACCAGACGCATAGCCTAGAAATCGGCCATCGGCTGTCGATGGTAGACCGATTTTGGCTGGCAACATCCGACAAGAGTGCGATCCTAACATAAGAGGCAGTCCTAATACAAATCTGATAATAATTATATTAAAAGAAACGTATCAAGGCAGATAAGGTCCACTGAAACCCCGACGCTGTCTCTAAACAATATAAATCTAACCGAACAAATCGTTGGCAGTTCTAAGAACGACTCAATAGTTTAAACATGATGCAACATTGAGTATAAAAAGAACAACCCGATCTGTTGTAGCCGATTTATATCTTTCAAGACGGTGGATACCGCATATAAACCAGCCAACCTTTAGATATAGCCCTATTGGCTGCGAGTTCTTGATAGAACTAGCCAATGGCAGGATAGATCCAAACATTGATCTAATTTATATACGCTATATGATAAATAACGCAGTATAAACTCCTGATTCTAATGTGTCATTGCGATGGAAGCATTAGAAACAGTAGATCATACCACTAAGGACAAGCATTTACCTAGATCTGAGGATCGAAACAATGCAGCCCGTAGCCAAACAAAGTGCTCGTCTGAAGAAAAGGTTGGCGATACGCCAAAAGTTTGATTGTGTATATGAATATTGAATGAATGTTTTACAAGAGGTCTCGGGTCCTATTTATACCCAAGATACAATTATTTGTACAAACCCTGGACTCTATCTAAACTACTATTTAAAAACACAACATTATCTCGAGCGAGACCCATGCCTTGTTACAACTAACAGCTTAAACAAACCCCTAGATTACAGATACAATTGCTGTTACAGGACTCTATCCATAAGTGGCAATACCATTTAACACGCAATTAACAACTGAATCCTCTGTTTATCCTCAAACTTCTGTATTAGAAACAGTCTCATCTCTTCCAGACCTGGAATCGGCTATCGGCTGCCCTGTCCGATCCATCCTTAGCCGATTGGCCTCGCAGCCGATCATTCCTTAGCCGATGCAACCCCTGTCTCCAGCCGATCCGACTCCGCTTTGTCTTTGCAGATTTGGGGATTCGATTACCAAATTTCAGTGTTAACAGATACTCATGCATAATGATTGCCAAATAAAATTTCTTCAAGCTACTAGCCTCATCATGCCTGTAAGTCTCAATTGTTGTAGTTTCACTGCTTCTCTCATTCTTTTTGAGGTTTAGAAGCTGCTGGCCACTCTTGATTTGGTGCTTGTGAGACATGTGATTCCAAAATACCGATGTGCCTCTATTAGTCTCACGGCAAGATTTATAGCTGCATTTCTTACACTTAGCCCACAACTCTACAACCTCTGTCCCATCATCTTGTGCTATCTTTTTCTCAAACTTATCAAAGTGTTGCCAAACCTCAGAACTACACTTCTTTGTTTTTTTTGCAGGAGGAATATCTTGATCAGCAGTGGCATCCCCCGTCAAATCCACATCAACTCTAGCGGCTGCTGTTGGGGCGGTTGTAACAACCAAATGTTGATTCTCATTAGATTCCCCCATTATCGTGGTTGGTTCTGATGATTGCAAAGCTGCTACACTAACACTCCACGCAGTTGCGCTGCTACTACTGGCATGAGATGAATCCATGACCTGTGATTTAGATAGAACAAACATAAGGTCCTAACGATGAGATTTATTATAGCAATTTAATGACAACATCTAATATTATGGTTGGTACATAGATTATGTAGATATTTAGAAGGACCAGACAAGTTCAATAAATTAATAGCAGTAAAATAAACATAATCTGGCGAATATTTTTCTAAACAAACAAACAACTTTTCTGTTTCATTTTTTCAACAATAGCCACCTTACACAGTTAAGTCAAATGATAGGTTGGAAAAACTTTTCTGACTTACTTGAAGTGGGGGTATTGACTCTACCATCAAATTTAATGCTTCAAAGCCACCGGCTTATAAGACATACAAGCCAAGAAGTTGGCTTAAAATACTACCAATAAGCCTAAGGCCAAACAAAGAGGCCCTTACTAGTTACTACGAAGCACTAAATATTAGTTATAGACGAAGAGCTAGGAAAATCCCATGCTGCAACCATACTGATGAAAGCATGCAACTACCCACCCACACACACGTGCATTGTACAAATTCCAAACCATGACCTGTGCCTGGTCTCCCAATATGACTAGATCCCTGTGAAAAACTGAACTATAAGTCTGTAACCCATTTTGCAAGGTCGAATTCAGGTTTGAAAATTTCAATCTGTAGAATCATTGATGGATAAACAGCATTTGAGAACACGGGAATAAATCTCAGCATAAGGTAGCACCATGGTGGGAACTACAACTGCAACATCGGAGGAGTATAATGGCAAAATCTATACTACTTTGAAACATGAGTTGTTGGTACTGATGATGTGTTCTATACCCCTGAAGGGTGGAGGCTGGACGGTGGGCGGCGGCGGGAGGCGACGCCGACGTGGGTGCTGGGCGGCTGGGAGGCGACGTCAAGTCGCCGAGCGCCGGGCGACGAGAGGCGATGCCGACGCCAACGCAGTCACGTGAGCGTCGGGCGGCGGGAGGCCACGTCGTGCCGAGTCGCTGAGCGCCGGGCGGCAGGAGGCGACGCCGAAACCGACGCGGTCACACGGACGTCGGGCGGCTGGAAGGCGACGCCGAGTCGCCGGGCGGCGGGAGGCGAGGCAGCGAGAGGCGACGTCGAGTCACCGGGTGACGGGAGGCGACGCCGACGCTGACGCGGGCGGCTGGAGGTCAGCGTCGGCGGTTGAAAGTGGAGGGTGGATGCTGGAATGATAGGCAATGGATATAGGGTTTACTTATTTTTTTTGTTGGGCAATGGATGGTCATGGGTCGGCTGGGCTGGGCCACTTAGGTCCGAATATTATCCGATAAGGTATTCGGATATTATCCGACCGAATCCGCTACCCGACAGATAATGCCTCTATCGTATTCGTATCCTTATCCGAGAAAAATTATCCGTTTCCGAATCCAAAATTATTCGAAAATTATCCGGCCGACACTTTCCGTATCCGATTTTTTGGACGGAATCCGGATATTATCCGTACCGTTTTCAACCCTAGCTCATGCCCTAACTGGTTACCCGTTGATGGCTGTGGCATGCGTATGTACCAACAAAAGTGGGGTTTTCCAGGTTTCAGTTGTTGTACGGTCCATTATAGGGGTTGGGGGAGGGGTTTTATCTAGTTAAGGTGGTGTTTGGATACTCGGACTAATTTTTAGTTTGGGTCACATCGAATGTTTAGATATTATTTTAAAGTATTAAAAGTAAACTATTTATAAAATTCATTCATAAACAAGGACTAATTCACAATATGAATCTAATGAGCCTAATTACGTTATGATTTAATGATGTGTAAGATTTGATAATGTGATGTTACAGTAAACATTTGTTAATCATGAATTAATTAGACTTAATAGATTCGTCTCGTGAATTATTTTTGATTCTGTAATTATTTTTATAATTAATTTATGTTTAATTTTTTAAATTAATATAAAAATTCGACGTGACACGTACTATTTTATATCCTAATCTAAACACCACCTAAATTAAAGAGAGAATGGGATCCCGTCACACAGGATCGAGTCTCACATCATAGCCTAGCACGCGTCTTGTTCATATGTGGCACTAGGGCAGGTGATAGGTTGATAGCTGATGAATATGTACATGCATGCATGGTGACGGGCCCAAGAAGCAGTCAACTCCTCCTGCCTAAAGACTCGGGCTGTTTAGACGTAGAGACTAAATTTTAATTCGTATCATAGGATATTTATTTAGATATTAATTTAAACGATTAAATTTTAGTCTAGGTTATATTGGATGTTTGATATCAAACTAAAGAACTAAAAAACATAAACTAATAATAAAAATATTACAGAATCGGTAGTTAATTCGTGCAACGAATCTGTTAAGCCTAATTAATACATGATTAATAAATGTTTACTATAGCATCACATCATCAAATCATGACGCAATTAGGCTTATTAGATTCGTCTCGCGAATTAGTCACCGATTAAATATGTTTTATAAATAGTTTATATTTAATATTTTAAAATAATATCTAAACATTTGATGTGACATAGAATAAAATTTTAGTCCCCGAAACAAACGCCTAAAACAAACGCCTAGGTGTTTGGTTCAATCCTTGTTACATCAAATGTTTGTATATTAATTTGAAAGACTAAATATGGAATAATCATAAAAATAATTATAGAATCGGTGACTAATTCACGAGACGAATCCATTAAACCTAAGTAATCTATGATTAATAAATGTTTACTGTAGCATCACATCGTCAAATCATGACGTAATTAGGCTTATTAAATTTATTTTATAAATTAACCATGATTATAAATAAGTTTTATAAATAATTTATATTTAATACTTTAAAATAACATCTAAACATTTTATACGACAGATATCAAATATGACTACATGGTTCATGTAGAAGTAGGCTTGCATGGTGGGGTCATTATAAATAGGTTTTATAAATAATTTATATTTAATACTTTAAAATAACATCTAAACATTTTATACGACAGATATCAAATATGACTACATGGTTCATATAGAAGTAGGCTTGCATGGTGGGGTCCGTGTGTGCAAGTGGTAGCTGGTGAACCAGTAGGTGCATACATGATGGGGAGGCTAGGGAGTGGTCAAAGTAATATGGATACCTGCATCATCACTAGTACATGTATATATAACTGTACAGAAGTATCATTACAGTTACATGTATCATGCCTTTTAACTAGGCATGTATCATCATAAGTGTCTACAAATATCATCACCTGAGCTTAGGAGGCATCACCATCGGCAAATGCATTGTTATTTATGATACCATCCCAAAAACTCTAGTGATTCCTTGTATCTATATGGTATCAGATAAGACTTGGTACGATGGTACCTATAAATCAGACTTGGTATCGATAGGTATCGGACTCGATAATCTGATATCAATAAGTATCAAACCTGATACATGTATATATTAAATTCATACTCTTAAAGTATACGACTTAATACCTATATAGTATCAGGTGAGATATGATACTTGGATATCAGACCTGATATCAATATGTAACATCCTGACCCAGGGCTTAATATGATTAATAGAATACTCATACTAACAAGTTGCAACTTCTTTTCCGAAAGCTTATCTCCAAAGAACTCTAAAGTTAAGCGTGCTTGGCCTGAGGCAATTTTTGGCCTGGGGCAATTTGGGGATGGGTGACCGACCAGGAAGTTCTTCCTGGGTGTGGCCAAGAGGGGAGGTTCCTGGCCTGGGGTTGACCGACGAGGACGTCGGGTCTTCTAAGAGGGTGTGGATGTAACATCTTGGCCCAGGGCTTAATAGGATTAATAGAATACTCATACCAACAAGTTGCAACTTCTTTTTCGGAAGCTCATCTCCAAAGAACTCTAAGGTTAAGCGTGCTTGGCCTGGGGCAATTTGGGGATGGGTGACCGACCGGGAAGTCACGCTTAACCTGGGGCAATTTGGGGATGGGTGACCGACCGGGAAGTTCTTCCTGGGTGCGCATGAGTGAGGACAAAGTGTGTAGAAAAGACTGGTGTTGGTCTGTGCAGTTCTTCCTGGGTGCGCATGAGTGAGGACAAAGTGTGCAGAAAAGACTGGTGTTGGTCTGTGCAGAGCTTCCAGATGTTGAGTGACGACCGGGAAGTTCTTCCTGACTGGTGTTGGTCTGTGCAGAGCTTCCAGATGTTGAGTGACGACCGGAAGTTCTTCCTGGGTGCGCATGAGTGAGGACAAAGTGTGCAGAAAAGACTGGTGTTGGTCTGTGCAGAGCTTCCAGATGTTGAGTGAGGACAAAGTGTGCAGAAAAGACTGGTGTTGGTCTGTGCAGAGCTTCCAGATGTAGGCGGGCCCAGCCCGAAAACGATGGGACGTTACACAATAGTATCAAATCTGATAGTCTGGTATCAATGGGTATCAAACCTGGTACCCATATGGTATTATAAGATCTAGTAGTACTTTTGGGTACTAGTCCTAGACCATGTTTGGATAATTAGTCATTAGGCTAATTTGAGAACTAAAAATTAGCTTTCAAATTAGTCATCTAAAAATTAGCCTCGATCCATGGGCTAATTTATTTTTAATGTCTATGTCTAATTATTGGCTCCAACTACCTCATTTAATGTATGTAATAAACAGAAATTAATCATGTGCATATATGATTGAAACATCCAAGTTTTATAGAAATAAAATATGCCTATACAATTAAAGTCTCATGTAAATATATAAGTCATTTGTGAATCGAAACATACACATTTTATAACCCATAGAACAAAGCATTAGTTAACTCATCACGAAAAACATTCATGTTGGTATCTTCTATTAGAGGTTCATCTGCTGGCCAATTTTTTTGCGATGAATGTGGCATTGAAAAATAGTTTGCATCTGCATCACACATATCAGATTCCCTATACGTAATTCCGTTATCTCGAATAAAATAATGGAGAGCCATGCACGCAACAATTGTTCTTGTTTGCTTTCTAGCATAAAATTTTGGCATACCCAACAACATTCTCCATTTCATCTTCAAAACTCCAAAAAACCACTCTATGACATTTCTAATTTAGAAATGTGCATGGTTAAATGTCTCTTTCATACCTTGTGGTGGTGGGCCGTTTTGCCAGTGCTCCACATGGTACCTTGTACACCTATATGGTGAAAGATAACTCAGATGGTTTGGGTATCCCGCATCAACGATGTAATACTTTTCTACAGTTTGAGGTACATAAAGTGACATATGTGACTAACAAAAATTACAAAAAGTTTTGTATGACAGATAGAATAGATTATCTGTCGGTGATATGGAAATTTGTCATCATATTTGGTCATTGGTTCATTGAGCACTCTCATATCATGTACTGAACCAGACCATCCCGTAAGCAAAATAGTAAATCTCATGTCAAAATCACAAACAGCAAACACATTCTTTGAAGTTTCGTTGTGTTTATTGATATGTTGAATCATGTTACTTTTTGGCACCATAACCTTTATATGTGTCCCATCTAATGCAATCACGTTCCTTTTTTGCCCCACAACCTTTATATGTGTCCCATCTAATGCTCCTATATAGTCGTTGAAGCGTGGCAAAAAATCTGGATTTTCTAAGCATGAGTGCACCGTAGAAAATTCAGGGTCCTTTGGATTAATAATGTCAGTTGTTAACTTGAGAACACTTATCAAAACTCCATCAAATATGTGTCTTACTATCTCCAAAGATCGAATAAAATGATCCTCAGCCTGCCTAAGTGACTATGGTGCACCAACTATCCATAAAAACATTGCTAAAGCCTCTACCGATGCTATTCTTGTTGTTGACATTTATATGAAGCGTGAGAGTTGAAGTTGAAGAAGTTGAAGCCGTTGTCACCCTTCATTTGCACTGCACATCTATAATTAACCCATATAAAAAATTTGAAGAATAAAGGATTGGATAAAAAAACATAGTGAATGGTCATGAATAAGGTAACAGTAGTTTCTGCCACAATTCTTATTCAAAGTAAATCAAAAAAGGTAACAGTAATTCTCATTCAAAGGAAATCCATAAAAAAGTTACACTTGCTCTGACTTTTACTGACTAGACTGAACGGCCATGCTACTTGTTCCAGTAGTCGATCCAGAACTGGAACATTGTCATTTACAAAAGAACTTTCATTGTCATTTACAAAAGAACTTCCCAACTGGTCAGCGCTGACAACTTAATTGACACTGCAACATTGTCATTTACAAATGAATGCTGATTGGAACATTTCTAACAATTCAAGGCTTCCTAGCTCAAAAATAAATTATAAAAATTGTTCTAAAATTGGCAAATCAGATTTTTATCACTTCAAAACATGCAGGCATCCCTAGAAAACCAAATTGGATAACGCCACTTTAATAACACTAGTAAAATAAAATGTTTTCTCTTGCTTTGATGGTTCCCGGTGAAGTGAAGCATAGGTTAAAATTACAATACAGGAGCAATAGGAGTAATATACTACCTTAACATGTTCTTTTTCTCGTATTGCTAACTCACATTTCCAGTTAAGCAAACAGTAATATACTACCTTTTTAGTACTAATTCACACAAAACGTGCATTCCAAACAGGACATGAAAAATGAAAAATAGTACTCCATACTAGTACACCACCAGTGTAGTACGCTACTGTATGAGTTCTACATGAGAGACAGTGAGACACAGTACCCTCTTCCATACAAGAGATGATGTACTCTCTACTATAAACACGTCAAAACGAAACACCTGCATTTGTTGTCCAGTAGAACAACAGTAGCACCAGTGTGTAGATTTTGGGAGACAAATCAAATGCAGTCTCATTTGCACACTTGCACTTTGGCAACAACAGCAAAGGAACAAAAAAGGATACAGGGAATCCAAAGCATTCTCCCTCCATGGTCTTCTACTAGTTACAACATGCTTACAACAGCAAAGGAGCGCGGCCGATAGGGGGGCGGCGGCGGCGGCGTCGGATGGGGGTTGACGGTGGCACGTCGGATAGGGGCGACGAGGCTAGAGTCAGTGAGATGGGCGCTGCGCCGCAGAGAAGGAGACGACGCACTAAATTTAATATAATAAATTTATTTTATTAAATCATATCAATGAGTTAAAAATAATAATTTATGTTTGACTCATATTCTAATCATTCCCATCTTGATGGCTGCCTGGCTCATCAGGGGGCTGGAGATGCATGCGTGCAGCTGGTTTAGGTTTACCCGTTGGCGGCGGCGGTGTGGGCATGTACCAACAAAAGGGGATTTTTCAAGTTTCAGCTGATGTACGGCAGCGTTTTTCTTTTTTCGTAGCCCACAAAACCGGGCTATCGGTGCCGTTTATTCATATAGACATTAATTACTTTGTTGAAGGACAATTCTCGACTTCACATAATTAATTCATAATAATTGGATATCTTAACGACATTATCTTTATATAGTACAAAGTACACCGCTTCATACTGGTTAGATATCGTAGACTTAAATCTCAACGCCACATATTAATCATGCGGAGTACCACTTTTAGTTTTTATTTAGGGCTCGTTTGGTAATTATCTGGTTACAATAAAATAATAATTATAACAATATTTAGTGATTTTTAAGGTGATTTTAAGGAAAAATTAGTTTTCAGTTGATTCTCACTCTTTATATAAAATTGATGAAACACTCCAAATGATTCTTTTAAAATTCAGTTATCAAATAACCCATTTGACAGAGATTCTACTAATTTTGTTGAGAATCAGAAAAAAGAATTCCTATCAAACAGGACCTTAAACTAAAAGCTCTAGCTCTTGGATTGTTTGATTTTTGGACAAAATAAAATAGAGGAATCGATCTATTATTCTACTAATTTTGTTGAGAATCGGGAAAAGAATTCTATCAAACAGGACCTTAAACTAAAAGCTCTAGCTCTTGGATTGTTTGATTTTTGGACAAAATAAAATAGAGGAATCCGATCTATTAGAATAATTTTTATATGAGTCATTTGGATCATAGGATTACTTCAAAGGATTTTTAAAGGATACAAAAAAAATTCCCATATTTTGAAGGAATTTTAGCAGGAGGTCCAACCTTATTGTTCCAAATTATTTTGAGATTTTCAAGGCATATTCTCTTTCTCTCCCATTCTGTCTCTAGCAAATGAAACATATAATCTCAAAATTCTTACGTTTTTCCCACAATACATCAAAACACATGTTTTGAATAAATTCCATAGTTTTCTTTACTGTAGGATTTTTATTTTTATATGACATGATATTTCAATCCTATGTTTTTCTTATTCCTATATTTTAAAGAATCTTGTATTTCAAAGAAGCCATAAAAATTCACATAGCCAAAACCACAAACTTCTGTGTGTCAAACTGCATGTTAAGCAAAAAAGAAATAGTTGTGTAAATTTAGAGAACTCTATATACATGTACAATGTTTTTTTAAAATTTTCTAAAGAAGGCCTTTTAAATATTACTTCGTCCATAAACCCCGGTGCCGATGCCTTTTTTTGAACGGGAATTGAGCCAAGCATAGGCCCATTTGATTAGCTGAAGTCAACCTGTGGTCACGAGAGCTCGTTGTTTCCCTATGAATTGTTTCACGATGCTGTCACGTACACTGCACGCGCAAGCAAAGCGTACGGTACGGCTGGTAGTGGGTGTATGCCGTGTGACGCTGACAGCGACGCCGGGCAAGCAGATCGGCGGCCCGTGGGTCGTATTAAGCCAGGCGCCGGGCGCTTCCGTTCTGTGGGCCGGGCGCTGACGGTGGCGTGGTGGCGTCGGACCGTTCTCATGAGGCCGCTTGTTTTGGCGAGCCGTGCGGATGCGGATGCGGATGGATAAATTGGATATGGATGCCCGCTCAGTGCCACGCGGCGACGCGCACACCGGAACAGGCCGGGTAAGGCAATACGTTCGCTTCAAGTCGGGTTTGGTTATACGGATGGGGTGGGTCGGACATGAGGATGGGTGGGACGTCCCTGAAAAAAATATTTGTTAAAAGATCTGGGCTAACTTCACACTAAAAAGAAATGGATGAATCCAACTCATTTTTTCTCATTGGCATGTGGGCCACGCTCTTTCATCCCTTAAAAAAAATGGTCACTCCATCCTTCATGCTTCAATACCTCTTATAATACACCTTATTAACGGCTCAGATGCATTCACTTTCTCTTACTTACTCATCATCCGACGGTCGAAAATCAATCGCAGAGAATCATCATCCAACGGACGAAATCGGGTCATCCCCATCACGCGCGGGCGCATCCCTCTCCACATCACGCGCGGGCGCATCGCTCCAATCACGCGCGAGCGCCATCGCCTCGATCGATCCGACCACCGACACAGCGCCGCGGCTCTTCCATCCGCCGCCCGCGCCGCGCGCCTCCACATCCGCCGCCCCCGCTGTCGCTGCGCTATCCGTCGCCGCACGCCCCTCCATCCGCTGCCGCGCGTGCTGATCCCGTCCCCATCTGCCGCACCGATCCCATCTAGCCCAATGATAAAAGGGGGCGGTTCGCCCTAGCTCCCAGCCGCCGCCGCCGATTGAGTGAGAGGGAGGGACGACGCCCCGACGCGGCCTTGCCTCCGGGAGGCCGCCGTCACTGGCAGGAGGCCGCCGCCGCCGTCGGTCGCGCGTGGAGGCCGTCATCACCACTCGCGCGGGGAGGCCGCCGCCACCATGCACGCGAAGGCCGACCGCCGGTGCACGGGGAGGTCGCCTCCGCGCCGCACGGGGACGTCGGAGTGCGACCCGGCCGCCGACCCTGTCATGCTCTGGCTCAACGACGGGTCGGGATGCTCTAGCTTCGACGGCTTCGTCTACGAGAACGGTGAGCTCGATCTCCTCCTAATCGCCATCTTCTTCATCGATATAATCGCCATTGATTAGGCTTCAAGTGCTCCATCCATCGATTAATTAATTGCATCGGCAGGCCCTTCAATTTCGAGCGTGGCAGCGATCTGGGGGGCCTCCCAAATCTGGAGCTCAACCCCTACAGCTGGTCCAAGGTGATCAATCAATTAACCTCACATTACACAGGATAAGCTCTGCTACTTAATTATCTCTGTTCCTCAAACCTGCTCCGTAATCCAGCGTGATTAGCTGCACATGATGCACACACCTTCCTTCTGAAGGTACCTACTCCCTGCTTTGGTTCCAATTATATCAATATCAATCGTTTCATGAAATTTTTGTGCTGAACTACACATTGTTGCAGTGATTTGAGTTATACCCCGAGTTTCAGTCAAATCCATTCTACATCTCGGGAGAGTCATATGCAGGGATCTACATTCCAACGCTAGCTGATGAAGTTGTAAAAGGTTGAGTTTGTCAGTAAAGAGAATATGTACTCCATATAACTGTTATTGTCAAAAGTTTCTTACTATGTTTATGTCCTTACAAGGATAGAAAAGGATCTGAAGCCAAGAACCAATTTTAAGGTCCTCTCGTTTTCATTTGTCGGGAGATGACATCACATATCAACTGTACATGCATGCTAAAAGTTTTCTTTTAGCTTACAATCTAAAGGTTTTTTTCAGGGATATTTAATAGGCAATGGAGCAACCGATCAGGACTATGATTTCAATTCGTTTGTGCCGTTTGCACATGGGATGGGTCTCATCTCAACCGAATTATTTGAGGTCTGTACCTGAAATGCCTCCGCTCTTATGCTCTTTCACCTCAAAAACTTCAGTAGTAGCTCCTAATGTTGAGAGCTACTTCTCATCTGTTAAACGAGGGTTGTGCTCACTGGTAATGTCAAAGGAGATAGAGAATACAAAAATAATCTGATGAAAGTTAAACACAGCTGAAATGACCTGATTTGCTTTGTTGCAGGATGCAAGTACTGCTTGACATGGTACATTTTGGGGCAAAGTTAATAATCTGTGCCAAGAAAAGATAGACAAAGTGCATTGGGTAACATCCCTGTGCCAGCACTGTTTGGAACTCCATTAGCAGTTAATCACTGAAATGAATTTCTGACCATGTGTAGCCATTGATGAATCTGCTAAATTGGTTTTGGAATTGGAGTTATGTTTCAGTGAACAGCATCTAACTACAAGATGAATTATATGTACAAACTAACTTCGTAGTCACTATTCGTATTGGAGTCTGACTCGTCGAATTATTTATATGAACATGCTTCATTTTTCATCAGATTTTAGTTTTCAAGCAACTGTCTAGCAAAACTCGTGTACCGGCCGTCTGCAAAAGTAAAGCGGCACATGTAAGTCAAAAGATAAAACAAGAAACAGAGAACAACAGTACAAATCAGGTTTGCTAGAAGACGGCTTTATATTATTGATGAAAATCGATCGACACACAATGGAATTCATAATTTAATGAGTTATTTCTATATATGAAAGTACATAAAAGAAGGCAAACACAAATTAGCGTATAAGTGATCTGTTTGCTTCAAGCTGTCATAAAATTAATAATCGATCGATCAACCTGTTGCATGACAAATGGCACCATGTATTCTTAATCAATTGATTCCATAAACTAACAAATACATATCCCTGTGAAAGCATATAGTAAACCATTGCCTGTTTAATTGTTGTTTCATTTACTGGAAGTTTGGAACATGTGTATGTATTTGTTCTGGTACATGTTGAGGATCTTTGAATAAATTGGAAAGGATATAGTGGAAGCATCTATTTCTTGATGTGTACGTATTTGTTCTGGTACATGTTCTGGTACACGTATTTCATGATGCATCTATTTCTTTTCACCAATCAGGTAATGTTGCAACGACGTACTAACAGATAATAGAGAGGAACTTAATGTGCCAGTGGACCAAAATCATTTAGACATATACACATCCTTAATGATGAGTAGCATGCAGGATTTGATGAGATCATTAATTATGTAACTAATAAGTAGAGCCAGGTATTTTTCATTAATGATCCAGGTGGCACTGGAAATGTAAAGACATTGAAGGCGCTTCTTGCTAGAGTGCGATCCGAGAGATTAATAGTCACTGCAACTACAACATCTGGTATAGCATCGTCGATATTGCCCAAAGGACATATTGCACATTCGAGATTCAAAATCCCCACTAAGATTGCTCACAACAACATGTGCAACTTCACAAAGCAAAGTGGTACCGTGGAATTAATGGAATAACTCTCTATTTTTTGACATAATTTTTAAATGTATATTTTCCTCGTATATTGTATACTGAAATGATTATATATAATTAATTCTAGTCGATTTATTGTGCCTATACAATATCATACTATCATACTTTACGTGGTATTATATTTGATGTATGACATGGATTGAATTAAAGCTCAATTGCACCGATCATAGAAAAATATTTTTTTGATAACATGAAATTTTTAAAAATTATTAGAATTGTACCATAGCTTTTAGCATGGATATATTACTAGTAACAGATAACGAGATCATCTCATTCAGAAAAACACATCCCACCTTATCTCTAAACTAAACACACGCCTAAGGGTCAATTGCATCCCCTCAAGGCATCTCTTATCTCCCAACACCAGAGGAAATCTCAAAACAGTATGAAGCATGATTTTGAATGATGTGACGTCTACGTGGCAATATAATTTAGAAACGAATAAAAATATCAGTGGACCCATATGTCATTCTCTACCTCTCCTCTCTGTCATATTCCCCAATCTTCTTGGTAGAGCGACAAGGAGGAGCTTCGAGCAGCCATCGACGAACGCGGCAATTGCGGCGGTGGGACCATGCCAATGTTGATGTCGGCCGTGCGCGTCCGCTAGGAGCACCGACTAGTCGTGCCGAGTTCATCCCCGCCAAGCGCTAGGGAAGGTGTATGGAAAAGAGGTAGAGTTCGTCAAGATCGCCAGTGAGTAGCACAGCTTCTTCGAGGTGGATCCTTAGCACTGCAGCACCGTCCTATGCTCCAAGCTAGCCTCATCTGGGCCCATGCCTTCGTCGGTGGCGTTGATGCGTTTGGGGAAATAAAGAGTGAGATGGCGTCGAGCGAACCTCTACATAGGTCTTCATCTTCACCACTTCCACTGTGATCTCTGTCTCCACGCGCAAGAATGAGGAGGGCTAAAACCGGTGACGACCAATGTCATGTCTCAACGGCCCCTCCCAGTTTAGGTGGTGGTGAACAAGACGGATCGACATGACAAAGAAGGGGCTAGGGGAGGCGGGGGGGGAGGAAAAGGAGAAGGAAGATGGCGGTGGACGATGAATGACAGGACATTTAGGGATGGTGTTGCCGCACCGTCTCCCTTGCCGATCTCCCACTTGTCTCATCATTGCCAGCCTCTCGTAGGATGGTGACACTGTACCATCTCCCTTGTCGACGAGGATGTCGTCTCTCTCTCTCTCGATAGAGATGGTGAGAAAAGGGAGAGAGAGAAAAGGTAGATAGAAGACAGGAGAGGAGTGAGGATGAAATGTGGGCTCCACTTTTGTTTTTGCCATGCAAGTGTCTGGTTAGCACGAGTGGACTCGAATCCATACTGTCAGGACTTTATTTAACTTGGTTTTATAAAATTGGGGGTTAAAATTTATCGTGGTTCAAAAAATTGGGTAAACTGTAAACTCGCTGTAAAAATAAAGGACGTAAAATGGACTTAGGGATGAGGCCTCAGCCCGATTGGGCACACGTTTTTTTTCAACAAAAAACATTCCGGTTTCTAACTCTCGTACTTGTCACGCATGTCTTTTCTTTTTGGATTTGGCAAGAGCACGCATGTTCTTTGATGCCTACAGAATGAAAGAGTGATATGACGCCCTGATCTAGTGAGCTGTCGATTCTACTATCTAGCTGGGTATTCGGGTTAATCCAAAATTTCAGGTCGGGTTTTTCGGGTTTTCCAAAATTCGGGTTTTCAGAAATGAAACCCGAAATATAACCCGAACCCCCTATTACCCGAAATTTCGGGTACCCGAAAATTCGGGTCGGGTAATTTGGGTAGCCCAAAACATATTGTGATAAGTGTAATCAACAAAAAGATTGAACAATTTCTCAATTTTGTCGATGAAAAAGGTACTAATTCAGCAGCTATTACCTGCGCGCGGGATGGCGGCGAGCCCGCAACGGGCGACGGCTGGTCCAGGCGCGCGACGCCACGGTGGCGCCCTGGCGGGTTGGCGGTGAGCCGGAGACGCGTCGCGCGTCGCAGGGTGGCGGGCGCACTGGTCCGGCGACGGTGGCTGGCGCGATGTGCGTCTCCACATCCGATGTCGACGGCGGCGGTGCGTCGGAAGAGACGCGTCGCGTGCCGCGGGGTGGCGGACGCTTGGAACCAGCGGTGGCGCAGCACTGGTCCGCAACGCGTCGGTCGGCGCGATGTGCGTCTCCGAGATCCGGCGGCGGGCGGCGGGGAAACGACACGGCGTGGCGGGCGGCGCGCGCGACGGACGGCTGGGCACAAAGGGGAGTAGGGTTTGGGTTTTGGTGGACACTCACCTCTTCTCCTTCTCTTTCCCCATTTTTCCTTTTTGAGTTTTGAGAGTCCGCTCAATCCGGAGAGAATACGCATGGCAGAGACGGCACGGGCACGTGTCGCGCGCGATGGGGCTAGGGACTAGGGAGTGGGGCCGCTGGCGCTATGCAGGGAGGGAGGCCGGAGTTTGGGTAATACGGGTGGTTCGGGTATCGGGCTTTTTAACCCGAATTTACCTGAATTAGAGTCAGGTTTTCAAGTTCTCTACCCGAAAATATTTTTCGGGTTTCGGGTTTTTTAGGTTCAATTTCAGGTATTTTCGGGTTCGGGTATCGGGCTCGGGTTTTATGCCCACTCCTACTACTACGCATCTCTTGCATCTCTTGTTAACACTAGAAAATAAAAACATTGCACACGTGGTTAGATCGTAACCGCTTTCGTAGACAGCTTCCAAACCATCAACCAACATTCATATCTGTCGTAGTCCAAACTGTGCCTAGGTATGTACAGTATCCTGTATGAGATTTACTATTCTTATAGGGTAATAACAACCTGCAGCTGCATTGTGCTGTCTGCATAAAACCAGGAGTTTAGTTTAATTGTGTCGGAAAGCCGGTTAACTTTGATTTTTTTTTTAACTTTGGAGAGAGAGAAAAATGGAGACAAAAACACACTACGAAATCGTGAACTAGGTACCGTACTATGCCCTCAAGGAGAAGACAAGTAGCTGACGTAGACGCACAGGACCTCCGTTCATCCTCACTATTTACACCCATCCCTGCTGTCCATCTCACGATATGATGGGTGACGGCGATAGAAAATGAGCAGCCACGAACGAGTGAACACACGCACTGATGAGATGGAATTATGAGAGGATGAACCCAAACGTATAAACAGCTTTTGTAACAGTTTTTTTTGAAAAATTTCAGTCCCATAATGTAATTTAGCTGTCTCTATTGAAATTCCTATTTTTTAAATAACATCTCAAATTATGTTATCGATAAAAAAAAGATAAGAGCAAGCGGATACTTAGCAAAGAAATAATTTAGCGATGACCGATGAGTCATGTTTGTGACTTTTTATAGAAAAGATTTCCCTGATACGTAAAATACTAGAAAACTCGAGAAGGGGAAGACGTTCCTCCAACCCTGGTTTTGATGCCACGGTGTAAATCCGGAGCTATGACCGTCAAACTTTATTTAGTATACTGTTGCACGACGAGAATCATGACGAAATAGATCTTAAATATGTTGTTGATATATCAATTTAAGTCACGATAGGACATGTGGTTTTTTATTTCTAGCCTTACGAATAGATTGAATGTCACTAATATAAGAATAAGGCGACGTAAACTGATGTCTTAGAAAATAAATTGTCTTTTTTAAAATGGAAATCATTTGTATTTCCGAACCTGTCTGATTTCCTTTAGCAAAGTTGCTTTCCTGAAATTAAGAGAGTGACAACGATTAATACATGTGCGTGAGAGTGGGAACGAATCTTTGGTTTTTTTTTTTGCGAGTAGGGGTGAATAGCGAGTTCGCTCGGCTCAGCTCGGCTCGGTACAGCTCGTTTTGAAATGAATTGACTTGGTTCGGCTCGACTTGACTCGTTATCCAAACGAACTGGCTCGGCTCGACACTCGTTTGAAAGCTCGAGTCGACTCATTAGGCTCGTGAGCTAGCTCATCACACCTGAAGTTCACTTCATAATATTTAAATAATAGGCAAGTTCATTCCATCACATACGTAGTCGCAGTCGACAGAGGAGGAGGGGAGTGGTGATGGGATGGCGGTGGCGAGAGGCGAGCGGCGCCGGGGAGGCGTGAGAGGCGGCGTCGGCGCTAGCGTTGGCGTGCGGCGGTGTGCGGCAAGAGGCGGCGTCGGTGCTAGGGGCTAGCGCGGCGGCTGGCGCGGAGGCACGCTGGTGGCTCGTGGCGCGGCGCAGAGGTTGGCTGGTGGCTGGCGGCGCTGGCACGCCTCGCGCTGGCGATGTCGGCACTAGGGTTAGGGGATGTTGGCACTGGCGTGCACTGGAGTCTAGTTATGCCGGCCGCACACTGGTGAAAGGGGATCGCGAATTCGGGGATGCCGACGCGAGCGATGCAGGGAAACCAGGGTATGCGACACTAGGGTTAGGGGATGCCTTGCTTGTTGGGCTTTCTATTCTCACAGGCCCACATCCCACGTGCTCTGGCTCATTTAGGCTCGCGAGCAGACCGCGAGATAGCTCGAGCTAGCTCGTTATCTCTAACGAGCTTTAAAGCCAGATCGGCTCGTTAGAAAATTTAAATGAGCCAAGCCGAGCCGAACTTATCACAAGCCAAACGAGCTAACGAGCCACAAGCTTTCTGTTCACCCTAAATACGAGAAAAATTAAATGCAAACGGAGGATTGAAGGAAAATATTTTCTTTTCTTTCTTTGTGCAACCGACAATGGAGTCAATGTGCGTGAAGTCCATACTAGAATGACAAACTAGCTTGTGCGAAATAAATTTGAAAATCAATTACAAAGGCCTGCATTAAAATTACTCAAAAAATTATACTAGAATTTTAGTCTTTAAAACTTCTCCCATAAAAAATATTCCTTCTATCCCAAAAAATACTCAATTAGTACTTAATATAAAAAGGAACCAAAGGAGCAGCATCATATTATTTAATTAGACATCATTTAATACTATAAATCTGAATAAAATAGTGTTAATCGAATATTTGGTCAGTCAGATTTTTGAAAGTTTCCACACTAATCAGGTACAAAGTAATTAAATCATGCTTAGGACTCTTCTAAAACGAAAATCCTGCTCAGGACAACCAATAGTCATTACTACCAGTTAGGGGTTTTAATGGAGCCTCAATGGAGGACGTGAACGTCTTTTCCCCGTGATACTAATTTATCTGCGATTTTGTGTAAAGATCAACTCTCTTAGACGACGGAGTAGTATATTGAGAGGGAGGCTAGAGTAGACACAAAGCAGCGTGGCGTCACCTCAGCGTGGAGTCACAAGCAGGACTGATCCCCTTCTTCGTCGTCGTCTTCGATCGATGTGAATTAAGATGTCCAAGGCAGGGTAATTTAGCGAGGTAGCTAGTGCCTAAAACCATATTTTTTATTCTTAGTCATAACGACGGATGTGTTCGGCTGATCTATAGACCGACTGATAAGACAAACCGACTGCTTTGCTGTGAGAGAAAAATACTATTTGAACGGCTGATAAATTTGGCTGATATAAACAAACGAACACGACCGATATTGGATCCAAGCGGGACGGGACAAATTAAATCGTCGACGGAGACGGCGTCTTCCCAAGCAAAACACCGGGATTTTGACAGGGAACGGATGATGTATCATGTGCATAATCTCTTCTCTACCGTGTAGTGGGGCTTGGATGACCAACACCGAAATCAAATGGCACCATCCGACAATGGAACTGAACTCGCGGGCTGTGTTTCAACTTTCACGGTACAAACTGAATTACCCGTCTTTACTCAGATTGAAGGACCGGTATTCGTTACAGAGAAGAAGAATGAATACAGCGTCTTAAAGACCTTTCTCAAATATTCGTTCGAAAATTTTTATCAAACAACTTTTTTAAATCGTAGCTATTGCCCCGTTAGATCTAGAAGAAGGTTAAGAAAAAGTTAACAAATTCCTGTTCGAGAAATCCAACCTCTCAAAATGTCAGAAAGCATATGAGGTTGCCGCTTCCTTTGTCACAAGAAAAAACCAACAAGCTGAGAATTTATATTGTAAGAATTTAAATAGCAGAAATTTAAATTACAAGCAAATAGATTACAGGAATGGAAATTATATTGCATAACTCAAAACATCTTGATTACAAAATAATTGAAATAAAAACACTCAACCATACACTTACATATTTAAATTTAAACTCTCAAAACCCCTATGAGCAAACTCTCATAAAAAAGATACTAAGGATACCTCAATCCTGGCCTCTATCTCTCTATTTATAAGCTTCAAATGGCTAAAATCACCAATTACAAAATCCCCAAAAGGCCCTTAAAACTTGACCCTTACTCTAAGCATTCATAGCCGCTGGATCAAGATCCGATGCTCCAGAATGCGCCATGTCTTCGCCACACGATGATCTGCTGAGTCACCTGCTATCGTAGAGAATCCGAAGTCCTCTCGTGCACGCCCGCCCATGGGCCCCACGATCCATGGTGCCACCGCTCGGCCAATCTGTGTGTGTAGGGGCGTCGTTGATCCGCCTTCCCACGCAAGCGGCAATCCTCGTGCGACACGTCATCGCCTAGGAGCCGCGTCCGCCCCGTCTTCGTGGTATGGTTCCCACCCACACGTTTTCCCCCACGCGAGTGGAAAGGCGACAAGTGCCCCGTCGTACTTCGCGTGAGGCTAGAGATCGTACTCCATTTGCAGTGTTGGTCCTGCTACCATGCGTCGCCCATGCACACCAAGCCGGAGCCACCATGCGTCCTCTTGTATCGTACTGCTCCCGCGCTTGCTTGCGTGCATGCCTTGCTTTGCCCGTGCATTTGCCACATGCTAGCGCTGTCATGGGCCATGCCGAGCCAAGCCGATGGAGGGAGAAGGAGGCCGGTTAGGCGATATTCCTCTGGTCACCTCCTTCTCTCTCTTTTCCCATTCCTTTTTCTCCTTCATTTTCTTCGCGAATTTCGGTCTTTGCCCATTTGACCATGTGAAGTCAGTTGCGAAGACTTCCTGACATGGTGTTCATTCATCGTGCGTCACCTTGATTCCACCTTGGTCATCTGGCATCCTTGATCGCTCTGGACCTCAACTCCTCCGTGAGTCTAGTCTCGATCCGTCGTTGACCTAGGTTTACCTCAAGGATCCTGATGTCAGTCCGCTTTGCACTCGACATCCTGACCGCGCCAGACCTCTGCTGCTTGTTGAGCATAGTCCAGGTCCTCGTCGTTGACTTTTTTTGACTTCAGTCTCCTGCACACACGTAAACAAACAATCGTTGTCCGGACACACATATTACAACCTGACCCGCATTAGTTGAACACACACATTTGCTGCACTCGCGGCACTTGCCAATTTTCCATCACAAAATGAATCAAAACCATACTTGGTTTCATAATGTTTCCGTTGATGGAAACATTGGCAACTTCAAGCAAAATTTTGATAATTTAATTTTGATTTACAAAGCAAACAATTTTGCAAGAGTCACACTTGGTTAATCTGAAATGAGTGAAAAATCAAGACCAAGTGACAAAGAAGATAAGGGATGCAAATGCAAGAATGCTTCCCCTATGTGCCTAACTCCCCTTTCACCAAGACCTAGAGCAAAATTTTAAATTCTCAATGAGTGCATTTTGCTATATTTTTTCCTCCTTTGGCAATATGACATCAAGACAAAAAATGATGCAAAGATGCAGAAAATGAGACTTTGCGAGTTTTAACGAGTTTTGGAGGTTATCTAGAGATATCAAGATGAATGCATGGATTACTCATAAATAAACCAAAGTTTACGCCTAGCTAGACAGGTGCAAAAGAAGTATGAAACATGATATGAACAACCATCCTGCACAAGACGTCCTATGGGCTCAGATTTGGTCGTCGACCAAGTGTTTCACACTTCAAGGTGTTTAGTTGTAAGTGTTTTTTTCTCAAATCTAGAAACTTGGACAAGTTTGAGTCATGATCTTCTAATGGCATCTTTCTTGGTTATGCCGCTCACTCTCGTGCCTATCAAGTTTATGTTCTTGTAACTAACAAAATTATGAAAACTTGTGAAGTTATTTTTGATGAGGCTAACCTAGGTGCTAGACCAGACATTGTAGGTTTTCCTGATGAAAACATCTTTGTGGAAGATAATTCACGTGAGGATAATGATGATTTCTTTCTCCCGCCTCTAGCCACTTCACCTCCTAAGTAAGAAATTGGTTTCTCCTTCCACTACTTCACCTACAGGAGAAGCTCCAGCTATTTCATCTTCATTGGCTGTACCCGAGGAGGTCTATGGTGGCACATCATGGCCTACAAATTGAAGGACCGGTACCCGCTATAGAGGAGGGGTGAATATAGCGTCTTAAAAATCTTTCCCAAATACTTGTTCAAAAATCTTTCTCAAAGAATTCCCTTATCTCGTAGTTATTGCCCCCAGCTAGATCTAGGAGAAGGTTGAGAAGAACTTAACAAATTTTTACTAGTTCGAGGAATTCAACCTTTCAAAGTGCCAAAAAAAGTACATAAGGTTGCCTCTCCCTTCATCGCAAGGAAAAACCAACAAGCTGTGGAATTTAAATAGCGAGAATTTAAACTGCAAGAGAATAAATTGCAGGAACAAAAATTATATTGCACAACTCAAAGCATCTAGATTACAAAAGAGTTGAAACGAAAACACTCCACCATACACCTACAAATTTAAATTTAAACTCTCAAAAGCCTTAGGGGCAAACTCTCACAAAGAGATACAAGGGATATCTCAACTCTAGCCTCTACCTTTCTATTTATAGGCTTCAAATGGTTGAAATCACCTCTTACTCTGACCATTCATTGCCACTAGATCAAGATCCGATGCTCCGGAATGCGCCACATCTTCGACACAATGATCCGCTGAGTCGCCTGCTGCTGCAGAGAATCCAAAGTCATTCCTCCTGCATGTGCGCCTGCCCGTGGGCCCCGTGATCCACGGTGCCACCGCTCGGCCAATCTGTGCACGCGAAGGGGCATCATAGATCCGCCTTCACATGCACGCGCCAATCGTCGTGCGACACGTCGCTGCCTAGGAGCCGTGTCCGCCCCAATTTCGTGGTATGGTTCCCGCCCACGTGTTTTTCCTCGCGCGAGTGGAAAGGCGACGTGTGCCCTGTCGTACTTCGCGTGAGGCTAGAGACCACGCTCCATCTGCGGTGTGGGTCCTGCTACCGCGCCTCGCCCATGCGCACCAAGCTGGAGTTGCCACACGTCCTTCCCTGTCGTACTTCCTCCGTGCTTGCTCGCGTGCATGCCTTGCTTTGCCCGCGCATTTGCCGTGCACCAGCGCCATCATGGGCCATGTCGGGCCGAGCCAACGGAGGGAGAAGGACCTTTCGTTTCGGTTGAGAAGGGAAACAGTTAGGCCATATTCCTGTGGGTTGCCTCCTTCTCTCTCTTTTCCCTTTCCTTTTTCTCCTTCATTTTCTTCACGAATTCTGGTGTTTGCTCATTTGACCTTATGAAATCGGTTGAGAAGACTTCTCGACATGGTGTTCGTTCATCGTGTGTCACCTTAATTGCACCTTGGTCATCAGACATCCTTGATCACTTCGGACCTCAACTCCTCCCTAAGTCTAGTCTCGATCCATTGTCGACCTAGGTTGACCTCAAAGATCCTGATGTCAGTCCTCCTTGCCACCCAGCATCTCGATCGCGTCAGACCTCTGCTCCACTCTAAGCATAGTTTTAGTCCTCGCCGTTAACTTTGATTGACTTTGATCTCTTGCATACACATAAACAAATAACCGTTGGTTGGACACAGGCATCATAACCTAACTCGTATTAGTTGAACACACACATTTTCTGTATTTTTGACACTTGGATTAGGTGTAGCTTTTCGTCAATCGGTTGTTACGTTACGTCCTTTTTTTTAAAGACGAAAAGAAAAGAAAAGAAAAGAAAAGATCTGGCTGCTACACAGTACGTACAACTCGGTACGCCACAGTGCACGGCGGAGCGCGTACCAAACGGCGTGGAGCCTGCCGACCGCGAGGCTGATACTCCTGTACAACGCCGGGCACAGGGCGGTTGGAAAAGAGCGTACGCGCCCCGCGGGATAGCGTTGAATGCTGATATATTTTGGTCGCCGCCCAACCACCGCGGCCGGGCCGGTCGTCACGGCGGGCCCCCTGATCTCTCGGCGTTTCGGCGCCTGGCGCGCGAGCTGCACGCGGGATGGATATATCACGCCCGCGAGGTTGTTATTAGGATGCCGGTCCAGGTCATAGCACTCCCTGCCATACTACGATCCTACCACCAAAGATTATGCGTTCCTAATTTTCATACTTTTCTCATTCTACGAGTTTCATACCATCTCATGAGATTGGTAGGGTCTCGGTACTTCCAAAATAATGTGAACCACTAAAGTTTTTAAATTTATCATAATCAATATTACAGACTTCAAATTTTACAATATACTAGAAATCTTACATAAAAAGTACTTAATTTTTTAAAAAAACCAATACTGTTAAAAATAACCAATTACATGTGGCCAAAATAGTATATTTTTGCTTGTGGCGATCTAAGGCTAACGAAAGTAATTCATTTTCACTGATGGGCAGACAGATGTGGATGTCTACTCACGGTCGAGGTCGTCGTTGCCATCACCGAGCTACGATTGTCATCGCACTAGTACAGAATGTCTCATAGGTGCCGGTCGGGAAACCCCTTTAGGTGCCGGTTTTTCCAACCGACACCTATTGGTCGACACCAATGACTTTGGTCATTGGTGTCGGTTCTTTGACCGGCACCTATTTGGACAAATAAGTGTCGGTTCGTGTAGAACCGATACCTATTTATCCGACACCTATACGGACCAAACACCATTCAATAAGATGCTCCCAATCTTTTCTTATGGCCTACTCCTTTAGCCGGACCCACCATATTTACCGGACCCACTATATTTTTTCACGCGGGCACGGGCCCGCGAAATAGAGCTACATGCACGAGCGAGCGGTTCTACACGACGAGCGAGCGAGGCACGGAACTATTTAAGCTGGTGTTGCTCTGGTTCGGCGAGCGGTATGGTACTAATTGAGGGAATAGTATTTTTCTGAGAATAGGTGCCGGGTGAACAGTAAAACCGCCACCTATAGTCTCAAATAGATGTCGGGTGAACAGTAAAACCGCCACCTATACTATAGGTGGCGGTTCGTAATAAGAACCGCCACCTATTCGCGTAGAATAGGTGTCTGGTGAACAGTAAAACCGTCATCTATAGTCTCAAATAGGTGCCGGGTGAACAGTAAAACCGTCACCTATACTATAGGTGGCGGTTTTACTGTTCACCCGACGCCTATTTGAGATTATAGGTGGCGGTTCTTAACACGAATCGTCACCTATATACATTATAGGTGCCGGATTTGGTTTGACCGGCACCTTTTGGGGCGACACCAATGAGCCTTTTTTAGTAGTGTCGCCACCATTGTCACCAAGCTGCAACCCTAGCTATCGTCGCCTCCAAGGGCTGGTGTCGCCGAGAACCGTCGCCACCATCGAAACGCAACCCTAGCAGCAGCACTATCTCACGGTCTCGAGCATTGCCGCCACTAGATCTGGCATTCCTGAGTCCCACCACCGGTCGTCTTCTTGCTCCTTATTGTCATCGTCCTGTCCACCGTCTGCTCCCGCCAGCCAGATCCACTAGCAGGGGTCGGAGTTGCTAGATCCGGTGGCTCCGGCCTCCTCACTAGTCAATGCAACGGTGATAAAGAGAGGGCCAGAGGGAGGAGGGTGAGGTGGGCAATGGGACCTTTTAATACAATGATTTTTTTCACGAGCGATGCTCGTTAGCTACCACTATTGAGAATGTGATCGCTGGCAGGTTATTAAGAGGTCCGTCTCAAAAAATAACTCTAGTTTTTTAGGTAGACCACTTAAGCATCCGCCAACGAAATTTTCGCTAGTGGCTCGTGACTCGGAATCCTCTTATACATTTTTACAAGCATTTGTTTTGTTAGCCCATCAGTAAAAGGATGACACCATGAAAAATCATTTGTATAGTGTAAATTTCATAAAACCTTATATAGTTCAAGCTATTAGAGATATTTTGACACATGTCACATAACCGCAGGTATAATGATCCTATAAAGTTTCAAAAACCACACCGTTAATATATTTGACATACTTGTATATCAGAACTTTTTTTAAAAAATCTTTACTTAACATTTATAGGTGGATAAAAAACTCATAAAATTTGAGATATGATTTACAACTAAAAATATGGTTGATCAAAGTTAAAATAATCAATAGTATGGTTTTATGAAATTTTAAAGTCATAATGTCTGGGATTATGTGTTACGTGCCAAAATTCTATAATTTTGTGTAATTTAGACTATAATGCTTAGAGTTACATGAAATTTACTCTTGAAAAAAATGATAATATACCAATCCTAACAACTTGGTATTTTCTTTAAAAAATAAATTACAGTTTGGGCCATATTTAGTTACCACTATTTAATCAATATTTTCGCTTTATATCATGTAAAATTACATTTGCTACACTTTAAACAACATCTAGTCTCCTTACACTGATTTTATACGCTGATGAACTTCCAAAGCTATATGTAAACCACCAAAAATGCTTCAATCCGGACGGAAAAAATAGACGATGATCAGGCGCTCGCATATTTTCTACTCAAGCTATGCATGAAAAGTTATTATTAAACTTCAAAATAAATTTTATCTTAAACTACATATCCAATTTATGATTCACTCGTATCATTGTATTCATATCAATTAAATCTTTAAAATAAAATATCACATAACTCTATTTTAACGACTTTTTAACTTAAACATTTTTCTCGATAAGTAAAACATTTGAAACATTTTCGTTGAAATATTTTTTTAAGCAGTGAAACATGTTTTTACCGAATGTTGAAACACTTGAAATATTTTTACTAAAATATTTTTTTATTAAACGATAAAACATCTAAAACATTTTTTATAAATTTTATCGGATGTCTGGGTCATAGTCCTCCCCGTAAACCATACCTTGAAAAGATAAAAAAGCTATGTCAAATAAGAAAGGTTAGATATAGGATGCCCAAACGGAAAGAAACTTTAGTAATAGAAATGGACCAAACTACAATTAATCAATTAACTAAAATAAATATCCTAAAAAGGAAATGTCCTAACAACTTCGGCTTATGGCGCACGGACGCGCACCAGCTTCCACCGTTTGGCCGGAAATGCGGTGGTCGTGTAGTACACTAGTACGTGCTATGCTGCGGCCGTGTCACGTGCAGCTTAGCTCGGTCGCCACCTGCTGGTTGCTGGGCAAGTTGGCCTTGTTTGTCAACTCCTTGCTAGAGGATGGAAACGGTATAAAAATTTTTCGAATGTATCCATTCTCACAAAATTAGTATAATGATAATATTTTTATAGATTATTATCGTTTATAAAATTGAACTTTTTAATTTTGTCAGCGTCATATTTATGTGTTAGAAACTCGTAAAAATCATATAAAAATTTATAAATTAATAAAAAAGACAAAAGATAAATATAGATATAAAAATATATTATTACCAAACACAAACTTAACTTCATTCGAAAAAATAACAAATTTAAGATAAGTTTACTATTTATCTGAAATTTTTCTCAAATAAAGTATCTACATCTATTTCTAATATTTTCTATAAATTTATAAAACTTATATGATTTTTATGAGTTTTCAACGTTTAACTAGTTTACATCGGACATGTTTTTCTTCTTTTTACGTTTTTACCTCTTGCAATGAGACGGAGTTTGGTTATTTAGGCTTATGGATGGCTGGCTGTCTTCACGGTCACTCACTGTATTACTACTACTGTAGAGGCTGCGTAACCGTAGTTCGCGGTGGTGTCAATTCTGTAGGTGGTTTGGTTGGCTGGCTCGGTGACACCGCCGTTACCTTGATTAATCATGATGGTATATCGATACTTTTTCTGTTCAAAATCTTTAGTATTTTTAAAATATACATAAGTATTAAAAAAATATAAAAATGATGAAAGAAAGGTGGTTATTGATTGAGAATACAAAATAGACAAAAAAAATTAAGAATGGTTTTCTTAAGAAGCTGTTAAGTAAAAAAAATAGCTTTATTTTAAAACATGATACTGCTAGAAATAGTAATATTTTTAAATGGAGACAGTATCTCACACTAGGTCAGGTCAAGCCATCGATCTCTGTTGCGATATTATCCATCACCGGGGAATTCCATCGTGGAGTGAGACTCCACTACTGGAAGGATGGATCTAGGAGAACCAATTACACGTGACACGGATTTATTTTCGTGGTTGCACGAAAGACGCAGACACACATCACTTTACACATACTTACCCACTTGGTACACACTCGAAAAGACAACAGATTTTTAATCTCGCAAAATCATATTAAAAAGGGAATTAAAATGCATCCAGGTGTGCATAAAATTTTTGGGTCTCAAGATTAAATCATGGTAGGCAAAGATATACCCACAGTTTCACAACCACGTTTGTATGCTTTCTCCCACATTCTATGTCTCTAACCGTTGGATCCGTTCGAAATGGATGGAAACGGTGAAATTTTTTTGGAAATATATGTTTCCTTCCCCAGTTTTATATGAACATACGCGTTTCAGAATAGTTAGCAAAACTATACTATCGTCACATTCTGGAGATACGAACTCACTACGATTTCACGTGAGAACACCAACTTATAACCTCGCAGGCCTGAGCAGCAAACTCATGTACGACAAGCGAGTTCGCGTATGTGCCGCAGTGAGCTTGCCACGTGAGTTCGTGGGTATCGGAGTATGGGACTCCGACAATGAGAAAGCGAAAGTCCTCTTTGAAGATTCGATCAGGGAGATAAGTCGGGACTAAATCATTCTAAGAGAGTTGATAGACATAAAAGTTTATACAGATTTGAACTGAATGGATACGTAACAATGTACTACTGTGTGTTATGAGTTACAATGAGATACGGGACTGATGTGAGTTCTAAGGGCGCGATCGTGATGTTTGGTTTGGCTAATTAATCGCACGTAAAACGAAAAACGTGATTAACATATGATTAATTAATTATTAATATATATAAAAATTAATAAATAAATTTATTAGATTTTTAAGCACCTTTTATATAAAAAATTTTTGCACGAAACATACCATTTAACCGTTTGAAAAATATGCTAACGAAAAACGATGAGAATATAGTGTTGAGAACGAACAGGCCCTAAATATTATCAGTCTAACTTCCTTACTCATTGATATGGATCCTCCTTTTATAAACCAGGGGAGTCCACAGTGTCAACATATGAATGCAGGAACGACCCCACTCACAAAAAGTCGGTATGCTTAGTTTTATCGATGTCCCCTGTGACGATCTGGCCAGGTGTGACAAACTTTCTCTTTGGTCGACACACATGGCGCAGAAGCAAGAGTGATTTCTACCTGGTCACCACGGGGCCCACCTGCCACTTCTTATGAGGTGATAAGATGAAGCACGTTGGGTTGTTGTGGGCACGGCACGTCGCACCTCTCCTATTCCTCTTACGGACATGGACATGCAGGAGTCTACATGTTGCGTCACGTTCTTGAAATGAAAAGAGACAAGCTGTTCTTCAACTGTCTTCCTTCTATAACAAAGACATTATGTTTGAATGGAATTAGACCCCTCGGACCCACTTAGCAGGACGAAGAAACACCGACATGAGCCTGGGATAATAGGGTGTGCTCGGCTCCCGTTCGAGGCCTCTAGACACTTGTACTGTGTCCCGGAGCAGCCTCCACTTTTCAAGGCAGCAGCCTACCCAGGGCCTGATTTAATTTGGACAAATTTTTTAAAGATGTCGAAGATAAAAAAGTTTATGATGGACAAGGTCTTGGATGGAAAGTCGTCAAATCATAAAGTATGTGTTTTAATTTTGTGAAGATATAAATATTGTAGATCTTAATATTTTTAAAACTTATATATATATTATAAGTTATGATAAACTTATATGTATGAATTTTATAGGCCTCGATATTTTTTAAGTCCTTGTGAAGGACATTGTGTAAGTCAAACATTCTTTTTTGAGAAATTGTCGATCTTGTAAGTGTTGGTGCTCTAAGTTTCCGAAAGAATAGATATCCCAGTTATCGTTTCTCCAACAATAAGCTTGACGCGCGAGATGGCCAGTTGTTCACGTGCCTGCCTCACGAGATGGCATGCCATGAGAAGCATGAGAAAGTAATTAGTAAATAGAAGGTAACTAATAAATAATTAAGAAAGTAAATTATTTTGATAATGAAATAAATTTGACCTTTGCTTCAGCGAAGTCCACTTATTACATTCTCTATAGTGCAAACACAACCTCATACTGACCGATTAAAAAAAGAAAACAAAAGAGAAAGTAATTAGTAAATAAAAGGTAAATAATGATTCTGCTAATCTCATGCATGAAGCCGGTTCGTGCACGTGCCACGTGAACTCGCCTGCCTTACACGAGTTCGCTGCTGCCGTCCGCGGGGTCGCGAGAGGATAACAAGTTCGCTTTTTCGTCGTGTGCACTTGCCATCTTAACGATGCGGTGGCGGTATATTTTTGTCAACTTTTTTGAAACGGGTTTATCGATGCAAAACCAAAAAATAATTATATTTTTAAAAAAATTGCTGAAAACAGTAGTCGTGCATCACAAATTAGTTGTATAATTATTATCACATATTTAGCTTTCTGTGTTGTTTTGTTTCTTGTTTTTCTTTTTCTTCGTTCTTCGTGCTTGGTTAGTTTGGATATTTTTTTGTCAGTTTTTTAATATATTAACGTATAATTTTTTTTCGTGAAAAAAAATCGTAGCATTAGATGATGTCTAATGCACTATCAGTAGTTTACTATATTGTATTTTGAGAACGTGGGAGTAGTTAAATTGTCACGAATAATATATTATTGTTTTTTTTGTGGTTTTTAATTGATATAATACTTCATTTCTCACTATATACACCACTAGAAATAAAACAAGAAATGAATTGAAGTACTACTTTTATATTAGTAAAGTTCAGAATAGAGGTATTATTTGTATATGCCCACAAATAAAGCATTGTTGGGACGGTGTTAGTTTTCATTATGCAGCGTTTTGTCGTGATGAATGCATGGCCATGACTTACGAAGAAAGAAGCAAAGTGTACGGACGATCAGGACAGCAGCAGTGGGAGGGAGGGAGAGAGATCCGAGAAATAGTAGCAGGTGAGCCATCGTTATCAGTCGCGATATTTTTACCGGGAGAGCAAGACGGACAGGACAGCAGCCAGCGACCGCCACCTTACGTCGTTTGCACTAATCAAACAATCAGTCCCAAATTAATTAGCAATTAATTACTAAGCAAACTATGCAAAAAGAAAACCAAAAAAAAAGAAAAAGGAAAAAACATAACAGAGAGAACACCCTTCTCCTCGGCTTCTCGCGTGGCAGCAGCAATGGAGATTATTACATTACATGGGCCACCTAGCCAGATCATCTTTTACACTAATCAAACAATCAGTCCCAAATTAATTAGCGATTAATTACTAAGAAAACTATGCAAAAAGAAACTCAAAAAAAAGAAGAAGAAAAGAACAGAGAGAACACTAGATCATGCTTCTCAGCTTCTCGCGTGGCGGCAGCAATGGAGATTATTGTTACATTACATGGGCCAGAGGGCGACGCCGTGTGGGTAGGCGACGGCGGCGGCGGCGGAGGTGGTGGTGGAGGAGGTGATGGAGAAGTCATTGAAGCCGAAGTGGACGTCGTCGTCGTCGTCGTAGTAGTCGAGAGGGAAGCTGCGGGGCGGCTCGGATGGCGGGAGGAGGCAGTCGCGGCAGAGCGGGCAAGTGGCGCGCGGGCGGACGAGCCAGGCGTCGAGGCAGGCGCGGTGGAAGACGTGGCGGCACCGGAGCTCACGGACCTCCTCGCCGTCGTCCACCCGGGACAGGCAGAACACGCAGTCCACGGGCGCCGCGTCCCGCCCCCGCCGGTACACCGCCACGGCGAGGCGGTCGCAGCACTCCGCCGGCAGCGTCTCCCCGTCCATCCCGCCGACGCCGACGCCACCGGCGGAGGCGCCAGAGATGGGGTGGGCACGGCGGGCGATGCGGTAGCCGAGGAAGTCGGAGCGGGTGGGCCAGGAGTAGCGGCCGCCGCGGAGCGCGAGGGAGGCAAGGCGGAGGCCGGCCTCCGCAAGCACGAGGAGGAGGAGGAGGCAGGGGAGGGAGAAGGCGGCGAAGAGCAGCGACACGAGCACGCCCCCGACCTCCATGGCAAGCTCGACGCGAGAGCGCGGCGCGCGGCGAGCGGATGAGCTGCTTGGCTTGGCTGGAAACGGCGCGAGCGATCGGGAGCGGGAGGAGATGATGATGATGATAATTTAGATAAGAGCGGTGTTTTTTTTTTGAGGGGTTTTGTAGGCGACTGTACGGTTTGTCATGGCGTCCAGCGAGACAGCGACGTGTGGGAAAGCCACGCGACGAAAGGGACACTGCTGCCGGCGGGGCAAGCCGTGGACGTCGCCTGCGGCCTCACCAAATTTATATGAGATTTTGCTCCCTTTTCGAGTAAATTTCATGGTGTTCCGTGTTCAACAACTTCTAACCGTTCTATGCCTGAAGTGGCATTACTAAAATTGATGGTCTGGAACGTTTAGTTGCAAGAAGTTTTTTTTAAAAAAAATCAGTATTGGTGAGATAATCCTAGTTAATTTCTGTGTGTATAATACAATCGCTTGGAATTTTAGTTAGTTGTTTGCGAGAAAGCATGGTAGCACATCAACACCAGAGACCTTCCAGCAATTTTTTTTTCTGAACCGGAGGTTTCGCCTCTGAAATGGATCCGGACCTGCACAAGATCGGTAAGAAACTATCCGATTCAAGCAATTGATAGTTTTCTTGTTTTCGTAGAGATGCATGGATGGTTTACATGATACAAAAAAAGGGTAGACCTCAGTTTCGTCGAGGGGACGGATTTATGGGGCAAATCATCAAAGGAAGCTAAGTACTTTTAGACCTAGAATAAAAAGATTATAGATTGATTTTGATGATTGTATGGCTTGGGTTTTAATCGCTTTTATCTCAGGAGAAACTGTCTTGCCTCGTACCTATATTAAAATCCCTTTAAAATTCGGACTTGCGTACATCCAAAATTAACTTAAACTCTTTCCAAATCCGAATTTAAGCCAAAAGTTCCAAACCTAGCTTAGAAGTTTCGGGGATGGGTCCTCTGTCCCGAATAATTCCAACTAGAATTTTCGGTCCAATCCGGAAGCTTTGGCCAGGGTTCTCTGTCCCTAACTATTTCAAGAGCGGAAGTTTTTAGAAGTTTTCGATTTCGACAAATGGAACTAGTTTGTCTGAAATGTTCCGATTTAATACATGAATTTTGATTATATAATTGCTTTGTTAATGATGTGAAATTTGGATAAAAAGATTAGTTGAAACTAGTCGCGATATTCTTATTGAACCTTTTCTTTTCACGCCGGCTGTACATTACTCGGTATTTACTTTCCACAGGTTCAGTTACGGAGAATTTTAAAGATTACAAACTATTAATATCGTTTGTGCAGCCAAATGCTCCCTAAAGTTTTTAGAGTAGGCATGTTTTCTTTTTAATTTTCTGTTGCTTATAATGTCTACTTGGGCGACACAATTATACATGTTCATATCTTTTTCTAGCATTATAAGCCTTGGAGTTGATTAAATAAGGGATATGTACACCATATAATCAACATGAGTAGGTGGGATTGTTCTCTCTCTTTAAAAGCATGAGTTGGTGGGAGGGAACATCCTCACTCCCATCACTAACCACACTATTGCAGTGTTAGATATATAGTTAGTACTCTATTTAGTTAATTCTAACAGAGAGTAATTACACGTCCTAAATACACTTAATCTACAGTGTTCTACTGTGTTGGCTATTATGAGAGCTAGTTTAAATTGATTTCAACCATTCACCACAAGTAAAAGATGTGTTTTTTAAAAAAATTGATTTAAAAATTATATTAATTTATTTTTAAATTTTTTAACTAATAATTAATTAATTAATTATGTATTAATAAACTATTTTTTTCACGAGACACAAAACCAACTAGTACTCCGAACACAACCTAACTGTTTTGGACGGCAAAAATCGGTGAATAAGTGTTTGTGTCGATATATATATTGAAGCACATATATTTCCATTGTCCAAGAGTATATTGAAGCAAATTTCCATTTATCTTAAAATACTCAAATTACCATTTATACGATTTACATGAACAGTGGTTTACGATTATGTACACTATCATGAATAGAGGTCGGAATTTATTACTTCCATATTGAAAAACCTGAATAATCGTTTTTTAAGAATATACTGTATTTTTTATAATGAAAATCAATGAATATCTACGTCAGTCTGTATCCGGCCACATCTTATTATAAAAATATCAGGTCATTTTAGAAGTAATGAATATTGGTGGCTTAGTAGGCATTTTTCACAATTTGCCAACTTGCTAATGTCACATTTTCGATTAATTACGCAATAAGGGCTTTACAGAGAATTTTAACATTGAACATTTGAACTCCCAAGGGAGCTGGAAAATTATCGGATCTAGCTGGGGCTTGTCGTCAACGTCCATGTGATGTGTGAGCTGTCCATTCCTACCTGACTCGTAGCACAATTATGCTGAGGTTTTAGGTACGCCAACTTAGTTACTCATGTTCTAACTAAATCTAGGGTAAGATGTCTTCTATCATCAAATAATTCCTGAACTACAGTACTAGTTAGTTCCAATGAGGATGGGGTAGGACCCATCTCTAAGTTAATCATCGACGAATTATTAGACACGTTTTAGAGAGCGACAAAATTTCTTAACTAAATGTACAATGCATCAGTCATTCCGTTGTTCCTGTCAGGGTTCGCGATTGTACGAAAACCACCATGGTTTTCGTGCATACCGCGGGGGTGTGGTACGACATCTCGTGGTTTCGTTTCGATAATTTCGTACGAATTTAAAAAATTTAAAAAAATTCATTTTATCACAAATATATATATTATAAAAAAATAAATTTCATGCGGTTTCGCGAAAACCGCTGTACGACACATATTTAAATTTGGTTCGAATTTAACTTACGGTTTTCACGCGGTTTGCGTAGTTTTCGTGGTTTTTGGCGCGGTTTTCGCGGTGCGCACGAAATCGTCCAAATTCAAATTTGGTACTGTTCATCGTCGGCCGGTTTTTGCGAGAAAACCGCCTTACCGCGAGGCGGCACGGCATGCACCCACGGTAAGGTGAACCCTGGTTCCTGTGACAAAATATCTTCCTTCCAAGACCACCACAACGCAAAATAGAACATCGGCATTTGTAAAAAATGACAATATGAAATGTTCACACATGCGTGTTTTAAAAATTTTTATTAGCACATAGTTAATTAAGTATTATCTATAAAAAATTTAAAAATAAATTACTATGATTTTATGAATTTTTTTAAGTAGTTATCATATGATTTTTTAAAAAAACATATTTCGGAAAAGGTGTGCATGAAAAACGAAACGTACAAGTTAGGAAAGGCGACAAAACTAAAAAGAACACACCTTTTAAGAGAGATTTGAAAATATGGTGCCGAATATACTATTCACTGCACACTAAAGTTAGACTTTGAAGTTTTAATAGCGATATAAAGTTTAGTTAACGTCGGACTTTCTAATGCTTCGGTTACTCTTTTAAATATAGAGTGGATATTACACCGTAAAAATGGCAACGACAATATAGCATAGAAATACAAGGGGGCATGATAGTTAGGCCATAAAACTATACAGTAGCCGATGTGGCACGTTAGTTAGGGAGACGCGTTTATAATCAGAGGGATATAAGCTATACCTAAACCTAGATTATGTTTTTGTGTCATCATTGAGTAGATAGATGGCTAACAATATTGAAAAGATTATTTGGACTAACCTCTATAACAAGTGGTCCTCTGATACTGGCATTGAGTAGTGAGTCGAACTGTGAGAGCATCTTCTCCACACAGGCTCAGATCCATGATGCAGAATTGCAGAGCCTCAGCCGTCGGCCACCGTATTTCCTCCTCCTATCGTCCATGCTGGATTTGGGTCCAACGTCCATTGTGTAGGGTTGCAAACGAAAAGTCGAAAACCTCAGCACGTAGCAGTACAGGCACATGGCACTAGTACTTCCTATCAAACGATTTACTGCAACTGCAAAAGGGATCACAAGCAGAGAAAACCTCGTCGTGCCAGTACGCCGAATCTCCAGTAACTAGAATATGGCACTTTGTTCTGACATATAACATGCGGCCGACGACAAAAATAAAGACATTGCCACCAGAGACTCTTCGAAAAGGACCGTGACCACAGGAGAGAAGCTCACAAAGGCAACATGACCGTGACCTGGTTTCCGGCCTCCGGACCACAGGTGAAGAAACATCCCAAGATAACCTTCCAGAAGCAACGGCAAGACGACAATGCCATGTCTTTTTAACTCCAGGCTCTATTATTTGTCCATTTAATCAACAGGTAATTATTATCTTTATGTACAAATCCCACAGGGCGCCGCGCCAGGAAGGTAATAGGAAAAAATGCAAGAGGAAAATTTCCTGGACAGGGCCGCACAAGTATCGTCGGCAGGGGAGAACAAAATCTGCACAGATGTCTACTCAAATCCTTAAGTTTTTCACCAAACAAAAACGGTTTTGCTACTTTCTCCTTTTTGTGGGATGACCACCAAAATTTCATGCCATGCTAGGACCTACTTGGCATCAGACTTGTTATGGCCTGCGGTGGCAGCAGTACTGCTACCGGTTTCTTTCTCTGCTACCTTCCGTGCCTTGAAATCCTCTATGGTTCGGAACTCCTCCTTTAGGAGCCTCTCCAATTCTGGATGCTTGCTAATGGGGCTGCTATCTTGATTTCGGAAATGGTGGAAAGCCCTGGTTCAATTGAAAAAGTAGATCTGTCAGCAACAAAGTATTGCAAATTCAAAATCTTACAACAGCTAGTTTGGCCAATTCTACAAGTCTGGCATAATTTTAAGATTCATTTTCTGTTAACCTTTTCAGGGCACCCAGGCTATCCAGGTCTGAACCAGCTTTCATGCAACAATTGTGCGTGTTATAATCAAAAGAAGATTAGTTCAGTGCCACCACAAAAATGTATAAATTGGAAAATACCATCTAGTGTGAGGTTCACGTGGGAGAAGGGAGGTAACATGTTAGTGACACCAGATGGTATTTCTCATTGATGATCTTTGCGCTGGGACTGAGCATGTACAACTTTATCATGCCATTACTCCACAGCATAAGGTTGTGAATATTTAATATTGGAAGTACACCATAGAGTTGCATACTGTATGGTGTTTGCTCAGGTGTAATAGCTCCGTGCTAAATATTTCCCCAAGGCCAGTAGCCGCATAATTATATTACTAGGGGACAGGAAGTAACAGAGAAATGCAAATTACCAGTATTTTTCAAGTCCATAAAGATCACCCTTGTGATGGAATTCGAGTGTCAGCTGCTCGAAATCTTCATACACATTGCATTGGAAGTTTTTCTCCAGACCATAACTGTAAATACAAGCAGTCTGTGATCATTGCTGCTATATTAAGGAATGTAAGTAAAAGAAACAGGAATATTATTTTAAATATTTTATGTACGGGAATATTACTTTAAATATTTTATGTACTTTACCTATAAAATCTGAAGAGACATTCAAGTCCATATCTGTAATTTGCTGCCGCATCATCTAGTGCAAACTTCTTAAAATGTTTGTACATATCATCATTAAAATTATCTCTCAGATAATACGACCAAAAACGATATAGAGAATTCATTTCCTGCATTCCATTGGAGTGCATAAAAGAGCATCAGTATATAATCAATAAACAGAACAAGTATTCATGCGACATATAATCAGTAATTGCCAAAACAATAGTAACACCAAATGATTTCACATACGAAGAAAATGATTCAAAGATAGTAATACATAATATATAATAAATGAGCTTGGTCAGATTTATGTATGTCTAATTAGGACGTTGCCATAGCAAGAGAGATATGCGAGGAAGTTGCACCTCACTGCAACCGATCCCTAACTTCTTGCGTTCAGCGAGGCATCGATTTTTGAACTTATTGTACCTTTACATGCAGAAGAATTAAAAAGTATCAATTTACAATGAAACAACTAATGAAGGGTAGTAAAAAACACTTGCAAAGGTAGTGAAAAACACTTGCAAAGGAATGACTACTAGTAAGAACTGCAACTCAATTGAGATATATACTGACAGCTTACCTTTGCTGCTGGAATTTATTTTTCTCTAAAAGCTGATGACTTGGGTGCTGAAATGGTGGGAAAGATTTGGGCACAGAACCAACAGGTGAACTACCAGTGGGGATTCCATGAGGAGATGAGCTCAACCTTGAACTTCTATAGCTATACAACAACAGTTAGTTAAGATAACTTCAATAGCTTTGCTTCAATAAAAGAGGCACTCATGAAAACAGTGGGTGTCTGTCCACCTTCAATAAAAGAACAGGTTGGCAGAGATGGATTTCTCCATGCAAGTGTATATACTTGTAGCTTAGATGTCATGTGCAAATCATGTACTCGGTTTTCAAATCTCTTGCTAATAATGGTGCAGGTATATGACAATATGACCAGTCACAAAGCATGAGTAATCAACTCTTATAAGATAAAAGAGATAAGTATTTGTTTTATGGAAATAAAACCTCAATTAATTTGTGGACCTAACCTGTGGTTTTCTGGAGTAGATCCATAGAAATATCCAATTGAATTGCTTGGGGGGCTCTCTGATACACCGCCATAGTGAGATTTATTATTGGTGTTATTCGTAAAGTTACCAGGAAAGAACCTCTGCTTATGAGAGGACTGTGCTTTTCTATTGCCTCTGTTGTGCCGCCTTCGTGGGATAGGCTGCCCAGAATCTTCAATTCCATTGTTTCCAATATTAATGGGGTTCCCCTTTGAACCACCAGCTGGTTTAGAATCAACATCTATGGTGCCAGCTTGGGAACTTCCTTGATTATAAGCGTGATTCTAAAACAAGAATAAATATCATATATTAGCATGAGAAAAGCTAATGTAATTTGATAGGCAAGCATAAATCCAGAAAGGGCTTTTGGACAAAGAAAGGCAAGAACAACTCAGGTCCAAGACCAAGCTGGCTTGACTTAAATTCGATTTAGCTCCAAGATAACCCTTGTCTCATACTTAAATTCGGTTTAGATCAAATGATTCAAAAATTCAAAGAAGCCATACAAAAGAAATCCAGCACTATACATTGAAAGATTCGTGCAACTGGGACATTTCTAATTTCTAACATATAACTCAAGCTATAACATGTATCAAGTATCATACGTAAGCAATTCTTGAGAAAGAAAAAGGATTATAATCTAAAAAACAGCAAACCTGAAATAGAACCTGAACAATTTAATTAAATTGAGCAGGAATTTTACTTAATTTTATGGATAATTCATGATAAAACAGGATACTGGGTTGAATTGAGCATGCCTAAAATAAAGCTTATTTACTTGCATAAAAATTGAGCATGTACTTGTTAAAATAAATACAAGCGTTGGAGTGAATGGCAGTTCCCAAACAACACAGCACTGTGTCAACTATTGGCCCCTAAAATGCACATACAGCCCCAATTATAGATAATCTTGTTCTTTTTATGCTCTAAAATATTACCTCATAGTAATATAAGCCCTCATTGATTCTTGATACTTCCTCTTTTGAAAATGCTTGAGGTCCGTCCTGTAACGCGGATGATTGACAAGAAGAGTTTATGCACTATTACCAAAATAAGACTTGCTTAACATGGTGAAAGCATATAAGATAGCTTGCTGAAAAATTTTCCTGATGAATGCTAATGATTTGGTGCTCATTAACATATATTATTTAGAGATGAGAAAATTCAAGTCATTATAAAGCAAACAGTGTTAAAATAAGGGTTATATCACAGTACACGGAAATGCATCTCAATCAAGTCAAAAATCATGAAATAAAAAGGGTATGTCCCTATGAAGCATAAAATTCACTTAGCAATCAACTATTTATTTGTTATGTAATTATTAAGTATGAACACAATCTGCTCAAATAGGATTCGTAGCAATGGAAATAGCAAGACTATTATAAATACAAAAAATAAGAAATCAGGTAAATCATCATAACATGAAAATTAAAAATAGTTAAACATTAAACAAATTATCCAACGCCATTGAAACTGTCCCAAAACTTATTGGTGCATGGTGCATAAAAAAAAGGCAACCCCGGTGTATTCAGATTACGAAGGCAAGGAGCTGCAAACTGAAGGAGATATATCACTACACAAAGCTAGGAATACAAAATACTACTTGAAATCTAACCTGCGTAACAATTATTAGCCTGTTCACATCTTGGTCATCAACATAAAAATCATCTTCCTCATCATCGACCCTGCGTAAACAAACATAAAGAGAATCAATTATATGCACACCATTTCTAGAATCTGCAGTGTAGTAGATAAAAGATGCAGTACTACATGAAAAAATATACAATCAATTTTTGAACTTCTGAGAATGCATGCGCCTAACACTCCAAAATGTGAACAGAGAAGCATATCCAGTTTCATGAAATAATAGGACATTAACTGATGGAAACAGGGAAACGGAGGGTGTAGCAGTATAGCACACATCTCACATAAGTGGCCTGGGTACATCTTTCATTTAATAAAACTGTACAAATAAATACATAAAATAATAATCACTTCGGCCAGAGTAGCAAGCCTAAATTACAACAAAATCGCCTTAATCTCGAATCACAATAACAACACTACAACCTACCAAATGCATAACAAACTAATAAAACAACGAATCATAGCTCATGAAATGAAGTAACAGATTATAAACTAGTTAAAATTCACCTTTTGTGTGAATAGAGATCATGTGAAAGCTCTGCATGTTCCAATTCTAATTCCTCATCAAGCAAGAATGTGCTTTGATCGCCGCTGAAGCTAGGAGAGTCACTTGGGAAATCATTATAGAAACCTCTTTCACTCTGAGAATCAGGCACTTTTATCTTTGTGTTTACTTTCTGAACTTTAACATCACCAGTCCTAAAAGCAGCTTCATGTCTTTGTGAGTTCAGAGAGTATGCAGAAATGCTCTTAGGCTTATTATCAATACTAATGTTTGAAAAGCCCTTATTCAGTGAAGTGACTGAACGACTGAGTGTATCCTGTGATGGCTCATCAGAAGCCCCCATACCAACACAATCTACACTGCGAGGATGATGATGCTTCTTTTCATCTTCAGAATAAGCATCCTTATTCGAGAAGCCACCAGTATTACATTCACCAGTAGTGTTATCCATACTGGTTGAAGATGGACTCGGAAGAGATGTCCCAGATAAGGAAACCCACTTTGACCAGTCAGAACGCCGCCTCATATTACCATCCTGGTGGTATACAAAAGGCATAAGATAAATAAGAGATCAAATTCTAAGAGGGATTTAAGCAACAATAGTTGCAATAAACATAGCAACCTGAACTTCTAAAAGACTTGAGTTTGCCAATGCTTCTACAATCAGTTGTATATCTGTGGTCATTTTCTTAAGCTGCAAATAAACCAACAATAACAGAGTTAGATGTATATCCTTGATAATTTTCTTAAGCTGCAAAAACAACTAAACAAGCCAAACTAGCAGAGTAATTCTATGGCATAAAAGTGAAATAGCAAAAGTACTCAGAAATCAAAATCTGCATGAAAACATACCCTATTGAAGTCTGCGACTTTGGAAATTGGAACCCAGCCATGTTCGTCCATTAAAGATTTAAGAAAATCATCATGATCCAGATTACTATCACTGAAAAGCATCATAATGGGTAAACAAAAGACCTTATGAATGACAAATAATGATAAAAGTGCATATGATAAGTTGATAACCCATGTGCATCACATACATACAGAATAGTTTTTGTAGTGCATCATGTCACTGTTTGCATATAGGTATAACAACAATGAAATTGACAAACCAAATTGTAGTTCAATAGACATACAATGGGAGTAACTTATCACTGCTTTCTGAAATTGCATGAAAACTCTATCAGGTAGTGTCAATGCTCAAATGTCTGTTTCTCATCGACCATCATGCTTCCTTAGGAAAAAGGAAAGGGTTAAGTTTGATTAACTCCCCTCAACTGTCAGTACTATTTACCACCCTCAACTATGAAACCAGACATTTAACATCCCCCAATTCGTTAAACCAGACGATTCCACTCCCCCCCCCCCCCCGCTAAACACATGGTGGTTTTAAGCCTGCATGGCATCCAACGTGGAATCAGACCCACTTGTCAGCCTCTCTCTACCTTCTTCATCCCCTCTTATTTCCCTCCCCTCTCCCTCCTGCAACCTTCGGACTTTAGGCGCGATGGCATCTGGTTCTGAGCAGCGACCGAGTCGCATCTCCCTGCCCCTATCTCCACTGAACCGGCACGACGAAGGAGACAACAGTGGCAGAGTACAGGAGGTGGAAGCGACGGCGGAGCCCAAGCTGCTAGAGATTTCCTTGATCTATCCACAGCCAGGCCCATTCAAGCTGCTGGCGATCTCATTGTGAACTTTTGGGAAAAGGACACCTGACGAGCTCCAACCATGTGCAGTAGCTCCACCTGTAAGGTGTGCATCATAGCTCAACAGAGAGATCAATCAGGAAGTAATCAGTCATATGCAGCTGGATACTTCGATGGCATATGGCCTTGGATTCAATGGGAAGCATCCCTTCAAGCAAAGCCAGTGATTGATTGCATCAGGCGAGTCACAGAAATGGACCTGTTGCTGCCATGTCGCATGTGGTTTTGAGAGATCTCCGATTTGGATGGTTGCTCTTGCTCGTGTAGGAAGAACACAGAGAGAGAACACAGAGAAAGGAGAATGGGAGGAAGATGAACAGGATGGAAAATGACCAGTGGGTCCGTAGGTCTTAAAAAAAAGGTCCACTGACTTTGTTGCCACATAGACACCACTTATGCAAAAACCACCCAACATAGTGGAAAGGGGGAAATTCGTACGGTTTTAAAAGTTTGAGGACGTAAAATGTCTAGTTTTAGAGTTAAGGGGAAGGGGGGTAAATCGTACTTTTGTGATAATTGAGGGGGTAAATCGGACTTAACCCAAAATAAAATAGCTATCCAACTCAACAGAAGAAATAAGAATTTACCTAAAATAGTACTCCACTTGAGTCAGTATTTTAGCTCTTAATTCAGCGGCTTCAGGAGATAAAACAGGATGAGGAGGTGGTTGGTTTTGGACAAAACGCGGTGGACCTCTCATCGGCTCCATGGGTACAGCAGGCATGTAGTAATACATGGGAGGCATTGGCCCTGGGTCAACACATTTTTTAATATTGGTGCAACAAAAGCTCTAATATACCAATCATGAAAGGAGATGCCATTACAGTGAGCATAGCATTACCAGGGTATGGTGGACCATTTATGTATCCCAGAGTGTGAGGCAGATGTGCCATTGGTCTCATGAAAGCTCTTGGCCCAGCACCTTGTGGTACACTTGTGTTTTCCCTGGTACCGAACATCTGGGGATTCTGCCAATTGTGATTAAAATGGCCACGGCCTTCAAGGCCAGACTGGGGTCTTGCACCGTGGGTACCAACAGGAGGTCGCCAAGCATGAAGGTCTCCCCTTGGTTGTGGAGGCACTGGCCTGTTACCTTCATTGCCACCAGCTTGATCTACTGGAACAAAAGGAGGCATAGAATTCTCATATCCCGATTTTCTAGCATGTGGGTCATGACTTGGAACCGGAACAGCAAAAGGTGGGTAAGGATATTCATGTAGTATCACTGGACTGGGGATAACAGGGTAGTAAAAAGGTTGCCCTGGATGTTGGTGATATGGCATCGCGGCAGGATAAGATGGAGTCCCATTCGCAGCAGGAGAACGTCTCTTGGGGCCATTTCTATGGTATGCTTGATTATTCTTGTTGGGATTTCCATGGCCATCAAACTTGTGTGTGCGATTAGATGCCTACAAACAAGTGTTTCCCCTTGCATCAGACTAAATCAGAACAGGAAGAATGCTTATACGATCAGCAAAATAATTGCTTGTGTAGAGCAGTGACAAAATAATGTATATTCAGTTTATAAGACATTAAAATTAAAAAAACTCCTAAGGGACTTTAAACCATTTGATGAAAAGCATACAATTATAACACCTGTTTGACAACTATTTGGTTTACAGGGAAGGCAAGGAACTAAACCAAATAAGAATGATGTTTTCCTGATCCTACCGAGTGGACCTTGGGACAAATCAGTTTCATGGGATAGACCACCCATGCATCTTAACAATGATCTAATGTATATCATGATCGTTGAAGTGCCACAAATGCAAAAGGCTTATATTTACCCCCATGATGATGCATAAGTTTACTATATACTGCATTGCCATAGCACCCAAGAAAGTGCTTCCATGGGACTCAGTTAGGTAACCATCCCAGCAGCCTTACAAAGGAGATTGCTACAAAAGGCATGTTCAGTTAAGATTGAAGAACCATCTAGGTAGCATTGGAGTGATTGCAAGTTTGCGACCAAACAGCATTACCTAAAATAATGTGATGGCTACAGGCACGGTGGACAAAATCATACAAAGATCCAATTGGAACACAACTTGTGTGGAAACGAAATCTGATAATAGGTTACAAAAAATGCACAAATCCTATGTATCAAAACATGACACCTATAGTCCATCAATCACTTGCTGTCGGGGCATGGTAAAGACTTGGGAGAGAACGTTACTTCTAAGACAAATAGCAAACTTACATCATAATGCAAAATGCAAGTGTAACCTACTTCGAACAGAAGCGGACAAGCGGTCTTGTCGAGCAAAACAAAACTAACATGGAGAGTTGAACACACTCGAGAAAGTTGAACCCGAAACATGTGGTTACGAAAACAGCCAAGCTTTACTTTACTACTCACCAGTAGACCAATGCATACCCAGACCCAACCTATTCGTACAGCCAAGCTTTACTTTACTACTCACCAGTTGACCAATGCATACCCAGTCCCAACCTATTCGTATCGCGAGACAAATACTAAAACATCTACCGAAGTGAGCAAACTATACTATACACTAAAATTTCCTTAAGAACTAAACTAATAAACTAGAAAGCCATAGCAACACCAGCATCAAGCATATGGCCACGAGCACCAGATCATACCTGCGACTGTGGCGGGGGAGGGGACGGCTGCTGCGCCTGCGCCCCCTTCGCTGGTTCGCCGCCGCCAGCATTGCCCACCCCCGGCCTCGCTGCGGCCTCCGCGGCGGCGACCTTCTGCCTGGCCTCCTCCAGCGCGGGCCACGACTTGGCCCCCATGACCACCGCCTCACCCGCCACAGGCGGCGGCGTGGTCTTCCTCCAGGGAGACGCGGGGGCGCCCGGTCCTCCGCCGCCGCCGCCGCCAGCCGGATCCGCCCCCTCAGGCCCCGCCGCCGCCGCCGCCCCTCCGCCCACATTCGGCTCCTCCATCGCCGACGCCCGAGCCGCCCGCCACAAAACGCCCAGATACCACCGCTCTACCGCCCCCTCCCCCGCCTCCGCCCACCACCACCACCAGCCGCCGCCGCCGCCGCCGCCGCCGCCGCCTTCCGACACAGAGAGCACAGAGTAGTAGCTGCTTCGGATGATAGATAGCTAGAGCTTATCTGGTGGAGTGATGGATGCAGCCACAAGGGCCGCCGCCGCCGGGGAGGGTGGTGAGGTGGGGTTAGGGTTTTGGGAGCGTGGGGTAACTAGGGTTTTGGGTGGTGGGGGAGGCGGAACGGGAGAGCGAGACTCTGCCTGCGTGGAGCGCGTGAGGTAAGAGAGAGAGAGAAGAGGAGGGGAGATGACCTACGGGGACTTTTTGTTTAGGAGACGGAGATTATATCGTTTGCGAATTGCAAAACGCTGGCTGGCATGTGGGGCCCCAACCTTGGGCCGGAAATGCCGGTGGGATGGGGTTGTCTATGACGGGTGGGGCCATTAGCGGGTTGGGATATGCGGGTGGCTGCTGCTGCCGCGGTGTTTTCGCTGGGGCGCTCTTGTGCCTGTCGACCTGTTTGGTTTGAGGGGCAGCTTTTCACTTTTTAGCCTCAATTAATTATTAAATAATTAAATCAAAAAATTAATTTTAGGTTAAAGTAAATTATATTTTCTTAAAAAATTAGTCTTTTCAAGAGGTGTTCCTTTAAACTAATTGATGTGGACCTCACTAATTTCCATGCGTGTTGCCTCCCTTTCTCCAACGAAAAAAGCACTTTCGCCGCGCTCGATCATCTCCCGCATCGTCACCGTACTGCCCATTTCCTCTTCAAAAGCGCCGTCACCGTTTTCGCCTACCACGTCACTCGGTCCTCTCCCTCACCGACGCCCCTTCCTCTCTCCCACGAGTCGCCGCACCGCCCCCTTTCTCTTCCCACAGCGGCGTCGATGTTCTCTCACAACACGCTGCTGTTAACGCCAAATTCGTGCCGCAAGATGTGTTGACGTCGAATCACACGCTGGTCTGGGAGATCTGCTTAGCTCCAGTGCAGGTCCTAAATTTGATGAATCGCAGGCGTGCCAGTCAGTTTGATCCTGCCACTCACAAGATATGCAAAACATCATAGCATAAATCATATCGGTCGATAGGCCGATAATCAAAACAGTCAATCTGTTGACAGCCGATTGTGATGCCGATGTCCAGATAACTCGTCAGCTGAAACTCCGACGAAACCCTTATTGGTAGCCATCAAGCAGGCTAAAAACTACGGTTCTAATCACGACTTAGTAGGTCGAACTGAATTGATGCAGCACTAAGTATGAAAAGAAACGCAATATCTAGACAATCAAGCCTTTGACTAATTTTTAGGTGATAGATATCTAAACTAATCTAATCTAATATAACGATTTAGCCAATATCGACAGAAACCCTAAAACGAGAGACAGCCGATAGAGCTAAATTGAGATACTAGGACTATATTAACAGGGATATATGATAAGACCGGCTAACCCTTCGGTGAAACATTAGCATGAACCTATCGGTGAAACATTAGCATGAACCTATCGACTTAACAAGACTTAAATTATCGATAACAATCTAGTAGATTGGACCTAACCGATGCAGCACGAGATTGTATATGATAATCTAATACTCGAGGAGCTGATAGATCTGTCTAATATGATGGATATAACAAATCTATCTAAAGCGACATTATGTTTAAAGAAATATCAACTTGATCAGAATATCGATATTTTCCGAGAAAGTCCTAACTAAGTCGATGCGACTATAAACAGTAATAAAACTAGAGATAGAGACGATATACCAGATAGACAACACTTGGACTTACCCCTTCGTCGAAGATCGAACCTAACCAATGCAGCCCCGCGTTGGGTGCCAAGTCTCGCCGGATGATGAACAAAGTGGAAAAGGTGGTGATGCGCCGAATTGTATTGATCGTAGAGGATTGATTTACATGGACCCCGGACTTACATATTTATACCCGCAGGCTAACAGAGATCCTAACAGATTACAATTCAAACTTTCCTAAAGATAAAAGGAAACAAACTGAATCCTTACCGGATACTAATACACTTTTCTAAAGATAAAATAGAAAGCTAACAAATTCTTCATAATTAATAGATACAAGTTGTATCCTTCTTGAACTCGGTGTCTTCTGGATAAGATCTTCCCAAACCAAATCTGATAAGAATCCGACTGCTGGAGATACTGATAAGGAAAAATCCCCATCGGCTGACCAAAACTCTAAGCCGATACTGGCTCTGAGCCGATTTGAACCTCGAGCCGATGAGAGAGCTTACCCAATTTTGGCGTTAACAGCTGCTCGGTCCTCTCCCACAGTGCTGCCGCACCGCCCCCTTCTTCTTCCACAGTGTTGTCGCCATTCTCTCCCACCGCGCTGCTTGGTCCTCTCCCTCGTCGCCGCCCACTTCCTCTCTCGCTGGTCGCTGCCTCCGTTGCTCCCCTTTTAAAACCCTCCCAAATTCAAACGCTACCAACTGCCGGCGAGGTGAACGAACCCATCCATGATAGGCGGCGGCAGGAAGGTGGCGTGCGCGGTGTGGATCCGGCATCGGGAGGAGAAGGCGACGCGGGTCTTCGCAGCGTACGGGCGGGCAGGGTCGAGAGATGCGGCGACGGCGCATGGCATCAAGGTGCTCGGGTTCGACTCCAAAGAGTGCTCCCTTTCCGAACCCCTGGTACGGAATCTTCCTCTCCTCCGAGCTCCAAGGATTTCAAGTATTGGTTCGCCGGTTTGACTTCGGGGGCGTGGTTGTGGGGGGTTCTTTGTGCTGTAGGCGAGGACGGTGCTCGGGGAGAAGCCAGGCGACGCGCCACGTGGCATCGCGATGTACCCCAGCAGCGATGAGCTTGTCTGCGCCACGGCCAAGGGGTGCAGGGCGTGCCTCCACTACTTCTCTCGTTGGCTGATTGTCGTTGCGGGATTTTACTGCTCATGTATGCGTTCGTGTCAGAAATTTTGCATTATCAGTTCGATGCAGCTAATTTCATATGGTAATTGATTACTTGTGATGATGTTGGAGCTGGGTTTGGTTGGTGCTGGCTGGGTTAAGTAATCTAGATATTTATAATGTTGTGAACGGGGGTCTGTTTAGAGTGCAGGGCTTTGTGTATTCTAATTGTTTTTAGATTGTTGTGAGGGCGACTGGTCATCATGCATGGAACTGCAACAACTGAGTTGGTTTTCTCCGTTTGATCGCTCACTGTTCCAATAACGTTCAATTAGGCCTCGCTTCAAACGTCTATGCAAGGGTTGGCTTAGATGTTTGGAACCTAAAATAAAAGGGCCACCCAAGCTGATCTTTTGTAACAAATGGTGAAATGCTTATTAGAATAGCACCCATGTTCCTCTTACTTATCTTGTTAATAAAATTAATGCATAATATATATAGTTCCATGTTGTTCCGTACTTTTAAATTCTGATTATGTTGTTATTGAACAGTGACGGAACCAGCAAAATGAGAAAGGGGGTCAAATACAAATACTAGCAAAGTGCATATATATAATATAAATATACATATAATCATATTTTTTGTTGTGACAATATATAAAAGTGATCATTTTATAAAAGAGAATAAAAGAAACTTACTTTTTTTATTTGAGCCTCACTTTGCGTGTTTTCATAGCATAGAAATCATCTTCTATTTTATTTCGAAACTAGGGGGTCTAAAAAATTTTTATAGCATAGGGGGCCATGGCTCCAGCTGGCCCCCTGGTTCCGTCACTTTTATGAAAGCTTTGTATCTGCACTATAAACAAAAAAACTTACTTTACCTTTTCTTAAAGTACTACTTTATAATTAACTACATTTATAATTAACTACATGTTTAAACTGCAGACTATTCAAGCTGGTTTTGAAGAGTTCACTGTTCAACTTATTTCAAGAGATGCTCCGCCTCTTGAATCTGTTGGACCACAGAAATGTCTTGCTTTTAGAACTGATGGCGCTAAATTTGCCATTGGGGGTGAGGTATCAGATTGCACTACATTGGTATTTGATTTCTACTGATTATTTTTTTTCTATTTTGTACTAAATTGTTCATATTTTATCAGTGTTTCATCATGCAATGAGCTAATGTTCACACTGAAATTGCAAATGTTCAGATTGACCCGCGCCACCGGTATGGCCATAACCTTCAGTACTACTAAGATGCAAGGACATAAGACGGAGTTTCTGCTATTGTCTTGTAACTACTAGTCTACTACCAAACCATCTAATTGTTACTAAGCAAGAAAACATGAATATGCATTTTCTGTTCATTATTGTTCCAATTAACAACTCCTCCTTTGTATTTGAAGAGCTTTTATGCACCTGTATTGATTTATTATGGAAAGACTATTATGCATATTGTTTTACTCAATATTATTGTGATGCTTCACATTATATTGCTTGGAAGTGAAACAGTTGCTGTGGGAATTGTTAGAACTAGTTAATTACCAATACAACTATCAGGTTAATTAGCACATCATGCAGGTATTGGCTGTCCAAAAATATTCACATGATTGAATTTTTGTTCAATACATGTATTAAATGGGGTAGTTGAGGCCAATGATTAGAGAATATGCATGATCCAATCTACTCAATGAGCTAATTTTTGAGAGCTAATTGAAGGGCTAATTTTTAACCTTTAAATTAGCCCAAGGGCTAAAGAACCAAACAAAGTTTATATGTTAGGATGGGAATAGTTAAAATCAATCTATTTATCCATGAAACATATTCATAAATTTGTTTCAACGGACCTTAGGATCGTTTCAAAAATATAAATGAATCAAACGAATAAAACCATTAGAACCTATGTTTAAAAGGTTCAACCCAAAATGACTTCACATGTATAAATGTCTTTAATTTGTTTCTCTATATAATAAATCATTCCTATAAAATTCAACTGAATTTAATAAGTTTTCATAGTATAAACGTGAGTTTAAAATTTGGGTCCAAGTTTTACATTTAGCTAGATTTTTGTTTCTTAGTAATGCAATGGGCTCCACATGTATAAATAGCTCAAAATTTGTATAAAGGTGTTTCTCTATACAATTATTCCTATAAAATTGAACTAAATTTGATAAGTTTTTTAATGTGAACACGAGTTAAAAATTTTAGGTACGAGTTTTACACATATGTAATAGAAGTTTTTGGTGTACAATAATGTAGCTGATTCATTTGAGTATCCATGGATATCTTATTAATATAATGGACTCGTGATGGATTTACCTCATTGAACCATGGATGAACAAACTCACTAAAAATGATTTTAGGTTCGTCATGTATCCTCCATTCCCATCCTAACCGGTGTGGGCCGAGGGTTGTGGCCGTGGTTCGGGGTGAAAACGACCGTAATGACTTCAAAAATCCATACTTTTAAAAACTTGTAAATTAACAAAGAAAATTTCTGCGAACAAGTTTATTTTGTATTCTTTTTAAAAACATTTTAAATCTCCTAAAATTTATTTGTATCCTTTATCTATTCCCTTTTTTTAATTTTAATTTAAAGAAAAATCCTAATTTATTAAATTTGGCCCTTATTTTTGAAAAATCTCAATTTAATATTTAACTCAAGAAAATTCCAAAAATTTAAATTAAATTAATTTTAAACTCTGAATAAAATTATTTTCAAATTTTCCTTAATCCTAATTTTAAAATCAAACATTATTCAAAATCTTGTTTTCTATATTTGAAAAATCCCAATTTAACTTTTCACTTGAGAAAAATTCCCAAGAAAATTAAGTTTAAATTCTAAATCAATTTTCTTTTACTTCTTCTCCAATTTTTCTTCTCCCTTGTTTTCCTTTTTCTTTTTTATTTTCTTTTCTTTTTCCCTTTTCCTTTCTTCCTTCCTTTCTTCTTCCTCCCGTGCCTTAGTCAACCGCGGCCGCCGCTGCTTCTGCCGTCACATTGTGGGCGTCGCCCCTAGCCACCGGAGTGGGGAACCGACCTTGTGTTATTGCTTATCCCTTCCCCACGTGTCCACACCCCATCGGAGCAACGCTAGTCCTTCCGCACCGCTAATGTTGAACCACCACAGCCCGATGGCGACCTCTGCTTCTCGTCTCCAAGGCCATAGACACGGCCTTACCCACTGGACTAAGTAACCGACCTAAACCATCCCTATCTCTTCCAGCACAAGTGGCATCACTCAATTGGACCAACAATGTCATCGTTCTAATCCACGCCGAACCGATATAAAGCCACCGCCATGGTCAGAGTATATCTCAAGCTAGAAACCAACCTTAAATCACTATATAAAGACTATACCAGGCAAAGAACTAGATACCAAAGTTGATCGTCATCCTTTCCTCTATATTCCCCCTAAATTCCCCCCTACTATTCTATTTCACATAGTTCCAATTTTGAGAGAATCCGAAAGAAGGTCTTTGAAGAACCCTAACTAGCCCGGATGTAATCTTCAAAATTCGTTGGCTTCAATCGATTTCCTCTCAAATTGAAGATACGACATTGGGTTTATAAATAAAACCAAACCCGACCATATTGTCGACGTAAACGCTCTCGCTGTTATTCAAGAAGAAGAAAGATTTGAGACCATTGGTCCCGAAGGCAAGTCAAACTGATCTTGATCATTTAGTTTAAAAAGAATAAGTTATCATGTTTTAAAGAATATATTTGGATAGAAGTATTTTGCGAGACGGGTTAGATAGTTATAAGTTATCATTTCATATAGATTTGCATATTCCTTAGATTATCTATGTTAATACTTCATGTATAAGAATCCCTTAGTCCATATAGGCTTTTATTTCATGCATAAGGAACATCTTAGCTCATATAGAGTAACATTTTATGATGTAGGAATACCCTATTAATCTATGTATAGAAAAGGAGAAGGTTATTATTTATGTTAATAGATATATTTTCCTTCTCCTTAGAAAATACCTTAATAACTAGGACTAGGTTTAAAACTATCACCATGATAGAATAATCATTATCACATGTACTAATATTTCATTCATGCTCAAAAGAAGCTATTCCATGTGGCAAAATAGAAAAATGATATATTATTTTATGTGATAGGCAAATATAAGTCCTATTATCTCATGTGATATGAGAATGGTTTTGGCTATATGCCAGAAAACTATAAAAACTCTTGTGCCAGAATAATGACATAGTTTCGCCCATCCGATGGATCGGTTATACCGACATGACATTTATATATTTCTCTCTGATCTCCCTGGGGACTTGAGGAGATTTATTAATGCGCATAACAACATTTGGAGATTTGTAGTGTTGTTGTTGAAGTATCATTGGTGGACAACTATGTAAACAACGGATAACAACGCCGGTACTAACCAGATCGGTACCGTCTGTTAATATAGAATCTAGGTTTCACCAAGCCAGGGCAAGTGTGTGACGAACAGCTATTAAATAGGAGATGGGATGTATCTACCAATTACTGGTTAGAATTTGGTGCCCTATTAAGATAGCCCTCAGGTCTCATTCACACATCAGAAAAGGTTAGAACTATATAAATGCTATATTACCCTTTAGTATGGCTAACTAAGGTTAATCCTCGGGTAAAGCTGGGCAAACGCTGCAGAGTTTATTGTATTCGAATACGCCGTACTCCCGGTCAATGGAGTTAGTGAATCCAGTTTAATGACATAAGCAACTTTTCTAAAATGCCACTTTAAAATTTGATCATTCATAGCATTTATAGGAAGGGGTAAAACTTAGGATCATATTAAGGCTAGGCTCATATTATTCTCTTTAAAGAAATCATGCATATCCATATAGTATAGAATCTTGTTAAAGTTAGGCTTAGTTTATTTCCTTTTAAGACATCATGTATATCCACTTATACATAATATGGAATCACATTAAGATTAGGCTTATATCATATCATGCATATCTATATGGCATAAGATCATGCTAAGGCTAGGATTATATTATTCTTTTTAAAATATCTTGCATATTTATAAGAATAGATAGAGCATAGAATTAAGCTAAAGTTAAGCTTATAATTCATGTCCTTAAATATTCACATATAATATTTTAGAAAGAAGAATAGGATATATCTTCATACTAGAAACAAATTTATAATTTGTTTCTCTTGTCGATATAGCATGCATATTTAAATAGAATCGTATTCAGTTTGGTTTGCTGAGTACCATTGGTACTCACTCTTGCATATAATAACTTCAGGAAATCCTGAAGCCAAGGAAGAACACGAACTCTAGGTCGACTCTACATTCGGGCTATCCCTGTGAAAGTGTCGCGTCTTTTTGTATTGTATAACTTGTACTTGTACATTATTAATTTGTAAAAACATACGAAGTTTCTGTTTCTGTACTATTTCATGCATAACCAGACTCCTGTGAGGTTATGTGGTATTGTAGAGTTGACCTCTCCGGAGGAGATCCCACAACGGCTCGGATAGTTTTTGGTTTCCTTCCGAAAATTCAGATTCGGAAAGTGTTGGTCGGGTAATTTTCGGATAGTGTCGGATACAGAAACGAAAATAGATAATTATTTTCGAAAACGGAAACAAATACAGTAGAGGAATTATCGACGGATTTCGAAATCGGTCGGAAAATATCCGACCATGGGCTAGGGCCCAATAGACAGTAGCCCACGAGCCCATGAGTGATAATTGTTTGGTTTATTGTATGTGATCATGTGAATAAACTATTTTTATTATTATTGATGCCTAAAATTAATATGTCTGAGATTTGTAATGATATGGAAGATTGTGATATTGTTGTATATTTTATAGAATTAGTAAGATGGTATGGATGTATGAAATTGGTTACATGTATTGTTTATCTAACAAAATAAAAATATTGATATATTTTGAGAAAATGTTAACCTATCTATCTTTATTGTTTTCTAAAGTTTAGTTCGAGGGGTTTTATATTCTGATCAATTTCCGTTACCATATTCGTTCCGATTCGTATTCACTCCATATTTGTTTTTGATAGTATTCGATTTTTTCATATCAGAGGTTTTCGATTCCGAATCCGATTCTGAAAAAAATATGAAAACAAATATGGTATAGCTAGTGTCCGACCGTTTCCGATCCGTTTTCACCCCTAGCCATGGCCATGTGTGAATGAGTTTCAAACATCTTGTTTTACCGTGTCTTTTTTATACAAACACAATACGAAAGCACACATATTTTTTTATAACTCAAAAGCACGCGTATACTCATTGCTATAAACACATACACGCATGCTACTCTTATAAACATCTTCGAGATTGACGAATCTATAAGTATTGTTAAGAGGTAGAGTCGGTATATCTTGATATTAATAAAACAAAGTAGTCGCTATATCTTGATATTAATAAAATAAAGTCATCACAGGTGTTTGGTACGTCAGCTGCCCTTGATTTTTTTTCAATTACACAGAAACCAACTGCAAGAATAGAAGTATGCCATCAAGATTCAAATGCACAATAACCTTCCACACTATTTGTTGAGTTGATATTAAACTTCTAATATGTCGGTTTTACACAATTAACTTATAAAAGCGAACAAAATCGTAGGGATATGAATGAACAAATTTTGTTCACACAAAAATAACCAAAAAATGACTGGTGAGACTATCCAAAAGGATGAGTCAGAACTATACATAGCATAGATGATAACATAGAGAACAATCTGGATTTTTTAATCATTTGTGTATCTTTGCAAAACATTATATTGTTAAGTAAATTCTACATAGTTACTTGGGTGCTTATAAACTATACAATTAAAAAATTGGCTTAAGTCTATTGCTATTATAGGAAATTCTCTCGTCCTTATTAACTGCCCCATATAGTTACTTATGGATATACACTAGTGTATGAACGGGATAGTACAAATGAATTAAAATGAATTAATATAGTTCTTACCAGTATTCGATATAAAACTCCACAAACAATATTATATACTCCATAAAACTTATTTATTTTTTTCACACCCATATTTTCGTGTATAAACAACGTGCCTTACGAGGGAAGGCTTCTTGAAAGCATTAAAGGTGAAAAGAGAGAGCTTTAGTAAAACCCTTTCCTGACCCCTATTCCACCTTGTTTTCGGCGTCTCATCACCGGTGATGACCGACAGAGGAACCAAACCTTCTTCTAAGTGTAGTACAGTTTAGTGTCAGGCCCTCCTATATGTTCGGGTTAATCCTGCTTTGGCGTTGTCTACATGGCGTTTGCTGGGGGCAGCAGGAACAACGATGGCAGTATGTGTTGGAGAATACCTCAAGTATCATGCCTGTTGGACGGTGGTGGAGAGGCCCTGCATCGACTTTCCTGGCCAAAACACCATGGAGGCTTGAGGCCATCGTTTTGGTATGGCTATCTTATGACTGATCTCATGCCTCGACGCCAATTGCAGGTTCCTCTCTTTGGTGATTTGGATGGGGTTGGCTCAAGACTTTTGCTCTCTTCTACTAGTGGTGGGGTGGTTGTCCATGGTGGTGCTGGCCGGACCAACACTTGCTTGATCCAGATCTGCTACTTGTTGGCTGGCTCCCTCGGTTGATGGATGGCCTACAAATGATGGTCGATGGTCAAGATGAAGCAGATGATCAGATAGGTGCTGCTTCACAAAGACTAAGGCCTTGGTGTGGATTTCATGCTTATTCAACAAGATGTGGTGAGCCAAGTCTATAGGTTAGCATTTCATGGTCAAGGGTTTCCAAAAGGTCAATTTCTCCTCATCTCTCTACGGTGTTCCAGCTTAATTTAGCAAGACATATGTTATATCGCCTCCATTCAAGTCTTCTTTTGATTAAGGTTGGTTGGATTTGGGGAACATCTTTACTGACGTTTGCTGGATTTATCGTTTGGGTTGAGCATAGACCGCTTTGTGCGACCTTGGTTCACATGATTGTAGTTAGTGCTTCTCAGATTGACCGGTGAATTTCATGAAAAATCCTTTGTTGAGTTTGGTGAAGCTTAAAAACTACGACTCAACAACAAACCTTTAATTTTTATGAAGATAGTCGAAGGAGATTATCGATATGTTGGGATTGGATTGCACGTTAATGGAGGCCAAAGGATACAATCGTTACGACAATAACTCTGCTATTGTTGAGTTTCAATAGGAAGTTTTTTCTCTTAGTTCAGCTAGCCAGCCTTTTTACGGTAAGAGGGTTCAATGTTTTCAATGAAAAAAAAGGCCTGCCTTAAACAATACAAATCGCACCAAGGAGACAAGGAAACGGAAGTGCCGAGACGGGGCGGGCCCACAACCTGACAAATGTTGCCCCTGGCCCTGCGCCTCTGCCACCGCCGCCTCGTCTGCCTGCGCGGCGTCACCACCGCCTCCTCCCTTCCTCTTCTTCCTCCCATCGTCACCACCTCCATGGCGGCGCCCCACTCACACGCCGCCAAAGCCCTCCGCGCCAACCCTCCGCCGCGTACGCCATGTTCCCCTTCCCTTACGCCTCGCGTCTCCTCCCTCCGTCTCGTCCCCTCTCTCAGCGGTCTCACCCTCTCTCTGCTCTCCCCTCCTCTGCAGCCTCCACCGCCGGCTCGACGCCCAAGAGGTCCAGGACGATGGCCCCGGACGCGGCGGCGGCGGCGGCACATTTGGCCTCGGCGGGGTGCTCCGCGATGAAGGCCGAGTTCGCCAAGCACGCCGAGTACCTCAACACCCTGGTACGTACACACCCATTAGAGCGCTCGTCCCTCGCCTCCTTGGCGTGCGGCGACGCTTTCTCTTCTCGAGCTATTTCCTTCCCACTCCTGCAGCGGTGCGCTCAAAGAGGACGCTAGAGGCACTGGTTTTGGAAGCTTGTGGGTGTGATCTGGTGCCGTTGTGCGTGCCAGGTGCTCGGAGAAATTCCCCGTAAAGCCTATGGGGCCACTCGTGCGAAGGTGGCTGCCGCCGCCGAGTGCTTTGCTCATGAGACGGCCTTGTCGATCTCTGGAGTGCTGGTTAGCATAGTGTAGGAAGAGTGTTTTGAGTTTTGACAGCTAAAGATTATTAACCTCACGGGGTGTGATGCTGCAAATATTGTTTGTATTGGGCCAAACCGATCCTTGCTTCCTAGTTATTGAGTTTAGGTCAAAACGTTCTTTGGCAGGCAATGACAATGTGCAGCCCTGACCATGGCGTGAAACAGTAAAATTTTATCTCATCTGTCGTGTTCTGATTGAAGTTAGTTTTTTCAGATCAACAAGTTCTCCTTTGTAGGGGCTTTATCATTATACAGGTGCATCAGTGCATGTAATTGCCTGCAAATTTATGGCCAAGCTGCAGCTGTTGCAACATGCCTCCTCAAAGCTGATTGAACAGTTGAACTAGATGCTAGGAGTAATCTCCTAGCTCTTCTTTAAGATATGTTTCAATTTTGGGTTTAGTGTATCATACGGTTGGCATTGCTACTCTAGTTCTGCAGTAGACCATTTCTTTTCCTCCTTTTATATGCTGAAAGCAGTTACAGTAGTAGCAGGTTGTATCTTTCTTACTCATGTAAACAGTTAGCAATGTTTCGATATTTGATCTTATCACTTTTCCATATCACTGCAGAATGATAAAAGGGAAAGGCTTGTGAAAGCAAGTCGGGATTTGACAATGAACAGCAAAAAGGTCATCTTTCAGGTCCACAGGTAATTTCACAATCAAACAATTGTGCTAGTGGCATCACATTGTTTCATTCAAATAATAAATAAAGGAAGAAAAATTATCCATTTAATGTGATTCTGAGAGCCCCTTAGGTCACTCATTACCTTAGTTTTTTATGAATTAGTATGTCATATGATACTAAAAATATTGTTGAATGTCTGTGAACCAGTTAAGTTCTAGTATATTTCATAACCCAGTAGATCTCACTGTACAGACAATCAGAAACTCTCCATGAACTAAGCTGTATGGAGTATTTGTTTGCTCCAAATCAAAGGTGATCAGAAGCAAGATTTTAGATGAATTTATTTCCATCTCGTGGCATGTTGTGAGAAGTTATTGGTAGTCTCAACCTCTGGCAATTGATCAAAGCTGTCTGTGCAAATGATGAACCTTCAAAGTCTTAGACTTGGAGATGCTCAAATGCAAGTTATCATTTAATATCAAAATCGTCCATTTATCTGACAACGTTGGAGAACTATACATAATCATCTCAAAAGCCGCTTCCATTATCATTTCATAGTTAATAACCAAATTGACCTACTCTCTGTTATTGTCAATTCAGCTACAAAATTATATGAAACTTCAAACTGCTTTGCAATTTTATTTGCTGCTACACTTCATTTATGAACCGAACTGATTTGTTTCAGGATCAGTAAGAGTAACAAGGAAGAGGTTCTTTCAAAAGCTGAAAATGATCTCGCTGGTGTGGTTAACCAATACATCGGAAAGTTAGTAAAAGAACTGCAAGGGACCGACTTCTGGAAGCTTAGACGGGCATATACCTTTGGTGTTAGTTTAAATATCATTCCTTTACATCGGTTCTAGGTTTGTAACTGATCTAATATGTTTGTCATGACTATTTCAGGTACAGGAATATGTTGAAGCTGCAACATTCTGCAGATTTTGCAAGACTGGCACTTTATTAAGTCTCGCTGAAATCAATGATTCTTTGCTAGAGCTGGGTGACAAATCTGTTGAGCCGTTACAGATAAATGTGCTCGACTATGTTTTAGGGGTAAATGCACTTGTGCAAAATTTGGTTATGCTAAATATCCTTATCTTATTGTCTGCTCGAAGTTGTTGAGGGTATTTCTGTGTTGTCAATATTTTAGGTTGCTGATCTGTCAGGAGAGCTGATGAGGCTTGCAATTGGTCGTATATCTGATGGAGAAGTTGAATATGCCAAAAACATTTGTGCATTTGTACGCGATATATACAGGGAGCTGACCCTTGTGGTGCCTCTAATGGATGACAACAGTGAGATGAAGAAGAAGATGGAGACTATGCTGCAAAGTGTAGTGAAAATTGAGAATGGTATCACTTCTTGGATGCCCAACAATATCAAATTTATACCAGATTCCTCATTTATGACCTTTATTTGAAAATACCGGTCACATGACTAATAGACGAAAGATATTATCTTTTCCTTGAGTGAAACTGTATACAGACATGGCATATAGACCAGTACTCTTTAACATGTTATGTAGATTAGTAGTTAACATGCACAGTCCTTAGTTCCTTAGTTCAGAGGTATCTTAATTTCTAATGCTTATTTATACTAGTAAATGGCAGTTAATATTTTTTGTGACAACCATAGTGTTCCTTTTGGTATGCCTGACATATCGAATTCCGTTTTTAACTGGCTTAGTTCTCTATGCACCGAGAACCTCATAACTCTGACATTTTGTTGTATTTTTTGTTTTGTTAGGATGCCCCTATTTGAACTAGTTAACTAAGTTGATTTTAAGTCTTTTTGGTAGCATGTGCTAGTCAAGTTTAAGTGTTTTATGTGATGGAATCCAAATGTTCTAGTTCAAAATAAGAAGTGGTTAACATGACTTTGGACAGTCATTTCTTAACCTCATGAATGATTGCAGACTGCAATATACATAGATAAGGAGTCCAATGTTAAACTGTAGTTGAGTTGGCCTTGGATTACACATATTGAACTATAGCAATTGTTCTACCTTTTTTTAGTAGGGACAAAATTCATAAACTTAATATTGCAGCTGACAAATGAATTTTGCGGTATATCGTGTGAATTGGGTTCTACTCTTTTGTGAAAAGGACAACTGAAAATATTTAGATATGCTCTAGCATCATTTTCTATGTTGTTTGTAGACGTTTGACAGTGTTCATGTATTTTGCAGCTTGCTTCAGTGTTCATGTGAGAGGATCAGAGTACATCCCTCTGCTTGGCTCATCTGCCGATCCAGATTACTCTTTTTTTGGTGCCTCAGACTATGACCAATGAAGCTTTTGAGCTAGATCCCCAAACTGACATGTTAGACGAACTATTGCTCTTAGCTTGGTGTACTACAGCATGGAATGTGTTAAATGAAGCTTGGAAAATTGTTTTTTTTAAAAAACTTAAATTAGGATTTTGTTATCCCCACACCAATGGTTTCTATTATCCAATATCTATGCTTATGGCAGACGTCTTGGATACCTCCATTTAAATTAATAAAATAAAGGAAAATCTAAATTAAAGAAACAATAAGATCACAAAGCTAGGGAATTACTTCCATTATAGAAAAAATACCGTAAAGCCAAATTCGTATAATTACTGATCTTCCGCACAGGTAACTTTTAATCTTTTCATCATTTTCTTGTTGGATAAGACACTTGACAATAAGATTTGCAACTTTCTTCGCACTGCTGTACAGACGTTGGTGCAGCATCAACTTTGCTGGATATTTTGTATTTTGTTTTTCTATTTTGGTGCACGGAAGTTTTTACGTGATGGATAGACCGGCCGTACTTAATTATTATACAATGATTGCACACTATTTTAGAAAGATATGTACACTAACAGGTTCGATACGTCATACGTATCTAAAGAAGCATGACTTTTCGACTTGCGTATATTTTATTGTTAATATTGTTATATTGCTACCTATGATTGTTAAACACCTTTGTTGAAATGGATTATAATCTCTAAAGGGATGTTCACTCGTATAATTTTTTAAAAAGAATTTAATGTAGATGGTTGTTGAAAATTTAGACAAAATTAACAATACAGAATATAGAGTATAGTGACTCTAAAAAAATAAGTTTAAAATTGAATTACATATTAAGAAAAAGATAAATTTATGTTTGAATAGTACAAGTAGCTTTATAGTTTGGATTTGTCTTTTTAGTTTTTTTAATGTGTGAGTTTAATTTGGACTTAGCGGGCGTTAGACAGGGCTTCATATCTTAATGGAGTGGATCTTTAGCTCTGCCAAATGTTCCACCTTCAAACTGATCTAGATGTAATATTTTACTAAAATGAAATAGTAGTATAATAGTAGTATTAAGCTGAAGTCAAGATCTGAAAGCTCCCTTATTTTCATGGTTGCCTTCCGGAACAAAAGTGACTTGGGGGCCTTTGGGGGAAAAAAACGACTGAAGCTGGCTACACCACACACACACGGAAGTTGGGAACGGTGTGTAGCCCGTTCCGTCGTCGTTAACTAAAAAGCCACACGACCGCGTGGCCTCGCGAGTCGCGAGCCCTCCTCCCCTCCCAGCCCTTTCCCCTCCACAGCCGTCGAAACCCTAGCCCCAAGGTCCCCCCGCCTCGCCTCGCCATCGCCATGGGCAAGAAGCGGAAGCTCGATTCCAAATCCCCCGCCGCTGCTAGGTCCGCCGCCGCCAGGGCCGCAGCAGCCGCGGCCGCGGCCGCCGCCGCCGCCGCCGCCGAGCGCGAGGAGCCCTCCTCCCAGCCCGAAGCCCTAGCCGAGGACCCGGCCCTCTCGTCGCAACCTCTGAGCCAAGCCAGCGTCGCCACCAGCGAGGGCGCGGGGGAGAAGGTGGTGTCCCAGGAGGCTGACGGTGGCGAGGAAGAGGAGGTGGAGGAGGTCGAGGTGGAAGAGGAGGTGGAGGTCGATGAGGACGAGGAGGGGGAGGGGGAGGGGGAGGATGAGGCGACGGAGAGAGACGCCGACTCGATCCAGGCGCTGCTGAATTCTTTCCCCAAAGACCAGCTCGTCGAGCTGCTCAGCGCCGCGGCCCTCAACCACGAGGACGTGCTCACGGCCATCCACCGCGCGGCTGACGCGGACCCCGCGCTGCGGAAGATCTTCGTCCACGGCCTCGGCTGGGACGCCACCGCGGAGACCCTCACCGAGGCGTTCAGCCCCTACGGCGAGATTGAGGACCTCAGGGTCGTCACCGACCGCGCCACGGGAAAGTGCAAGGGCTACGGTTTCATCCTCTTCAGCCGCCGGTCTGGCGCCCGTGCGGCCCTCCTTGAGCCCCAGAAGAAGATTGGCAACCGTACAACGGCCTGTCAGCTCGCGTCTGTTGGTCCTGTGCCACCGGGCGGCATGGCCACTAACCCTGCCCCAGCGGTAGCCCCAGCTCCAGCGCAGCTGGCACTGCCGCCAGTGTCGGAGTACACACAGCGGAAGATTTTTGTCAGCAATGTTGGTGCAGACATAGACCCGCAGAAACTGCTGCAGTTCTTTTCAAAGTATGGTGAGATTGAGGAGGGCCCTCTTGGGCTCGATAAGGTCACCGGGAAGCCGAAGGGCTTTGCTCTATTTGTCTACAAGACCCTCGATAGTGCTAAGAAAGCGCTTCAGGAGCCACACAAGCAATTCGAGGGGATTGTGCTGCACTGCCAGAAGGCGATTGATGGACCAAAGCCCAACAAAGGTGGAGGACTTGGGGGCTTGTACGGTGCTGGCACTTCAGGCGGCAGGAAAGGAGCTGGTGGTTATGGAGCTCATAGTCATTCTTTGCCTGGTGCTGCTGTTGGTGGCCATGTGATGTCATCTCCAGTATCCAGTTTAGCTTCATTGCCAGGTGTAGCTGGTGGCCCAGGGGTGAATCCTGCTCTGGGGCAGGCCTTGACAGCTATCCTTGCTTCCCAGGGTGGAGGGTTGGGTCTGAACAACATCCTGGGAGTTGGTGCAAATGGTTCAGGGTTGCCTAACCCAGGGGCTTCTTCAGGACTGGGTAGTAGTGGTCTGCCTGGGATGCCCGGTGCTGGTGGTTATTTGGGCAGCTATGGGGGTGGTGGTGGGTATGGCGGTACTCCACCAGGAGGCCCAGGAAGAAATTACATGGGTCATTAGGTAAGATCCGGTAGGTGATTGTGTCCCAATCATAGGAATCTAAAAATAGTTTTCACATGTGTTTTGTGCCAAGAAATTGATCTTGCATTTTTACATCGGTAAAGAAATAGCTTTCTCTTTATGAGTCGCTATATTAGTAATCTCTTCTTTGTTGTTTTAAACTCAATTTGCTTTTGCATGAGTGAAGATTTTTTATGGTATTGCTATTTAGGTAGATGCTTTGCTGCACAATGAAAGTTAGGATAACATGCCATCATGTGTTATTTTCTTTAATGCCACAACTGTTGCCATAAGAATCTGAAGTCTGCAATCAAAATTTCAGGGAGTTAATGCCTTATGTTAGTGTTAGTGGAATAATTTCCAATAATTCTATTGCACATACTCTGTATTAGGCATAGCTTGGCAAAGATTCAGGAAGCTTGATATTTGATTTATTAAAAGAAATTAAAGTATAGCTAAATAATAGGAGATATGCATAGGCCACTGTTGCTAGAGGTGAAATCATGTACTTGTCTGGTCTTTTTTTTAGTTAAGTGATGCTTGATTTCTGTTTTATTTCTTTATCATGTCTGGCTCTGGGTTTTACCAAAAGTACCCAAAGATATTTACATGCACTATCCGTAGTCATTCACAATTATTTCCAAGCATGCATGGTTCATGACAAGCCTTATCATTCTCATGTGACTCAGTTTGCTCCTAACCTTATTTTGATGCATATGCAGTGCAACTATTCAGCTTACAGGTTGTAACATATTAGTTATTCCATAACCCTTCCCATAATGTTTTTTAACTGCTAGTTAATCACCATAGTACAAGTATATCATTATTTCAGAAACATATTTTTTGCACATACAAATTTTAACTTTTTGCAGACCCATTTCACTTATTTTTATTCACCTTGCTATTTTACAGGATGCTTATAACTATTTTACTGTGGCCAGATGATTCTACGTGTTCCTGCTTCGCACTTATAAACTTGCTGTTTTAAGCTGTTTCTGGCAAATCAATTACTCTAGTGATCAAAGTTTTCACAAGAACTTTGTTTCCTCAATCCTATCTTTCAAAATTAAGCAGTATGTACAACTATTTAGATTTTCGAATGGCCATCAGGTGGCTTGTGACCTTATTGTAAAAGCTTGTGTGGATTTAAAGAACCATGGATCTTTTCTACATCATTTTGGCCAATAAGTGCAGTTTTTCAGCATAAGATCAGGTTACTTTTTAAATGATTTAAATTAATCTGTGAACCCGATGCAGGTTACCTTTTCACATGTTTTATGTACGGAACTCCTTTTTTTTTTTACGTATTTGCCAAACTTATTTTATCCTAACCTGCATGGGAGTGTCATGCAGACCTGTTTCTAAACAAAAGAGTGGATCTTTTTTCATTGTGTAGAGTAACCCTTAGTATTCTCAGCCCAGTTTGTCATTATTGTTCTGCATACAGGTAATCTTGACTACAGGAAAATATTTCATTTTTAGATCTTTCTAACAGAGGACACTGCGTTTTTCCTTCATAAATTGCACTGCTGTGCTATGGTAGTTGGCTATGTTGCCATGCATGCTGTCCTGTTGTGTTGCACTGTTGCACCTGTATTCTATTCTAACATCAATTAGTGTTATTATTGTTAAACTCCTAACTAGCAGGCCTTCCATATTCTTCTTTCTTTTCTCTTATTCCTTGAAGACATTTTCTGATTAGTGATCTGTCACTCAGTGCTGTTTTCACTTATCTTTCTAGTTGTGATTCAGTTTGGGGTTCAATCCAACATGGCTTCAACTGGTGAATTTCAGCGAGGCAAAACATTTGCCTGCTAAGCATCTCATTGCTGTTGCAAGCAAATAGAAATTGCTGCAATCTTCTGCACGTATGCATGGATGCATCATACTGCAGTGATTTAGATGTGTGTTTCTTTTCTTTGTGGCTCCGGTCAGATTTCATTCATGGCATTGTACCATGTGGATAGAAGAGTTGTCTAACAGCTTGTTTTCTTAGCTCGATTATTTAGCCTTGACGACAGAAACTCATGTAACTCATGCTTGTTTTACTTAAGCCGATTCCAATTATTTAACCAGGTCAAGTTATTCTGAGGGCATTGTTACGCAAATTCCATCTTGTGTTTGCTTTTCTGTTGGTTTGGCAGATAATCTGCTCCAGCATATGCATATCCATCCCATCTTTCTTTAGGAATGATTAGCCAAACGGTGCATGGATGAAGAAGCGACATGGGACATCTGCCCAGAAAAGAACGAGGAAGGAACCCGATGTTTCATCAGAATTCAGAAGGGTGAACGAGTCGCGTCGTTATTGGCGGCAACGGCAGCGACGCAGCCATTTTTTCATGGCACTTGCGAACTCGTCAGATATTCAGGACCAGCAGATGAAGCAATTTCTGTCATACCCTCATTTCAATCCTCACGGAACAAGGCTCTGGACCTGGTTGGTTGATTTGAGAAAATGGCGATAAGCTGCGGAAAAAAATTAAAGAGCGACAAAAATAATTTAAACAATTTTATATGTGCGTTACAAGCGGTTAAAAGTCTAAACACCCCCTCAACTACCCTCCACCACCATCCCCACAAACAAAAAACACACACGCACAACACAAAAGGGACTATAAAAAAACTAAAATTAACCTTTTAAAATTTAAATTTTTGGTTGTGATGGGGTTGCATATGAAATTGATTATTCATTGAATTATTGAAATGAATTATTTGTTTCACGCTTAAAAATATATATAAAAAGAAATATTTTCTTTATTTAGACCATCTGTGTTTAAGCTAGATATAACTTAGATATAACCTAATATAACTTAGATATAACTAGCACTACAAATTTTTCGTCTTAAAAATAGACATAACTTAGTACCGTGAATCTGAAACTATTTTAACTATTTTGAGAGGGAGTATTTACTGTGTTTATTTTTAAAATATTTAATTTATTCCTATAATTAATAGATAAGTCATGACAATAATTCACTCAATAACCTACATTAAACAGGACCTAATTCCCATAGCAAATTTCGCCTACAGTTAACTAGAAACTGATTCGATCCATATCTCTATGCCAAACCTTATCTAAGATGTGGCTACCAAATTAGTGACTATAGGTTAGGTAAATTTTGGCACCGGAATGTCTATGTAGCTTAAATGATAAAAAACTGTGGCAACGAAATAAACAACCGTCTCATAAAGTGTGACAAAACTTAATAATCTACGACATAGCCAACAAAACAACCTCTGATTCTTCTTTTATGAGTTCACTTTGGACAAGCACTCACCAAACTAGTAAAACTTACTTCATCCGTTTCATATTATAAACCATTTTGATTTTTTATCAAATTTTATTAAATTTGATCAAATTTATAAAAAAAATAGTAACATCTACAACATAAATTAGTCTCATTAAATTTAGCATTTTGTATTTTGTGTTAAAAATAATAGTATATTTTTTATAAACTTGGTCAAATTTAAACTAAAAATTAAAACAATTTATAATATGAAAATAGTAATTTATACTCCTATATCGTTTTGGAAAATAAAATTCCCAATTTTATATTTGACACGCGAAATTCATAACATGGAGAGAGAAACTTTTATATATATATATATTGAAAACCGAGAGAAACTAATTCAGTTTGCCGAATTTTTTTGCTTTTGACACATTTTGTAAAGATTGTCACAAATAGGTCCCTGGCAGTTTTCATTCCAGAAATGGACCTCAAGCTCGGCACCAATAATGATGACGTCGATATTGCACTCTATTGGCGCCGAGCTTTGTGCGCCATGTCGGCCCGAGGCCGACGTGGTGCCGACCTGACAAACTCGACGCCATAGAGAGTGGCGCCAAGCTCGGCGCCACCGATCTTGGCGCCGAGCACGGCTTATAGGCGGGTCCCGTCTTCCTCGTCTAATAGATCGCATTTGTTCTTTTCTCCATGGACGAGCTCGCGGCCCCTAGACATCGTGCGCCGCCATCGGCCCGCCATCCCTCGCCCGGTCGCCAAGCGGGACCTCTCCGACCCCTGCGTCGCGGCCGGCCGCCCGGCCTTTGCCGGCGCCGCGTCACGCGCCCGCCTCGCCTTTGGCCCGGCCGGCACCACCGCCCGGCCCGTCGGCCCAGCGCCGCTCAAGCCAGCGCCCCGGTCGGCGGCGGCCTTGCAGTAAATTGAAAATGTAGAATGTGCAATATGAGCAAAATTTAGAAATGCACTGAATGTGATTTTAGAATACACAATGTAGGTAAAGATTGAAAATGCAATGTACGTTATTTTAGAATATGCAATGTGGGTAAAATTTAAATATGCAATGTATGTAAGATTAAATTGTGCAATATATGTAAAATTTAGAAATGCAACACATGTGGTTTTAAGATTTTAGAATACGCAATGTAGGTAAACATAAAAAAAATGCAATGTACGTAATTTTAGAATATGCAATGTGGTAAAATTCAAATATGCAATGTGGGTAAAATTTAGATATGCAATGTACGTGTATTTTGAATAGGTGAAATGTAAATTGTTGAACATGTAATTTACAAATATTCTCATTGTTTTTGTTGAATAATCGATAAGTTTTAATTGTAGTGCACTTTTGATTAGTCTACTAGTTTGATATAGTTAGGTCGACGAAGCAGAAGACGTAAGGCGAAGGTAGATCTCATAAAGAAATCGAAAGATTCGATAATTTCGTACGCGTCAGAGTTTCCTTTCGATAATATTAGTCTTGTAAAGAATTGTAGTGGCTTCGAGAAATTTATTACTATATAGCAATTATTTTGGACTAAACGAATTTTGTTCAACTACTAGATGGACAACCTAGTGATCATATATCATGGAGGCACCGTGGCAAGAGATTGTTATGGATGTGTCAAGTTTGTTGACATGCAAAGCGAGCCTGTTCTATTCGATAATAAGCCAACATTTAGTGAGTTGCTAGGTAGCGCTCGGGAGGAGCTACATTGCCCTGCCCTGGAGATGATTCCATCATAGTTGAGGGTGTACTTCACGTAGTATCCCCTTCCAACATCTTAAGGAGGCTGATCCTAATTGGGTGTGCTGATCAGTGGGAGAAGTATGTAAGATCGGTTATGAAGAGTCAATTCCAAAGTTTGGAGGTGGTCGTGCATCGGGTGGTGGCTAATCCCATTCCTCATGAGTTTTCCCCATCGATGGCCGATCATGCATACTGTGCCATGGATGTCCTGGAATCTATTAGATTTGTGGAGGTTGCACGTACGGTTTCGGATGCTCAATCAGCCCCCAATGAGATCGAAATTGTTGAGACACATAGAGATGCTTGTCCGATGGATGGAAATGTGGCACATCCTATTCAGGAGATCCCTTTGACACAGAATCATCCGAGTAAGTTTCAACATGGACCGTTTCTCGTCATCATCCACCCTTATTTTCATCCACTAATATCTTGTTTCCCTCATATTTATGCATACGTTGCAGGAGACATTCCTGACAATTTGGGTCGCACTGTGCTGAAGGATTCCGGGCCTCCAATAGTGTTGAAGTTATGAATGATTCAGAGCCGTACGAGGTCACAAGAGCTATTGATTCTGATGAGGATCGACCAGTTGGAGAGCTGACAGAGAGTGACGTTGAGATGCTTAGGCGTATCTTCCTCGGCCATCGTGATCTAGAGTGAACGAGTTCAGTGATCTTACTCATTCCGATCAGGCGTTTGCCGATGGCCATGATGATGAGCTGCTGGAAGCTCCACAGGCGGGTCCTAGCATGGAAATTGACAAGGACAAGGTTTTCAATGACCTGCCTGCATTGAAGAGGTGGTTACAGGCTTTTGCAATGATACGCAAGAGGCCTTACAAGGTCGTGCACTCCTATGCACAGCGGCGGTACCCGGTTGTTTGTGACCAGGAACGCTGCCCATGGAAGGTTTGTGCAAGGAAGCAAAAGGTCAGCGGAAAGTGGAAGATAACAAGAGTTGTCGGGCCAGACACTTGTGCCTTACTTTAACTAAACACGAAGCATCGACAGTTGACATCTACCCTCATTGCCAAGCGCTTGATGGGAATATTGCAGGGAGAGCCCAACATGAAGGTTAGGACACTTATCAGGACAGTTAGGGAGATTTAGGAGGGGTAGATAACATATGGTAAAGCATGAAGGGCTAAGCAGCGGGCGTGGAGGATGATATATGGGGACTGGGAGGATGGCTACGAGCAGCTTCCAGTACTTCTGAATGCAATCAAAGCGGTGAATCCAGGAATACATTACGAGTACATCCCTAGACCAGACGCATGGATGAATGGGAGGCAGATTTTCTTCTGTGCTTTCTGGTGCTTCCCTCAGGACGACGACGCTAACGAGGAGGAGGAGGTGTTCCAGGGACCCAATGAGATTGGGTCATCTCAGCTGCACGACGCTCCATCGACTCATCCTACACAGCAGCTTGGTGAGGGGTTACAGGGAGTCTACGATAGCTAATAACAAAAAAAACTACCGCGCAAACCAGGAACCTTGCAAGTAAGGGTCAATAGATCGTTACCGATTGGAGTGGAGTGCAGCGGATATAGCCAATCAGGAGCTATCCGATCCGAAACAATACTGACCGATCACAGCCGATTTTCTAACCACAGCCGATTCTCGAGTACAGCCGATTTGTCGATTCCTCAGCCGATCCACCGCAACCGATTTGCCAATTGATCTGCCGCAACCGATTTGCCGATTCTCCAAACCGTGCTCGCGCGCCTCGCTTCGATGCGCCCAACCACAACCGATCTAGTCGATCGCAGCCGATTCGCAGCCGTCGAACAACACCGCAATGTAGCAGTGCCTCTACCGGTATCCACACGTCCAAGGATAGAACAGCTAACACCCGTGTGCTAGCACAAGATGCAAGGCTAGGGTTTGGCTCGGAAGTGGGGAGGGTTTTTGTGGAGATCTCAAACTCGCCGACTTCTGAAGCCGAGCGATTAGATTGATTTGGTTCAAGTGCAATCCCGCAGCTCTCCACCCCTCACCCCTTTATGTAGAGTTGCCAGCTGGGCCTATAGGCCCATCGGGACTCTATCCGATCGGATCCTCATCCGATCGAGCCATATCCGAGTCCAACTCGAATGCCTGTTCTTATCCCCTTAAGCGTGCGACCCTGTAGGTTCAGGTATACTCTGTTTCGACCTGAGTCGGCCGACCGTCAATAGCAGCGCCTAGCAGCACATATTGACACCGTAGTATACAAGAATATAATATCGGCTCTGAATCTGTAATGTGTACACAAATCCCTTTGCCTCATGATACCAATTAAGCTATAGGCAAGATGTGTGTCATCCTATCAATAGCTTAATCATTCACTCGAACCGTATTGGATTATCTGTCTGTTGATATACTCCTCAATCAACTCGGCATGGCCATGCACTTCCATAATCCATTACCTCGAGGGGCCGAGATATATCTCTCCAAAGGAGGGGCAAATTTCATCTTGATCACTCACATCCCACTCCATGTTTCATAGCAAACCCGAAGACTACTTTTATGGCTACCCAGTTACAGAATAGCGTTTGGCAGTCCCAAAGTAGGCTACTACACATGTTGGAATCCATGATGATCTTAGGTCTAAGGACTTTGCACCAACACTACTTGAGACCAACTAATGACACATTAATTTCTGTAGTGTCTCATGGTGGGTCTATCCAACAATGTGTTCTCTAACACATGTCCACGTATATTGATTTGGTATCTCTATATCATGATCTATGAGACATGATCATCAATCAATAAACATGCCGATCTTAGAATCGTATTTGTTCCAACAATATGACATGTGATCAGGGATCGTTTAGAAATAGATTCATACATAAAAATTCTCATAAATAAGTCACGTACTTATTGATCAATACAAGTTGTCTATTTCATGGAACTGAATAACACTTTATTCATTTATACATAAACATTGACCATGATATCCAACATCTCCATGTTGCCTCTAGGACATATCACTAACAGTCTCCCACTTGCACTAGAGTCAATCATGATAGTATCTAATTCCCATTGCTCTTGTGTGTGCCTCATGTTTCGGCTGAGGGAAAAGTTTTGTCAACGGATCGACCATGTTGAGATCTGTGTACAATTTGCATATATTGACATCACCTCTGTCCACAATCTCGCGGATGAGATGATATTGCTGAAGTATGTGTTTGAACTTCTGATGTGACCTTGGCTCCTTGGCTTGCGTAATGGCTCCACTATTATCACAATAGAGAGACATTGGACCAGTTGCACTGGTCATCACACCCAGCTCAGAAACAAATTTCTTGATCCAAACAGCCTCCTTTGCAGCTTTTGAAGCAGTGATATACTCGGCCTCCGTTGTAGAATCAGTAACAGTATCCTGCTTGGAACTCTTCCAGTTGACTGCGCCTCCGTTCAGGTAGAACACGAACCCATGTTGCGATCTATAATCATCCTTGTTCGTTTGGAAGCTAGCATCGGTGAAACCACTTACAACGAGCTCTTCTTCACCTCCATAGACTAGGAACATATCCTTAGTTCTTCTCAAGTACTTAAGGATACTCTTTACGGCAGTCCAGTGACCTTCACCTGGATCTGACTGGTATCTGCTCGTAGCACTCAAAGCGTATGAGACATCTGAACGTGTACAAAGCATGACATACATTATGGATCAAATTGCCGAAGTATATGGAACCATACCCGTCTTATTCCGCTTATGATGTGTCCGGAGACACTGATTCTTGCTAAGATTAATGCCATGTGACATGGGCAAGAAACCTTTCTTGGAATCGTGCATTTTGAACCTTTTCAACACCTTGTCATTATATGTACTTTGGCTTAATCCAATTAGCCTCTTGGATCTATCTCTATAGATCCGAATGCCCAATATGTATGCTGCCTTCCATAAGTCCTTCATGGAAAAACTATTTTTCAATGAAGACTTGACGGATTCTAGCATAGGGATATCATTTCCAGTCAGTAATATGTCATCTACATATAAGATTAGAAATACAATTGCGCTCCCACTGACCTTTTTATAAACACAAGCATCTTCTTCATTTTTGATGAAACTAAACCCTTTGATTACTTCATCAAAACGAATATTGCAACTCCGAGATGCTTGCTTCAATCCATAAATGAATTTCTGTAGCTTGCATATCTTTCCAGGCGACTGTGGATCGATAAAACCCTTAGGTTGTATCATGTATACATCCTCACTTAGGTTTTCATTTAGGAAAGCCGTTTTGACATCCATCTATCATATCTTATAATCGAAATATGCAGCAATCGCTAGAATAATCCGAATAGACTTAAGCATTACGACGGGCGAGAAGGTTTCATCATAATCAACACCTTGAATCTGTTTAAAACCTTTCGCCACCAATCACGCCTTATGGATATGAACATTTCCATCCATGTCAGTCTTTTTCTTAAAAACCCATTTGCACTCAATGGTTTTGACACCATCAGGTGGATCAACCAAGTTCCAAACTTGATTATCATACATGGATTCTATTTCGGATTTCATGGCTCCAAGCCACTTGTTGGAATCGGGTCCCACCATCACTTTCTCATAGGTCTTAGGCTCATCGTTGTCTAACAATAATATATCACATTGTTTCGCACCTGTGTACTTGTCAGGTGCATGACGTGATCTTTCAGACCTCCGTGGCGCAACATCTTGTTCCTCCTGTTGTGGTTCCGTGGTAGTTGAAACATTTTCTGGTGTTTCTTGAACTTCTTCAAGATGCACCCTGCTCACACTAACCCTTCTTGAAAGAAACTCTTTCTCTAAGAAGACACCGTGTTGGGCGATAAACACTTTGTCTTGTTCCCGATTATAAAAGTAATATCCCTTAGTTCCCTTAGGATATCCCACAAAGAAGCACTTGTCGATTTGGGTGTGAGCTTGTTGACTGTAAACGTTTTCATAAGCCTCACATCCCCAAATTTTGAGAAAAGACAAACTAGGGGATTGCCCTGTCCATATCTCATATGGTGTCTTTTCAACCGACTTAGATGGAACTCTATTTAGTGTGAACGCAGATATTTCAAGAGCATATCCCCGAAGGATAACGGAAGATCACTTTGGCTCATCATGGACCACATCATGTCCAACAAGGTGCGATTTCTCCGTTCGGACACCCCATTCCATTGTGGAGTTCCTGGCGGAGTCAACTGTGGAACAATTCCACAATCTTTCATATGATTACCAAACTCTTGGCTCCTCCTCCATGATCCGATCGTAGAAACTTGATTGTTTTCCCTAAATGATTCTGTACTTCATTCGGAATTCTTTGAACTTTTCAAAGGATTCGGACTTATGCCTCATTAAGTAGATATAACCATATCTACTAAAGTCATCAGTAAAGATAATGAAGTACCGATAACCACCTCGGCCGTTGAGCTCATTGGTCCACATACATCGTATGTACGAGTGCTAACAAGTCACTTGCTCTCTCACCTGTGTCCCATGAAAGGTGCCTTTGTCATCTTACCAAGTAAACAAGACTCACATGTCTCAAATGATTCAAAATCAAAAGAGTGAAGCAATCCATCCTTATGGAGCTTCTCCATGCGTTTCGATTTATATGGCCTAAGCGACAATGCCGATAAATGTGGGGTTTGTATCATTTGAGAGTTGCCTCTCTGTATTAATGTTATAGATGGGAGACGCTTCAAGATTCAAAACGTATAATCCATTCACCAATGGTGTATGAAAATAGAACATACCTCCGAGATAAACGAACAACCATTGTCCATTGATCTAAAATCATATCCTTCCGCTTACAAACATGAAGCGAAAATAACGTTTTGACAAAGAGTTGGAACACAATAACAATTATTTAATTCCAAAACTAATCCCGAAGGTAAATGAAGTGATGTAGTGCCGACAGTAATTGTAGCAACGCTTGCTCCATTGCCGATGCACAGGTTCACCTCGCCCCTTCTCAAGCTTATACTTCTTCTCATTCCCTACAACGATTTGCAAATATGAGCTACTGATCCGGTATCAAATACCCAAGAGTCAGTAGGTGAAGTAGCAAGATTAATGTCTATAACATTAATACCTGAAGCAGAAGTCACACTTTGCTTCTTTTTGAGATCCTCCATGTACTTATTACAGTTCCTTTTCCAATGATATGTCTCCATGCAATAGAAGCAAACGACATCTGATGTCGCTGACCCCTTCTTGCCCTTATTTGCGTTGGAGGCACTCACGATCTCATCGGGAGTTAGTTTTCTCTTGGTGCAAAGTTTCTTGACAGGTGGTTTGCGCTTAGCTTTCTGCATTATCATCACATGATGACCGTTTTTCTGGATACTTTCCTCGGCCGTCTTGAGCATCCCATACAATTGGGGAAAGGTCTTATCCATACTGTTCATGTGATAATTTAATATGAATGGCTCAAAGCTCGGAGGGAGCGACTGGAGAATCACATCAGTAGCCAACTCTTGGCTAAGGGGAAAACCTAGTTTTTTCGGACTCTCAATGTACCCAATCATTTTTATCACATGCGGATTGACGGGACTCCCCTCAACAAGCCTGCACGCAAACATGGACTTTGAGGTGTTGAACCTCTCGGCCCTAGCTTGGTTCTCAAACATGCCACGGTCCCTGAATAATAGTATGAGCATCGCTGCTCTCGTATTGCTTCTAAAGCTTAGAGGACATTGTGGCAAGCATGAGACAACTTATGTCTAGGGAATCATTAGTGTGATTCTCATAAGCCCTCCGTATAGTAGCAGTAGAATTATTAGGCAAATCATCAGGATAGGATACTTCAAGAAGATACTCCTTGCGCTCTTGCTTGAGAACAATTCTCAAGTTGCGATACCAATCTATAAAGTTTGTTCCATTCAATTTTTCTTTCTCGAGAATAGATCGCAAATTAAAGGTACTGGGTGTAGTATTAGTTGTCATAATTCTACAACAAAAAAGCAAAATTTAGCATAATGTTTATGCTATGTCTAGTGTTAAACAATTTAACATAAGACTCCCATTACGTATTTTACTTCTTCCCTCTAGGTTACGTATTGGGTCAAGATCCACATGTTAGCTAATTTCTAGTGAGCTTTGGCATCACTGCTAGAGTATTAGTAACATGGGTAAGTAACACCTTGCTAATCACATCTTTATGTGACTCTTGTTGTTGGTGTGACATCATCATGCCCCGGCGCCAACCTATGCCCCAAGACCCAAAACTGTTTTGATAGCCTTATTAAGTGAACCAAATGCTCCTGTTGTATATGTGTGACATATACCCTCTCGTGTTATGATAGAGAATGATACTCTGCTTTGGCAGACCCACCATTAACGAGCATAACGGTGACGGGTGCAACATTTGGAAGGGCATCATTACCACTTAATTTTGTGAGGGATACTATCCTATCAAACAAATATATCAATATATGAAAGCATGTAGAATAATAATTAATAAAATAGTATGGCCCCCTCCTCATTGTGATCTCTATCTCCATGTCCACGCAGAGGATCTCCATCTTCGGCACCTTCTTCCGGAGTGCATAATGCTTGATTTCTTCAAACTAAGCTACTACTATAGAAACTCTAATTGAAGATTACATCGACTCGTAGGTCGTGAAAAAATATTACAAGCATTGCACGTAAGAAAGAATATTACAGGGATTGCACATATAAAAAAATATTACACGCATCACATGCATCTCATACATACAATAGGGCCATACCATATCAAAACATTCTCTGCAAAAACAAGTTAGGCATAGAACGTTTTCTACCTATCGCAGAGATATGGTATCAAGATGACATAAAAAGGGGGGACGCACACGGTGGTCCCACCAGCCGGTTAGCAGGCGGGGGGTCGAGGGGGAAGCTGCCCCCTCGCGGGCTTCCGGGCAGCGCCCGGAACACCACACGAAATTCATAGATCCAATCTATGAAATCGCTTACGGAAACCATATCAGCATAATCACATTATGCCGTCCCGATACACTATCAAGGGAGATGGTTTGCGTAGGCACGAGGCGACAATCAAGGTTGAACTATGAGATAGCTTCGGCATAATCACATTATACCGTTCCGATACACTATCGAGGAACTCTATCTCGAATCCGACTCAAACCGAGTTCTATGGGAATTGCTTCGACGTATTCACATTACGTCGTTCCGATACACTATCAAGGAACGCAATTACCATCTACTCTCCTCAACAAATCCCGTAAAACCGATTGATCTAATCAACCCGTGTGCAAAACTTGTTCCAGATCCAATATAAAATCCGAACTAAGCAAGTTTAGCTCTAATACCACTGAGGGGTTACACCGAGTCTACGATAGCTAATAAAAAAACTACCGCGCAAACCAGGAACCTTGCAAGTAAGGGTCGATAGATCGTTACCGATTGGAGTAGAGTGCAGTGGATATAGCCAATCAGGAGCTATCCGATCCGAAATAGTACTGGCTGATCACAGTCGATTTGCTAACCGCAGCCGATTCTCGAGTACAGCCGATTTGCCGATTCCTCAGTCGATCCGCCGCAGCCGATTTGCCGATTGATCCGCGCAACCGATTTGCCGATTCTCCAAACCGTGCTCGCGCGCCTCGCTTCGATGCGCCCAACCACAACCGATCTAGTCGATCGCAGCCGATTCGCAGCCGTCGAACAACACCGCAATGTAGCAGTGCCTCTACCGGTATCCACACGTCCAAGGATAGAACAGCTAACACCCGTGTGCTAGCACAAGATGCAAGGCTAGGGTTTGGCTCGGAAGTGGGGAGGGTTTTTGTGGAGATCTCAAACTCGCCGACTTCTGAAGCCGAGCGATTAGATTGATTTGGTTCAAGTGCAATCCCGCAGCTCTCCACCCCTCACCCCTTTATGTAGAGTTGCCAGCTGGGCCTATAGGCCCATCGGGACTCTATCCGATCGGATCCCCATCCGATCGAGCCATATCCGAGTCCAACTCGAATGCCTGTTCTTATCCTCTTAAGCGTGCGACCTTGTAGGTTCATGTATACTCTGTTTCGACCTGAGTCGGCCGACCGTCAATAGCAGCGCCTAGCAGCACATATTGACACCGTAGTATACAAGAATATAATATCGGCTCTGAATCTGTAATGTGTACACAAATCCCTTTGCCTCATGATATCAATTAAGCTATAGGCAAGATGTTTGTCATCCTATCAATAGCTTAATCATTCACTCGAACCGTATTGGATTATCTATCTGTTGATATACTCCTCAATCAACTCGGCATGGCCATGCACTTCCATAATCCATTACCTCGAGGGGCCGAGATATATCTCTCCAAAGGAGGGGCAAATTTCATCTTGATCACTCACATCCCACTCCATGTTTCATAGCAAACCCGAAGACTACTTTTATGGCTACCCAGTTACAGAATAGCGTTTGGCAGTTCCAAAGTAGGCTACTATACATGTTGGAATCCATGATGATCTTAGGTCTAAGGACTTTGCACCAACACTACTTGAGACCAACTAATGGCACATTAATTCCTGTAGTGTCTCATGGTGGGTCTATCCAATAATGTGTTCTCTAACACATGTCCACGTATATTGATTTGGTATCTTTATATCATGATCTATGAGACATGATCATCAATCAATAAACATGTCGATCTTAGAATCGTATTTGTTCCAACAATATGACATGTGATCAGGGATCGTTTAGAAATAGATTCATACTAAAAAGTCTCATAAATAAGTCACGTACTTATTGATCAATACAAGTTGTCTATTTCATGAAACTGAATAACACTTTATTCATTTATACATAAACATTGACCATGATATCCAACATCTCCATGTTGCCTCTATGGCATATCACTAACACTTGGAACCAGGAGAAGGCACCCACCGGACCCTTTCACTCTAGACAGTGACACTCTTGGACACAAGGGCAGGGGTAAGAGTAGGAGGCAGTGAACCTTGACGTACATATTGTGGTAGATTTATGCAATACACTTGTGGATTGTATGGAATATTATTTTGTCTTGTATGGACTATTCTTTTGGACTGTCTAATATATTATGGACTTTGGAGGACTATTATGAACTTTGTGGTCTTTTCGTGTTGTCATGTATATGGGATGTGGATGAATGTGGTATATATTTATTGATATCATTTGTTACATTGATATTTGTGTACGCTTTGAATATATAAACAGGGGAAATTCTTCCAAATTTTTCTCCTCTAAGTTAGAAGGAATATAGATTTTGTCAAATGGGAAAATTTGATAATTTCAGACCACAAAAATTCATAACAATATGAGTGAGTAGCTCGAAGTACTTCGAACTTAGAGGAATGAAATTAGAATGCAAACTTTAATTAGGAAGGACTCAATAATAATTGACAAAATGAAGCAAATCATGTTACTAGATATACGTAATAACTCAGACATCTATTTCAAATGCATATCCCATTTTTGCGCAGCAGGGTTATGAAAACCCACGAGAAGCAACTGGACGAATTGTATGTGCCAATTGCCATTTAGCTAATAAGCCTGTGGATATTGAAGTTCCCCAAGCAGTGCTTCCCGATACTGTTTTGAAGCAGTTCTTTGAATTCCTTATGATATGCAACTGAAACAAGTTCTTGCTAATACGAAAAAGGGAGGGTTGAATGTGGGTGCTGTTCTTATTTTGCCCGAGGGATTCGAATTAGCGCCTAAGGGCATATCGGTTGAAGTAGATTCTTACTTTCTCTCAAAAAAACCCCTTCCCAAATTGTACAAGCTTCTTCCAAAGCATACGACTTTCTAGATGTATATGACGATCTCTAGACAGATGGATCTTATATGAATCGTATGATCCACCTTTTGCATCCTCCATGCACGCGCATGCTCTGGTTGTCGGTATGCTTCAAAATTGATACAACATCTACTCACGCATACGACAAAAACTTTCGGTGCTTGAGCATTGTGTCCTCACTGTGTCGCTATCAGCTTTCGGCCGGTTCGAGCTTTCACAATCAACTTTCGGCATTGCTCGTGTTGTCACATCCACTGAACAAATGAATCATGCTGACGCCTGCTCATGTTATCACATCCATTAAATAAATGATTTATTCAACACGTTCTCGTGTTGTCACATCCATCGAAGTAATTTACTCCCTATAGCTTCAGATGTGTCTCAGTGTCACGCCCAGAAATTCAGACCAGATTTTCGAAGCTATATGTGTATTAAACTCCCTGTCCAGGACCAGCCAGGGTACACATACGACAATGGTTGATATTACAGTTCCACGTCTTAGAAACATTAAAAAAGATTACAAAAGAGCAGCGGAAAAAGAAAAAGGGGCCTATGCCTAAACTTGACGCTTGGCATGTAGCTTCAACCAATCCACAGGCATCTTCCAGAGTGCAGGACAAAGCCTACTCCACTTTATCTTCTTCTTCGACTTCTTGCTCCGGTTGTGGTGAAGAGGCAAGGATGAGTACTTCCACGTACTCAACAAGTCATACCGGAATAGAGAGGGTACGAATGCAGGGGGAAAATACAAGGATTTGGCTTGGGTTTGCCTTTAGCACAAACAACTAGGGTTTTTACAAACAAAAGGAGATTTGAACAAAGAAAACAGTAAATTAATTAATTAATTCACATTAAAACCAACACTGTCCAAAGTTATCCCCACGTTGAGACAGGCCCACACCATCCAGCTATACTAGCCATGGTCCGAAAATAGCGGTTTTAGCAGTGTGGGACTAATCATGGTGAATTCGGTTGATCGCCCATAACCGCGGGCACGGCTATTCGAATATTTTTACTCTGATCAGAGGTGTACATCTGTACCCACAAGACACAACCCCACAACACGGTCTCCCGTGCGCCGGAATACCGCCACGGTACCCCGGAAAGAGACTGTGATAGGACCTTTCATATAACCCCCCGCTAACCAAGCGAACCACACCAAGGTTTCGTCCCCACTCCGTTCCTGGGCCGTGGGCAGCCCCTCGAGTGCCTCGGTGAATTCAGTAGCCCAGCAACCGGTAAGCCCCCGGTCGACTGCAACTCCATCACGCTCACCCTTTCCAAGGGTTCGTTGGCTAGGAAAAGCTACACTACGGGACCCACCGTTGCCCATTTTGGCTTGTGGTTTGCACGGTCATTCTCCCGAGGTTTCCCGTGAACTGGTCCTTAAGTACCATGGGGGCCACTATCCAAAACCACAGCGCCCACAACCCACCATTTGTTATGTTTTAGTTATTAGTCCGGTCCATAAAGTCCTCGGATTATATCTTTCATTTCATGTGTCCAAAAATAATGTCGTCTAGATGAAATTACCCATTTAGTGTGCTAGTAAGTCTAAGCAGGTCTAAGCATAACCTATGCCTATAAACTAGTCATGTTGTTGTCTCAAGTTTATCAAAGGGGTTAGGGTGGCAAGCCTAGGGCTTAAATCTAATCATACGGTGTAATATTTCCCATAAGATGACATTATAAAATAAATACAGTTTAATAGAATAAAATAGGTGTTTTAGCAAAAATAGGAGCAATATGATCAATAATAAAGCATGACTTGCCTTGCTCTTCGGACTGGGGAAACTCCGCGACAACTTCAAAGTACATCGGGTCGGAGGAACTACCGGGGTCTACACGACAAACAAAACACTTCAACAAAACAGGCTAAAAATCTACTGAAACAGGGAACAAAGCCATTTTAATGTATTCTTGGCATTTTTATGAATTTAATAAAATTTGAATGGGCTTAAACAGAGTTCGGATTGAAAAGATATGGATTTTAGAAGATTATCTCTGTTTTTACTAAAGCAGGAAAAATTCTTAATTATTTATTGCACAATAAATCCTGGAATTGCGTCAACGCTAGGGCTGATGTCAGCGATGGTGTCATTGACCGTGGGAGCACCGGTCCACGGTGGACCGGGTCCACGGGCCGAGAGAGAGAGGGGTGCACCACGTGGCGCACACGTGGCGCCGACGCGGCGGCCACGCGGCGTGCCACGCGGGCAAGCGGGGGCGGACGGCCCCGATGTATCGATACAGATCGAACGGCCGGGAGAGGGGCGTGGGCGGCGCGGTCGGCCGGTGATGACGCATGGTGGCCGGAGACTGGCCGGCGCAATTCGGGCGACGGCGCGGGACGGCGGAATGCCACGGCTCACGCGCGGGCGGAGCCGCGCGCACTCAGGAGCGGTGGCGCGCATTCGACCGAGAGGGAAAAAGGGAGGGGCGCTCTCCGCGGGTCGCCGGAGGTGGAGGGGACGATGACGCGGACGGTGAGGGAGACAGCGGGCGGCAACGGAGAGGGGCGGCCGAGAGAGCTCGGGCGCTGTGGATGGAGATGGAGGCGGTGGCGACGTCTGGGACGGCTCGGGACGACGGGGAAACGCGACCGAAGGCCGGCGGAGAGCGGCAACACTCGGGCGCACTGTGCGAGAGTGAGGGAGAGTGTGGGGAGCTCGGAAGAGGGTGTGAGGAGCTCGGGGAGGATGGGGGCCGACTTTTAAAGGGGATGGGGAAGTTGGTGTGGCCAGGATAAGGAGGAATTGATCGCCGGAGTTAAGAGGGAGGGATTTGGGGAAAATAATGGCTGGCGATTAACTCCAGCCATTTAGGGATGCAGGAGCGGCGGCTGGGGCGATTGAAGGCGGTGGGAGAGACAGGGGAGTGATGGCGGTGCCTTTAGGGCGCGCGGGAGAGGTGGGCGGCCGGGATCCGCGCGGGGCAGAGGCGGCGCCAATGGCAGCAGGGCGGCCGGAGCTAGGGGATGGGGCGATAGGTGAGCCCCACTGTCGGTGTCCGGGGAGAAGGGAGGCGAAGTGGACTTATTTTTGGGCGTGAGGGTAAACGGGCCGTGGCCTTCGGCCGACCGCAAGGAAGAGAGGGGTGGGCACGGGGAGGGGCGGGCCGGCGGCCCAAAGCCGAAATGGGCGGGAAAAGGACGAAGGAGAGAGAAAAATAATTTCCCAAGATTTATTAATTCCAATTTTGATTTTAATTGATTAAAAATTATTTCTAGTGCTATGAAAATTCCACTAAAAATCCTGTTAGTGTATTTTGACATGTAGAATTTAAGAAAAATCCTACCATGCCATTTCCATTTAGATTTTTGTTTTTTAAAATTATTTGTTCGCTCCAGGTTAATTTCCAACTATTTTTCTTGCAATTCTTTTCTTTAGATTTTTAAAAGGGGAAAACACCTCAGGGTGTGACACTCAGCTTGCTCCACTATATATTACACCACCCGAATACGAGCTCTTCATATATTCGTTCAGTTTCTTACACATCTAGGTAGAATGGATCATCCATTTCCTGAGCGTCTCGACTGATGACTCCATCCTTTGGGCGGTTGGATTTCACTATGGTGTGACCGTCCGTTGTGCCATTGTGGGGATGCTTGCATACTTACGTTGTCCCTCAACTCAGAAACTCGGGGGTGGCGATTCTTCCAATGCGCCAACATAGATCAGATATGACTACTGTGCTCCGATTTGTAATGTCAATCTTAATACATAAAACCCTAACTTGTTCCTACATCATGGTAACATCTTACGCAGGCATATCATCGGGTGTGCAACTTCATTGAGTGGATAGATACGGAGAACCCACGAACCGACGGAACACGTTCCTACCCACTTAGCGAAACAAGGTCGGCCTACCTTCGGCGGAAGGCTGAGTACCAACGTCAAATTAGTGTGGAAGCTTTGGATTGGCCTCTAGATCCGCTCGCACTACCCACATGGCGAGAACGTCCAGAATATCATTGTAGTCTCCGTCGTCAGGTGATAAGGTCCATTAGACATGCAACTCGAGGACAAAGATGCTTCGTGTGTCTTGAGATTGTCGACGACGATTTTGTCGTGAGTATCAATTTTTCCCAGTAAAGCTTATCACTTGTTTGATTGTCTAACCTCTGCTTTCACAAATGTACAACCAGGAGGATGTAAGGCAGTGTCCATTCGAACAGTGGATCGATACGGTGAGACCTGCTTTCATCGGTCCGACGGTAACACAGCCTGACTTGATCGAACAATTCATGCTGGCATGGATGGAATATGTACATCGGACGGAAATCGCAAGCTTATATTGAAGGAACAACCCATTAGGTTACCCTGAATGGTCGGAGCGTCCCTTGTGTGGTTGAAGGGATCATTGCAAGATGGCTGCCTCCTTTGAACCACGAACATATGGCAGGAGAAATTTTATTTGCCCCAACTTAGATGACGACTTCGTTGTACGTCTTACGTTTTTTCAATTCCGCTAAGGTCTACATAATATTGCCACTCTAACTGACTACCTACGTTTCTTTATCACGGCATTCCAAGGAGGTGTGGATTCACTACGTGGATTGACAATGTCATTCCCCAATATGACGATCAAAAGATAACTTAATGTGAAACACAAGCAAACTACAATTAATTGAAAGACTAGGAAAATGCAAGACACGGCCAAGCACTGGGCTATCCCGGTTTCCTCCCATTGAGCGTACTTGGCCGATCGCACGCTCTTATACCATTCAATCCAGGCTGCATCTATGGTTGGCCACGACTTGAAAGTCCCGTTCCAGTGGGCTAGGGATGGCTTATTGGTGTTGTAGGGGATTCTGTTGGTTTCGGCTATGATGACATCGGCTGGGTCAGTGTTGCCGATGTGGCCGAGGAAGTACCTATGGATAGAGTCCTGTAACGGCGATTGTATCTATAAATTAGGAGTTTGTTTAGACTGTTTATTGTAATACGGCGTGGGTCCTTCCCGGGATATCGTCGTATTTTAAATAGTAGTTTAGATAGAGTCCAGGGTCTGTACAGATAATGTTATCTTGGGTATAAATAGGACCCGAGACCCCCTGTAATTCGATATTAATTCAATCAATCAAACAACCTTCGCGCATCCTCAAACCTTTTCTTCAGACGAGCAATTGATTTGGCTACGGGCTACATCGTTTCGATCCCCAAATTCAGGTAAATGCTTGTCATTAGTGGTATGTTCTGCTTATTCTAGTGCTTCCATCGTAATGATACGTTAGATTCAGGGGTTTATACTGCGCTATTTACCATATATCGCATATAAACTAGAGCAATGTTTAGATCTATCCTGCCATCGGCCAGTTCTATCAAGAACCCGCAGCTGGTAAGGCTAGATCTAAAGGTTTGGACTAGTTTATATGCGGTATCCACCGTCTCGAGAGGTATAAATCAGCTACAACAGATCAGGTTGTTATTTTTATACTTAATGCTGCATCAACATTGAACTATTAAGTCATTTTTAGAACTTCCAATGATCTGTTCGGTCAGATTTCCAAGGCTAAGCATATCTGGTTCAAGAATGATATGTTTTCATAAGAATCATCGGAGTACTAGCCGATCCATAGTTAGCTTTCCAGTATCGGCTAGGTTATCAATACATATATTTATTATCCTTTCTTGTATTTGGGTTAAGCGGGCGTCTTTGTCTCGGAGTAGCCGATCCATTCTAGTCGCTTGGCTTAAATATATTTTAGGATAGCATATATATGCTCATGGATTCCCTCAGCCGATCCAGTGGGGATCTAGCCTAACACTTAACGCACATCTCTTTGTTTTTCTTGTTGGTTAACAGATCAAACCAACTGGCACGCCTTGCACTGCATAGGTAGCCGAGAAGGACTGCACGGAGTTAAGCGGATCTCCCAGTGCCGGCGCGTGAGAGAAATTTCTCGTCAACACGCTTCTTGGCACGCCGGTGGGACTTTCTCGTCGGCTCGGCTAGGACGCATCGACTCAACCGACAAGATGGTCGACTCCAAGAGCCCCAATGTTTCCAAGGACAACATCGTGCCTGTGAAGATGGAGCAGTTATCGGCTGAGCAGCAAGCCGATTACAAGAAGATGGTGAAAGAGCTCCGGGCCAATTACTTGCAATCATTCACCGGACGGATCCGGGGTACATCAAAAGTACAAGTTCGGCATGGACGAGCTCAAGGCATCCTCCTCCAGTGGATCAAAAGGCAAACAAAAGGTGGAGGAGCCAATTCAGGAACAAGATGATTCGGCCCTGCACACCTTGCAAGACCGGATCGATTCGGCCGTCCATCATGCGCTGGTCAACCAGAGTAGCATCCTTGTCAACACTCTCAACGAAATGATCGCTATCGTGGTTGACGCCAAGATAGCCGACCAGCTGCAACAGGGGCCGACGTACTTCACAGACGGCCAGTTTCCTGGTTACAGGACGTTGATCACCCAGAATCGGCCGAGCTCACCGCCAACACAACCAGGGCTGCCAGGAGGGGTCCTCGGCCAGCCGAATCCAACTGAATCGGCTACAAGGCCAGTGATTACCATGCTAAACCGACAGCAACCGCTGCCCCAGGATCAGATTGCTAACATGTTCAATGACAATCGGCAGTCAGAGCCGATTGCCCAGATTGACCTGGACAGACGATACAATGCCGGTGGCCGACAACTGTTTCCGAGACCACCAACGCCACCACCAGCACATCGGCTGCCTCCCGCTGATCATCCACTCCACCACCAGTATCAAGGAGGCTGCCAAGATCATCACTCACCACCACTGTACGGCAAGCACCCGCGCCGTATGACCCATATGAGCCGATACAGCAGGACAACCGGACTTGGGCCGATCTGATTGCAGATGTCATGCGCGATCAATTCGGCCTCAAGCCAAAGGACTCAGGGAACATGTATCGGTATCCCTATCCAAAGCATTTCGAGCGGATTCCGGTGCCCAACCGATACAAGATCCTAGATTTCTCGAAGTTCTCAGGGCAAAACAACGTATCAACCTACGAGCATGTTAGCCGATTCTTGGCGCAGTGCGGCGAAGCATCGGCTACGACGCCTTGAGAGTCCGGTTGTTCCCTCTGTCTCTTTCAGGATCGGCTTTTAGCCCGGTTCTCCTCATTGCCTTACAACTCAATTCGAGTTGGGCCGATCTTGAAAAGCAATTTCACAGCTACTTTTACTCCGGCAACCATGAAATAAAGTTGTCGGACCACACCAGTATCAGGAAAAAGCACAACGAATCGGTTCAATAATACATCCAACGCTTCAGAGAGATAAGGAACCGATGCTACAGCCTGGTGCCATCGGACGCTCAGTTGGCCGATTTGGCCTTTTACGGCTTGATCGCGCCGTCCGGGCGGTTCTCTGCACAGGACTTCAACAGCCTATCCCACTTGGCGCAGAAGGTGACGACCCACGAGCAGCAATTCCAAGACACCAGGAAGGCCGTCAAAACATAACTCAAGTCATCGTTGAATCGGACTACGATTTCGACGACGATGATGCGAAGTGGCAGCGAAGAATGGGCCAAGAAAAAAGGTCATCGTCTGCCAATGGCTGTTGAAGACGGCCAAAGAAGAAAGATATGACTTCGACATCACTAAGGTCGACAGGATTTTCGACCTACTGCTCAAGGAGAAACAGATCCAGCTCCCTGAAAATCATGTGATCCCATCGGCGAGGAACTAAAGAAGAAATATTGCAAGTGGCACAACTCCACATCCCATGCCACTAACGTCGCAAAGTCTTCGGGCGGCAAATCCGGTCGGCAATTGAGGTCGGGAAATAGAAGTTTGCTAATTCAAGTCGGCCGATGAAGGTAGACGGCAACCCTTTCTGGTCAACACGAGTTCAAGCCAGCCCCGGACGAGCCGATCGACGAGAACAAAATGGCGCACGGCTTAGTCGACGCATCAACCGGGGCAAGGACAGAAGGCAAGCTGACTGGACATCACGCCGCACCAATCAACATGGTGCGCCCCGTTATCAGATCAGCTGACCGACGGCCAGTCCATGACGACAGTTGACGCCGCCCTCAGCACCGGTCTCGACGGGAAGAAGCTCACGATGAAGCACCTTGTCGGCACGAGCCGGAAACCCAAAACCGCCGGTACGAGGCGAGCCACAACAATGCCGATCCGCATTGGCATTGTGATTTCTCCAGGTACTGCTGGGAATCCGGCATGAGGCTACCGACGATGGACGAATGCAACGATCGCCGCAACGACGAACATAGGAGCTCATCGGCTGTAAGCCCAACCCGGTTCGGCTGGGTAAGATCAAAAGGCGATGGGTTCCTAAAGAGAAAACCGCCGCAGCCGACGAGGAACAAGCCAAGGAGAGTCCAGCCGATCAAGTCAAGAGGGCGACCAAAGGCAAAGGCAAAATTTCTGCATCAGTCAACATGGTGCTCATACTGCCAGCCGAATTCAGTGCTCCTGAAGCCGATGTAGACACCATTGAAGACGACTTGGTGAAACTAGCAATCTCACCGGACCAAGCTATTTTCGACAAACCCGAGGGGACCAAAAATTGGCACCTAAAGTCGTTGTACGTTAAAGGATTCATCAACGGTAAGCTGATGTCCAAGATGCTAGTTGATGGGGGAGCCGCAGTCAACCTAATGCCCTACGCAACATTCAGAAAACTAGGCAAAGGAGCCGAAGATCTGATAAAGACCAATATGGTGCTCAAAGACTTCGACGGCAACCCATCAGAAACCAAGGGCATCCTGAACGTCGAACTGAACATCGGCAATAAGACCGTGCCCACAACATTCTTTGTCATCGACGGGAAGGGGTCTTACAGCCTGCTGCTTGGAAGGGACTGGATACACGCTAATTGTTGCTTTCCTTCTAGAATGCATCAGAGCCTGATCCAATGGGACGGCGACAAGATTGAGATCGTACCAGCCGACAGGACAGTTAGCATCGTCAGTGCCGCTTTGCCGCTTTGGGAGATCGAAGGCATCGATTGTTTGTCTGGGAAAATCTGACAAGCCGATTTTCTAAATGTGTCCAATTCCACAATACAGCCGATTGGAGATGACGAGCCGCAGCTGCTGCTTTGAACAAGACATGGTGGAGGGCTCAAGTGTCTTCGGCATGGACACCGCAGACGAAGATGATGGCAAGCTCGGGCAAGGTTTCACGTTGGCTGACGAATTAGAAGAAATTGACATCGGCTCTGGTGACAAGCCGAGGCCGACGTATATTAGCAAAATCTATCTCCTCATTGTAGATCCCAGATTATTGATTTGTTAAAAGAATATAAAAATTGTTTTGCTTGGGAGTACTTCAAGATGCCCGGCCTTAGCCGATCAATAGTGGTCCATCAACTGCCGATTAAGGCAGGCTATCGGCCGTTCAAACAGCCTCCCAGGAGGTTTAAGGCCGATATGTACGATGCAATCAAAGCCGAAATCACTCGGCTATATGTTGTGGGGTTCATTCGACCTTGCCGATACGCCGAGTGGGTCTCGAACATTGTCCCAGTGTTGAAGAAAAACGGTAAACTTATGGTACGCATCGATTTCAGAGATCTAAACAAGGCAACCCCTAAGGATGAATACCCAATGCCAATAGCCGATTTGCTCGTCGATGCTGCTTCAGGCCACAAGATTATTAGTTTTATGGACGGCAATGCAGGTTATAATCAAATATTTATGGCCGACGAAGACATACACAAGACTGCTTTTCGGTGTCCCGGCGCAATCGGCTTGTACGAATGGGTGGTAATGACATTCGGCCTGAAGAATGTTGGGGCAACATATCAACGGGCCATGAACTATTTTTCATGACATGATCGGCTCACTAGTAGAGATCTACATTGATGACGTGGTTATCAAGTCCAGGGAGATAGAGGGCCACATAGTTGATCTGAAACAAGTGTCAGAACGGACGAGGAAATATGGCCTGAAGATGAATCCACTTAAGTGCGCGTTCGGCGTATCGGCTAGGCAGTTCCTGGGATTTCTTGTCCATGAAAGAGGAATTGAGGTTATGCCAAGGAGCATAAATGCTATCAAGACAATTCAGCCTCGGAAGGACAAGAAACAACTCCAGTTGTTGATCGGCAAGATAAATTTCATCAGGCGATTCATAGCCAACCTCTCAGAAAAGATGGGGCCGTTCACACCACTGCTTCGGCTGAAAGCCGATCAAGCATTCACATGGGGAGCGAGCAACAAAAGACTTTGGACAACATCAAGGATTATCCGAGTTTCCCTCTAGTTCTAATGCCTCCACAAAAAAGGATATCGTTTAAGTTGTACCTATTAGCCGATGACAAGTCAATCGGCTCCGTTTTAATCCAAGAAGTTGAGGACAAAGAAAAGGCCATCTTCTATCTCAGCCGACGGTTACTAGACGCAGAAACAAGGTATTCGCTTGTGGAGAAGCTATGCCTATGCCTCTATTTTTCGTGTACAAAGTTAAGAAGTTATCTGCTATCCAATGAGTACACAATAATCTGCAAAGCCGACGTAGTTAAGTACATGCTATCGGCTCCAGTGTTGAAAGGAAGAATTGGGAAGTGGATTTTTGCGCTAACAGAGTTTGATTTGAGGTATCAGGCACCCAAGGCAGTCAAAGGACAAGCTATAGCCGATTTTATTGTGGAGCATAGAAATGACTCGATCGGCTCAGTGGAAATTATGCCTTGGACTTTGACATTTGACGGCTCGGTTTGCACCAACGGCTGCGGTATCAGCTTAGTCATTATTTCACCCAGGGGGCAAGTTTCGAATTTGCTTTCACTATCAACCCCCACGCAACAAACGACCAAGCCGAATATGAAGCTGTCCTTAAAGGATTACACCTGCTCAAGGAAGTTGAAGCCGACGCCATCGAAATAATGGGAGATTCATTGTTGGTCATCAGCCAATTATCAGGAGAATACAAATGCAAAAACGATGCGCTGATGGTCTATTATCAGCAATGCCGGGAATTAATGGATGGTTTTTGGCTAATTACTTTGAAACATATCCCCAGAGAGCAGAACACAGAAGCCAATGATTTAGCTCAAGGGGCATCGGGCTATCGGCCGATGTTGAAAGAGATCGACATAGAGGTTGCCGCCATTACAGCCGATGATTGGAGGTTTGAAGTTTACGACTATCTCAAAAACCCCTCTCAATCGGCTACAAGGAAATTACGATACAAGGCGTTAAGATATGTTTTGCTCGATGAAGATCGTACTATCGGACGATTGATGGTGTGCTACTCAAGTGCTTGGGAGCGATCAAGCCAAAGTGACCATCGGAGAAGTGCACGAAGGGATCTGTGGCATACATCAATGGCCCACAGAATGAAGTGGCTACTTCGTCGAGCAGAACATTTCTGGCCGACAATGCTGGAGGGTTGTTTCAAATATTACAAGGGATGACAGGATTGTCAGAAATTTGGCGCCATACAACGAGCACCAGCCGGCTATGAACCCAATTATTAAGCCTTGGTCGTTCAAAGGATGGGGCATCGATATGATCGGCCAGATCAATCCACCCTCAAGCAAAGGGCATAAATTTATTCTGGTGGCAACAGATTATTTCACAAAATGGGTGGAGGCAGTTCCTCTAAAGAAAGTGGATTCTAAGGACGCAATCGAGTTTGTCAAAGAACATATCATCTACCGATTTGGCATCCCACAAACTATAACAACAGACCAGGGATCTATCTTCGTATCGGATGAGTTTGTTCAGTTTGCCGACGGCATGGGGATCAATCTATTTAACTCTTCGTTGTACTACGCACAAGCCAACGGGCAAGCCGAAGCTTCAAATAAAAGTTTGATTAAATTGATTAAAAGAAAGATCTCTGAGCACCCCAAACAATGGCACAACCGATTAGCCAAATCACTGTGGGCGTATCGGATGGCATGTCATGGATCAATTCAAGTCCCTCCGTACAAACTGGTCTACGGGCATGAGGCGGTGCTACCATGGGAAAGCGTCGTCGGCTCAAGGCGCATTCAGCTACAGGATCGACTTACAGCCGATGATTATTATCACCTAATGGTAGACGAATCATAAGACTTAGTTTTATCCAGGATGAAGGCCTTGGAAAAAGTCACAAGGGATAAAGAACGAGTAGCCAGACATTATAATAAAAAAGTGGTGCCTAAGTCTTTCGAGGAAGGCGAACTCGTTTGGAAATTGATACTGCCGATCGGATCCAGGGATAACAAATTCGGCAAGTGGTCACCAAATTGGGAAGGGCCTTTCAAGATCCACAAATGCGTCTCTAAAGGAGCTTACATGCTAGAAGGGTTAGACGAAGAAGTATTCGGAAGGGCTCTTAATGGAAAATACCTGAAGAAATACTACCCAAGTGTATGAATCAACTCATGATTCGGCTCTGGTTGCTTAGCCAATTTATGACAGCCGGTGTCTTGTTTCAATAAGGCATCATCTTTAGGCATTTTTTATGCAACATTTTTCCCCTAAGTTTCCTACGGTCGACCAACGATTGGCCGATAGCGACGGCAATGAGGCACAAATGGCTTGGATTCACAATTTTATCGACATCGAAGCTATCAACAAAATTTGGGGGGCATATACATGCACGGCCGATTACAAAATTGGGTGTCAGGAAATTCTAAATTTTTTAAGCTTCGTAATCGGTAGTCAATATAAAAGCGTTTTAAGTGATTGGGATCAGCGGCCGTAATTCAAGTGTTAAGATCGACGGTCGCGGTGTGGTTTTGGAATCGGCAAACGCGACGTAACGCGAGCGTCTAGGGCCGATTTCGGCATAGGCAGTTTGGGATTAACAGTTGTACTAAGACAATGCATACGGCTGAGGCCGATTTCGGCATAGGCAGTTTGGGATTAACAGTTGTACTAAGACAATGCATACGGCTGAGGCCGATTTCATTCACAATCATGGTTTCAGAATCGGCAAACATAGTGCAACACGTGAGGACGAGACCGATTTCCGCACAACTAAGTTAGAATTGACTATCGTATCGAGCTATTACGTGGCCAGAGCCGATTTCGTTTACAAGCACAGTTGCAAAAGTCAAGATATATCAAACAAGCCAAAGGCGAAAGCGATTACAAGAGTTGGGCGATCGACCAAGTTCATTACAAACATTCGGTGAATATATTACATGAAGCGTGTCGATTTGAATGCTAAAATATTACAAAGTTCATTGCTTCAGGAAATTGGCTATAGCCGACTTGTCCGCTGATCTGGTCCACCTCCTCGATGGCCTTGACGTCGTCGGCCTCGGACCCGCCACCGGCCGAATGCCCTTCACCGAGTCCCGAGAGATGCGCCACAGCCGCCTTGATACTTTGACATTGAGCATCGATTTTGGCTGGCATGCTGGCCATGTACTCCTTGTGGACGTCGATCTCGTTCGTGACTTGAACGAGATCGGCCATCAGCTGGTCTTGGCATGAGAGGAGCTGCTCGAGCTTGGCCACCGGCTCAGTTTTCAGGTGGTCGAAGGTGGCCTTCTGGCTCTCGATGGCTTCCTTGGTCGGCGGAGGGTTGCCGACAGCATCTGGTTCTCGCGACGATTAGCTATTCACTGCCGTGCCCGCTCGTATTTGAGTTGGTGGGCTTCGAAGAAGGTGGCCGGCACGATGGCATCGGCTAGAGCTTCCGGCAGCTAGCATTGGATCTCCTTGAATCGTGCACGGATCGAGTCGTGTCGACTACCGGCGCATCCGGCGAAGCCTCCGGCCGGTTGCCAATGTCGGCTAGGCTGGCCCTCGGAGTCCTCGGCCGAGCGTCACCGGCGCCTCCTCGCCGATCTCGCCGGACTCCTCGAACTTCGACAAGTCGAAATTGAGGAGGTCGGCTATGTTGCAAAGAGAAAGATGATTAGAAAATGTTGAGTTGGCAGAGCCGATCATAAAATTCAGTCGGCTTACCTTGGGCACCGGGGTTGGAGTGACTGGCTCGGCTGGTTCGCCGCCTGCAGCCGTCGGGGCCTCATCATCGGCGCCGTTGCCACCACCCGCGGCAGTTACAACGTGCTCCACTGGACGCCTGGGGGCAGCCAGACGGAGATCGTGGGCTGCAAAAGAAAGGGTTAGCGGTCAAGTCGGCTAAGTTCTATAAATCAAGTTGCAAGGGGCGGTTACCGATGGTGCGTGACGCGGAGTGCGGCCGGCCAATTTCTTGACCTGAGAAGAATTGTTCGATCAGATGCAAGTGATATCATCATAAGGCCAAATTTGATGAGATGAGGGCTTACCGACCGATTTTTCGTCGGGGGACTTGGAACTGGCGGGACATCGGCTGGGCATTGACGATTCGTGGCTAGAGCTCTCGGGTTCGCCGCCGCTCCAATAGCCGCCGACATCTCCTCGCGGCGACGACATCAAGGAGGCTGCGCGACGCTCGGGTCCAAGGGGAAGGCTATCGGTGGCGCGGCCGGTTTCTTCTCCTTGACTTCTTGGGCGGCGCGGCCGATGGTCGTACGAGAGGCGCGACCCTTTTCTTGTGAGCGATCGGCTAGCGCACTTGCCCGCGCAGCGGGGGCGCCCGGCCCGGTGCTCCGCGGCCGATCGCCGACGGAGCAAGGCCGCCCTCATCCAGAACACCTAGACGGTATTCAATGGGGATCCCGGAGTCGCTCACCGTCGTCCGCTCCGTCTTGGTCTCCTGCAAGGGAGGGCAAGTCTTAATCGGCTACATCGGCCAATGATAAGGAAAGAAAGATCATTTGGAGTTTAAAGCTTACCGAGGGGATCTCTTCGGGCAGGAGCAGGTCGACGTAATAAGACGACCGCTGGTGGAAGATGTGTCGCTTGATTTTGTCCCACCATTGGTCGTAGGCTGCGCTTTTCTTGAGCGCTAGGATCATCTCGCCGATCTTGCCGAGGAGGACCGGCTATGTTCAGCAACCGATGCATTATCAGTTCTTGGCTCACCACTCCTATTAGTTCTCAATCTTGTCGGCATAATAGAAGCCGACGGGCAGTTGCCCAAGACCAAACTGCCTCGCAGCCGACGCCGGGTAGTAAAATTCATAACTTTTGGCCACAACTCTCTGCACTTTGGGTTGTCGGCTGAGTTGATGTCTTCCCAATGAAATCGGCGGCAACTCGAACGTGCCCGATCCCGGTAAAAGTACCGGGCGTGGTTCTCGCGTGACGGCCGTCGTACGGGCGACAAACCATTCGGCCACGGGTTGGCCGATTGCTTTGAGCCCGCATGAGCGCCGGCCGCTTCTCCATAGCTCATGCATCTGGTGGTGGTGATCTTGTTGCCGTTTTCGTCTTCGATCGGCTCCAATCTTGGGAAAGCGACCTCGGTCGAGAGAGGAGCGCCAGCTATTTTTGGGTCGCCGGCACCGGTCGGATCTGCAAGAACCACCGGGGCCGCCGGTGTTGACGGGGGTGTTGGCGGCTATCTTGCGGCGGCTGATGCGGCATTGGTACGGAGTAGCCAGGAGGTATTTCCCGGCGCGAGCTTGCTCCCATCGGCCGGAGTTCGGCTATGACACGCCAATTGGCGGTCGGCTGCGGCTCGATCCACGAACAAGAACTTCTCGAGCCACATCATAAGAAACGCGGCGTGTTCCCTGTGGTCGACCGATCCGTCCTTCATGTTTGAGCAGTGAAGCCGCTCCACCTGCCGATGGCTTTGGTTTTGAATTGGTGTTGCCCCTTTTGGTTCAGGTTTCCAGGGTTAGCCGACGCCAGGATGTCCAGTCCGGTCGTTATGTATACGTCGGCTAAGGTGATCGTCATCGGCCCTTGCCAGAATATGAAGGCATTGAAGCTGTCATTCCAAAAGTACGTCACAGCCGACATAAGCGGCTCATCTTTCTCCATGCTGGCAACGGACAGGGCCAAGCACTGGGCTATCCCGGTTTTCTCCCATTGAGCGTACTTGGCCGATCGCACCCTCTTATACCATTCAATCCAGGCTGCGTTTGTGGTTGGCCACGACTTGAAAGTCCCGTTCCAGTGGGCTAGGGATGGCTTATTGGTGTTGTAGGGGATTTTGTTGGTTTCGACTATGATGACATCGGCTGGGTCAGTGTTGCCGATGGGGCCGAGAAAGTACCTCTTTTCTTGGGTCAAACTTGGGATGACCACTTGATGTGATAGGTGCTACAGTTTGAAAGAGGAAAAAAATGCTAATCAAGAACGACTAAAGGCATGATGAATGCAACAATGCTAGGAGGCATGGCTGGAAAAGGAAATCTGAAGAAAAAGAGTTTTGAATCGGTGGGCATACCTCGGGGAACTCGACAGCGGCGGCGGCCGGTGCGGCGGCGGCGGACGGTGCGACGGAGGCACTCGATGCGGCGGCGGTGTTGGAAGCCATTGGAGTCGTCAGAGACGAAGACGGGTTCTGATTCGCGAGGAGCGCCGGGAGGTGACAAAGGACGCTGGTGAATTGCCGGAGATGAGAGAGGAGGAGAAAGGTTGTTTGCGAAGTGTTTTGAGTGCGCTTTGAAGGCGTGATTGTTTCGGTCGAGGCAAAGGGCTATTTAAAGGGCACTTGGGGCAGCCGAAGCGGTTTAGGTCAGAAAAGAGCGAGAATTTGAACAGGCAACAAATTCGTAACACTTCGTATCACGGACTTGGGGGGCATGTGTTAACACATAAATTTGGCAATTAAATCCCTTAGTCACGGCAAGGATGAAGCGAATCGGATCGGCTGGTCGACAGAGAAACAGAGGCCGCATCGGGCGAGAAGCGATCGGCTGCGAAGCCGATCGGCTAAGGTTGAATCGGACAAGAACGACCGATAGCCGATTCTAGTTTCAGAGAAGATAAAACCATTTTCGGTGCAGATGTTTGAAGATAAATAGAAGATTCGGTTATCAGTTTGTGCGTTAAAAGATATTGCCATCTATGGATAGAGTCCTGTAACGACGATTGTATCTATAAATTAGGAGTTTGTTTAGACTGTTTATTGTAATGCGGCGTGGGTCCTTCCGGGATATCGTCGTATTTTAAATAGTAGTTTAGATAGAGTCGAGTGCGTACGGATAATGTTATCTTGGGTATAAATAGGACCCGAGACCCCCTGTAATTCGATATTAATTCAATCAATCAAACAACCTTCGGCGCATCCTCAAACCTTTTCTTCAGACGAGCAATTGATTTGGCTACGGGCTACATCGTTTCGATCCCCAAATTCGAGGTAAATGCTTGTCATTAGTGGTATGTTACGCTTATTCTAGTGCTTCCATCGTAATGATACGTTAGATTCGAGAGGTTTATCTCTGCGCTATTTACCATATATCGTATATAAACTGGAGCAATGTTTAGATCTATCCTGCCATCGGCCAGTTCTATCAAGAACCCGCAGCTGGTAAGGCTAGATCTAAAGGTTTGGACTAGTTTATATGCGGTATCCACCGTCTCGAGAGGTATAAATCAGCTACAACGAGTCGGGTTGTTCTTTTTATACTTATCTTGCATCAACATTGAACTATTAAGTCGTTTTAGAACTTCCAATGATACATTGGTCGATTTATATGTTTAGAGACGTGTCGGGGTTTCAACCGGCATTATCTGCCCTGATGTATTTTTAGTATATTTATTACTAGATTTATGTTAGGATCGCCTCTTATATTAAGATCCCGTTCTTGTCGGACGTCATAAGCCGAAATCGGCCTGTTATCAACAGCCGACAGCCGATTTCCAAGGCTAAGCATATCGGTTCAAGAATGATATGTTTTCATAAGAATCATCGGAGTACTAGCCGATCCATAGTTAGCTTTCCGGTATCGGCTAGGTTATCAATACATATATTTATTATCCTTTACTGTATTTGGGTTAAGCGGCTGATGCTGTCTCGGAGTAGCCGATCCATTCTAGTCGCTTGGCTTAAATATATTTTAGGATAGCATATATATGCTCATGGATTCCCTCAGCCGATCCAGTGGGGATCTAACCTAACACTTAACGCACATCTCTTTGTTTTTCTTGTTGGTTAACAGATCAAAACCAAGCGACACGCCCGCACCTTGCACGAGACCGGAGAGAAGGACACGCTGGAGTTAAGCGGATCTCCCGAGCCGGCGCGTGAGAGAAATTTCTCGTCAACAAAGGGGTCCGTAGGAAAGCTGAGGCTCGATTCGTCGAGTCAGATTAATTCGTAACGTGTATCCATGGTACATGTTTCACGGTTGAATTCTGAGAAAAATGTTATGTCCTGTGTCATAGCATCAATGGAATATTAGTTATCCTAATATTATTACACAAGTTATGTACCCCTGTGAACTGCTGCACTTGTGAAGGTCAAACGCAAGCTTTAATAAGTTGCGATAATGAACACAGATACTATGATAGGTCCAATAATAGGGTGCATTACATGACACGATAATTTCAACTACATTACGAATAACTAAATAACAGTTTCAGTGCACTACGTCACAACACGTTACGAAGTCCTAATCTACACAATCATTTTTATAATAAACCGTAGATCCATTGATCAAACTCAATTTTCTACGGTCATGCCGATTAGTGAGGAAGGGCGAAGGGAAAAGAAAACACTAGAAAAAGTGAAAAGGAGAGAGATGAAGAGAAACATGAAGAGACATAGAGCCGAAGCTTGGTGCCATCCTCATTGGCGCCGATTTCGGCGTCATCTTTATAGGCGCCAGAAAGACGGGTCCACCTGTAAGGGCTCGGTGATGTAAGGATAGCGCCGATCTCGGCGCCATAGTTATTGGCGCGGAGCTCGGCGTCATCGTCGCTGGCGCCCAGCTGACGCCATACTAACTGGCGCCAAGCTCGGCGCCAATATACACGGCGCCGAGATCAGCGCCATGTCAGCCTCGGCGTCGACATGGCGCAAAGAACTCGGCGCCAATTGTATTGACGCCGAGTAGTACAACCTCGACACCATCATTATTGACGCCGAGCTTAATGTTCATTCCTGTAATGAAAACTGTCAGGGAGGTTTATTTGTGACAACCTTTAAAAAATATGCCAAAAAAATTCGGTCAGTTTGCAGTGCGATTCCTAACTGATCTTAAAAAGAAGAAGAAAAAAAAAACTCCTGATCCGACCCGATCTCTGGGCCGGAAAAAGGAGAGAAAAGGGGAGGACAGGGCGGGACGGCGGCCGGAACACGAAAAATCTCACTCACCTTGTGTTGTGAAGAGCTGAGATCAGGGGAGAGATCGGAGGCGGCCGTAGCGTGGCGGAGATGGATCCTGCTAGCATCAGCGCCAGCGCCGACCCGATGGCGGAGTACCCTCCGACGGCGGCTGCCGCTGAGGGCCGCGGCGCGCGGAGCAACGCGAGGGTGGCCGGCGTGCTCCGCGGGTTCCTCGCCGTGCAGCAGCGCCGCGCCGAGGCGTACTCCACGCTCCGAAGGTATGGTATATCTCGCTGCTTGCTGGGTCCGTGCACCTATGCAGTCCCGCTCCTAAAATCCTAGGATAGTATCAGGGGGGGATTTCTCACTTTAGGCTGGGGTTAGACCTCGTATTGCACATTCCTGTAGGCGATAATAGGCAGGATCTTGTGGGTTTAGCGATAAATTATACCACTACATATGTGGTTTGAAGTGATAAATTGCCTATGAAGGAACATAACATTTTGGGTATATATAGGTTGTTATACAAGAAAAGTTAAGCTATTGGAGATATTAGCAAAATGATAAAGCCTTTTTTCTGGAGCACTGAAATAATATCAGCCTTATGCAATGCTATATAATTGCTGAAATTATGACAACAGAACGAAAGGAATGTGCCGGTATTATTAAACTTATGTTTCAAGTGACATGTTGAACACAAAAATCAATATTACATTTAGAAAGATGTCACTGACTATCGTATTTCCTAACATCAACTAAATATTGTAGGTATGTTGGTTAACCTAGCTCATTTTTTGTACTGAGTTAAATCATAATGACATAATCTTGAAGTGTCACTTAAAAGTAGGACTCACAAGCATACGATCTTGAAGTGCTGAAAATCAATGCTCAAATCTAATTGTATTGCATACATGGTTTATTCTGGATACTGTGATGGAAATCTTTTATTTTAAACAGCATCATCATTTTTGAGAGTTGCGACCATGTTGTTTGTTCTCTCATTTTGAAATTTATGCAGGGGGTTTTCTGAATACATGGCTAATGGACGTGAATTAGCTTTTCAACAACTATGCGGGAGTGTTACGGGGGAGTTCAATGATTACTCAAAACAAGTTAGGCAGTTATCACCTGACCATCTTCTTTTATGATACAAAGTTCCATGTTAATATTGTTCCCTATAGGTTCTTGAAATGGTAGCCCTCCTCTCAACGCCTGAAATTTGTCGTGGTGATCTTGCCAACTTACTGAAGGATGTGCAGGCACATGAGAGAGAGAAATTGCATCTGGTAACCTGTCTTTGACTCCATTGTGTTGTTATGAAGTTTGACATAATTCAACCTTATGCTTTCTTTTAAACAGAAAATTGATTTCCTCTCAAAAACCAAAGTACTTGTTACCTACTCCCTCCGTCCCAAAATATAGCACCTTCTATCTATGTATCTGGACAAGGCTATATCCAGATATATAGCTAAAAATTGCTATATTTTGGGACTGAGGTAGTACTATATTCTGTGCATTTAACTGTGTCCTAAGTAAGCTACTATGTTGGGACGATTAATCACACAAAGAACTAAACTTTGTGTTTTCATGGTTTTGTTCTGACCCTTTTACAAATATCAACTCAACCTATTCCGTAGAACAAATTTAACATGCATCCTGATTCCTGAATTCAAAGTGCTGACTGGTTTGAAGTTATACTTATGCTCGATCAAATAAAGTAGTATATAAAATTGTGTACCTGATTTAGCAATAATAGTAATTGATATGCATTCAAAGGTTAAAGTCACATTGACTAATCTGTTTGTGCATGATAGCATCAATTGCAATATGATGGTGTATTCCTGCTTGAAAAATTACATTACTCTCTTACTGCTGTCCCCTAAAATATTTTGCACTTAGCCTGTTATGTTTACTTAGGGCGTATGAACTGCTTGTCTAGCAGCAATACCTTGATTTCATATTGAACTATTTTTTTGCTATTATTATTTTGTTTTCATCATCTTTTGTTTGAGAGGAAAAATGGAATTTCATTAATCAAGACATGACATTTTACCATCCTTTCTGGATCAACTGCTAAATAAAATTAAACTTAAAATAGTCCAGAAGCCTGACAAATGATTGTTCCTAGCTGTCGTGTCTAATCATGTTTTGGTCTCATCATCTGACGTGCAATTTATCTGTAGGTCTCAGTTTGGAAATTTCTCAATTCACTGAACAAAGTTTTCTTTTTTTTAATCTCTGATTATTTTAGACGGCAAGAATTCAGGTGTTGAAGAAAGCTGGTCGTCCTTCGGAACGCCTGGTGAACCATGCAGATTGCAGGTCAAGCAATTTGGCCCAACATGTATGTGTGCATGTCAAAGAGATAACCGAGGCTGCTGGCACGGAGGATGCAGAAGCAGATGCTGAGTACGATGGTGCTCTCAAGGAGGCCATACAGGGTGTTCAAGAGGCAGTGACCAGCATAAACGAGCACATGGAGGAGGTGCGCTATGAGATTGATGCCCTTGGGGCAGAAATAGTCGGTAATAACTTAACTGAAGTTGAAGAAGCTTTCCCTGGTACTCTATTGATAAAATAGAATAGTTGCCTAGGCGCTGAAGGCAGAGTGCAAACAAACATTTGGCGCAAATATTTTGGACTAACAAACAAGCAATTCATGTCCCTTTGGGAATTAAAAAAAAATAAGACGAACCGGAAGATTTGAGGCAGCATTGCTTTTAGTCTTTGTTATTCACTAGAATTCAGAGGAATGAGGTCGTTACGGGATCGAATAGAGGATGTTATCTGAAATTGTTGTGGATATTGTTATACTGAATACAGTATACTCATGCCAGTAGGATTTTGGAAGGCACAAGCTAACCTAAGCTTGATCATTTTCTCTGATGAGGTCTTGAGATTTGATATTTGAGAGACTTTTGGAGGTTGAGAAAGAACTTGTAATGCAGAGGATCTATAGGACCCGGCATTAGGGAGAACGGAGGCCATCCGATCAAGATCAGAAAAACCAGATTTTTGCGATATGGTAAATAACAGTATGCTACAGTATTTTCGCCACATGTTGCTACAGTATTTTTCGTCCTTGCTTGGGCTTATTAGTAGAACCTACAGTATTTAGTGCTTCTTTGGAACGTATAAATTTAAAATATAGCAACAAGAAAAATGGAGAATTAGAATTAACGTGCCCTAGCGAGAACTTGTCGTTCTTACCGGCTAGCTTGCCATGGATCTCAGCAACTCTGCTCTTGCATTGCAAGCGGCAGTACCGAATTTTTTGCTTTTTGGCCCAAATTTGCAAAGATTATCACAAAGAGGCTATTTGGCGGTTTGAATTCTAGAAAAGGACCCTAAGCTCGGCGCCAATAGTAATGGCGTCGAGCTTGAACTACTTGGCGCCAATACTATTGGCGTCGAGATATTTGCGCCACGTAGGCGCCGAGGCTGACGTGGCAAAGTCGGCATCATTTATCTTGGCGCCGAGGTCGACACCAGTAACGGTGGCGCCGAGGTCGGCGCCAGTAAGGAAGGCGTTGACCTCGGCGTCGAAGCTCTTGGCGCCGACCTCGGCGTCGAAGCTCTTGGCGCCGACCTCGGCGCCAACAGCCGTGGCGCCGAGCATGCTTACAGGTGGACCATCTTCTTCTTCTTTGTCCATACTTTCTGTTCTTCCATTTCTCTTCAGCTCTCTTCTATTCAACTCTCACCACTATTTCCTTCGTCTTTCCTCATGAATCGACATATTGGACTGTGGAAAATTGAGTTTGAGCTATCGTATTTATGTTGTTTAAGCAGTTGACACGGTGAGCAATTTTTTTAGTAATACAAGCATAACTCATCATATATTAATGATACAATACATGACATATGTTTCATAAGAATTATTGCACGTAATTAAACCGCGGAATGTATGCCATGCATACACGATACAAACTAATCGGACCCGACGAGTCGAGTCTTAGGTATCCTACGAATCCGTTCTAGGGCTTTCAGCTTGTCTTCAATTTTCTCTTTCCTTCTCGACGTTGTACTCTTTCTGTGTTTCACATTTAGTTACTTTTAGGCCGTTATATTGGGGAATGACATTGCCGATCCACCTAGTGAATCCACACCTCCTTTGAATGCCCTGGTAAAGAAACACATGTAATCAGTTAGAGAGCCAGTAGAGGGAAGACGTTAGCGGGATTGATAAAATGAAAGACGTACAACGAAGTCGTTGTCTAAGTTGGGGCAAATGAAATATCTCCGGCCATATGTTCGTGGTTTAAAGGAGGTAGTCATCTTGCAACGATCCCTACAACCGCACATGGGACGCTCCGACCATTTAGGGAAACCTAGTGGGTTGTTCCTCCAATCTAAGCTTGCTATTTCGACTCGACGTTCGTATTCCATCCATGCCTGAAGGAATTGTTCGGTCAACTCAGGTTACGTTACCGTCGGACCGATCGAAGCAGGTCTAACCGTATCGATCCACTGTTCGTATGGACACCGACGTACATCCTCCTGTATGTTCATTTGTGATGTTCGAGGTTAGAAAATGGAACAAGCAAATAGGTTAAACAAGAAAAAATGATACTCACGACAAAATCGTCATCCACAATCTCGGGACACGAAGCATCTTTGTCCTCTAGTTGCTTATCTTATGGATCTTACCACCTGGCAACGGAGACCACAATGGCATTCTGGACGTTCCCGCCATGTGGGTAGTGCTAGCTGATCCATAGGCCAATCCAAAGCTTCAGCACCAACTTGACGTTGGTACTCAGCCTTTCGCCGAAGGTAGTCTGACATTGTTTCGCTTAGTGGGTAGTACCGTGTTCCATCGGTTCGTGGGTTATCCATATCTATTCACTCAAGGAAGTTGCAGACCCGACGATATGCCTGCATTAAGTGTTAACATGATGTACGATAAAGTTAGCGTTTTGTGTGTGAATATTTTGTAGAAGAAAGCATTGCAGATAAGCCATACCCGATCACATACTTCTCCCACTTATCTGCACAACCTATTAGGGTCAGCCTCCTTAGGATGTTGGAAGGAGATACTACGTGAAGTACACCCTCAACTATGATGGAATCATCTCCAGAGCAATGTAGCTCCTCCCGAGCCCTTCCAAGCAACTCACTAAATGTTAGCTTCTTATCAAATATAACAGGCTCGCTTTGCATGTCAACAAAGTTGATATATCCATACCAATCTCTTGCCACGGTGCCTCCATGATATATGATCACTACGTTGTCCATCTAGTAGTTCAAAAAAATTACAAATATATTTCGTTCAGTCCAAAATAATTGCTATATAGTACTCAATTTGTTCAATCCACTATAGTTTTTAAAACATACAAACTTTCTACAAGAAACTCTAGCCTGTACGAAATTATCCAATTCTTTATGAGATCTACCTTCGCGTAAACTAATCCAATCGCGTAAACTAATCAAAATTATTACCATTAAAAGATACCATTTATTCAACAAAAAAGATAAAAAAATTTATAAATTACATGTTCAACATTTTACAATTCACAAAATGCACGTACATTGTATATTTATATTTTACCCACATTGCATATTGTAAAATTATGTACATTACACTTTTAATTTTTTTTCCTACACTGTATACTCTAAAATCACATACATTGCATTTCTAAATTTTACCTACTAGATACATTCCATATTTAAACTTTACCCACATTTCATATTCTAACTTACCATACATTGGATTTTCAAATTTTATCTACATTGCGTATTCTAAATTAAATGCATTGAATTTCTTCATTTGCACATTCTAAATTTTAATTTCATCTACATTGCATATTCAAAAATACGATGTTCAATCAATTAAAATTTTCAATTACTTACCTCACCGAGAAGGAAGTTGGCGCGGGTAGGAGCCGAGAAGGAAGTCGGCGCGGCGGAGGGTGCCCGGCTCAGGCGCGGCGTGGCGGTGGTACCGGCTGGTGGCGCCGGCGGTGGCGGCCTCTGGCGGCGCGGCAGTGCGAGGCGGGCGCGTGCAAGCCGGGAGAGGTTCCTCGGCGGCGCCGGCCACCGGGGTCGTCGGGCGGCGCGGCGGCGGTCACCGGGGTCGTCGGGCGGCGGCGCCAAGCCAAGGCGGCGGGGCGGTGTCGTGCGGGCGGGCGAGTGGCGGTTGTGTGACGGCGGGCGCGATTGGACCAAATGTCTTTGGAAGAGGAAGACGGGACCCACTGTAGCGAATCTCGGCGCCAACGGTAGTGGCGTCGAGCTCGGCGTCAAGATCGGTGGCGTCGAGGTCGGCGCCAAGATCTACGGCGCCGAGCTCGGCGCCACTACCGCTAGCGCGACTTTGCCACGTCGGCCTCGGGGCCTACGTGGCGCAAATATCTCGGCGCCAATAGTATTGGCGCCGAGTAATTCAAGCTCGACGCCATCACTATTGGCGCCGAGCTTAGGGTCCATTTCTAGAATTCAAACCGCCGGGGGCCTATTTGTGATAATCTTTGCAAATTTGGGGGCTAAAAAGCAAAAATTCGGGCGGCAGTGTGGCTGGAGCCCGAATTTTTTACTTTTTGGCTCTTTTTCAAAAAGATTATCACAAATGGAACCCCAAGCTCAACGCCATTGTTATTGGCGCCGAGCTTACACATCTCGGCGCCATAGATCTTGGCGCTGACCTATACTAAAATAAATAACTTACACAGTACATGACATTCTTTGACGTTCTTCACGTCACTAAGAGCTCGGCGCCAATATCAACGGCGCCAAGCTCGAGGTCCATTTTCCGAATTAAAACTATGAAGGGCCTATTTATGATAATCTTTCCAAAAAAGGATTAAAAAGTAAAAAAGTCGGGGCTGGAGCTAACGGCCCATGACGATTAGTACTAGTGCTGAGTGCTCCCATGCTTCGATCTAGCTTATCCCAACAAGATCGGAGGGAGACATGGAGGTTTACTGTACAGCACACACTGTCACTTTGTCATTCGCTGACACAGACAACCATACATGATTTTTTTGTCCCGGTTGCTGCAATGACATTAGGGTGGACATGAAGCTCGTGACTCGTTAGTTTGTTCGAATTGTGACAAACTTAGCTCGAATCGACTCATTTAAATTTTCTAACGAGTCGAGCTGGCTTTAAAGCTTGTTAGAGATAACGAGCTAGCTCGCAAGCTGCTCGCAAACCTTAACGAGTCAGAGCACGTGGGCTGTCTATTTAGGTTGTGGGCCTGTTGCATAGAATAGAAGGCCCAACAAGCAAAGCAACAACCCAACTCCTATAGTGAACCCTAGTGCCGCCGCACCCTGCATCGCGGCATCCCGATCTCTCTCGACTCCTCGTCTCATGCATCAATCTCCTTTCACGGTTTCATCGCAACCGTAGTTCGCAGTGCACCTGCGCCACACCGTCAACCGCTAGTGCGCCAGCGCCATCGTCGGCGTCGCCTCTCGCCACTTGCATTCGGTCGTCCTCAGCCACCCAAGGACCACCGACCGGCGCCTGCCCTAGCCATTGTCCTCCTGTGCCACTCGCCGGAGTCACCTTTGCCGCCCAGGTGCCCATCGACTAGCCGCGCCATGGCTCGTGGTTGTGGATCCCTTCCTTCTCTACCTGCTGCGTCTGCGATGGAGGAAGAACGAGAGGTGCAAGAGCAAGTGCCTTAGGTTGTAAGTGTGGAAGAATCCTAGACCTAGAGCAAAATGGGCAGGCGTGACGCCGACCTCGTCGAAAGCAGCGGCGGCGGCAACACGGAGCGTACGATCCGTACGGATCCCTGCAGGCAAGGTGGCCGCAGTGTGAAACTATTTGTAATTACAGTCTTTTGTTGAACTAGTTCAAAGTCAGTGGCAGACCCAAAAATTTTTAATAGCCTGGGCGAATCATGAACAAATACAAACATATCAATCACTAATAATCATGCATTGATATTTTACCACTAGATTCAATTTTAGTGCATTAGCAATATCAGAGAGCAAGCAGGCAGGTAGTAGTAGTCAGTACCAGAACAGGCAGTCAGTAGATTCAGCCCATAAAGTTGAAGCCCACATTTTCTAGCCCAGCTATTAGTAGGGATGGTGAGCCCAGGCAGTGACCCAGGATAGCCGGGCCTTGGGCCCGCCACTGCTCAAAGTTACTTGCAAGTTTGGAACCTAGTCAGTCTATCACCTTACCTATGTGGCTGCCTATGAGTGAATGTGGAGTGGTTTTGCTGACCTCACCTATGTGGCTGCCTGTGAGTGAATGTGGAGTGGTTTTGACTCGTGAGTTCTGACTTCTGAGTGTGTGAATATGTGATGTGATGAACTAGGGGTGGATACCGAGTCCGCTCGGCTCGGTCTGGCTCGGTAGCCAAATGAGCTGGCTCGGCTCGGCTCGTTATAGAAACGAGCCACTCGTGAGCCGGCTCGAGCCAGCTCGTTTGGCTCGCAAGCCATTCATTAGGATTGTGCCTTATTCTGCATTTTCATCAGGATTGTGACAACTGACAACATAATTCATCCTTTCATTGATCTCTGCATTTCTGTTTTGGCGCGAAGTGCAAACCTACGAGCAAACTTCCTTCAGAAACACAAACATCTATCAATCTATGCAAAGCTAGGCTACCCATTGATCTCTTATCAACAAACAACAAATAGTGAGAGCAACAAATGATTTCTCCTGTCCTGACGCGGCGAGGAAGGAAGGGAGCCGAGAGTGAGACAAGATGGGGCAGCACCGGCGCGCTCGTCGGCGGATGGGGCGGGGCGGCGCCGACGGATGGGGCGGCGGGGTGCGTGCGTGGGCGGTGGTTGGATTTCGGGGCGTGTGGGTGGGCGTTGGAGCCGTGGAGAGAAGCATATACCAAAGAGGAAAGAAAGTACTAGAAACTCCATGCGCCAGCAATTTTAGGGTTTCTAATTGGGACGGGCTTTTGTTGGGCTATCCGGCTATGGCTTGGCTCGTTCAGCTCGCGAGCCGGCTCGAGCCGGCTCATTATAGCTAACGAGCTAAAGTCTTGGCTCGGCTCGTTACCTTTTCCAAATGAGCCGAGCGAGCTAGCGAGCCACGAGTATTCTGCCCACCCCTATGATGAACTGATGATGTCTATGTGAGATCGCTCTGTGTATTTGATTTGCATACTCAAACCACCTATGTAACAATGTATCATACTATCATGCTTGTTGTCTTGTTGTTGCTGAGGCATGGGGGCAGTAACGACCAGGGTTTCCACCGCTCCCACGCGGTAGCGTGGTTTTCGCACGAAAACCACGATGAAGTGAACAGTGACATAATTTAAATTTGAACCAAATTTGTGCCGCGGTTTTCGCTCAAACCACGAGAAAACCACGTTACATACCATGGTTTTCATGACGGACGAGAGAGAAATTTATTTTTAAATTACTGATAAATATATTTTTATGATAAAATGATTTTTTTAATTTTTTTAAATTCACATAAAATTATTCAAACGAAACAGTATGGATACCGTATCGCACCCTCGCGATACGGTCGAAAACCGCGAAAACCACCATGGTTTTCGCAAAATCAAAAACCCTGGTAATGACAGTTGTTTGGATGGTTGGCTCACGAGCCTAATGAGCTAGCTGAAGCTCTCAAATGAGTCGAGCTGAGCTGGTTTCTAGCTCGTTAGGATAACGAGTCGAGCCGAGTCATCTCGTTATCCTAACGAGATATATCAAGCCGAGCGAAGCTGACTCGCTATCCATCCCTAAATGACACCCTTCAAGTGCAACTGCACACCACAATTAATGAGAAATTCATGCAAACCATTGAACAACTAGACAAGGACAAAATACTGTACCTAACTACCGGCAACACCATCCAAAAACACATGACATTTCTATTTCCATGGATTCCATTATTGTATGCCCTAAATACACAACAAATCAGCAATCTCCGTGGTACCAACCCACGACATAAACAGCAACATATATGCAGTCCCATATATGTTTTTTCTCTTTTTTTTTCTTTTTTTCTGCGAGGAAATCTTCAGAATCATTATAGATGACTTGTTTTGGTTAGGCACGAAAAATGTATATATTAAGTTAACTTGTCAGTTTTCTCCATCAACCTGAAAAAATATGCTACGCTCTAAAAAAATATTTTTTAGGCTTTTTTAAAAAAAGAGAGAAACTACTTCACCTATCGAAAGTACATCAATATATAGACCGCATGCGTGTGGTACAAAATATGTTACGCCCTCAAAAAGAAAATGTTTTTTAGGCCTTTTAGAAAAAAAAGGAGAGAAACTACTTCACCCACCTACAAGATACTAAAGTACATACCTTCCCCTCCTCCCCCTCCAATAAAAAAACAAAAGAACTTTCAATAATCCCCACGAAAAAATTCACATACATCAATACTTTGATGGTATGCGTGTTCTACAAATGATATCAGCCTTTGATACGTACCCCAATCAATCCAACCATTCACTCCAACAACCCTTTGATCCACACCATTCACCTACAAGTATCACATAGCATCGCGTATAACAGCTCTCATTACTCTCATTGTTAGCTCGAGACTGACAAAATTCATATGAACTGCACCATCTAAATTAAACATAACATATGTGCAGAACTATTACAACATACATTCATCGTACGTGTCTCTCATTGTTATAAGTCACGATCAAAATTTAAATTTTAAAACTTAATTTAAAATTATTTTTAGTTTTATCGTAATTTATATTTCAACATTATTTTTTAATTTAAACCATAAATAATATAAAAATAAAATTTTATTTTTAGTTACATTTATATTGTTCTACGGCTTATCAGTTATAGGCCAAACGATTGATTCTCTTTCTTTGAAACCTGCATCTGACATAAAATAAAACGTAGACATATTGGTTCTAAATACCATCCTGGTTCTAAATAGCTTATTAATTGCCCCTCCTTCCATGGCTTGGTTGGTTCCCATCCATGTACAATGCCCAACAGACGGGCAACCAGACGCATTACTTGTTTGACATTGTGGCGGAAACACGTCCCCTTCCATTGTGCCGTACACTGGTACACCATTATTAAAGCCTCTCTTGAAAGAAAAGAAAAGAAAAAGAAAAGGAAAAAGAAACATAAGAGTGCATTGCCCGCGTGGCCGGCGTGAGGGTTTAAACAACGAACCCCTCACAGCTCTGAGCTTCGTCGTCTTCGTCTCGACATAAAAAGGGAGGAAATCCTCGCGCTCGCTTCCTCCTCTCCCCCTTATCCCCTCTGCCTTCTTCAGTTCTTTCGCTCTAATTCTCTCTCTCCCATCCCGCCTCGCCGCGCCGCGCAATTCCCTCCGCCTCTCGCGGCCTCGCAGATCCGGCGACCGACCGACCGACCGACGATGAGCCACCGGCGAGTGGAGGCGGCGGCGTGCGACTCCTGGCGCCCCCCGCCGGCACCCCCGCGCGCGCTCGCCCTCCGCGCGGGCCGCGTGGGTGGGGGTGGCCCGGCGTTCGCGTCGCTCACCGCGCGGGAAGGGGGAGCGGAGGAGGCGGAGGTGGCGGAGAAGGGGAAGGGGAAGGGGAAGCAGACGACGATGCTGCCGCCGGCGGGGGTGCTGCTGCGGCACCCGCTGGCGATGCTGGCGCTGGTGCCCAACAGCGTCGCGCTCTTCGCGGCGGGGGCCGCCGCGGGGGCCGTCGCCAAGACGATCACCGCACCGCTCGACCGCGTCAAGCTCCTCATGCAGGTACGGCACACCCTCCCCTCCCCCACCCACCCTGGGTTTCTGATAGCTTGGTGCGTGTCTGTAACACACTGCATTTCTGCTCTTTTCCTTTGTAGACGCACAGCGTGCGGGTGGTGGGGGAGAGCACCAAGAAAGGGATCGGATTCCTCGAGGTAACGCTGATATCTACCTCTTCTCTTCAGTTTGTTACAAATTTTTGAGTGATAAGAGTGTAATTCTGTTGTTGCTATAGAATGGCTTTCTGTAGCCATGGAGCTGATCCAACCCTGTCTATTTTAGTAATGCTAATGCTATCATCTGCAATTTCATGACAACAATATGAATCTGTTGTTGCTATAAAATGCCTTCCATCTAGACATGGAGCTGATCCAACCCCGTCTATTTTAGTACCGTCATTTGCAATGCATGATAATTCCTTGAATTCATAAGTGCAGCTTCCAAATACATCAGGGATAAGTTAGAATGAACTGAGTTCTGTCTATGTGTGAGGTGTTGAACATCACAATGAGGTTTCATGAGGCACTCTTCTCTTTACTAAAAATATGCAGTATTCTGGTCTTGTGGTTGTATGTGAACTGATACGGAACAATGAAACTTTGGTTTACTAGAAAATAACATACATCTGAAAATTACGTTTTATAAATTTGAAAACTATTCTGCGAAACATATCATGAAAAAAGGCTTTAGTGAGGCATGGAGCATTTTTCTTTAAAAAAAGAACCAGTGAGGCATGAAACTGATGTGTTTCACCATTACCAATTCGTGGTTGCTATCTGAGGGAAAATCATAATTTGTTCCAATGTACTTTGTTGAAATGCTCTGTAAGGAAACACTATCTGACTGTGAAATTGATACCCTCATAAATTTATAATACACTGTAACATACTCGCTGTGTCCTGAATTCATGATGCTTCCTGTAATGTTCAGAAATGAGTGTAATAATGGTTTTAACAAATAGGCAGTGGCATGCCATTAAGTTTTACTTATGGCTTCATGATGTTTATTCGTTTAGATGTTTTTAATATGATATCAAATACTGCCATGCTGGTGCTTCATGCGTTGATGAGTTAGACACAATCACACAAAGTTCCGCCTGGTGTTCACATATGGTTTAACATGTTGTTTCTATGTGCGGGCTGACTTTCTTCTTAACATAGAAAATGGATGTTTATAATTTCTCTTGGATAGATGAACTTGCAATTTCCACTTTTGAACAGAGAGGAGAAGCATGGCTATCTTTTTCATAGATTTTACTTAGCATTACATATCTGGTACTTAACTAATCTGATACATCTACAATAATGCAGGCTATTGCAGAGATAGGGAAGGAAGAGGGCTTGAAGGGTTACTGGAAAGGCAATCTTCCACAGGTGCTTGATATTCCCCATCGTGCAGATTGTGGCTCATGCATGGTTTATATTATACTGTTGGTCCTGTGCTGACTTAGTTTCTTTGTAAACTACTTCAGGTTATTCGCATAGTTCCTTACAGTGCGGTGCAACTGTTTTCATATGAAGTTTACAAGGTGACAACGACAACTCTTTATCATCAGTCAATTACCTATTTTGGATTCCTGTCATTTCAATTTTCATGTACCTGCTTTGCATTCAGAAATTTTTCCGGAGAAAGGACGGAGATCTTACTGTGTTTGGGAGACTTGCTGCTGGTGCTTGCGCGGGCATGACATCTACACTTGTAATTTATTTATTTACTCCTAAGCAATTTTCCTTGTAGCTAGTTTGATTTTTTGTTTGTGTTCTGAGATCTGATCATTATGGAACTTCTATATATACTTGGCTACTTGCTGATAGGTAACTTACCCACTGGATGTTCTTCGGCTGAGGCTAGCAGTTCAATCTGGACATAGTACTATGTCTCAGGTAACTAGTTTTATAAGCTTGAGTTTTGTTTCTGGAAATTAATGTAACCTGATGACTTAACTTTTAGGTTGCTATGAACATGCTGAGAGACGAAGGGTTGGCCTCCTTCTATGGAGGCCTGGGTCCGTCTCTTATAGGAATTGCACCTTACATTGCTGTGAACTTCTGTGTTTTTGACTTGTGAGATTCTTTCTACCTCATCATCATACAAACGATATACAAAAGTTGGTCTCAAAAGTAGATATTCACCTCACCCTCTATTCTTTTCTGTATGTAAGAATGAAGAAATCTGTACCAGAGAAGTATAAGAGTAGACCAGAGACATCTCTGGCAACTGCTCTTCTTTCAGCAACATTTGCAACTTTGATGTGTTATCCTCTGGACACTGTTAGAAGGCAGATGCAAATGAAAGGATCACCCTACAACACGGTTTTGGATGCTATTCCAGGTTGCTGATTTATTTATAGTCCTTCCCACCTTTGATAAACATCATCTTTTACTTACTGCATAACATTCACTTCCATATGCCTGTTCCATATGCTCACTTGCATATGCCTGTTCTACATGCCTGTTCTACATGCTCACTTGCAGCTTGATCTTGTCCTTATGGGCTAAAATGAAGCATTTCTTAAATTTGTCTCTGCTGAATGCAGGCATTGTGGAACGTGATGGTCTAATTGGACTATACAGGGGTTTTGTTCCAAATGCATTAAAAAATCTACCAAATAGCAGGTGCCTTTTTTTCACCGTGGTGGTCAACTATATATTTAAATTTATGGTAACACTGATAGCTAATGATATGTACACTGGCACACAACTTCTCATTGCTCACAGTATTCTTCAATCCGTGCAGTATTAAACTGACTGCGTTCGATACTGTGAAGATGCTGATATCTACTGGGCAGAAGGAACTGGAGAAACTAATGCAAGAAAATCAGGAGAAAATGAGCTAAGGAAAAGTTGACCTCTTTGCATGCTGCATTTTGTTTGGTTTTCCCATTTCTTGGGGCCAATTCTAGGGTTTGAACCGCACATCTGTTCTGTTGCTTTGCTGGATATTGAGGCGGCATTAGAAGCGAACAAGGCAATAAATTCATTTCTTTAGTGGCAATATGGCTTTAGATAGCGTCAGCAGGAGCATTAACCCTACAAGATCTTATTTATTGGACTGCAAGTACTTGGTGATCTCATAAGTTCTTCAAAAAGATCAGGATTATACTATACAGATAGATATATGAGATGCTGTGGAGCACCCTGGTGACTGCAATGGCATCTTCCCTATACAGATTGGCATGGTCGCTGATTCTGATGCTGTGAATCCCAGTCCCAAGGCTTGATTCATGTTCTTCAGTTCGTCTCTTCGTCGCCTTTATATTTATAATAGTATGTTGTAGAAATATAGGAGATGAAATGAAAAGAGTGAACTAGAGTTTAGGGAGAGGAGAATGTATCTATTTTTCTTTTTGATATTTAGGAGAGCCTATGTATTTATTTTCCTACATTTCAAGGTGTGGGGAAGTGATGTTGGAGAATTGAACTATTTTCTCATGTGTTTAGTTATTGGTTGATTTAATTCTATCTCATGTGCAGGGTGAATGTTTTGTATTTCCAGCACGCACATGCCAAATTGTTTTATTTTGTGCTAGAGAACTCTTTACGTCCCAACGATGTGACCTTTTTGTGGCGAGAAACCTAATGATCTAATTCACAGGTGATCATTTTATTTTCCCTTTTAGGCAAGGGCAAGGGCAAAGGCACGAATGCACAATTCCACATGATTTGTAACAATATGTGTTTGATATTGTCTCCGTCCCATATAATATAAGGGATTATATCTTTCTATTAAAAACAAGAAAATAGTAAAATAACAAAACATGATACAAATGGTGATGGTTGAAAGAATAAAGTGGTACAAAAGATGGTAGTTGTGAGAATAAACGAAAGCTGATAGTTGAGAGTGAAGTGCTATCTCGGGATTACAAAATCCCTTATTTACTAATCTCCGTCCCAAACAGCAAGTCGTTTTAAGAATGATCGGATAAATTAACTCTAAATAAAAATGACTGTATTATCCTTATTTAATAGGTGCAGTTGTCATTTTAGATTACAAGATATATTAGGTAATTAATTAATAGCCACTAATAATCCGATTTACCGCGTGGTGCTAGTAGTAGCACAATTACACATGAAAAAAGTAATCATTAGAAGTGGATCAGAATTCAGGATGAAAACGGGTCAAATCTAGTTTAATTGAATAAATCTATCATAAATATATTATATTAATAGGTTATCCATCAATACCCAAATAAATTAGCTACGTTACTATTAGAAAAAAACTTTTATACATATGTGTAAAATTTGAATCCAAAATTTTTAAACCAGTGTTCATGTTATAAAAAATTATCAGATTTAGTTGAGTTTTGTTGGAATGGTTTATTGTATAAAGAAGCAACTTTGTATAAATTTTAAGTCATTTATACACGTAGGACCCACGATACATTAGTAAGACCTAAAATTCTAGTTAAATATGTGTAAAACTTTACCCAAATTTTGAAACTCATGTTCATACTATAAAAACTTGTTAAATTTAATTAAATTTTATAAAAATAATTTATTATATTGAGAAATAACTTTGTACAAATTTTTAATATATTTATACATGTAAAGTCATTTGGATCTAATGGTTATCCGTTTGATCCATTTATATTTTTTGAGCGATCGTAAAGGTTCATTGAAATAAATTTAGAAATAAATTTAATTGACTAACGATCAGCCCCAATATCTCAGTTCTCTGGTCAAGATGCTAGAACGATAAATATTTTATGGGACATTTGTTGAACGCTAGGATAACCAGCTTTCTGGGATGGGGGAGTATATTTTAAGATAATTTTAAGAACATAATCCTTGTATTATAAATACAGATATCTAAATTAATTTTGCTTACTCATGTGACAAGTTCACTGTCACACACGACATCACTCCAACATTTTGCAAGGCTGACCCACCCTGACCTCAAACATTTGAATTGTACACGACTTTATATGTGTACATCTTATATAATTTTCTTGCTTGGAAAAGATCTAGGTCGTTTGAATGAATTATGATTGCAAAACAGCACTACATAACTAAGGTAAGGTTTGTTTGACATACCTTTAGCTCCTAAATTTAATTTTAAGAGCTATATCTAAAGTGGTGTTTTAAAGCAGCATAAACCCAGCTCTGCATTTTACCTCGCTTCACTTTTTTATTAAGTGAAGCTGAAATTATTGACTAAGCTCTTCATAAGAGAGCTGAAGTTGTGTAAAACATACCCTTACATTAAAAAAACTCAGCCCCAACGTTTTGGGTACCAAGCCCAATCGAATTTTCCTATTGGTATCATGGCCAAGGGTTCCACCCTGACCTTAAACATTTGAATTTTACATGACTTTATACTATTTAAAAAAATTAAAATGAAACTTGGAGCAACGTCGGTATACATGGCCATATGGGTCGAGCCGCACCATGCCGGCCCAGGCACGACTGCACTGTTCACCGGCCCGGCACGGCACGACGCGGTAGGCGGTGGGCCGTGCAGGCATGGCCTATTGAGGCGTGTCGTGCCTGGACCACTGGCCGAGCCCGTGGACCGGCACGACACGACATGGTTACTGTACCATGCCGGCCTGGGCATGGCAAGACCCACGGGCCGGCACGGCACACGCGGGGAGAGGGGACGAATCGCGTTGCGACGCATGGCGGGGAAACGGTGTTCGGCTAGACGACGCCATTAACGGCTATTGCGCCGCGAATTAGGAAGCGCCACGCGTCCCCTAACGGCTAATAACGGCTAGTTTTTGAATTTGGTCGTTGGAGCTCAAAAAAATTCAAAAAATGTGAAATTTCATCCTATAACATAGGGCATCCATCCCAGTCATTTCTCCTCACCCCAAACATCTCATCTTGTGCTCTCAAGTGCTCTCTTGTGCTCTCAAGTGTTTGATTTTTTGATTTATACAAAATTTGCTTAAATTTTGTCTAAAATCAAAATTAGTTTCGAAGTTAAATAGTGCGATCGCAGAAAAGTATGTAAGTGATATTTATATTCATGTATTATTTGTATTTTTTGTGAAGTAAATAAATATTCTGAAATTTGTTTATTTTGTTTCAAAATTTCAAAATGGATCCGAACTATCCATATCAGTCGCCATCGTTCACGTTGGGTGATTTCGACCCGAATTACATGTCGGGGTCATTCCCAACTAGTGATGATGATGCCTTCGGATCAGCTCTAACTCCACCATTTGTGGAGGATGTACTGGTTCAAGCGGCGGTGACGGCGGCTTCAGAAAGATATTCCGACACTATGAGTAGTAGTGTTTCGATAAAAACTGGCTCGAAAAGATTGAGAACTTCCGGTGTTTGGCAACACTTCAATGAGGTGGTCGTGACCCATCCCAATTGTGAGGGGTGTCACCCCGGGTACCCCACGGACTAGAGTCAAGGTCCAACGAAGTCACACCGAGAGTCCTTGGGACGTGGTCAATGATCCGACCCCCTTTTTGCGGGGTCGGCCTTCTCGACCTTTCCCTGAAGTCCGACCTCGGCTCTACTCTCTCGACCCTAGCTCATCACCCGACCTCGACTATCTTCGGGACGAGACTTGGCGTGCAAGGAGGAAGAGAGAGGAGACAACCCGGCAGAGTTTGACACCACCTGACAACGTAGAGGAAGGATCCCAAGGCTAGAGGGAGCACAAGACGTCCACGGTGTATAAGTGTTGACGTGAAAAACACACACTGACCTGAGAGATCTGCTTAACTCTAGTGCATGTCTGTAATCTTGCTTTTGGGGTTCAAGGGCGTGCCAGATGATTTGATCCTGCAACCAACAAGAAACTAAAGAAAGAAAATAAGGTTAAATCCATAAACGATAGTCGATCGGGTAGAGGCCGATGACGTATCGTTCAATATTGAGCCGATGCAATATGCATGGGATCGACAAAGGAAAAATTAGATTTACTCGATCGACTGTATATATCAATAATATATAATCGAGATCTCAAAATATGTTTAAACCAAGTGACTGGGATAGATCAGCAGCGTACCGAGACAGTATAAATCACTTAAGTCTAAACTTACCTTAAGACAGAGATTATATGTATTTATAGCATAGCCGATGTGATAAATCTAACATTTATCGGCTAATACTTTGATACCACTTTATACTAAGATATCAATATAGATTAAATATATTAAACAAGAATCAATCAAGTGTTAAGATGACCTAATAGATCGATAACAAAATTAACATATTTTATCACAGTGAGATCTTAATATAAAGGGCAGATTTAGCATATCAAGTAAACATGTAGGAAACAGGATAGCTAAAACAGGTAAGATCGGTGGAAACCTCAATACTATCTCTAAGAGCAATCGTAGAACAAGATAGATCTTATGATTCTAGATAATACTTAATAGGTCGGACTTAACCGATTCTAGAGAAGAATAAGGTCTAAACAAGTCGATGAAAGCCTTTCAAGATGGTGGATACACTATATAATCTAGGTCAACGTTGATATCTAACCCTATCGACTGTTGTCTAATAAAGATGCTAGCTGATTAGGGTTAGACAGCAATATTGATCTAAATTATATAGCATATATGATAACTCGGCGATTTACGTAAACAGGATTAGAGTGTCATAAAGATGTAAGCACTAATCCCGAGAACGCAAGCCATCATAACAAGTTTTACCTCTTGTCAGAGATCGAATCCGATGTAGCCCAACTTGAAAGCAAGAACTCGTCGAAACAAATAAAAATAAAAGGGTGACGATGCACCAGAAGTGTTATTGAACTGATTGTTGTTTATTTACATGGTCTTGGGCTATATTTATACCCAAATATATAACACGTCCTTGTCGGACACGACTCATATCTCTATTACAACTCAAATATGGATAAATCCCTTAAGTGGACTCTTACCGGCTCAATCTACAAGGAAACTACTTAAAATAACCTATTTAATAGATACAATTACCCTTTTTACACTCTATCCACGTATGGCAATCCTCATAAAGCACATCAACTTGATCCGATAATGATTCCAACGTCATCTCACCAGAATCGGCTACATCGGCTATCCTTACCGGAATCGGCTACATCGGCTATCCTTGTCCGACTCGGTATCAGCCGATGAACACCTTAGCCGATTAGGTACCAGCCGACGCGTATTCCGTTTCTGAGAACCACGATGAACTCTAAATCTGCTTCGGCTTTAATTCCAAATCCGATGGTTGGATTACCAAATTTGGTCGTTAACAATAGGACCTAGTAGACCATTATGTACCTTTTTCAGATAGTGTTTTCACTCACCTTTTAGCATATTAGACTTAGCTTTTTTGGCCCCCAAGCTCATCTGTTCCTGCCCCCCTTGATCTATAAAAGGGAGGGCAGGGCGACGAGGCCAAGGAAGAAAGGGAGGCAACTCAATCCCGAACTTGCATTCTCACACCCTTGTAACCCTTGTTCATCATACACCCCAACAAAGAACACTGGACGTAGGCCTATTATCCTTCGGGAGGGCTAAACTAGTATAATTCTCTGCATCTTTGCTCTTTGACTCGTCCCAGGACTCGAGTCGACCATCAGATCCATCGGAGGACAGCATCTCTACCATTCTCTTTCACCTCCTTGGGGACCCCCCTTTGAGGATTGCCGACCCACCCGTCGACAGTTGGCGCGCCAGGTAGGGGCGCTGTTCTTCGTTTTCGGGCGATCTGATGGCGATCTTCTTTCTCACCGATTTCTATGCAGATACATATTCTTCCTTCATCTTTATCTTCAAAAGCAACTTCGATACTTGCTTTTATGTCGTTTGTTGCTTCTCGCCCCGCCGTCGGGCAGCCCTTGTGTATTCAACCCTCCGCGCATGTACTCATGACCAGCTCGAGATTCACGGCCCGACCCTTCTTGGTCCGGGTTCCTAGGAAGGAAGTTTTGTTGAGTAGACACTAGCTGCTTGGGTGCTCGGTGTTGTCTCCCGACCGTCAAGTAATGCTCTAGTGACCTGGTAACTTTTGTGCAAGAACTCATGACCAACTCTGAGATTCACGGCCCTGACCCTTCACAGTCCGGGTTCCCAGGATGGAAGGATATCGGATGAACTTGAGACAACTTGATGGTCCGGCAAATGTCCCCGAGTATCGGATCAATGCGTCCCAGCCCACAACAATGACTCGATCCCATGCCCTCCGGTCAAAGTTGGACTTTTTCCCTCCCGGAGTTGGACTTGGGTCGGGTTCCGAAGCGCGGTGGCTCGGTGTATTATCAAACTACTCGGGGAACTTGGTCTTCCGAGACCTTCAAACTCACCTATTACGCAAAGTGAACGACAACCACACTAAGGATCGGTCTGAAACCTGTTGGGGTACGGTCAGAGAATCCTCCCGGATGCTACGGGCTAAGATTGTTATCTAAAGCTCGGTTGTCGGGAACGATGCGAATAGGTGAAGCTATCTTTGCTTGTACGGGTCAAATTTTCTTTGGCGAAAAGTGTAGAATTCTTAATAATTTGTAGAAAGGACTTTAAGTTTCGACATTTACATAAATTGATTTTTCCTATTTAATAGGGACTATTACAGGGAGGCTCGTCTAAAAGTCTAGGAGGACGGCAATTTTATCGGCGATCGCCTCGACTTCGGCAAGGATACTGTCCACGTCGCTAGGCTGCACACTTGGTGGCCACCCCCTCATCGAGGTTGGGAATCCTAACCTCGGGGTACTGACGGCTTAGGATGCCGAGGGCCACCACTACACCAACCTTCGCGACGTCCTTCATAAAAACATCGAGGCGACGGGGGCCGTCCCGCATATGTTCAAGGAACTTTGCGTTGGACTCTCGGTCTGGCGGGAGGTCATGATCAACCTTGTTCAAGATTGCAAGGGCGCCGTCTGAGACTTCAGCCAATCGAGCTTCCGCCACCTCCAAGCGCTCCTTGATGTGCCCGATCTGCCGATGGGAGATCGATGCATGCTCTGCACAAGTCAAGGTCGAGAAGCGGGATAAGGACAAGCAAAAGAAGTCAATAAGGTGGAGGAGGATGACGGGAATAAAGCTTACCTTCCGCGGAAGCCTTGGCGGCCTTGGCCTCCTTCAGCTTTCTGGCAAGGTCGACCATCGATCTTTCTGTAGCGGAAAGCTCCTTCTCCACCCTGGCCTTCGTCGCCTCCACCTCGGCCTTGGCAGCCTCCGCCTTGGCCTTGGCTGTCTCAGCCTCGGCCTTGGTCGCTTTGGCCTCGGTCTTGGACCGAACCAGCCTCTCCCCCTTGGCCTTTGCCACCTTGAGGTCGGCTTGAGTTTTCTTCAGCCTTTCCTCTACCAAACCCCGAGTAGCTTCGACCGCCTTCGGAGCGTTGTTCGAGAGCCCGAGGAACTCTTGGGCGCTATCTGGCTCAGCCCAGAACACCTCGGCCTGCTTACTGGCCTCTTCGACGTCTGCAAAATGTCATGAGTCATTTCAGGGTCTAAGAGAAGGGAAGAAGGGCGGAAGAAGAAAGCTCAGGGCGACAAGCCTCCTCTAGCTTCCGTTCCAGCTCCTGCTCAGCCACTGAAGGTCGAGACGGTTGAGCGCCCTCTTGCAATGACAAAATGTCAGCATGGCTCCCGAGTTGCAGACGAGGAATTCTGAGTCATACCAAAAACAACTCCCGAATGTTGACGAAGAAGCGGTCGAGCTCCGGCAACCATGCGGACTGGGTCCTGGAGCCTTCCCGATCTCCAGCATGTTTCCGGGGGCTCCCAGGTCGGCAGCACCGCCAAGGTCGGGTTCCCCGATCCTGGAGCCGAGCTGCTCCTCGACACTTTCCATCGGTGGAGCCACGGTCCCTACGGCGAGTGGGTCGGACACCCTCGTCGCGGTCGGCTCAGTCCCGACGGCCTCCTCGTAACCACCAATAATTTGGGGGAATCGGTCCCAGCTGATGCTGGTCGATTCCTCTCCTTTCTCCGTCACCTGGCTGGTCGTGGCCTCGGCAGCTGTCCCTGCAGCCAGCTCGGTCATGCCTGTGGCGGCCTCCATAATCCATCCAGCGACCTCGGCCCGTGCCTCCTTGGCCGCCAGCTCAAACCTCAGCAGCCGCTTTGGTTGCTCGCTCGTCCTCGGCAGCTGCCTTGGCCGCCGGTGCAGCCATGTTTTCAGCCGCCACATCCTCAGCCCCGTCGGTGGTCTTTACCGATGGGTGTTCCTCCACCCAAGCGTCCGCGGGGGCCGCAGCCCCCGAGCTTGTGATCGGCGGGGCAGGGTCTGCCGCCCTCGCCTCGCTAGGAACAACAATCTTAGTTGCCCTCGAGGATGCCTCGGTGCGAGGCCCGGCGTCCCTGGCAGGCCTAGTCAAGAAAAAAAGGCCAATATTAAAAAAAGGGGGAATGAAGAAAGAGTTATGATGGATTCATGCTCTGCACTTACACGGTGAAGGTCTTGAATTTCATGCCGATACGCTTCGCCACCTTCTTCAGTGGTGAGGCGGGTTTCGGCCTCGGCATGTCCGAGTTGGACGAGTCGTCGCTCCACTCCTCCTCAGACGAGGAAAGCACTAGCTTTCGCTTGGTGCCCACCGACACCACCTCGCTGGATCCCAGGAATTGGGGCAAGAGACACGAACGCTTCCCGACCCTGTTAGTACCGACCCCTGGCAGGTGAGGTGTTGAGCAAAGAAAAAGCTTTCAAAACAAGGGAAAGAAGGTCGAGCTTACCGTGGGCCAGGGATTGTGTGCATTGAAGGGTGCCGGTCCCTCCTCGGTGAAGCCTGTCGAGCTTTGAAAGAAGCCCGACAATCGATGACGTACGCGCTCGATGGGGACCGTCTTCTCCCGAACTGGGTCGTGACCGCCCAAGTACTGGTACGCCGCGCGGTCCCTGCTCCTGCAAGGCTGGAAGTCGTGAAGGGCGAAGTTGAACGCCACCCGGGCGCCGGTCAGGCCCTGCTACTTCAGATCCTCAACCAAGGCGACGAGTTCATCGACTTGGTCTGATCGCAGGCGTGACAGGTGGATGTCTAGTTGGCATTGGGGGTCGGCTCTCGGTGGGTGTCGGCATCAAGTGCCGTCTCAAAGCTAGTATCGGCTTGGAGTCCTGCATCAGCCGATGGGGGTTTTCTGTTATCTAAATGTCAAGCAATCGGATTCTTGTTAGATTCGGTTCGAGATCAGGTCTTATCTAGAGGAAACCAAGTCTAGGAAGGATGCGACTTGTATTTATTAATTAGGAAGAGTTTGTTAGCTTTCTATTTTATCTTTAGGAAAGTATGTTATTGTCCAATAAGGACTCGGTTTGTTTCCTTTTATCTTTAGAAAAATTTGGATTGTAATCGTTAGGATCTCTGTTAGCCTACGGGTATAAATATGTAAGCCCAAGCTTCATGTAATCTATCCCCTCTCGATTAATATAATTCGGCGCATCACCATGTTTTTATCTTTTCTACTTTATTCATCATCTGGTGGACCTGACGCGGGGCTGCATCGGCTTCGATCTCCGGCGAAGGGGTAAGTCCAAGGTCCCGCTGGCTCAGGCAATCGTGTTGGCTACGTTGGCATCGTCCAAGGCTGCATCAGTACATTCGACCTCTTGGATTGCTTCGATTCGGTTAACATCTTTGCCTGATTATTTATCATATGTCTCTGTTGAATCTAATCCTAGTATCTCGATTTGGCTCTATCGGTTGTCTCTCGTTTTAGGGTTTTTGTTGATACTGGTTAAATCGTTATATTAGATTAGATTAGCTTAGGCATCCACCACCCTAAAAATCAGTCAAGGGCTTGATTGTCTAGATATTGTGTTTTTTTCATACTTAGTGCTGCATCAGTTCAGTTTGACCTACTAATTCATGATTAGAATCGTAATCTCTAGCCTGCCTGTTGACTACCAATAAAGGTTTCATCGGGGTTTCAGCCGATGAGTTATCTGGACGTCACATCGGCTATGCTATGAATACGTATAATCTGTCTTAAGGTTCGTTTAGACATAAGTGATTTATACTATCTCGGTACGCTACCGATCTATCCCAGTCACTTGGTCTAAACATATTTTGAGATCTAGATTATATGCTATTGATATCTATAGCCGATCCCATGGACGTTGCATCGGCTTGTAAAGGATTACATATGAGTTGGTTTTTAGCCGATGACAACAGAGTATTTATTATTCTCCAGCCAATGTGTGCTTAATATTCATATCAATATCTATGTTGTCATGTGATTGGTTTATGCTCTTTTATCATCGCGTTATCTTCGGTTGATCGCCTTTATATAGATGTTTGCTCAGCACACTACCGATGGATTAAAACCCTAACTGTATCGACTGGAATCGTGCTATCAGCCTATTAGCCAATCGGTTGTCTTGGCTACCAACTTATCGGCTGATGTGTTTTATGCTCTGCTGCTTTGTATATCTTGTTAGTGGCAGGATCAAACTGACTGGCACGCCCGCGCTTCATCAATTTTAGGACCTGCATTGGAGCTAAGCAGATCTCCCAGGCCAGCGTGTGTTTCAACGTCAGTGCATCTTTTGGCACCACAGTGGCGGTACGGAATTGGCGTCAACACATTTTTTGGCACGCCGAGTGGGACAATCGGTTATTTTTCGCATTCCACAATCCAGTAGGACTACAGATTGTTTTATACGGCTCGTGGAACCTACAATTGCAATAAGATGTCTGATAAAGAAGTCAAGGCCGAGTAAGAACAATCTCTCAAGCCGATGAATAAAGATAGAGAACTATCTACCCAGCCGATGGATGACAAGACACTTCAAGAGATGGTTGATAAAATTGTTCATCGTGCTGTGTTCGATCAATTTGGAGTTTTGACAAGTACATTATATGGTTTGATCGAAGAAATAGTTTCCAGGGTAATTGATGAGTGATTTCAACATCATCGGCAACGACAATATTGGCTCGGAGGGCAAGATGATCAGTATCAGTATAGAGGGCCACAACAAAAGTATCGGCCACAAGAAATTCAAAGGTATCAGTCTGAAGAAGATTGGGCCGATATAATTGTGAAAGTAATGGAGGAGCAGTTTGGAGTTAAGCCAAAAAATTGAACTTCTGTGTATTGGCTGCCATATCCTGAGTGGTTTGATAGGGTTTTACTTCTAAGCCGATACAAGGTTCCATACTTCTCCATGTTTTCAGGGCAGGATGATGTATCTAAAATGGAACATATTAGCCGATTTTTAGTCCAATGGGGAGAGGTATCGGCTGAAGAAGCTCTGAAAGTTAGACTTTTTTCATTGTCTTTGACTGGATCGGCCTTCACATGGTTTTCATCACTGCCACCAAATTCTATCAGAGGGTGGGCCGATCTTGAGAAGCAATTTCACTTGTACTTCTTTTCTGGGGTTGATGAGTTGAAGCTTGCAGATTTGCTATCAGTTGAACAACAAAAAGGGGAATCGGCTAAGGAATATATTCAAAGGTTTCGTAATGTCTGCAGTCGATGTTATAATTTGAATTTAAGTGATGAGCAGCTGGCAAAGCTCGCATTCCAAGGGTTATCAGTGCCATCAAAGTTAAATTTTTCTTCCATGAGTTTGACAGCCTTGCTCATCTACTATAGAAGGTATCGGTTTACGAGAGCTGATGTCAAGAAGAAGAGAAGAATCGGTTTTGGGGCGATCAAGGCAAGGATAATTTTGAAGCATGACTTCTCATACTCCAAAACTGGGAGGCATGTGTTAACGCCAGAATTTGGTAAGCCCCGAAGTCCCCATCGGCTAAGTGTTCATATCGGCTCAAAGCTAGTATCGGCTTGGAGTCCTGCATCAGCCGATGGGGGTTTTCTATTATCTGCATCTCCAGCAGTCGGATTCTTGTTAGATTTGGTTCAAGATCAGGTCTTATCCAGAGGAAACTGAGTCCAGGAAGGATGTGGCTTGTATCTATTAAATAAGAAGAGTTTGTTAGCTTTCTATTTTATCTTTAGAAAAGTGTGTTACTGTCCAATAAGAACTCGGTTTGTTTCCTTTTATCTTTAGAAAAGTTTGGATTGTAATCTGTTAGGATCTTTGTTAGCCTACGAGTATAAATATGTAAGCCCGAGGCTCATGTAATCTATCCCCTCTCGATCAATACAATTCGGTGCATTGCCACCCTTTTATCTTTTCTACTTTATTCATCATCCGACGGAACTTGGCACCTGACACGGGGCTCATCGGTTCCGATCTCCGGCGAAGAGGTATGTCCAAGGTCCTGCTGGCTCAAGCAATCGTGTTGGCTACGTTGGCGTCGTCCAAGGCTGCATCAGTACATTCGACCTCTTGGATTGCTTCGATTCGGTTAACATCTTTGCCTGATTATTTGTCATATGTCTCTATTGAATCTAATCCAAGTATCTTGATTTGGCTCTATTGACTGTCTCCCGTTTTAGGGTTTCTGTCGATACTGGTTAAATCGTTATATTAGATTAGATTAGCTTATGCATCCACCACCCTGAAAATCAGTCAAGGGCTTGATTGTCTAAATATTATGTTTCTTTTCATACTTAGTGTTGCATCAGTTCAGTTTGACCTACTAAGTCGTGATTAGAACCGTAATCTCTAGCATGCCTGTTGGCTGCCAATAAGGGTTTCATCGGAGTTTTAGTCGATGAGTTATCTGGACGTCACATCGGCTATGCTATGAATACGTATAATCTTTGTCTTAAGGTATGTTTAGATATAAGTGATTTATACTATCTCGGTACGCTACCGATCTATCCCAGTCACTTGGTCTAAACATATTTTGAGACCTAGATTATATGCTATTGATATCTACAGCCGATCCAATGGACGTTGCATCGGCTTGTAAGGGATTGCATATGAGTTGGTTTTTAGCCGATGACAACAGAGTATTCATTATTCTCCAGCCAATGTGTGCTTAATATTCATATCAATATCTATGTTATCATGTGATTTGTTTATGCTCTTTTATCATCGCGTTATCATCGACCGATCGTCTTTATATAGATGTTTGCTCAGCACACTACCGATGGATTAAAACCCTAACTGCACCGGCTGGAATCGCACTATCAACCTATTAGCCGATCGGCTGTATTGGCTACCAACTTATCGGCTGATGTGTTTTATGCTCTGCTGCTTTGTATATCTTGTTAGTGGCAGGATCAAACTGACTGGCACGTCCGCGCTTCATCAATTTGAGGACCTGCACTGGAGCTAAGCAGATCTCCCAGGCCAGCGTGTGTTTCGACGTCAGCACATCTTTTGGCACCACAACGGTGGTACGGATTTGGCGTCAACAGCGTGCCACCCCTTGTTCGAGGTTGTCGCGTCGACAGGGATGTAACCATCCGACATCCTGCCCAGAAACTAGATTTCGGTCCTGCCAACAACTCCGCCGCTTCCCGTCCGCCGCAGACAGAAATAGTGGCAGAAAAGATCGAAATGAGGGTCTATCCCAAGATAGGCCTTGCAGAGATGGATGAAGATAGAAATTTGGAGGATGGGGTTGGGGTTGAGATTGCAGAGCATGATACCATAGTGCTCGAGCAAGCCCCGGACGAAAGGGTGAGCCGGAACCCCGAAGCTGCAAAGGAGGAAAGCAGAGAAAACTACTAGCTCACCCGAGTCCGGGGTCGGGAACGTCTCTCCCCGCGCAGGGCGCCACAAGGAGATGCTCCGGTTAGGAAGGACGCCCAGCCGCTCCAGCTCCTCTATCATCGCCCTTCCGGCGCACGAGGGAGCGAAGGTTGAGCCAACCTCGACCTCATCTCTGCTCGCCGCTGGTGCCTTCCCCGCCTTCTTTGACACCTTCTTCGACACGATCTCCTTCAACCAAAATAGCCGGCGACCCTTACGGTAGCAGACTACGCATCGGCAGTGGGGATGGAGATTCCACAGATTGGAACGAGGTGGAGCCAGAGGGAGGTGTGGGCGCTTGAGGTTTTGAGGTCTCTGGGAATTTCTCCGACGAATGGAAAGCGTGAAGAAGAAGGGGAAGCCGGGCGGTGGCATAGCTTATAAAGGAGCAATGATGGGTCTAGCGGCACTAATTTCGAGAAATACGTGACGCCGTTAATGACGTGCGTGGAACATTTGAGGCGCCTCTATCCATCTATCTCCCTGGCAGGCCATGTCACCTAGGCACTAAATCCGAACCGTTCATCTTTCGAAGAGGGTAACAACGTCCTTAATGCCGTCGTTGCAACTTCCAAAGATATCGCTGACGGGTACCTCCCCCCTTGTTCCCATCTAAACTGTCAGCTTCGCCTGATGCTTCAGGATAAGTGGGGAAGTGGGAGCATGACTAGCCGTTGTATCACTCCGATTTTCGTGGTTCCTTGACAAGACATGGCGGACGCCCTGTTCAAATTGTCAGGAGAGGCCATGCGTGCGGAGCATACCTCGAGACAAAGTAACCGCCCGACGATAAGGTTCAAGAGACTTCCTCTTCGACTCCACTAACCGCTGCTGACCTTCAGGTCGAGGCTACACCGCCTCAGATGTGGGCTTCCGAGCTAGCCCCCGATCGGGGTCGGGACTACAATAAGCCTCTGGGTGGTAGACCCGACCACATCACCGACCTCCGCAGCCTCAGGGCAGTGGCTTCGCTGACTCGGATGTGGGCTTCTGAGCTAGCCTCCAGTCAGGGTCGGGACTACGATAAGCCTTCGGGCGGTAGACTCGACTACACCTCCGACCTCTAGCACCTCAGGGCTGTGGCTTCAATAACTTGGGCGAGGGCTTCCGAGCTAGCCCCAGCAGGGGTCGGGGCTACTTTGTACCTCCGGGCCGTGGCCCCGACTGCCTCGCTGACCACCACTGCCCTCGGGCAATGGTCCTTCCTACTCTGGGGTTGGCCTGTAGGCCGCCTTCCCCTTAGTCGAAGCAGGAGCTAACTTGCACCTCCGAGCGGAAGACCTGATGTTCTTAACAAATCTCATTGGACCTCAAGCAACACTCAAATCACAGGATGACTGAAAGACACTCTTGATGATTTGACCTTTGGCTCGGACATTTTGTCCGACCCTAGGCTCGGGGGCTACACCTGCCAGGTGCACCTAGGCGGTGCACCTGTGAAGTCTTTAGCCGCAAAAGTTTCAATAACCTGCTAGGAACTAACACTTCGAAAGAAAGCTTGACCCTAAGGCCGAATGTTCCATTCGCCCTTAGGCTCGAGGGTTACACACGGCAGTGCACCCGAGCGTGCACCGCCACGTCCTCGGCTCGATGCTTTGAGGATCCATCGAAGACGGTGACAAATAAGAGCTCTGATCCTAAGGATGGATGTTTCATTCCTCCTTAGGCTCGAGGGCTGCTGTGGGAGGTGTCACCCCAGGGTACCCCACGGACTAGAGTCAAGGTCCAACTGAAGTCAAACCAAGAGTCCTCGGGACGTGGTCGATGACCCGACCACCTTTTTGCGGGGTCGGCCTTCCTGACCTTTCCCCAAAGTCCGACCTTGGCCCTACTCTCTCGACCCCGGCTCATCACCCGACCTCGACTATCTTCGGGACAAGACTTGGCGCGCATGGAGGAAGCGGGAGGAGACAACCTGACAGAGTCTAACACCACCTGACAGCATAGAGGAAGGATCCCAAGGCTAGAGGGAGTACAAGACACTCATGGTGTATAGGACCTAGCAAACTATTATGTACCTTTTTAGATAGTGTTTGTACTCACCTTTTAGCATATTAGACATAGCTTTCTTGGCCCCCAAGCTCATCTGTTCCTGCCCCCTTGATCTATAAAAGGGAGGGCAAGGCGACGGGGCCAAGGAAGAAAGGGAGGCAACTCAATCCCGAGCTTGCATTCTCACACCCTTGTAACACTTGTTCATCATACACCCCTACAAAGAACACTGGACGTAGGCCTATTATCCTTCGAGAGGGCTGAACCAGTATAATTCTCTGTGACTTTGCTCTTTGGCTCGTCCCAGGACTCGAGTCGACCATCAAATCCATTGGAGGACAACATCTCTAGCATTCTCTTTCATCTCCTTGGGGACCCCCCTTTGAGGACTGCCGACCCACCCATCGACACCTATGGAAGGCAGGTAACAGTAGCTAGATGTAGAATGTGTAGGAATAATTTATCTGCAATCGCGTGGGTGCTCACATCGATGTCATTTGTCAAGCAATTGCGTGGTTAACTGCTTCTAACCCACAGGTTGCTGCATGGAAGAGGTTTTGCCATGCATCCGGTAAGAAAGCACGTAAGATTGCCACCGATGTGAAGCATCTATGGAATGCAACTTATTTAATGTTAAAAATTATTTTACCTTATAGTGATTTACTAACTGATTTTGTTCAGTCACGTAATGGCCCAAGAAATAGTGACGGTAGGCCAATACTGACTGAGCAAACCTAGAAAATTGTTGAAAAGTTTTACCAATTTCTTGAAACTTTTTATGACCGCACTCTTACTTTGTCGCAAATTTGTTATCAACTGTAAATTTAATTTTGCAAAATATTCTGGAAATTGCCACTTTATTCAAAGAATATGAAACTGATGATATTATTATGCAAGCTGTTTTTAACATGAAACAAAAATATTGAAAATATTAAAAAAATATACCTATGTTGTATGCTTTTGCTTTCATACTAGCTCCTAGGGGAAAATTAAGGGGATACTTCACTATTATATCACCCATTGGAGATACTGTAGGGGTATATTATACTCCCTTTTATAGTGAGGTTAAATCTAAATTATATGAAGTTTTTGAAAAGTATCAACAAGAGTTTCAGGGAGTTCATCAGCAAAGACCCCATCCTGCCCCTACAAAAGGTAAGGAAAAGATGTGGGGCAGAATTTGGGGTGGCTCATCTTCAAGCCATGGTGGTGACAGTTCATGTGGCAAGTGGAGACGCCTGTTGGCATGGTGCTGTCGAAGAGTTGTCCAGCTATTTGGACAGCGACGTCATCAGGCATGAAGCACAAGACTTCAACGTCCTCGGTTGGTGGAATGATCACAAGATGACATATCCCGTGCTTTCAAAACTAGCACGGGATGTGTTGACGGTGCCCGTGTCAACGGTGTCCTCTGAATCGTCCTTCAGTCTGTGCAGAAGAATCATCGAAGACAGGAGGACGAATCTGAGCAGCGACCACGTCGAAATGCTACTAAACGTTAAAGACTAGGAGCTAGCTATACAACATGCCCAATACACTACTGACAACCAAAAATTGGTCGCCCAGTTTGAGAACTTCTACTTAGATCCAGACCAATCCCAATAGCTTTAAACTTTATTATAAATAGTAGTGACCTTTGAGCTGTACTCTTTTCTTTATCATGGTTTCCTCAGATTCCCCTATGAGTTTTTATATGACAAAGTTTTTAACGAGGCAACATGTATCATTGTATCATATAATAATATAAACATCAATAAAGGTCATTACTATTTTTAACATATTCTTTTGTAATATTTTACTAAGCGTGAATGTTTTCTTTCAATATTTTCATGATGAGGAATATATCATTTTTTCCTTTTTTCATATTTTAAAAACGAGGAATATATCATTTTTTAACTTTTATTTTCAATTTTTATTTTTAGGACAAAGAATAGTGCAAGGCCCGTGGGCTCGGGGACGACCCGTGGCCCTTTGGCATGCCCTGTGGTGGTGGACCGAGCTGTGGCCGCCGACATCGCCCGACGCCGCCGCCGACGGGGGCTTCGCCATCGTCGACCGGTGCGGGGCAGGGGAGGCTGGAGGTAGGGTTGGATGGATCAAACGAACGGTCTGGATTTCGCAACCTCAACATTTTTGTGCTTTTATTCTTTTTATTTATATTTACTCTTTTATTTTTTGTTTTGTTTGGTCTTTCTTCTTGTCGGTGGAGTAGAGTGGAGTGGCAGTTCCGGCGGCAGCGCACGCGCCCTCTGCCTCCCGACGCTGGTGGGAGGCGGCCACCCTCGGAACCCCTCGGTGAGTCTATGCTCTCTCTGTCAGTCGACGGGATGGTCGACAGTCTTCCAAGGGGGCTACCCAAGAAGGTAAAAGAGAGTGATCGGAGCGTCTCACCATGGATCCGATGGTCGACTCGGGAATCAAACGAGCCAGAGACAAAAGAGTTTATATTGGTTCATCCCTCCCGAAGGATAATAGGTCTACGTCCAGTGTTCTTTGTTGGGGTGGTGTATGAACACGGATTACAGTGGAGAGAGTTCTTGGAAGTTCTAGCTATTGGATCTAACTACCCAAGGCTAGAGTTGAGAGAAGAGTTCTCAGGACGCGATCCCCCTGCCCGTTCAGCCTACCCTCCCTTTTATAGCTCAACGAGGGCAGTTACAAGAGGACTTGGGAGCCAAGAAAGCTAAGACTAAAGACTAAAAAACAAACACAAGCAATATCTGAAAAGTACATAAAGATCCCTCGGATCCTGCGGGCCATGGGTATCTCGTGCTCTATCCTGTCTTGGGATCCCTCCTTCGTAGGTACTACCTGCGCAGTCTTGTCGGGTGACGTCATCTTCGTAGGGTTGTCCCCTCCTTGCCTCCATCGTGAACCTTGCAAAGCAAGCCTTCCTTTCCGAGGAGGTCTGAGGTCGGGCCGATGAATTGAAGTTGAGAAGGAACACTGAAGTCAGACCTGGGGGGAGGTCGGGGCAGCTGACACCAAGAGGGGGTCGGGCTGCCGACCCCGTCCCGAGGACCCCCGGTCCGACTTCTGCTGACCTTAACTTTGCTTCGCAGGCTACCCCGGATAACACCCTCACACTCTCTTTCCTACATTTAGGAGAGCCTATGTATTTATATTCCTACTTTTCAAGGTGTGGGGAAGTGATGTTGGAGAATTGAACTATTTTCTCATGTGTTTAGTTATTGGTTGATTTAATTCTATCTCATGTGCAGGGTGAATGTTTTGTATTTCCAGCACGCACATGCCAAATTGCTTTATGTTGTGCTAGATTAGAGAACTCTTTACATCCCAACGATGTGACCTTTCTGTGGCGAGAAACCTAATGATCTAATTCACGGGTGATCACTTTATTTTCCCTTTTAGGCAAGGGCAAGAGCAAAGGCACGAATGCACAATTCCACATGATTTGTAACAATATGTGTTTGATATTGTCTCCGTCTTATATTATCTATATAATATAAGGGATTATATCTTTGTGGTTAAAAGACAAGAAAATAGTAAAATAACAAAACATAATACAAATGATGATGGTTGAAAGAATAAAGTAGTACAAATAGACGAAAGCTGATAGTTGAGAGTGAAGTACTATCTCGGGATTACAAAATCCTTTACTAATCTCCGTCTCAAAAAGCAAGTCGTCTCGTTTTATAAGGATGATCAGATAAATTAACTCTAAATAAAAATGACTGTATTATCCTTACTAGCACCCGTGCGTTGCAACGGGTAAAGTCGAGGCGCGACACGGATAGGGACGGCACAGAGGGGCCGCGGGAGCTCCGAGCAGCGATGGGAGGGAGGAGCGATCGCGTCTTGGCGCGCGCGAGATGGGGACGAGAGGAGGGGCGCGAGGACGGAGGAGCGAAGGCGGTCTTTTTTTCATCCAAGCCCTCCTTTTCTTTTCAGCATTGGGATTGCGGGTAGGGCTGACGAAATACTCGTGGCTCGCTAGCTCGTTCGGCTCGTGGATGGCTCGGCTCGGCTCGTTGAGAAATGCTAATGAGCTGCGCCAAGGGTTTAGCTCGTTAGCTATAATGAGCCAGCTCGAATCAGCTCGCAAGCTGCTCGTGAGCTCAACGAGCCAGATGCAATGTACAAAGTAGGGCCTAATGTTTTGCTTGTTTTGTTATTCTTTTGCTTGTTTTGTTGTTGATGTGACAATAAATCAATAATTTTTATAGTTTTATGATGGTCAATATGGATCTAATGCTTTAGATTATAATAGTAATAATATCTAATCTAGTTGCATCATTACATTTGCATGGATAATTATCGATGGACAAGTGTTATTACGTTAATTATGGACTTAATGTATTACTTTTTATTTTTTTCAATTGTATATTTGCATGTTTAATAGACTAAAAAATAAAATGTAATTTGTACATAAATTACACTTGTATTAAAGTGGCTCGCGAGCTAAACGAGCCGGCTCGGGAGCCGAGCCTCCGGCTCGGCTCTACCGAGCCGGCCGAACCGAGCCAAGCGAGAGCCGAGCCTCCTGGCTCGGCTCTCTACCGAGCCGAGCGAGCTGGTATCCACCCCTAACTGCGGTTTAATTTTGGAAAAAATCAAGGGGTTTTTGCAAAATAGCTAAGCAGAATAAAATTTTGATAGAAACACTACTTGCTTTATAGATAGCTAGCAAAATGTTCGTGCGTTGCAACGGGATGACGATGCGGGAGAGAAGCGAGTGGAGGACGAAGGTCCAAGCGGCGTCGCGGGAGCTCTGAGCGGCGACGGGAGGGAGGGGCGCAAGCGCAGCGTAGATGGGAGCAGAAAAGATGGACGTAGGAGGTCTTTTTTCATCCAAGCCCTCTCTTTCTTTTCAACGTTGGGACTGCAGGTTAATTTTATAAACAGTCAAGGGGTTTTCTGTAAAATAACACTTTTTTCTTCTTTAATTGGGTTTTTTTAAAATAGCCAGACGGACTGCGGGTTAATTTTGAAAAAACTCAAGGGGTTTTCTGCAAAATAGCCAGGCAAAACAAAATTTGGGTGAAAACACTACTTGCTTTATATATTATTATCCTTATTTAATAGTTGCAGTTGTCATTTTAGATCACAAGATATATTAGGTAATTAATTAATAGCCACTAATAATCCTATTTACAGCGTGGTGCTAGTAGTAGCACTATTGAAAAAGTAATAATTAGATTCAAGTGGATCAGAATTCACGATGGAAACGGGTGAAACCTTTTAGTGAGTTTCTTGATATATGGTTTTATGAGATAAATCCATTACGATTTCGATTTCATTATATTAATAGGTTATCTATGAAGACCTAAATGGATCAGCTACATTACAATTAAAAAAATTCTTATTACATATATGTAAACCTTGAACCCAAAATTTTTAAACTTGTGTTTACGTTATAAAACCTTATCAGATTTAGTTAAATTTTATAGAAATGGTTTATTATACAGCGAAGCAACTTTGTACAAAATTTAAGCCATCTATACACGCGGGACCCATGATACCAAAAATTCTAGTTAAATGTGTGTAAAACTTGAGTCCAAATTTTTAAACTCGTGTTCATTTTATAAAAACTTGTTGAATTCAGTTAAATTTTATAGAAATAATTTATTATATAGAGAAATAATTTTATACAAATTTTAATGATATTTATACATGTGAAGTCATTTTGGATTGAACCTTTTAAACTTAAGATCTAATGGTTTGATCCGTTTGATCAATTTATATTTTTTAGGCGATCATAAAGATTCATCGAAGCAAATTCCACCCTGACCTTAAACATTTGAATTTTACATGACTTTATACTATTTTAAAAAGAACTAAAATGAAACTTGGAACAACGTCGGTTACACGTAGAAGCTTCAAATGAGAAGCACCACTCTTTGCTGCACTCATCCCATGAGCACAACACTCTACCTAGACCACCACCACCACACACCCGGCTCACGTAGACCGCGTCCACCCACCGCGGCGTCCCCTCACCTCCCGGGTCGCTCGAAGCCTCGGGGGACGCCTCCCTCCGTAGCAACCACCGCTCATCCTCTCTTTTTCTTCGCCTCAACGAGGTGGGGAGAAGATGATCATGAGAGACACCACGACACGCGCCCGAGATCTCCAGCAAGGTAGGTACGCCAAACTCCCTCCCCTCTCCTCTCCGATCTCCGACGAGAGGCTGCCTCGGCAATGCTGGGAGGGATGCGCTGATGCTGGCGCTGGCGGGGTGATGCTGCTGCCAGGTCAGATCCGTAAAGTGGAGGCGTAGATCTGTGTAGCCGAGTTATGTAAAATTTTCATGGCATTGTGTTGGCTGATAAGATCTCGTTCGGTTCGATCTAGAATTTTTTTCCTCGAATAACCTGAGGTCTCTCTCCGCGCGCCCACACCACAGGGACAGCCAAGTGCCCAGCGACCCTGCCTAAGTGCCCAGCACGCCCCGAGAAAATGGTGATTCTAACATCATCAGAATTGGGTTTCACACTTATACCATCACGCAAAGTGGTTTCGCTCCTATACCACTCTCAAACCATGGCACACAGCTGAAATCTTAGGGTCCCTCTTTTTACTATTTTCTCTCTCAATTTTATTATAAATGGACAGATTTGCCCTGCCATCTAAATCCTAAATCGGACCACTTTAGGTCCCGATTCTAAATCGCCGCCGCCGTCCTCTCTCCAAATCGCACCCTCCCGCCCGCGCCGCCGCCCGCGCGCGCCGCCGCCGCCACGCCTCCCCCTCTCCTGCCCCGTCGCCGCCGTCGCCGTCCACGCCTCCTCCTCCTGCCCGCACCGCGCCGTCGCCGTCCACGCCTCCTCCCTCCCCGCCCGCCGCCCGACGCGCCCTGTCGCCGTCCACGCCTCCTCCTCCTCCGCCGCCATCCCCTCTCCCCAAATCCACCCTCCGCCGCCGCCGCCCGCGCCGCCCACCGCCGCCGTCGTCCGCTCCACCTCCTCCCCCCTGCCGCCGCCCGACGCGCTCGCCGCCGCCCGTCGCCGTCCACGCCTCCTCTCCTCCTGTCCACGCCTCCTCTCTCCCCCCGCCACCGTCCCCCTCTCCCCAAATCCACCGCCCCGCCGCCTCCGCCCGACGCCGTCCACGCCTCCCACTCCCCCCCGCTCGCTGAGTCCCTCTCCCCAACCCCACCGCCTTGCATCCCGCTGCCTCCCTCCCTCCTCCTGTCAATTCTAAGGACAAATGTGTCCATTCATCTATTAAAAAGGGCTACATAATTTAACAAGTTACAGAATGTGCATTTCAACTGTGTGCCATGATTTGAAAGTGATATAAGAGCAAAACCATTTCGAGCGATGGTATAAGTGCACCCCGTAACCGGTACCCCGCCTGCACCGTCCTCGTGACGCACTGCACCCCGTAACCCTAACCGAAGCCGCGGAGGAGCCGCCGCCGCTCGCCCCTCCCTCGCGCCGGAGCCGCTCGCCGCCCGCCCCTCGCGCCCGTGGCCGCTTGTCGCGCCGGAGCGGTCGCCGCTCACCCCTCATGCCCGTGGCCGCTCGCCCGTCGCGCCGTTGCCGCTCGCCCCTTTCGTCGGAGCCGCTCGCCGCTCGCCGCTCGCGCCGTCGGCGGTCGCCCCTCGCTCACCTCTCTGCCCTTGCGTCACGCCGTCGCCCCTCGGCCCTCGCTCGCCGCTCGCCGGCCTCACCCGCCGACGCCACTCAGGCTCTCCTCCTCGGGCCGATTAGTGCATTCCAAGACACAAATAACAGGGGTGAGTTCCCACTAGGAGATTTGTTTGATTTGTTTGATTGTTTGATGATCTCATATGTAGATTTGCCTTATTGAGTTGTAGAGAAGCACCATCAAATTCAAAACTGTGCCAGAGTCTTGCTATAATTAATTCAAAGCTTTCAGGCAGGTTTACCATTTTGCGAATTTTTATGAATTGTCATTTCATCTACTTTTCAGTTCTGTTGGTAGTTGAGAATGTTGGCTCTTTTAACATTCCCTTAATTCCTACATTTGGATCTGCAAGGATCAATTTAATTAGCAATTGTCATGGTCTTAGCATAAGAAGTGAAATATACTTGAGAGTTGAAACATCTTATGAATGGAGCAGGCCATGTCCTGGTCTTTGCACTATACAATGTTTTTTTTTGGCTAAAACAGTAGCTGCACTATACAATGTTCTAGTTCATATTCTAGTTCATTTGTAACTCGGGTAATTCGTGTTACCCGAGACCCAGACCCGAAATAATGGGTACCCGCAATTTCGGGTAATAAGGTGATTGGGTAATATTTCGGGTATCATTTTTGAAAACCCGAAATTCTAAAATTCCGAACTACCGACCCGAAAATTCGGGTAAACCCGAATGCCCAGTACTATTGTGAGGGTTGCAGTGGAAATTGATTTGTTTCCAACATTTCTTTTTAGAACAGTAGTGGACGTTGTCGAAGTAGACTTTACTCTGAATTCTGAACTAGTAGCACTGTACTACTTGTAGCATTGTATTACGTAGCACTACACTATTGTTTGCTATGGATGTGAACCAGTTGACCATATACTGGAGTAGGTAGCCATTTCCAAGATTGAATTCCATGCACTAAGAAATGTTTATATTTTAATTATTTTATACGGTGTTAAATTAGTCATAAACATAGAGTCAAGAGAAAATAAATAGAGGCTGAGAAATGAGGGTTGTTGCTAGAGCTAAATGTATTTTTTTTGGCCTAGATAATTTGAGGCAGCCCCCGTTTGCCTTTTAGAGACTCTTAAATATAAATAGGGGTTATTGCTGACGATGCTGACAAAGCAATGCAGTGGTGATTTGGGCTACTTATTAAAGGCGGTCGCCTTGTGATTCGTTCGTGCAACCACCCTCACTCTCACGGCCTCACCACCGCGGCTCAGGACGGACGACGATGGGCAACGCCGTCGGCACGGCGACGAACGGCGTCGCCACATTGTCGGCAACGCCTTGTTCGCGCCATTCCGATCCCTCTTCGACGTCTCCTGCGAGTAAGTAAGCACTTGAATTTTTACCGAAATTAATCTAGATTCAGTGTTCTTTTCTTTCTATGAGAAAAAAAACATGTTCTGAGAAATCAAATGACACCCATCCGATCATAGAATAATCTGTGTAAATGCTGTTCGAATTGCTCGCTGATTTTTTTGTTTGTTTGATCGTGTAGTGGCGTTTGCTCGGGGACGTGGGACGCGTTCTGCTTCATCGACCACCTCTGCGCCCTCAGCCTGGGCAAACTCATCCTGTTCCTTGTCCTCTCCTACGTCAGTAAGTTGCAGCGGCTACTACTAGCGTTTTTTCTTTGAATTCATTCAAATTTCAAAGAGGGGAGAAAAATCTCATCTTAATTAATTTGTTCTAGCTAGCTACAAGCGTCTTTGATCTATCGGTGATTTGATTCGAATATCCGATCCCAACTCGATATGATCATGCGGTGTTGTTCGTGATGTGGAAGCTCGCGGCAAGTGCGTGCTCAAGAGCGCACGCAAGACGGCCATGGCGGCTGCTCTGTTGCGCCACGCGATGGTGGCCGCGCCGTGCTACCTCTGGCGCATGCTGCGGAGCACCAGGCGCGTGCGCCGCCGTCGTCGCCGCCACGATGACGACTTGGAGGAGGGAGGAGGATGGGGTGGTTCGTCATCGGGCTTCGGCTGGAGCTCCAGTGAGGAGGAGTCCTCCACCGGAGGTGGGGAGTATGATGGCCACCGTCGCCACGGGAGGAGCGGCGGTGTAGGGTCAGGCTGCGGAAATGGGGAGGAGGAAGCAAGACCGGATGCGGCGGTCTCTGCGGCTGAGGCCGACGAGCTTCAAGGAGAAGGCGGTGGCCACGACGAGAAGGAGCAGCCATGGCCATGGGGAGAGCGGCGGCGGAGGTCGGCGTCTCGGCGTGTCGGGTCATCGAGGAGGATGTGATCAAGGTGTTCGTCTCATCGCCGCCGCCGCCGAGTTCCCATGGCGCGTGCGGGGATCTGATGGTTTAAATATGTTCCTTTCTCAAATATTCGTATTGCATGTCCAACTTAGATATTCCATCTGAATCACACTGTGTCTCTATTATTCGGGGAAAATCTGTAGTTCAAACCACATATATGATGTAAACCGCTAAATCTATAGTGCAAGGCCTCTGCTCGCCACCCATACGCACGCCCGGCTGGCGTCGTCCTCCTGCCATCCGGCCGCACGCCATCACCATCGGCCCATGCTGCCCTATCTGCTGATAGAGGAGGAGATGTACTGGTAGAGGAGGAGATTTTGATTGTGTGGTACAGAAGGAGAAGGACAAGTACTGGTAGAGCACGCCAGCTAGTGAACTACTGCCCACCCCACGCTGCCCCATTGGCCCGTCGATTTTTCTGGAGGACAAGTACTAGTAGAGGAGGAGCTTGAAGAAGTTGAAGAAGAGAGAGGAGTACTGGTGGTACAAGAGTATAGTAGAGTAGAGGGGAGTGGATTCTAATCCCTCGAAGGAGGGATATTCCATCGTGTACTTTTTTCTTTCAAATTTGATATAGATAGTTGTAAAAAACTCTGAAAAAATAACAATGTAGAGTATAGTGATATCTATCGGTTCATCAAAAATTAAGTTCAAAATTGACCTATACATCGAGAAAAAAGACAAGTTAACCTATACGAGGGTCCGGCATGATGCCGCGGAGGAGGAAGCCCGCGAGGAGGATCGGGAGGAGGATGTGGGCCTTGTGGTGGTGGACCGGGCCACGGTCGCGGACACCGCCCGCTGCCGCCGACGTCGGGGGCTTCGCCATCGCCGGCCGGTGTGGGGCGGGGAGGGTGGCGGTGGGGTTGGATGGATCAAACGAACGGCTTGGATTTCGCAACCCAACATTTTAGCGCTTTTATTCTTTTTATTTATATTTATATTTACTCTTTTATTTTTGTTTTGTTTGGTCTTTCCGCTTGTCGTTGGAGTGGTGTGGCAGTTTTGGCGGCGGCACGCGCGCCCTCTGCCTCTAACGCCGGCGGGAGGCGGCCACCCTCAGAACCCTGCGGTGAGTCCTCGCTGCTCTCTCTCTCTCTCTCTCTCTCTCTCTCTCTCTCTCTCCCACAAACCGCAAGATTTCCCGACCGGTCACCGACTTGCCGTGACTCTCCATCGGGTTGGCGCTCCAGCAAACTCGGCCGGGATGGTGGGGGAAGTGGGGTCTCTGCCCATCGCGGAATTCCGGGAAGCTGCCGCTGTCCTGCCTTTCCTTCGTTGTTCGTTCCGGGCCCGCGACTCTCGAAGCCACCGCCTCATCCACAGGGGGCAGGGGTTTATCCTACCTTCAAGCCATTAGTACACTTTTCCCCTTCCTATTTTCTCCGCCGCAACTCTCCTCCGGCTCGTGTGGCTGACTATACTGGATAGTGGAGTGTTAACGGTGACCTGCTTGCACAAGTTTAGTTTCGTGAATTTTCTTCCAACACCAACGTAACGGTTTGGTAGCATCACATTGGATTTCTGTGCAGTATTATGGTCTGGATGATATCATGATAAAAATTGATAGTGAATTACCTTTTCATGATATGTTGAAAGTACATTCTGCATTTTTTTTACTGGGAATTACTGTTTGAAACTGAACAGGGATGTCGGCAAGCTGGAAAACATTGGTTCCCTGTCCTACGACTATGAGTGTCATTCTTCCATTGATCGAAGGTACTGAGTATTATGCACCTTACGCTTTTAAAAGAACTATATAAGTTTCTACTTTACTTTTGAAATGTATGGACTGTTTGTGCGACCTAGCTTGCCTCCAAACTAGAGTTTCCTGTTAGAACTGTCTGAAGGCCAACTTCCAAATTGAAGTGGGTGGGGGAAATTGAAGGCTTTCTGGTGTGTAAATAGCCTAGTGCAACGTGAGGTTAAGTTCTGCTGAAGATAAAAATCCAATTGACTGAAGAAACATATGAATGGAAGTATTTCTTGAAGTATACATTGCATATTGGTATTCTGAAAAACTTTATGCAAGAGCCATTTCTTGTTTGATAATTCAGAAAAAATATATGTTTGATACACACCACAAAATCCTAATTTCCACAGATACAGTTTTCCTTTTCTACACTTACTTTCATTTTGTTAACACACATGTTTGTGTTTGTGTCAATCTGAAGTTTGACATTAGTTACTGTTAGCCAATGATAGTTATTGGTTCTGGCAGTTCTTTATAATTTTCATTTCCTTCTGCAGTGTTATTGGCGGTTACTTTCATGCAGTGGCCAGTCACTGCTATCCTTGTTGTTCCAAATTCGAATTGTTTTACCTTCAACAACGATAGTCTCCTTGTCGATTTTGTATCCTTGTTCCTTTTGTTGTGATATTCACTTAAATATTTGTAATAACATCAAACTTTTGAATTGTTGTCTCCTAAGCTGCCGCCAGACAGATCTAATCGGGAAGAACTTTGAATATAATGAAAAGGTGATTACCAGAAGTTCATTATAAGATGCTGAAGAATCTTCCAGTCTACTTACACTAAAATTCAGTTATGGGCTTAGGGCAAGTGCATCCAGATATAAGCTCATGTTACACTATCATTATGTCAGGGCTCAGTACCTTCTGATTTGGTTGTCCAGTTCTGCAAAGATGTGCAGAGAAGATCTCAAGCGGTAATGACATCATGAAATGCCATTTATAATGGGAAAATCCATCTCATTGTATACTTTAAAAGGCAAATATCATATAAAAATGAGAATCTGGTGAAAAAAAATACTTGTCATCAAACTTAGATGTCTCTAAATATTCTAAAAAAATACAACAATCATTCATAGTGTACCAAAATATTATTTGCAGAAGAATCGCTCATTATACAACTATATATTGGTAAAAAAAAAAGAGCGCCAATTACTCATTATCCATCAGCTTATCTATCCTATTTAGTTTCACCCTGTTATATGCAAACTACTGTATTTAAATATGTTTATTTTCCATACTGCTGACATATGTTTCTAGCTTCTGGTCGTTCTAATTTATTATTTTGATATACACGGTCAGTATTATCAATTTGTCATAAAATCTTTTTGTCTTGATCATTATTGAATAAGGCAGTGCGTTTGCTCACCTGTTTCAGGGATAAATGGACTTTGGACGTTTTATCAGTTCTCACTCTTTTCTAACTGGTTCACAAACTATTTTTTCCTGACCTTGAATGCGAAGATGACCCAAGTTTCTGGTTCTTGTGGCTGCATATAAACCCAATTGTTGGATTATGTTTGGCTGCATATAACAAGTTTCTGATTCTTGAGGGGAGTACTAACTAAAAATGATAACTTTGTAGGCAAACAAGGATGCATCTGTAGTATATCTTATGATGAACTGATGTGCAGGTAACCATGAAAGTTTACTTTATTGGCATTTTGGGTGAAGTTTTCTTTCCGATAATTGATGAAGTAGTTGTGGATTTTACCCAGTGCCTAGACTAATTTTCCTTTTTAGTTTCTTGTTAATGCATCCCGTCCCTATTTTATGTTTGATGTACTAACTGCCAGGCTCTCCCTTGCTGTTTTCATAAAAATTGTAAAGGGGATGTTTTCATTTGGATAGAACTATTATTGTGAAAGTAGTAACTGGATTCCGAAAATTTTGTGTTCGCTAGTAAACAAAGTAATTGAACCAAGACTACTATTGAGTCTAGGTCTTCTTATCCAAGTTATTCCCATGTTGTTAACATGCCCATGATAATATCTTGTGAAACAAAAAACAATATTATGTTTAACTTATTTTGAAGTGGTTTAGCTCAAACTTTTTTAGACACAAGGAGAGGAATGGATGGACAAGGATATAAATTTCTTTGAACAGAATGATGCCAAACTTTGTGGAGAATATGATTGATACAAATATGATTCTCTAAAATCAAAGAAAATAAAATTTGAACATTGTTTTGTTTTGTTTTGTTTTCAAAGTGTTGAGAAACATTTTACCAGAACTACCTGCTCATTGCCACAACAAAGCAATTGACGAGTAAATACCGCGATACCTATTTGTGATCAGGTTGGTGGACCAAGCTACATGAGATCAGATGATCATGGCGGAAACCATGCGAGCCAAGCATTATGGGAACGCGTGCCTGCAGCAACCTCACAGGAAGCAGCAGATGTTACCAAATATAGGAGATACGGGTCGATGTGAAGTGAAGGATGCTTGGTTTTGAGGATATTGCTTTTTGTAAGTTTGTATTCTGTAATCGGTTCTTCATCAGCAGTTGAGTTTCCGCAGCATTGCTTATCATCTCTTCAGTTTAGATACTGTTGTGAATTATGGGCATGGCACCGTTGTCATCGGCATCCGATTGACGTATGTGCATGCTCATTAGCAGACACTAGGGTTTATGTTAGAGCATCACCAAGAGGAATGATAATAATCCATCCTCAAACTTGTGTTTTTGGTTTTCCTAACCTGAACATAGGAAATTGATTAACTACAATCTCCCCCACGCGCTCCTCCCCTCTAGCCCCCATTGCCGCCGGCCACCTCTTCCTCACCTCCTTGGCCGCTTTTGTTCTTAAATACTACTCTACTCACTCCGGCTTTAGATTCTTGGCATAGGTTTGACAATTTATCTTATTTAAAAATATGCTTTAAACATAATTTATATTTTGTTATATTTGTAAGTGTATAGTTAGAGAAAAATAACAAGGAAATGTGTAAAAAAATCAAATCTCCTACAACGGTTTTTGAAACGTCGCGTAGAATGGACATGGTAAGAAGCAACGAGGGAAATGAGTCCTAAAAATCCCAAGCCTAGTCCTTAAAGCATCTTCAACAAAATCCCTAAACCTATCCCCAAACAATTTTTAAAGGTAACAATAAAAAAATTTTAACTTCAGCACGAACGCTACCCCAAGCCCATAGTCTTGGAGACTATGGGGCTCCAGAGCAAATACCCCATCGACAGTTTTTCTGGCGGGGATGGCATTTTCACTTCGCACGCTCTCTTCTCATCCCGTCCACCACTTTGATGCTGGATCGGCTCCGGTGATCGTCGTCATCTATCACTGCACCTCCGGTAAGATTAGGGCAAAAAGGTGAGCTTTTTCCCTACTCCGTCACCAGTGTGTGCAAGGCCTCCGCTCGCCACCCATACGCACGCCCGGCTGGCCGCCATCCTCCTGCCATCCGCTTGCACGCCACCCCCACGTCGCCTGCACGCCATCTCCATCTGGGCCACCGGTGGCCCATGCTGCCCTATCTGTTGATAGAGGAGGAGATGTACTGGTAGAGAAAAAAGAGATTTTGATTGTGTGGTACAGAAGGAGAAGGACAAGTAGCACGCCGACTAGAAAATTACCGCCCACCCCACGCTGCCCCATTGGCCCGTCGATTTTTCTGGAGGACAAGTACTAGTAGAGGAGGAGGAGCTTGAAGAAGTTGAAGAAGAGAGAGTACTGGTGGTACAGTAGTATAGTAGAGTAGAGGGGAGTGGATTTTAATCCCTCAAAGGAGGGATATTCAATCATGTACCTTTTTTCTTTCAAATTCGATATTGATAGTTGTGAAAAACTTTGAAAAAATAACAATGTAGAGTATAGTGATATCTATCGGTCCATCAAAAATTAAGTTCAAAGTTGACCTATACATCGAGAAAAAAAAAGATAAATTCAGATATGAACAACACACTACTATTTATATGCTGAATTTATCTTTTTTATTTTTTATATCTCAACGTGTGAGTTGAATTTGGACTTAAGTTTTTATAGAGTTGTATAGATATGTTGTATGATTGTTGTCAAATTTTTTTAGAATTTTTTATAGCTATTTGGATAATTTTTAATCAAACAAGGATGAATTTTAACCAAACGAAAGGACATCCCATCGAGTGACTATTTTCCTATAGTAGTAGTACTTGTGAGGGTTGTAGTGAAAATTGATTTGTTTCCAACATTTTTTTAGAACAGTAGTAGGCGTTGTCGACAGTAGACGTTACTCTGAATTCGTATTGTATTACTTGTAGCATTGTACTCCCTCCGTTTCATATTATAAGTCGTTTGACTTTTTTCTTAATCAAATTTCTTTAAGTTTGACTAATTTTATAGAAAAATACAGTAGTATTCAACATAAATAAACATATTATCAAAATATATTTAATATTAGATTTCTATAAACTTGATCAAACTTAACAAAGTTTGATTAGAAAATATTATGTAGCACTACACCATTGTTTGCTATCGATGTGAATCAGTTGACCATATACTGGAGTAGATAGCCATTTCCAAGATTAAATTCCATGCACTAAGAAATGTTTGTATTTTAATTATTGTATACGATGTTAAATTAGTCATAAACATAAAGTCTAAAATAAAATATAAGAGAAAATAAATAGAGGCTGAGAAATGAGGGTTGTTGCTAGAGCTGAATGTATTTTTTTTAGCCTCGATAATTAGAGGCAGCCCCATTTACCTTTTAAAAACTCTTAGATAGGGATTATTGCTAAAGATGCTGACAAAGCAATGCAGTGGTGATTTGGGCTACTTATTAAAGGTGGTTGCCTTGTGATTCGTTCGTGCAACCACCCTCACTCTCACAGCCTCATCATCGTGGCGTCATAACGTCATCGGCACGGCGGCGAACAGCATCACCATGTTAGTCGGCAACGCCTTGTTCACGCCATTCCGATCCCTCTTCGATGTCTCCTACGAGTAAGCAAGCACTTGAATTTTTACCGAATTAATCTAGTTTCAGAGCTCCTTTCTTTCTATGAGAAGAAAAACCTGTTCTGAGAATCAAATGACACCTATCCGATGAGAGAATAATCTGTGTAAATGCTGTTCGAATTGCTCACTGATTTTTTTGTTTGTTTGATCGTGTAGTGGCGTTTGCTCGGGGACATGGGACGTGTTCTGCTTCATCGACCACCTCTGCGCCCTCAGCCTGGGCAAACTCATCATGTTCCTTGTCCTCTCCTACGTCAGTAAGTTGCAGCGGCTACTACTAGCATTTTTTCTTTGAATTCATTCAAATTTCAAAGACGGGAGAAAAATCTCATCTTAATTAATTTGTTCTAGCTAGCTACAAACGTCTTTGATCTTTCGATGATTTGATTTGAATATTCGTTCCCAACTCGATATGATCATGCAATGTTGTTCGTGATGTGGAAGCTCGGCGACAAGTGCGTGCTCAAGAGCGCCTACAAGACGGCCATGGCGGCCTGCTCCTGCTGCTGCCATGCGATGGTGGCCGTGCCGTGATACCTCTGACGCATGCTGCGGAGCACCAGGCACGTGCGTGGCCGCCGCCGCCACGACGACGACTTGGAGGAGGGAGGAGGATGGGGTGGTTTGTCGTTGGGCTTCGGCTGGAGCTCCAGCGGGGAGGAGATTGGGGAGTACGATGGCCGCCACCTCCACGGGAGGAGTGGCGGCGCAGGGTCGACGGCTGCGGAAAGGGAGAGGAGGAAGCAAGACTGGATGTAGCGGTCTCTGCGGCTGAGGCCAATGAGCTTCAAGGAGAAGGCGGTGGCCACGCGAGAAGGAGCGCCATGGCCATGGGGAGAGCGGCGGCGGAGGCCGGCATCTCCGGCGTGTCGGGTCGTCGAGGAGGATGTGATCATGGTGTTCGTCTCATCGCCACCGTCGAGTGCCCATGGTGCGCGTGGGGATTTGATGGTTTAAATATGTTCCTTTCTCAGATACTCGTATTGCATGTCCAAACATAGATATTCCATCTGAATCACACTGTGTCTCTGTTATTCGGGGAAAATCTATAGTTCAAACCACACTGTGTGTCTCTGTTATTCGGGGAAAATCTATAGTTCAAACCACAGATATGATGTAAACCGTTAAAACTTTTACTCATTAAAATTTAAGTACGAGAGTAGTAAAAATTTTACTTGACACGAATAAATCTTAGACGTTATTTTTTTATCGTAGATAGTTTTCTGGTTTGCACTATATATTTTTTCTTATTTTTCAACTACAGGTTTTTATATTCTATTATATCCATCCCTAAAATACATTATTTTTAGCTCTGTGCACCTTCATAGAACATAGTGCACAACTATGCTACAAAAATTATAAAGTGTGCAACAATAATTATGTAAATTGATTTTACGGTACTTGAAAAGGTTACTTAGATCTAATTATACAATATAAACCTAAAACAATGGGTATCTTTAGCATGTCATAAGCACCATATTTTTATCTATTTACGTTACGATGACATAATTAGTTTATTGGTATTTGATATTTCATGAAAAATTTTAAGGTACTTGCTTAAATGTTCTACTACTTCGAGGTACAAAATATTTGAAGATATCATACTTTACACTAAAAAATATACTAGAAAAATAGTATATTTTGGTATCTTTTCGAATATGGTAAAATTATCCTTACCAATGGGTACGGCTACGTATGATTTTTGATGCTGTGCAAATTTCAAAATTCAAACATTGGTGTGGCTACACAAATTGGTGACTTTTCAGAGACAATGGGATAACATTCATCGAAAGGATTGGAATTACATTGGTGAGTAATGAATGCAAAAAAAGGATTAATTTTGAAAAAGAAAAGCAGACAGGGCTTGCAAACGGCAATTACACCTCATGTCACCACACTTGCATGGTGACATCCAAACTGGAAAATAATCTCTAAATTACAATGATGACCAAAAGCAAAGGAATATTGATGCAAATTAAAGCACACAGCTGTCCTTACCGGAGAGGGAGAGAGCTCGTGGGAGATGAGCAGCACGAGCTTGGACCTCATGAAGTTGAGGGGGCTCCCCGCAACTGCGCCGGTGTGGACGGTGGTGACAGCCGCTGTAACACCCTGAAATCGGAGACATAAAAATCAAGATTTATAATTTGGAGCTTACAAAAATTTTTTAATTATTGCATCTTGTCATAATTATTGCCTCTTATTTGCGAGTTTTATTGCGTGTTATAAATAAAGGAACATTTATTTGAAAGACGGAAAAATCAAAAAGGTTTTGGAAACCCTAAAAGAAAAGAAAATTAAAAAATAAATATTAGAAATAAAATATATAAACATATAATTGGGAAAGTTAAGGTTTAATAAAAATTTACTTTTGGACCAAGAATTTATTTTTGGAATGATAAAAAAATAAAAAAAAATAAAAAAAAAGAGAAAAGAAAATCGGGAAAAAGAGAAATCGCACTGTTCATTTCGCGATAGGTGTTCGACCGCGTCCGGGTCCTCGCGCGCGCGCGCGACACACGTCGCGCGTCGCCACCGTTTGCCGTACTCGCCGCGTCACCACGATTCCGCACGGTGGTCGTCGCCGCGCCCGTGCACCACGTCGCCACACGCGCCGCGCCATGCCGCTCGCAGCCGCCGGCAACGTACGCGCACACAAGTCCACGCCGACTGCGCGCCATGCCGTCGCCGCGCTCGCCGCGTCGGCGTCCGCACGCGCACGATCCGCACCACGCCGCGTCCTCGCCACGTCGCGCACGCACGCTCCCGCACCACGTTCGCCGTACGCACACGTCGGCCACAGTGGCGCACAACGCGCGACGTGCGCACGCACGCGTGCGCGGGCAGCAGTTGACGCCGGGCGTTCCCGAGCACCCCGCACGCTATAAATAGGTCCCTAGCTTCCTCTCACCCTCCCACACCGTGCCAACACCACCTCACTCCTTTCCCTCCTTTGCTGCCACCGGAACGCGTCGAACGTCACAAAGTGCGCCGAGTCGACCGAATACGCGTCGCGCCGCGTTCTCCGCCGTCCACCGTCGCCGGAGCTCGCTGCCGCTCGCCGCCGGTAAGCCACCGTCCCCGGTTCCATTTCGCGGTAGCCGTGTCGACGAGGTCGTGGTCGGCCGGGAATGCCACGCCACCACGCCGCGGCGTGCGTGCACCCGAAGGGGGGTAGACGCCCTCGGCGTCTAGGAGAGAGAAGGAACAGCGCTGTTAAAAAAAAAAGGGGAGAAAAGAAAAAGGAAAAAGAGGAAAGAGAAAACTAAAGAAGGGAGAAAAATTAAAAAAATAGGGAAAAATTCTAGAAAAATTAGGGAATATTTTTAGGGAATTTTGGGGAATATTTGTGCAAAAATATATAGTTTTCTCGGTATTTTCCTCGAGTAAAATGATTTTCTATATACGATTTTTGGAAACTTCCGTTTACGTGAAACTTTCTTGAAGATTTAATATTACTTTTCTTTTCTTCAAACTATACTTAACCTTTTTGAATTCATTAAAAAAAATGTGCCAACGAATCTCTTAAACAACACTCGTACGATTCTCGCTTCATCACTTTATCGGTTCTTTTTACGAAAAACCCTAGGTAACCGTGTCTCGGATTACGGTCGGTTTTGCTCTAAAGTCCTCCGTAGCTCAGGCAAAATCATAGGGAGATAGTTTGGAGTACTCTTTTTGGTTTTTCTTGATTCCTTATTCGTTCTTACCGAATTTTAATTGGATTCAATCGTTTATTTCGCACGTATGGATAGCATCCGAAGAGGCAGCTACTGACTACGTCGAAGACCCCACTGAACAAGCGTGCGAGCAAGGCAAGTCTTCACACCCTTTGAACATATCGATCCCAATTGCGAAATGATATTATTTTAAACTCTAAACATGCATGCTTTACAGAATTACCTATACTTGTTATGCCATACCTTGCTATTGATTACCTTTAGAATTACTCCTTGTAACTCGCGATGTGATACAAACAACCGAAGAATAACCGGTAAACCGCTTAGCCATGCTATACTTAGAATTATGCATACTCATGACTTTATGAAAAAGCTTTGTGCTTGGGCAACTACCTTAGGGAAGGTAGTTGAGATACGGCATGTGGAGACATGAGCGCCGCATGGCCATGAGAATGATGAACTAAGTTTTGATGAAAATTGAAAGTACTATACAAATGTTTTAGACTGGGCGGCTGGATGATTTGGGTGGATTCCGGAAAAGGCAAGTGCCGACCACAGTCGGTTAAGGACCGAGCCATGAGATAGCCGGAAACGAGCCGCACAACCGTACTTCTCGAATGGGTATAGACCTAGCGACTAGATAGCCGAGCGGAGCGGTATCCTTGCATAGATGGTTCTCTATGATGTGGTTAAAGGATGCGAATGAGGCTGCGGCCTTTGTTATGAATGGTGGGATTAAACTGATGTTAATTAAACTTAAAGAGTTGGAAAGTCTTCCCTTACCCCGGGTGCGCCAGAACTCCTCTCACTGCTAGAAAAGGACGGCTAGAGTGCATGAGGGCTTAAGTTCATGGAGCGAGTTGCCAAAGTGAGGTTATCGAAAGGCTTTGCCGTGACCGTCTCATGTGTTGAGGCGTAGGCTCATTTGTTGGGCTGTCGCGAAGTACGGGTAAAGTGTACATCCACCTTGCGGTGTGAATGAATCAATCTATTCGAATAGCCGTGCTCGCGGATAATGAGCATCGTGACAAGACTTTCGCTTGGCTAGACTTTGAACTTAAAAATGCTGGGATGGGTTTGCATGATGATTTTATTCGCTGGTGGATCAACTTCTCGAGAATGCGAGAAGGGGTGGACTCCCCAGAAAATCATGACGAACCGGAGGCGGGAAGCCATCCTTGGAATCACGATGGATGGTAGAGAACCGTCGTCGGGTTAATGAACTATGAAATTAAAACTTGATTTGGCTAGTCGATAGGCTTGTGAAAAGAATTGTGAAAACCGGCTTTACGCAAAAATAACCCTAGCCATGCTCTTTGAATAACCCTATCATATGCATTAATTCTGTGTTGGCTTGCTGAGTACGGTGGTACTCACCCTTGCTATACGCACAAACCTCCAGCTGATGGAAATGAAGAGCCAGAAGACCCATATGCGTATTACCAGGAGGGCGAAGGAACTGATGGCGCATACTAGACCTTAGCTCCGGTCGTTGCCTGTGGCAATTGACAAGCCGTTGCCTCTTTCCGCTGCCTTATCTAAATTCTGTTTTTATGTTGTGTTCGGACCATAAGGTCCTATGGGATGAACATTGCCTGCGGGCTTATTGATGTAATAATGGTATTGTAAGACTATTCGTGCATGTGCACTTGATTATCGAAGCGTATTCGTGGGTACCAACTACTCGATCCAGGAAATGGTACTATGAACACGAAAGATTCCCGCCTCAAAATCGGGGGTCCACAGAGCTGGTATCAGAGCTATGCGACCGTAGGCTAAGACCAAATGGCGCCCAACCCCTAACTAGATGGCTAAAGGGAAATATCCCTACAATAGGATCAGTTTTAAACTATTATTTCCGAAAATGCAAATATACCTCTTCTACATCTGTATTTCTTTTTACCAAATGATTATGATAGCTCTCTCCCGCTAACCCCAAGTTGCCTATAAAAGCAGATGTCAAACCACGACGGAACCTGGGAAGTCACTATCCCCCGCGAGACGAGGGGTTTGTGGTACAACTTCAGTCCCTACTATGGTGTTTGAGGTACCGGAACCACCCACCTATCACACCAAGAGGCATGGCTCCGAAGTGTATCCAGCACGGGAGGCATTTGTATCCATAGAAGCCCGCATGGGGAAGTGAGACATCCTTCTGCTTCCACACTCGCTACCACCGGGACTTAGCAGAAGCAGCTATTCAGGATGCAGCTCGCGAGGCCTTCCTTCGCCTTAATGCGATACACCGTGCCGAACTCACGGTGATAGAGTTCGTGCATCATCCTTATCGCGAAGAGGGCAACCCGATGCGCACGTGGAGGCTACCCCCGCTGCTACAACCCGATGGTCACGCGTCTATCACGTTGGGCGGAGACGGCGGGACGGCTGTACGAGGAGGCCCGCTCGAGATCAACGACCGGCGATCACGCCTCAATGATCGGTCGACTGCCACCAAGGCCGTGGAGACCGAGATAAACATGCTTGCAGACTCGTGCAGCCAATGGTGCCCAGTATGAGCAACTCTCGGACCGCTACATGGCCCGTGGGGAAGCTCTGGTAGAGCTGGAAGAGCAGCTCAGGAAGAGCAAGCAGCAAATCAACCAGCTGGAGGAGCAGCTGCACACTCATCCTGTCTACGCTGCAGGTACTTCCACCGAGCTTGTGCCATCACCTCCTGCCCCTGTGCCCGACCATTATTACCTTATGACTCCAGCATGCTTGGATACCTTTCAAGCCATGATGGAGCAAGCTTTATGTTGAGCACGAGCACGCACCGTCACGGTGGACACCCGCTGCCGTGTCCATGGGACCCACCCCGAGCTCCGTACCGTACCATCCGTGCGGGATCGGAGAGGATAACCCCATCCGGATCTACACCGACACGGAGTCCGAGGCAGAGCCCATGGAGATCAAATGGGAGTCTAGCGACACCGACCCAATGGAGGAGGAAGCTCCCCCTCGTCGCCTGACTCACACTGGAGGCCCCCTCACCCGCCAGACCGCTCGCAAGAGTACGCGGCCACCGAGTCGGAAGATTCGGCATGACTCCGAGGCCACCACCTCCGAGCCATGGGTACTCCGGTTTGCTCCAGCAGCGGACCACCCACTTCCGGCGCCTGGTTCTTGCGGATGGTTGGATGACTAGGCGGGAGGACCTTCCCAGCTCGGCAGCACGAACCACTTTCTATTCCCCCTTAATTGGTTAATGTAGTTGGACGATATAATTGTGTTGCTATCATAGCATGGAGGACTGTGTGTGTACATTCCATGTATCCCCCTTATGTAATATGATGAACCTAAGCATCGCTTTGCGGTGTCTTAATTCGTAAGCTTATTATCACTTCACCCTGCTTGTTGATTAAAGATCATTTAAAAGAACTTGAAGGAAAATTTCCCCCTAGGGACCATAAACTAAACTGGTCCGATCTCTTAATACATCTACCTTCTTCAGATGGCACATCGCCGCAGAGCCGCAGCAACCAACGAGAACCCGCCAGAACCCAACCCCTCCACCCTGGCGGAGGTCATGGCTTTGCAGACCCAGCTACTCCAAGCGATTGCTAATAATCAAGGAGGTCGAGGAGGATCGAGTCTGGGAGAATTCATGAGAGCTAAGCCGCCCACTTTTTCCACGGCCGAAGAGCCTATGGATGCTGAAGATTGGCTAAGAGTGATAGAGAAGAAGCTAACCCTCGTCAGAATCCGAGAAGCTGATAGAGTTGTCTTCGCTACTAACCAGCTGGAGGGCCCCGCAAGTGACTGGTGGGACACCTACAAGGAAACACGAGCTGAAGACGCCGGCGAACCAACATGGGAGGAATTCACGGCTGCGTTCCGTGAGAATTTTGTGCCATTGCAGTTATGAGGATGAAGAAAACGAGTTCCGCGCGAGCGTCAAGGGAACACCTCAGTACAAGAATATCGAACAAGTTCACCCAGCTTGCCCGTTACGCCACCAGTGACACGCGGACGAAGAAGAAAAGATAGACAAATTCATTGAGGGACTAAATGACGAACTGAGGGGACCAATGATCGGGCAGGATCACACCAGTTTCCAAAGCCTCATCAACAAGGTCGTCCGACTTGAGCATGACCAAAAGGTGGTAGACAATAACCGCAAGAGGAGGCTCGCTATGGCTCGCCCATTTCAGGGAACGCCACAACGCCCCAAGGGAGCCACCCCGTCCGGATGGAAGCCAAATGTTAGGCAGCCGGACGTTCTCCCGCTATCGACCATGTCAACGGTCGGCTACACCTCGGCTTCGTACACCCACACCAACCCCGGCCGCTCCGGGAAGAAAGAATGTGAGCGCTTCAATTGCGGAGAATTCGGGCACTACTCCAATAGCTGCCCAAAACCACGCAACGCCCGTGCGCAGCAGGCGCCAATGCAACGCCCGTCCGAGGAACCCCCCCCTGCGGCGGGACGAGGTGCGTTCGGGACCCCGCTACCCAACGAGGCCGCCACCGGGTATCGACGTGGCAGGTGAATCATGTGCGGGTGAAGAAGCTCAGGAGGATCAGAGCGTATTGATGGGTATGTTCTCTATTAACTCTGCACCAGTTAAAGTTTTATTCGATTATGGAGCCTCACATTCATTCATATCTTTCCGAGTAAGCAAACAACACCACCTGCACCAAGTAGCACTTAGAAGGCCTATGTTGGTACACTCACCTGGGGAGACATAACCATACCCCATGCTGCATTAATGTGCCCATACGGATTAGAGACGTGGTGTTTCTCTCAAACCTTATGGTGCTATCACCCCAAACCATAGATGTCATACTCGGAATGGATTGGTTGACCAAAAATAATGGAATTATAGACTGCAGCCGAAGAGAAGTCACGGTATCCACCCCATGGGGATCACCGATGAGCATAACTATGGATCAAAACCCAAAGCTATGTGAGCAAGCTGCGGGAGTGTTCACCATGCTACCCCTAGGCGGAATGCCGTAGTACAAGAATACCCGGATGTGTTTCCCGAGGAATTACCGGAATGCCCCGGATCGCGACGTAGAGTTTATCATCGATCTAATGACTGATCGCCCCCATATCCAAAAGGCCTTATCGAATGCCGCCAACGAGTTAGAGGAACTCAAGAAGCAAATAAGGGAACTACAAGAGAAGGGATTTGTACGCCCCACTCTTCTCCTGGGAGCCCCAGTACTCTTCGTCAAAAAGAAGGATGGGAGTATGAGAATGTGTGTGGACTACCGATCGCGAATGAAGTAACTATCAAGAACAAGTACCCGCTACCTCGGATCGATGACCTATTCGATCAACTTAAAGGTGCGCAGGTGTTCTCCAAGATTGATCTACGGTCGGGATATCATCGGTTGAAGATTAGAGCGGAGATATTCCTAAAACAGCGTTCTCTACACGTTACGGCTTATACGAGTTTACGGTAATGTCCTTTGGATTGACCAATGCCCCCGCATACTTTATGAACCGATGAACAAGGTATTCATGGAATACCTGGACAAATTCGTAGTGGTATTCATCGACGATATACTTATCTACTCCAAGAACGATGAGGAACATGCGGAGCATCTACGACTCGTACTGGAAAAGCTACGAGAGCACCAACTGTATGCAAAGTTCAGCAAATGCGAGTTCTGGCTCAAGGAAGTCGCTTTTCTTGGCCACGTGGTTTCAGCGGAGGAGTAGCGAGACCCCGCCAAGGTCGAAGCCGTTATGGAATGGAAGGCACCCAAGTCGTGACGGAAGTTCGGAGTTTCTTGGGCTTGGCCGGTTATTACCGACGGTTTATCGAAGGGTTTTCCACCGTAGCCGACCTATGACTCAACTTCGAAGAAGGAAAAGAAGTTTGAATGGAACGAGAAGTGTCAAAATGCTTTCGACCAACTGAAAGAAAAGTTAACCACTGCCCCAATCTTAACCTTACCTGACAACCGGAAGGATTTCGTGATGTCTTGTGATGCATCTCGGCAAGGACTAGGGGAGTGTTAATGCGGGATGGGAAGGTCGTAGCGTATGCCTCGCGACGATTACGACCCCACGAAGAGAATTATCCCACACACGACTGGAATTAGCCGCGGTTGTACACGCATTGAAGATCCGGAGACACTATCGATCGGGAACCACTGTGATGTGTATACCGATCACAAGAGCCTAAAATATTTCTTTACTCAGCATGATCTCAACCTACGACGAGGCGATGGCTGGAGTTGATCAAGGATTACGATCTAGGAATCCATTATCATCCCAAGCAAGGCAAATGTAGTGGCCGATGCGCTGAGCCGCAAAGCCCAATGCAACCACATGGAATTGGGAGGTGTGGCTAATGAGCTCCAAGAAGAAATGGCTCGACTCAATCTACACCCGATTCCTCACGGAGGAGTAAACTCTGGAAATCCAACCCCTACGAGAACTCAAATAGAGGAAGCCCAAAAAGGGAATGAGGAAACCCGGGAAATCAAGGGACGCATGGCCGGGACGCGCTCGGGAGTTTTCGGTAGATGACAAGGGAATCTGTGGTACAAGAAAAGAATCTGCGTGCACGAACGAGGCGGTTTGAGAGGATTGATCTTAAAAGAAGCCCACGAATCGGCATATTCGTTACATCCACGGGAGCACGAAAATGTACCGGGATTTGAAAGGAGAATACCGGTGGCCCAATATGAAGAGAGATGTAGCCGAATACGTAGCCGTGTGCGATGTGTGCCAAAGGGTGAAGGCGAGCATCAACGACGAGCAGGGCTTGCTGCGGCCACTCAAGATCCCCGAATGAAAATGGGACGAGATAGGCATGGATTTCATAGTGGGACTACCCAAAACTACGACGGTTACGATTCCATTTGGGTAATAGTAGATCGGCTCACCAAGGCGCGATTTATTCCGTGAAAACTAACTACAACAAGTGCCAAGCTAGCGGAACTATATATGAGTAGGATTGTATGTCTCCACGGTGTACCAAAGAGGATTATATCGGATCGTGGTACCCAATTCACATCTCATTTTTGGAGCAAAGTCCACGAGGCACTCGGAAGTCATCTCGCTTTCGACCGCTTATCACCCACTGAGGCCGATGGGCACACGAAAGGACGAATCAAGTATTGGAAGATATGCCGAGAGCTCGTGCATTGGATTTCACCAAGGATTGGGAAAAATGATTGCCGTACGCCGAGTTCTCCTACAACAATAGCTATCAAGCCGCTGAAGATGTCGCCAAACGAAGCTCTATTTGGTCGCCGATGTCGAACCCCATTGATGTGGTCGAAACCGGTGAACGAACCGTATTCGGGCCGACATAATCAAGGAGGCGAGGAAAAGGTTCGCGATCCGGGACCGACTACAAGCGCTCAATCACGACAAAAGAGCTACGCGGATACCCGACGAAGAGAATTGGAATTTAAAGAAGGTGACTACGTGTATCTAAAGGTCTCACCACTACGGGGAACACAGAGATTCAAAGTCAAAGGGAAACTCGCACCACGATACGTGGGCCCATTCTTGATAAGCGCTAGGAGGGGAGAGGTGGCTTACCAATTGGAACTGCCCGAGAATCTCTCCGATGTCCACCCAGTATTCCACGTATCGCAGCTGAAGAAATGTCTGCGGATACCAGAAGAGCAAGCCCCTTTAGAAACCATCCATGTCCACAGTGATCTTACCTACCCGGAGCATCCAATCAAGGTACTAGACGAGGCAGAAAAGAAGACACGAACCAAGTCATGGCGCATGTACAAAGTACAATGGAGCAATCACACAGAAGAAGAAGCTACCTGGGAGAGCGAAGAGTTCCTCAAGACAGAATACCCACACCTATTCAGCAACCGGTAAGAAAATCTCGGGGACGAGATTTATTGTTAGGGGGTAGGTTTGTAACACCCTGAAATCGGAGACATAAAAATCAAGATTTATAATTTGGAGCTTACAAAAAAATTTTGAATTATTGTATCTTGTCATAATTATTGCCTCTTATTTGCGAGTTTTATTGCGTGTTATAAATAAAGGAACATTTATTTGAAAGACGGAAAAATCAAAAAGGTTTTGGAAACCCTAAAAGAAAAGAAAATTCCAAAATAAATATTAGAAATAAAATATATAAACATATAATTGGGAAAGTTAAGGTTTAATAAAAATTTACTTTTGGACCAAGAATTTATTTTTGGAATGATAAAAAAAAAAAAAAAAAAAAAAAGAGAAAAGAAAATCGGGAAAAGAGAAATCGCACTGTTCATTTCGCGATAGGTGTTCGACCGCGTCCGGTCCTCGTGCGCCGCGCGACACACGTCGCGCGTCGCCACCGTTTGCCGTACTCGCCGCGTCACCACGATTCCGCACAGTGGTCGTCGCCTCGCGCCTGTGCACCACGTCTGCCACACGCGCCCGCGCCATGCCGCTCGCCAGGCCGCCGGGCAACGTACGCGCACACAAGTCCACGCCGTGCTGCGCGCCATGCGTCGCGCCGCACTCGCCGCGTCGCGCTCCGCACGCGCACGATCCCGCACCACGCCGCGTCCTCGCCACGTCGCGCACGCACGCTCCCGCACCCACGTTCGCCGTACGCACACGTCGGCCACGGTGGCGCACAACGTGCGGCGTGCGCACGCGCGTGCGCGGGCAGCGGTTGACGCCGGCGTTCCGAGCACCCCGCACGCTATAAATAGGTCCCTAGCTTCCTCTCACCCTCCCACACCGTGCCAACACCACCTCACTCCTTTCCCTCCTTTGCTGCCACCGGAACGCGTCAGAACGTCACAAAGTGCGCCGGGTCGACCGAATACGCGTCGCCGCCGCGTTCTCCGCCGTCCACCGGTCGCCGGAGCTCGCTGCCGCTCGCCGCCGGTAAGCCACTGTCCCCTGGTTCCATTTCTGGCGGTAGCCCGTGTCGACGAGGTCGTGGTCGGCCGAGAACGCCACGCCACCACGCCGGCGTGCCGTGCACCCGAAGGGGGTAGACGCCCTCGGCGTCTAGGAGAGAAGAAGGAGCGCAATTACGTTAAAAAAGGGAGAAAAGAAAAAGGAAAAGAGGAAAGAGAAAAGTAAAGAAGGGAGAAAAATTAGAAAAAAATAGGGAAAAATTCTAGAAAAATTAGGGAATATTTTTAGGGAATTTTGGGGAATATTTGTGCAAAAATATATAGTTTTCTCGGTATTTTTCCTCGAGTAAAATGATTTTCTATATACGATTTTTGGAAACTTCCGTTTACGTGAAACTTTCTTGAAGATTTAATATTACTTTTCTTTTCTTCAAACTATACTTAACCTTTTTGAATTCATTAAAAAAATGTGCCAACGAATCTCTTAAACAACACTCGTACGATTCTCGCTTCATCACTTTATCGGTTCTTTTTACGAAAACCCTAGGTAACCGTGTCTCGGATTACGGTCGGTTTTGCTCTAAAGTCCTCCGTAGCTCAGGCAAAATCATAGGGAGATAGTTTGGAGTACTCTTTTTGGTTTTTCTTGATTCCTTATTCGTTCTTACCGAATTTTAATTGGATTCAATCGTTTATTTCGCACGTATGGATAGCATCCGAAGAGGCAGCTACTGACTACGTCGAAGACCCCACTGAACAAGCGTGCGAGCAAGGCAAGTCTTCACACCCTTTGAACATATCGATCCCAATTGCGAAATGATATTATTTTAAACTCTAAACATGCATGCTTTACAGAATTACCTATACTTGTTATGCCATACCTTGCTATTGATTACCTTTAGAATTACTCCTTGTAACTCGCGATGTGATACAAACAACCGAAGAATAACTTCGATAAACTGCTTAGCCATGCTATACTTAGAATTATGCATACTCATGACTTTATGAAAAAGCTTTGTGCTTGGGCAACTACCTTAGGGAAGGTAGTTGAGATACGACATGTGGAGACATGAGCGCCGCATGGCCATGAGAATGATGAACTAAGTTTTGATGAAAATTGAAAGTACTATACAAATGTTTTAGACTGGGGCGGCTGGATGATTTGGGTGGATTCCGGAAAAGGCAAGTGCCGACCCTGGTCAGTTAAGGACCGAGCCATGAGATAGCCGGGAAACGAGCCAGTACAACCGTACTTCTCGAATGGGTATAGACCTAGCTGACTAGATAGCCGAGCGGAGGCAGTATCCTTGCATAGATGGTTCTCTATGATGTGGTTAAAGGATGCGAATGAGGCTGCGGCCTTTGTTATGAATGGTGGGATTAAACTGATGTTAATTAAACTTAAAGAGTTGGAAAGTCTTCCCTTACCCCGGGTGCGCCAGAACTCCTCTCACTGCTAGAAAAGGACGGCTAGAGTGCATGAGGGCTTAAGTTCATGGAGCGGGTACTGCCAAAGTGAGGTTATCGAAAGGCTTTGCCATGACCGTCTCATGTGTTGAGAGTTGGGCTGTCGCGGAGTACGGGTAAAGTGTACATCCACTGCAGTGTGAATGAATCAATCTATTCGAATAGCCGTGCTCGCGGATAATGAGCATCGTGACAAGACTTTCGCTTGGCTAGACTTTGAACTTAAAAATGCTGGGATGGGTTTGCATGATGATTTTATTATTGGTGGATCAACTTCTCGAGAATGCGAGAAGGGGTGGACTCCCAGAAAATCATGACGAACCGGAGGCGGGAAGCCATCCTTGGAATCACGATGGATGGTAGACGAACCGTCGCCGGGTTAATGAACTATGAAATTAAAACTTGATTTGGCTAGTCGATAGGCTTGTGAAAAGAATTGTGAAAACTGGCTTTACGCAAAAATAACCCTAGCCATGCTCTTTGAATAACCCTATCATATGCATTAATTCTGTGTTGGCTTGCTGAGTACGGTGGTACTCACCCTTGCTATACGCACAAACCTCCAGCTGATGGAAATGAAGAGCCAGAAGACCCATATGCGTATTACCAGGAGGGCGAAGGAACTGATGGCGCATACTAGACCTTAGCTCCGGTCGTTGCCTGTGGCAATTGACAAGCCGCTGCCTCTTTCCGCTGCCTTATCTAAATTCTGTTTTTATGTTGTGTTCGGACCATAAGGTCCTATGGGATGAACATTGCCTGCGGGCTTATTGATGTAATAATGGTATTGTAAGACTATTCGTGCATGTGCACTTGATTATCCAGAACTGTATTCGTGGGTACCAACTACTCGATCCAGGAAAATGGTACTATGAACACGAAAGATTCCCGCCTCAAAATCGGGGGTCCACAGCCGCCAACGAGCCTGAGCCCCCGCGCTCGTCGTCATCGCAGGGTCTAGCATGGCGCCGCGGAGGAGGAAGCCTGCTGTGGACGCGTAGGCGGCGACGGCGAGGAGGATCAGGAGGAGGAGGCAGGCCCTGTGGTGGTGGATCGGGCCGTAGCCGCCGACACCGCCTGACGCTGACGCCGCCGACGATGGGAGCTTCACCATCGCCGACTGGTGCGGGGCGAGGGAAGGTGGCGGTGGGGTTGGATGGATCAAACGAACGGCCTGGATTTCGCAACCTCAACATTTTAGTGCTTTTATTCTTTTTATTTATATTTATTCTTTTATTTTTGTTTTGTTTGGTCTTTCCGCTTGTCGGTGGAGTGGAGTGGAGTAGCAGTTCCGGTGGCGGCATGCACGCCCTCTGCCTCTCGACGCCGGCGGGAGGCTGCCAACCTCGGAACCCCGCGGTGAGTCCTCGCTGCTCTCTCTCTCTCTCTGTGTGTGTGTGTGTGTGTGTCAATGGGATGGTCGGTAGTCCTCCAAGGGGGCTACCCAAGAAGGTAAAAGAGAATGGTCGGGGCGTCTCATCGATGGATCCGATGGTCGACTCGGGAATCAAACGAGCCAAGATACAAGAAAGTTTATACTGGTTTACCCCTCCCGGAGGATAATAGGCCTACGTCCAGCGTTCTTTGTTGGGGTAATGTATGAACAAGGATTATAATGGAGAGAGTTCTTGGAAGTTGTAGCTATTGGATCTAACTATCCAAGACTAGAGTTGAGAGAAGAGTTCTCAGGACGCGATCCCCCTGCCCGTTCATCCAGCCCTTCCTTTTATAGCTCAAGAGGGCAGTTACAAGATGACTTAGGAGCCAAGAAAGCTAAGACTAAAGACTAAAAAATAAGCACAAACAATATCTAAAAAGTACATAGATCCCCCGGGTCCTACGGGCCATGGGTATCTCGTGCTCTATCCTGTCTTGGGATCCCTCCTTCGTAGGTACTACCTGATCAGTTTTATTAGGTGACATCATCTTTTGCTGGGTTATCCCCTCCTTGACTCCTTCGCGAACCTTGCAAAGAAAGCCTTCCTTCCCGAGGAGATCCGAGGTCGGGCCGATGAATTAGAGTCGAGAAGGAACACCGAAGTCGGACCTGGGGGGAGGTTGGGGCGGTCGACCCCAAGAGGGGGTCGGGCTGCCGACCCCGTCCCGAGGCCCCCGGTCCGACTTCTGCTGACCTTAACTCCGCTCCGCGGGCTACCCCGGGGTAACAACCCCCCCCCACACACTCTCTTTCCTACATTTAGGAGAGCATGTGTATTTATTTTCCTACTTTTCAAGGTGTGGGGAAGTGATGTTGGAGAATTGAACTATTTTCTCATATGTTTAGTTACTAGCAATTGTGCCCGTGCGTTGCAACGGGTAAAGTCGAGGCGCGACACGGATGGGGACGGCACAGAGGGGCGCGGGAGCTCCGAGCAGCGATGGGAGGGAGGAGCGCAGTCGCGATGCTTGGCGCAGCGCAGATGGGGACGAGAGGGAGGGGCACAGGGAGGGAGGAGCGAAGAGGGTCTTTTTTTCATCCAAGCCCTGTTTTTCTTTTTAGCATTGGGATTGCGGGTAGAGCTGACGAAATACTCATGGCTCGCTAGCTCGTTCGGCTCGTGGATGGCTCGGCTCGGCTCGTTGAGAAATGCTAACGAGCTGCGCCAAGGGTTTAGCTCGTTAGCTATAATGAGCCAGCTCGAGTCAGCTCGCAAGCTGCTCGTGAGCTCAACGAGCCAGATGCAATGTACAAAGTAGGGCCTAACGTTTTGCTTGTTTTGCTATTCTTTTGCTTGTTTTTTTGTTGATGTGACAATAAATCAATAATTTTTATAATTTTATGATGGTCAATATGGATCTAATGCTTTAGATTATAATAGTAATAATATCTAATCTAGTTGCATCATTACATTTGCATGGATAATTGTCGATGGACAAGTGTTATTACGTTAATTATGGACTTAATGTATCACTTTTTATTTTTTTCAATTGTATATTTCATGTTTAATAGACTAAAAAAATAAAATGTAATTTATACATAAATTGCCTTTGTATTAAAGTGGCTCGTGAGCTAAACTTGGCTCACGAGCCGAGCCGAGCCTCCCGGCTCGGCTCTACCGAGCCGCCGAACCGAGCCAAGCGAGAGCCGAGCTCGCGGCTCGGCTCGACCGAGCCGAGCCGAGCCGAGCCGAGCCGGTATCCACCCCTAGCTGCGGGTTAATTTTAGAAAAAATCAAGGGGTTTTTGCAAAATAGCTAGGCAGAATAAAAATTTTGGATAGAAACACTACTTGCTTTATAGATAGCTAGCAAAATGTCCGTGCGTTGCAACGGGACGACGATGCAGGGAGGGAAGCAGGCGGAGGACGAAGGTCCAGGCGGCGGCGCGGGAGCTCTGAGCGGCGACGGGAGGGAGGGGCGCAAGCGCAGCGCGGATGGGAGCAGAAGAGAGGGATGTAGGAGGTCTTTTTTCATCCAAGCCCTCTCTTTCTTTTCAACATTAGGACTGCAGGTTGATTTTATAAAAAGTCATGGGGTTTTCTATAAAATAACACTTTTTCTTTTTTAATTAGGTTTTTTTAAATAGCCAGACGGACTGCGGGTTAATTTTAAAAAAACTCAAGGGGTTTTTTGCAAAATATCCAGGCAAAACAAAATTTGGGTAGAAACACTATTTGCTTTATATATAGGTATAGATTGGTTGATTTAATGCTCTCTCATGTGCAGGGTGAATGTTTTGTATTTCCAGCACGCACATGCCAAATTGTTTTACTTTGTGCTAGAGAACTCTTTACATCCCAACGATACGACCTTTTTGTGGCGAGAAACCTAATGATCTAATTCACATGTGATCACTTTATTTTCCCTTTTAGGCAAGGGCAAGGGCAAAGGCATGAATGCACAATTCCACATGATTTGTAACCATATGTGTTTGATATTGTCTCCGTCTTATATTATCTATATAATATAAGGGATTATATCTTTCTGTTTAAAAGACAAAAAATAGTAAAATAACAAAACATAATACAAATGATGATGGTTGAAAGAATAAAGTAGTACAAATAAACGAACGCCGATAGTTGAGAGTGAAGTACTATCTCGGGATTACAAAATCCCTTACTAATCTTCGTCCTAAAAAGCAAGTCGTTTTAAGGATGATCAGATAAATTAACTCTAAATAAAAATGACTGTATTGTCCTTATTTAATAGTTGCAGTTGTCATTTTAGATTACAAGATATATAATTAATTAATAGCCACTAATAATCTGATTTACCGCGTGATGCTAGTAGTTGCGCTATTGAAAAGTAATCATTATATTCAAGTGGATCAGATGGGAACGGGTGAAACCTAAATCAATTTTATTGAGTTTATTGATCTATGGTTTTATAGAATAAATTCTTTCATTATATTAATAGGTTATTCATAAATATCCAAATAGATTAGCTACGTTACTATTAGAAAAAAACTCTTATTATATATGTGTAAAACTCGGACCCAAAATTTTTAAAGTTGGGTTCACGTTATAAAAATTTATCAGATTTAATTAAATTTTGTAGGAATAATTTATTGTATAAATTTTAAGCCATTTATATACGCGGGACCCATAATACATTATAGACCCCAAAAATCTAGTTACAAATGTATATAACTTGAGCCCAAATTTTTAAACTCGTATTCGTTCTATAAAAACTTGTTAAATTCAGTTAAATTTTATATAAATAAGTTATTATATAGAGAAACAAATTTGTACAAATTTTGATGATATTTATATATGTGAAGTCATTTTGGATTGAACCCTTTAAACTTAGAATCTAATGGTTTGATTCGTTTGATCAATATATATTTTTTTAAGCAATCATAAAGGTTCATCGAAGCAAATTCCAACCTGACCTTAAACATTTGAATTTTACACGACTTTATACTATTTTAAAAAGAACTAAAATGAAACTTGGAACATCGTCGGTTGCTCGTAGAAGCTTCAAATGAGGAGCACCGCTCTCTCCTGCACTCATCCCACGAGCACCACAGTCTACCTAGACCACCACCACCACACACCCGACTCACGTAGACCGCGCCCACCCACCGCGGCGTCCCCACCCCCGCCCCCGGCCGCTCAAGCCTCGGGGACGCCTCCCTCCGTAGCAACCACCGCTCATCGTCTCCTTTTTCTTCGTCTCGACGAGGTGTGGAGGAGATGATCATGAGGGAGACCTCGACATGCGCCCGAGATCTCCAGCAAGGTTGGTACGCCAAACTCCACGACTAAGTGTGAATGTTTTCTTTCAATATTTTCAAGATGAGGAATATAACATTTTTTCAAGATGAGGAATATATCATTTTCTATATTTTCAAAACGAGGAATATGTCCTTTTTTAATTTTTATTTTCATTTTTTTGGACAAGGAATAGTGTAGTTGTTTTTATTGCACGTAGTCGACCATGCCTGGCTAGGCTGTGGGCTCGGGGACAGCCTGTGGGCCTTTGGCATGCCGTGCCGGCATGGGCACGGCTCAGCCACCCGTGGCCGTGCTTGGGCCAGGGGCGCAGCACGCGGGCCGACATGGCACGGCCCGTAACAGTAGCCGTGCCTAACGAGTCATGCCATAACGGGTCGTGCCGTAGCCGTGCCCAGGTCGAGCCGTGCCGTGCGGCCCATCCGGCCATCTACAAGCGTCGGTTGCACGTATAAGTTTCAAATGAGGAGCACTGCTCTCTCCCGCACTCATCCCACGAGCAACGCAGTCTACCTATACAACCACCACCACACCCTGCTCACGTAGACCGCGTCCACCCACCGCCGCATCCCCACCCGGCCCCGGCCGCTCGGGCCTCGCAAGGCGCCTCCCTCCATAGCAACCACCGTTCATCGTATCCTTTTTCTTCGCCTCGACAAGGTGGAGAGGAGATGATCATGAGGGAGACCACGACGCGCGTCCAAGATCTCCAACAAGGTTGGTACGCCAAACTCCCTCCCCTCTCCTCTCCGATCTCCGACGGGAGGCCACCTCGAAAATGCTGGAAGGGATGCGCCGGCACTGGCGCTGGCGGGGCGATGCTGCTGCCAGGCCTAGATCCATGGAGTGGATGCGTAGATCGTGTACCCGAGTTGCGTAAAATTTCCATGGCGTCGTGTTGGCTGATGAGATCTCGTTCGGTTTGATCTAGAACTTTTTTCCTCGAGAAATGGTGTGGTGTTGTTCTGTGTTCCGTCACATAGATCCTTGAAGGCCTACAAGGCAGCGGAATTCGTTAGTGTGGTTTGGAATTATTAGTCCGTAGATGAGCTGCTGGTCGGCGATCCGTTCTTTGCTTTGCCTGAGGTGACCGTCTACCGTTTCCATTGTCGGCCCTTTTCACGTGTTAAACTTGTATATTGTTCATTTTAATCCAGTGGCATCTTGTTGTGTTGCGTTGCATAGATCCTTCACTACCGTAGTTTTGATTTTCTGGACGAGACCCCCAATAGTTTCCAGTGGGCCATAAGTGGTCGCGCTGAAAAACCGGTCTCGAGGGCCGGCTGTGTTGGACCGCACGGGATAATGCATTATCCCGTGCGGCCCACTTAGGACCCGCACGAGATAATGCATTTTCCGTGCGGGGCTGTTAAGTGGACCGCACACGATGATGCATCATAAAACATCCGCCAAACCCGACAATGCCACATTTAACATGATGTTTCTCTCTCCAAAAAAGGCAATTATAGGGGAAGGTTTTCAACTTGAATTCTTCAATTGGAATCAATACAAAAAGTACCATAGTTGATCTTCTCTTCCATTTGCTTCCATTTTTTAAAAAAATTATTAGTTGAATGCAAAGATATTTGAACTTTTTAACTTAGTTTCTCTCTCCAAAAATAGGCAATTTCTTTTGGTGGGAGGTTTTAGACTTGAAATCTTCGATTGAAATCAATATAAAAGGTAACATGCTTAGTTATCTCTTTCATTTGCTTTTGTTTTTGTTAAATTTCATTGGTTGAATGCGAAGATATTTAAACTTGTTTGAATTATCATTTTGAGCTATTTTTGTAATTTGTAGGTCAAATATTTTGTTTTTTTATTGAACCATTTTTTGGTAACTAATATTATCTCAGTATTATTATTTGTTGTAAATGAGGTTTTAGCTATAAAGTAGGATTTAAGTTTAATTTGTTTATTTAGAAAACATCGGCAATATAATATTAATTTATGCTGTGAATTTTTTTAGATGGATCGGACATGGATGTATGAGACTCGGAGAACTCATCCAGTGTTCATGAGAAAAGCATCAACATTTATTGATAAGGCTAAGGCACACGCTTTGAGGGAGAATAGGAAGGATATTTTTTGTCCTTGCGTGGATTGCAACAATCAGAAGATCTGGAAAGATCCGAATGTAATTCTCGGACACATAATTCAGCGTGGATTTGTGGAGAAATACACAGTTTGGACTTATCACGGGGAAGTCGCCCCTCCTGAAAAGATTCTTGATATTTGGTTCGATGAGGCAGAGAATTTTATAATTGAGGACATGTCCCGTGAAATGACGGGTGATTTTGGCGGCTCTAGTTTTGACGATGCAAAGGTTGATATTGATCTTGATCTTGAGGATATGTTGTGGCAGGCTGAACCAGAGGTCCTAACAGAGAAAGCAAGAGATTTTAACAATTGGGAGGTGTTGCAGAAATCAACGAAAGATCTTTTGCACGATCAATCAAAGGGATGTGACATGGATTATACAGTGTTGCGGTCGGTGCTAGAACTTCTTAGATTGAAGGCCAAGCACGGATGGTCTGATACTAGTTTCAACGACTTGATGGGTCTCCTGAGAGCTGTGCTTCCTAAGCCTAACTTGTTGCCAGCTAACACCTATCAAGCCAAGAAACTGATATGTCCATTATCACTTGGTGTGGAAAAGATCCATGCATGTATTAGTCACTGTGTACTTTATCGCAAGGAATACGCTGACTTGGATAAGTGTCCAACTTGTGGGGCGAGTAGGTATAAAAAGGTATGATATCGGTGGATATTCTTTTTACACAAACAACAAAGACAGGAAAAGCTCAGCGCAGAATAGTGGGGTTCGTGTCGAAGCATTGGACACAACAGGACAGAAGAAATCTTACTACGGGATCATACAAGAAATATGGAAACTTGACTATAGTTTAAACATTCATATCCCTGTTCTCAGATGCCAATGGGTGAAAGACAGCATGGTAGATAAATTTGGATTTACGTGTGCTGAACGGAGTAAAATTGGACACAAGGATGATCCATGGGTCCTTGTCGAGCGTGTTGCACAAGTTTTTTATGTGAAGGATCCTTCCGATGAAAAGATGGACATTATTGTATCGGGCAATCAACACATCATTGGTATTGACAACATTGAAGACGTGTCCGATTATAATCAATACGATGCCATTTCATTATTCACAAATCTTCCTACGCGGATGAAACACATTGAGAGTGTCCTCGATGAATCAAAGTTTGCATCAGTGCGGAAGGATGTTAATCCAAAAATTATGAAACACTAGTTTGTTTTTGTGTACAATATGTTTTTGCGAGCGAATGTATCAAACTTATGGTGTTACGAGTGAATGTGTATCAAAGTAATATATGCAATGATAAAATTAATATATACAGTAAATTAATAAAATTAATATGTGCATTGATATATTTATTAGTTTTTAGTTTTACATGGGATAATTAATATGTTAGTCAAAGAAATAGTACATTAATTAATAAAAGTAATATGTGCAACGATAAAATTAATATGTATAGTAATTAATAAAATTAATATGTGCATTGATATATTTTATTAGTTTTTAGTTTTACATGAGATAATTAATATGTTAGTCAAAGAAATTAGGGGCGATTTTCCCGTGCGGACGGCTTAAGCACCCGCACGGAAAGATGTTATTCCGTGCGGGCGCTTAAGCCGCCGCACGGAAAATCGGCCCCTATGTATATCTGTGCGTGGCCTCCCGAAAAGTTTCTAAGTCCCAGGTGAAAATTTCAGAACTCAAAGCGCCGTCAGGCTGCCCAAATCCGCCGCCCAGATCCACCGCCCTCACCCCGCTGCCTCTCTCTCTCTCGTCGCTCTCTACCGCCGACGCCGCCGCCCTCACCGATGCGCCCTCACCGAGATCCGACGTCGCCGCCCTCAACGCCACCCTCACCGCCGCCCAGTGCCGACGCCCTCACCAGCCTCACCGACACCCTCAACAGGCTTCATTGCGCGCCCTCACCGGTCTCACTGACGCCAGGCGCCGCCGCCCTCAACCGGCCTCACCGCCGCCCTCAACTGCTCACGGCCGCCTCCCCTTCACCGCGTGCCCGACCCCTTAACCGACCCTAAGGTATGAATGAAATTTTTTTTGAATATTGTTAATTTTTGTGAATGATGAAGGAATGAATGGATGAATGAAATGGATGAATGGATGAATGAACGAATTTTTGTGAATGATGAAGTGATGGCTATATTGTTTGATGAATTATTTGTGTAGCAAATTGTTGGATGGCAAATTTACGAGTTTATGTTTGGTTGCACGCCAAGTGTTTGACGAAATGCCCACAAGGGTTAGAATTGGCTAGGGTTGTAAAAATTTGTAAATTTAAGTACTAGTAGCAGCGCATAGTAGTAGTAGTACAAGTGATGGATAAGATGTTTGATATTTAGTTAATGTATGATGAATTTTTGATATTTTTGATACAACTGTAAAATGAACTGTTATTTATTTGATGGAACTATAATTAATTTTGATGAAAATGTAAAATGGTCTGTTATTTTTTTGATGGCACTATAATTAATTTTGATGTGAAATAGTTATTGTGAATTTTTTTATGTGAATTAGTTGATGTGAAATAGTTCATGTGAATATTTTTGATGAATTTTAGATTTTAGGTTCTATTTTAAATTTTAGGATTCCCTACCGAACGACCTACAAATCTAATCTCCCTCTCTCCTCTCCCTCTCCTCGGTCTCTCATCTCTCATCTCTTCCCCTGCCCCTATCTCACCTCTGCTCACGGACAAATTTTGGCGTCCGTTATCAGAGACCCCTATACAAAAGCGTCAAATGTATGCATATGTATAACTTACATTTGACGATTTGGTCTAGGGGTCTCCGATAGTGGAATTGTCAATGCCTCTTCAACTTCATGCTCCGATAGTGGATATAGTCTTGTTTTTCTGAGAGCAAAAAAATACGGTCTTTTAGAAATTAAAATATAGTCAATATAGAAAAACCTAAAGAGATTCTTCTTCTCTTTAGGTTTTTTCTTTAGATTTTATACTTACGCTAAATTATTGTAAATAAATTATTTTGCTCGATGATGAACTGGAGCCATTCAGTCATGTTGCAAATTGCAACATCCAAACACGGTTCGAATTATTTAGGCGTGTTGAAGGCTGAGTGGCTACCGAAGGTCTCCACATCAAACCTTGTGTCAAAGGTCACAACGGAGATCTTCTGGTAGTCGTCCTACCTACCACAACGCCTCATGCTATTACAGATATAGTCTTGTTGTTCTGAGAGCAAAAAAATATAGTATCTTAGAAGTTAAAATATAGTCAATATAGAAAAATCTAAAGAGAAGAAGAAGGAAAAAATAGTATTTCACAAACTGTGTGTTATGAATGACTGTAGATCAAATGTCGAATGAGAAAGCTCCATCGGAGGCATCCAACGTTGAGCCAACGTAAGATTCTTCGAGCGAAGGCACATGGCAGACACTAAGCGATCCTTTAGTCGAAGTTACGCCAACACCACCGGTTGAAGAAGACCCCGACTATATCCCTATCGAGCAAGCAGTAAGTCGAGCCGTATTGTTATGAACTGACCGGTGTACCTCGTAGGATCCCGTTTAACGTTTTTTGTTGTACGTACAGATGGAAACCTGGCGCTACTCAAAAAGAAAGGCCGCCAAGTCTGCCGTCATAGCCGAAGTCGAGACGGACACAGCAACGTCCGGTTTGGTAGAAATTGACACGTCCGCGAGTGCTGGAGGACATCAAAAGAGAAGACGTGGTCATAGAAGTAAGAACTAACCCCCCAAGGAGACATACTATATCACCTCTCCGAACCAGGATGCGAAGCCAGTAGAGACCAAGGTAGCAATAACAAAATTCAGTAACACTTGCGGGATACTGGCCAGAACCCACGGCCCTTTAAATGTAGATTCCTGGGAGCAGGTGGATGACAACCCGAAGAACTTCATGTGGAACGAGTTGCAGAGGTGGCTTGTACATCCGCCTGGTTCAGAGGCTCTGGGAAAAGAGTTTGCCTTAAAAACGATGGCACATCGATGGAGGCAGTAAAAATCGAACATGAACACTCACTACGTGCAAAAGAGCAAGACTCCATTCGAAGACTACGGTGGTATTGCGCCCGCCGAATGGGTTCGTGGCGAAGATGACAAGCCTTGAAGCCTTAGCGCGGAGGAAGAAGATGTCCGACCTCGCAAAAAAGAACAAGTACCTGCACCGATTGGGCTCTAGCGACTATGATGGCCACGTAGAGAAGTGGCGAGCAACCGAAGAAAAGTTTGCCGCCCAAGGAAAGCCCCTGCTTGTAGATGCACTAAAGGAAAGAAGCAAAAACTGGGTTTGGGAATGGAGCATGGGCCGGGTCACCGACGAGGGAGAGATCCTTTTCGAGGATCCGGATATCGAGCGTGTGACCACTAGTCTAAAGGACATTGTGGAAAAGAGAAGACTGGGAGTTTATTGCCAAGAGAGAACACGATCAATTGACAGCTGCACTGGGCAACCCCGAACATTCTGGACGAGTAAGGAGTGTATCGTCATGGACAAGTTGGAAAGAAGAGTTTCCTAAGAAAGCTGCAAGTTATAAGAAACAGGACAGGTACAAACACAAACTTGAAGAGAAGATAGCAAAACAAGTTGAACAACATTTCTACTCTCTTCTTGCACAGAATCGCCAAGCCTTCCCTAACGTGTTTCAGCAATCCGAAGAACCCACAGTACAGATGCCCAGCAGCGTCGGGTCAGTTGACACCGCACCTTATCCAGTAGATACCATAACTGCCCCGACGTCGTGCAGCCTCCTCGTGCCGATAGGAAGGGCCGAGAAGAGAAAGGAGGTGGATTCAGGACTTGCTATATCAGGGCGACAATTTCACAACACGCCAATCCCTGAGGAATATGCAAGGGTGCAAGTGGCCAAGGTGCATGCAGAGCATAACAGCTTAGAGCTATATATTCCAGGACCTAAAGGGATAGAATTGCTTGGGGATGCGGTGAATCAGTTCATTCTATGGCATCGATGATATATCCTGCTGGTCGATCCATAGTCAGCATCCCCAATCGAGTTGGTTCCTCAGATTGCTGCTACGCCTGCATCGCCTTCTCCACCAGGGCCAGATTCGCCACCTAATTGGCCTACTTCCCCACCTCCCTCCCCCCTAAAGATAAAGGTCCTGATTCGCCAAAGCTGTCAGCCCCTGAAGTCGCCACAGAACAACCTCCAACCGATGTCCAAGATATTCATCAATCTCCTCCGACACCACTGTCAGCTTTGGCGATACCTGAAAGGCCTCTTCTGGAAACAACAAGTGTTCCAAGTCTGAACAATCCTGAACCTCGTTCGCTTATCCCAAAAATGGTTAGATCAACCTATGATAAGAAAGAAATGGCCGTATACGAGCAGAACTTAGTGTTCCAGGTTTCAGGGGGAGATCATCGACTGACAAAAAGCAGGATCAACCTCCAAGGTTGTCGGATTCACAACAATCGGTGAAAAACCAAGCAGAGGACCTACAAAACTGGACTTCAGACGAAGTGCCAACCAAGTGCGAGTATGGCAAGCCGTTCCTGCCGTGACACGTCATGGAAGACATGCCCTGGAAAATTAGGCTTATGCACGACTGGTACCTAAAGGCGTCCAAAATGGGGCTCAGCATGATTACTGTGAAGGTCCCGGATAACGCTTTCACCAGTGGACCAAATGGGATGCTGGAATCGATTTCAACGACCTTCACGTATTATTCAAGATGGAAGAAAATGGATATAAATCTCGTTGTTGCGTTTTGCCTGTAAGTACCAATCACACTTAATGTCATTAATGAATTCATTAGCAAACTAACTTCTGAATAATTACCCGCTGCATTACTTAGGATGCAATTCCACGACGCGTCAAACACCAACTATCCAGTTGGATATATTAACCCAACAAGGATATACTGGACGAAACACGAGGTTCATGTTCTTGCAGATTACGATGAGCTCAAAGGCAAAACGAAGTCCCAAAGAGACGAGACCATTAAAAAATGCACAAGACGAAGATGGTCGCGGTAGCACTCTACTTGGGCCAAGCTATGATCGAGCACAAAGACAAAAATGTCCTAATGGTCCCTTATGCGCTGTGGTACGTAATATTCTTCTGTACAACCGATAGTTTCCTACGATATCACCTACAATTAACATATCTCTTCTATCGCAGCAATCACTACATACTTTTTCTGGTATATCCGCGAGACCACTTGGCTGTAGTGCTTGATCCGGCACACTACAAGGAGGATACATTCAAAGAGTTCCTCGTCTTGTTAAATTTGTAAGTACTATCATGCACCATTTAATAAGTTTTGTCTGTTCTTACTCTTGAAGAAACAATTGACTGAAACAATTATTTTGTCTACATAGAGCACACACACATTATGTAAGACACGGTGGACCTGTCAAGGATGCACAAAAGAAGAAGCTTCTGGTGAAGATACAATGGCCGGTAATTATATGCCCGCTATAAGTCGACATTTTATACTGTGTTCAATTTTAACTATTGATGTACGTATACAATTTTATTCAACACAGTGTTATAAGCAACCACCAGGCACTAGCCTATGTGTCTACTACGTATGCGAGATGCTAAGAATCTACAGAAGATACACTACAAAGTTTGAACAAGTAAGTTTAGAGAAAATATCTTTCTACACATTAAGATCGATCTTGTATAATTTTCCTAATCGTATCTATGTGTATTCTTTCTTAAATAGATCGAGTCCTTCGTTCTAGTTGTAGCAAACCGGTTCGACAATCGAACCATGCTCAACTGGTTGCAGATATTTGCCGCTTCATCTGCCGCGATGTCTGCAATCATTTGGGCGATTTCTACGATCGGGAGAGCGAGCTTGCGACTGACGATAAATTCAAAAGACTTAGGAAGTGAGAAAAAGACCATCTGTAAATTGCGAGACTATTGTAATTTGCGAGAGAAACTTGATATGTATATAAACATGCATGCATGATGTGTACATTTATATCTTTTATGAGAAAATAATATAATTAAATGTTTTTGTGCGAAATATATATATACATGCATCTCAATCGACCGATAATATTGCGAGAGAGAGGAGAGGACAGAGAGAGGACGAGAGAGGAGAGAGGGTGATCGGAGAGGACACTAGAGAGAGCTTTGCACATAAAATAATGGGCACGGGAGGCAATCTTCCCGTGCGGTCGACTTGACGAACCGCACGAGAAGATCGATATCCCGTGCGGTCGGGTAAAGTGGACCGCACGGGATAGTCTATCTTCCCGTGCAGGCCGCTTAAGCCGACCGCACGAGATAATCGATCTTCCCGTGCGGTTGGGTCGCCCGCACGCGAGAATGGTCTTTCCCGGACCTTCTCGCGCGTACGGGCAGCCTTCCGCACGGGAAGATGCCTTTCAGCCCGCACGAAAAAATCGTTTCTCTAGTAGTGCTTCTCACAGCCGACAGGTCTATGAATTTTGTTTACTCGTGGGATGCGAAATCATAGTCTGTAGATGTTGTTTTCTTTGCATTGCCTGAGGGATCGCGGTGCCGTTTCAAATACTACCTTCGGTTTTTAACGTATGACGCTCTTGATTTTTTGCATAACATCTTTGATCATTCGTCTTATTAAAAAAATTTAGTATAAATATATAAAAGTACTATGTTAAGTAGTAGTGGGCATAAAACCCAAGACCGAAGCCCAAACCCAAAAAAAACAGCCCGAATCCGAACTACCTAAAACCCAAACACTGATCTCGAGTAGATAACTTGAAAATATGATTTTATTTCGAGTTAATCGGATTGTAACTCATGGTACCCGATAACCCGAATAACCTGAGGTCTCTCTCCGTGTGCGTCGAGCCCACACCACAAGCACAGCCAACCCCCAGCCCTGCCTAGTGCGCGCCAGCACCGCAAAGCAAAAGTGAAAAAAAACCGTAACCGGTAACCGCCTACGCCTTACACGTGACGCGCTGCACCCCGTAACCCTAACCGAAGCCGAGCAGGAGCAGGGTCAACCCTCCTGAGCCGCCGCCACCGCCTCGGCCCTCCGCCCTCACGCCAGAGCCTCTCGCCACTCGCCCCTCCCTCGCGTCGGAGCCGCTCACCCCTCACGCCGGAGCCGCTCAGTGGCGAATGTATATTATGTCTCCTGGGTGTAGATGCACCACCCTGATTTTTGTTTTCACCTTATAGTAATCAAGTTTTGGCCCTATATGCACCCCCCAAAGCCCAATAAGCTGCACCACCCACAGCCCAGCAAGCAGCAGCCCAGCAGCTAACATGGATTAAGGAAACCAGGATCAATCTTCCATCGCTAAAACGAGTCCGCGTCTTCGTCGCTTCGTTTTCCATCGTCGCCAGCGTTCATGACTAAAACGATCCGCGTCGTTTCATCTAGCTTCCCTCGTCCCTCTCCCAGCCTCCCTCTCATGGTCAGTTGATCATGGCCTCATGCATCCAAAGCAGGAGTCGGCGAGGACGCGAGCTCCGTTCTGATCCGAGCAGACGAGACGACAAAGCACAGCTCCCCAATCCCCTTCACAGCTGCACGGCATCATCCAACAAGCAAGAAAAATATTTTAAGGTAAGATTAGATGTCGTTCCATGTTTTCTTTTTCACATCGTGCAATAGTGCAGACTTCAATACTTGCAATACTTGTTGTTCCATGTTTACTATTTAGGTCGCAGACTTGCAATAGTGCAGTACATATACATATTTACGCTCCTTTTATATGTGTCAATGTCAGGCTAATAGATGGAATGATTTTTCAAAAGAAAAGCACCAGAACCTAGCACTACCAAAACCTCCGGAATTCTTATTTGGATGATATTAATTGGGAGGAGGAGATCAAATTTGATCCAGGATTAAGGAAACAAATTGATGATTACCATCCTAATCAGAGAGAGAGAGAGAGTAAGAAGGAAGTACTTGGAGAATAGGCCTTGCCAGCCTCGTACACTTGATTTTCCAGTGACATATATTGGAGGAGCTCCGAGAAGGTTTGTTCCAGAATGGTTTGATGAGTTTGATTGGCTTGAATACAGTGAGTCCAAAGATAGAGCATATTGTTTTTGTTGTTTCTTATTTAGAGATAAGAAGGATGTTGGTTATAATGCATTTGTTAAAGATGGTTGGAACACTTTTCATAAAAAAGAAAGGCTAAGAATGTTAGTGATATGCACTAGAGGCAACATGGAGATGTTGGATATCACGTCAATGTTTATGTATAAATGAATAAAGTGTTATTCAGTTCCATGAAATAGACATCTTGTATTGATCAATAAGTACGTGACTTATTTATGAGACTCGATATGTATGAATCTATTTCTAAACGATCCCTGATCATATGTCATATTGTTGGAACAAATATGATTCTAAGATCGGCATGTTTATTGATTGATGATCATGTCTCATAGATCATGGGTATGGAGATACCAAATCAATAAACATGGACATATGTGTTAGAGAACACATTGTTGGATAGACCCACCATGAGACACTACGGAATTAATGTGCCATTAGTTGGTCTCAGGTAGTGTTGGTACAAAGTCCTTAGACCCGAGATCACCATGGATTCCAACATGTGTAGTAGCCTACTTTGGGACTACCAAACGCTATTCCGTGCTGGATAGTTATAAAGGTAGTTTTCGGGTTTGCTATGAAACATGGAGTGGGATGTGAGTGATCAAGATGGAATTTGCCCCTCCTTTGGAGAGATATCTCTGGGCCCCTCGAGGTAATGGATTATGGAAATGCATGGCCATGCTAAGTTGATTGAGGAGTCAATCAACGGACGATAATCCAATACGGTTCGAGTGAATGGTTAAGCTATTGAAGGGATGGCACACATCTTGCCTATAGCTTAAGCGGTATCGTGAGGCAAAGGGATTTGTGTACACATTACAGGTTCGAGCCGATATTATATTCTTGTATACTATGGTGTCAATATGTGCTGCTAGGCGCCGCTATTGACAGGTGAGTTGGACTCGAGCCGACGATCGGCTAAGTTAGACTATAGCCGAAACCGAGTATACCTGAACCTACGGGTCGCACGCTTAAGGGGATAGAATAGATATTCGAGTTGGACTCGGATACGGCTCGATCGGATAGGGATCCGATCGGATAGAGTCCTATGGGCTTACGACGTGTGGGGCGGCCAACTCTATGAGATACGGATGAGATCCGATTCAAAATAGAGTCCTAATCGGCCACTAGTCCTAGTCGGCCAACTCTATATAAAGGAGGGAGGGGTGGAGAGGCGTGAGACGTCAATTGCATCGCGTGCAACGAAGTCGCCGAGATCAATCTCCACGGAAACCCTCCCCACTTTCGAGCCAAACCCTAGCCTTGCATCGCGTGCTAGCACACGGGTGTACGGCGTTCTGTCCCCGGACGTGTGGATACCGGTAGAGGCGCTGCTACGTTGCGCGCTCTTGATCGGCTGCGGTCGGGCGCATCGGAGCGAGGCGTGAGAACGCGGCCGGACGACTCGAATCGGCTGATTGGCGAATCGGCTGTCTCCGGGAATAGGCTACACTGTTCCGGATCGGATTGCCCTGATTGGCTATTCCGCTGCACTCTACTCTAATCGGTAACGATCTATCGGCCCTTACTTGCAAGTGTTCCTGGTTTGCGCGGTAGAAATTTTTGTTTTCGGCTAGCGTAGCTTCCGCGTAACCCTTCAAAGAATTCATGCAGGAGATGTCGGTGGCGCACACTATAACGCAATGAAGAAGTGTGATGATCTGCTACAAAGAAATCAGCATATTGATGTTGCTTTTAATAGTGTGAGCGAATCTAGTAAGAAGAATTATTTTACTAGGCTGAATGGGTCTATTGATGTTGCCAGAATATTATTGCTGCAAGGATTGGCTTTCCGAGGCCACAATGAGTCCAAGGAGTCTTTAAATAAAGGGAGCTTCAGAGAATTTCGTAATTTTGCAGCTGAGCAAAATCCAGCCTTAAGAAAGGCAATAGGCACAAGTAGATCAGATAACAGTCTTCTGATTGCTCCTGAAATACAAAGGGATATTGTGCATTGTTTTGCAAAGGAAGTGCTACATTCTATTCTAGAAGAAATTGGAGATGATGTTTTTTCCTTACTAGTTGATGAGTCAAGAGATGTTTCTTGGAAAGAGCAAATGGCCGTTGTCTTGAGATATGTTGATAAATGTGGAATTGTCAAAGAGAGATTTGTTGGTCTTGTTCATGTGACTGAAACAACATCTGCCCATCTCAAGTCTGCTATTGATGCACTATTGGCTAATCTTAAGTTAAGCTTAAAGCAAGTCCGAGGCCAAGGATATGATGGTGCTAGCAATATGAGAGGTGAGTTCAATGGCTTGTAGTCTTTGATAATGAGAGAAAATAGTTCAGCTTATTATGTGCATTGTTTTGCCCACCAACTCCAGTTAGTACTTGTGTCTATCGCTAGGAAGCATAAAGGGGTTAGTGAATTTTTTAATAGGATTTCCATGTTACTGAATGTGGTGGGTGGATCATCCAAGAGAAGGGACATGATTAGAGATATTAATCTTCAAGAAATTAGCAAGGCACTAGGATGTGGGCAACTTGAAACTGGGACTGGGTTGAATCAAGAGCAAAATCTTCAAAGACCCGGGGATACTCGTTGGAGTTCCCATTATAAGTCTCTGAAAAGTTTGGTTGGCATGTTTTCTACCATAGTCAAGGTGCTAGAAATTGTGGAAAAGGATAACAGGGAATGGAAACTTAGAGACCAAGCATCAAATCTTCTAGAGTACTTCCGTCTTTTGACTTTGTCTTCTATTTGCATCTTATGTTGACTATATTGGGAATCACAAACATCTTGTCATTGGCATTGCAACGCAAGGATCAGGACATAGTAAATGCTATTAAATGTGTGGGAGCAACTAGAGCCCAACTAGATGAGCTTAGAACAGAAAAGTGGGAAAAATTATTAGATGAGGTGCATGAATTTTGTGACAAGAATGATATTTCCAAATTGGAAATGGAAGATGAATATATTGATCCCAAGAAGCGGAGGCATAAATCTGAAATTACAAACAAACATTACTATCAAGTTGATTGTTTCAATGATGTTATTGATTGGCTACTTCAAGAGCTTGACAACCGCTTCAATGAAACAAGCTCTCAGTTGCTTATTTGCTCAGCTTCTTTCAGTCTAAGAGACTCATTTCATGATTTTAATTTGGAGAATTTGATGAGCCTTGCAAAGCTTTATCCACATGATTTTGATTCTGGGGATTTGAGGGATCTTAGCCACCATCTTGGCGTCTACATATCTGATGTGAAAGATGATAATAGGTTCTCTAACCTTCAGACTGTTTCTGAGCTTTCTCAGAAAATTGTGGAGACTAGAAAACATGAATGATATCCATTAGTTTATTGACTATTGAAGCTTGTATTAGTGTTGCCTGTTGCAACTGCTACAGTTGAGAGGATTTTCTCCGGTATAAAGATTGTGAAGACAAATTTGCGCAATCGCATTGGTGATGAATATATGAGTAATTCCCTTATTTGCTATGCGGAGAAAGAAGAGATGTTGAAAGTCACGAATAATGCCGTGGTTCGTCGTTTTATGAAAATGCAAGGACGTAGATTTCAAGATGAAGATTAAAGGTAATTGATTATATTTAATTTCATTTGTTCATTATTTTGTTGAAACAAAATGAAATTTGATCCACAAGTCATTTGTTTTCTTTTTTTAGGCCCTTAAACTGTCGAAGATGTTCGGGACTTGAAGTTAAACGGTGTATTTTGTCCCATGCAGACGTTTTTGACCATCGTAATGGTACTTATTCTTTTGTAAACATCTTTATCACTTATTTGAGTTGCACCACCCACTATTTCGTTCTAGCTTCGCCACTGGAGCCGCTTGCCCCTCACGCCCGTGGCCGCTTGCCCCTCGCGCCAGAGCCGGTCGCCGTTTGCCCCTCATGCCCATGGCCGCTCGCTCGTCGCGCCGTTGCCGCTCGCCCCTTGCGTCGGAGCTGCTTGCCGCTCATGCCGTCAGCGGTCACCCCTCGCTCGCTGCTCCGCCCTCGCGTCGCGCTGTCGCCCCTTGGCCCTCGCTCGCCGCTCGCCGGCCTCACCCGCCGCCGCCACTCAGGCTCTACTCCTACGGCCATTAGTGCATTCCAAGACACAAATAACAGGGGTGAGTTCCCATTGGGAGATTTGTTTGATGGTCTCATATGTAGATTTGCCTTATTGAGTTTTAGAGAAGCACCATCAAATTCAAAACTGTGCCAGAGTCTTGCTATAATTAATTCAAAGCTTTCAGGCAGGTTTTACCATTTTGCGAAATTTTATGAACTGTCATTCCATCTACTTTTCAGTTCTGTTGGTATTTGAGAATGTTGGCTCTTCTAACATTCCCTTAATTCCTACATTTGGATCTGCAAGGATCAATTTAATTAGCAATTGTCATGGTCTTAGCGTAAGAAGTGAAATATACTTGAGAGTTGAAACATCTTATAATGGAGCAGGCCATTCCTGGTCTTTGCACTATATAATGTTTTTTTTTTGCTAAAACAGTAGCTGCACGATACAATGTTCTGTACGATACAATGTTATGTAGTTCATATTCGAGTTCATTTGTAATTTGGGTAATTCGGGTTACCAAAAAGCCGAACCCAAAATAATGGATACCCGAAATTTTAGGTAATAAGGTGATCGGGTAATATTTCGGATATCATTTTTTAAAACCCAAAATTCTAAAAACCCGAACTACCCGACCCGGAATTGGAATTTTGGGTAAACCCGACAGTACTAATGTTAAGATTATAGTTTCTTTGATGATAAAACAAGTCAAAAAATAAATATTATTTATATATATTTCTAATAAGACGAATAGTCAAACGTCACGTTAAAAGTTAATGGCATCATACATTAAAAAAACGGATGGAGTTATATCCTTGTATACTTTTCTTGTTTGCAAAAGATCTGGTTCGTTTGAATGAATTGCGATGTAACTAACTGAACTATGGAGCCCATTTTGGTCTTGGTCTTCCATCATCTGAGCTGTGATTTACATTGTGAACTTTGCCTGCATGTGCTGTTGTATCATATCTCATATTGATTCTTGATTGTTTAAGGTCTTGCAGAACTGCGGCAAGATGGGGCTCACTTTCACGAAGCTTTTCAGCCGCCTCTTCTCCAAGAAGGAGATGAGGATCCTCATGGTCAGTCTCGACGCAGCTGGTAAAACCACAATTCTCTACAAGCTCAAGCTTGGTGAGATTGTCACCACCATTCCAACGATAGGTAAAAACCTATTCGGTACTTTATATGTTTTGACTGGATGTGTCTATTAATTACATTCTTATACTCCTATTTTGTGATTGGTAGGTTGGGTTCGTTTCTAAGCTATAGTGTCGTTAAATGGAAAAACAGATCACATAGAAGTAAGGTCCCTTCCTTATTTGAAAAAGGGCTGGATTTCTTCCATTGGTGGCTTTGGTGCATGTCTTAGTTTACAATTGTATTTAGTGGCTCATTTGCATTGTTTTGTATCCATTTTCATATTGCAACCTGATAATGTTGGAAATATGAACAAACATGGTTGAACACTTGTATGGCTCTATATATATGTGCAAGTGCAAAACATTACTGCTAGACAGATGAGAAATAGTTGTTCATTTTTGAAATAATGCTTGTAAAGAGAGCAAAGCAACAAGTTACTATTTTTCTTTTATGTCTAGGGTTTAATGTGGAGACTGTTGAATACAAGAACATTAGCTTCACTGTCTGGGATGTCGGGAGTCAAGACAAGGTAAAAACCAATTCGTTCTTGCCTTTTGTAACCAAAATCACTTTTCGCTTCAGAAGGTACTTACGCAATCAGCAGTAGATTCTCCATTGTGCTGTATTGGAATATTTTAAACACATCAGACAGTAGGGAATATATGAACTTCATACTAATATATGATCACAGCTCACAAGGTGTTAGAAACTATTTTGTTTTCATAACATTCTGTTTTCTAAACTACAGATCAGACCTTTGTGGAGGCACTATTTCCAGAACACTCAAGGTCTCATCTTTGTTGTTGATAGCAACGACAGAGATCGTGTGGTTGAGGCAAGGGATGAACTCCACAGGATGCTTAATGAGGTAAACTTCGTTTTAAGGATCATGTTCATGTTTCTGGCTTAACCTGTTACATGGATAACTTTGTTCTGTCATATAAGATGTACGCTGGACATGCCTTTGATTTTGTTAACTTCATCCTATTTCTTTTCAGAATACTACCTAACATTTTTAAGCATATAACCACCACCAAATAGTTTGTGCAGCAGGATGCATCATAAGTGATTTGATTTATAAATGTCAGAATAACACACACTAATTTTAGTTTAAGTGCAGCCAATTTTTCCTCAGAAGACAACATAGTATAGCATCATTCCACGACATTTAGTCAAATGAGTAAATTGGATTACCATTATAAAATACTCATTTTCTGATGTCACATATTTTATTGTTAGATCGTCATATTCATACACAAGTATCCTTTTTTTTCAGATAAGCTCATTAGTGGTAGTAGGTTTAAGTTTTTTCCTAAGCTTGCAATGCTTATTAACTCATCAATACAGATATTGGACATGTTCCTACACTTCTGACATATCCTCAAATTTTTTGTTACTATACCGTTTGCCCAGAATTTTAAAAATAAATCTATGCTGTCCAAAATATGTCATGGTATGCTAATACACACTATTACACCCATAGCATATGTTTTTCAGAGCTTAAGACGTGCCTATGCAAAATGTTGCTAGATATTAGTTCCATATGGTTAAGGAATCTATCCTCTTAGGCAATTAGAATCCTGGATTTTGCTTTCAGATACACTTGGACTATGTTACATGCATATAGGAATTCTTTTCGATTACTGCTTTAAGCATTCAGTCATATGGCATTTGCAGGATGAGTTAAGGGATGCGGTCTTGCTGGTTTTTGCTAACAAGCAAGATCTTCCTAATGCAATGAATGCTGCTGAGATCACAGATAAGCTTGGTCTCCATTCCCTGCGCCAACGCCAGTGGTAATATATTGTTGCTTTTTTTGTCACTTGTAGGCTGTCTACTTCTCATCTCATCCATTTCTGTTTTGTACTAAATTTGATGGTCTTGTATTCTGGTTGGTCACATGATTTCTGTCTTTCAATTTTAAACTTATGTTTTAATATTTTACTGACCAGCCTTTTGGTTTTACATTTCTCCACTTTGTGGTCCAACTCTTTTTTAATCTCAAACTAAACAAGTCATAGGAGGTGAATGACTGTTATGTATCTTCCTCCATTTAGATATTTTCACCAAGAACCATCCTAGATCTATAAAACTTGTTAGTGATGTTCGCCTATACAATTATGTGGCTCATTAATACATGATAAATAGAATCACCTTAAACAATGGTTCAATACCTTTCCTTTTCTTCCATGAAAATATTATGCTATTGTTACATATCATAACCTGTTGGATTTTTCTGTCATTTAGGTATATCCAGAGTACATGCGCCACAACAGGAGAGGGTTTATATGAGGGTCTTGACTGGCTCTCCAACAACATTGCAACCAAGGTAGTTCCCATGTGCAATTACCACATTACTTTGTCAAACATTTGTGACATGAGTATGTTTGAAAGATGGTGTACATGGTTTTGAAGCTTAAGAGCCAGCTCCTTTTCCAACGTTTTTCTGATAAAATATGGTTGGCAGTTTAGTTTTCAAACGTATCAGCCACACTGACGCCTTTCAATTAACTGCAGGCCTGATTGGATGTCCACAAGACCACAGTTATCTGGAGTACATTGCAGCTGCATTTTCAGAAGAACGGAGGAGCTGGTCATTTTGATACTGAGATTTGGATTATTATTTCACCGGAATGTTCGTTGAATATATTGTATTTCTACGTTAGGCTTTCCAGATCTGGTTTGTTATGTTACCTAGCTACTCTCTACAACCACTTCCGGTATTAAGACTCTAATTGTCAGCTTGAACTGTATCATATATTCATATACGATATACCCGAGTAATGCAGTTCTTTTTTCTCAACTAATCGTTGCTAATGCGCTCTAAATTTCCTGAGCACTTGGTACACATATGAGTTGATGACAACTGAAATTGGCACTAAACTGAATCAAAATGCCTCAGATTGCTTAAAACATCTACCAATATGTCATGCTTATTAATAGCAGCAGCAGCATCTTTATGTAAGATACCGCCGCAATGTTGCAAGTGCAGAGTTGCCACTACAAACTTGAGAAGAAAGAGAGAGCAGAGCAGTAGATTTCAATGGGGGAGGAGCACCTGGGCGGCGGCTTGCTGCTCGAGACGGCGGAGGCGGTCGACCTCCTTGCCGAGCACGCCGCAGCGCACCATGGTCGCCGCCGTGCGCCACAGCAGCCGGAGGTCCCCCCACGGCTCGACGGGCGCCATCCGCTTGTGGAGGTAGCTCTCGAACGTCCGCCGCTGCACGTGCTCGTCGGCGCACATCTCCACCAGCGCTTCCCTGCCGGCGTTCCCGCCGTAGAACACGCGCTGCAGCAGGTCCAGGAACCGGAACGTGAGGCGAAATTCGTCGTCCCATCGCCGGAGGTAACCCGCCCGTATCCCCGCCTCCGTCACCGCGCCGGTGAGCCTCCACTCGTCGGCCATGGCCTGGCCGCAGAGGCGGCCGGACTTGGCCGCGAAGTAGATGCCCTCGCCGGAGCACCGGGTGACGTAGCCCGCCGCGTCGCCGACGAGCGCCACGCGGCCGACCACGCGGCGAGGGCGCGGGTGCTCCGGGATCGGGTGCGCCTCCACCTTGATCACGCGGCCACCGGCGATCTTGCCGCCCGCGCGCGCGCGGATGCCGGACTGGAGCTTCTTGATGTCCGGCTTGGCGACGACAGTGCCCGTCCCGACGGCGACGTGGTCGCACTTGGGGAAGACCCAGCCGTAGAAGTCCGGGGAGACGTCGCCGCCGACGTACATCTCGGCGAGGTCGTCGTAGTACGACATGGCCTCGTCGGGGAGGCGGATGCGCTCCTGGAACGCGATGGCCGTCGAGTAGTCGCCGGCGCCGACCTCGCGGGCGACCCGGCTGTTGGCGCCGTCCGCGCCGACGACGGCATCCACCTCGAGGACGCTCCGGGAGGAGGAGGAGGGCGGGCCACCGGAGTCGGAGGAGATGTAGTGGACGAGGTAAGGGTCGGTGGCGGGGTCGGCGGGGAGGGAGAGTGAGGTGACGAGCCCCGGCACGAGGGTGGCGCCGGCGTCGGCGGCGCGGCGGCGGAGGAAGGAGTCTAGCACCTCGCGGCGGAGCATGGGGATGTGGGCCCCGGGGCGCAGCGAGCGGGAGAAGTCGGCGGCGAGGTTGGACGGCGAGAGGACGCGCATGCGTGTGACGCGGCGGTCGACGAGGTCCCGCGGGATGGCGAACTCGTCGAGCATGCAGAGCGGGATGGCGCCGCCGCAGGGCTTGGCGCCCGACGGGTTGCGCTCGAGGAGGAACGCCTGGGCGCCCGCCGACGCCAGCGCCTCGGCGGCCGACGCGCCGGCTGGTCCACCACCCACCACGGCCACGCGCAGCGGGCGGCGCGGCGGCGCGGGCATGGAGGAGCTGGAGCAGGAGATCGCGAGGCGCGCCGAGGAGTGGCAGGCGGCGGCGGCGGCCATGGTTGATGCGTCGCCGTGGTTTGGGCGAGATGAGATGCGAGTGGGAGCTTGGAGTGTAGCGGTGTTGTCGAATTGTTTTTGTGGGGTTCGAGTGGGAGAATTGGAGACTTGGAGTGTTAGCTCCGGTCGCGGCATGGTGCTACTGCAAGCTGCCGGGGCACGGGAGATGGGAGACGGCGCCACAGCTCGAATTTTTATGAAATTTTGGACACGGGGAATTTGATGAAATTTCAGAGATTTTCAAAGAAACCTTTGTTTTCGATGCTTATTCTTTTTGTAGCTAGAATATAGAGTTAGTTCTAAAATAACTCAAGCATTTCTTCAACATGAGAAGATACCATGTTGAAGGTTAAATCAGATGGCTTTTGTAGTCCAAGTTGAATAATGTTTGGTTTTCAAGCTGAAGATTTCTTTTGTATATATTTTTTAAAACAAAAAACGATGCCGTAAAATGAACTTCTAGTTGCTTTAGTGCTTTCAAAACTAAGATTTTCTTCTGAGATGAACTATAGTTGTTTTCCATTACAAACTTGGTGATGGGCTGGAGGGACTACGCTACCAGGAAGGTGGCCTTACTTCAATAATTCAATCCAAATTTTATCATGGTTGGTTACTTAAATAGCAGTTTTGGACATGCTAAGTATAATACATTATTTGCGTATCAACCTCCATGGTTTGCTAATAGAATTCATGTTTAGTACAACTGTATTATAAACAGCACAGCCAGTAACAAGCAGAAACATACCGACATAAATAACCAAAACCTTAGCTGACGCTTCAATGTCAAGGTAGTAAATTTGATTTCACTGGCGAGACTTCTGCCTCTCACCACAGGTTAGATCACTTGGAACAGAAACACAGGATGCATAAGATCTGTTTCTCTATCAGGTCTCCACAGGGACAAAAGTCCTCGAAAAATGGATAACAGAATACAATCACAAGTGGGTTGTCAAGGTAATCGCCTAGATTGTTATCTGGGTTTGGCAACTGCAGATCATGCAAACACAGGTGCCTGATGGATACCTCCAGCTCCCATCTCATGGAATTGTCTCACCTCCATTGCTACATATGTATCTGATCTGTGGTAAAAACTTGTAAGCATGATGAAGGTAGATTCTGTCTCGTGACTGAACTTCAATACTCTTAAGAATACTGCTTTCTTTGAGAACAAAATAACAAATAGTACCTCAAATGGCTGATGATGCTTGCTGATTAGTTCTGGTGCTGTCATCGATGGGCATTCCCCTGTTAAGGAATCTGTTAGTCATGTGGATGTGGAGAGAGAGGGAGGGAGGGAGGGAGAGAGGGGGAGTACAATTCTTTAGCTCCAAGTTTAAGCTGATCAATCTGATTCTGCAGATCAACACATGCAGCTTGAATAGCTATATTTTTCTGACACAGCTCCTGCCATTCCGTCGTCAAGGCATGGAGTTGACCACCAGTGTTTTGCTGATCAAAACACAAATTATCAGCTTGGCTGTGAAATATGATATGGTTCAAATTAAGGACAAGAGCAAGAGTACATTTATTACCTGGTGAAATTTCCTCTCGCGGTTGACTGTTTCTATCTTCTCATTGTATTCAACAGCCATCTTTTGCATCCTATAAAGAGATCAACCCATCACAAGCTGCTAGAATGATAAATGCTATATTCGATTAGGTACCATGCAGTCAGGCATAGAAATAATTTACCATCCATATTGTTACAGTGACAAGTAACATTGAGACTTACAAGAATATAGAAATAAGTGCTTCCCTGGAAGTTTAAACAGCTAAGCTGCAGTATCAACATGAGACCAGAGTCTACAAACAGAAGTACTGAAATGGCTCTAAACAAATCTCATGAATAACACAAGATACATAGCTCCAAAATCAAAGATAAATAGAGTCACAATAGCTTACCTAGACAAAACTGATTCCATTTGTCTATTCTGAAGCTTCCAAACCTCGACACCGTACTTCAGCATAAGCTCCAGATTCTCTATCCTGCAATATTAACTTTCTTTCAAAACTAATAATAGAATAGAAGTATGTCTGACATCAGACCATAGATGATAAGAAACCATGGTAGAAAAAGGCAGTATATCCTACACAATGCATACAACATTCGAATTACGAAGTAACATACTCAAAGCTTTACATATTCAATCATGACTAAGCTAGGAGCTTTCGTTGTTAAGTAAATTAAAGTTGACATTAGGCAATACATGATCAAATACCTTGGTAATTTTTCCAAGAGGCACTTACCAAAGTAAAGGGAAAAATTCTTCTGCTATGAGCATTATACAATCCTCCAATCCACAAATTATCAGTGTATAAAAAAAATCTGTTATTTTATCAAAGTAATACTGCTTGTTATTTCAAATATACTGCAGAAACCTTTGTCAAGCAGCCCATCCAATTTACTCTGATACTCTTCTCGACCATTTTCTCAAAATCTATGTTTTCCACACCAGGGAATGCTTAAAAGCTATGGTAATGAAAAAATTATCAAAAAGGGCATGCCACAGGAAGACACCGGCCCCTGTGATCATATCACAATAAAATGCACAACGTAACCTACTGCATGACCTGTGATGGTAATCTTATTAGTTCAGTACCATATGGCTCTAGTGTCTTAATACATTCCTTTTTGTGTGTGGAGAAGTCCTGTAAAGATTATAGCAGCACAGCAACAATGACTATGTCCACTTCAGTGATTGACAACTGACAAATTTGTAACTTGAACTATTACAAAGTGATTGCCTAAACAGAGCTGCCAATGAATACCTTCATTAAAGTAATGCCAATTCAAAACCCAGTAACCAGTCTTACCTTATAATTTGATGGTGCAGCTGGCTCTGAGCATTTCGTAGAGCCTGCCTCCAAGCAGCAACGTCATTCCTCTTGTTTGCTGGAGGTGGCTCCAAACCATATCGGGACATCTCTATGGTAGCAGGAGGTTTGCCAGCTCTAACACGTTCGTACTCTTTAGCAAGCATAGGATGATTCTAGAGCAGAAGTGCCAAATGAGAACATGACATAATTTACACTACCAACATCACTCATAGAGGTATCAAATAATGAAAATTCATAAGCTTGTAAACATATTTGCATGATGTGGCATAGGGAAGTTCTAAAAAGTTCAAATCCAAATTGTGATTCAAATATTCTGTATAATTGCAGTAGGTAAGCAATACAAGCCTACAACGAATTAAATGATTGTACTTATCACCAAATATGATTCAAATATTAGTTTCTTGTTGATAGAAGTGTTGCAGAGATAAGCACAGATCCAAAGGGGCAAACTTTGTAAAAAATAAATTAAAAAAAAGGTATTAACCTCTCTCTTGCTCTCTGAGCTCTAAGACAACTATTTCGGACCAGAATTAATATGATGGAGCAAATATCTATACTGGTACACCTCAACTATTCAGACCAAATCATCAAAGTATGGATGCCCCTTCAATCTAGTTGTCTTTTATTTTACATAATTATTCTTCATTGAGTGTCCCGTGCACTTTTGCTACCTCAAGTCATATTATTGACTGTCAGGCTCAAATTTGCTGTAGGTTTAGCTCCATGCACACAGAACATGGAAAAGAGTTTATATTTCAGTTGGTGCCTCAAATTGTATACTAATTTCTCTAACATCACTCCCAAATAACCAATCGGGAGGGTTATTTGGTGGTCAAGAAATGTAACCAAGGAAAAAAAGTGAAATATTTGCAGCCAAAACATGCTGCTATTTCTGTTTGCAGGGCGAATCTAGTAAAACTTATCAACTATTATTATTTCAGAAAAATTGAAGGCGTGGACCATCAGGCATCTGTCTTCCATACAAGCTAATCAATTGAAGCATGTGGCAACAAAAAAAATCTCTTATTCTTTTCAGGATCAGCTTACACATCCAAACATTATATAGTAGAGCAAAAGATTAAGTTTGACAAAAAAACAGTTCCATACAACTCCAAGCAAGCCACATACTCAGTTAATTAGCTATGTATAATCCAAAATTCCCCACCAAGAACAATAGTTATAAAACCAGTTCTATACACTAACAGTTCTAAAGGAGCGTAATTTACTTGTATTTAGCAATGTACTCTCGCTTTCAAGTACATAACTACTAACCCTAGACACCCCCCAGCCTCTAACCCGTTTCATTCTTACAAGTTAGAACCCTAACGCGAATCACATCCGGAAAAAAAAGAAACAGTTCCGTTTTTTTCGCCTAATGATAGCCCAACGCATCGACGCGACGCCTGAACTCGACTTACTCCAAGAACCGTAAAGGGGAGATCGCGAATCTACCTCGAACCCGATGGCGGGGACGGGGGGAAGATCGCGGAGGAAGTCGGCGGGCTTGCGGCTCCCGCGCCGCATCTCCTCCTCCACCATCCGGTCCACCTCCCGCTTCACCGCCGGGTCGCCGTAGTCGCCGTCGATGTAGGGCAGCGCGTCCACCGCCTCCGCGTCCGGCGGCGCGCGCCACGGCGCCCCGGAGGACGCCGGCGGGGCCTCCAGCATGAGCACCTCCCTCGTCCCCGACGACGACGCCATCCCCGGGTGTCTGCTGCCGCGGGTCGCAGCCTCGCAGTCGCAGGGGAGAGCGAGCGAGCGAGAGGGAGGCAGTGGAGGAGGGAGGGTTCAGGGGTTGTCGCCGCGGGGGGAGGAGGAGGAGGAGGAGGAAGGTTGGGGGTGGGGAGAAGTGTCGCGGTGGGCTCGTGCTGGGCCCAATCCTTTCTTTCGCTTTACGGTGGGATCAAGTTATTTTGCTTCCCTCATCTCTGCCTCATGTTGAATCGTACCCCTCAACCACAAAATCGAATATATGTCTTTCGTCTTTAAAAACCAATACAAATTATAATACTTCTTTGATAGTTTGGGAGACGGTTTCGACTGACGCCGTTGACTGGCTGAGTCAGCTTGTGGACCCATCCATCAACGACTTCCTCAATCCTATCTTCTTCCCCTCCCTCTTTCCTCTTCCCCCAACAATCGATGTGCTGTCGTGGCGGCTGCGACAACCGACGACAGCAACTGCGTCCGTGTCCGTGACTCTGCCGAGTGCCGATGCTCCCGATGGATGGCACCATGGCGGCCGGGGCGGAGGCTGCGCGGCCAATCCGGAGGTGCCCGCGTACAGCAGTGCACCCGTCGGTGGTGGCCACCCGTTCCTCGGCGATGGCGACCACCGACACAATCGGTTGAGACCCCTACCACTCCATAACGTGGCCCTAGGCGTCGCTATGCTCCACGTCACCGTCGTCGGCTCCTCCCCCTCCGGCTGCTCTCGACCCCAAGTCATCATGGGGCGCCTCCACGGTGTGCTCACCGACACACTCTGTGGCTACGGCAGGTGGCCATTGATCAGCGGCAGCCGTGGGGGAAGCGATGGCAGTTGGAAGTGAGAAGATGGCGGCTGCCGGCTATAGATGGCCAGATGGGCCGGGACGAAGTGGGCCCGCACGGGCACACGTGTACTGTAGATGGCACGGCACGACATGACACGAAGGAAAAATGGGTCGTGCCTGCATGGCACGACTGGGCCGTGCCGTGCTTGGGCTGCCGGGCGAGCCCGTGGGTCGGCACGACACGGCACAACAACTATGCATGCCCGGCACGGGCACAAGATGGCACGGCCCACCACGGAAGGAGCGAGAGGCTGCGGAGCGCGGGGCAACCAGGGGACGGGGGAGGATGGCGGCGGCGTCACGGGCGGCGGCCGACGCTAAGGAGGACTGGAGGAAGCGTGGGCATGGCGCGAGGCAACCGGGACGGGTGGCCGACGGCCGGCGCGGTGAGAAGGAGGAATCACGGGCGCGTGGCAAACGACGGAGGAATCACGGGCGATGACTGACGGCGTAGAGGGGCGGACGGCCGACGGCGTGGAGGGCGACGGGTGGGCGATCATGGCGCCGGCTCGGCTCGGCGTTGGGTCGGCGTTCGGGCATCGCGCCGGTCGCGACGCGTGCGGGTGGGGTGGGCGGCGCCGACGTATAGAAGAGAAGAAGCCGAAGGGATCAAGGGATGATGGACTTGTATGTGATTTTACCATTTTAACCTTAGTGTAAGTAGTATAGTTATAAAGCTACTTGTACAAAATGGTAATTTCGCGTTAGTTGGCTAGGGTTTCCTGGCCAAACGGATTGACCTCAGCCCATGGGCCGTAACCGGGCCCGTGCCGACACGGTCACGGCCCGGCCAGCCGTGGACCGTGCTTGAGCCAGGGGTGAGGCACGTGGGCCGGCACGGCATGGCACGTCTGTTAATGACCAAATTTGGTAAGCAAAACTCCGAGTTTGAAGCAAGGATTAAAGCGAAATCGGAGGAAACGCGCGATTCTTGGAAACAGAGGCCGCATCGGCTAAATCTGAATCGGCTACGGAACCAGTCGGCTGAGTCTGAGTCGGATCAGGATAGCCGATTCTGATTGGAGACAAAAGGTGGAGCCAATCCCAGAAGGAAAGTTTAGAGATAAGTATTGGATTTGGTTTCCAAAGTGCTTCAAAGATGCTGTCATCTACGGATAATGTCCTACAACGGTAATTGTATCTTTAAATTAGGATATTTTGTATAGTTTCCTTTATAGATAATGTCGGTTCGTTTAGAAATATTTGTAATCTAATCTGTAATAGGAATCGTGTCTGTTACGGGATCATTGTATATTCGGGTATAAATATAACCCGAGACCATGTAATCAAAAAAAACAACACACATCAATACAACTTCGGCGCATCACCACCCTTTTTGTTTTTACTCTTTAGACGAGTTCTTGCCTCGTTCTCGGGCTGCATCGGGTTTCGATCTTCGAGCAAGGTAATTTCTTGTTACAAGCGGTTTGTGTTATCAGGGTTAGTGCTTCCATCATCATTGACACTCTGATCTGGATATTATAAACTACTTAATCTACCATATGCGACATATAATCTAGATCAATGTCTAGATCTATCTCTCAATCGGCTAATGTCTTCCTGAAGATAGCAGCCGACAGAGCTAGATCCAGGGGTTGATTTAGACTATATGGCGTATCTACCATCTTGAAGAGTTCTCATTAGTCTAAATAGATTTTGTGCTTCTTTTGTACTTAATGTTGCATCAAATTGATCTATTCGGCTCAATGATTATTATTATAGATAGCACCGGGGTTTCAGCCGGTCTTATCTGTTTTAGCCATCTTTTATGTATTATTACTGATTAGATGTATTAGAATCATCTTTTATATTAAGATCTTAATCTACTTAAATACGCTAAGCCCGGTATCAATCTGTTAAGTCATATTAACAGCCGATTGATCTTTGTTTAGCGTATTTAGCTCGGGTTAATATCTTCGTATAAAATATATCGGAGTACTAGCCGATTTACATTAGATTTGCGACATCGGCTGAGCTATAAATTTATGTAATTAATATTCTAGTGTGTTTTTAGATATATGTGATTTATACTGTCTCGGTATACTACCGATATATCCCAATCACTTAGTCTAAATGCACTTTGGAATGGTAATTATGTATCATGAATATCTATAACCGATCGAGTAGGATTCAATATTAACTTAACCGCCTATTTTTTGTTTCTTGTTGGTTACAGGATCAAACCAACTGACACGTCCTTCAGAATGACCAAAGGCGACAAACTTAGACCTGCACTGGAGTTAAGCAGATCTCTCAGGCCAGCGCGTGGGAAAAATTCTCATCAACACCGTCACAGTAACCGTGTCTAACGGGTCGTGCCTAAACGGGTTGTGCCTCACCCGTGTGTTAACGCCAAAATTTGGTAAGCCTTGAAACCCTCATCGGCTCAAGGTTCAAATCGGCTCAGAGCCAGTATCGGCTTAGAGTTTTGGTCAGCCGATGTAAATTTTCCCTTATCAGTATCTCCAGCCGTCGGATTCTTATCAGATTCGGTTTGGGAAGATCTTATCCAGAAGACACCGAGTTCAAGAAGGATACGGCTTGTATCTATTAATTAGAAAGAATTTGTTAGCTTTCTGTTTTATCTTTAGGAAAGTGTGTTAGTATCCGGTAAGGATTCAGTTTGTTTCCTTTTATCTTTAGGAAAATTTGAATTATAATCTGTTAGGATCTCTGTTAGCCTACGGATATAAATATGTAAGCCCGAGGTCCATGTAAATGAATCCTCACAATCAATACAATTCGGCGCATCACCACCTTTTACCTTTTCCACTTTGTTCATCATCCGACGAGACTTGACACCCGACGCGGGGCTGCATCGGCTTCGATCTCCGGCGAAGGGGTAAGTCCAAGGTCCCGTCTGCCCAGGTATATCGTATCTATCTTTAGTTTCATTACCGTTCATAGATACATCGGTTTAGTTAGGACTTTCTCGATTAGGTCTGATATTCTGATCAAGTCGATGTTTCTGTAAACATAATGTTGCTTTAGGTAGATTTGTTATATCCATCACATTAGATAGATCTATCGGATCCTCGAGTATTAGATTATCATATACAATCTCATGCTGCATAGGTTAGGTCCGACCTACTAGATTGTTATCGATAATCTAAGTCTTGTTAAGCCGATAGGTTCATACTAATGTTTCACCAGAGGGTTAGCCGGTCTTATCATATGTTTCTGTTGAATCTAATCCTAGTATCTCGATTTGGCTCTATCGGCTGTCTCTCGTTTTAGGGTTTCTACCGATATCAGCTAAATTGTTATATTAGATTAGATTAGTTTAGACATCTACCACCCTGAAAATTAGTCAAAGGTTTGATTGTCTAGATATTACGTTTCTTTTCATACTTAGTGTTGTATCAATTCAGTTTGACCTACTAAGTCGTGATTAGAACCGCAATCTCTAGCCTGCCTGTTGGCTGCCACTAAGGGTTTCGTCGGGGTTTTAGTCGACGAGTTATCTGGACATCGGCATCGGCTGGAATCACACAATCGGCTGTCAACAGATCAACTATTCTGATTATCGGCCTATCGGCCGATATGATTTATGCTCTGCTGTTTTGCATATCTTATCAGTGGCAGGATCAAACTGACTGTCACGCCTACGATTCATCAATTTTAGGACCTACACTGGAGCTAAGCAGATCTCTCCAGGCCAGCGTGTGATTCGACGTCAACACATCTTGCGGTGGTACGAATTTGGCGTCAACACCATACCTGTGCCGGGCCGGGCCGTGCCGCCCGTTGGGCCACCTATACTGCCGGCTTGGTCCCCAAGCCTCCTCTCCACCATGCTAGGCACATCGATGGGAGCTCAGGAGGCTACAGCCATGGACCTCAATGAGGTTTGCGGCAGACAGTTCCCGACGCGTGCGAAGTTGTGGGCATGGTGAGGCACATGGAGATTCGCTAGGGCTGCTGTGACGGACAGAGCCACACGTTGCCGAGGCCGCCCATGGCGACAGGCTTGACGGAGAGGAAGCAGAAGCAGTCTTGTTTGCCTTTGCAGCGGTGCTTTGAGGTTTGGTCCTTGGTTGGAGTAGGAGCAGAAGCAGCCTTGGTCTTAGCTCCCTTTCCTGCACTATTTCTTCCCCGATACTCATGCCCTGTCACTCTGTAAACATAATTATATTGTTCGTTCACTTGAAATTTTGCTGCAATCTTTGTTGCAACTTGTTGATGTTGCGCTCATGGATTTCCAGACCGATGTCAACCGACAAGCCTAGGCTCGCGAGTCCAAAACTGACAACGACGTGGAGTTGTAGCCAATGGTAGTAGTTGCTAGCTGTTAGAATAGATGTCAAATATAGTAGTCCTACTACGAGTTGTATTTGGAGTTAAAAGAGGTATAGAATAGAATTAGAATTAAACTCTGTCATGTTTCTCTCTTAAATATAGAGAGAGGGACACTACAATGTAACCATAGTGACTACAATGTAACGTAGACATGCGATGAGATAATGGCAACGAGGCCATGAACTCGTAGCGACTAGGTGCTATATTGGTTGGGGAGAAACACCCATAATCAGAGCCCCTAGAGATGTAGGTTTCGACTGAACTTCGTTAACAAATATCGTGTGTTCCTGTGTCGTCATCTAACATGTCTTGCATAATCAATGACTGAAGCGATCGAGAAGGTTAGTCGTTGTTGATTAACTTTTATAACACCAACGATGGGTTCTCCCCAACTCCCTTCCGGTGGCCAGCAAGAAAACATGTGCGGCAAAGCCACCTCAAGCTAGAGTTCACCGACTATCAAAATCTGCTATCGCCTTTGTTTGCGGCGTGCATGTTAGGAGAAAGACTGAGTGCACAGCAGGCACGGCACACAACCGTGTATCTGTAAAGGGTATGGGTCACTGACTTGACAAGTGGGACCCTTAATTTGTTTTCTAATTGTAATACCATGTCAGCGTCATGTCGGATAAAACCATCATCAAAACTACCCCTAGGAGGAAAAGTAAATGGTTTTAATAGTTGAGAAGTGCATAATATTAGTTTTACGGTTGAGGGATGCGCTAGTTGGGAGATGCATAATATTTAGTTTTATGATTGAGAGATGCAATTCAACCAGGAGCAAGAGTCAATAGAGCCAAATAGACTTATTCCTTATGATGGACCATTGGCCCAAGCCCAAGAGTGAGCGCAAAGCCCGCTAATGGGGCAGACAGGAGCGGGCCGGCGCTTTCTCTTGTTTTTTCCCCTTATTTTCTTTCATTGAGTAAAATATACTGCTCTCTTGTTCAGAAGTAATTGTGAGTTTTGACTAGGCAAGCTTTGTCCAGTAACCTTTTTGGAGAGTAAATTAATCTCATGAAACTTGCATGTGACATAAACATAGTGATTTTTGCATGTGGTACATAACCATGGATATTACGGTTATACAGTTTCATAAAATTACGTTATTAACCAATTTAATATAGTTTTATATTAAATTTTAGAAAAGTTGGATGTAACATTTATACTATGGATAGAGAATTTATAAATTTGAGATGTGATTGTAGAACTTAAAAGATTGTGATTTTGTGAAATTTTATGATCATAATATCTCTGTGGTCTTCTACAATTTAGACCTAATATCCGGGCTGTGAAATTTACTGTTTTCTCACTAACCTAATTATTTATCATCGGATTTTTATAATTAGGTTTGTAACGGAGAGCAGTAGCTGGCCCTGCCTGATCTAAATTATCGAGCTGATATTGTCGTGATTTATCTATTAGATTATATAGGAATAAGCTAAAAAAAATTTAAAAGTAGTTTAAACCAAATTGCTTAGATCTAAGCAATGTAGTTGAAAAAAGTATATTTTATAGATACATAATTTACGAAACATGAGTAAATAATCACATGAATAAGCTAGTAAAAAATTAGCGCCCTTATAGTATCTCCAAGAGACTATTAATCCTACCTCCAATACCTTGTTTAGGAAAAAAAGAAAAAAAATGGACTCCAACAATTCCCCCAAAACATCCCTAAAAGATTAGCGACGCCCAAAAAAACCTCTCCCACCGCGCATATATTCACGACGCCAAACCTTCCTCAATCCGCTCCCGACCTCCTTCCCACGGTGTCTTCCCGCGCTTGTTTTTTTCCCGCCTCGAGCACCTCCGCACCGCCCGCCGCCCGCCACCTCGCGCCACGCACCGCCCGCCCGCGCCCCTACCCCCCGTCCCTTGACGATGTCACCGTCGCCCTGCGCCCCCGCAACGTCCACTGGCCGCCGCCACGCGGCCGCCGCCACGCGACCGCCGCCACGCGCCACGTACCGCCCGGCAGCCGTCGCCCGCGCCACACACCGCCCGGGCCACGCCCGCATGCCGCCCCACGACGCTGCCATTGCGCGGCCGCGCCGCCGCATCGTCGATCGGCTGCCGCCACGCACCACGCACCCTCATCGGCCATCGCCACGGCGCCACGCACTGCTCGTCGGTCGCCACCTGATGCAGCCAGGACGGGCGACTGCTCCCATCCGGCAGGGGGAAGGCCGGTGTGGCGACCCTCGGATGCGCCAGGGGCTTGCCACCGGCAACAACAACCCCCAATGACCTGGCAGTGAGTGAGATTTGCAGAGTTGCCTGGCCGGTGGTGGCGACTGACGAGGTGGATTTGAAGGTGTAGTACCACCCTGTCCTCCGACTATTGCACTTGCCGTCGATGATTCGGATCCCCAATGGTGGATCGTTGCAGCGACAATTCATCTGCACTAGTTAATGGTACAGCCACCTGCACCTGTGGATGCTTTTGTTTTAAACAGCCACCTGCAAGTTCTGAAATGGTAGGAGGTCATTGTTCTCGCAATGCTTAGATATACAAGAGTGTTAAATCACAGGGACATTGTGAACTCAGATAGTTATCATGTGAATGGTACAGCCACCTGAACTTGTGATTGTGCATGATTTTGTTTTAAACAGCCACCTGCACTTGTGATTGTGAATTTTGCAAAGCAAAGCAAATTTTGTCGTTTCATTGTGACAGTGAAGTGATTATTTTGGAAGATGAACTAGTTACGGGTGTTTGCTTGTTGGTGGCCCCAAGTTTGTGATTTGTTGTCTCAGTGCTATGATATATACCTCAATTTATTTCCAGGATAGTCTGGTCAGATTTTTGCATGGGAAGAAAAATCAAACCTAAAGTTGTTTCTAACCTTCTATTCATCGGTGCACTCTAATAGAAAAAGCATGCCTGCCTGTTGTCATTGTTAGACACCTACAGATTTATTACGATGCAAATTTCATTGTTATGCTTAGGGGTGGACGAAATACTCGTGGCTCGCTAGCTCGCTTGGCTCGCGGTTGGCTTGGCTCGGCTCGGCTCAGCTTGTTGAGAAATGCTAACGAGCTGAGCCAAGGGTTTAACTCGTTAGCTATAACGAGCTAGCTCGAGCCAACTCGCGAGCTGCTTATGAGCTCAATGAGCCAGATACAAAGCAGGCTGAACTAATGTCAATTGTTGGAACTCTTGACAGTGAATTAGTGGAGTTTTCATATGGTGTGGTGACAAGCAACTAGTAATTCTTTGATGGTCTTGAGTCTTGATGTTGAATTGTTGATGATGGTGTTGTTTGTCTTGAAATTGCTTGATGGAACAAGGGATATGTCACATTTTGCTTGTTTTGTTGTTGATGTGACAATAAGTCAATAACTTTTGTGATTTTGTGACGGTCAATTTGGACCTAATGCTTTGGATTGTAATAGTAATGATATCTAATCTAGTTGCATCATTGTATTCGTATCTGCATGGATGATGATCGATGGACAAGTGTTATTATGTTAATTATGGACTTAATATGTCATTTTTTACTTTTTTCTATTGTATATTTGCATGTTTGATGGACTCAGGAAGAAATGAACATATAATCTGTACACAAATTGCACTGTATTGAAATGGCTCGCGAGCTAAACGAGCTGGTTTGAGCCAGCTTGTTATACTAACGAGCCAAAGTGAGTCGAGCCGACTCGGTATCCAGCCCTAGTTATGCTAGTACCGACAAAGCTTTTTTCTTTGTTATGCTTGCAGGAAATAGATTGTTTTCCAACATGATTATGGACAAAACTATTGTAGGTGATTTTGATAATTATGGCCACACCTATGCTGACCAACAATCACAGGCAATGCAAGTTAATCCAGCAGCGTCCTCAGCGAGGCCAAACCACAAGAGATCAAAAAATTCAGTGACCAGGAATATGAGGTTTTGGTTTCAGCATGGTTGAATGTAAGCTTGGATCCAATCGTTGGCAAAAATAAAAAAGGTGGCAAGTATTGGTCTCGTATCTATGACTATTTCCATAAATTCTCTGATGCACGGGTGGGAGATCATACAAAAATGTGTGAACAAGTTTTGTGCATGTCTAGCACAGATTGAGCGATAATAACAAAGTGATACTACAATGCAAGACAAGGTACTTATTTAATATGCAATACTAGCATTTGTTTTGACTTTTTTTATTGTTCTATATCACATATGAATGTAAGCTTGGTGTGTGCAGGTTGTAGAGACATGTGCTTTCTACAAGTTCCAAGATGAGCACGAGAAACCATTTCAGTTCATGTATTGCTGGATAAGCTACGAACTCAACCAAAATGACTATCCAAAATTGATGAACTGGCTAGTGGTAAAACATCTAACAAGAAGTAGAAGACAAGCTCAACTGCTGATCCGAGTGCAAGTTTTCCAAGTGTAATAGGACAAGGTGAGGTTGAAGGCATAGAGGATAATGCATTGAGAAGACCAATTGGTAAGAAAAATGCTAAAGCAGCACTGCTGCAAGAGAAGAAAAAAAGTGTGACCGCAACAATCGAAAATATGTGGGCGTAGACAGGGTTTGCTATTCCGGCGACTTATGTCGTGCCGCCCTCGAAGAGACGGCGAATTTCGTACGAAATTCGCGAAAGCCACGAAAGCCGGTGGCAAAGAACAGTAAACAAATTTGAATTTGATGAATTTTATTCATACCACGGATTTCGTTGATTCCGCACGAAAACCATGATGAATAGTGCGGAAAATTACCAAACCGTCGCGAAAAATATGTAAACATTGTCAAAAAATTTAGGAATAAATACTAAAATTAGTGAATACATAAATATGATATTTATACTAATATATTTGTGTGAAAAAATTTATACTAATATGTATAATATTGATATAAGTATGGTTGTATGGATTACAGGGGAATACTTAATGTGATGTTGAAAATGTAGTAAAAACAAAAAATAGTGATAACTATGTATATTTTGATTGATAAAAATCTTTTGTGCAACGAGATATAATAAACTTGGTTTGGCCAACTTCACGAAATAATTTAATTAAGAAACGAGAACGAAATATCCGTGTTAGCATATGTTACAAAGTTGCAAATAGGTCTCATGACAAGATTAGAAATAAAAATGATAACAAGCACCCACATATTTCACCATCAGTTGTTGCAGTCTTCATGACCAAAGAGATGAGCGGCTGAGCGCGCACACATTTCGTCCGAGTCCGACACATAAATAGAGAAAATGGTGATGGGCTTCAATGGGTTGCATGAACAGTACACATGCACAGTGTTGTTTTTCTTTTTATTTTTTGAAAGTATAAACGATTTTTAAGCACCCATAATTTGTGTATTTTCATACGTAAAAATTATCATAATTCTTGTAAATTCTTATTCTACAACCAAGATTTTTTTCAATGAATTTTCCCAAAATTTTTGAATCTTCCTAAAATTTTTCAAATCCTACCACGTCCCTACCGTTTCGCTACCTGACGGAACGGGTGAATTTCGCGGCTTTCGTGCCGGCTTTCGTGAAATTGAAAACACTGGGCGTAGAAGCAACAAGTTGACGAGGAGAAAGAGTTAAAAAAGATAAGAGGTCGAACAAACAATTTGCTCTTGAATAGGAAAGACTTGCAAATGAAAAACTATCTTTTGATGTGAGGAGTCAAGAGGTCCAGTTAAAAAAAAAGAGGGATGAAGAAAGAATTATGATCATGGACCTTACTGCCATGCCAGATGAGAAAAAAAAATACTATATGTGTTTGCGGGTTGAGATCATGAACTGATTAGTTAATTAGAATTTAATTTTTTATGTAGTATAAGTATGTGTTATGTTTTTTATTCTGTTAGAGTTGTGGCTACTGAATATTCAGTTCTGGCTGGTTGTTACTGTATCACTGAATCAGTGAACTATTGGTTGAATCACTGAATTATTGGTTGTTATTTAGTTCTGGTAGGTTGTTATTGTATCACTGAATCAGTGTACTATTGGTTGTTATTTAGTTTTGTCAGGTTGTTATTGTATCACTGAATCACTGAACTATTGGTTGTTATTCTTACTTGAACTAGTCCGAGGTGACAACTCGTTCTGAAATCGTAGATCGTCCCACGTCACTAGTCTGCTGAAGTGCTACACGGGGAGATTGGGAATGTATAGCCATTTCTGACTGCATGTGCAGGAGTGGATCTGCATAGTCTGTTGCTTCTTTTTTTTTCATGATGCTCATGGTTATTCATGATGATCGTCTTTTCTACAATTTTGTTTCTCAAGTAACAATAAATATAAAATGTAGCTAATCATTTATAGAGGTGATGATGTTGCCACGGTGCTTAATGAGGTCATCTTAATGCTGATTGTGAACATCTCTGTCTCTTATATCCTTGTAATTTTTAATAAACTCTTCAAATTCAGGTGTTTTATTATGAGAAGACTTCACTTTTTCTCTTATTTTCTCATAATTTAAATCGTCTTCATCAACACGCTCATTCTCAACTATCATGTTGTACATAATGACACAAGCCCTCATGATTTGTCCAAGGGTTTCTTCATCCCAAATCGAGTTGGCCCCCTAACGATAACGAAACGGGACTGCAGAACCCCAAAAGCTCGTTCTACGTCCTTACTACAAGCTTCTTGGGCAATCCCAAAATATTTCTTCTTCTTACCTTATGGTTCATATACGTACTTCACAATTATGGCTCACGAGAGATATATGCCATCGACAAGATAATAATCCATTGTATATTCGTTTTTATTAATGGTATACTTTACCTTCGGAGCTTGACCTTCAGCTAGCCGTGCGAATAATGAAGAACAATGCAAAATGTTGATGTCGTTGTACAAACCAGACATCCCAAAGAAAACATGTCAAATCCGGAGATGATGATGTGCAACAACTTCAAGTATAATTGTAGCCTCATGCACATGCCCGATGTACATACCTTGTCATGTCGAAGGACAATTTTTTCACCTCCAATACATACAATCAATCGACCCAAGCATACTAGGAAAATCTCTTTTCTCTCCAATGGCTAGTAATCTAGCAATATCATCTTCATTAGGTGATCTCAAGTACACATCTCCAAAAACCTCCACAACAGCATTGACAAACCTTCTCGAACTCTCAATAGTAGTACTCTCACCAATCCGGATATATTTATCTATAGCATCAGCTGCTACTCCATAAGTTAACATCCGAAATGTTGCAGTAATCTTTTGCAGACTATAAAGGCCAAGTATACTAGTTCTACAGCATTCCCATATGCGTATAAATAGTGTACGACTCATTCGAAACCTGCACGTCACATATATGTAATACATTTTTTAAAATAAAATGGTCCAAATAAATATATTGTTTACATACCCTCGTCTGAAATAATTGTGTCCGTACGTAGGAAGATCATCCGAAAAATAATCGTCATACAATTTCAGATGCCCTGCTCTGTCTCGTCGAAGTACTCGATGCCCTAGGATAGAACGACGATGTTTTGTTTCATCATCGGACTCATTCGCATTCGTGGCCACATGAGTAACAGAGCGGAAGAAAACATCAACGTCATCAGCTGACGATGAATCCAGCACCAGCTGCATTGAAAGGCTTCGTCGACTCATAGCGGATCCGTTTTACCTATCTTCAATTGGAGTTGGAGATCGCAGGGGCAAGGGTGGCGCAAGAGATCTCGTAGGGAGGAGGGAGGCCGGTGGCACAAGATAGCCATAGCACGCAGGGAAGGGAGGCGCACGGGGACGGAGTCCTCGTGCTGGGGGAGGCACGCGGGGGACGGAGTCTGGCGACGGGCCTGACACGTGGTGAAGGGGTGTCGCAAGGGGAGAGCATGTGCCAGGAGGTAGGCATCCAAGTGGGTCTAATTTTCATGATTATGGTCTATTTTTTAATTATTGAGAAATAATTTTTAGCGTTTTCTTGTGAGCTGACATGTTTTTGAAAAAATAATATAGCCTTTAATATCTTGTTTTGAAAAAGAAAATTTTAACAGTCTCTTGAAATTGCTCCTTCCGTTGGCTGAAGTGGCTCTTAGCCCGTAGGCTGTGTGCCGCAGTTGCCTTGTCTACGAGCCCAAATATTTTTTCAAATTTATTCGCTTGATGTTGCTTTAAAAATGTAAAGGTCAGAATTTATCCAATCCCAACCAGAGCCTGACAAGTTCTCGTGAAATTCACGAAAGTAAAGTTTGGCTAGTGGCATCAGAAAATTGCGATTATTATATATCTTTCTGAAAATGGGAGTAAAGTTCGGAATGGTAGTACGAGACTTTGTTTTCGTATAAAATATGAGACGATATTGTCAGTTTGTCGGATTTCTCTGGAGAGTATACAGATTATTTTTGGTTTATACCCTTCATATATCCTTCACATATAGCATATATCTTTAAAAATTAGCTTATAAATATTGATAAATAAAACTTATCTTTATAGAAGTATATGTTATACGCTTGGACTCTATGACTTAGCAGAAATAATATGATTTTAATAAATCATCAATTAAATTTTATATGTGAGTATTTTTTAAGGCAACGTATTGGCTCTAATTTTGAATATGAGAACAACAAATTAATAAATGTCGTACGTCATAAACTTAAGTCAATGATGGTTATGTAAATTTTCATCAATTTTAAATGGATATTCACAAATAAGATTCAATAATTATAGAATCTTTATCGTGTTGGTGTATATTAGTTTCTGTTGCTCCTGTTATTTGGGTGTATTTTTATGGACTTGTTGATGCTGGCTCATTATTGAGTAAATTTTTTAATAATTGATTGTTGAGCATGCACCGGAATTTTATTTAATTATCTAAATAAATCTTTCTGAAATATGGTTGTGAACTATAGTATTTTTCAGGTAATATATTTGAATACGAGATGTGACTTGTTGGAGAGACATCATTATTTATTATTAGTAGTAATTCACTGTATTCACATCATTAAAAATTATAAGATTCCTCGAGCAGCGATCGGTCCCGTCTACCATCTTCGTTGACAACTCGACATGACACGCGTTACGCCATTTGTGTTAACAAAACGCCGAGAACCATTCGAGAAGAACAGCACATGTCTCTCTAGAAATCGCAAGATACAATATGCTATACTTCTCCGTCCAAAAAACCAACATTTACTTTAAATCTAGAAGTTGATTTTCTCCGTCCCAAATAACCAACATTTACTTAAAATTTAGAAGTTGATTTTCATAAAGGATATAGGCTTCTAGCATTCTAACCAGGAGGATCCGGAGTCCAGTTGGTGTTGCGAGCCTTCTGACGACGATATTTTTTACAAAAATAATACTTTTTTATATATGACGTGGTTAACTTTTAAAATAACTTTATATCATTTATTTTTAAAAAACAGTGTAAATATACTTAAATATAGTTATAAGTTTCTTGATAAACATATCACACCAAAATAAATAATATTTAGATATAATTTTTTAATATTAAAAAAGGTCAAACATTATATAAAAACCAATAACATCATTTATTGAAATACAAAGAAAATATATCGTTTTTTGATTTCATACATGTTGGTCTTTTCGAATATGCTTATAAATATGATATACATGTGTACTTCGCATGAATAAGTGTGTGCGTATTATAAATGTCTATGATTTATCATATTATATATATATAACTATCTATGTTTTTAAAACATAGTGTTTATACTAAAAATTTTCGTTCGTCTAGTTATTTGCAGGAAATCTCTTAAGTGTTTATAAAATTAACCCGCAATCTCAATACTGAAAAAAAACTCACCTTTGATATCCATATTAAATTAAATTAAATCCAAATCACTCTCATAAGCATGTTTACATGTTTAGTATTGCAAGTATGTCAGACAATAGGCCTCAGGTAAAGACATAAAGGAAAAAATATAAATTAAAATTATATGAGACTTTAACTTTAAAATAATTATGATAAAATAAAATGACGCTCGTTATAACATACAAACGTATTTACTAATTTATATATATATAGATGGGCTACTATGTGGCGCGCCGCACAGCCCCATCCCGTGTGGCATGGCTGAATATCTAATTTGAAAACTCAAATTGAAAATCCGAACCGTTCACATTGTTCTATATATTAATATCGCCTTGTATACCAAATTTGACTTTTTTGAATTTTTTTACTATTTTATCGATAGGTCAAAGATGCAATAAAATAGATACTCAGAAATCGTTGATTAATGCATCTTTGATTTATCGATAAAATAGTAAAAAATTCAAAAAATGTAAAATTTGGTATACAAGACGATATTAATATGTAGAACAATTTGAACGGTTCGATTTTTAATTTGAGTTTTCAAATTAGAGATTTGGCCATGCCACATGGGATGGGGCTGTGCGGCGCGCCACACAGTAGCCCATCTATATATATATATATATTTTTTGTTTTGCCTGGCTATTTTGTAGAAAACTCCTTGACTTTTTTCAAAATTAACCCGTAGTCTGTCTGGCTATTTTAAAAACTCAATTAAAGAAGAAAAAAGTTATTTTGCAGAAAACCCCTTGACTGTTTATAAAATTAACCTACAGTCTCAATGTTAAAAAAAAAGAGAGGGCTTGGATGAAAAAAAGACCATACGCATCCCTCTTTTCTGCCCTCATCCGCGTCGCGCCTGTGCCCCTCCCTTCCGTCGCCGCTCGGAGCTCCCGCGTCGCTGCCTGGACCTTCGTCCTCCGCCTGCTTCCCTCCTCGCATCGTCGTCCCGTTGCAACGCACGGACATTTTGCTATAATCTATAATCTATAATCTATATCTATAACTATCTATAAAGCAAATAGTGTTTCCATCCAAACTTTGTTTTGCCTGGCTATTTTACAGAAAACCCCCTGAGTTTTTCCAAAATTAACCCACAATCCATCTGGCTATTTTTAAAAAAACCCAGTTATACATAAGATAGAGCTTATCTTAACTACTTAAAAAATTTAACTTTTCGATCATCAAATCGGTTTTTCGTTCAAATCTATAAAATTCCTGACCCGTATAACATCTCGCTCCATTGTTGCCTCACTTTCCTCACCTCCAGCAGGTGAGCCCGACTTACGTGCCTCTTGCGTTGCCGTGCATTGCCCTGAGCGGCGACCGAGCACACGCTGCACACGTGAGCTAGCGTGCCACCGTCGATATACATGCAACTTTTCCTATTCATCAATATACTTTTCTAACTAATAATATCCGAGTCATAAATATTTTAAACTTTTACTAAATTTCTAATCAGTTTAAAGTATCAGTAAGTCAATATCTATTTTCATTATATTTTTGACTTAATTTGGTAAAATTAAATTAACTTACACTAAATGTCTATCTGATACTATTTCTTAATCAAGGTCCAGGGGTACATAAAATTGAAGATACCCTTGCTTTTAAAGTTATATATAACTATCTATAAAGCAAGTAGTGTTTCTATCCAAAATTTTCATTCGTCTCTGGTTATTTTGCAGAAAACCCCTTGAGTGTTTATAAAATTAATCCGCAATCTCAATGCTGAAAAGAAAGGGAGGGCTTGGATGAAAAAAGACCTCCTACGTCTCTCTCTTCCGTCCCCATCCGCGTCACGCCTACGCCCCTCTCCCGTCGTCGCCGGGAGCTCCCGCGCCGTCACCTGGACCTTCGTCCTCCGCTTGCTTCCCTCCCTGCGTCGTCATTCCGTTGCAACGCACGGACATTTTGCTAGTATATATATATATATATAAACGTAGGCGACAAGCCCTGACGTCACTGACGTCGCTGAGGGGTCGTTGGATTCAGGATGTGTCGCTGTCCAGAAGGTGAGACGGAACAATGGCCCGCTCACGTGCCCCGTGCCCCCGCACCCGCATCCGTAGCGCCTCCACGCCCTCGTCTCGCGTCACATGCTTGTCACGTCACCTGCTCTCGGCCTTGGCTTAGCGACACCTACCCCTGCGGCTCGATGGACGGGCATGCGTCGCTCGGCCATGCGGCGACAAGGTGCATCGTGCACAATGTCGGTTCATCGTGTGGGACTTGTATTATGGGGCTGTTTGAGCTTTAGTATAGACTAAAGATAGTATCAGGATTAAAAATTTTAGTCTTTTTTAGTCTTATATTGTTTAGTTGCTGAAATAAAACAGACTAAAACTTATTAATTACATTGAACAAAGACCATGTTATCTCTACATAGTCATGCAAACTTAAAATACAAACTCCATTAAAAATATAAATTAAAAATATAAATTAGAGGAAAGGATAAAAATAAACTTAAAATACAAACTCCATTAAAAATATAAATTAAAAATATAAATTAGAGGAAAGGATAAAAATATATAAATGTGTTGATGAGAAATTCTCCCACGCGCTTGCCCAAAAGATTTGTTTTACTTTAGTGTGGGTCCATTCTTGGTTGCCTTCGATGATTTGACGTAAAGTAGGCGTCCCAGTTGGTTTGATCTATTAACCAACAAGAAACAAACAGATATGCATTATGGTTAAGGTTAGATCCTACCGGATCGGCTCAGAAACCAATTTACATATAATTGATATCTCAAAGCGCATTTAGACTAAGTGGTTGGGATAGATCGACTATGCCGAGACAGTATAAACCACTTAAACCAAATATACATCAGGATAATAAATATACGCATTTGTAGCCTAGCCGATGCTGTAGATCTAATGCGAATCGGCTAGTACTCCGATACATTTTATAAAAAGATATTAATCTAACCTAAATGCGCTAAACCTAGATCAATCGGCTGTCAACAAAGGCTGGCAGATTGATACCGTCTTAGGGCATTTATCCAGATTGAGATCTTAATATAAAAGGCCACTCTAATATATCTAACAGTAAATATTACTAGAAAGATAACTAAAACATGTAAGGCCGGCTAAAACCCCGATACTGTTTGTAATGATAAACATCAAGCCGAATAGATCTTAATAATTCTAAGAGCGACTTAAGAGGTCGATCAGATGCAGCATTAAGTAAAAAAGAAATATTAGATCTATAAAAACTGATGTAAATTTGTCGATGATATGGGCCCGGGGGTATATCGAGAATGCGATATCTGAAGAAGAAAGACGTCTTCGCTTACCAGGACGCCCCAAGGACATGTCTTGAACGGCTCATGCGGGTCCGGGCCACGGATGGCCACGTGGCCATCCCAAAGGGGACTTGGCTCGGGGGCTGCCCGGAGGTCACCGCTCTCCCAGATGGCAGGGTTCGGGATCACCCGGACCCCCCGTCCGTCACCCCGCACCTCCCCGGGAAGGGAGCGAGATCAGCTGCCAACTACCAACCACCACATTTAATGCCTAGAGAGAGGCCAGACGCCTGCCTCGTCGCATTTATTGCGATGTGAGGCGCGTTTGTCAGCCGCCCATCATCACCCTTTTTTCCCGTCACGAGGGAGAGAGGGTGTAAAGTCTTTTGACGGCGACCGCGGTATGGCCGCACGGTCATTCCACGCACGCCTCCCTCCACGCCCCGTTCAGTCATATTAAATGCGCTGGACGACCACGTGGGAGAGAGAATACGGGCGCTGGGGATGTCACGTCCACCCCTCTCCAGGCGGAGGGCCACTGACCGGTAGGCCCCACTGGAGTAGGTAAGTTAACCCCTCCCCACGTTAGCAGCATGGCCGCCGCGATGCACGATTTTCCCCACCAACTCCCGCGACGTGGCAACAGGAACAGGAATAGGGGTAGCCTCCTCGACAAGACAGCAAGAACTGCTCCATCACGTGAAGAGGAGTAGAGAAAGCTAGGACTACTGTGGTGTCACTTTGCACTATAAAAGGAGGCCCAAGTCCATGATAGAGGGGGTTCTGCTATTTTGGAGTGGGGTTCCCTGATTGGTCTTTTGCTCAGCCTCTTCAACCTTGGGCTTCAAGCATTCCACCTCAGTCATCAGCTCCAGCTTCCCCAGGGAAGAACAACCACTCCCACCCTTGTAATTCATCCTCCATATAACACAAAAACAGGAGTAGGGTATTACGTCTCTCTGACGGCCCGAACCTGTATAATTCTTCTGTGTACTTTGTGATTGTGACTTTCCTCCATCTTCCTACCTTCCATTTACCTCTCCGCGAGTTCGAACCCTGATTCACCGCTCCCCTGTGCCGAACCAAAAAGGGGGTCTCTCGGGTCCCCGTGTGTCGAGACCCTCGCCCCCAGGGCCAGGACGGGAACAAGTGGTGCATGGTGCACCAAACCTCCTGCCACGACCTCTCTGAGTGCCACTCGGTCAAGAACTTGGCCGAGCGGTTACAAAAGTACGAGCGGTAGAGGAGGGAGAGAGAGAAGGAAGCCCGCCGCAAGGGTAAAGCCCCGGCGAAACGCTCGGACAACCGACCAGAGGAGGCCAAGAGTGCGGCCCCCATCGGGGACGAAGATGATGATCTGGGCTACCAGGACCCCAAGCACGTCGTCGCCACCATCGACGGAGGGACAGGTGCCCAGGTGTCCCGTCGGAGCCTCAAGACCATGAGGCGTGAGCTCCTCGCGGCTGTGCCGTCCCATGAGGCGGCCCGAAAATCGCGCTGGGCGGGGGTGCCAATCACCTTCGACCAGGCGGATCACCCTGGGAGCATCGCACGTAGCGGCCACTTGGCCCTCGTGACCTCCCCCACCATTTGCAACGTCAAGGTCGCCCGAGTCTTAATTGATGAGGGTGTGGCCCTCAACATACTATCCCCGAAGGCCTTCGATGCGATCAAGGCCCTAAGGATGGTGCTCGGGCCATCCTACCCCATCATTGGGGTGACGCCCAGGAAGGTGTGGCCCCTCGGGCAGATCGCGCTGCCGGTCACATTTTGGAGTCCCGCCAATTTTCGCACCGAGCGGATTGACTTCGATGTGCGGACCTTAACCTGCCCTACAACGTCGTGCTCGGGAGGCCAGCGTTGGTGAAGTTCATGGCGGCTACCCATTACGCCTATCGCCAGCTCAAGATGCCGGGCCCCGGAGGCCCCATCACCATTCATGCCGACGTCAAAACCACGCTAGATTGCGCGGAGGCACGCGTGGATGATATTGCGGCGGCCGACCGCGTTGAACCCGAGGGCCCTCAAGGGGAGGCCTCGGGTTCCCGGGCCCCCAAACAACACATCACCTCTGCCGACGAGGTGGTGATCAAGCCCATTCAGCAGGGCGACGACCCATCCAAGACCGCCAGAATTGGCGGCAACTTGGACCCCAAATAGGAAGACACGCTCGTCTCCTGTCCCCAGGGAGGTGATCGAGCACCGACTTGCAGTACGGCCGGATGCACGATCGGTTCGACAAAAGGTGAGGTGACAGGCCCCGGAGCGACAGGCGTTCATCCGCGAAGAGGTGGCACGGCTCTAGGAGGCCGGCTTCATTCGGGAGGTGCTGCATCCGGAGTGGTTGGATAACCCGGTGGTCGTCCCGAAGGCCAACCACAAGCTGCGCATGTGCATCGACTACACTGACCTCAACAAGGCATGTCCTAAAGACCCTTATCCTCTGCCTCGAATAGATCAGATAGTCGACTCCACTGACGGGTGTTACCTTTTATGTTTCCTAGATGCATACTCTGTTTATCATCAGTTCCGCATGGCCGTAGAGGATGAGGAGAAAACTCCATTTATCACCCCTATGGCTACCTTTTGCTACATGTCTATGCCTTTTGGTTTAAATAATGCCATGTCTACTTTCCAACGCGGTGTCCGCATCACGTTGAAAGACCAAATAGGGCGCAATGTTGAGGCGTATGTTGATGATCTCGTGGTCAAGTCCGGGGACCAAGGGACCTTGCTCCCGGACCTGACTGAGACATTTAATAACCTCCGGTCCTCCCGCATGAAGCTGAACCCAGAGAAATGTGTGTTCGGGGTATCGGCTGGCAAGCTCTTAGGGTTTTTAGTCTCTGCCCGAGGCATCGAGGCCAACCCTGCAAAAATAAAGGCGATAGAGGAGATGCGCCCCCCTAGGAAGCTCAGGGATGTGCAGAAAATCACTGGTTGTATAGCTGCCCTGAGCCGTTTTATATCAAGGCCGGGAGAGCGGACGCTCCCTCTATTCAAGTTGCTAAAGCGAACCGGCCCTTCACTTGGACGGACGAGGCGAGAAAGCCTTGAGCGAGCTCAAGCGTTATCTCTCCTCGCCGCCCATATTGGTGACACCTCAAGAAGGAGAACCCCTCCTTTTATATTTGGCAGCAACTCCCCAAGTGATCAGCGTAGCGTTGGTTGTGGAGCGTGACGACGAGCCAGTCTCCCGAACGCCCCCGGCCCCATCATACCAGGAGGCAGGAGACCTTGGAACGGTGTTGGCTGAGCAAGCACCCGGAGCTGGAGGCGGCCTTTGGCCCCCCGAGCTTCAGGGAGCCACCCAACCCCTAGTCCGGGGCTCCCGAGGCCCCTTCCACCCGCAGCGGCCCCGAGGGCCCCGGGAAGGCGATGGCCCAACAGCCCTGACACCGAGGTAACCCGCCCGTGCACCCGAGCCTGTTGCCCCTGGCAAAGTAGCTAAGGCCCGCACCAAGGTGCAACGGCCAGTCTACTTTATCAGTGAGGCGCTACGGGACGCAAAGACACGTTACCCGCAAGCCCAAAAGATGCTCTCTACGCCGTGCTCCTGGCTTCCAGGAAGCTGCGCCACTACTTTCAGGCACATCGGGTAACGGTGGTCACGTCTTATCCTCTCGGGCAAATCTTGCATAACCGGGAGGGCACGAGACGGGTAGTCAAGTGGGCTATCAAATTGTCAGAGTTCGACCTCTATTTCGAAGCCCACCACGCGATCAAGAGCTAGACCTTGGCCGATTTTGTTAGTGATATGCCCTAGAGGCAACATGGAGATGTTGGATATCACGTCAATGTTTATGTATTTATGAATAAAGTGTTATTCAGTTCCATGAAATAGACATCTTGTATTGATCAATAAGTACGTGACTTATTTATGAGACTCTTTATGTATGAATCTATTTCTAAACGATCCTCGATCATATGTCATATTGTTGGAACAAATATGATTCTAAGATCGGCATGTTTATTGATTGATGATCATGTCTCATAGATCATGGGTATGAAGATACCAAATCAATAAACATGGACATATGTGTTGGAGAACACATTGTTGGATAGACCCACCATGAGACACTACAGAATTAATGTGCCATTAGTTGGTCTCGGGTAGTGTTGGTACAAAGTCCTTAGACCGAGATCATCATGGATTCCAACATGTGTAGTAGCCTACTTTGGGACTACCAAACGCTATTCCGTAATCGGGTAGTTATAAAGGTAGTTTTCGGGTTTGCTATGAAACATGGAGTGGGATGTGAGTGATCAAGATGGAATTTGCCTCTCCTTTGGAGAGATATCTCTGGGCCCTCGAGGTAATGGATTATGAAAATGCATGGCCATGCTAAGTTGATTGAGGAGTCAATCAACGACAGATAATCCAATACGGTTCGAGTGAATGGTTAAGCTATTGAAGGGATGGCACACATCTTGCCTATAGCTTAACCGGTATCGTGAGGCAAAGGGATTTGTGTACACATTACAGGTTCGAGCTGATATTATTCTTGTATACTATGGTGTCAATATGTGCTGCTAGGCGCGCCTTGTGGCAAGTCGGTGAGTTAGACTCGAGCCGACGATCGGCTAAGTTAGACTATAGCCGGAACCGAGTATACCCGAACCTACGTGGTCGCACGCTTAAGGGGATAAGAACAGGCATTCGAGTTGGACTCGGATACGGCTCGATCGGATAGGGATCCGATCGGATAGAGTCCTATGGGCTTACGACGTATGGGCACCAACTCGTGAGATTCGGATAGGATCCGATTCAAAATAGAGTCCTAATCGGCCACTAGTCCCGGTCGGCCAACTCTATATAAAGGAGGGAGGGGTGGAGAGCTGCGGCACGTCAATTGCATCGCGTGCAACGAAGTCGCGGAGATCAATCTCCACGGAAACCCTCCCCACTTTCGAGCCAAACCCTAGCCTTGCATCGCGTGCTAGCACACGGGTGTACGGCGTTTTGTCCCCGGACGTGTGGATACCGGTAGAGGCGCCGCTACGTTGCGGCTGTTGATCGGCTGGCATGCATCTGCGAATCGGCTGATTGGCGAATCGGCTGTCCCCGGGTATCGGTGTCGGCTTGCGAGAATCGGCTACACTGTTCCGGATCGGATAGCCACGATTGGTGTTTCCGCGCACACTCCAATTGATAACGATCTATCGGCCCTTACTTGCAAGTGTTCCTGGTTTGCGCGGTAGAAAATTTTTGTTTTCGGCTAACGTAGCTTCCGCGTAACCCTTCAGTGGTATCAGAGCTAATCTTGCTTAGTTCGGGTTTTAGATTGGATCGGAACAAGTTTTGCGCACGGGTTGATTAGATCAATCGGTTTTACGGGATCGTTGAGGAGAGTTAATGGTAATTGCGTTCCTTGATAGTGTATCGGAACGGCGTAATGTGATTACGTCGAAGCAATTTCCATATAACTCGGTTTGAGTTGGGTTCGAGATAGCGTTCCTTGATAGTGTATCCGAACGGTATAATGTGATTATGCCGAAGCTATCTCGCAGTCCGATCTTGTTAGCTGCCTCGCGCCTACACAAACCATCTCCCTTGATAGTGTATCGGGACGGTATAATATGATTATGCCGACATGGTCACATAGAGATGTGATTAGCAAGGTGTTGCTTACCGATGTTACTAATTTTCTAGCAGTGATGCCAAAGCTCACTAGAAAATTAATTAACATGTGGATCTTGACCCAATACGTAACCTAGAGGGAAGGTGGAAAATACGTAATGGGAGTCTAATGTTAAATTGTTTAACAATAGACATAGCATAAACATTGTGCTAAACTTTGCTTTTTCTGTTGTAGAATAAATGGCGGCTAATACTACACCCAATACCTTTAATTTGCGATCTATTCTCGAAAAGGAAAAATTAAATGGAACAAACTTTATGGATTGGTATCACAACTTGAGAATTGTTCTCAAGCAAGCAAGAGCGTAAGGAGTACGTTCTTGAAGTACCCTATCCTGAGGATTTGCCAAATAATGCCACTGCAACTGTACGGAGAGCTTACGAGAAGCACACTAATGATGCCCTAGATATAATGTCTCATGCTTGCTACAATGTCCTCTCGAGCTTCGAAGCAATATGAGAGCGCGATGCTCACACTATTATTCGGGGATTGCGTGGCATGTTTGAGAACCAAGCTCGGGCCGAGAGGTTCAACACCTCAAAGTCCTTGTTTGCGTGCGAGCTTGTTGAGGGAATCCCGTCATCCGCATGTGATAAAGATGATTGGCTATATCGAGAGTCCGGAAAACTAGGTTTTCCCCTTAGCCAAGAGTTGGCTGCGATGTGATTCTCCGTCGCTCCCTCCGAGATTCGAGCCATTCATATTAAACTATCACATGAACAATATGGATAGAACCTTGGCTGAATTGCATGGGATGCTAAAAACATGAGGAGAGTATCCAAAAAACGGTCATCATGTGATGATGATGCGAAGGCAAAGCGCAAACCACTGTCAAGAAACTTTGCACCAAGAGAAAGTTAACTCCCGATGAGATCGCGAGTGCCTCCAATGCAAAGAAGGGCAAGAAGGGTCGGCGGCATCGATGTCGTTTGCTTCTATTGCAAGGAGACAGCCATTGGAAGAGGAACTGCAAGAAGTACATGGAGGATCTCAAAAAGAAGCAAAGTACGACTTCGCTTGGTATTAATGTTATAGACATTAATCTTGCTACTTCACCTCGACTCTTGGGTATTTGATACCGGATCGTAGCTCATATTTGCAAATCGCGTTGCGGGAATGAGAAGAAGTAGAGGATTGAGAAGGGGCGAGGTGAACTCGCGCGTCGGCAATGGAGCAAGCGTTGCTACGCTCGTCGGCATAGTACCACTTCATCTATCTTCGGATTAGTTTTGGAATTGAATAATTGTTATTGTGTTCCAACACTATGTCAAAACGTTATTTTCGCTTCATGTTTACAAGCGGAAGGATATGATTTTAGATCAATGGACAATGGTTGTTCAATATATCTCGAGATATGTTCTATTTTCATGCTCCATTGGTGAATGGATTATACGTTTTGAATCTTGAAGCATCTCCCATCTATAACATTAATACGAAAGGCAACTCTCTAATGATATAAACCCCACGTTTATCCGGCATTGTCGCTTAGGCCATATAAATAAGAAACGCATGGAGAAGCTCCACAAGGATGGATTGCTTCACTCTTTTGATTTTGAATCATTTGAGACATGTGAGTCTTGTTTACTTGGTAAGATGACAAAGGCACCTTTCACGGGGCACAGTGAGAGACCAAGTGACTTGTTGGCACTCGTACATACCGATGTATGTGGACCAATGAGCTCAATGGCCGAGGTGGTTATCGTACTTCATTACCTTTACCGATGACTTTAGTAGATATGGCTATATCTACTTAATGAGGCATAAGTCCGAATCCTTTGAAAAGTTCAAAGAATTCCGAATGAAGTACGAATCATTTAGGGAAAACAATCAAGCTTCTATGATCGATCGTGAAGGGAATACTTGAGCCAAGAGTTTGGTAATCATCTCGAAAGATTGTGGAATTGTTCCACGTTGACTCCGCCGGAACTCCACAATGGAACGGAGTGTCCGAACGGAGAAATCGCACCTTGTTGGACATGGTGCGGTCGATGATGAGCCAAAGTGATCTTCCGTTATCCTTCTGGGGATATGCTCTTGAAACAGCTGCGCTCACACTAAATAGAGTTCCATCTAAGTCGGTTGAAAAGACACCATATGAGATATGGACAGGGCAACCCCTAGTTTGTCTTTTCTCAAAATTTGGGGATGTGAGGCTTATGTAAAACGTTTACAATCCGACAAGCTCACACCCAAATCGACAAGTGCTTCTTTGTGGGATATCCTAAGGAAACTAAGGGATATTACTTTTATAATCGGGAACAAGGCAAAGTGTTTGTCGCCCGACACGGTGTCTTCTTGGAGAAAGAGTTTTTTTCAAGAAGGGTTAGTGGGAGCAGGGTGCATCTTGAAGAAGTTCAAGAAACACCGAAAACGTTTCAGCGACCACGAACCACAACGGGAGGAACAAAGTGTTGCGCCATCGGTTGTAGATACACCATCCCAACGGAGGTCGAAAGATCACGTCGTGCGCCCGCAGTGACACGGTGCGGAACAACGTGATATATTGTTGTTGGACAACGATGAACCTAAGACCTATGAGGAAGCGATGGTGGGACCCGATTCCAACAAGTGGCTTGGAGCCATGAAATCCGAAATAGAATCCATGTACGACAATCAAGTTTGGAACTTGGTTGATCCACTCGATGGTGTCAAAACCATTGAGTGTAAATGGGTTTTTAAGAAAAGGCCGATATGGATGGAAATGTTCACATCTATAAGGCGCGATTGGTGGCGAAAGGTTTTAAACAGATTCAAGGAGTTGATTATGATGAAACCTTCTCGCCCGTCGCAATGCTTAAATCTATTCGGATTATCCTAGCGATTGCTGCATATTTCGATTATGAGATATGGCAGATGGATGTCAATACGGCTTTCCTAAATGGAAACCTAAGCGAGGATGTATACATGATACAACCTCGGGGTTTTGTCGATCCGAGAATCACTGGAAAGATATGCAAGCTACGAAATCCATTTATGGATTGAAGCAAGCATCTCGGAGTTGGAATATTCGTTTTGATGAAGTAATCAAAGGGTTTGGTTTCATCAAAAATGAAGAAGAGGCCCGTGTTTACAAAAAGGTCGGTGGGAGCGCAATTGTATTTCTAATCTTATATGTGGATGACATATTACGATTGGAAATGATATCCCTATGCTTGAATCCGTCAAGTCTTCATTGAAAAATAGTTTTTCCATGAAAGACTTAGGAGAGGCAGCATATATATTGGGCATTCGGATCTATAGAGATAGATCCAAGAGGCTAATTGGATTAAGCCAAAGTACATACATTGACAATGTGTTGAAAAGGTTCAACATGCATGATTCCAAGAAATGTTTCTTGCCCATGTCACATGGCATTAATCTTAGCAAGAATCAGTGTCCTCAGACACATGATGAGCGGAATAAGTAGCCTACTTTGGGACTACCAAACGCTATTCCATAACTGGGTAGTTATAAAGGTAGTTTTCGGGTTTGCTATGAAACATGGAGTGGGATGTGAGTGATCAAGATGGAATTTGCCCCTCCTTTGGAGAGATATCTCTGGGCCCCTCGAGTTAATGGATTATGAAAATGCATGGCCATGCTAAGTTGATTGAGGAGTCAATCAACAGACAGATAATCCAATACGGTTCGAGTGAATGGTTAAGCTATTGAAGGGATGGCACACATCTTGCCTATAGCTTAACGGTATCGTGAGGCAAAGGGATTTGTGTACACATTACAGGTTCGAGCCGATATTATTCTTGTATACTATGGTGTCAATATGTGCTTGCTAGGCGCCGCTGATGTGCTCGGTGAGTTAGACTCGAGCCGACGATCGGCTAAGTTAGACTATAGCCGGAACCGAGTATACCTGAACCTACGTGGTCGCACGCTTAAGGGGATAAGAACAGGCATTCGAGTTGGACTCGGATACGGCTCGATCGGACGGGATCCGATCGGATAGAGTCCTATGGGCTTACGACGTATGGGGCCAACTCTGTGAGATTCGGATAGGATCCGATTCAAAATAGAGTCCTAATCGGCCACTAGTCCCAGTCGGCCAACTCTATATAAAGGAGGGAGGGGTGGAGAGCTGCGGCACGTCAATTGCATCGCGTGCAACAGAAGTCGCCGAGATCAATCTCCACGGAAACCCTCCCCACTTTCGAGCCAAACCCTAGCCTTGCATCGCGTGCTAGCACACGGGTGTACGGCGTTTTGTCCCCGGACGTGTGGATACCGGTAGAGGCGCTGCTACGTTGCGCGCTGTTGATCGGCTACGGCATCTGCAAATCGGCTGATTGGCGAATCGGCTGTCCCCGGGTATCGGCTGTCGGCTTACGAGAATCGACTACTGTTCGGATCGGATAGCCCCGATTGGTGTTTCATTGCACACTCCAATCGGTAATGATCTATCGGCCCTTACTTGCAAGTGTTCCTGGTTTGCGCGGTAGAAAATTTTTGTTTTCGGCTAGCGTAGCTTCCGCGTAACCCTTCAGATTTCGTGGCAGAGTGGACGCTACTGGCCAACAACGATCCACCCCCGGGTGAACTCGAGAGTGCGGAGGATCACGGCCAATGGACCATGCATTGGGTGATGAACTTCGACGGTTCACTCACCTTACAGGGGGCCGGGGCAGGCGTTGCGTTAACTTCCCCGACAGGCGACGTACTCTGGTACATCGTTCGACTTGACTTCCGGGCAACCAACAACATGGCCGAGTATGAAGGACTCCTAGCGGGGTTGCGAGCGGCGGCAGGCATGGGCATCCGCTGTCTGCTAGTCCTCGGCGACTCTCAACTAGTTGTGAACCAAGTTTTCAAGGAGTACCAATGCACCGACCCCCAGATGGAAGCATATGTCAAGGAGGTACGGCGTATGGAGCGCCATTTCGATGGCCTCGAGCTGCACCATATTCCCAGAAGAGACAATACCCTGGTGGACGAGTTATCTAGGATCGCGTCCGCGTGAGCCCTAGCCCCGCCAGGCGCATTTGAAGAAAGACTTGCACAGCTACGTCGCGACGACTTGGACTACCTAGAAGAAAGACGGCGCCGTGCAGCTCTTCGCATGGCCCGTTATTAGCAGAGCCTCCGCCGCTATCATCAACACAAAGTCAGCCCCCAGCGTTGCAAATCAATGACCTCGTTCTGCGGCGTGTGCAAACACGTGCGGGGCTGAGCAAGTTATCTCCGATGTGGGAAGGGCCATACAAAGTTATCAGCACCCCACGTCCAGGAGCAGTTCTCCTAGCCACAAAGGACGGCACTCCGCTGCCGAACCCGTGGAACATTTCCCACCTGCGCAGGTTTTACCCATAAGCTGCATGGTGTGCTGAATCCCCAACATATATGAAAGCACGATTCACTGCCTCCAGTGGCATGAACAATGAGTTCACCCATTTATACTCTTTATGATTTTCCCTTACAAAATATCTGCATTACAGCATGTTTTCCCCCCATGTGCCGAAACATGTACTGCGGATGCTGATTTCCAGTGGTCTTATGGCCCTGTCCGCCCTAGGCTGAGAGGCCCTAAGGGTGTCGAGGGTAGAGCGACGCTGCATACAAGTGCCCCGGGGTAGTCAACGCCTGGGGGCTCGGGTGCGTATTGTCACGCCTATCCCGAACCCCCCGTTGTTGCTGCCCCCGCTGGCCCTTGATGCCTTCGCTTCTACCCGGAGCCCCGAGAAAGGCACCAGCCGCCGGCCGATGCACGCTGCCTGAACCCGGACCAGCTCCCAATTACATGGGATGAATCATAGCAGGAAACCATACTGTCCATATTCCTACAATGGCTAAACTAACTAAAGAGCGGACTACCGATGCAGGAAAACGAACAGGCAAAAGCTTGGGCCAACTAACCGCCACCGTGTGTGCACCAAGTTGGACGAGGGCTCCCAATATATATACATATATATGAATCATCGTCTGCAGAATCGGCCACGATGGGCTGTTACAATGCGAATCCAGTATGACAAAGGCAAGTGCATTGATAACATAAATAGCATTACAATGTTTTACAAGTACAGATAGAAGCAAAAAAGGGGGAGTCCTAGGCGGCCGGCGGGTCACTGGGGGCGTTCTCCATGTCGTCCTCGTCCGGCGGGTCCTCGCGGTAGGCAAGCTGGAATGCCGCCGGAGTTTCGTCAAAGCCGATCATAATGGAGTCGACGACATCCTTGACGCGACACCGAGCAGCATCCTCGGTGCCCTCGGGGAAGTCCTCGGTGGGGATGTACGGGTTGAAGCCGGGGTCGCGGGCCTGGTAGCTTGCTAGGATCAACGTCGCAACCTGGCGGGACGGGTCGTATGACGACTCCTTCGCCACTTCGTCGACCTCCTCCGGCACCCTCTTGATCCCCTCGGCCGGTTCGTCTATCTGGGTGGCCAATCCCCCCAAGGTAGAGCTGGCGGCGCGGGGACGTACAACCCCACCTCACGGCCGCGTCCCGAAGCGCGCGACGGGACGAGGTCATGGTCCGAGCCCTAAGCCTAGGCGTGCTCCGCTCCGCGATCCGGTGGCGCGCCTCCTCCAAATCTGGCGCCGCTTCGCTGGAGCGAGGGGCCGGCTGGGACGGCAGAACCCGCTCCCGCTGCTCCGACTCCCACGCCTATGCCTCCACGTCGCCTATCGCCTGCTCTCGGGCGACGAGGTCCCGCTCCCACCGCTCCAGCTCATCCTGCCGATGGCACGAGGCGGCTGTGAGCTGCTGCTCGCGCTCCCATATGGCCTTCAGGCACCAGGAGACCTCCTCCTGGGCCTGTAGCACGGCCACCTCGCGCCCCTCCACCGCGGCCTCGCGCTCGGCGATTGCCTTCTCCTGGGCCACCACGTTCTCCTCCCACGCGGCGGAGTCCTCCTCGGCCTTGGCCACAGCGGCCTCCCGGTCCCCGACCACCTGCCGCGCCGTCTCCAGAGCCTTCTCGCGCTCCGCCAGGCCATCCTCGCGGGCCTGGAGCTTGATGTCGGTGCTGGCGGTGGCGGCCTCGACATCACACGGGACGCGCTCGCGCGGTGAGCTCTGGGCGCTCGTTGAGGTCGCGGATGAACTCCCGGCGGTGGTGCGGACCCTCTCCTCTGCGACAACGGCGATCTGCTCGCGGAAGTCAGCGGTGTGCCGCTCAATAACGGTGTCCTCGAACACCTGATTGATTTCACCCCGGCGCCGCTCGATGTCCGCCAGCTCCCGCTTCTGGACGAGGCCCTCCACCCTCGTCGTGGCCGCCAACTCGCGGCGGCCTCTGTCGACCTCGGCCTCCCGCCGCGCCACCGCGACCTCCCTGGCGGCCAAGGCCTGAACCTGGGCCTGAAGCCCCTCCAGGGAGACCGCGTTGGCCTCCTCCAGTGCCCGGGACACGATCATCCTCGCCCGCTCCTGCGATCGTACGAGGGGCTCGGTGTCCAAGGCGACCACAAACCCTGACCGAGCGCCCTCGGATTTTGAGTCAGAGCTCGAGCCGAGGTCGAACACCTGTGCAGGACGGGAAGACGGAGGTGCCCCACGGCCGGAGCCGCCCACCGCCGCTTCACTCGCCGGTGTTGCCTCGCCCTCCGGTGAGGCTGCTCGCGGCGTCGGAAGATCGCGATGGGCCGGCGCCGATAGTGCTGGTGTTGGCCGGCGGGGCGACGACGTTGAATGGCGTGGTGCGGGCGACGGCTGTCGTGGTGGCGGCGATTGTTGCCGCGGTGGGGAACCCTTGGGCTGCTCTCTGCTGCCCGCCGCCGCCTCCACCTCCGCGTCGGGGCCAGCTCGCCCCGAATCTGTTGCCGGCGGGGGGCCCCCAGCTTGCTCCTGGTAGGCGATCGACGCCTCGGCATCTAGGCAGGCCCTCCTCAGCCGCATCGGACCCGAGCCCGAACCCGCAGGGTGACCTGCACCCGATGGGCTCCACCACCCCAAGCCTCTCCTGCGCTTCCCTCGCTGAGCTGGAAGCAGAACCGCCCTTAGGTATAACCCTGGGACGAAAATGCTGATGCTCGCGGCTGGGAACAGAAATAAACACAATAAAGATCAAAACATCAATAGCCCGAAATAAGACACAGGGCTCACAAGAAGTATATGCATCCGCAAGGCGTTACCTGCGGGCGGCATTGAAGCTCCATGAGACCCGGGAGATGGCCCGCTTCTTCTTCGCGGGGCCGCAAAGGGGCTCACGAGGCTGCGGCCCGCGGACTCCGTCGTCGCAGAAGTACCGCGACCGACCTCCGCCGACGGTGCGCTCGCCGTGGATGCACCCCTGGCCACCGCCGAAGTCGTCGTCGCAGTGGCCGTACTGGCCCTCGTCGAGGTGGCCCCGGGCGGGGCCGCCACTGCGGGCCTCCACCTGCAGGGCGGCGGTGAGCTCCGCGCCGCCGCCGCGTGGTGGTGATGGGGAGGCGCGGGTCGTGCTCGGCCTCTTCCTCTTCCCCTTCGGGTCCGGGCCCCCCGGTCCGCTCCTGCCCGGGCCCCGGCGGCCCAGCCGCCCAATCGGCACCTGGTCATCGGCGTCGTCGTAGTCGTCGTCGCCACCCCCCGAGGCGGCGCTTGGCGCAGCTGACAACAAACCCACGCCATCGCCAACCACCCGCAGAGCGTGCAGGATCTCCGAGCACGCCGGATCTTGGCACAACGGGACCAGCCCTGGAGGAGCTACGTCGATCCATCGCCGTGACGATGAGGGTGCGGCAGACCAAAATCACGAGGTCATTCTCGTTCCAGTCGAAGGTGACGTCAACATAGGTGCGCATGTCGTCGTTGAAATTCGTGTACATGTAGGCTGGGCGCGGCCTCTCCTGCAACAGCGAGATGCGTCGTGTCTGGAAATCCCAAAAGACGGTGTGGCTGGACAGGCCCCCCTCCGGAGATAGCTGATCCGCTCCAGCACTCCATCCAGCTCCTCCCGGCTCGCGGCCGTGCCCCCAGCTTCCTCGGTTCACCAGAATCCCGTCGGAAGGGAAAGACGGGGTGGTCACCAAGCTAGTGTAGAACCGGTAGGCCCTCCGGTTCTCCCACTGGAGCGGGGTGGATGTCGATGAAGGCGGTGTCGACGGCCCTGTCGTTGCGCGGCTGGATCGCCACGTATCCGACCACACCGGGGAGCCTGCCCGGCACACGCAGAAGAACTGCTGGAAGAGATGCAGTGAGGGCATCACCCCCACGAACATCTTGTCAGTGATATGCCCTAGAGGCAACATGGAGATGTTGGATATCACGTTAATGTTTATGTATTTATGAATAAAGTGTTATTTAGTTCTATGAAATAGACATCTTGTATTGATCAATAAGTACATGATTTATTTATGAGACTCTTTATGTATGAATCTATTTCTAAACGATCCCTGATCATATGTCATATTGTTGGAACAAATATGATTCTAAGATCGGCAGGTTTATTGATTGATGATCATGTCTCATAGATCATGGGTATGGAGATACCAAATCAATAAACATGGACACATGTGTTGGAGAACACATTGTTGGATAGACCCACCATGAGACACTACAGGAATTAATGTGCCATTAGTTGGTCTCGGTAGTGTTGGTACAAAGTCCTTAGACCCGAGATCACCATGGATTCCAACATGTGTAGTAGCCTACTTTGGGACTACCAAACGCTATTCCGTAATCGGGTAGTTATAAAGGTAGTTTTCGGGTTTGCTATGAAACATGGAGTGGGATGTGAGTGATCAAGATGGAATTTGCCCCTCCTTTGGAGAGATATCTCTGGGCCCTCGAGGTAATGGATTATGAAAATGCATGGCCATGCTAAGTTGATTGAGGAGTCAATCAACGGACGAGATAATCCAATACGGTTCGAGTGAATGGTTAAGCTATTGAAGGGATGGCACACATCTTGCCTATAGCTTAATTGGTATCGTGAGGCAAAGGGATTTGTGTACACATTACGGGTTGAGCCGATATTATATTCTTGTATACTATGGTGTCAATATGTGCTGCTAGGCGCCGCGCGTTGACAGTCGGCTGAGTTGGACTCGAGCCGACGATCGGCTAAGTTGGACTATAGCCGAAACCGAGTATACCCGAACCTGGGTCGCACGCTTAAGGGGATAAGAACAGGCATTCGAGTTGGACTCGGATACGGCTCGATCGGATAGGGATCCGATCGGATAGAGTCCTATGGGCTTACGACATGTGGGCGGCCAACTCTATGAGATACAGATGAGATCCGATTCAAAATAGAGTCCTGATCGGCTACTAATCCCAGTCGGCCAACTCTATATAAAGGAGGGAGGGGTGGAGAGCTGCGGCACGTCAATTGCATCGCGTGCAACAGAAGTCGCCGAGATCAATCTCCACGGAAACCCTCCCCACTTTCGAGCCAAACCCTAGCCTTGCATCGCGTGCTAGCACACGGGTGTTCGGCGTTCGTCCCGGACGTGTGGATACCGGTAGAGGCGCCGCTACGTTGCACGCTATTCATCGGCGTGGAGGAATCGGCTGCGGTCGGGCGCATCGGAGCAAGGCGCAAGAACGTGACCGGACGACTCCGCGAATCGGCTGATTGGCGAATCGGCTGTCCCCGGGAATCGGCTGTCGGCTTGCGAGAATCGGCTACACAGTTCCAGATCGGATAGCCCTGATTGGCTACTTTCGCTACATACTCCAATCGGTAACGATCTATCGGCCCTAACTTGCAAGTGTTCCTGGTTTGCGCGGTAGAAATTTTTGTTTTCGGCTAGCGTAGCTTCCGCGTAACCCTTCACATCTTGTAGGTGTAGGCGAAGATGGCGAGGTAGAAGACCGTGTTGGGGGTGAGGTGATGCAGCTGAAGGTCATAGAACTCTAGCACATCGAAGAAGAACCGAGAGAGGGACGGCACCAGCCCGACCATGGCAAAGGAGGCGAAGAACACCATCTTCGTGGGGGGCCGCTCCTCCGAAATGTCGCCGCCGCTGCGAGTGCTGCGCGGTAAATACTTGTTGAACAAGCTTCGGGCCTCCGCGGTGTGGACCAGGGACTTGGGAAGCACGCTCCCAGGCTCGAGGGAGGCGTCGAAATGCGAAGAGGAAAGCTAGTGGCGGAGAGGAAGGAGTCGAAAGGACAAAGGTGCTGGAAGGATTAGAGGCGATGGCTGAGGAATGCGTAGAAACTGATCCCCCTCTCGCGGATCCGTTTTTATAGGCAACCTCAGCCCCCTCGGATTCTACGGCATTAATTTCAATCCACTACCGCGCGACGCGCCTCTTCGGCTCTGCGCCCCTTCATTTTTCACGTCTCTTCGGTTTTCGTGCCGCTTGGGTTTCGCACCGCCTAGGATTTCGTGCCCGCCAGGCGCACTACACGGGACGGAGAGAGCTAGGCGGTATGATGGGCCCTCGTGTGCGCGGCCCAAATAACGCGCCCCTCATCTGGAAAGGCTTAATCAAGCGTGGCGTCAGCTGCCGCGCGCCTATCTCTTGCTGCGGCGTGACACATACAGTACCCGGGCCCATCCACTCTGGAATATGGCGTTAACCGCGCCCGAACCCGACTTCGGTCCCGATCAACACCGGGGGCTACTGTCGGTGATATGGGCCCGGGGGTATATCGAGAATGTGATATCTGAAGAAGGAAGATGCTTTCACTTACTAGGGCGCCCCAAGGACATGTCTTGAACGGCTCATGCGGGTCCGGGCCACAGGCGGCCACGTGGCCATCCCAAAGGGGACTTGGCTCGGGGGCTGCCCGGAGGCCACCGCTCTCCTAGAAGGCAGGGTTCGGGATCACCCGGACCCCCCGTCCGTCACCCCGCACCTCCTCGGGAGGGGAGCGAGATCAGCTGCCAACTGCCAACCACCACATTTAATGCCTAGAGAGAGGCCAGACGCCTGCCCCGTCGCATTTATTGCGATGTGAGGCGCGTCTGTCAGCCGCCCATCATCACCCTTTTTGCCCGTCACGAGGGAGAGAGGGTGTAAAGTCTTTTGACGGCGACCGCGGTATGGCCGCACGGTCATTCCACGCATGCCTCCCCACGCCCCGTTCAGTCATATTAAATGTGCTGGGCGGCCGCGTGGGAGAGAGAATACGGGTGCTGGGGATGTCACGTCCATCCCTCTCCAGGCGGAGGGCCACTGACCGGTAAGCCCCACTGGAGTAGGTAAGCCACTGACCGGACCGCCGTGTGCGTACCTCCTTATAGGTTGTCTCGATGCCGTTTCTCTGCGATAGGTAGAAAACGTTTCTACGCCTAACTTGTTTTTGCAGAGAATGCTTTGAGATGGTATGGCCCTATTGTATGTATGAGATGTATGAGATGCATGTGATGCATGTAATATTCTTTCATATGTGCAATCCTGTAATATTCTTTCATACGTGCAATGCTTGTAATATTCTTTCACGACCTGCGAGTCGATGTAATCTTCAATTAGAGCTTCTATAGTAGTAGCTTACTTTGAAGATATCAAGCATTCGACACTCGGAAGAACGGTGTAACATCCTGAAAATCGAAGAAACTGAAATCGGAACGTAAAAATCGGAACTTTCAAAAACCTTCGCTTGTTGCTTCTTTCTCGGGTTTGTTGCTTCTTATTTGCCAGCTCAGTTGCATAAATTTAGTCGTGATCAATTCCCCTTTCGGTGTTTTTGGATGATTCGGAGTTTGTCGAAATGAAAAATGCGAAAGTCCATATTAGGGATTTTTAAAAAGAATTGGGAGAAGCGTGGATTTATGAAAACGCGATTTGGGAGATATAAAAATAGTAATTGTGGTTGAGAGAAGATAAATTAGGACACAAAATAAATAATAAAGTATTCGGGAGTCGTACTCGAAATCAGGAAAATTTTGAAAAATAAAGGGAGAATATTGAAATTGGAAAAGAGGGATTTTAAATAAATAAATATTAAAAATAATGTGGGAAAATAAAAGTGGAGAAAAGTTGAAAATATTATATTAAAAATTATTTTTGAATTATGGGAATTTATTTTGGAATTTTTAGAAGAAAGGAAAATAGAAATGGAAAATTAAAATTGAAAATCGGGAAAAATCGAAAAGGTACTGTTCATGACGCGCCACGTGTTCGACGCCGTCGCGCCGTACCGGCCCGCCCGCGCGCACACCAGCCCCTACCCCGCGCGCGCCCGCCCGCGCCCGCGCCCTCGCCGCCACGCGGCCGTGCCTCGCCGGACCCCACGCCGCGCGCTTCGCCGCGCCGGACCCCGCCGCGCGCCGCGCCGCCTCGCCGCCGCGTCGCGCCCGCCGTACTCGGCCCGTCCCGCGATTCGCCGTGTGTCGCCACCGCCGCGCGCCCGCGTCGGCCCTCCCCTCTCCACCCGCGCCCGCGCCGTGCCCCCGGCCGTGCCTATAAAAGGCGGCGCCGCCCCTTTTGCCGCACCGTCGCCGCTCCCTCTCCCCGTCCCGAGCGTCGCCGCCGAGAGCCGCCGCCGCAACCAAGCGCCGCCGTGCGCAAAGCTTTCCCCGTGCCCACCGCACCTCCCCGAGGCCGCCGTCGCCGTAAGCCCCGCCCGCCCCCTTTTTTGTCGCGCGCCGTCGCCTCTGTTTCGGCGGACCTCGGTCGAACACCTTGAGGCCAATAAACGGTGCGGCGGGGAAAAAAAAAAAAAGAAAAATAGGGAAAAATTAGGAAAAATTTTGGAAAATTTGGAAAAATATTTTGGGAAGATTTGAGTAAAATTTTGGGCAAAAATAAATTATTTTCTTGCATGATTTCTCGGTGAAAAATTTGGAAATCAAATCCGGACTTTTCCGAAACTCCGTTTGCGTCGTTTTTGAATCCGAATTTCGTTTAGACCTTTCTCGCCATTTTAATATGTTTCCATTTTGAGCTCGGACCTTCAAAACCTCTAGCACAAATCCCTCCGCAGATATTTTCAAATCCGTTTTCTCAAACAGATCGCGATCGTCGTTTTACGAAAACCCTAAGTCGTCGACCCGATGGTGAAACTTGGAGTTTTCCGGGGCGGTCGTAGTACAAATTTAAATAGGAATCTGGGCTTAGCGCTTGGAATCGTTTCTGAGACTTTTTCGAATCTTTTCGACCTTTTTGGTGTTATCTGGGATTCTAATCAGAATCAATTGGTTTTTCGCACGTACGGGTAGCACCTGAAGATACCGGCAACGACCCCGTTGAAGACACCGCCCCTCAAGCGTGCGAGCAAGGCAAGTCATCACACCCTTTGAACATATTGTTCCTACTTTGTGAAATGATGTTGATTTCAAATTACAAATTGCATGCTATACACAAACGAGTACCTATGCTTGATATACCCTGCTTTGATATTGATCACCATTAGAATTATTCTTTGTAATCTTCGATGTGATATGACCGGAGACTAACTTCGGTAAAAATGCTTAGCCTTGCTTATACTAGATCCCTGCATACTCATAATTTTACAAAGAAGCTTTGTGCTCGGGCAACTACCTTAGGGGAGGTAGTTGAAATACGGCCTGTGGAGACATGAGCGCCACATGGCCATGAGAATGATGAACTAAGTTTGATGAAAAATGAAAATGAGATACAAATATTTTAGACTGGGGCGGCCGGATGATTTGGGTGGATTCCGAAAAAGGCAAGTGCCGACCACAGTCAATTAAGGACCGAGCCATGAGATAGCCGGGAAACGAGCCAGTACAACCGTACTTCTCGAATGGGTATAGACCTAGCTGACTAGATAACCGAGCGGAGGCAGTATCCTTGCATAGATGGTTCTCTATGATGTGGTTTATGTGATGAGAATGAGGCTGCGGCCTTTGCTGTGAATGGTGGAATTAAACCGATATTAATTGAACTTAAAGATTGAGGAAGTTTTCCCTTACCCCGGGTGCGCCAGAACTCCTCTCGCTGCTAGAAAATGACGGCTAGAGTGCATGAGGGCTTAAGTTCATGGAGCGGGTACTGCCAAAGTGAGGTTATCGAAAGGCTTTGCCGTGACCGTCTCATGTGTTGAGACGTAGGCTCATTTGTTGGGCTGTCGCGGAGTACGGGTAAAGTGTACATCCACTGCAGTGTGAGTGAATCAATCTATTCGAATAGCCGTGCTCGCGGATATCGAGCATCGTGACAAGACTTCCGCTTGGCTAGACTTTAAACTTAAAACTGCTGGGATGGGTGTGCATGATGATTTCACTCGCTGGTGGATCAACTTCTCGGGATGCGAGAAGGGGTGGATTCCCTGAAAATCATGACGAGTCGGAGGCGGGAAGCCATCCTTGGAATCACGATGGATGGTAGACAGAACCGTCGCCGGATTAATGAACTATGGAACTAAAACTTGATTTGGCTAGTTGATAGGCTTGTGAAAAGGATTGTGAAAATTGGCTTTATGCAAAAGAACTCCAGCCATTCCTTGAATAACCCCATCATATGCATCAATTCCGTGTTGGCTTGCTGAGTACGGTTGGTACTCACCCTTGCTATACGCACAAACCTTCAGTGATGGGAATGAAGAGCCGGAGGATCCTTACGCTTACTACCGGGAGGGTGAAGAAACCGATGGCGCTTACTAGGTCTTAGCTCCGTCGTTGCTCGTGGCAAATGACATTCTTGCCTCTATTCCGCCGCCGTATCTAATTTCGCTTTCGTGTTGTATTCGGACCATGAGGTCCTGTGTGTTGAACATTGCCTTCGGGCCTATTGATGTAATAATGTCGATGCAAGACTATTCGTGCATGTGCACCTGATTATTCAGTACTGTATTCGAGGGTACCAACTACTCGATCCAGGAAAATGGTACTAAGAACACGAAAGATTCCCGTTCCAAAAACGGGGGTCCACAAACGGTGATGAAGATGGAGATCCTCTACACCGGCATGGAGATGGAGATCACCATGTGAAGGGGGCCATACTATTTCATGCTATTCTACCTTTCATATATGTGATATGTTTGTTTGATAGGATAGCATCCTCGCAAAATTAAGTAGTAATGATGCCCTTCCAAATGTTGCACCCGTCACCGTTATGCTCGTCAATGGTGGGTCTCAAAGCAGCGAGTGCCATTCTCTATCATAACACGAGGGGTATATGTCGGACATATACGGCGGAGCATTTGGTTTACTTAACAAGGCTATCAAAACAGTTTTGGGCCTTGGGGCATAGGTTGGGGCCGGGGCATTGAGATGCCACATCAACAACAAGAGTCACATAGAGATGTGATTAGCAAGGAGTTGCTTATCGATGTTATTAATCTTCTAGCAGTGATGTCAAAGCTCACTAGAAAATTAATTAACATGTGGATCTTGACCCAATACGTAACCTAGAGGGAAGGTAAAAATACGTAATGGGAGTCTAATGTTAAATTGTTTAACAATAGACATAGCATAAACATTATGCTAAACTTTTTGCTTTTTGTTGTAGAATAAATGGCGGCTAATACTACACCCGTACCTTTAATTTGCGATCTATTCTCGAAAAGGAAAAATTAAATGGAACAAACTTTATGGATTGGTATCACAACTTGAGAATTGTTCTCAAGCAAGAGCGTAAGGAGTACGTTCTTGAAGTACCCTATCCTGAGGATTTGCCAAATAATGCCACTGCAACTGTACGGAGGGCTTATGAGAAGCACACTAATGATGCCCTAGATATAAGCGTCTCATGCTTGCTACAATGTCCCCGAGCTTGAAGCAATATGAGAGCGCGATGCTCACACTATTATTCGGGACTGCGTGGCATGTTTGAGAACCAAGCTCGGGCCGAGAGGTTCAACACCTCAAAGTCCTTGTTTGTGTGCAGGCTGTTGAGGGAATTCCGTCGATCCGCATGGGATAAAAATGATTGGTTACATTGAGAGTCCGGAAAAACTAGATTTTCCCTTTAGCCAAGAGTTGGCTCGATGTGATTCTCCGTCGCTCCCTCCGAGCTTCGAGCCATTCATATTGAATTATCACATGAACAATATGGATAGAACCTTGGCTGAATTGCATGGGATGCTAAAGACAGTGAGGAGAGTATCCGGAAGAATGGTCATCATGTGATGATGATGCGAAGGCTAAGCGCAAACCACTGTCAAGAAACTTTGCACCAAGAGGAAGTTAACTCCCGATGAGATCGCGAGTGCCTCTAATGCAAAGAAGGGCAAGAAGGGTCGGCGACATCGGATGTTGTTTGCTTCTATTGCAAGGAGACGAGCCTTGGAAGAGGCTGCAAGAAGTACATGGAGGATCTCAAAAAGAAGCAAAGTACGACTTCGCTCTGGTATTAATGTTATAGACATTAATCTTGCTACTTCACCTCTGACTCTTGGGTATTTGATACCGGATCGTAGCTCATATTTGCAAATCGTTGCGGAAATGAGAAGAAGTAGAGGATTGAGAAGGGGCGAGGTGAACTGCGCGTCGGCAATGGAGCAAGCGTTGCTACGTTCTTTCGGCACGTACCACTTCATCTACCTTCAGGATTAGTTTTGGAATTGAATAATTGTTATTGTGTTCCAACACTATGTCAAAACGTTATTTCTGCTTCATGTTTGCAAGCGGAAGGATATGATTTTAGATCAATGGACAATGGTTGTTCAATATATCTTAGAGATATGTTCTATTTTCATGCTCCATTGGTGAATGGATTATACGTTTTGAATCTTGAAGCGTCTCCCATCTATAACATTAATACGAAAGGCAACTCTCTAATGATATAAACCCCACGTTTATCCGGCATTGTCGCTTAGGCCATATAAATAAGAAACGCATGGAGAAGCTCCATAAGGATGGATTGCTTCACTCTTTTGATTTTGAATCATTTGAGACATGTGAGTCTTGTTTACTTGGTAAGATGACAAAGGCACCTTTCACGAGACATAGTGAGAGAGCAAGTGACTTATTGGCACTCGTACATACTGATGTATGTGGACCAATGAGCTCAATGGCCAGAGGTGGTTATCAGTACTTCATTACCTTTACCGATGACTTTAGTAGATATGGTTATATCTACTTAATGAGGCATAAGTCCGAATCCTTTGAAAAGTTCAAATAATTCCATAATGAAGTACAGAATCATTTAGGGAAAACAATCAAGTTTCTACGATCAGATCGTGGAGGAGAATACTTGAGCCAAGAGTTTGGTAATCATCTGAAAGATTGTGGAATTGTTCCACAATTGACTCCGCCAGGAACTCCATAATGCAAAGTGTTGCGCCACCAGTTGTAGATACACCAGCCCCACGGAGGTCTGAAAGATCACGTCGTGCACCTAACAGGTACACAGGTGCGGAACAACATGATATATTGTTGTTGGACAACGATGAGCCTAAGACCTATGAGGAAGCGATGGTGGGACCCGATTCCAACAAGTGGCTTGGAGCCATGAAATCCGAAATAGAATCCATGTATGACAATCAAGTTTGGAACTTGGTTGATCCACCTGATGGTGTCAAAACCATTGAGTGCAAATGGGTTTTTAAGAAAAAGGTCGATATGGATGGAAATGTTCACATCTATAAGGCGCGATTGGTGGCGAAAGGTTTTAAACAGATTCAAGGAGTTGATTATGATGAAACCTTCTCGCCCGTCGCAATGCTTAAATCTATTCGGATTATCCTAGCGATTGCTGCATATTTCGATTATGAGATATGGCAGATGGATGTCAAAACGGCTTTTCTAAATGGAAACCTAAGCGAGGATGTATACATGATACAACCTCAGGGTTTTGTCGATCCAGAATCACCTGGAAAGTTATGCAAGCTACAGAAATCCATTTATGGATTGAAGCAAGCATCTCGGAGTTGGAATATTCGTTTTGATGAAGTAATCAAAGGGTTTGGTTTCATCAAAAATGAAGAAGAGGCCTGTGTTTATAAAAAGGTCGATGGGAGCGCAATTGTATTTCTAATCTTATATGTGGATGACATATTGTTGATTGGAAATGATATCCCTATGCTAGAATCCGTCAAGTCTTCATTGAAAAATAGTTTTTCCATGAAAGACTTAGAAGAGGCAGCATACATATTGGGCATTCGGATCTATAGAGATAGATCCAAGAGGCTAATTGGATTAAGCCAAAGTACATACATTGACAAGGTGTTGAAAAGGTTCAACATGCATGATTCCAAGAAAGGTTTCTTGCCCATGTCACATGGCATTAATCTTAGCAAGAATTAGTGTCCTCAGACACATGATGAGCGAAATAAGATGGGTATGGTTCAATATGCTTCGGCAATTGGATCCATCATGTATGTCATGCTTTGTACACGCCGATGTCTCGTACGCTTTGAGTGCTACGAGCGAGATACTCGTCGAGATCCGGTGAAGGTCACTGGATGCCAGTAAAGAATATCCTTAAGTACTTGAGAAGAACTAAGGATATGTTCCTAGTCTATGGAGGTGAAGAAGAGCTCGTTGTAAGTGGTTACACCGATGCTAGCTTCCAAACGGACAAGGATGATTATAGATCGCAATGGGTTTGTGTTCTGCCGAACGGAGGCGCGATCACTGGAATAGTTCCAAGAAGGATACTGTTGCTGATTCTACAACGGAGACCGAGTACATTGTCGCTTCGGAAGCTGCAAAGGAGGCTGTTTGGATCAAGAAATTCGTTTCGAGCTTGGTGTGATGACTAGTACGACGGTCCAATGTCTCTCTATTGAGATAATAGTGGAGCCATTGCGCAAGCCAAGGAGCCGAGATCACATCAAAAGTCCAAACACATACTTCGGCGATATCATCTCATCCGCGAGATAGTGGACGAGAGGTGATGTCAAGATATGCAAAGTGCACACGGATCTCAACATAGCCGATCCGTGACAAAACCTCTCCCTCACCGAAGCATGAGGCGCACACAAGAGCAATGGTTATTAGATACTTACATGATTGACTCTAGTGCAAGTGGGAGATTGTTAGTGATATGCCCTAGAGGCAACATGGAGATGTTGGATATCACGTCAATGTTTATGTATTTATGAATAAAGTGTTATTCGGTTCCATGAAATAGACATCTTGTATTGATCAATAAGTACGTGACTTATTTATGAGACTCTTTATGTATGAATCTATTTCTAAACGATCACGATCATATGTCATATTGTTGGAACAAATATGATTCTAAGATCGGCATGTTTATTAATTGCGATCATGTCTCATAGATCATGGGTATGGAGATACCAAATCAATAAACATGGACACATGTGTTGGAGAACACATTGTTGGATAGATCCACCATGAGACACTACAGGAATTAATGTGCCATTAGTTGGTCTCAGGTAGTGTTGGTACAAAGTCCTTAGACCTGAGATCACCATGGATTCCAACATGTGTAGTAGCCTACTTTGGGACTACCAAACGCTATTCCATAACTGGGTAGTTATAAAGGTAGTTTTCGGGTTTGCTATGAAACATGGAGTGGGATGTGAGTGATCAAGATGGAATTTGCCCCTCCTTTGGAGAGATATCTCTGGGCCCCTCGAGGTAATGGATTATGAAAATGCATGGCCATGCTAAGTTGATTGAGGAGTCAATCAACAGACAGATAATCCAATACGGTTCGAGTGAATGGTTAAGCTATTGAAGGGATGGCACACATCTTGCCTATAGCTTAATTGGTATCGTGAGGCAAAGGGATTTGTGTACACATTACAGGTTCAGAGCCAATATTATATTCTTGTATACTATGGTGTCAATATGTCTTTGCTAGGCGCCGTGTGTCGGTGGAGTTGGACTCGAGCCGACGATCGGCTAAGTTAGACTATAGCCGGAACCGAGTATACCTGAACCTACGTGGTCGCACGCTTAAGGGGATAAGAACAGGCATTCGAGTTGGACTCGGATACGGCTCGATCGGATAGGGATCCGATCGGATAGAGTCCTATGGGCTTACGACGTATGGGCGGCCAACTCTGTGAGATTCGGATAGGATCCGATTCAAAATAGAGTCCTAATCGGCCACTAGTCCCAGTCGGCCAACTCTATATAAAGGAGGGAGGGGTGGAGAGCTGCGGCACGTCAATTGCATCGCGTGCAACAGAAGTCGCCGAGATCAATCTCCACGGAAACCCTCCCCACTTTCGAGCCAAACCCTAGCCTTGCATCGCATGCTAGCACACGGGTGTTCGGAGTTCTGTCCCCGGACGTGTGGATACCGGTAGAGGCGCTGCTACGTTGCACGCTGTTCATCGGCTGTGGAGGAATCGGCTGCAGTCGGGCGCATCGGAGCAAGGCGCAAGAACGTGACCGGACGACTCCGCGAATCGGCTGATTGGCGAATCGGCTGTCCCCGGGAATCAGCTGTCGGCTTGCGAGAATCGGCTACACAGTTCCAGATCGGATAGCCCTGATTGGCTACTTCCGCTACATACTCCAATCGGTAACGATCTATCGGCCCTAACTTGCAAGTGTTCCTGGTTTGCGCGGTAGAAATTTTTGTTTTCGGCTAGCGTAGCTTCCGCGTAACCCTTCACATCTTGTAGGTGTAGGTGAAGATGGCGAGGTAGAAGACCGTGTTGGGGGTGAGGTGATGTAGCTGAAGGTCGTAGAACTCCGGCACATCGAAGAAGAACCGAGAGAGGGACGGCACCGGCCCGACCATGGCAAAGGAGGCGAAGAACACCATCTTCGTGGGGGGCCGCTCCTCCGAAATGTCGCCGCCGTTGCGAGTGCCGCGCGGTAAATACTTGTTGAACAAGCTTCGGGCCTCCGCGGTGTGGACCAGGGACTTGGGAAGCACGCTCCCAGGCTCGAGGGAGGCGCCGAAATGCGAAGAAGAAAGCTAGTGGCGGAGAGGAAGGAGTCGAAAGGACAAAGGTGCTGGAAGGATTAGAGGCGATGGCTGAGGAATGCGTAGAAACTGATCCCCCTCTCGCGGATCCGTTTTTATAGGCAACCTCAGCCCCCTCGGATTCTACGGCATTAATTTCACTCCACTACCGCGCGACGCGCCTCTTCGGCTCCGCGCCCCTTCATTTTTCACGTCTCTTCAGTTTTCGTGCCGCTTAGGTTTCGCATCGCCTAGGATTTCGTGCCCGCCAGGCGCACTACACGGGACGGAGAGAGCTAGGCGGTTTGATGGGCCCTCATGTGCGCGGCCCAAATAACGCGCCCCTCATCTGGAAAGGCTTAATCAAGCATGGCGTCAGCTGCCGTGCGCCTATCTTTTGCTGCGGCGTGACACATACAGTACCCGGGCCTATCCACTCTGGAATATGGCGTTAACCGCGCCCGAACCCGACTTCGGTCCCGATCAACACCGGGGGCTACTGTCGGTGATATGGGCCCGGGGGTATATCGAGAATGTGATATCTGAAGAAGGAAGATGCTTTCGCTTACCAGGGCGCCCCAAGGACATGTCTTGAACGGCTCATGCGGGTCCGGGCCACAGGCGGCCACGTGGCCATCCCAAAGGGGACTTGGCTCGGGGGCTGCCCGAAGGCCACCGCTCTCCTAGAAGGCAGGGTTCGGGATCACCCGGACCCCCCGTCCGTCACCCCGCACCTCCTCGGGAGGGGAGCGAGATCAGCTGCCAACTGCCAACCACCACATTTAATGCCTAGAGAGAGGCCAGACGCCTGCCCCGTTGCATTTATTGCGATGTGAGACGCGTCTGTCAGCCGCCCATCATCACCCTTTTTGCCCGTCACGAGGGAGAGAGGGTGTAAAGTCTTTTGACGGCGACCGCGGTATGGCCGCACGGTCATTCCATGCACGCCTCCCCCACGCCCCGTTCAGTCATATTAAATGTGCTGGGCGGCCGCGTGGGAGAGAGAATACGGGTGCTGGGGATGTCACGTCCATCCCTCTCCAGGCGGAGGGCCACTGACCTGTAAGCCCCACTGGAGTAGGTAAGTTAACCCCTCCCCACGTCAGCAGCATGGCCCACGATGCACGATTTTCCCCACCAACTCCTGCGACGTGGCAACAGGAACAGAAATAGGGGTAGCCTCCCCGACAAGACAGGGAAAGAACCTCTCCATCACATGGAGAGGAGTAGAGAAAGCTAGGACTACTGTGGTGTCCCCTTGCACTATAAAAGGAGGCCCAAGTCCATGATAGAGGGGGTTCTGCCATTTTGGAGTGGGGTTCCCTGATTGGTCTTTTGCTCAGCCTCTCAACCTTGGGCTTCAAGCATTTCACCTTAGTCATTAGCTCCAGCTTCCCCAGGGAAGAACAACCACTCCCACCCTTGTAATTCATCCTCCAAATAACATAAAAACAGGAGTAGGGTATTACGTCTCTCCGACGGCCCGAACCTGTATAATTCTTCTCTGTCTTTTGTGATTGCGACTTTCCTCCATCTTCCTACCTTCCATCTACCTCTCCGCGAGTTCGAACCCTGATTCACCGCTCCCCTGTGCTGAACCAAAAAGGGGGTCCCCCGGGTCCCCGCGTGTCGATCACACACATCGACAAAATCCCTCTAGACTGTGGATACAACATATAACCCAGTCCAATATCTAGATCTAGCTATATCGGCTACTGCCTCCCGAGAGAAACCAACCGATGGTGATATAGATCTAGATATTGCTCTAGATTATATGCTGTATATGATAAATTGCGCAGTTTATAACATCAAAACTAGAGTATCATAACGATGTAAGCACTAATTCCAAAGATACAAGCCGCTAATGACAAGCAATTACCTTGTTCGGAGATCGAAATCGATGCAGCCCGAGCGAGATCAAGAACTCATCGAAAAGAATAAAAGGTTGGCAATGCGCCGGAGTTGGTTGATTAGATGTTGGTTCTTCTTTTTACAGGGGTCTCGGGTCCTATTTATACCCAAGTACAACGAAATCCGTGTAGAACACGGTTCCTAACTTAGCTACTGTACATCGTACGACAATATCCCGGGACGTGGTCTCATGCCGCGTTACAAAAGGAATATCTATACAAATCCCTATTTTACAGATACAATTACCGTTACAAGACTCTATCCATAGATGACAATATCTTTAACGAACATTTGGGAACCGAATCTAACATTTATCTTCAAGCTTCCTTATCGGGATCGGTTCCATCTTCATCTTCGAATCAGAATCGGCTATCGGCTATCCTTATCCGATTCGGCCTTAGCCGACTGGTTTTCCAGCCGATTTGGTCCTAACCGATGCGGCCTCTGTTTCTCCGCAGATCACACTTTCAATCCGATTTTGCTTCAATTTTGGCCTTGAACTCAGGGATTTGGTTATCAAATTTGGTCGTTAACACATGCCCCCCAAGTCCGTGATAAGATAATATCATGGATTTGTCGCTTTTTCAGATTTTCGCGTGACTTTCGTCCCAGTCTGTTTCGGCCGTTGAAAAAACTCTTTAAATATTGCCCGCCTGACGCCGAAACGAGCCACGCTGTCACTTTCGCTCCTTAAGCCCTAGCCAAAAAAAACCCTTCTGTTTCCTCGGCGACCTCATCGGAACCGCCTCCGGATCTCATCGGCGAACACCCCTGAAGCGGCGATCTCCCTGCACCAATGGCATCCTCAAGCACCCCCCCCCGATACGGCCTCCTCGGAGTACCCTGAGGTAAGTTCTCGTTGGCTCAAACTCTTTACTTTGCGTAATTTGGTTTTTTCCCTTTTTGTGATTCTGCTATTCCTTCTTACGATTTGTAGCATCTTGCCCACCAGATCACAATTCCTATCCTTCTTCACCCTGACCAGTTGTTATTAGGGCCGATCAGCAATGTAGACCCCATTGAGTTTATTAATGCTGAGACCAATCGGATCCCCTTCAGATTCTCCACCCCAGATTTAGATTATTGGTCAGGGGTCTTCAAATCTTGGCCATCAACGGACAAATCCTGGCCATCTTGGTATGCTAGGGTATCGGCTAGCAAGAAAGCCCTTTGGGACGAAATAGGAATCGGCCAGTGCCTAGTGCTAACCTTAGCCGATATGCCTAAGGACGAACCCTTGCTGTCGGCTACAAGTTACATTGAATGCCTTCCTTTTTAGACAAGGGCCGATGACGCCAACCCTGCTGGACATAATCATGATAACCGGGCTGGATATTACATCGGCTGTTGACCCCTATGACCTTAACATCAAGTGCCACCACAATTTCAAAACCAAGAGCATCGGTGGCTGGAGTGGATTCATATCAATGAACATGATGGACGGCCCAATCTCCAATAGGGAACACACAGCATTTCTGATGATGTGGCTGGAGAAGTTCGTCTTCTGCGGATCAAGCTGCGGACCAACCACCAATTGGCAGCATATAGCCAAAGCACTTGTGAAGAAGAAGAAAATTCCTCTAGGAAAATATCTACTCGACTATCTGTACCAAATGCTGAGCATTGTGCCAGCTAAGCTTGCTTTGAAACAGTCCATCAACACAGGAGGCCCTTGGTGACTACTATAATTGTGGCTTAATTTGCACACCTACAAGGCTGCCCAACGACCAAGTTTGCTAGAAGCCGATTTTCCTTTAGCCGAGCCGTGGTACCGCGATGACGAGGAAATAACTACTCGGCGCTGCATGTCATATGGAGAGGCTGCTTCCTCCTATTCTGGCTCCAAATTATCAGCTGAGTTCTTCAAGAATTGGTTCAGTAATTTTTATAATGGATTTGCAGCCGATTCGACAATCTGGTTTGCCTATGACAAGTTCAGCAAATTTGAGCTGCCAAATGATCTTCGGTTCGATGAAATCAATTCCCCGAGATTTGAAAAACCGAGAGAAATCTTTATAACTGCAAACTCCCCCTGCATACTCCCAGTTGACATCCATCAAGGGAGAAACATTTAGAAGACATATGAGTTTTATCATCCGATGGCGGCTGCAAGACAGCTTGGACTAGGCCAACTGCCGATTGGTTTATATTACTCAGACAAAATCCAAACCAGAGGCATTATAGATGGCAGAATTATGATGCATCGGCTGTTGAATCTCCCAGGCCCCCCTCTCAACAGCTTTGGAGACATTGAGCTGGCCGTCACCAGGACAAGTGCCTTCAGCCGATGGTGGGTAGAGTGGAAGTCACACCTTTTTCATCAATCGGCTTCCATGTATCTCACTATCGTCGATCCTGACATGGTTCCATCGGTAAGTACTTCTCTTCTCTAGTCTTTTCTTCTTCATCGGCTATTGTATGCATCATCACTCATGCCTTTGCTCTTGCAGACAAACGACGCTTCTCCTCCTCGGGTCAGCTGATCAAGGGTAGCCGTAAGCTATGGCATGGGCGTTCTGCCGAATGGCTGTGGGTTGGCACCATCCATCATTGGCTTCAACGGGCCGAAGGTGTCGACTCTATTCCACGACCAAACCCGTGAGCCTATCTATCGGCAAAAACGGAACAAGTCGTCGCCTGTCGCTACACCGGCCGCGACAAAGAAGAAGCCTGCAAAAAAGCAGAAACCAAGCCCAGCCGACGACTTGTCCCCCATCGACCCAGAAGTCAACACTGTACTTGACGAAGAGGTACAAAATGAGGAAGTAGAAGAAGCCGTCGACAAGGCCGTAGCCGAATCCAGCACCTCAGACAAATACGCTCGGACCCCATCAGCCGACGAGGCGTCTGTGCAAAAAACCCCAAGTCCTCAAGGACGTCCCGTCTGTCCGACGCCGGTAAGATACTCTCAACACTTAGTCTTTTTAATGCCTTGATCTATATCCTTCTTACTGTATTTGTTGCATCGGCAGAGGAAGAAGATGGCAACCAAGAAGAAAACGGCTCAGCGCGGGTGTCCGTGGGCACGCTGTGGCTCTTCACCTGGAAGAACCCCCACTCTGCCACGGCGCGCCAGACGGCCGCGTCCACTGCCTCCCGGTCCCGGCCCTCGGCGCCAAGGTCGACCACCGGTCCCCGCCCGCGGTGCCTCTTGGCTGCTGGGCGCCGACGGTGATGGTGGGTTTGGGGTCCGGGACACGGAAGATGTGACAAGGCCGTGGACTCCGGACAAGGTGGCGTCGAGCGCGCAGAGCTCGGCTACGCGGTCGTAGGCGGTAACTGCGGCGGGAGAGGAGGCGACGGACATGGTGAATAGCTTGGGGGAGGGAAGCGTGGAATCGGGATTCAGACCCTTCCTTCTCCTCGTCGTTGTTGTCATCCGACCCGCGGTTGGAGAAGAACTCCTCGGCGGCATGGAGTGCAACTTGCAGCGAGAGCGATCCAGGCGAAGGCTACTTCTGCTGCGACAGCGAGTGCTGCGCAGGGGTGCACACATGAAGTCAAGAAATCGATCAAATTCACAAGGCATGCACTAGTACTCTTGCTTTTCCTGTTGCAAATGCAGAACATCGAATTCAGAAGACAGATCAATGACAGTGATTCCTTTGCAGTGATTCCTCTCGTTGCTGCTCGTGACGTACTGAGGTTGTTCGTTGGTGGATTGATGCAAATTGCTCCCTCCTGGAGTTGCTGCTCGTGACGTGGATTGATTCAGCGATGGGCTACGCGGGGAGGAAGACTCGAGTGATGCGTCGCGCAGGGAGGAAGGGCGTGAGATTTTTGCTGTAGGCCTCCTTCTGTTATTTTTGTTAAAATTAGGAAGATGATTAATACAGGCTATACAGGCTGATACCCTATATTAATTTATGACTACCTAAAATAGTCACTTAAGAGGATATCTTTAGAAGAGCTATTGAAGTTGTTCTAATGGTTTTAGTCCCTAAACCAAATAGAGCTTATAGTACTCCGACGTTTCAAACTTTCCATCACTAATCTACGTTAACTGTTAATTATATATATACGTTAACAGTTAATTATGTTGTGCGTGTATACACACACAAATCTATTCAAAACCTAAAAAATATTCTCTCCTTTTTAAAATATAACATTTTTCCCGTTCTAAAATCTAACAAATAATAATTTTTAGTCTTCATAATTTACCCCAAAATATAAATTTTTAACAACATTTTTTTCTAACCAATCATAATCCTTCGTAATTTAATTTTTTACCTAACTTCGCTTCTTATCGATCTCAATATTTCTTCATTTAAATCTATTTATTATTTTTTTACCTAACTTCACTTCTTGTCGATCGCAATATTTCTTCATTTAAATCTACTTATTTTTATTTGGAAGAAAAAAAAATCGTGCTGCGGCCACACTCCGTTACTCCTCCACACCACCTGCCACACCCCGTTGCCACACCCCGCTTGACCGGGCATCTTTGGCAGGTAGTACTTTGCCTTTGGCACCCGTCGCACCGCCCCACCACCACCATCCTCCTAGGAAGCGGAAGCCCACCCACCCCTCCACCGCCGCCGTCTCCACTCTCGCCCGCCTCCGCGTCAGCTCATCCTCCCGCTCCCCTCGCCCGAGTGCCAGGCGGCGGAGACGACGACGACGGTCTCTGATCCGCGAGGGGGGGCGCCGCGCGAGCCGGCCTCTCCGCCCGCTTCTCGCTTGTTGGAGCCGCATCGATCCAGGTTGGTTTTTGTTCCAGTACGAGTTATCTACGTGATCTATGCTGCCATAGATCCGGATTTCTCTCTCTCTCTCTCTCTCTAGGGGATCCGTGACTCTGTTCACACTCCAATTCCGGTGTTCTTCTACGTTGTTGTGTGAGATACCACTCCTAGAATAGAAGGTATAGATAGTAGCGACAACTTATTCCGGTTTTCTTCTATGTTGTTTGCGTTGACGTGATCTTGACTCGTCTGCTTTTCGTGTAAAATCTGCAACAACTTTTAGCGGTTACCGGGATCCCGCTTGTACCGCGAAGAGGGAGAGGTTCAGCTGAAGCGCTGCTGATGCCTTACGATCGCGAGGGGAGTTGTTAGTGGTGTCCATGGTGATGCGTGACATCTTGGATGATCAATATTCCATAAGAAATCAGTCCGAGGTCGCAATTTCGTCTTCTTTGGAACTGAACCGATCAGTAATTCAGAATCATGGCCTTCTCAGTTCTGAATTGTACGAAATGCTTCTCATGTAGGACGCTACTCTGCCAGCAACGAACGAATTATTTGCGTTAGCAGCTAACCATGTACTGATATTAGTTAAAGTAGCATTTGTTGTTACTTTCTGTTACTTTTCTATCTCAACTGAATTTTTGTTAACGGCATGTTTTTTTCTCGCACCCGCCGAATAAGCTGTCGTTCTGTTGTTTAGTTGATCTGGTTGGTTTCATACAAAGAAGCTGAACAGAAAAGTAGTTCATGAATGTGTATTACTCTTCTGATGTCTGCTGGTATTTATGGCTTTTCAGTTCCATATCTAGTGGACCCTCTGTCGAGGTACTAAAATGTCCTTTCTATTCAAGTCAAGCAATGGTGCTACAACAGAGAAAAACTTAACCCTAGAAGAGCAGCAGGAGAAGGTATTTAAAAATCCCACGACTGTATATATCTGCGTAATTCGATTTAGTTACTTTCAATTTGAACCGTTTGCTTAATTTCTGTGCTATCTACTGAACAGATAAATGACTTACGTAAGGAGCTTGGTGAACATTTGTCGGAAGAAATACAAGATTTCCTTTCAGATGCCTCATGCTCGAGATTTCTTCGAGCAAGAAACTGGAACGTGCAGAAAGCAAGTAAAATGATGAAGTCAGCTGTAAAGTGGCGGACATCATATAGGCCAGAAAAGATTTACTGGGTATGCTTGTGTTCATGATCAATTGAAGATGCATGTGTTTATAGGCTGTAATAGAAATAGCATTATAACTGAAACATTGGTGATGCTGAGAGCCATAGGTAATTATTCAATGAGCATATAAAGTACTCTCTCCATCCACAAATATATGCATTTCTAGTTTGTTTAGCAGGGATTAAGGTTAAGGTGAAAAAACTTTGGTACCCCTCATTAAATGAGTGATGGTTGGGGTTGGGAGGGTAGTTGGGGGTAAGATCGAAGTAATTTCAATGAGAGGTGATTGATTGGACAAATAGTACTATAGGGATCCTTATATTTGTGGACAAATTTGAAACGCTTGGATTGCTTATATTTGTGGAAAGAGGGAGTAGCTTATTACAGGAGGAATAAGTGCTGTTAGTGTTAATTTAGACAGGATTTGCTAATAGGAGGATGGCATTCTATTGAATCATTGAGGGGAAAGCATTGTGATGCTAAAGCAGAACATAGTACTTAGGAAGTAACTGCATTTCCAGGTTTACATCATAATGTAAGCTTATTGCCCTTTCAACCTTCAGGATGATATTGCACATGAAGCAGAGACAGGAAAGATATATAGGGCTGACTACAAGGACAAACATGGAAGAACTGTTCTTGTCCTGAGACCAGGCTTAGAGGTTAGTGCACTTTCTGCAGAAAGAAATCTGAAAGGAATTGCATTAACATCATAACAGTCTCGTTTTGATACTAGCTAAATGCCCGTGCATTACAACGAGATTTTAAGAAAATAACCAATCATACAAGGTAGCAAAATAAAATTATTTTCATCTCCAATCTATGGTCATCGTCAGTATCATTTTTTACACATGTCCAGCCACATAGTTGCTCCAACTCATAAAACAACCAAATCGATATAAATTATCTATATACCTAGAAAACTGTATTTGATCCATGTAACGTAATCTGAGGCTCGTCAAGACGTTTTTTTAGCCTCCTAGTAAACCGAAAAGGCAAATAGTATAAAAAAAGAAACAAAATAGTCTGGGAGCTAGCCTGCTAGCAGCAGGTTGTGGGAGGGAACCAGGGAATGGGTAAAAGTTCCCCTTCGATGGTCCCACATGTCAGTGGTGGTGGTGGTGGGGTGGCAGAACCACCATCACTGCTGCTGTTTTTTTATGTAATATAGATAGCTTGTGCTTTATGTTTACTTTGTATGGATCTCCTCATCTGCATTGAATTTACATATTCCAACCATCTAGTATGCTCTGAAATCAGATTGGGATTATACCTTCCAGATAAAAGGGACATAATTACTTCCCCATACAATATGTGTAATGCGGTCATGCTATCCTTGCTGCTATGAATCAAATCAAGCATGTGGATTACAGAGGGATACGTGCATCTTTACAATTTTAGCTTGAGCCAATCAGCATTAGGAAAAACCAAAAGGATAATCTTGCTCTTTGGTTATAATTTTATTATTCCAGATTTTTCTTATTGTTTCTCAAATCAATTGTGTGTGTGCATTGCTAGATCATTTGTGATGAACCAACATTTTGTGACAGCTATACCACAACAATTTCCGGTTTGACTGCATGGTATGTGCTAATTTTTACATGTTTAACTTTGAAACACAACAGAACACTACCTCAGGAAAGGGACAGATCAAATATCTTGTTTACTGTCTGGAGAAAGCAATTATGAACCTGACGGAAGATCAAGAGAAGATGGTGTGGCTGACAGACTTCCAGAGTTGGACATTGGGAAGCACACCGCTGAAAGTGACCCGAGAGACTGTGAATGTCTTGCAAGACTGTTACCCTGAGAGGCTTGGGTTAGCAATCCTTTACAATCCTCCTAGGATATTTGAGTCCTTCTGGAAGGTGAGAACAAACTTTAAAATATCTTGATGCAATTATTCTTTCTTCCGTGTTTACCATATGAGATTTTACCGTTCTACCACACTTGCCAGTGTAATTTTTTGGTACCTCCCTAATGTTGAGGCACTGAACCACAAATTAACATTAGAAAGTGTGTATCTTCTCAAGGACAGTAAAATTAATCTGTTTTTAGTGTGTTACTCTTTTGTTGTGAGATCAGGTAGCCTAACATTAGTTACTATTGGCAGATAGTGAAGCCATTTTTGGACCATGAGACCTACAAGAAGGTGAAATTTGTGTACTCCAGCGACAAAGAGAGCCAGAAGATAATGGCTGATGTCTTTGACTTGGACAAGCTCGACTCAGCATTTGGAGGAATGAATCCAGCTACCTTTGAATACAACAGCTATGCTGCACGTATGAGAGCCGATGACATTAAGATGGGTTCTTCATGCAACTCAAACGGCATCACCCTTCCTCAGGGCCATCCACATGTATCCACTGACAAGGAGGCTAACAGTGGCGATTCGGACGCCTCAAGTGAGGCCTCCTTCTATAGTGGAACTGATTCCCCGAAGCACGAAGAGGGAGGTAGCATACCGAAGAACGGCTGAGAGTTGAACTGCTTGCTTTCTCCAGTCATGGGATGGGAATATCGGATAGGTCAATATACAGTTAGCGAACTAGGATGGAACGTTTGGACCATCGCCTGTGATGCATTGACATCTTCCTGAAATATAAATGAGAAAATTCTGATGGATAAATTCGGTCGGGGCATTTCTTTGCTCCGGCCTGGCGAAAGAAAAAAATTCTGATGGATACCCTGTGGCATTCCTCCATAATAAATAATTTGATGTGCCGCGTACTTGTATGAGTTCAATTCCTGTGCATCTGAGTATTTGCTACCTTTGGACATTTGTGATTGATTGTTTCGTGCTGTGCCAGAAAGGAAATGGCTGGTCAGTGATGCACTTCTTTAGGCCTCCTTTGAAGATGGGATTTTTGAAATACATTTTATGGGAATTGAACTAATTCCTATAAAATTCTTTCATTCAAAGGAGCCCTTAAAATGGGCAAGCTCGATTGACTCAGCAATCAGCATTAGCTCGGTCGAGACTTGAGAGATGGGACAAATCAAATGGGTCAATGACAGTCAGCTAGGTGTAGACCTGAATGAATGTTTGGACCCATTTCGCCAGTTTACGAGCTGGAAGATAATTATTAATTATATATGTCTTCTGTTCATGATATCATTGAAAATCCGCAATAAAAGTTTGGGCAATCACTCGTCTCTCGATAATAAATGGGAAGAAAACAGAATGGATAACATGTTGCATTCCTCCTCACAGAATAATTTGATGATATGTACACTTCAACTTGCATGAATTAAGCACTTCTGAATTCCCTTTTTCTGGAACGACAAAAAAGTTAGGCTTCATTTAAAGAAATTCACTTCCAGAGTTACAAATCGATCGTAGACTACGAAAACAAAAAGGAAATCTGCGAACATGCATGTTCTATGCAAGTACCTGTCAGATCTGGTGTTCACGGGCCTACTTGTTTGAGCTGCAGAATTCTTATTATGTTGTTTTTTTGTGTGTTTTACTTTTAGCATTCGGTTTTGGTTTGAGGATTGCTAAGTGGCATATGGGCCTGTTTGGTTGTTAGAAATAGTGCATCACTATTTGCCAAAAAAAACGCTACACTTGTCAAAATCTTTGGCACCTTAGCAGAGAATCTTATCAGAACTGCGGCTGCAACCACACCCATTCACAATTTTTCTTGTATCTGCGATGTGTCTTGAAAGCTTTAGTTCGGAAAAGAAATATGTTCCAAGGACAAAGCAGTCCAAACATAGTTTGTCTGGTCAGAGTGACAGATCCATCATTTAGCGTGTGTTTGGTTAGTGGACATGGGTGGATAGGACGGTCCGGAGAAGAAATATTTCACGAAGATATTGGATGAGAGTATCCGGTCCAATTAGCTAAATGAGGATATTCATCTTTGCTAATCTTGATTATTTGTAATTGATTAGCAATAATTAATATATTTTGTTGTCAAAATTAGTGTTGATTAGATATAATTGGTCTATTTTGTTGTTAGATTATGGCTATATTAATGATAATTAATATATTTTATTATTAATTTTTTCACGAACGTGCAAAATAATTGCACGTTAATATATTAGTAGAAAAACAGAGTTTAATTACAGGAGCGCCATCGACCAAACCGGCCAATGCCACACGGGGGAAAGCAAGACCCAAGGGCCGCTAAAGCTACAGACAAAAACTACTGCAGCGGGAAGGACAGAGCCACGCTAAACTCCCAATAAAACTCCAAAAGAAGCGGAACCGGCTAAGGACCAAAGCAAGCCCTCTGCTTGGATGGAAGCAAAGAGCACGGAGACCGAGGACAGGACCGAATCGAAAACCCTGGAATTACGCTCCTTTCACAACATCCATGAAACAAGAAGAACCAGGGAGTCAAAGCCTGCACGGAGGTGGACCGGTAACTGGTCTCTACAGGACGGCCACCAATCCTGAAGCCAGCAACCACGCGGTGGGGCGAGAGCCACCCAGCCTGAAGAAGAAAGCACCCGAAGCCAGACCTGCCAACCGAACACACAGTCCAAAAAATGTGGTTAGCCGTCTCAAGATCTTGCGCGCAGAAAGGACAGGCCGAGTGACTCGATGTCGCGCTTCTGGAGAAGATCGGTCGTCCAACAGCGCTGCTGGAAAGCAACCCAGAGGAAGAACTTGCATTTTGGCGGCCCCTTCGCACGCCAAATGAGGGACACACCGGCCAAAGGGATGCTCGGCCATGAATAGCGTCCGGTACGCCAACCACGCTGAGTAGCGTTGGTCTCCAGTCAAGCACCACACAACACGATCGTCGGTGCCTGGCGAGAGTTGCACATTGCGCACCACATTCCAAAGAAGGAGAAACCGGGAGATGACCGGAACAAAAAGAGCCCCACAAATGTTCGCAATCCAAGCATTAAATTCCAAGGCTGAGGCAACCGAACGCACAACACGGATGTGCTGGGGAACAACACAAAACAGATCGGGCGCGAAGGAGGCGACCGAGCGGCCGTCAATCCAACAATCATACCAGAAGAGCGGAGACTTCCCCTCTCCCAGCACAAAAAAGTAGATGTGGTGAACAAGTTCTCAACACTCTGCTCCACAGGGGCCTTCAACCCCGCCCTAGCAGGGGTGTCCCCGCATGCTAGAGCCAAAGCCAGCGGACTCGGAGAGCAAACCCCGCCAACTTGAGGTCTGAGATGCCCAACCCACCGAGATCCTTGGGACGACAGACCTTTGACCAGGACACCCGACACTGGCCCCCCATGGACCGAGTCTTTTCCCGCCCACAGGAAGACACGATGCTTCTTGTCAATGGCTTTAATCGCCCAGGCTGGTAGGCCGATTGCCAAGGACACATGGACCGAAATAGAAGAGAGAACCAACTGCACCACAGTAGCACAGCCAGGCAGCGTAAGGAAACAACCTTGCCACGGCGGAAGCCGGAGAGCGACTTTGTCCACCAGCGGCTGAAGAGCAGCTTTCGGCAGCTTGCGAACGGAAAGAGGGATATCGAGATAGGTGCAGGGGAAATCAGATACCGCACAGGGGAAGCATGACTGAGCCAACTCCAAATCCTCCGCCGAGCAGTGGATCAGAGTAATCGAGCACTTAGCAAGTTGTTGGTGCGTAGACGGACGCCGCACTAAAGACCGCGAGAATGCCCTGGATGAGCTCAAGATCCTGACGGACAGGAGAGAGGAAGAGAACCAGATTATCCATGTAGAGGGAGGCGCGGTGACGCAAGGCTCGGTCATTGAGGGGAAAGAAACCACCCGAGTCAGAGGCTTTACGGAGCATTGAGTTGAGCACATCCATAACCAGAATAAAGAGCATGGGGGAAAGAGGATCCCCTTTCCACAAGCCTCTCTGGTGGGGGAAGCGAGGGCCTGGCCTGGCATCCTGTTGATCATCACCCGGAAAGAGGAAGCATCAAGGATGAGGAAAATCCAATCACGCCAGCACTGGCTGAATCTTAGGTGAGCGAGCACCTCCAACAAAAAGGGCCAACTAACCGTGTCAAAAGCTTTCACGATGTCTACCTTGAGGAGGATGCATGGCGTGCGCTTAGCATGCAGAGCAAACGCCGCGAGGTGGACAAAGCGGAAATTGTCGTGGAGGGACCGACCTTTGATGAAGGTGCTCTGATTGGACGCCACCAACCCATCAAGGTGGGAAGAGAGACGGAAAGCGAGAATCTTAGAAAACAGCTTGCCAAAGCTGTGGATGAGGCTGATCGGCCTGAAATCCTTGACATCAACGACCTCCTCTTTTTTAGGGAGGAGGGAGATGAGACCATCATTGAGGGAAGAGAACCCTCGACCATTGGATAGAAAGAGGGAGTCGAGAGCCGCCAAGATCAATCCCTTAACTACCGGCCAACATAATTTGTAGAACCGTCCCATGAAGCCATCTGGACCCGCCGCCTTATCAAAAGACAAGAACTTGATCACCGCCCACACCTCCTCCTCCGAGAAGGAAGCATCAAGGCCCTCAAGGCGCAACAAGGAAGGCCTAGGGAATGTAGATCAAGAGCGAGGTCGCGCTGCACAGAAGACCCTAGAACTGCACGGAAATGGGTGAAGGCAACCTCTTGGAGGTCGGCGTGAGAGACAGCGAGCTAGTCTCCGTTTCGCAACTTCCTTGAGCTAGGTCAAATTAATTAATATGTTATTGTTTTCTGTCCCTTCTTATCCATAAAACCAACAAGAAATTAGATGGTCCTATTCACTCAACCGAACAACCACCATATCCCTATAAATATGGATGACCGTATCCTATTCAACATTACCACGAATCAAACGCACCCTTAGCGACCTCGGACGGCCATCCTGGCCAGTTGGCAGACATGACGTATAATCTGAGCATTATTTTAAAAATCAGAAATATTTTTTAGCAAACACTTGATATAATTAATATTTGCCTAGACTATAAAACTTTTTTAGATCCACCACCATTGGTCCGATTGGCACTTCTGAACAAGATGATCAGATCTCCCGTCAAAAGCAGAAGTTGTCATCTACCTAGTAAACAAACCCTGTTTTCCTTTGTGTAGCAGTTCAGAATTAGGCCCCAATTCCTCTTATAGAAAGCTTCTTACGTATAAATTGCTTACAGTACTTTCTAAAAGAACAAGATAACTTCGTAACAATTAATCCATTCGTTCGTACCCGCGAATACCATCACAAAATCAGATAATCTATCACCTATTCATCTTATTCAGAACAATCAAACTGGGTATGTTAATAGAATCAAGCAGGAGAGAACAATGATTCCATCCTCTTGTCTCAGTTGTCTGTCACTCTGTCTGAACCATGCTCTCGCCTCATGCAGCCGGGCCCCACAACACCTCGGGTTCCAGACTTTGCTAACTTTGTTCCTTCCAGGTGGGCGTCGTAGGCCGCCGCCGCCGCCGGCGGCCAGTTTGTTCACAAGTTGAGAGAGAGAGAGAGAGAGAGAAAGAGAGAGAGATCAGAGGAGGCAGCCGAATCACATCCAGCGATCAGGCGATGCCCGCCCACACGCGTTCCACATGGCCGCTCCCATCATCCCATGCTGCTCGCCCACTTCAACCCCAAGCAGCAGCAGCAGCAGCAGCTTGCTCATCGGAACAGGCGGCATCCAGAATTTCAGAATTTTTGTTGGCAACGCAGCCTGTGGCCGCCCGCGAGGCCACGTAGCGCGTGCAGGTAAGCTTAGCACAATGTTGTCATGTGTGTGCTCGTGCAAAGCTTGGCTAGCTTCGCCAAGATTTTCTTTTGATTTTTTAAACCTTTTTTATTTTTAATTTTTAAACTAAATTCTTTCGAAACTTTTGCAGAACCTAAACTGTTTTACCACACCAGCCGGCTGATGTAACAAGACCATAGTGCCACGTCGGGCTAACAGGCGTTACAACGTTATTTAGCCTCGTCGATCTGGCTAGCTTAGTTACATCACTTTGAATGACGTGACCGAACTAAACTGTCATGTTCGCTACGAATAACGTACGTAAGATTCACATTTTAAAAATAAGCTTTAAAAGAGTTTATTTTAAAATTAAAAATTTAAAAGTTGAAAAACATTCCTTCACCATCTGCTGAAGAGACCGAGTATGGATGAACCTGATAGTCCACAAAGTATTTTTATCTATCGAGGAGTTCCATGCATATCATCTTCTAAATAATTATAAGTTTTTTTAATGATAAGATAAAGTAGTATGTGATACATACCTTGTAAACACGGAAGTTTAAATTCAACTTTTATAAATTAAATTATAATAAATATAACTGATATATATGTATTTTATTTTTTGCAAACAATATAAGTTAAATTTAATCTTATAAACAATAATATATTTCATATTTATCAATTTTTTTAAAAAAATCATAACTACTTAGGCTAGGAGACGTACCAGAAGCAAGGGAGCATTCCCTCCGGAGGAAAAATCCATCTTCTTAGTAGTCTGATACATGTCGTTGTATTTTTTTTTATTAAAATTCAGATTTTACCTTGATTTTTATTAGCACGTTTTTTAAACGGCTAAACGGTAGAAAACTTTCTATATATAAATTGATTTAAAATATTAGATAAATCTATTTTTAAAATTTAAAATAATTAAAACTGAATCATGTGTTAATGTCTTTATCCTTTAGTTGGAATCCCAGTGTCCTGATTTCTCGTTGGCTTGCTTGCTAGCCCACTGTAGCACTTTGCACTTGCTGGACGAGGGAATGCCGCGTACGTTATTATCTGAAGTCTCGCTTTCGGGTATATGGTCTTTTTGAATTTCGGAGCGCACGCATGGGTTCATATGATGTACAATTGTACATGCATGCTTTGCTTAGAAACGATCGGTGAGAAAAGCTTCATGAGTAACCAAACTCCAGAGTGCTCTTCCCCATACAGATGATGTAGACATGATATAGCATTGCAGTTTACTCGCGACTAATTAGCTGCGTTTTCTTAATTGCTAAATGACATTCCATAGGAAATTTGTACCAAAAATTTTGAAAATTTCTAGCGTTAGGATTTAATTTGAGATTCGTATTCCGACGAATCTACCTCATTCTCCTCCAGCTTCGACGATCGATGACGACACGATAAGTTAGGGTCTAATTTAGGGTGAGGATAGAAGAAAGGAAAAGATCATCGGGCTTAAAAGGAATGGCCATAAAAGACGGCGGTGTCGGAGCCATTGAGCGGAGGACTGTGGTGAAAAGATATTGGTAGCAGGAGCAAATAAAAGAAAGTGGTTAGGAGACAGAAAGAGCAAATAGAAGAAAATGGTTAGGAGGCAACGGTCAATGATGACGGATCCAGCGAAGAAAAGCCGCCGAAAACGAAAAAAATGATGTGATGGGGGTACCTCACCGTGGTTGGCTTAAGGAGGAGGAGAGAGGAAGGCAGAAGGAGACTGGCCTATGAAGGAGGAGGGCGATGGCACAGTGGGCATTACCTGAGATTTCAAAGTTTCGAGGAGAAAGACGGTCAAGGAAGAGGATAAGGTGAAAACACTGTAGCAATATAAATATTATTAAAGCGGTCAAACTATATTTGACATTTATAAAATACAAGCGATTTAATCTGTCGTACATCGCCTTTTTTCCTTTTTTTAATTAGAGAGCAAGCACAACTAGGAAAAACAAAACGGACGTCTAATACAGTTAATGCAAATATAGATTTATAACACAACGACAACAACCCACAGTGGGGCTTAACTTGCACCGATTTTAAGTACACACGGTCGTCTAAACAATGAACGTACTTGCCTCTCCCACACTCAACATGGGCATTGCCACACATCACATCGTGTTGATCCGTTTTTGGATTAATTAATTGTCTCCATGTTGAATTGACAAATCCAGTACATCAGAAGGCCCTAAATTTATAAAAAGATAAGTTTATCTAGAAGGTACACAATAAAGGAAAGCAATCTCATTAAGAGACACTCTTGTCTTTATATAATTGTACGGACGTAGGATGACGTCAGCCTACAGAAGGAGTATACATAATTATTTGCAGTTTTGCTATGGGCTGTCGATAAATTCTGCATGGCCGTATCTGTCAGACTTTTTATTGTTGGATCGGTGCTTAAGATGATTGTGGCTTGGGAATGAAAAACAGTTGGATCCGTGCGAAACAAAATCGCGTGCACAGATAAGGGATCGATGCTGAGACCTTACAATCGAACAAACTGGTTAAACTACGTAGTTACATACGAGTTAAACTTAAATATAATTATATATATATATAATATACACTTAAATTATATTTAAAATATAACGTAATTATATTAATGTTGTACAAAGTTGTATTTGATAGGTTTTAAGAGTAAGTTTTTATCAAAAGTTTTATGAAACCGAAAAGAGAGAAAGAGAAAATAATGTCCAATGTTTTTTTAAAAATTGCATGACCGATACACGCATACATCACTACATACGTAACCTCACTCTTACATATCCACGAATATGTTCCTACACGTCAAAATTGTATATAACATTGTAGTATATGTTATCTATGAAACCAAATCATTAATTGAAGACATCTATACTATTGAAAAGTAGCGGTTGGCCTATCTTATTTTCTAGATATATGACATCAAAAAGATCATTCATACAACAATTTATCATTTCAAATCCTTGGCAAGTTTATGATTGTTCAACAAAATTTCGATCCATAACAATATCAATTTACTTTGTAAAATGTACTAATATGTCCAAAAAAAATAGAAAACTTGAGCTATTATTTAATTGGGTTTAAATTCCGATGTTTGTGTGCTTCATGTTTATTTGTTGAAGTCGGATTTATCATAGGTTGTTGGTTGTGTTATTATAAACAAGGAAGAAAACACATGTAGTATGATGGTGCATGACGCTTATAAATGTTATGCACACATGTATGTGTTTTTAATTACAATTTTTGTGAGACCAAAGATTTATCATATATATTCGGTGACGAATCTACTACGAGGACGACAGAGGCTCGAGCCCCTACTATTGATGAGGACGGCATAGGCTCAAGCCTCCATTATTGACGCTGGGATCATACAAGTACCCAAAATTTTCTGTCAAGAAGGATGGTTGAGTTTCTGCTATTTCTTCTTAAATCGGTCGGATGATGATGCATGTGCATGTACATCTTCTCTGTAATGAAAAAAGAAACTTGTGGAGGGATACATATATACGTAGGAATCTCGTAAAGAAATTAAAAGTCTGGGTTTATTACAACACAATGAGCATTCCTTGCAACAACACAATTTCACTCACGATTACTCACAAATTTACAGAGCAAAACTAAAACCATAGTGCACGTAGCCGCCGGCCGCTCGTTCACGTCCGGACCGGCATGCGGACGCGGCCGGGGTGATACCGTGCCGCGCCGCCGCCGGCGAGCCCCGTCGCGTGGCCGCCGCCGGTGGTCTTGACGTTCACCTCCGGCCGGACCATCCGGACAGGAGTCGGCCCGACGCTCACAGCCTTTTCGCACCTGCAGCTGCTCAAGAATCCGCCGCCGCCTTTCTTGCGGGCGGCGCTGCGGGACATCGCGGCGGTGAAGCCTTCGTGGCCGGCGGCGGCGTCCGGCGGGACGAAGCTGAACTCCTCGACGCAGCACGCGGACGCCGCGCTGGAGAAGTTGGCGAAGCTGGCCGCGTCGAACGCGCCGCCCTCCGCCGTTGCCACGCTCCACACCACGCTCACCTCGCTCGGCGCGTACATGCACTCGCTCAGCGCCGGCTCCGCGGCGGCGGCGGCGGCGCCGTACGGAAGGTCGTCGTCGTCCTCCCGCGAGTTGCGCCGGCTGCTCCGCCCGCGGCACGTGGTTGGGTACGACGACGACGCCGCGAAGCTCTCGAGGTCGAACAGGTCCGAGCTCGCGTCGCTCATCGCCTCCTCGTCGGTCACCATCGCCGCCACCCCTGGGGGGCGCGCCAAGCCTGCAGCGAGGCCTCCTCCGCGGCCGCTCACCGCCGCCAGGTGATCGTCCGGTGGGTCGGCGAGCACCGACTCCTCGTCGATGGGCCGGAACACCTCGAGCGACTCGCGAGGCGGCTCGTCGCCAATGGTGCTCACCACCTTCACCGCACCGACGGCCACCGGGAACGTGAAACCGCCGGAGCTCACGACACGGCGGCCAACAATGTCCGGCGCCGGGAAAGCTGCGAACGGCGCCGTGCCACCGCTGCCGCCCCTGTTCGGCGCCGCCGCGAAGATATTGTTCGCGAGAGGAGGAAACATGCAGCTCCCTGGAGATATCTTCATCTTGATGGGCTCCTCCTCGCATGGCAGCGGCGGCGGCGCATTCACTTTAAAAATCGTGCTGTCCGCGACGACATGGTTGTTATCAAACCTCGGGTGGGTTCTCGGCGTCACCGGGCTCCTCGGCTCGGAGGCGACGTCGACGGTGACCGCCTTCCTGCCGGCGCAGGGGCAGTCCCGGGAGAACAGCCCCCAGCGCTGGCCGGAGCTGGGCTTCTTGCCGCGGTGAGCGCTTGCGGTGGTAATGGAACCACCCATCTGGAGCTTAGTACAGGCCGATGCGGCGGACTGGGCGTGGCTGGAGAGCAGCCCGGAGCGGCTGGTCCAGCTCGCCTCCGACGAGCACGCTACGGTGCGCCCGCTCTGGCTGGCTGCGTCCACGGCCGTCTCCCGCCGCGGCTCATCGTCGCACTTCTTCTTGACGACGTCGTCCGTGTTGAAGTAGCGGTCGGCGGAGAAGATGTCGAGCTCGGCGCCGCCGGAGCGGCGCCCGGACGCTCCGGCGACACCGCGTGTCAGGCGGCGGGGGCCATCGCCGCCACCGGCAGAGAGGTAGACAGGCCGCGGCGCGACCCTGTACCTGTCCATGCAAGGAGACCACTTCTTGCAACCCTTTTTATCTCGCTCGCGCGTGCGGTGTTCGCGAGTGAGTGAGAGGCGAGGCGGGATGGGGGGAGGAGGGAGGATTTGTAGGAGGAGGCGAGCGGGTAGAGCCAAGGGAGCACAGGCTGTCGCGGAGGGCGACGGCGAAGGCGAAGGCGAGGCGAGGCGAGCGGAGACGAAGGCTGGTCGAGCACTCGACCACGCTTCGCGTCAGTGAGCAAGCGGCGTGAGTGTCCGCGTCGCTCGCGCGATCGAACTCCCTCCCGGTAAAATAAAAAATAAAAATGCGCGAGGTTGCTGTCGCGTGCGCTCACAGCGGCAGAGTGCGGCGCCGTGCAATGATGCAATTTCCCTTAGTTTCATACTCCAATTTCATATGATAAATCGTTTTTCATTTTTAAATTATTTTTAAAAAACTAATTCAATTTATATAAAAATATAGTAATATTTATAATACATTACATCCAACGTTAAACATATTTTTTTAAAAAATATTGATATATTTTTATAAAATTGGTCGAACCAAAAAAACTTACTTGAAAATCAAAATAATTTATATAAACTTACTTAAAAATCAAAATAATTTATAATATGATATAAACGGATGTAGCGCTATGAAACGGTTTGACTTTTTTATAGTTAATTTTTTTATGTTTATTAAATTAATAAAAAAATTAACAATATTTATAACACTAAATTAAATAAGTTACATTACAGCTAACTTTTTAATATATTTTGATAATATGTTTATTTTATATTAAAAATATTAATACATTTTTTTATAAATTTGATAGAGAAAAAATTAAAACGATTTATTATAGGAAACGGGGAGAGTACGTGAGTCTCCCGCGTGGGCGGACGACACCGGCGGCGGCCAACCGGTTTTCCTCGTGCACTTTACTCTGCGTTTACAGCGTTGCACTTCGGCCAGGACCGATCAGTCCAAGGCTAATGCGCCATACAGCCTGCTATTATCACGTTGTGCTGCTGCAAATAATGGAATATATATATATATATATATATATATATATATATATATATATTCAATTTACATGAAAGAGAAAAAGCCCGGTGACAAATTTTCAACTTTCGATTTACACGAGTACATATGCTCACGAGTACACTTCCTTAACACACGCTAAAAGAAATAAAGTCCAGTGACAAATTACTGACTTAACTAAAATCCTACTAAAAGTATCCATGTGTAATATCCGTAGTCGTAGACGCAAGGATCTGAATCCTATCAACTTACGCTATACCCAAATAGGGCGTGGATTATATTAAGATAATAGCTATACTACTCCCCTTGGTTCTAAAAAAAGAAACATGCCAAAATTACACAAGCATACATAATCTGTCTCCTCTCCTAGTTCAACAAGCTTCCCAAACATCTCGAAGCATCGCCAAAGCACCAAATGAGTGAGTGAATGAAAGAGCAGTGGATCTCGTCCAACTTTCGGCGAGATCTTGGCAGTCGCACGCAGTGATGCAGGTGTGCATCTCACAGTGCTTCGGCGTATGTGCACACATGTAAGTATGCAAATACATCACAAGGCTGCAAAGAGAGGCACGTCCACACAGTGCCAATCCGCAACGATTCAGCCAGAGATCGCCACTGTTTGCATCACCAGTGGCCTTTTGGCACATGAAACGAATGGAGATGGATCAAATGGCGTCCAAAACGAAGTGCGAGAATTCAATGTATGGTAGCCACGATTCGATGCATGCAAACATTGGACACCATGCCACACCTATCATGCACGGTCATCACAACGGTGATCCGGCAGCCGGCAGGTGTATCCTAGATTAGATTCCTAGTGTGTGGCACAACACACTTAATTCCGCCACATGCCATGAGATAAATTGAGGCAGGCGTACAGATCAAGTAAAAATTCACTTCGATGGCATACGCGTAAAACAGTCAAAACAACAGCCATCGTACATGGTAAATGTTTAGACAAGTAGAGAGGAAAAGGTACATATGTGCATATATATTGCAAAAGAAAATGACATCCTGAGAGTTAAAGCAGATCACAACTCGCAACACTACAGGCTTATTGCGACACCATAACAAAAATAACAGCCTGTGCATGGTGATAAATAGCAAAATTGGGAACATATGTAAGCACTATTCCACAGGGAAAGTTTTACCATTTACAAGAGCATTCCTCATAAAAGTATGGTGTTTTGGATAGTTAGGATTCCAGTTAACAATTCGCTGCCACTGTAGGTCACAATGTCGAGGAGCTTCTGGCCTTATGCATATCATCACGAGAAGTTGTGCGGGCAAAGGAGGACGACGCTGTGGCTGAGTGATAGGATGATGATACCAGCTGTGCAAGCGCTGGTATTGTCCCACCTACAAACATATCAACCTTCTGATCATCCATCACGCATAGTGAATGAAAACAGTGACATGGCAAAAATGAACAATTTTAATGAGGTTTCGAACTACATCTGAATATTCCAACTATTAGTTCTTTCAATTATTATTAAAACCACAGGTGTCATTGCTGCGCTTTAGTGATTTTTTTATTTTTTATTTTTGCCTCCAATCAATGTATCTGTAGCAAACAATTTCATGGAGATCCATTGAATAGAAGATAAGATTTATGGAAGAGAATAAAACATTTCCAGGATGAACCTTGACTCTCCTATTGACTCGCTAGGTTCGTCAATGAGAAGTAACATGGACACACAGTTACCAGATGGCAGATGTCTAGTCAATGTTTCAACGAGCTCATAAGATCTATCAGCATAAACAATATAACACTACGTCCTGGCATTGTTTACATGTAAACAACAGGAAAGGTACTCACATACATATTTTAAAGAGTGCATAGAACATCCTTAAAAAAAAATATTTATGAGTAGTCATAAGACTAGTTTCAAGTCACTGTCTATGATGAGCAGGTTGAACAAGGCTCTATAGAAACATCGCAACTAGTCATCATCAGGAATAAAACAAACAGGAAGATAGATCAACTCTGCAGAAAACTTAAATAAGATCAGCTTGAAATCTAATATAATCAAGGGCGAAGCCAGGATTTAGGAATTGGGGGTGCCAAACTGCCAACCATGAGACGTGAGAACTCTCTAGCGGCTTGGTGGAAGGTGGTGTGGACACATGGTCAACATCATGTCATGGCGATTAGCAACAAGAGAAACAAGGAGAATCTACGGTTTATGATTCACCTTAACATGCGTGTACCTCGGCTTTTACGGAGTGGCCACTCAGCCTTGCCCAGTCTCCCAGTTTGGACTAATATATGCCATTGTGTATATATTTGATATGCCTTGACACCCCTTTAAAATTATTAGGATTATATACGATGACTTTTGGTTCGCACCAATATATGCATAAAATGATTGGTGATGTGGTTTTGGATGTATTTCAAATATGTGTATGTGATCGATGTGTTTGTAATGTGGTTTTTCAAAAAATATGTGTTTGTATGTATGGTAAAATATAAAAAACACCATTATAAAACAAGATCATTAAATAACACCAACTTAAAATAGATCATTAAATAACACCAACTTAAAATTTTGAGTAATTCAATATATATTAATGGATGATACAGTATCTATCACATACACTCGTCCTTTTAGCTGAATGGTATGGGATGGCTAGCTAGCTAGGTTCATTTCCAAGTAATCCAACGATTAAGGTGGCTAATTACCGGGGTTGGGGGTTGCATGGCTGCATGGGGGTGCTGGCCAACCCCGGCACCCCGGTGGCTTCGTCACTGAATATAATGACCACGATATCATGAAACTCAAATAATAATTTGAGTTTGTAGACAACAGAATTACAAGAAAAAAATCAAATGGCCAACAAAACCAATAAAATAAAATAAAATAAAATAGTAGTAACTGACCTGCTAACCCAGCACATGCAGAAGAGAAGACAATAACTGGAGGTGCCTGCAAGATAAAAAAGACAGATCAGAGTTATCAATGTCCACAGTTTGCTTCAAAAGGTAGCATCTTTACGCAATTTATACACTTTTATCAGTAATAACCATGAGACAGTCAACTAAATGTTATGAACATAGTAATTATCACCATTAGTTAATTGAAAGTCAGGAACTCCACAGCATTTGTTGAACCGGAAGGAACTGCACAGCATTTGCCTGATACTGCCCTTTGGATGCAACTGTGACTATACGCTCGATGTTTTAAACCCGGGATCCCGTCCAAGTAAAAGAACATAAGAGATGTTTTGGAACGATAAGAGAGAGAACATGAAATTTGAATGCTTTCTCTGTAGTGTTTAAAATAATTTTCATAGAAACGGAGGTGTCAAGAAAAGAAGGCATCAAATTGTGTTTCTAGTTTTGAGATGACCTAGAGATTGTTAAACATAATCATGAAGTTATAAAATCCTGCAACACTTTAATTCATGCTCAATAGATTGACAAAAATATAATATAAACTTTGAAGAAGAATTGTCACTTACACCAACAAGAAAGTGCATCCACATTGGCCCTTTTATGTACCGTCGAACAACAGGCATAGCTACAAAAAGGAGTTCAAAATCAGTGCTGATCAGAAGATATATCAGCTTCTACAAAAGGGCAAAAATGGTCAATCAATTTTGTTCAAGATGCATCCGCCAACAAAAGTTGCGATCAATAACTTAAAACAGAAGGAATTGCCATGCATATAGACATGGACACAGAGAAGATATACAAGAAAGGTGTTCTACAGTGTGCAAGGTGTTGTTTTTACAAAGAAGATAACAATCATCATTGAGTGGACAACATGAACAATACATTCCGAGACAACAAAAAACTACATATATGTTGTCCACATATGTTTCTGAGCTTTGAAATGACTGAGGTTCACCAATATGGCAAATGAATATTATAAGTATGCTACCTATTAGAACTCCCCGGAGTAAACTAGCCAAGCAAGCAAAGGGGATATATGACTGCAGCATATGAACTAGCAGCTAATTTAACTATAATTAAGTGCAAACAAGGTGCCAAAAGATATTGTTAAAAACCTAATGTTTACTTTCCTGCAAAATACCAACTTGTGCATGAGTAACTGAATGAAATGATAGCAACTTACTGTGGTTGAAACCATAAAATGCGCCAGCTGTACCCCCAATAGCAGAACCAATCTGTCAGAACATAACACAAATATTACTAACAAAGATCTTGTAGAACAATTTCAGTATTACGTAAAAGTTTGTCAATAACACATCACATACATGTCTTGATACAAATTTAATCAACTTTAGCGACATACTGATAAGAATTTACAAGCTAGAAAAAAGAATGTACGATAGTATCAACCTAATGTCCTAATACAACAAAAACAGAGAAAGAAAAGTCAAATTCAATGAGGTTGTGCAAGGGCGACCACAGAAATGAGGTTGTACAGCATAGTTGAAGACAAAGGAACACAAACCATGGAGAAGCTATCTCGAACCAACGGAGGCACCGTCCAGCTGCTCGTTTCCTGCAAAAGCAGCCAGACACGATGATTCAGTTTAATCCCTTAAATTAGTTTCACCCAACATGAAACAAAACTCTTCCCTCCCGAGCCGAAACTACTTGTCCTAGGGTACCCATCATACAACATGATCTAAAACAAACCACAGTTTGCAACGAACGAGACCACGCCATCACGACCCAATTCCGGACCACTAGCACCATACAACGCAAACGCAGGGCAGCGGAGCAAGCGCAGCACAACAAACCCCCTCGCCCCTGCGGCCAAGGGAGATCCCGGCGGAGGAGAAGACGAGAGCTGCTGGGGGCGGGATCGATCGACGTTGTCGGCATACCATGTCCTTGGAGAGGGGCCCGGCGCAGTGGTGGCACCTCGTGGGGATCTCCGGTGGGGCGGGCGACGAAGCCTCCCCCGCCATGGCACCGCCGCCGCCGCCGCGAACTCGCGAGAGGAGAGGAGGAAGAGGGGAGAAGCGCCTCGCTGGACTTGTCGCGGCCGCTGGAAAAGTGGAAAACCCAGGATTGTTTCAAAACCCTCCTCGCCTGTGACCGTGCGCGACTTTTCAGCGGCCGCGATCGGGACACCGCGATGGATGGGGAAGATCTCGGCCGTCCGATGCTTTCCCGACCCATGGATTGGTTGGAAGCCCACGGTTTAGAGGAAGGCCGATGGACAAGTGGGCCTAGCCCATTTAAGCCTGTGTGTAACATTTTGCAAAATAACCCCTGCTTTGGATCGCTACCAGTGGTAGCGGTCTGAGTACTTTGCATAAGAGCCCCTGCTCCGAACACAGCACGTAGGGATGGATAGAAAAAACTGAGACAGAAGACCACACCCGAATAAATCGAACCCAAACCCGAACCCAAACTATCTGAAGTATCGGTCATCGGTCGGTAGTTTGGTCAGGAACTCTAGAAGACCGAAGTTTTTTTATAGTTCGGTCATTCTTTTCGGTACCCGATGTATCCGATGTAACCGAATTAGGCATGCTTGCAATTCTAAAATCTTAACCAAGCTTATATAATCTGAACCAAGCTTGCACTTGTTCCGTAGATTGCATGGTGTATCCTGTATCAAATGTCTTTTGACTGGTTACCATTAGTTTGTCACTCATGTGAAGTCTTGTGGAAGTATACTTAATAACTTATTTGTGAGGCTTAAATGTTATGGATTATCTGTTCGGTTTGTATGGTCTACCCGAAGACCGAGACCGAGTTTCGGTTAACCGAACTGTCGGTCTTCAACTATGTGAGGACAACTTTGGTTACCAATTCCAAATAACCGAATTTTAAAAGACCAAACTAACCGGACCGAAGTTTAGGTTACGATCGAACGCTCACCCTAACAGCGGGAGAGCGATTGTTCCATCTGGCATCATTAGCTGGTGTTGAAAACAACGGTCGTTTTTCACGCTTAGGTTTGTCGAACATTTTTTTAAAAAAACTATTTTAATAAATTATATTAATTTTTAAGTATTTTTATAGCTGATACTTAATTAATCACGTTATATCATTATTATAAAATACCATCTTAAGTGTATGGATTGGAAAAAAAATTTTCAAGAACATAGCCTATACACTGTTTTGCAACAATTATTTGTTCAGCTCCTAAGTTCTGAACTTTCAAGTTGTGATTGAAGCTGCTGAATTTTGGGTCAAATTTAGTCGATGCGCTCACCAGTGGATTAGTGTTAATCGAATTAAATTGCGCCGGATCCCATCGTGTTGGCCGGGTAGATCATATCTCGTCTTTTAAGTTACGGTTATTACGTCCAATCCTTTGTGCTCATGGTTGCTTTTATGCATTTCATTGTACGAAAATTTGGTCGACAATACAACCTTTCCTACTAAAAAGCGAACTTTCCTTCTTTTCTTTTTTTTTCCTTTTTTCTGTGAGTGACCAACGTGCTGCCTGTATGCTCAGATTTTATGCCTTTTAGCAAACTTGCTGCATCAACTCGAAAGTAAAAAGGCAGAAATTGATGCTTCCCTTGATCTCTTTCTAATACCAAAACGAATTTCTTCCTGTCTCAATATAAATACAATCTAACATAAATATGACATATCTTACTACTAATTAAACTTATTTGAATTAATTCGTAGTAATAGAAATAGTAATAAGATATAGACTATCTTACGACGACGGATGAAGCACTCACTACGAGAACATTAACACAGAAATTAACTAGCTAGATCCAGCTCCGGTTGGCAGGTCATGTCACGGATGTGGGTTGTGGCGGTTGTTGGCGCCGACTTGGCCGTAGTCGTTGATGGATTCCATCTCCACCCTCTCCGGCGGCCGGTCACCCTCCTCCTCCTCCGCCGCCGCCGCCACCGCCTCCTGTCGGTCGCAGCAAAAATCGACCAAAAACAAGATTAAGAATAGCGTAATCAGGAGGATGCACATAGATGATCAAAGATTCAAGAATTGGGAGGCAAGCAAACCTGTCCTAGCGGAGTCGCCACCGTCACCGCTCCCTCCTTCCAATCGATATTCGCTACAAGAAAGAAAGAACCACGGCCATAAGCGGAACGACGACGACGATGCCAACAGAAAGAAGAGGGAGAATCACCGGCCGGCCGGCCGGCGACGGCGAGGTAGTGCGTGAACAGAGTACCTGCCGAAACCGTGGCGGCGGCGTCGACGCGAGCGAGCAGGGAGAGGGAGAGCAGCAGCGCCGCGAGGAGGAGGAGCACGGCGAGAGAGCCCCCGCGCCGCCGCCGTTGCTGCTGCTGCTGCTGCCCCGGCTGCGCCATCACATTGCGGGACTCGACCGCTGCCTTTGCTGCTTCTCCGCCTCTTCCTTTCACTTGTCTTTCTCTCTTTCGGTGACAAGACCTGCTTGCTTCTCGCTGCTGTGTGTGTGTGTGGCTTGACCTCTGCACAGTAACCACGTTTTATAGAGGACAAAAAGGCTCTCGCCGCGAGACCTTCCTAGCCTAGCCTACGCACGCGTGCCACCATAAAGCGTGCGACACAAGTGTGAGAGTCGCAAGTGCGTTGCTAGTGCTCGCAACAGCGAGAGTTTACAGGCTTTTTCACAGTGATCGTTGACAGGAATTTCCTCTTGTGTTTCAGACGAGCCTGTTGTTACACTATCGAAAGCCGCGACGACTAGCAACACATAAATCATCTCTAGTTTTCATCGTTGCGATCGTAGAGAAAACGGCAGCCCTGCTCGAAACGAAAACAGTGACGAATATTCCTGACCGAGAAAATTCAAAAAATACAAGTGTTTAATTTCAAAAAAAATGTCATCCGAATTTCATGAAATATCACATCTTTAAATGAATTATTTATCTTAAAGCATTTAAATGAATTATTTATCTTAAAGCATTTAACGGAGAGTTGTTAACGAAACTATTTCATAAAACTCATGTTTGTCGATAATTTTTTAAAAAATGATGGTCTGTCAACAATAGTATTTCTGGATTTCTGTTCAATAAAAATAAATAATTGTTAAAATATGTATATAAAGTCTATTTTATTTTTCGACGTCCATCTAATTGGAAAATTAATAGATACTAAAATTATCGATGAATTGAGAACCATCTCCATAGACGTAGCGCCGTTTTTACACGTGTCGCACACACGGAGGAGGAGTCAACCACCGGTCGAATTTTCAGGCAGGAGTAGGACACTCCCCCCGATTGCGCTGCGTGGTGTCGGGTTGGACTTTTGTTCCCATCCGCCTTCAGATTCCCAGCGCTAATCACCAACCCGGCGCGCATTATTTAAGCGTTTGAAAACTGCTAACCCCAGCTTAGGATCTTGCCCCAGCTGCACTAAACAAATCAGAATCACCCACTTTCCCAGTCTCGCAGATCACAAGTCAGGAATAAATCCTAAGCGATTTGAGGTCCAATTATTCTGTCAGAGGCTCACACTTGCCACCCATGATTAATTCGAGGTCCTTTTTGTCTCATGTTTGAGGCTTAATTAATTAGTTGGTCGGCGGCTGTCATGCGTGTTTTCTTCTCATCTTATATTATTTTTACGAAAATCTGTTTCTTACTGAGCTTGACACTGACGCTATAGTGTTTGTTGGCAGGTTCGGCATAATTGGATCTACAAGTCAGTGACTGTTCACGAGGTTTCTAGAGTAGACGTAGAGATAGTTAACGATTAGTGACCTGTTTCTGAATAGGTTTAATTAGTCTAATCCCTTGGTGCTCGTACCAAATTAGGGCAAACAAAAGTTTGCGGCAAGTTGCTGCCCTCGGTGGCAGTGCAACTGCAACGTTGGGTACAAGACACGCATAGAATAATCGAAGCTCCAAAGTCAACATGCTTGCGCGAGTACACAGTTGAGCTGTTGTTTCCTCTCCTCCTGCGACGATGCATGTATCGGTTTTCAAATATAAGGATTGTACTGTTTGAAATATAGGGGTTAATTCTTAAATTATTATTTTTTATTTTAATTAGTCTTTAAGGATTAAATAGAGGAACTAATTTGGAGCTAAAGTGAATTAGCCTATCCAAAAAATTAGTCCCTTCAATAGATGTTTATTTGGACTAATTTAGCGTGGGTTCCATCAATCTCACGCGTTGAGAGAGTACAGTGCGTCTCTCTTTCTGAGTGTCGCACCCATCCTATCGCCACCAGCTATAACGTTGTCACCGCCGTAATCCATCGCCGTCACAAATTAGTCCTCAAATTAATTTATGGATCCAAACTACTCAAGTGACTAATTTTTAAAGGACGGTGTAATACCCGAATCTTCACTCATTGAGAACAAGTCAATTTTTTGAGGAGAAAGTATCATTTGACATGAGGTAATTTGAGCACTAATTTTTAGTTCTTAAATTAGCCTAGGGCTAATTATCCAAACAGGACCATAATATGTTAGAGTAATTAACCTCTAACAAGGTGGTTTGAATTTCTTTTTCAAAAGTATAGGAGGCAGACTGCCTTTAGCAATAGGCACTTACAGGGTACGAATTAATGGGTTTTTAATTTCCCTCCCTACTAAATCAATAGATCAAATCCAAAATTTAAGTTTGTTTTTTTATATTAAGATGGTCTTCAATACACATATACAACTATTATTTGTTTGATTGTGGTCCTAAATTTTAAAAAATATCACTCCCTCTTTTATATCATAAAATTTTGACTTTTTTAAAGTTAAATTTTGACAAATCTAAGACAACTTCTATACATGAATTCATGATATACGAAAATATCATATATATGGAAATATATAGTTTAATTAAGAAAATACAACAGATAAAGAATAATTATTTTTCCAGGATAGAAGATTTTCGAATAATAAGCGGAGTACTACTCGAGGACTAAAAGTTCTACTTGGACAAAGGAATATCTGAGGGTATATATACAAGACAACCATGAGAAGAGAGGACACACGAAGATAGATATAGACAAACCAAATACGGAGCCACAAAGCCGACAAGAGAGATCTAGAGCTACCTCCAATATCATCGAGTTTATATTTGAGGAAGAATACTATTCTAGCCATCGATTATGTGTTTGAGCTCTATGCCGCCGAGCTGACATCGACTAGATTAGGTCATCCCAATACTGTACTAATGTGACTCCAATATATAAAGGCGATATCGGCTTCGGCCAACATGAGTATGGCTATTACCTGTCAGTTAAAGGACACGAACTTGTATAAAAATCCATATATATGCTATCTTTTAACCTCAATCTCGTATATACCTTGGTTCCAACAATCCTCACACTCTATAAATACCGTGGCCAACTATAGCCCGTCGACAGTGGTGTGCTAGGTAGGGAGCTTGGTCCTTTAAGGTTTTGACGAGATGAGTTTAAGAGCTGATTTTCTAACGAGGACTTCTACGACCGTCCTGACCTGGGAGATCCAACCTAGCTGACGTTCACTTATTTCCAAGTCGGAACCATCATCTTCCTGATGTTCGCTGTCGTCTCGATCTCGTCTTCCTTGGCTTATGCCGAGGACGAGGCCATGACGACAACACAGACGAACATGATTCCTACAACGACTATCTCTTTGGCAATTATCGAGAATGAGAAGCCGACAACCAAATCTACTGACGAGCTTCCTAAAACGGTTCATCCATCGGCTACTGCTGAGAACCAGTCGCCAATAAGGAAATTTGCAGAAAAAGATTTCAACACATGATGTCCAATCTATAAAAACTCTTCCACAACTTCGGACCTAGGAAGATATAATCCAATCGAAGCACGTTCTCTTCTAGAATAGGATCCTCGTCATCTTAAGTTTTGTCAATACATCATTATGGATTTTTTAACGAGGGATACTTCAATAGCTTTGGGTCTAGGATATATAACCTGACGAGAGTATGTCCCCGCTAACGATTTGATCTATCAAAATCGTCCAAACTTTAAGATGCCACCAATACAGAGGACAACAGTTCAATTCTGTTGACCATGAGATTTTGACCCGAATTGGCTAACTCCTAAACTAACATCCGTCGCCAAAATTCTGATAGGATCGAATCGGTCGACCACGACGAAACGCACCGACCAGACTTGATCTACAACTATATCGGGTTTGCCGTTCTAATTTTATACGGATAGATTATTCTTGTTTACTGTGGCCATCTAATCTATAGATTGCTAATTAATGACTATTATGTTGTTTCCTTTGCATGCACTTACCTCGTCGACTGAGTCCGAATTCGACTACGTGCACGGAGGCGATCCACCCACAAGCCCTTCCCGACTAGCTGCCGCCTATCGACTGTCGTCATAATCGGATACAGTGATGGGAGAGCGATACGCTACGAGCGGAGTTACATGGAAAGCCAATACACGTACTCGTCAAGTAATCCGAGGACACATATACGTGCAATGTAGACTTTGCTCAATGCTGGACATATGCTTTGCGTACGTCACATGCATCAGTTCCCAGCCGGCTAACTCTAGCATAGCTGAAAACGGTAATTAGTAAGATTGATTTTTTAATTAATCTACTATTTCCATAGATATATTCGACATATAATATATATATAAAGGTACATAATATTTATAATTTATCGTACCTATTTTTATATCAATAATTTATTATGTTTACGAACATGTTTTTTATATAATATCTATTCTGCAACTGTTTTCTACATTAGACCGTCTAGGGTCTTATACTGGTGGTTCGCTCTATTTTTACAATATATATAATACCTGATAATCAATATAAATCTGTTCATTTTATCCTGACAAAATATTTATACAATTTTCCAAGTATGTGTTTGATATTGTCTGTTATATATCTGCCTTCTAAAAAATGATTTTTATGAATAATCGAGTACTCTAGTAGGCAGCAGTCTAGTACACCCCATTGTCGAGAAGGTTCTCAGACAAACGAGTTGTCGGACCAAACCTAGCAACAAAGACCGATGGCCTATCTCACGTTTGGTACCGGTCACGACTTGGTCTATTTGTGAAAAGGTTGCTACGTACAATCTTCTTGTGAACATTGTCGGCTTGATCACCCGGCATGGTTGCGAACGAACGTCCGATATGCTTATAAGTTGGGTATGTGAGTCATGCTGGCCACATGAGATGCACATGTAATAACCAACTCAAGTGCCCCTAAAGATGGTCGAGTACGACTATACACCTGGTCCTCGACCAACGATATAGTGATTCTCTCACCGCATCTACGAGTGATCGAGGTATGACTAAACTTGGTCCTCGACCAACGGTCATAGCGATCTTCTTACTACATCTACGAATCTTCTACAAGTGGTTGAGTATGACTACGCACCTGATCTCAACCAACGTGGTATCGATCTCACCACCTCTACAAGTCCTTTACCCCGAGTGGAAGAGGTATGACTACACCTAGCCCTCGATCAGCGGTCGTAGCGATCCTCTCACCACCTCTACGAGTGGTCGAGGTATGACTACACCTGGTTCTCGACCAGCGATCGTAGCGATCCTCTCACCACCTCTACGAGTGGTCGAGGTATGACTACACCTAGTCCTCGACCAGCGATTGTAGCAATCCTGTCACCACCTCCACGAGTGGTCGAGGTACAACTACACACTTGGTACTCAACCATCAGTTGTAGCGACCCTCTCAACACATCTACGAGTGGTCGAGGTATGACTACACCTGGTCCTTGACCAACGGTTGTAGCGATTCTCTCGTCACCTCTACGAAACTTCTACAAGTGGTCGAGTACGACTACATACCTGGTTCTCAACCAGCATGGTGGTAACGTCACCACCTCTACAATTTCTCTACGAGTGGTCAAGGTATGACGATATCTAGCTGGTCGCTAGTCCTCGACCAGCAGTTGTAGCGATCCTCTCACCACCTCTATGAATCTTCTACGAGTGGTTGAGGTATGACTACACCTGGTCCTCGACCAATGGTTGTAGCGATTCTCCCACCATCTCTACAAGTGGTCAAGTATGACTACACACCTGATTCTCAACCAACCTGGTAGCAATCTTGCCACCTCTTCGTGTTTTCTACGAGTGGTCGAGTACGACTACACACATGGTCCTCGACCAGCATGGTAGCAATCTCACCACCTCTACAAGTTTTTTACGAGTGGTCAAGTATGACTACACACCTGATCCTCGACCAACCTGGCAGCGATCCTCCCACCACCTCTACGAGTGGTCAAGGTACGACTACACACCTGGTCCTTGACCAGCATGGTAACGATCCTCCCACTACCTTTACGAGTGATCGAGATACGACTACACATATGATCTTTGACCATCGTGGTAGCGATCTCACCATCCCCATGCATTAATATCTATAAGTATTTATACATATCAAATATGCAATATTTATCCGTTGATCCTCTTTTCTCATATCACTACTAGTCGAAGTCGTTTCTTATCGTCCTCTTACGTTAGACCTGACTAATCGCTGGGTCTCATAGACATTGGCCAGGGTCCTTGGTACTTTTGGATTAGTCAGGTTCTAAGGGTCAACGACCATGTTAGATTTGGTCATGTCAGAGTACCCACTCTAACATATTAACTAGCTATATAACCCAGAATTGATTTTTCCAACTTCACGGCCGAGGGCTAGAAATTCGCAGTTTCAGCATAGTTTATTATGAGATTCAAGCTACTTTTGTGAAAATCTTTTCATAAAACCAGTTGGGGGCTAGGAAGAGTAGACAACTCCATTCAGCTAAGGGCAACTCTGGTAAGAGTACTCGTTTATTGTCATATATATATATAATTTATTTTCAATATTTTTAGTTCATGTCATATATTTTCAGTTCATATCATATTACTCCTGAATGTTTGCTCAGGAGCTTTCTATATATAATTTGTTATGAGTAACTGATTTTAGAAAGGTCAGATAAAAAAGCAAAAACATATATTGGTCCTAAGACATGGTAGTCTTGAATTTATTTCGACTAGATGGACGCCAAATTAGTGACTTCAAACTTCATTACGTACGAGCCGAGCCGAGCATAGTTTAATACTGAAAACCAAAAAAACCAAACCACACCGAGCCGAACCGAAGTCTCCGGTTTTTCGGTTTTCAGTCTCCTTTTTGGATTCATGGTGTAGCATAAACCGAATAATTCGGTGCAGGTTCGGTTTATGTTGTACGAAAACCGATCCCCAGCCGAGCCGCTCTCCCACTCACAGTCCTCCCCTCCTCCACTCCACTCTGTTGTCCCCACGCCCGAGCACCGCCGCGCCGTGCGCGCCGCCGCCGGCCTCGCTTCTCCCCCTTCCATCCGCACCACCGATGTCATCCCCTTCGTGCGGCCGCGCGCCCGTGCCTTCCTCCTCCATGCTACACCGCCGCCGGCCCCCCCTCCGCGCCACGCTGCCCTAGCCTCCTCCGCGTCCGCGTGCGTCGCCCCAGCCCTCCTCCGCACCGCGTCGCCGCTCGGCCACCAGCCTCTCCCCCTTCGTTCCGTGCCGCGCTAGCCCCCTCCGTCAGCGTCGCTGCCGTCCCAGCTTGCGACCTGCCCTGCTGAAATATCATGTGTTGTGACCGTGGTTCGGTTTTTACCGAGAAACCAAACTAGAAAACCGAAACCGAACCCTGTGGTTTCTGATTTTGAATAGAACTAATCGGTTCTTGTTCCTTCGAAAACCACACTACGCATAACAAAACTGAACCGAACCGAACCCTCGGTTTAAACCGAATGCCCAGCCCTAAAAATAACACACGAAAATCGTCAGCTGAAGGAATATTTAGTGATGTTCATACATGCTCCACATATCCAACTTTATTTGCTTCCCTTTTAATATATAATAATGCGTTACTCCCTCAAAACTAAAATATGTACATTATACTCATTTGTCTCAAAATATATTAACCTTTGAACGAATGGGACATATTGTAGTACTAGACAGATTTTCTGACGGAGGAAATATATAACAACCTAATATCGCATTATACACAACCTAATACCATGAATTTAAACAGTTCTATTTTTAGATTTATAATATTCGACTATATCTAATTCGATCATAAATTGCTATATATTTTAATTTTGAGGGAGTATATTCTTTATACAGTCGAACTGTCCCTTATGACCTCAAAGTCAGAAATTGACGTCTGACTTATACAAATGATAACATCTAAACAAAATGCATGTAAAAAGTCACGAAACATTTTACACTGAACCATCGAAGAAAATTTATCCACCATTACTTTTGTGTCCTTGATATTCTTTTATATTATATAATAATCTAATGGTCAAATGTTTGTTTGAATCAAATGAATATTATATATTCAAATAATTAAACATGTTTGTAACATATATATATACACACACACACTATATATATATACTATACATGGGTGCATTGACTGTGCGGCGCACACCCTACCAAGCGGCGACGCTCCCGAGAGCCCAAGCGCGGCACGCAACCGACCGCGCGGCGCGCAACCGATCTCGCAGCGCGCACCCGACCACGCCCGATCCGTGACCGTGCGACGCGGCATTGCGCTAGCTAGGGTTAAACCGCATGAAACGGATTCGGTTTCTTCCCCACTCATTCAACTGCGCAAAAATCTCTCCTCTCTCTGCTGTCGCCGGTCGCCCTCTCCGCAATCTCTCCCACTTTCCGCACGCTCCGGTGAAATCGTTGTGATTTGTGTCTCTCTCTCATGTCCCCGCAATCCCGTCCCGGGTTGGGGGAATCCCATCCGGTCACCAGTGAGTTTTGTTGCTAGGGGGAAGGGGGGTGGTTGCGGGAAGCCATAGTTGAAGGAGGCGTGGGGGCTCACCATAGCGGGTCATCCCAGTGGCGGATGCATTTTGCTCGCCGGCCGCTTAGTTGTGCGTTTGAGAGGCGCCGTTGCAAGTTCATCATTGAATTCACAATTGTTCCCCTGCGCATTTAGTAAGGTATTTCCCCTGCTTTTTTGGATGGTGATTTTGTTCTAATTTTGATGTGTTCTAGGTTAGGGTTTTTGTATTGTATATCTGATATGTGTGTTTCCCCCAAATGTACTCTGCTATTGATATCCTAAAATACACAAACAAATTAGTAGCACTTGCATTTTTTGTTCATCCATGCGATTTATTATGGATTTGACTTGTAATTAGTGTGTCTTTTGTAGTTGCAATTATATTCCCCTGTTTTTTGAATGGTTGATTTGTTCTAATTTTTTGATCCGGATTGGTGATGTGTTCTAGGCTAGGGTTTTGTAATGTATTTCTGGCATGTGTATTTCTCCCAAATTGTACCCTGCTAATTGATATCCTAAAATACACATAGAGTAGCAACAACCGCTTTTTTTGTTCATCCTTGTGATTTATTAGAGATGTGACTTGTAATTAGTGCTTTTTGTAGTTGCAACTAGCAGTAGTATGTAGGTATTTTTTACAGTCATTTGTTTTCTCATTGTGGGCTGCAAGCAATACACATGTGTTTTATGTTTGCAATTAGTATACTTATGCAATTGCAAATTAGTACTGAGTTTTCTTACAAACAAATCCATGTGATTATTATCGTTCTTAGTTGTAATTAGTATATTTTTGTACTTGCAACTGGTTATGTTTTGCAATTAGCATATTGTTGATGAGAAATCTTTCCCACGCACTGACCTGAGAGATCTGCTTAACTCCAGTGCAGGTCCGTCCTTGGCTACCTTTGATGAACTAGGCGTGCCAGTTGATTTGATCTGCTAACCAACAAGAAATGAACAGATACATGCATTAAGGTTAAGGTTAGATCCTACCGGATCGGCTCAGGGAACCAACTTACATCTAATTGCTATCCCAAAGTACATTTCAACTAAGTGATTGGGATAGATCGGCTATGCCGAGACAGTGTAAACCACTTAATCTAAATATACATCAGGATAATAAATATATGTTTATAACCTAGCCGATGCTGCAGATCTAACATGAATCGGCTAGTATTCCGATACATCTTATGAAAAGATATTGATCTGACCTAAATGCGCTAAACCTATATCAATCGGCTGTCGGCTGACGCCAACAGATTGATATCGGCCTAAAGCATTTAACCAGATTAAGATCTTAATATAAGAGGCAACTTTAATATATCTAATAGTAAATAATAATAAAAGATAACTGAAACAGATAAGATCGGCTGAAACCCTGGCACTGTCTCTAATTACAAACATCTAGCCGAATAGATCTTAATAATTCTAAGAGCGACTTAATAGGTCATGGTGATGCAACATTAAGTACAAAAAGAAGTATTAGATCTATATGAACCGATGAAAACCCCTCGAGACGATGGATACAACATATAAACTAGTTCAACACTTAGATCTAGCCCTATCGGCTACTGTCTCCCGAGAGAAACCAGTCGACGGTGAGATAGATCTAGACATTAATATAGATTATATGTCGTATATGATAAATTGCACAGTCTATAACATCAGATCTAGAGTATCATGACGATGTAAGCACTAGATTCAATGATACAAACTACTAATGACGAGTGTTTACCTTATTCGGAGATCGAGATCGATGCAGCCCGAAGCGAGATCAAGAACTCATCTAAAAGAAAAAGATTTGGTGATGCGCCGAGTTTGTATTGATGTGTGTGTATATTTCATAAGGGGTCTCGCGTCCTATTTATACCCAAGTACAACAAAGTCCGCGCAGAACACGGTTTCTACCTATCTACTGTACACAATACGGCAATATTTCGGGACGTAGCCCTGTGTCGCGTTACAAAAGGAATATCTATAAAAATCCCTATTTTACAGATACAATTGCCGTTACAGGACTCTATCCATAGATGACAATATCTTAACGAATATTTGGGAACCGAATCTTTCTTTTATTTTCAAGCTTCTTCATCGGAAATGGTTTCATCTCCTTCTCTTAATCGGAATCGGCTATCGGCTGTCCCTATCCGATTCGGCCTCAGCTGACTGGTCTCTCAGCCGATTTAATCATGGCCGATGCAACCTCTGTTTCTCCGCAGATCCACTTTCTCGATCCGATTCCACTTTAATTTCGACCTTGAACTTAGGGATTTGGTTACCAAATTTGGTCGTTAACACATACTTATGTAATTACAAATTAGTACTTAATTTTTATACAAAACAGATCCATGTGATTTATTATCTATCTGAGTTGTAATTACTGTATTTTTGTAGTTGCAACTGGTTATGTTAAAGCAAATATTGTTTTTATGAACAATTAGTATGTTTCTGTAATTGCAATTAGTACTGACTTTTCTAAAAAATAGTTGTTAGGATGCCGCCTAGGAGGAAAAACTTGCGTCTTCCCAGTTCTGCACATCGCTCACGAAGTGATGCGACGATGACGATGACTTTGTTGCACCACTCAGCAGAACAAGTGCAGTAGGTGATGTTGGTCCGAGCAGGTAGAGGCGGCGTGGGAAGGCTCCTGTACAGGATGTATCACGCCCTGCCCCCGTCGAGGTAGAGAAATTGCTTTCTGGTCCAACATTAGTTATTTTGCAACTATATAATCATATTAGTAGGTAATTGTCTACCACAATAGTTACAACTGGTATATGAATAACATTGCTTTTTTTGTTGGCAGAAGGAGAAGACAAGACAGTTGCCATTTGATGCTCTCCTTCAAAATTTGTGGATCTTGTTCAATCATGCAGTGATGATATCAAGAATAGGCTGAGTGGCATTGGCGGTGGTTTACTTGAGATGAAGGGAACCCTTTTGAGTAGGTCGTTGCTTTCTTGGCTCATGGACAAATTCAATCCAGAATCAATGAAGATCGAGCTTGGTGGTGGCAAGGAGATATTAATCGATGAGCATAGCGTGGGGTGCATGTTTATGCTTAACAAAGAAGGAGGTGACCCTCCATTCAAAGAAAATAGCGAAGCATGAAAGATGCGTGAAGCTGTCAGGATGCAGCTATATGGAGAGGAAGGCTCTAAGATACTTCCAAATTTTATAATAGAGAAGCTCAAGGCACGTGCCACTGATGGAGATTTCGGAGTGAGGTGTTTTTTGATGCACGCCTTCTGCACTCTACTGTTCTCCAACACCGACAATTATGTTAGGCTTGAAGACGTGATTTGGACTGAGGATATGGATGCAATTGGTAGAATTAACTGGTGCAAAGCTGTTGTAGACAACCTAAGGGTTGCTGGGAGGACGTACATGCTCCAGAAGAAGTCAAAGGGTGCCAACTCACCCATCACAGGCTGCGGGATCTTCCTTGTTGTGAGTTATCTAACTCTGTTTTTTTATAGGGGAATAATCTATATTGTTGTAATCACTTTTGGTTATAGGTTGCAACTAGTTTTTTTAGTTGCAAATGGTTATGTTAGTATGTAGCTACTGCATATTTTTAATTTTTGCTTTTGTTTTTTGTGATTTTCTTATTGGTTTGCAAATAATTAGTTGTGTAGCCTGTGTAGTTGCAAATGGTTATGCTTATAGTTGCAACTGGGTTTACTTTTATAGCAGAATAATGTACATTGTTGCAATTACTTAGATTATAGGTTGTAATTAGTTTCTACACAGCGCAACTGATGTATGTTTATAGTTGCAACTAGGGTTTCTTATGTTTGTTTGAACATTGTTTTTTGTAGATGTTATATGTTGACCATTTGCAGCACAAGATAGACATTAACACTGTGTCAATACCTCGATGTGCTCTTCTTGATAACAAGACTATTGAGAAGATAGCATCTATGGATCGCAGGGAAGATGTCTGTTCTGATGTTGTTGAATATGGCAAACTGAAGGTGTTATTTTCTATTCCTTTTTTAGATGCTCATATTGTTTTGCAGCTGTTTCTTCTTACACATGCAATTTGTGTGTTCTGTTTTGTTTTTAGTTGATGAGTTTGTCAACTACCTGCTACGCTGCACCACCTGCACCTGCCCGTGTGCCACCTGCACTTGCACCTGCCCCATCTGCCTATGAAGCTTCTGCTGGACCGTCCAATGTCGACATACCGGGGGATTCTTGTGCCCTTGCTAGCAGCAATTTGTTCAATTTTCCTAGCTTCTTCTCTAGTTTTGGTGAAGCTTGTGTGACTTAGTGGGGAGAAGAAGGCTTGAGGCTGCAAAAATACTAAAGGACTATGATTCCAGTGCTTCAAAGCGCAAGCTATGATGAGGAAGGCACATGAGTTGACGCGCAGCGTTGATGAGCTAATGGGAAAAGCTCGTCATGAGTGCTCTGTTGCTATTAAGAGGCTTTTGGATGGCGCTCGAGCAAAGAAGTTGTCATTGAACCTTTGTAGGAGGAGTACGACGCATAAGCAGCATGTCTCAAGAGCAAGGAAACATCGTTTGCTGCGACGTATAGAGGCTACGGAGGCATCTGGATCCGCACTGCCTTCAAGCCCCACAAGGAGAAGCATAACAGCGGCCGTCAAGCCCACAAGGAGAAGTAGAACAGCGACCGCCAAGCCCACAAGGAGAAGCAGAACAACGACCGCCAAGACCACAAGGAGAAGCGCCTGATATTTATGATGAAGTTGTGAGGATCCCCAGCCTAGACATGAATCGCGATTTACCGCCTACACATGATGATTTGCCTGGAGAACAGCAAGAAGACCGGGAAAGTAAGGTTGTTTTGTGCACATTAACTTTTTTTGCATGTTTTTCCTGCATGACAAATTTTTCTTACAGTTTTTGTTTTCTGGCAGCATCGGTTGCATTACGTGGCAAATCCAAGGCCGTTGATGAAATATCTGAAATGATTGATTCTCCACGTGCTTCGTCTGGAGAGGATTCACCTGTTGCGAGAAGCAGAATAGGGCGTGTAGTTGCCAAGAGCAAGACCCTGAGGAAGACCTTGGTAAGCATCTGTTTTTGCAAAAAAGAAATTCTTACATGCAATTGTCATTCAAACTGATGTGCAACCTGTATTGTAGTCGAGTTGCAACTAACCTTTTTTTTGTAACTGATGTGCAATTAGATATCCATTGATGTTGCAACTAGTGTTTTTACATTTTTTATTTTAGTGCTATTTTGTGTGGTAGTCGAGTCCTCCACGTGGTTCGTCTAGAGAGGGGTCACCAGTTGGAACGCAGAGAACACGACGTGTAGTTGCCAAGAGGAAGATCTCTGCAACTTTTGCTTCCCAGGAACAAAGACATGACGAGGTAAGTATCTGGTGCCAAAAAACCTTCTGTTTTCTTACATGCAAACACATTTTGAACTGATGTGCAATCTGTATGGTTGTTGAGTTGCAAACCGACCTTTTTTTGTGACTAATGTGCAATTACATATTCATTGATGTTGCAACTAGTGTGTTTTCATTTTTTATGGTGCAATGTGTATGGCAGTAGAGTTGCGACTGACATTGCAACTGGTGTGCAATCACACAGTTACTGATGTTGCAACTAGTTTCATTTTTTCGATGTCCCTATAGTGAACATGATGCAAGCATGCAATTCACATTCTTTTTTTATAGAACTATTTTTATGTTTGCATTTTGTGTGTGGGAAAAACAGGCTGTTACTACTGTGGAGCATCAAGATGTAACTGAGAGCGAAAAAGGTGAAGCTACTGGGCAGGTTGTATTAGGCCTGGGTGCAATGCAAGCAACAAAGAAGGGGGGGGGGGGAAGTGGGAAGAGCAGGCTAGTGAAAGCTGGCAGGGATTATGATCGCAAGCACAGGGAGTATGAGTCACGTATGGACTCGCTCCGATATAAAGCTGAACGAGAGATTGCAGTGCTGAACTCCAGAATTGACCAGTAGGGAGGGCCGAGCTCAAATGATGAAGAAACCAATTTCCCAACGGAGTCTGATGATGACATCAATAACTTGACCCCTCCTCTAGTCAGACTTTCACAGGAGGAATTAAGCCAAGGCTTGGAAGATTTCAGCGATTTTCAGAGGATGATTTTCAAGCGGCTTGGCGACAGACTGCTGAAGAGGCCTAGGCAGTATGTTTCTCCCTTCAAGGTTACAGGAAATCGGCCTTAAGTTCCTTTGGAAAAGGCGATTGCACTGAGGAGGAAGATCACTGAAGATCCTGAATTGAAAATGTATGGTCATGGATATTGTAGGACTTTTATACTTGCAACCGACACTCACTTTTTATGCTGTTTTTTTTGTTTTTTGTAGTAAAACTTTGTTGCAGTTTGCTTTACTTTGCAACCTCAGTGGCCAAGAGTTGTTAACGACATTTGCTAATAATGAATTAGGTGAGACAAGCATTATAGATTTTTTTGTGCATTGCCTTCACCATGATGACATTGTTCACAAGGTTGATTCTGTTGGATACAGGCTGTTCGTCACAACTGCCTTCTATGTGAGTTTTTTTGTATGTGAGTTTGTTCATATATATTACATTTTTGTGTGTTTTTTGTTTGTTCTTTGAATGACGTTTTCTTTTTTTCAATGCAAACATAGTTCCATGTTGCTGGGACTGAAAAAATCCTGAATGATGACAAAACTAAGACGAAGGATTTTGTTCTTGTTTGGAAAACTCTGCAGATGGAGCTGGAAAGTTATGATCCGTCAAAGGCAAAATTGGTTAGTAATATATTTTTTTACACATGCTGTCGGTTTTTTCAATATAGTAGCAACTGGAATCTATATGTGCACAGACTTGCAATTATTATATACACATACTTGAAACTGGTGAAGCAACTTGGAATCTATATGCACAGACTTGCAATTATCATATGTACAGACTTGCAACTGGAGTAGCAACTTGGAATCTACATGCACAAACTTGCAATTATAATATGCACCTACTTGCAACTTTGTGTTAAAATGTTTTTCCGTTTGTGTTTTGTGTGTTGTTGCAGATATTCATCCCAATTAGAGATCGATGCCATTTTTTTGTGCACTGCTTCAACTTCATCCATAAGCGCATTGACGTACTGGATTCGAACGACTACTACTTAAAGTGTACTGACCAGGTAGCACATCACCAACATGTGTTTGGAAAGATCTCAACTATTGATGCTGCATTCTAGAAGGTCTCGAACAGGAAATTGCCTCGAGTTAATAGATGGAGGAGACCTTTGTTGATGTGCCAAAGCAGGGTGGACCGAATGACTGCCTGTTTTTTGCTTGGAAATATATGGAATATTATGATGGGGAGTCGCCGACTAAGCGATCAACCCCGTGAGCTATTTTTGTTTTCTTGTACTTAACGATCTACGATCACAAACTCATCTGTGTTTTTCGGTGTTTTTGCTCATGCAGTTCAAGGGAACGATATACAGGTGTGAGTTAATGCACTACGAGCTATTCCATCCACTCAATCAAGTTGATCTACCTGAATCACTGGACAAGTTTAGAGTGGGGGGACGTCGGGTTGATTGGAACAGTGGCAGCAGCCAGTAGGAACTAAATGTCCGTTTATTTTTGTGCGAACTAAATGTCTGTGTTTGTGTGAATGTTTGTTAGAAAAGTGTTTTAGTTTTGTGTAGAAACTTCTTTTAGGTGAACCTTTTTGGAGTTGCAACCGATGCTTAGTCAAGGTTGTAATCATTGCAACATTGTGTGGCTACCGATTTTTAATACGAGAGTTTGCAATTTGGTATCTAACGTATATTTGTGATCATTTTTGTACAACTTGTTCTTGTGATGCAAATTTTTTATATTTTTTTGCAGTGTTTAGTATACTATTTCTTTTTTAGGTGTCGAGATAGATCCGTGCATTATTTTACCATCCGTTCTACCAGTATAGTAGGAACTGGGCAACCAATAGAGAACTCCCAAACAAGCGTTGCAACTGGTGTACAAACGGGTTGCAATCGGTACCGTAGACTAATATCAACTGAGCAACCATTAGACTTGCAATTGTAGTCTGTATCAACCTGTCCACCATCTGTGTATAAGGTACATGAGTTGCATTTTTTAATGTGAAAGTTAATATGCACCAGCAGATAATTAGTAGACAAGATTTTTCAATTGGCGTAGAAAAGGGTTTTTGCAAAAAATGAATATTAGATGAATTGCAACTGGCAAGCATCAGACTTGCAATTGGTCTATTTGTAGCAACTGACCAACCAACAGAGTTGCAACTGACTATGGTATATGATTTTTTTTGTGTGTGTAAATTAAGATGCACCAGCAGATAGCTAGGAAACAAGAGTTGCAACTGGCATACAAATGGGTTGCAAAACTGAAATGCATATTAATTTTCAACGGCAAACCATCATACTTACAATTGGTTGTGTGTTTGCAACGCAAGAGTTGTAACTGTCCTATATAAGGGGGTGCAACCTGAGCAGTAGATGAATTGCAACTGGCCAACCATCAAACTAGCATAATAGTGGTAAATGGATTCATAGAAATCAGTTGCAACCTGTTTTTTTAATTATCGTCAAGAAAAAAAAAGTAAATTACAATATAATGTTTTCATTCATATTCATAGCTATTGTCATCACTGCCTTCTAGGCAATCACCGTGGTCAGATGAATCATCATTTCCACCATGCTGTTCATCTCATTGTTCATGTATCCTTGGGTGACTTCTCTTCCGATGAGCCCCAGCTTGTGTTTTGGCACTCCTCTTTTTTGTTCTATTCTCTGCTGCTCTGCTCCTGTTTGGGTTCAGCGGACATGTTGTGCTGTAGTGACCTCTAACATTGCACATTTGGCACACTTTCTTTCCGTAGCCTCTTGTGTATGTGCTGTAAGGATTGCAACTTTGTTTCCCCTTTTCAGCAGATTGGTTCACCCTGGCAGATTTCCTACCTTTGCTGCGCGACACCGGTGGTTCAGCCAGCGATATACTAGCGAGATAGTTTGCAGAGGTTGGATCAAGGGTTGACCCAGGTTCAGGCTCACTGTACTGCATATCAGGTGTACTACAATCTGGTGTTGATGCAGCACCGCCAACATTCTGGGTTGCAATGGAATCAACATTCAGGTTGCAACTAGTACTGCTTAATGGATTGTATGGGTGCATAGAAGAAACAAGTTCTTGCCATTGGAGAAGCTCAATCCCTGGAGTGATTCTATCTATTTGCCTCACTGTTTCAGCGTAAGCTCGATCTGTTTTACTGCCTGCTCTGTCGAGCTTCATTAACTTAGGTAGTAGTTTTGATAGGCGTGACTGCTCTGTGTCCCCTAGACGGCCAACCTGCACAATGTCATGTCTGTCCCATGGAACCACAAATCTTGCATCACGTGTAGGGGTGGGCAATCGGTTTAAACCGCAACTTCGGTTCGGTTTTTTTCTACGCAAAGTTCAGTTTGGTAAATTTGTAGAACCGATCGTTTTTTGTAAATCGTAGAAACCATGAATTTCGGTTTCGGTTTTCGGTTTTTACCGAAAAAACCGAAATTTGCACAGCTCAAAAGAAATACATCCAGATCAACATTTTCAAGCAAATATTCCATAGTAAAAACAATCAATAGCCAAACAAATGGTCGAGGAATGTGGGGGAAGGCGGCCGGAGGTCGGGGGACAGGGAGCGGCGGCGCGGCGTGGCGAGGGCGGGGAGGTGGGCGACGCGTGGGGGAGGGGAGGCGGCGGCGCGGCGGCGCAGGGAGGGGCGCCGGCGGCGCGTCGAGGGCAGGGAGAGGCAGCGCGCGTCGGCGCAGGGAAGACGGCGCGGCGCGGCCGAGGGCGAGGGAGGCGCGCGCGCGGCGGCGCAGGGGAGACGGCCGGTGCGGCGCGTCGAGGGCAGCGGAAGACGGCGGCGCGGCGCATCGACGGCGTGGCGCCCGCTTATGGTTCCTCCCGATCGACTCCTAGAGGCGGCGGCCGCGACGCCCAGATTGAGATGGGGTTCAGATCGGGTTCTCTAAATCTCTAGGGTTTGAGTCTGTTTGACCGGAGTGGACCACCGACCACGGCAGCTTGGAGAAAGATCGGTTATTTCGGTACTTCGGTTTTCATGCACCTAAACCCGAACCCGAACCGATCTAGTCGGTTTTTGCAACATCATAAACCGAACCGAAATCGAAAACCGAAAACCACAAAATTCGGTTCGGTTCGGTTATTTTTTTGGTTTTTGATAAAAATGTGCCCAGCCCTAATCACGTGTGTATCATTTCAGAATGTATTTTTCTGGTATGCTCTGCACCTGGAGGTGTGCGAACGCCTTTATGATGTGGATGCAGAACATACCTGCAGTTTTTTTTGTAGTTTTTTTTAATATATAGAGAAATAATCAGGGGTCTACGATGCGTAATGGGAGATGTCACAGTGTTGCAACTAGCGTACCTGTGTGCTCCCAATGCTTGCACTCACATTCATACACGCCTGGTTCTTTGTCTACTACCGCCTTGAAGGCATGTTGCGCCTAGCAGAAGCTTCCCGTCCCCTTCTCATGTCTCACTAAGTAGCCATTCTTCACTTCTGGATGACTCTATGACAAATGTTGTGCTGTCATTATATTGTTTTTTGTATTCCTGGTACACAGCTCTTGTGTATACCCTGCTGAGCTGCTCATCAAACCTTGATGCAGGCTCGGACAACCTCAGCCTGCACAAATTTTTTTATTGATTAGGATGCAACTATATAGAGTTTTTTTTGCAATTACTGCATCACAACTAGTTGCAATTTGCATTAATTCAACTTTTTTTGCAATCAAGTTCATGTGAAGTTGCATCAAACTACAGGTACAGATAAAGTTGCAATCACAGCATAGTATTAGTTGCAATCAACTTTAGTAAACAATACCTACGAAGTTGCAATCAGCACACATTGAAGTTGCAGTTATGATATGAAAATACCTGTGAGTAGTGTGTCTCACCCACATCCATGTGGTCCGTGTGCTGAAGTGAGTTAAGCACCCTCTTTGCAAACATGTGGAGAGTTGTACTACTGTTAACATAACCATCCTTCAGCACCCTGTTCTGGCTTTTCGATCTTTGTGTGGATGTCATTCTCCCGCAGTACATTCCTTTGAAGTATGTTGCAATCCAGCTCTTCCTTTTTTCCCACAATGCGTTTATTGCGGGGTTATCAGTGATTCCACACTCATCTATCAGCTTCTTCCACTCCACCTCAAATTGTGTAGGTCCAAGGGGATAATTTATAAGAGATTCTAGCCTTTCCTGGAGGTTTTGTTTTTGTGTTGTGTGTACACTTGGTTGAGTTTGTATTCCCAGGGCCTTGTTATATGTCATCTACAATTCCTATGTTGCGATTTGTCAAACACAATTTTTATTGCTTCTCTCATTGCTGCATCTTCATTTGTTGCAAATATGTCAAACATCAGTTGCAAATGAAATCACATCAAAAGAAGCAAACAAAGAATACACTTACAGTTGCAATCATAGCATAGTTATTAGTTGCAATCAACTTCAGTAAACAATTGCAATTATAATACAAAGCTGCAATCAGCACATTGAAGCCATATCAAAGTCATACCTGTCAGGATCACATAGGGCTGGCGTCTGCCCATGCAGTTCCTGAAAGTTTCAAACAACCATTTGAATGTTTCAATCGTTTCATCCCGAAGCAGTGATTGCCCAAACCTTACATTCTTAAGGTTGTTGTTTGCCCCAACAAACATGGCCAGTGACATGTGTTTTCTGTTTGTTTTGTGTATCGTGTTGAATGTTATCACATCACCGAAATCTTTGTATTCAGCTCTTTGGCTTGCGTGACTCCAGAATATGCTTCTGAGTACATTTGTTTTCGGATCAAAATCTACATCCCAATAGAAGTACTCGTTGTTTGCCTTGCATTCTCTAAAAAACTGAAAAGGCTTGCCCAAATCACTATCCTTGTCTTCCCTTGTTTGCTCTGCCTTCCTGGGACATGAAAATTATCAAGCAAATCGTGATTGCAACTATGCAGGATACAATTTAGCAAACTGAGAGCAGTGTTACTTACATGTTCTTCACATCCTTCTCTGTGAATGGCTAGTTTTGACGTCCACCAAATAGTTCAGACATCACATTCATTGCAGCTTGGTGCGCTACACCATTTCTTGTCATGATAGCAAATAGGTCATCTATTGCTGATTCTCTTTGCTTGTGGGCATGCATGTATCACACCATCCTCGGCGATGGTTGCATCACGTGGTTGTGTATTTTCACAACATGGTCAAAGTACCATTGTCTGTTTATTCATCTTCCTTGACCTTAACGTATGCAGGACAACCCACTCTTTTTTATGTTTTTTCAATTTGTGGCTCGTCATGACATGGTTGATGAAACCCCTCTCGGCTGCAAACCCAGTGTGCAGTGTGTTTGCTAGTTCTTTTCACTCGCACACTGAATCCTGTCATTTTCGCATAATCGCAATAAAACAAGTAAGCTTGTTTTTTTATCAAATGTCTGCCTCACTCTTGGGATAAACACATCAAGTATGTTTGGATCCTGCAGAAAATTACGTGGCGATAAATACGTATGAATTCTGGAGTAATAGCAAAAAAAACAGAGTTGCATCACAGATAAGTTTTTTGCAATTCTCCTTGACACACTGGTTGCAATCAACTATATCCACTGGTTGTAACCTCATCCAAACACCATTTGCAGCTCCAGTCTGTTACAACAGCAACTATGGGGCTGCATGCTCGTTGCAACTTAAATTAAACACCAGTTGCATCTTTAGTCTGTTACAGTAGCAAATGTGGGGACTGTATGCTAGTTTCAACTTAAATTAAACACCAGTTGCAACCTAATCTAAAACACCACTTGCAATTAAGGCACATGCATCATAACAATAGGACTTCCAACTAACAGCATAACAACATCATAACTGAGTTTGATACATTGTGTGCAATCTACTATATCACCAGTTGCAACCTCATCTAAACACTAGTTGCAACTCCAGTCTTGTTACACCAGCTACTGGTTTAACAAAAGGAGTTGCAACTGGTGTTAGATGAGGTTGCAACCAGTTGCAACCTGGGGGCTGTATGCTGGTTGCAACCCAAATTAAACACCAGTTACAACTTAATATAAACACCCATTGCAATTCAGCCAGATGCAACATAAGAAGAGTACTTCCCAAGAGGGGCACCCATCTTAGTACTACTTCCATCCAAGAGATATTACAATCACATATCACAGACATTGCAAGTTGACTCATCAAAAATCAAAAATCCCAGCTATACCTAAAATCAGAGACTCACCGGGTAGAATCTGTGGACAGGATCAGGCCAGATTAGGGATCCAGGAGTTAGCGAAGCAGGGGACATAAGCATTGTGGTATGATGCAATGGATCATCCCACATGGCGGGGGATCGCTTGAGTGATTGGGGTTGTCGTTAGCACCGCGGGAAGACTTGCGCCGATGATTTTGCGGGTGGATGTTCAGCCCCCAAGATAACTAGTTGCAATTTTTGCTGCAGGACGGGATCCGCATCTAGAATCAGTAAGGGAAGCTGGTGTAGCGACGGCGGGGCCATGCCGATTCATGGAGGTGAGGGTGGGGAAGAAGGTGGCGCGCCATCCGTGGCGGTGGCGGTGGGGAGGAAGGTGGCGCCATCCGTGGGGGTGGTGGTGGGGAGGAAGTCGACACGATCTGCCGGGATGGAGGTGGAGAGGAAGGCGGCGCGATCCATCGGGATGGGGGTGGGGAAGGACGACGGCGCAATCCGCGGGGTGGGGGAAAATCTTCGCACGATTTGCGGGGTGTCGGGGCGAGTGGGGATTTGTGCTGCGTTGCACTGTCGGGATTTCCGTTTTTGCGTCGCCGCACGTGTGTCGGTTTTTGTCACGCCGCGCGCATCTCGATTTTTGTCGCGCCGCGCGCGACGAGGTCTACGTCGCGACTGACCCCTATGTGTGAGAGGGAGAGAGACTAAAGCAGGGATATTTTGTTAGTAAGAAATAAAAAATAGAAATAAAAAATGGAAGGGAGAGCGAGCTCTCGTCGTCGTTGTCGTCAACGAGCCGCTCTGGCCCCACTAGGGCGTACGCAGTGGGTATTCACTTTATGCATGGTAATACACAAAAGATCAAATAAATACTTGGCATGTGTAGGTATATTACATATGTATATATTGATAGTAAATATGCCCATGCGTTACAACGGACGTCATTTTATTTTGTCATAATTATTTCAAAGTTAAAGTCTCATGTAATTCCAATTTATATATTTTTTCTTTATGTCTTCACCTGAGGCCTATTTCAGTATTGGGACCGCGGGTTAATTTTATAAACACTCAAGGGGGAGGACTGCGAGTTAATTTTATAAACACTCAAGGGGTTTTCAGCAAAATAGTCAGGCGGACTGCGGGTTAATTTCATAAAAACTCAAGGTGTTTTATGTAAAATAGCCAGGCAGAACAAAATTTTGGGTGGAAACACTACTTGCTTTATAGATAGTTATAGATTAGGTCTAATACATTATTTTCAACTTTTTTCTTAACACATCTCTATCCCTCTTGCTCATAGCACTTTTAATCTAATAGATAACTATCTAAAGTCCTCTAACCCTAGACTAGCAAACATATAAGTGCGTGACGATTATTGAGTAAATATAAATTCAGTGTTCGTCACTGGGATACACCCGACGACCACGATGTCTAGGACGCTGCATATGATGGAGGCGAGCTTGTGGCTGTCGGATCCCGTGGTCCGACAACTAAAGGATGGGAGGCGATGCGAAGAAGGGCATCGGCGGTGGTGGCAACGATGATAAAGGAGTGGAGGTAGCAGTGTGACAAATGAGCAGAGACGGGCATCCCTTGTCGCCGAGCAACCCCTCGAGCTCGGCCGCTCATCGCCATAGAGCAGTTGGGCGGCTAAAGAAGGATGGAGATGAAGGCTGCTGAGCTGACCTACGAGGTCCATGAGATTAACTGGATGGCAATGGCTGGAGACGAGGAGAAGAGGAAGGTGGCAAGTGCAAATGGGAGAGGGAGATGACCGGATGCACGAGTGTGGCCTCCTCGGCTAGGGATGTAAGTGAGTTGACTCAGTGATCCCGTGATCCCTTCCCTACCCACGCCAATCCACATCAGATAACCAAACAGATTGAAGGCTGAAAGCCAGGAGACCGAGTTGTTTTAGGGCACGGATTACATGATATTTTTCCGGTTCATATATACCCAACGAACCCCCATAATAAGATAACCAAAACACAGATTGAAAGAGAAGGGCAAGGGCAACGTTGATAGGGACGGCGCGGCTGAATCAATCAGCGAAAAGGAATTCTCTCGGTGGCGGAGGGATATCGATGGCGGCGGCCTCGCGCACGGTGATGAGATCGTCGGACTTCCAGACGGCGGCGGTGGGGATGGCCTTCGCGCTCTCGTGCGGCGTGTTGCTCGTCGTGGCGAGCTTCGTCCTTCCCTTGTCGAGGCTATACCAGGTCGAGATCTGGCAATGCGCCCTGCTCGCCTTCTTCGTTGCCGGCGCCCACGCCCGTAAGCGACCAATAATCGGTATCCTCTGGCCGCTCTCATCCTCAAACTGAAGCCCAAGAACAAGCCCAAGAACCACTCTCATCCTTGAAGTAGAAGAACGAACGTGGGTTCTCTGATCCATATAGCAACAGGTAAACGTGGGTTCATCAAATTTTATGTGCTTTTCATATTGTTAAAGAATGTAGAGAAAGATATAGAGAATTTTATACAAATAATTAGAAAGATGTAGAGAATTTTATAAATATAACTAGGAAGATGTAGGGAATTTTATACAAATAACTAGAAAGATGTAGAGAATTTTATGAACTCTCCGTATTGTTAAAGAATATAATTTTCGTTGTCTACAACTCTAGTTATGATTTTTCTAAGCAACTCTGATGCCGCTGCCTTAAAAATTAAGATATATACTTAATTGGTTGTGCGTATAGCATTTCTTGATTTTTAGTTATACTTTTGCTTAATAAAATTGATAGCACACCCTCCATAGTTTTGATTAATTCTACTATTGCTTAATTACAACCATGTTCTATATAAATGTCTTTACGTTTTGTGCATGACGAAGTAAACCTAAGATTTTTCTAATAACTCAATCTTATTCTTGTGGTAATTAGGTGGACAAGGTTTGAGTGGAAGGCTCATCATCAAACGAGGACATAACCGAGGTGATGACATGTTGATGCTAGAAAAACCTCAAGGTGCTGCATTGATGCTACGAAGTCTTGTACTGCTTTAAGTTCTAAACAGTTGTGAAATTATGATTGAACTTTATACTGATTTATGATTATTTTAATGCTTTGTTAACTTATTAGATCATTGGTTATAATTCATATATGTGAGTCCAAGCACTTTTGTTATGGTATAATGATGGTTGCAATAACATACGATCTCTCGCAACAAACAAAATTGTATAGCAAATGATACTATTGTGTAACACCCTAAGGTGTTTTTTCTGTTAAAAATCCAAAAGAAAAATCATAAAAGAAAATCGTTGGAATTAACTGGAGAGAATAAATAATTTTAAAAGCCAAATGTTAAATGGAAATGGCATGGTAGGATTTTTCTAAAATTCTATATGTCAAAAATACACTAACATGATTTTTAGTGGAATTTTCAGAGCACTAGAAATAATTTTTAACCAATTAAAATCAAAATTGGAATTAATAAATCTCGAGAAAATCAGTTTCTCTCTCCTCCGTCCTTTCCCGCTCTTTTTCCCGGCCGTGGGCCGCCGGCCCGAGTCGACAGCCCAACCCTTCCCCGCGCGTGGCCCATCCTTTTCCCGCCCGCGCGCCCCTCTCCCTCTCTCCATCGCGGGCCGGCCGAAGGCCGCAGCCCGTTTAACTATTGCGCCGCGAATAAGTCCACTTGACCTCCCCTCTACCCCGGGACACCGACAGGTGAGGCCCACCTGTCAGGCCGTCGTCCCCTACCTCCGGCCGCCCCGACGTCATTTCTGCCACCCCTCTCCGCGCGGATCTCGACCGACCGCCTCTCCCGCACAACCGGATCTCGCCGCCTTTACTTTCCTCCGCGTCCGCAGACATTTAAAAGCCCCGGCCGCCTCTCCCGCGCCCCTTTATGGCCGGAATTGATCGCCGGCCATCAATTCCCCATTTCTCTCTCCCCATTCACTCTGGCGAGTAATTCCGTCCCTATCCGATCGCCGCCGCCCTCCCCGCGACCTATTTAAGCATCCTCGCACCCTCCCCGAGCTCCCCACGCTCTCACCCAAGACTCCCTCGCACTCGTTTGCCCCCGCACCATGCGCCTTCACTCCGGACCTTGTCGCCGAGCTTCGGCCGTGTTTTCCCGCTGCTCCGAGGTGTCCCGAGCTCCGCCGACTCCTCCCTCCTCGTCACCGGTGCCCGCGCCACTTCGGCCACCCCTCCCCGAGTGCTTCTGCCGTCTCCCTCACCGCCGTCGCCGTCGTCTCCCTCAACTCCGGTCACACCGCGGTGAGCCCCCCTCCCTTTTCCCCTCTCGACCGAACGCATGCCACCGCTCCCGAGTGCGCACGGCTCTGCAGACGCGTGAGCCGCGACATTCCGTCGCCGCCCGAATGGCGCCGGCCGGTCTCCGGCCGCGCCGCGCCATCGCCGGCCGACCGCGCCGCCCGTGCCCCTCTCCCGCCGTCCGATCTGCCTTGGCATATCGGGCCGTCGCCCCGCTCGCCGCGTGGCACGCCGCGTCGGCGCCACGTGTGCACCACGTGGTGCACCGCTCTCTCTCGGCCCATGGACCCGGTCTACCGTGGAGCGGTGCTCCCGTGGCCATTGACACCATCACTGATGCCAGCCCTAGCGCTGACGCAATTCCGGGATTTATTACCCAATAAATTATTAAGGATTTTCCTGTTTTAGTAAAAACACAAATAAACTTTTAAAAATCATATCTTTTCAATCCGACCTCCGTTTTAGCCCATTCAAATTTCATTAAATTCATAAAAATGCCAAGAATCCATTAAAAATGGTTTTGTTCCCTGTTTTAGTAGCTTTTTAGCCTGTTTGGTTGAAATGCTTGTTTGCCGTGTAGATCCCGGTAGTCCCTCCGTCCCGGTTTACTTTGAAGTCGTCGCAGAAGTCCCCCAAGCCGAAGAGCAAGGCAAGTCATACCATATTATTGATCATATTGCTCCCATTTTGCTAAAACACCTGTTTTATTCTATGAAATTGCATGTATTTTAAATTGTCATTTCATGGAAAATAGTACACCTTATGCTTAGTTTATGCCTTAGGTTTGACACCCCAAACCCTTTGATTAAACTTGGGAAAATAATATGATTAGATTCAAGACTAGGTTATGCTTAGCCTGGCTTAGACTCACTAGCTCACAAATTGGGTCATTCTCACTTAATTTATCTCTCATGGACTTCTGTTCGGAGGATTAATAATTAGTTTTAGATGAACCGGACTAATAACTAAAATATGACAAATGGTGGGCTGTGGGCGTCATGGTTTTGGTTAGCGGTGTCCATGGCAGTAAAGGACCGGTTCACGGGACCCCTCGGGAGAATGACCGTGCAAACCACAAGCCGAAATGGGTAAGGTACGTCCCGTAGTGTAGCCTCTCCTAGCTGACGAACCCATCGGCAAGGGTGAGCGGGATGGAGTTTTAGTCGGCCCCGGTATAAGGGTTGCTGGGCTGCCGGATTCACCGAGGCACTCGGGGGGGGGGGGCTGCCCACTCCCAGGGTCCGGGAGTGGGGGCGAAACCTTGGTGGGGTTCGCTTGGTTAGTGGGAGGTTATACGAAAGGTCCTATCACAATTCCCTTTCCGGGGTACCGCGGTGGTACTCCGGCGCACGGGAGACCGTGTTGGGGGGCTGTGTCTTGTGGGTATAGTTGTACACCTCTGATCAGAGTAAATCTATTCGAATAGCCGTGCCCGCGGTAATGGGGCGATCGACCGAGCTCTCCGTGATTAGTCTCACACTTTTACACCCTAAGTTTTGGAACATGACTAGTATAGGTGGATGGTTTGGGCCTATCCCAACGTGGGAATAACGTTGGGCAGTGTTGGTTTTCAAAATGCTTAAATTACTTATATTATTTCTATGTTGTTTGTGTTCAAAATTCCCTTTGTTTGGAAAAACCCCTGCCGTTTGTGCAAAAGCAAACCTTGGCCAGACTCTTGTCTCCCCTGCATTCATTCCTCTCCTCTTCCATTGTGACTTGCTGAGTACGTGGAAGTACTCATCCTTGCCCCTTCACCAGAACCCGAGCCAGAGGTTGAAGACGAAGACGAAGTGGAGTAAGCTTGTCCTACACTCTGGAAGCTGCTTGTGGAGTGGTCGAAGCCGCGTGGCCAGCGTCAAGCTTAGGCTTAGGCCCTTTTTCTTTTTCCGCTGCTCTTTTGTAATCTTTTTGTATTGTTTCTAAGACGTGGAACTGTAATATCAACAATTGTCGTATGTGTACCCTGGCTGGTCCTGGACAGGGATTTTAATACACATATAGCTTCGGAAATTCGGGTCTGAATTTCTGGGTGTGACAAGTTGGTATCAGAGCCAATTTCCAGACCATAGAAAAAGCCAAACGGAAAAAACCTAGGAGCCCTCTGAATCTTTTCATATGCATAAGCCCTGGCTTTGAAAGTAGTTTCGGGAAAATGGGTCTTGTTTCCTCGGGTTTGGGAAAAATTTTAAGTCTCTCACAAAACATTTTGAAAACTCGGTCAAGTCTAAGTGATAGGATTTTAGAGTTAAAACTTGAAAAAAAATCATTTGATCTCTTATTCAATCGCCAGGTTGGGATTTTCTAAGGGGTCAAAGTCTTAAGTCGAGATAGGAGGGAATGGTCGCCAATTTTATATTATAACTAAGCATCTATTTTCCAGCATCATCTAGGGAATGTCCTTAGAAAGTTTTACTTAGACTCATAAAAATGTTTCTCAAAAACCCTCTTTTTCTCGTTTATTTTACTTGAGTCCTTTATCGTTTATCTAACTTGGGTTTGAGCTTGCATTGATCCCCTACCTTGTCTTCTCTAGATAGCAGGCCGTCCAATCACCCACAACGGTCGGGGATTGAAGGGTTTCATCGTGGAGCTAGCGAGGATGGCCTTGGCAGTGGGTTATCCAGATGCACCTGAGTACACTGTCGTCTCACTGTTCGGCAGTGAGTTGCCTCACCAAGTCCGCGTGGAGGTGCACGGGTTCGTTGGCACCAACATCCCGAACATGGTGGTCACTGCGTCGGGAGGAACAGATGAGCATGCCTGCCAAGAGGCGGCTTATCTAATGCTGGCTCGGATGAGGGAGATGCATGACTACCATCTCCGCCACTCTGCCTACGAGTACCATCCTCGGCGTGGAACTTCGTCAGCAGTCAACACCTTCCAGTCTGCTGAAGGGGAGAATGACACCACCTTCTCCCACATGAGGACGGTGATTGAAGGGCTGGATAAGATGCATACAGATCTCCATATGGCGGCAAAGGCTCTAAATGACCAGAAGATCTTAAGGATCAAGAGTTTGAAGGATGAGGTGGATCGACTCAAGAGAGAGATCGCTAGTCTGAAGGGGCATCAACCTCCCAACATCCTTTGGATAAGGATCACGCCGTGGAAGAACACCAAGGCTCCGGTGCGGATGCAGCTGACGCCTAGGGTTCCACCTCCTGCACCGCCACCTTCCCCAGTTGTCATGCCCAGAAATTCAGACCCGAATTTCCGAAGCTATATGTGTATTAAAATCCCTGTCCAAGACCAGCCAGAGGACACATACGACAATTGTTGATATTACAGTTCCACGTCTTAGAAACAATACAAAAAGAAGATTACAAAAGAGCAGCGGAAAAAGAAAAAGGGACTAAGCCTAAGCTTGACGGTGGCCACGGGCTTCGGTCACTCCACAGGCAGCTTCTAGAGTATAGGACAAAGCCTACTCCACTTCATCTTCATCTTAAACCTCTGGCTCGGATTCTGGTGAAGGGGCAAGGATGAGTACTTCCACGTACTCAGCAAGTCACACCGGACGAGGAGAAGTATGAATGCAGGGAAGACAAGGGTTTGGCTAGGGTTTGCTTTTGCACAAACAGCAGGGGTTTTTCCAAACAAAAGGAATTTTGAACACAAACAACAGAATAGTAAATTTAGTAAATAAGGCATTTTAAAACCAACACTGTCCAACGTTATTCCCACGTTGAGACAAGCCCAAACCATCCACCTATACTAGTCATGTTCCAAAACTTAGGGTGTAAAAGTGTGAGACTAATCACGGAGAGCTTGGTCGATCGCCCCATTACCGCGGGCACGGCTATTCGAATAGATTTACTCTGATCAGAGGTGTACAACTGTACCCACAAGACACAACCCCACAACATGGTCTCCCGTGCGCCAAAATACCACCGCGGTATCCCGGAAAGGGAACTGTGATAGGACCTTTCGTATAAACCCCCTCTAACCAAACGAACCCCACCAAGGTTTCGCCCCCACTCCCGGACCCTGGGAGTGGGCAGCCCCCCCGAGTGCCTCGGTGAATCCGGCAGCCCAAGCAACCCTTATACCGGGCCGACCGAAACTCCATCCGGCTCACCCTTGCCGATGGGTTCGTCGCCTAGGAGAGGTTACACTACAGACCTACCTTACCCATTTCGCCTTGTGGTTTGCACGGTCATTCTTCCGAGGGGTCTCATGAATCGGTCCTTAATTGCTATGGGCGCCGCTAACCAAAACCATAGTGCCCACAACCCACCATTTGTCATATTTTAGTTATTAGTCCGGTTCACCTGAATCTATAATTATTAATCCTCCGAACAGCAGTCCAGGAGAGATAAATTAAATGAGAAAGACCCATTTAGTGAGCTAGTGAAACTAAGCCAGGCTAAGCATAACCTAGTCCTGAATCTACTCATATTATTTACCCAAGTTTGATCAAAGGGTTTGGGGTGTCAAACCTAAGGCATAAACTAAGCATAAGGTGTACTATTTCCCATGAAATGACAATATAAAATACATGCAATTTCATAGAGTAAAACATGTGTTTTAGCAAAATGGGAGAAATATGATCAATAATATAGCATGACTTGCCTTGCTCTTCGGCTTGGGGGACTTCCGCGACGACTTCAAAGTAAACCGGGACGAAGGGACTACCGGGATCTACACGGCAAACAAGCATTTCAAAAAAACAAGCTAAAAAGCTACTAAAATAGGGAACAAAACCATTTTTAATGGATTCTTGGCATTTTTATGAATTTAATGAAATTTGAATGGGCAAAAACGGAGGTCGGATTGAAAACATATGATTTTTAGAAGATTATCTGTGTTATTACTAAAACAGGAAAATCCTTAATAATTTATTGCGTAATAAATCCCGGAATTGCGTCAGCGCTAGGACTGACGTTGGCGATGGCGTCATTGGCCGCAGGAGCACCGGTCCATAGTGGACCGGGTCCATGGGCCGAGAGAGAGCGGTGCACCACGTGGCGCACTGTTAACACTGAAATTTGGTAATTGAGTTTCTAAGTTCGTACAGACAAAGTGAAATCGGATCGGCTAGAGACAGGAATCGTATCGGCTAGAAAGGATCGGCTGCAGGGTTAGTCGGTTGAGGATGGATCGAATGGGAGTAGCCGACACCGATTCCGAGTCCGAAAAGATGAAGCCGTGTCTAGTGCAGAAACTTGGAGATAAATGAAAGATTCGGTTGCTAGTTGCGCGTTAAAAGATATTGCCACTTATGGATAGAGTCCTATAACGGCAATTGTATCTGTAATCTAGAGGTTTATTAAATTATTAGTTGTAACACGGTATGGGTCCCGCTAGGGATAAAATGGTTTTTTAAACGGTAGTTTAGATAGAATCCAGGGTTGTTGCAAATATTTGTATCTTGGGTATAAATAGGACCCGAGACCCCCTGTGTAATAGACTATTATTCAATCAATCCAATCTCCGGCGCATCACCAACCTTTTCTTTAGACGAACAATCTGTTTGGCTTTGGGCTGCATCATCTCGATCCCCAAATCCAGGTAAATGTTTGTCATTAGTGGTATGATTATCTGTTTCTAATGCTTCCATCGCAATGATACATTAGAATTAGTGATTTTACTGCGTCATATATCATATAACACATATGAATTAGGTCAATGTTTAGATCTATCTTGTTATTGGCTCGTTCCGTCAGGAACATGCAGTCAATAGGGCTAGATCTAAAGGTTGGCTGGTTCATATGCAGTATTTATTGTCTCGAGGGGCATAAATCGGTTGTAATAGATTAGATGTTTCGTTTTATACTTAATGTTGCATCGGATTTGAACTATTGAGTCGTCTTTAGAACTATCAGTGATCTGTTCATCTGAGATTTATATTATCTAGAGACAGTGCTGGGGTTTCAGCCGGCCTTACTTGCCCTAATATGTTTCTTTTAATGTGCTTATTACTAGATTTGTATTAGGACTGCCTCTTATGTTAAGATCATGTTTCTGTCGGACGCTGCCTAACGAAATCGGCCTTTCCCGGACAGTCGATGGCCGATTTTCGGGTTGTACGTTTCAGGAATATTATCTTCACATAAGATTCATCGGAGTACTAGCCGATTCTTCGTTAGCTTTCCAGTATCGGCTAGGTTATCGATCTGTGTATTTATTATTCTTCACTATATTTGGATTGAGCGGCTGATGCTGTCTCGGTGTAGCCGATCCATTCCAGTCACTTGGCCTAAATATGGTCTAGAATAGCATATATACATTCATGGATTTCCTTAGCCGATCGTGCGGGGATCTAACCTAACACTTAATGAGTATTTTCCTGTTTTTTATTGTTGATTGACAGATCAGATCAACTGGCACGCCCTGCACGTTGTAGGCAGCCGAGAAGGACCTGCACTGGAGTCAAGCAGATCTCCCAGGCCAGCGCGTGAGAGAGATTTCGTCAACACGCTTCTTGGCACGCCCAGTGGGACTGTCTTTGTCGGCTCGACTCAGACGAATAGACTCTGCCGGCAAGATGGTCGACTCCAAGATCCCTGGCATCACTCAGGACAACATCGTCCCCGTAAAGATGGAACAATTATCGGCTGAACAACAAGCCGAATATAAGAAGATGGTGGAAGAGCTCTAAGCTAATTATTTACAATCTTTCACCCAAACAAGATCTGGAGCTGTGCACCAAAAATACAAGTTCAGCCTGAACGATACCAAGGCATCTTCCTCGGGCGACACAAAAGGCAAACAGAGGGTGGAAGAGCCGACCCAGGTGCAAGATGACTCGGCCGTATACTCTCTACAAGATCGGATCGACTCGGCCGTTCACCACGCACTGGTCAACCAAAGTAGCATCTTGGTCAATACCCTCAATAATATGATCTCTCACGTGGTCGACGCCAAGGTAGCCGAGCAGCTGCAACGGGGGCCCACGTATTTCACAGATGGCCAATTTCCTGGTTACATGACGCTAGTCACCCAGGATCGGCCGCTTAAACTGATAGCACAACCAAACCCGCCAGGAGGAGCCGGTCGCCTGAGTCCAGGTGAAACGGCTATAAGACCACCAATTACTATACTAAATCGACAACAGCCGTTGCCTCAAGGTCAACTCGACAGCATATTCAACGACAATCGACAGCCAGAGCCAATTGATCTAGGTAGGCGGCACAACGCCGGTGGCCAACAGTTGTTCCCAGATCCACCAACGCCACAACAAGCGCCCCGGCCGCCTCCCGCTGATCATCGCTACCAGTACCAGGGGGGCCGTCAAGACCACCATTACAGGCCTCAGACACCACCACAGCTGTATTGGCAAGCACCCATGCCGTATGGCCCATACGAGCCGATACAGCAAGACAACCGAGCATGGGCCGAACTAATTGCAGACGTCATGCGCGACCAATTCGGCCTCAAATCGAAAGATTCAGGGAATATGTATCGATACCCCTATCCAGAACATTTCGAACGGATCCCGCTACCCAATCGATACAAGATCCCAGACTTCTCAAAATTCTCAGGACAAGACAACGTTTCCACCTATGAGCACGTTAGCCGATTCTTGGCGCAGTGCGGTGAAGCATCGGCTACGGACCCCTTGAGAGTTCGACTGTTCCCCCTCTCTCTTTCAGGATCGGCCTTTACATGGTTCCCCTCATTGCCCTACAATCGATTCAGAGTTGGGCCGATCTTGAAAAACAGTTCCACAGCTATTTTTACTCCAGCAACCACGAGATGAAGTTGTCGGACCTCACCAGCGTCAGGCAAAAACACAATGAATCGGTCCAAGACTACATCCAACGCTTCAGGGAGATGAGGAACCGATGTTATAGCCTGGTGCTATCGGATGCCCAATTGACCGATCTAGCTTTTCACGGCTTAATCGCGCCAATCCGAGAGCGATTCTCTGCGTAGGACTTCGATAGCCTAGCTCACTTGGCGCAAAAAGTGACGGCCCACGAGCAGCGTTTCCAAGACACCAGGAAGGCCGTCAAGAACATAACCCAGGTCATCGTCGATTCAGATTACGGGTCCGACGACGATGAAACAGAAGTAGCGGCAGCCGAATGGGCCAAGAACAAAAAGGCCATTATCTGCAAATGGCTGCTGAAGACGGCTAAAGAAGAAAAATACGATTTTGACATCACTAAGGCCAACAAGATTTTCGATTTATTGCTCAAGGAGAAACAGATTTAATTACCCAAAAATCATGTGATTCCGTCGGCCAAAGAGTTGAAAAAGAAGAAGTACTGCAAGTGGCACAACTCCACATCTCACGCCACAAATGACTGCAAAGTCTTCAGATAGCAAATCCAGTCGGCCATCGAGGTCGGGAAGCTAAAGTTCACCGACTCAAATCGGTCCATGAAAGTAGACGGCAATCCCTTCCGGTCAACGCAGTCCATGCCGGCCTCGGGCGGCGATCGACGAACGAGAATGGCGCATGGCTTAGCCAATGCATCGATCGGGGCCAAGGCGGAAGACGACCAGGCGGATGCCACGCCGCGCGATTAATATGGTTCGCCTAGTCATCAGATCGGTTGGCCGACAACCGATCCATGAACGAAGCCGATACCGTCATCAATACTGGTCTCGGCATGAAGAAATTTACGATGAAGCACCTCGTCGCCACGAACCGAATACTCAGAGCCGACGATACAAGGTAAGCCATGACAATGCCGATCCACATTGGCATTGCGATTTTTTTCAGGTACTGCTGGGAATCCGGCACGAGGCTACCAACACTAGATGATTGCCCAGCATGTAACGATCACCGCGACGACGGACGCGGAAGCTTGTCGTCTGCAAGTCCAGCTCGGCTCGTCCCCAGAGCCGTCCAGCTAAACCAAAGGCGACGACCTGTCCATGATCGGCTCGGGCCGATCCATCAAGACTTCTTCATCGACGAAAACCGTGATGGAGGCAACCGCGATGATGAAGAGGCCGACGATGAGGAATCGGCCAATCCCCAATGGTGCCCGTCCGATCTCTTTACGAAGACCCAGAAGAGGAGAGTTCAACGGCTCAAGTGTCAAGGAAGAGAAGACGAGGTACAACAAATGATCTACGAGTAGTGCCGTCGGCTGGGCAAAATCAAAAGGCGGTGGGTACCCAAACGGAAAGCCGCCATAACTGACGAAGAACAAGCCGAAGAAAGTCCAGCCGATCAAGCCAGAAGGGTAGCCAAAGGGAAAGACAAAGTTTCTGCGTCAGTTAACATGGTCTTTGTGTTGCCGGCCGAGTTCGGCGCCCCCGAAGCCGACGCGGATACTATCGAAGATGACCTAGCAAAGTTGGCAATCTCGCCGGACCAGGCCATCTTCGACAAGCCTGAAGGAACCGAAAATCGGCACTTGAAACCGTTGTACGTTAAAGGATTCATTAACGGCAAGCCGATCTCCAAAATGCTAGTCGATGGGGGAGCTGCAGTCAACCTCTTGCCCTACGCAACTTTAAGAAAACTCGAAAAGGGGGCCGAAGACCTGATAAAAACCAACATGGTGCTCAAGGACTTCGGCGGCAACCCATCGGAGACCAAAGGCGTTCTCAACGTTGAACTGACTATCGGCAACAAAACTGTGCCCACAACGTTCTTTGTCATCGACGGGAAGGGGTCTTACAGCCTGCTGCTCGGAAGGGACTGGATCCACGCCAACTGCTGCATCCCTTCCACAATGCACCAGAGCCTGATCCAATGGGACGGTGACAAGATCGAGATCGTTTCAGCCGACAGGTCAGTCAGCGTCGTCAGTGCCGATTTGCCACTCTGGGAAATCGAAGGCATCGATTGTTTATCTGGAAAAATCTGGCAAGCCGATTTTCTAAATGTGTCCAATTCAACAATACAGCCCATCGGAAGCGACGAGCCGCAACTGCTGCTTTGAACAAGACATTGTGAAGGGCTCAAGCGTTCTCGGCGTAGCCACCGCGGATGAAGATGATGGCAAGTTAGGACAAGGCTTCACATTGGCCCACGAGTTAGAAGAAATCGACATCGGCTCTGGTGATAAGCCGAGGCCGACATACATTAGCAAAAATTTGTCTCCTCATTGTAGATCCCAACTTATTGAATTACTAAAAGAATATAAAGATTGTTTTGCTTGGGAATACTTCGAGATGTCCGGTCTTAGCCGATCGATAGTGGTCCATCAGCTGTCGATCAAGGCAGGATATCGGTCGTTCAAACAGCCTCCCAGGAGGTTTAAGGCCGATATGTACGACACAATTAAAGCTGAAATCACTCGGCTATACGACGCAGGATTCATTCGGCCTTGCCGATACGCCGAATGGGTCTCGAATATCGTCCCGGTATTGAAGAAAAATGGCAAACTTCGGGTGTTCATCGATTTCAGAGATCTAAACAAGGCGACCCCAAAGGACGAATATCCAATGCCAATAGCCGATCTACTTGTCGACGCTGCCTCAGGCCATAAAATCATCAGTTTCATGGACGGCAACGCAGGATATAACCAGATATTCATGGCCGAAGAGGACGTCCACAAAACCGCTTTTCGGTGCCCTGGCGCAATCGGCCTCTACGAGTGGGTAGTAATGACATTCGGCTTGAAGAACGCTGGGGCAACATATCAACGGGCCATGAATTACATCTTTCACGATATGATCGACTCACTAGTGGAGATATACATTGATGACGTGGTCGTCAAGTCAAGAGAGATAGAAGGCCACATTGCCGATCTAAGACAAGTGTTGGAACGGACAAGGAAGTATGGATTAAAGATGAATCCACTTAAGTGTGCGTTCGGCGTGTCGGCCAGGCAATTCTTGGGGTTCCTCGTCCATGAAAGAGGGATTGAAGTCACACCAAGGAGCATTAATGCTATTAAGACAATTCAATCCCTGAAAGATAAAAAGCAGCTTCAGTCATTGATCGGAAAGATAAACTTCATCAGACGGTTCATAGCTAATCTCTCAGAAAAAATGGAGCCGTTCACACCATTGCTTCGGCTGAAAGCCGATCAGACCTTCAAATGGAGGGCAGAGCACCAGAAAGCGTTAGACAACATAAAAGATTATCTAAGCTCTCCTTCAGTTCTGATGCCTCCACAAAAGGGAATACCGTTCAAGCTGTACCTGTCAGCCGACGACAAATCAATCGGCTCCGTCCTGATCCAAGAGGTCGACGGCAAAGAGAAAGCTGTTTTCTATCTCAGCCGGTGGCTGCTAGACGCAAAAACAAGGTATTCACCTGTGGAGAAGTTATGCCTATGCCTCTATTTCTCATGTACAAAGTTAAGGCACTATCTGCTGTCCAATGAGTGCACAGTAACTTGCAAAGCCGATGTAGTCAAGTACATGCTATCGGCTCCAGTGCTCAAAGGAAGGGTCAGAAAGTGGATTTTCGCACTAACAGAATTCGATCTAAGGTATCAGGCACCAAGGGCAGTAAATGGGCAAGCCATAGTCGATTTCATCGTGGAACACAGAAGCGATTCAATTGGCTCAGTGGAAATTATGCCTTGGACTTTGACGTTCGATGGCTCGGTATGCACCAACGGCTGCGGCTTGGCTTAGTCCTTGTTTCGCCCAGGGGGGTAAGCTTCGAGTTTGCTTTTGCCATCAACCCCCACGCTACGAATAACCAAGCCGAGTACGAAGCCGTTCTCAAAGGGTTGACTCTACTCAAGGAGGTGGAGGCCGACGCAGTCAAAATAAGTGGAGATTCGTTGCTCGTCATCAGCCAATTATCAGGAGAATATGAGTGCAAAAACGACGCGCTGATGGTTTATTACCGACAATGCCGGGAGTTAATGGATGGTTTTCGGCTAGCCACTTTGAAGCATATCCCCAGAGAACAGAATACAGAGGCCAATGATTTGGCTCAAGAGGCATCAGGCTATCAGCCGATGCTGAGAGAAGTAGACGTAGGCGTGGTCACCATCACAGCCGATGATTGGAGATTTGACGTTTATAACTATCTCAAGAACCCTTCTCAATCGGCCACAAGGGAAACTACGATACGTGTTGCTTGATGAAGACCTATACTATTGAATGATCGACGGCGTAGTACTCAAGTGTTTGGGGGCCGATCAAGCTACGGTGGCCATCGGGGAGGTACACGAAGGAATCTGTGGTACGCATCAATCGGCCCACAAAATGAACCGGCTACTTCGCCGAGCCGGATATTTCTGGCCAACAATGCTGGAGGATTGTTTCAAATACTACAAAGGGTGCCAGGACTGCCAAAAGTTCGGCACGATACAACGAGCACCGGCGTCAGCCATGAACCCAATCATCAAGCCGTGGCCCTTCAGAGGATGGGGCATTGATATGATCGGCCAGATCAATCCACCTTCAAGCAAAGGGCACAAATTTATCCTGGTGGCCAAGGACTATTTCACAAAATGGGTGGAGGCAATCCCTCTCAGAAAAGTGGACTCTAAGGACGCAATCGAGTTTGTCAAAGAATACATCATCTACCGATTTGGCGTTCCGCAAACAATAACGACCGACCAGGGGTCTATCTTTGTGTCAGACGAGTTTGTCCAGTTTGCTGACGGCATGGGGATGAAGCTACTTAACTCTTCGCCGTATTACGCCCAAGCCAACGGGCAGGCCAAGGCATCAAACAAAAGCTTGATCAAGCTGATTAAAAGAAAGATCTCTGAGCATCCTAAGCAATGGCACACCCGATTGGCCGAATCATTGTGGGTGTATCGGATGGCATGCCACGGGTCAATCCAAGTCCCCTCGTACAAACTGGTCTATGGACAGGAGGCAGTGCTGCCCTGGGAAAGTGTCGTCGGCTCAAGGCGCATTCAGCTACAGGACCAACTCACAGCAGACGATTATTATCATCTCATGGTAGACGAGTCGAAGGATCTCGTTTTGTCTAGGATGAGAGCTTTAGAAAAAGTAACAAAAGATAAAGAACGAATAGCCGACATTACAATAAAAAGGTTGTACCTAAATCTTTTGAGGAAGGCAAACTCGTTTGGAAACTTATACGTCGATCGGGTCTAGAGACAACAAATTCGGCAAATGGTCACCAAATTGGAAGGGCCTTTCAAGATCCACAAATGCGTCTCTAAAGGAGCTTACATGCTAAAAGGATTGGATGGAGAGATATTCGGAAGGGCCCTTAATGGAAAATATCTAAAGAAATATTACCCGAGCGTGTGGATCAATTCGTGAGTCGGCTATTGTCACTTCGGCCGATCTATGATAGCCGATGTCTTACGCGGCATCGCCTTTAGGCATTTACATAAATCATCATGATCGCCCAACAGGAAAGACCAGAATGCGCGAGCGACTCGACTTCACAAATTTTGTCGACACCGAAGCTATCAACAAAACTTGGGGGGCATACACATACACAAGTTGACGAAAAACCAGGCCGATTGCAACGCAAAAATCAGACGGAACATTAAACGAGCTTTATTCGGAGTCGGCGCGAAGCCGTCTTTGATTACATGTTCCCTAGATAATCCCTAATGGCCGCCAGGGCTCGTTCAATAGGCTCCGCAGTCTCCATCTCTAAAGCATCTAAGATCAGATACTCCAGCCGAGTGACCCTTATGTTGGTGGTCGTGGTCAGCAGTTCGTTGGCAAGTTGGGCTTGCCTCCCTTCCAACCGGTCGAGGCGCGCGAGCGTTGAAGACGCCACGGGGGCGGCAACCGGAATGCCACCAAGGTTGAGGGGAGGCCTGGCCGCCGGGTGATGAGCCTCCAACTCCCTGAAGCGCTTCAGGTTGGCCCTCACTCGACGGTCTTGGCTGACCGACAGTTCGTATGGCGTGTCCATGATCTCCAGGATCACCCGAAGGGGATGAGGCGGCTGCGGCTGCGAGAAAGTTCGTTCCTGAGTACTTAAGGGGAGGAGACGGCGAAGACGGATGTAGTTAGGAAATCACCTGATTTACCGACGAGCTCGAAGAAGCCATGGGAAGCCCTGCCGAAGGTTTGGAAGACTGGACGTTGTACTCCTGGAGATTGTCTTCTTCGGCCTGAGTTATTCAGAAAGGACCGACGGAGCCCATTTATAGAAAGAAAAGATGCGGTTGTCAAATATGAAAGGTCGCTGCCGACGCGAGAGTCGAAGAGGTCATCATTAAAGGCGTCGGGAATCGTTGAATGGCTAACGACTGTGCAAGAGTGGATACCTATCGTCCAGGACTCATGGGTCCTTGAAGTACAGATTCAGATGAGTCGGACTACAAAACCAAATCGGCAGTGCACTCGGGTATCACACACACAGCCGAGGGGCAATCTTATCTGCAAATGCAGCCGACTACATCTACGAGCGCGGTGGCACGAAATCGATAAATTATGACACGTGAGTTTGAGGCCAAGTATAAGCACGAGCAGTACGAATTATACGATCACATTACAGGAATATAACAAGTATGATACAAAAACGTGAGCCGACATCGAAAGGTCGGACAAGCTACAGCCTCATCTTTTCAGGAATTCGGCTATGGTCGACAACGCCGTTCGCCTAACCTGGTCGATTTCTCCGATGGCCCTAATGTCGTCGGCCTCAGACCCCGCCACCGATCGGGTGCTCCTCACCAAGTCGTGCAAGTGCGCCACAGCCGCCCTGATGCCTTGGCGCTCGGCTTCAATCTTGGCCGTCAGGTCAGCCATATACTCCTCATGGACATCGATCTCGTTCGTAACTTGAACGAGATCGGCTATCAGCTGATCTCGACGGGCGTGGAGTTGCTCAAGCTTGGCCACCGGCTCTGTCTTCAGGCGGTCAAAGGCGGCTTTCCGGCTCTCAATGGCGTCTTTTGTCGACTGGATGGTAGCCGACTGCGCTTGACTTTCACGGCGATCAATTATTTGCTGCCGGGCTCATTCGTACTTGAACTGATAGGCCTCCATGAAAGTCGCCGGCACGATGGCTTCGGCTACGGCGTCCGGCAGCTGATCTTGGATATCTCTGAATCGCGCGCGTATTGAGCCGCTGTCGACCACCAGCGCGTCCAATGAGGCTTCCAGCCGATTGCCGATATCGGCTAAAGTGGTCCTCAAGCCCTCAGCCGGCGCCGCAAGCGTCTCCCCACCGGTGTCACCGGGCTCCTCGAACTCCGACAAATCAAAGTTGAGAAGGTCGGCTATGTTCTGCAGCAAAAGAGAAAGGATCAAGGACATGCTGGGCCGATAGAGTCGATCATCGAAATTAGTCAGCTTACCGTCGGCGTCGGCGTCAGGGTTGTTGGTTCGGCTGGATCGTTGCCCATGGCCGTCAGACCCTTTTCACCGGCGTTGTCGCCACTGTCCCCAATAGGCGCAGTACGCTCGCCGGACGCCTGGGGGCAGCCGATGGAGACCGCTGGGGCTGCAGAAGAAAGGATTAGCAGATAAGCTGACCTATTACCACAGACAAAGTGACAGAAGACGATTATCGATGGCGCGGGGCAAGGAGTGCGACAGGCCAATCTCTTGACCTGTGAGCAATGGTCTGATCAGATGCAAGCGATCATCGTGAAACCAAGCTCGGCAGAGTAAGAGCTTACCGGCTGACGTCTTGTCGGCGGGCTTGGGGCTGGCGGAACATCAGTTGGGGCATTGACCGACTCAGGACTCGGGATCCCGGGTTCGGCCGCCACCTTGACAGCCGTCGGTGCTTCCTCGTTAACGGCGGCGTCGAGGAATTGTGCGACGGCCGGATCCAGAGAGGGGAGGCTGTCGGCTGACGCGGCTGATGTTGTCTTTTTCACCCTCTTGGGGGCAGGCGCGGCCGACGAACACGGTGGTGGTGTCGCCTTTTTCTTCTGCACGATTGGCTGACGCACCTGCCCTCGCAGCAGTGATGTTAGTTTGGGCGTCCCCCAGCCGATGGCCGACGGAGCAAGACCGTCCACATCCAGAATGCCTCGGTTGTATTTGATAGGGCGTCCGGAGTCGCTTACCGTCGGCCGCTCGTCTCCGTCTCTGCAAAAATCGAAAGATGAACTTTAGTATGTGCCGATCGATGAATGGGAAAAAAAGATTGTTAGTCGGAAGCAGAAATATACCGAGGGGATCTCGTTGGGCAGAAGCAGGTCGATGTAGCAAGATGGCCGTTGGTGGAAGATGTGGCGTTTAAGTTCATACCACCATCGGTCGTAAGCGGCGCTTCTCCTCGTCGACAGTATTATCATGTTGGCGTTGCCGAGGGGAGGGCCGACTATGTTCAGCAGTCGATTCATCATCAAGTCTTGGCCGACCGCCCCCCTGGTTTCAATCTTATCAGCATAGAAAAAACCGATGGGTAATTGCCCAAGACCAAGCTGCCTCACCGTCGATACTGGGTAATATAATTCGTAGCTTCGGGCCACCGATTAGCCTTGGTGAACCCCAGTCGGCAAGATGCAAGGGGACAAGGAGGCAGCAAACAATTTCTGCACCTTGAGTTATCGGTTGAGTTGAGGTCATCCCAATTGAAATCAACCGGCAAATCAAACATTCCCCGGTCCGGGTAGAAGTACCAGGTACGGTTGTCGCGGGACAGCCCATCGTAAAGGGCTGTGAACCATTCGGCCAACAGCTCGGCCGATTGCTTTGAGCCTTCATGGGCGGCGGCTGCTTCTCCATAGTTCATGCATCGTCTGGTGGTAATCTGGTTGCCTTCATCGTCTTCAATCGGCTCTAGCCGTGGGAACCTGGCATCTGTCAGACGGGGCCGACCAGCTACATTCTGGGTGGCCAACACCAGCCAGAGTTGGAGGAACCACCAGGGGCCACCGGTGTTGACTGGGGTGTTGGCGGCTATTTTCACGGCAGCTTGATGTAGCATTTGATATGAGTAGCCGAGGAGATATTTCCCCAATGCAAATTCTTTCCCATCGGCCAGGATTTCGGCCATGATCTGCCAATTGGCAGTCGGCCCACAGCTTGATCCGGAGAATACAAACTTCTCCAGCCACATCATGAAGAAGGCGGTGTATTCCCGATGGCCGACTGTCCCTTCCTTCATGTTTTGGGCGATGAAGCTGCTCCACCCGCCGATGGCCTTGGTTTTGAATTGATGTTGGCCTTTTCGGTTCAAGACGCTGGGGTCAGCCGATGATTCAATGTCCAGTCCAGTTGTCATATATACATCGGCCAGTGTGATGGTCATCGGCCCTTGCCGAAAGATGAAGGCATTTAAACTGTCATTCCAAAAGTAGGTTGCAACCGATAAGAGCGGCTCGTCTTTCTCCATGCCGGCGATGGACAGTTCCAGGCATTGGGCAAGTTTTTTCTCTTCCCACTGGGCATACTTAGCCGATTGTACCCTCTTATACCATTCAGTCTAGGCTGCATCGGTGGATGGCCACGCTTTGAATGTTCCCTTCCAATGGGAAAGAGATGGTTTGGCGGTGTTAAAAGGAATGCGGTTGGTTTCGGCTATGATGATAGCGGTTGGATCTGTGTTGCCGATAGGTCCGAGGAAGTACTTCTCTACTTGTGTTGAATTGGGGATAAATACTTGATGAGACAGGTGCTACAGTCCGGAAAAGGGGAGAAATGTACTAGTCAAGAATGATTGTGTTTTGCGTTTCGGGAACAGGAAAAGTACTAGTTAATAAGAATGTGAAGTAAAATGCTACTTGGAAGATCACCGAACGAAGCGTTGATGCGAGAATGTTTGAAAAAGCAGATTTGAGAGTAAAATCGTGGATCGGAAGAAAGTACCTCGGGGAACTCGGTGGCAGCAACGGCTGAAGCAGTTGCGGCGACGGCTGGAATGGCGGCAGCGGACGACGCAGTGGTTGCGGTCAGCATGACGGTGGTGGCCGGTGAGATGGAGGTGCTTGATGCAGCGGCGGAGGCCATCGGGAAGTTCGGGGTGAACGTGAGTCCGAAGAACGTGAGGAAGGTCGTCGAGCGCCGATGAGGTCGCCGCAGAGAGAGAAGGAGCAGGAGGCTTGTTCGCGAAGACGGCCGAGCGCGCGTTGGAGGCATAGGCGGTTCGGCAAAGGAAGTGGATATTTAAAGAGCACTTGGGGAGAAGCCGAGGCGGTTTAGGTCAAGAAGGAAGCAAGAGTTTGGATAGGCAAGCAAATCCGCAACACTTCGTATTACGGACTTGCGGGGCATGTGTTAACACTGAAATTTGGTAATTGAGTTCCTAAGTTCGTACAGACAAAGTGAAATCGGATCGGCTAGAGACAGGAATCGTATCGGCTAGAAAGGATCAGCTGCAGGGTTAGTCGGCTGAGGATGGATCGAATGGGAGTAGCCGACAGCCGATTCTGAGTCCGGAAGAGATGAAGCCGTGTCTAGTGCAGAAACTTGGAGATAAATGAAAGATTCGGTTGCTAGTTGCGCGTTAAAAGATATTGCCACTTGTGGATAGAGTCCTATAACAGCAATTGTATCTGTAATCTAGAGGTTTATTAAATTATTAGTTGTAACACGGTATGGGTCCCGCTAGGGATAATATGGTGTTTTAAACGGTAGTTTAGATAGTATCCAGGGTTGTTGCAGATATTTGTATCTTGGGTATAAATAGGACCCGAGACCCCCTGTGTAATAGACTATTATTCAATCAATCCAATCTCCGGCGCATCGCCAACCTTTTCTTCAGACGAACACTCTGTTTGGCTTTGGGCTGCATCGTCTCGATCTCCAAATCCAGGTGAATGTTTGTCATTAGTGGTATGATTATCTGTTTCTAATGCTTCCATCGCAATGATACATTAGAATTAGTGATTTTACTGCGTCATATATCATATAACGCATTTGAATTAGGTCAATGTTTAGATCTATCTTGTTATTGGCTCGTTCCATCAGGAACATGCAGTCAATAGGGCTAGATCTAAAGGTTGGCTGGTTCATATGCGGTATTTATTGTCTCGAGGGGCATAAATCGGTTGTAACAGATCAGATGTTTCTTTTTATACTTAATGTTGCATCGGATTCGAACTATTTAGTCGTCTTTAGAACTATCAGTAATCTGTTCATCTGAGATTTATATTATCTAGAGACAGTGCCGGGGTTTCAGCCGGCCTTACTTGCCCTAATATGTTTCTTTTAATGTTCTTATTACTAGATTTGTATTAGGACTACCTCTTATGTTAAGATCGTGTTTCTGTCGGACGCTGTCTAACGAAATCGGCCTTTCCCAGACAGTCGATGGCCGATTTCCGGGTTGTACGTTTCAGGAATATTATCTTCACATAAGATTCATCGGAATACTAGCCGATTCTTTGTTAGCTTTCCAGTATCGGCTAGGTTATCGATCTGTGTATTTATTATTCTTCACTATATTTGGATTGAGCGGCTGATGCTGTCTCGGTGTAGCCGATCCATTCCAGTCACTTGGCCCAAATATGGTCTAGAATAGCATATATACATTCATGGATTTCCTTAGCCGATCCTGCGGGGATCTAACCTAACACTTAATGCGTATTTTCTTGTATTTTCTTGTTGATTGATAGATCAAATCAACTGGCACGCCCTGCACGTTGTAGGCAGCCGAGAAGGACCTGCACTGGAGTCAAGCAGATCTCTCAGGCCAGCGCGTGAGAGAGATTTCTCGTCAACATGCACACGTGGTGCCGACGTGGCGACCACGCGGCGTGCCACACGGGCAAGCGGGGCTGACGGCCCCGATCTGCCGATGCAGATCGGACGACCGGGAGAGGGGCACGGGCGGCGCGGTCGGTCGGCGATGGCACACGGTGGTCGGAGACCGACCGGCGCCATTCGGGCGGTGGCGGGGGCGACGGAATGTCGCGGCTCACGCGTGGGCGGAGCCGTGCGCACTCGGGAGTGGCAGCTCGTGTTCGGCCGAGAGTGGAAAAGGGGGGGCGCTCACTGCGTGTCACCGGAGGTGTAGGGGATGACGGCACAGACGGTGAGGGAGATGGCGGAACCACTCGGGGAGGGGTGGCCGAAGTGGCGCGGGCACCGGCGACGAGGAGGGAGGAGTCAGCGGAGCTCGAAACGTCTCGGAGCAGTGGAAAAACACGGCCGAAGTTCGGCGACAAGGTCCGAAGCGAAGGCGCACGGTGCGGGGACAAACGGGAGCGAGAGAGTGGTGGCCGGCTTTTAAAGGGGATGAGGAGGTCGGTGGTGGCCGGGATAAGGGAGAATTGATTGCCGGAGTTAAGAGGGAGGAATTTGGGGAAAAATTATGACCGGCGATTAACTCCGGCCATTTAGGGCTGCGGGAGCGGCGGCCGGGCGATTGAAGGCGGCGGGAGAGGCGGGGAGTTAGGGCGGTGCCTTTAGGGCGCGCGGGAGCGGGTGGCGGGATCCGCGTGGGGCGAGGCGGCGCCAATGGCGGCGGGCGGCGGAGGTAGGGGACGGGGCGATAGGTGGGCCCTCACCGTCGGCGTCCGGGGTAGAGGAGGCAACCGGACTTATTTGCGGCGCGAGGTTTGACGGGCCGTGGCTTTCGGCCGGCCGCGAGAGAGAGGGAGAGGAGGGGCGCGCGAGGGAGAGGATGGGCCGTCGGCTCGGGCCGGCGTCCCACGGCCGAAAATGGGCGGGAAAGGACGGAGGAGAGAGAAACTTATTTTCCGGGATTTATTAATTTTGATTTTGGTATTAATTGGTTAAAAATTATTTCTTGTGCTCTGAAAATTCCACTAAAAATCCTGTTAGTGTATTTTGACATGTAGAATTTAGAAAAAATCCTACCATGCCATTTCCATTCAGCATTTGGTTTTTAAAATTATTTGTTCTCTCTAGTTAATTCCAACAATTTTCTTTTATGATTTTTCTTTGGATTTTTAAAAGGGGAAACTCAGGGTGTTACAAACCTACCGCCCTTAAACGGAATCTCGACCCCGAGAGTCGAAGGCACTAGGGAACAGATAGGGATGAGCGGCCTTTAGCTCATCTTGCCTCTCCCAGGTTGCTTCTTCTTCGGAGTGATGAGTCCATTGAACTCGGCAGAACCTGATGACCTTGTTCCGGGTCCTCCGTTCACTGGTTTCGAGTATCCGTGATGGTTTCTCCACATACGTCAGATCTTCCTGAATTTCAATCTGATCTGGACTGGCTTGTTCTTCTGGAACTCTCAGACACTTCTTGAGTTGGGAGTCGTGGAAAATGTCATGGATTCCTGCCATGGTGGGTGGCAGTTCGAGTTGGTATGCCACTTCACCTCGTCGCTCTTGAATCCGATATGGTCCCACATAGCGTGGTGCCAACTTGCCCTTGGTTTGGAATCGGTGCACTCCCCGAAGTGGGGTGACACGAAGATATACATAGTCTCCGACTTTGAAAACTAGCTCTCTGCAGCGGTTGTCTGCATAACTCTTTTGGCGAGACTATGCAACTTTCAGCCTTTCTCTTATGATTCTGACTTTCTCTTCGGCATCACTTAACACTTCAGTCCCGAACAACTGACGTTCGCCGGTCTGATCCCAGAAAAGCGGGGTTCGACACTTTCATCCATAAAGTGCTTCGAAAGGTGCCATCTGTAAACTGGCCTAATAACTGTTGTTATAGGAGAACTCTGCATAGGGCAGGCTCTTATCCCAAGCTCCTCCGAAATCCAGAGCACATGCTCGCAGCATATCTTCCAAAACCTGGTTTACACGTTTCGTCTGACCATCGATTTGCGGGTGATAGGCCGTGCTAAAATTCAACCGGGTGCCAAGCTCCTCTTGTAGTTTTTGCCAAAACTTGGAGGTGAACTGGCTACCATGATCAGATACTATCTTCTTGGGTACACCATGAAGACACACAATCCTTGCAAGGTACAATTCTGCTAACCTTCTGCCCGTATAGGTGGTAAGCACTGGGATAAAATGAGCCACTTTAGTGAGGTGGTCGATTATAACCTAGATAGAATCGTGTCCTGATGATGTCTAGGGTAAACCGGTGATGAAATCCATCCCGATTTCCTCCCACTTCCATTCCGGGATTTGAAGTGGCTGTAATAATCCAGCAGGCCTTTGGTGTTCTGCCTTTACTCGCTGGCATACGTCGCATAGTGCCACGAACTCTGCTATTTCTCTTTTAATGCCAACCCACCAGAATTTCTCCTTAAGGTCCTCGTACATTTTGGTACTTCCCGGATGGATAGAGTACTGACTCTGATGTGCTTCAGTAAGGATTAACTTTTTCAATTCCTTATCTTCTGGCACACATATCCTGTTGCCCATCCATATGGTTCCATGCTCGTCTTCCATGAAGTCATGAGCTTTTCCCACTCTCATATTCTTCTTAAGCTCAACTATGTCCGGATCTGAGGCTTGTGCTATGCGAATTTGGTCTAAGAGTGTAGGCTGAGCTTCAAGAGCGGCCACAAATCTGGGTTCAACGATTCTCAGGTTTAGGTGCTCTAGATCTTGTAGTAACTATTCACAACTCCCTTCTATGTGAATAGAGTTGCAGTAACTCTTTCGGCTCAGGGCATCAGCTACCACGTTAGCTTTGCCGGGGTGGTAGTGTATACTGAGATCATAATCTTTGATCAACTCCAACCATCGTCGCTGACGGAGGTTCAAATTCGGTAGGGTGAAAATGAATTTCAGGCTCTTATGATCCATATATATTTCACAGCGATTACCGACGAGGTAATGTTGCCATTTTTTCAGAGCATGAACTACTGCTGCTAGTTCCAAGTCATGTGTTGGGTAATTAGACTCATGAGGTCTCAACTGGCGGGAAGCATACGCGACCACCTTTCCATCTTGCATCAACACACAGTCTAACCCTTGGTGAGATGCGTCGCAATAGACTTGGAAATCCTTTGTTTGATATGGCAAGATCAATACGGGTGTAGACACCAGTTTTCTCTTGAGAGTTTCAAAACTCAGGTTGCGCTCGGCAGTCCATATAAACTTCTCATCTTTCTTTAACAACTGCGTCAAAGGCTTGGCGATCCTTGAGAAGTTTTCGATGAACCGACGGTAATAACCCGTAAGTCCTAGAAAACTTCTAACTTGGGTGACAGTTTTAGGTGGAGTCCATTTGGTTACAGCTTCTACATTGGAAGGATCCACTGCGACTCCTTGGGCGTTCACGATATGGCCGAGGAATTGCACTTCCTTCAACCAGAAAGCACATTTGCTAAACTTAGCATAGAGCTGGTGGTCTCTTAACTTTTCAAGTACCAATCAGAGATGGTGCTCATGTTCCTCTTCCGACTGCGAGTAGATCAGGATGTCGTCGATGAACACCACGACAAACTTGTCTAGGAATTCCATGAACACTTTGTTCATCAAATTCATGAAAAAGGCTGGGACGTTTGTAAGTCCGAAGGACATGACCGTGCACTCGTACAGACCGTACCGAGTGATAAAGGCGGTCTTAGGAATATTTTCTTCTCGAATTCTTAGCTGGTGATAGCCTGACCGCAGGTCTATTTTTGAGAACACCTTTGCTCCTTTTAATTGATCGAACAGGTCGTCAATCCTAGGAAGAGGGTATTTATTCTTAATAGTGACCTCGTTTAGTGCGCGATAGTCGACGCACATCCTTTTGGTCTTATCCTTTTTCTCCACAAAAATGACTGGCGCACCCCAGGGCGATGTGCTCGGGCGGATATAACCTTTCTGTAACTATTCATCTACCTGCTTCTTGACTTCTGCCAACTCATTGGCTCCCATCCTATAGGGCCTCTCCTGGATCGGAGCAGTGCCAGGGACTAGGTCAATTCGAAACTCTATTTCTCTTACAGGAGGCATTGTGGTTAGATCTTCCGGGAAGACTTCCGGATACTCACTAACTACGGGAATATCTTCAAAATTCGCCTGGTCCTTTCCTTTCTCTTCGGGCTTCTCCTTAGCCGAAATCCGATTCAAGCTTGCCACTACCCTCAGTGGTTTAGGGGAGCGGTAAATCACTTTCTTCCCTTCGTCATTGGTCAAGGAGATCGTGCGGCTTGCGCAATCGATCAGACCTTTATGACGAGTCAACCAATCCATCCCAAGGATGACATCCAAGTCTTTTGATTCTAGAAGGACAAGATTGGCTAGAAAGGGGAATCCTTGGATTTTTATTGCTACTGAAGGGCAAAAGTGGGCAGTGTTCAAATGGTTCCCGGGAGTTTGGACTCGCATGGGTATATTAAGTTTTAACACCGACAACCCATGTTTTCCCACAAATGCTTTTGATATGAAAGAATGTGTTGCACCCGAATCAAACAGGACTGATGCTTTAAAGGAGTTCACAGGGAACATACCCAGTATGACATCCGGTGCGTCCTGTGCCTCCTCTGCTGAAGCATGACTCACTCTTGCTTGGATAAACCTGGGCGCACGTTTTGGCCTTGGATACTTGTCTGTGAAATGTCCAGGTTCTCCGCAATTGAAACAGTTGCCCGGTTTGAATCCCGAGTCCTTCTTTGGTGGCATTGGCTTGGACTGCGGTGGCGGCTGCGCTGTTCGCTGACGCGGGGCCGCATTCCGCTGCGGCTGTTCGGGACGGCTTCCGTTGGGTTTGAAATTCCCGGGATGGTACGGGCGATGTTGACGAACGATCATAGTGGTAGGTTCATTCTGAGCACCCGGAGTGAAACGCGGCCGCTGGGAATTCCCTTGCTGAGGTTGTGGCTTAAACTGGGTAGCCTTCCATTTTCTGAGCATTTTATTGCGTTGGTCTTCTTGACGGATGGCTTTGTCGACCATCTTCTCGAAGTCGGCATATTCACCGGAGATGAGTTTGTCCGTCAACTCATCGTCCAGTCGGCCAAGAACTTCTCTTGACGCTCGGCGTCAGTACGTACGTCCTCTGGAGCATATCGCGCTAAGCGATTAAATTCGTGCAGATACTCGGTGACGGTTCGTCATCCTTGCTCCAAGGATCTCGAACTCCCTCTTTTTACGGGCTATTATCCTTGGGGATGTGGGCCTTCCAGAATTGGTGGCAAAACTCTGCCCAAGTAACTGCGGGTGCGCCCGCCCGATGGGTGACCAAGAAGTTGTCCCACCAGGCTGAGGCGGGACCTTGGAGTTGGTGGGTGGCGAAAGACACCCTCTCCTGGTTTGTGCACTGGAGAAGGTCCAACTTTTTTTCTATGGCTATGATCCAGTCATTAGCCTCCATGGGGTTGGTGGTGCTGGAGAAAGTTGGGGGTCAGACTCGAAGGAATTCGGACACCTTGTTTTGTGGGGGAGGTGGATTGTTGGCATTAGCACGGGTGTTGTTCTCAGCTGACTCAGTGTTGTTGCTGCCATTCCTGGTGTTCACCATCTGAAGAAGGGGAACAACAAGGCGAGGAGAAGGAGTAAAACAGATTGGACAAAGAAGTTGATCTTTTATTACTTGTTTTGATCTGTTCTTTACTTAAAACACTTAAAACACCCCCAACATCCTTAATTGGACAACCCATACCCACACTTGATACAGGTTGACCACTACCCCCACACAGCAATCCTAACACACAGCAACTAAGCAAACAGAAAAACTAGGAAAACGGGAAACTAAGGGTGGCGACGCTCTAAGGGTCGGAACGGCTTCCGCGGTCGGAGGAGTCGAAACCACTTCCAAGGGAGTTCCCATCTTCCTTTTCCTTCGAGCGGCTTCGAGAGCTTTCTAACTCGTCTTTCCGTCCAGGGCTCTTGGAGCTGCCGCTGCTACTACCCTTGCTGCTACTGGACACCGAGATCCATCCTCCTCCTCCGCTTGGGGGCGGGGACCGAGCAAGAGCGGGATCTGGTAATGGGGTGAGGACTGGGGAAGGTGGCGGTGCAGGAGGTGGAACCCTGGGCGCCAGCTGCATGCACCAGAGCCTTGGTGTTCTTCCGTGGCGTGATCCTTATCCGAAGGATGTTGGGAGGTGGAAGTCCCTTCAGACTGGCAATCTCTCTCTTGAGACGATCCACCTCATCCATCAAACTCTTGATCCTTAAGATCTTCTGGTCATTTAGAGCCTTTGCCGCTAGGTGGAGATCTGCATGCATCCTATCCGGCCCTTCGATCACCGTCCTCATGTGGGAGAAGGTGGTGTCGTTCTCCTCTTCAGCAGATTGGAAGGTGTTGATTGCTGATGAAGTTCCACGCCGAGGATGGTACCAGTAGGCAGAGTGGCGGAGTTGATAGTCATGCATCTCCCTCATCCGAGCCAGCATTAGATCAGCCGCCCCTTGGCAGGCATGCTCATCTGTTCCTCCAGAAGCCGTGACCACCATGTTCGGGATGTTGGTGCCGACGAACCCGTGCACTTCCAGGCGGACTTGGTGAGGCAACTCACTGCCGAATGGTGAGACGGCAGTGTACTCAGGTGCATCCGGATAGCCCACTGCCAAGGCCATTCTCGCCAGCTCCGTGACGAAACCCTTCAAACCCTGACCGTTGTGGGTGACTGGACGACCTGCCATCTAGAGAAGACAAGGTAGGGGATCAATGCATGCTCAAACCGAAGTTAGATAAACGATAAAGGACTCAAGTAAAGTAAACGAGAAAAAGCGAGTTTTTGAGAAGCATTTTTATGAGGCTAAGTAAAACTTCTAAGGACATCCCCTAGATGATGCTAAAAAATAGATGCTTAGTTATAATATAAAATTGGCGACCATTCTCTCCTATCTCGACTTAAGACTTTGACCCCTTAGAAAATCCCAACTTGGCGCCTGAACAAGAGATCAAATGATTTTTCCAAATTTTAACTCTAGAACCCTATTACTTAGACTTGATCGAGTTTTCCAAAATGTTTTGAGAGACTTAAAAATTTTCCCAACCCCGAGAAAACAAGACCCCTTTTTCCCGAAACTATTTTTAAAATTCAGGGCTTATGCATATGAAAATATTCAGAGGGCTCCTAAGGTTTTTCCGTTTGGCTTTTCCTACGGTCTGGAAATTGGCTCTGATACCAACTTGTCACGCCCAGAAATTCAGACCCGAATTTCCGAAGCTATATGTGTATTAAAATCCCTGTCCAGGACCAGCCAGGGTACACATACGACAATTGCTGATATTACAGTTCCACGTCTTAGAAACAATACAAAAAGAAGATTACAAAAGAGCAGCGGAAAAAGAAAAAGGGACTAAGCCTAAGCTTGACGCTGGCCACGGGCTTCGGCCACTCCACAGGCAGCTTCCAGAGTATAGGACAAAGCCTACTCCACTTCATCTTCGTCTACAACCTCTGGCTCGGGTTCTGGTGAAGGGGCAAGGATGAGTACTTCTACGTACTCAGCAAGTCACACCAGATGAGGAGAAGTATGAATGCATGGAAGACAAGGGCTTGGCTAGGGTTTGCTTTTGCGCAAACAGCAGGGGTTTTTCCAAACAAAAGGAATTTTGAACACAAACAACAGAATAGTAAACAAAAGGTATTTTGAAACCAACACTGTCCAACGTTATCCCCACGTTGAGACAGGCCCAAACCATCCACCTATACTAGTCATGTTCCAAAACTTAGGGTGTAAAAGTGTGAGACTAATCACGGAGAGCTCGGTCGATCACCCCATTACTGCGGGCATGGCTATTCGAATAGATTTACTCTGATCAGAGGTGTACAACTGTACCCATAAGACACAGCCCCACAACACGGTCTCCCGTGTGCCAGAATACCACCGCGGTATCCCGGAAAGGGAACTGTGATAGGACCTATCGTATAACCCCCCTCTAACCAAGCGAACCCCACCAAGGTTTCGCCCCACTCCGAACCCTGGGAATGGGCAGCGCCCCCGAGTGCCTCGGTGAATCCGGCAGCCCAGCAACCCTTATACCGGGGCCGACTGAAACTCCATCCCGCTCACCCTTGCCGATGGGTTCGTCAGCTAGGAGAGGTTACACTACGGGATCTACCTTACCCATTTCGGCTTGTGGTTTGCACGGTCATTCTTCCGAGGGGTCCCGTGAATCGGTCCTTAATTGCTATGGGTGCCGCTAACCAAAACCATAGCGCCCACAACACACCATTTGTCATATTTTAGTTATTAGTTCGGTTCACCTGAATCTATAATTATTAATCCTCCGAACAGCAGTCCAGGAGAGATAAATTAAATTAGAAAGACCCATTTAGTGAGCTAGTGAAACTAAGCCAGGCTAAGCATAACCTAGTCCTGAATCTACTCATATTATTTACCCAAGTTTGATCAAAGGGTTTGGGGTGTCAAACCTAAGGCATAAACTAAGCATAAGGTGTACTATTTCCCATGAAATGACACTATAAAATACATGCAATTTCATAGAGTAAAACAGGTGTTTTAGCAAAATGGGAGCAATATTATCAATAATATAGCATGACTTGCCTTGCTCTTCGGCTTGGGGGACTTCCGCGACGACTTCAAAGTAAACCGGGACGGAGGGACTACCGGGATCTACACGACAAACAAGCATTTCAACAAAACAAGCTAAAAAGCTACTAAAACAGGGAACAAAACCATTTTTAATGGATTCTTGGCATTTTTATGAATTTAATGAAATTTGAATGGGCTAAAACGGAGGTCGGATTGAAAAGATATGATTTTTAGAAGATTATCTATGTTTTTACTAAAACAGGAAAATCTTTAATAATTTATTGCGTAATAAATCCCGTAATTGCGTCAGCGCTAGGGCTGACATCAGCGATGGCGTCATTGGCCGCGGGAGCACCGGTCCACGGTGGACCGGGTCCATGGGCCGAGAGAGAGCGGTGCACCACGTGGCGCACACGTGGTGCCGACGCGACATGCCACGCAGGCAAGCGGGGTGACGGCCCTGATCTGCCGAGGCAGATCGGACGGCCGGGAGAGGGGCGCGGGCGGCGCGGTCGGCCGGCGATGGCGCACGGTGGCCGGAGACCGACCGGCGCCATTCGAGCGGTGGCGGGGGCGGTGGAATGCCGCGGCTCACGCGTGGGCGGAGCCGTGCGCACTCGGGAGTGGCGGCTCATGTTTCGCCGAGAGGGGAAAAGGGAGGGGCGCTCACCGCGGGTCGCCGGAGGTGGAGGGGATGACGGCACAGACGGTGAGGGAGACGGCGGAGCCACTCGGGGAGGGTGGCCGAAGTGGCGCGGGCACCGCGACGAGGAGGAGGAGTCGGCGGAGCTCGAACGTCTCGGAGCAGCGGGAAAACACTACCGAAGTTCGGCGACGAGGTCCGAAGCGAAGGCGCACGGTGCGGGGGCAAACGGGAGCGAGAGAGTCTTGGGTGAGAGCGTGGGGAGCTCGGGGAGGATGGGGGCCGGCTTTTAAAGGGGACGAGGAGGTCGGTGGTGGTCGGGATAAGGGAGAATTGATCGCCGGAGTTAAGGGAGGAATTTGGGGAAAAATAATGACCGGCGATTAACTCCGGCCATTTAGGGCTGCGAGAGCGGCGGCCGGGGCGATTGAAGGCGGCGGGAGAGGCGGGGGAGTTAGGGCGGTGCCTTTAGGGCGCGCGGGAGAAGCGGGCGGCCGGGATCCGCGTGGGGCAGAGGCGGCGCCAATGGCGGCGGGGCGGCAAGGTAGGGACGGGGCCGACAGTGGGCCCCACCCGGCGTCCGGGTAGGGGAGGCAAACCGGACTTATTTGCGGGCGCGAGGGTTTGACGGGCCGTCGCTTTAGGCCGGCCCGTGAGAGAGATGGAGAGGAGGGGTGCGCGCGGGAGAGGATGGCCCGTCGGCTCGGGCCGGCGGCCCACGGTCGAAAATGGGCAGGAAAGGACGGAGGAGAGAGAAACTTATTTTCCGGGATTTATTAATTTTGGTTTTGGTTTTAATTGGTTAAAAATTATTTCTTGTGCTCTGAAAATTCCACTAAAAATCCTTTTAGTGTATTTTAACATGTAGAATTTAGAAAAAAATCCTACCATGCCATTTCCATTCAGCATTTGGTTTTTTAAATTATATGTTCTCTCCAGTTAATTCCAACAATTTTCTTTTACGATTTTTCCTTTGGATTTTTAAAAGGGGAAAACACCTCAGGGTGTTACACCAGTCCCCGCCCCAGTGCCAGATCCTGCTCTTGCTCTGGTCCCTGCCCCAAGCGGAGGAGGAGGATGGATCTCGGTGTCCGATGGCAGCGAGGCGTGCGGCGGCGGCTCAAGAGCCGGACGGAAAGACGAGTTAGCAAGCTCTCGAAGCCGCTCGAAAGAAAAGGAAGACGGGAACTCTCTTGGGAGTGGTTTCGACTCCTCCAACCGCGGAAGCCGTTCCGACCCTTAAAACGTCGCCACCCTTAGTTTACCGTTTTCCTAGTTTTTTTGTTTGCTTAGTTGCGTGTGTTAGGAGGCTTGTGTGTGGGTAGTGGTCAACCCGTATAAAGTGTGGGTATGGGTTGTCCAATTAAGGATGTTGAGTGTGTTTTAAGTGTTTTAAGTAAAGAACAGATCAAAACAAGTAATAAAAAACGACTTCTCTGTCCAATCTGTTTTACTCCTTCTCCTCGCCTTGTTTGTTCCGCTTCTTCGGATGGTGAACACCAGGAATGGCAGCAAAAGACCGAGTCGGCCGATAACAACACCCGTGCGAATGCCAACAACCCACCTCCTCCACCGAGAACATCACTTTGGCACAAGTCCTAGCCAACCGACCGATGATGGCTGCAATGATGCGCAGATGCAAGCAAAGACAGCAGATGCGATTGCAAATGATGCAATAGTTTCAGCAGCAGAACCAAGATCGCACGACCATTTCGCACCACCACCTCCCCCAAACAAACTATCAGAATTCCTTCGAGTCCGACCCTCAACTTTCTCCAGCACCACCAACCCCATGGAGGCTAATGATTGGATCATCGCCATATAAAAGAAGTTGGACCTTCTCCAGTGCACGGACCAGGAAAGGGTGTCTTTCGCCACCCACAACCTCCAAGGCCCCGCCTCAGCCTGGTGGGACAACTTCTTGGTTACCCGTCGGGCGGACGCACCCGCAGTTACTTGGGCAAAGTTTTGCCACCAATTCCGGAAGGCTCACATCCCCGGAGGGATAGCAGCCCAGAAAAAGAGGGAGTTCAGATCTTTGGAGCAAGGCACACGAACCGTCACTGAGTATCTGCACGAGTTTAATCACTTAGCTCGATATGCTCCGGAGGACGTACGCACTGACTCCGAGCGTCGGGAGAAGTTCTTGGCCCGGCTGGACGATGAGTTAACAGACAAACTCATCTCCGGTGAATACGCCGACTTCGAGAAGTTGGTGGACAAAGCCATCCGTCAAGAAGACCAATGCAATAAAATGCTCAGAAAATGGAAGGCTACCCAGTTTAGGCCACAACCTCAGGAAGGGAATCCCCAACGGCCGCGTTTCACTCCGGGTGGTCAGAGTGGACCTACCACTATGATCGTTCGTCAACATCGCCCATACCATCCCGGGAATTTCCAATCCAACGGAAGCCGTCCTGGACAGCCGCAGCGGAATCCGGCCCCGCGTCAGCCAACAGCGCAGCCGCCACCGCAGTCCAAGCCAATGCCACCAAAGAAGGACTCGGGATTCAAACCGGGTAGCTGTTTCAACTGTGGGGAACCTGGATATTTCGCAGACAAGTGTCCAAGACAAAAACACGCGCCCAGGTTCATCCAAGCAAGAGTGAATCATGCTTCAGCAGAGGAGGCACGGACGCACCTGGATGTCATACTGGTATGTTCCCTGTGAACTCCTTTAATGCATCGATCTTGTTTGATTCGGTGCAACACATTCTTTCATATCAAAAGAATTCGAGAAGAAGATATTCCCAAGATGCCTTCATCACTCGGTACGGTGCATGCGAGTGCACGGTCATGTCCTTCGGACTTACAAATGCCCCAGCCTTTTTCATGAATTTGATGAACAAAGTGTTCATGGAATTCCTAGACAAGTTCGTCGTGGTGTTCATCGATGACATCCTGATCTACTCGTAGTTGGAAGAGGAACATGAGCACCATCTCCGATCGGTACTTGAAAAGTTAAGAGACCACCAGCTCTATGCTAAGTTTAGCAAATGTGCTTTCTGGTTGAAGGAAGTGCAATTCCTCGGCCATATCGTGAAGGCCCAAGGTGTTGCAGTGGATCCTTCCAATGCGGAGGCAGTAACCAAATGGACTCCACCTAAAACTGTCACCAAAGTCAGAAGTTTTCTAGGACTTGCGGGTTATTACCGTCGGTTCATCGAAAACTTCTCAAGGATCGCCAAGCCTTTGACGCAGTTGTTAAAGAAGGATGAAAAGATTATATGGACTGCCGAGCGCAATCAGAGTTTTGAAACACTCAAGAGAAAACTGGTGTCCGCACCCGTATTGATCTTGCCATATCAAACCAAGGATTTCCAAGTCTATTGCGACGCATCTCACCAAGGGTTAGACTGTGTGTTGATGCAAGATGGAAAGGTGGTCGCGTATGCTTCCCGCCAGTTGAGACCTCATGAGTCTAATTACCCAATACATGACTTGGAACTAGCAACAGTAGTTCATGCTCTGAAAATATGGCGACATTACCTCGTCGGTAATCGCTGTGAAATATATACGGATCATAAGAGCCTGAAATACATTTTCACCCAACCGAATTTGAACCTCCGTCAGCGACGATGGTTGGAGTTGATCAAAGATTATGATCTCAGTATACACTACCATCCCGGCAAAGCTAACGTGGTAGCTGATGCCTTGAGCCGAAAGAGTTACTGCAACTCTATTCACCTAGAAGGTAGATGTGAAAAGTTACTACAAGATCTAGAGCACCTAAACCTGGGAATCGTTGAACCCAGATTTGTGGCCGCTCTTGAAGCTCAGCCTACACTCTTAGACCAAATTCGCATAGCACAAGCCTCAGATCCGGACATAGTTGAGCTTAAGAAGAATATGAGAGTGGGAAAAGCTCATGACTTCATGGAAGACGAGCATGGAACCATATGGATGGGCAACAGGATATGTGTGCCAGAAGATAAGGAATTGAAAAAGTTAATCCTTACTGAAGCACATCAGAGTCAGTATTCTATCCATCCGGGAAGTACCAAAATGTACCAGGACCTTAAGGAGAAATTCTGGTGGGTTGGCATGAAAAGAGAAATAGCAGAGTTCGTGGCACTATGCGATATATGCCAGCGAGTAAAGGCAGAACACCCGAGGCCTGCTGGATTATTACAGCCACATCAAATCCCAGAATGGAAGTGGGAGGAAATCGGGATGGATTTCATCACCGGTTTAATACGGACGTCGTCAGGACACGATTCTATCTGGGTTATAATCGACTGGCTCACTAAAGTGGCTCATTTTATCCCAGTGCTTACCACCTATACGGGCAGAAGGTTAGCGGAATTGTACCTTGCAAGGATTGTGTGTCTTCATGGTGTACCCAAGAAGATAGTATCTGATCGTGGTAGTCAGTTCACCTCCAAGTTTTGGCAAAAACTACAATAGGAGCTTGGCACCCGGTTGAATTTTAGCACGGCCTATCACCCGCAAACCGATGGTCAGACAGAACGAGTAAACCAGGTTTTGGAAGATATGCTGCGAGCTTGTGCTCTAGATTTCGGAGGAGCTTGGGATAAGAGCCTGCCATATGCAGAGTTCTCTTATAACAATAGTTATCAGGCCAGTTTACAGATGGCACCTTTCGAAGCACTTTATGGACGAAAGTGTCGAACCCCGCTTTTCTGGGATCAAACCGGCGAACGTCAGCTGTTTGGGACTGAAGTGTTAAGTGATGCCAAAGAGAAAGAATCATAAGAGAAAGGCTGAAAGTTGCACACTCTCGTCAAAAGAGTTATGCAGACAACCGCCGCAGAGAGCTAGTTTTCAAAGTCGGAGACTATGTATATCTTCGTGTCACCCCACTTCGGGGAGTGCACTGATTCCAAACCAAAGGCAAGTTGGCACCACGCTATGTGGGACCATATCGGATACAAGAGCGACGAGGTGAAGTGGCATACCAACTCGAACTGCCACCCACCATGGCGGGAATCCACGACATTTTCCACGTCTCTCAACTCAAGAAGTGTTTGAGAGTTCCAGAAGAACAAGCCAGTCCAGATCAGATCAAAATCCAAGAAGATCTGACCTACGTAGAGAAACCAGCACGGATACTTGAAACCAGTGAATGGAGGACCCGGAACAAGGTTATCAGGTTCTGCCGAGTTCAATGGACTCATCACTCCGAAGAAGAAGCAACTGGGAGAGGAAGATGAGCTAAAGGCCGCTCATCCCTATCTCGTTCGCAGTCCTCCGAATCTCGGGGTCGAGATTCCGTTTAAGGGGGTAGGTTTGTAACACCCTGAGGTGTTTTTCCGTTAAAAATCCAAAAGAAAAATCGTAAAAGAAAATCGTTGGAATTAACTGGAGAGAATAAATAATTTTAAAAGCCAAATGTTAAATGGAAATGTCATGGTAGGATTTTTCTAAAATTCTATATGTCAAAATACACTAACAGGATTTTTAGTGGAATTTTCAGAGCACTAGAAATAATTTTTAACCAATTAAAATCAAAACCGGAATTAATAAATCCTGCGAAAATCAATTTCTCTCTCCTCCGTCCTTTCCCCGCTCTTTTCCTGCCGTGGGCCGCCGCCCGAGTCGACGGCCCAACCCCTCCCCGCGCGCCCGTCCTTTTCCCGCCCGCACGCCCTCTCCTCTCTCTCCTCGCGGCCACCAAGGCCGCAACCCGTTTAACTCTTGCGCCGCGAATAAGTCTAGTTTACCTCCCCTCTACCCTGGGACACCGACAGGTGAGGCCCACCTGTCAGGCCGTCGTCCCCTACCTCCGGCCGCCCCGGCGCCATTTCCGCCACCCCTCTCTGCGGGGATCTCGGCCGACAACCTCTCCCGCACGACCGGATCTCGTCGCCTTTACTCCCCTTCGCGTCCGCAGACATTTAAAAGCCCCGGCCGCCTCTCCCGCGCCCCTTTATGCCCGGAATTGATCGCCGGCCATCAATTCCCCATTTCTCTCTCCCCATTCACTCCGGCGAGTAATTCCGTCCCTATCCGATCGCCGCCGCCCTCCGCGCGACCTATTTAAGCATCCTCGCACCCTCCCCGAGCTCCCCATGCTCTCACCCAAGACTCTCTCGCACTCGTTTGCCCCCGCACCATGCGCCTTCGCTCCGGACCTCATCGCCGAGCTTCGGCCGTGTTTTCCCGCTGCTCCGAGGTGTCCCGAGCTCCGCCGACTCCTCCTCCTCGCCGGTGCCCGCGCCACTTCGGCCACCCCTCCCCTCCCAGAGTGCTTCTGCCGTCTCCCTCGCCGCCGTCGCCGTCGTCTTCCTCAACTCCGGTCACACCGCGGTGAGCGCCCCTCCCTTTTTCCCTCTCGACCGAACGTACGCCACCGCTCCCGAGTGCGCATGGCTCCGCACACGCGTGAGCCGCAGCATTCCGCCGTCGCCCGAATGACGCCGGCCGATCTCCGGCCGCCGTGCGCCATCGCCGGCCGACCGCGCCGCCCGCGCCCCTCTCCCGGCCGTCCGATTTGCCTTGGCAGATCGGGGCCGTCAGCCCGCTTGCCCGCGTGGCACGCCGCGTGGCCGCCGCGTCGGCGCCATGTGTGCACCACGTGGAGCACCGCTCTCTCTCGGCCCATGGACCTGGTCCACCGTGGACCGGTGCTCCCGTGGCCATTGACGCCATCGCTAACGTCAGCCCTAGCGCTGACGCAATTTCGGGATTTATTGCGCAATAAATTATTAAGGATTTTTCTGTTTTAGTAAAAACACAGATAAACTTCTAAAAATCATATCTTTTCAATCCGACCTTCATTTTAGCCCATTCAAATTTCATTAAATTCATAAAAATGCCAAGAATCCATTAAAAGTGGTTTTGTTCCTTGTTTTAGTAGCTTTTTAGCTTGTTTGGTTGAAATGCTTATTTGTCGTGTGGATCCCGGTAGTCCCTCCGTCCCGGTTTACTTTGAAGTCATCGTGGAAGTCCCCCAAGCCGAAGAGCAAGGCAAGTCATACCATATTATTGATCATATTGCTCCCATTTTGCTGAAACACCTGTTTTATTCTATGAAATTGCATGTATTTTAAATTGTCATTTCATGGGAAATAGTACACCTTATGCTTAGTTTATGCCTTAGGTTTGACACCCCAAACCCTTTGATTAAACTTGGGAAAATAATATGATTAGATTCAGGACTAGGTTATGCTTAGCCTGGCTTAGACTCACTAGCTCACGAATTGGGTCATTCTCACTTAATTTATCTCTCCTGGACTTCTGTTCGGAGGATTAATAATTAGTTTTAGGTGAACCGGACTAATAACTAAAATATGACAAATGGTGGGCTGTGGGCGCCATGGTTTTGGTTAGCGGCATCCATGGCAGTTAAGGATCGGTTCATGGGACCCCTCGGGAGAATGACCATGCAAACCACAAGCCGAAATGGGTAAGGTAGGTCCCGTAGTGTAGCCTCTCCTAGCTGACGAACCCATCGGCAAGGGTGAGCGGGATGGAGTTTCAGTCGGCCCCGGTATAAGGTTGCTGGGCTGCCGGATTCACCGAGGTACTGGGGCTGCCCACTCCGGGTCCGGGAGTGGGGGCGAAACCTTGGTGGGGTTCGCTTGGTTAGTGGGGGTTATACGAATGGTCCTATCGTAGTTCCCTTTCCGGGGTACCCCGGTGGTACTCCGGCGCACGGGAGACCGTGTTGTGGGGTTGTGTCTTGTGGGTACAGTTGTACACCTCTGATCAGAGTAAATCTATTCGAATAGCCGTGCCCGCGGTAATTGGGCGATCGACCGAGCTCTCCGTGATTAGTCTCACACTTTTACACCCTAAGTTTTGGAACATGACTAGTATAGGTGGATGGTTTGAGCCTGCCCCAACGTGGGAATAACGTTGGGCAGTGTTGGTTTTCAAAATGCTTAAATTACTTATAGTATTTATGTGTTGTTTGTGTTCAAAATTTCCTTTGTTTGCAAAAACCCCGTCGTTTGCGCAAAAGCAAACCTTAGGCGCACCCTTGTCTCCCCGCATTCATTCCTCTCCTCTTCCGGTGTGACTTGCTGAGTACGTGGAAGTACTCATCCTTGCCCCTTCATCAGAACCCGAGCCAGAGGTTGAAGACGAAGATGAAGTGGAGTAAGCTTCTCCTACACTCTGGAAGCTGTCTGTGGAGTGGTCGAAGCCGCGTGGCCAGCGTCAAGCTTAGGCTTAGGCCCTTTTTCTTTTTTCTGCTGCACTTTTGTAATCTTTTTGTATTGTTTTTAAGACGTGGAACTGTAATATCAACAATTGTCATGTGTACCCTGGCTGGTCCTGGACAGGGATTTTAATACATGTATAGCTTCGGAAATTTGAGTCTGAATTTCTGGGTGTGACATATTGCCACAACAAAATGACTGTGGCAATAATATATGATTTCTTGCAATGAATAAAATTGTGTGGTAAATGGTGTACTTGCCATGACATAACGGTTGTGGCAATAACACCATAGGCAACATAATTCTAGCGTGGCAAATTGTCTCTATTGCAATGCTATCGATCGTTGCATGTACCACCTTTTGCTACGAAGACGGGCATGGCAAGTGGTTTTGTTGCCATGACCGTGAACGTTGCATCAACATCCTATTGACATGCTTGACAACGGACACCTATGGTTGCAAGAAACCCCAACGCTTGCAACACCAAACTAGCAAAGGTTACAATACCTTATTGCAACGTGACTTTTGCAACCATTGGCAATGAACGCGTTTTGGTTGCAACATCTACATTTTGCAACCAAATTGGGCCTATTGCAATGTTTTTTTGACGTTGCGCAAGGGTTAGAAGTTAGTAGTGTAACAACAAATCATGATGATTAATTGCATCGTCAGCGTCATTCCGGCCTGTTCGCTTAGCAAAGCAGCGAATTCACGCGTTTTTAGAAAAAGTTGTCTTACGAGTTTGTATTGATTGGTTGAAAGGCCCAAAAAGATTCAGTCTTCAATTTATATTTCATCGACCAATCCTTCATAATTTACATTGTTAAAAGAACTTTTTTTAATTTCTCACATTCTCATTATGTTCTGGATTGTAATCTCTAATAAAAATAGCTCCAGATTGTAATCTTTCTTTTTTAAATTTCAAATTTTAGTTATTTCTAAACTGTATTTCTATATCTATAATAACTATCTATAAAGCAAGTAGTGTTTCCACCCAAAATTTTCGTCCGTCTAGTTATTTTGCAGAAAACCCCTTGAGTGTTTATAAAATTAACCTGCAGTCCACCTGGCTATTTTGCAGAAAACCCCTTGAGTGTATAAAATTAACCCGCAGTTCGTCTCGCTATTTTGTAGAAAACCCCTCGAGTGTTTATAAAATTAACCTGCAGGCCCAATGCTGAAATAGGCCACAGGTGAAGACATAAAGAAAAAAATATAAATTGGAATTACATGACTTCAACTTTGGAATAATTATCATAAAATAAAATAACGCCCGTTGCATCGCACGGGCATATTTACTTATTATATATATATATAAGCAAGTAGTGTTTCTACCCAAAATATTTGTTTGCCTGACTATTTTGCAGAAAACTCCTTGAGTGTTTATAAAATTAACCCGCAGTCCCAATGCTGAAAAGAAAGGGAGGGCTTGGATGGAAAAAAAGACCTCCTGCGCCCCTCCCTCCCGTCCCCATCCGTGCCATGCCCCGCGCCTACGCCCCTACCTACCGTCGCTGCTCGGAGCTCCCGCGCCGCGCCTGCGCCCCTCACTCCCGTCCCCATCCGCTTCGCGCCCCGACTTTACCCATTGCAACGCACGGACATAGTTGCTAGTTGACTATAAACTACATTTTTTTATTATTTAATTTTGAGTTTTAGTTACTTCTAAATTCCTATATGGACTACATGTTATTCTTCCAATATTCTTATTTTTATAATTTCGAATTTCTATTATTTCTAATTATATTTCTATATGGACTCTAAACTCCTCTTTCAATATTTCTTTTTTAGTTTTTAATTTTATTTTTTAAAATTATATTCCTATATGACTCTAGCCTCTTATTGCAAATAAAAAGTGTAAATGGGGAGACTAGTAGAGTAAGCAATGAGTTTAGCTTACCAAATCAGTTGGAGAGTTGGCTATTTGAGTGTTTGAAGAGTCTGATTTGGGTACTCTGTTGGAGTTGGCTCTAACTCTAGCATAGCTGAAAACGGTAATTAGTAAGATTAATTTTTTAATTAATCTACTAATTCGGTAGATATGTATGGTATATATCTACAAAGGTGCGTAATATTTTATATATAATTTACCGTACTTATTTCCATATCAACAATTAATTATGTTTACTTAGAGCATGTTTTTTATATACAATATCTATTCTGCAAGCGTTTCCTACATTTGGCCGACTACGGTCTAATACTGGGGCTCGCTTTATTTTTTCTGTATAAATCATGCTTGTTTACAGTATACATAATAACTGATATTTAATACAAATCTATTCATTTTATCCTGACAATACTATGAGATTTATACAATTTTTCAAGTATGTGCTTGATATTGTTTGTTATATATCTTGCCTTCTAGAAAATGATTTTCAGGAATAATCGAGCACTCTAGTAGGCAGCGGTTGAGTACACTCCATTGTCGAGAACGTTCTCAGACAAATAAGGAGTTGTCAGACCAAACCTACCAACAAAGATCGGTGGCCTATCTCATGTCTAGTACCGGTCACGACTCGGTCTATATGTAAAAAGGTTGCTACATACAATCTCCTTGCGAACATTGTTAGCTTGATCACCTGGCATGGTTGCGAACGGACGTCCGATATACTTATAAGTTAGGTATGTGAGTCATGTTGGCCACATGAGATGCACATATAATAACCAACTTAAGCGCCTTTAAAGGTGGTTGAGTATGACTACACACTTGGTCCTCGACCAGCTGTTGTAGCGATTCTCTCACCACATCTACAATTGGTCGAGGTATGACTACACCTGGTCCTCGACCAGCGGTTGTAACGATCCTCTCACCACCTCCACGAGTGGTCAAGGTACTACTACTGATCTTCAACCAGCGGTTGCAGTGATCCTCTCACCACATCTTCAAGTAGTCGAGGTATGACTACACCTGATCCTTGACCAGCGGTTGTAGCGATCCTCTCACCACCTTTATGAATTTTCTACGAGTGCTCGAGTGCGACTACACACATGGTTCTCATCCAACGTGGTGGTGATCTCACCCCCTCCACAAACCCTCTACGAGTGGTCGAGGGATGACTACACCTGGTACTCGACCAATGATTATAGCGATCCTCTCACCAACTCTACGAATTTTCTACATGTGGTCGAGGTATGACTACACCTGGTTCTCGACCAGCGGTTGTAGCGATCCTCTCACTATCTTTACGAATCTTTTACGAGTGATCGAGGTATGACTACACCTAGTCCTCGATCAGCGGTTGTAGTGATCCTCTCACCACATCTACGAGTGGTCGAGGTATGACTACACCTGATCCTCGACCAGCGATTGTAGCGATCCACTCACCACCTCTATGAATTTTCTACAAGTGGTCGAGTGTGACTATACACCTGGTTCTCAACCAAAGTGGTGGTGATCTCACCACCTCTACAAACCTTCTACTAGTGGTCAAGGGATGACTACACCTGGTCCTCAACCAACGGTTATAGCGATTCTCTCACCAACCCTACGAATCTTCTACAAGTGATCGAGGTATGACTACACCTGGTTCACGACCAGCAGTTGTAACAATCCTCTTACCATCTTGACGAATCTTCTACGAGTGGTCGAGGTATAACTGTTAGTGATATGCCCTAAAGGCAACATGGAGATGTTGGATATCATGGTCAATGTTAATGTATTTATGAATAAAGTGTTATTCAGTTCCATGAAATAGACATCTTGTATTGATTAATAAGTACGTGACTTATTTATGAGACTCTATATGTATGAATCTATTTCTAAATGATCCCTGATCATATATCGTATTTTTGGAACAAATATGACTCTAAGATCGGCATGTTTATTGATTGATGATCATGTCTCATAGATCATGGGTATAGAGATACCAAATCAATAAACATGGACACATGTGTTAGAGAACACATTGTTGGATAGACCCACCATGAGACACTACAGGAACTAATGTGCCATTAGTTGGTCTCAGGTAGTGTTGGTAAAAAGTCCTTAGACCTGAGATCATCATGGATTCTAACATGTGTAGTAGCCTACTTTGGGACTACCAAACGCTATTTCGTAACTGGGTAGTTATAAAAGTAGTCTGGTTTTGCTATGAAACATGGAGTGGGATGTGAGTGATCAAGATGGAATTTGCCCCTCCTTTGGAGAGATATCTCTGGGCCCCTCGAGGTAATGGATTATAGAAATGCATGGCCATGCTAAGTTGATTGAGGAGTCAATCAATAGACAGATAATCTAATACGGTTCGAGTGAATGGTTAAGCTATTGAAGGGATGGCACACATCTTGCCTATAGCTTAATTGGTATCGTGAGGCAAAGGGATTTGTGTACACATTACAGGTTCAGAGCCGATATTATATTCTTGTATACTATGGTGTCAATATGTGCTGCTAAGCGCCGCTATTGACAGGTCGGCTGAGTTGGACTCGAGCCGACGATCGGCTAAGTTAGACTATAGCCGAAACCGAGTATATCTGAACCTACAGGGTCGCACGCTTAAGGGGATAAGAACAAGCGTTCGAGTTGGACTCAAATACGGCTCGATCAGATAGGGATCCGATCGGATAGAGCCCTATGGGCTTACGAAGTCCGGCCAGCCAACTCTATGAGATTAGGATAGGATCCGATTCAAAATAGAGTCCCGATGGGCCTCTAGGCCCAACCGGCCAACTCTATAAATCGAACTGAACCGAATCAATCTGATTTGGCGCAACAGAAGTCGACGAGATCAATCTCCACGGAAACCCTTCCCACTTTCGAGCCTAACCCTAGCATTGCATTGCGTGCTAGCACACGGGTGTTCGGCGTTCTGTCCTCGGACGTGTGGATACCGGTAGAGGCGCTGCTACGTTGCAGCGCTGTTGATCGGCTACGAATCGGCTACAATTGGAGCAAGGCGACTGCGGCAGATCGGAGACGATAACGCGGTCGGACGACTCGGATCGGCTGCGACATCGGCGAATCGGCTGATTGGTGAATCGGCTGTCCCCAGGAATCGGCTGTCGGCTTGCGGGAATCAACTGTCATCGGCCAGCACAGTTCCAGATCGGATAGCCCTGATTGACTTTTTCCACTGTATACTCCAATTGGTAATGATCTATCGATCCTTACTTGCAAGTGTTCCTGGTTTGCGTGGTAGAAAAGTTTTTGTTTTTGGATAGCGTAGCCTCCGCGTAACCCTTCAATAACTACACATGGTCCTCGACTAGAGGTCGTAGTGATTCTCTCACCATCTCTACGAGTGGTCAAGGTATGACTACACCTAGTCCTCGACTAGTGATTGCAGTGATCCTCTCACCACCCTCATGAGTGATCGAGGTACAACTACACACCTAGTACTCGACCATTGGTTGTAACGACTACACTTGGTACTCGACCAACGGTTGTAGTAATTTTGTCATCATCTCTACGAATCTTCTACGAGTGGTCGAGTACGACTACACACCCAGTTATCAACAAGCGTGGTGACGTTCTCACCACCTCTATAAATTCTCTACGAGTGGTCAAGGTATGACTACACCTGGTCCTTGACCAGCGGTTATAGCGATCATCTCACCACCTCTATAAATCTTCTACGAGTGGTGAAGATATGACTACACCTGGTCCTCGACCAATGGTTATAACGATTCTTCCACCATCTCTGTAAGTGGTCGAGTATGACTACCACACCTCATTCTCAACTAGCGTGGTAGCAATCTCGCCACCTCTCCGAGTTTTCTACGAGTGGTCGAGTACGACTACACACATGGTCCTCGACCAGAGTGATAGCAATCTCACCATCTCTCCGAGTTTTCTACGAGTGGTCGAGTACGACTATATACCTGATGCTCGACCAGCCTGGTAGCGATTATCTCACCACCTCTACGTGTTATCAAAGGTACGACAACACACCTGGTCCTTGACCAGTGTGGTATCGATCCTCCCATTACCTAGTGATCGAGATACGACTACACATCTGATCTTCGACTATCGTGGTAGCGATCTCACCATCACCATGCATTAATATCTGTAAGTATTTATACATATCAAATATGTAATATTTATCCGTTGATCTTTTTTCTCATAATGCTACTAGTCGAAATTGTTTTTTATTGTTTTATTATGTTAGACCTGATTAATCGTCGAGTCCTATAGACCTTGAGCAGGGTCACTCGTACTTTTGAGACGTATTAACTAGCAATGTAACTGGAATTGATTTTTTTAACTTCACGTCTAGAGATGTAAGTGAGTTGACTCGTGATCGGTGATCCCGTCCCTACCCTCGCCTCCTACGTGCGGCGTCTCGGCAAGGGCTCGAGGGGAACAAGCCTCGTGATCCGCGCGAGCGAGCCAATCCGCATCAGATAACCAAACAAATCGAAGGCTGAAAAGCAGGAGACCGAGTTGTTTTAGGGCACGGATTACATGATATTTTTCCGGTTCATATCTATATATATATATATATATATATATATATATATACCCAACGAACCCACAAAATAAGATAACCAAAACACAGATTGAAAGAGAAGGGCAAGGGCAATTGATAGGGACGGCGCGGCTGAACCAATCAGCAAAAAGGAATTCTCTCGGTGGCGGAGGGATATCGATGGCGGCGGCCTCGCGCGCGGTGATGAGATCGTCGGACTTCCAGACGGCGGCGGTGGGGATGGCCTTCGCGCTCTCGTGCGGCGTGTTGCTCGTCGTGGCGAGCTTCGTCCTCCCCTTGTCGAGGCTGTACCAGGTCGAGATCTGGCAGTGCGCCCTGCTCGCCTTCTTCGCCGCCGGCGCCCACGCCCGTAAGCGACCAATAATCTGGTATCCTCTGGCCGCTCTCATCCTCAAACCGAAGCCCAAGCCCAAGCCACCCGCTGCCTACTAATTAATTCACTACAGCTACAGTTTGTTACTAGTTCAGATCTTTCTATGAATATGTGTTTCTTTTCTATGAATAATTCAGATGTTTTTTTTTACTAAATTCAGTACAGCTACATGGTGTACGCCACAGTCACTCGAAGCACATAGTACATATATATACGAGATATACGACACGGTCATGCTAGTGTAGCGCATATGGATACCATGAACCCCACAGAAAAGGCATTCACAACATGCTGCGAAATTAACCATGTATCATAGTTCTAGTATGTGAAATAGATGGCATGATATGTAGTATTAGCAACTGGCTTAAAACCTCTTGTGGCTTCTTCAAAACCTCGCCTGGGATCAGGTTCAGGTACTGTATTGTGCTGTGCAGGCAATCATGATCTTGAACTTGATTTTGGGTTCCCCTTGTAAAAAGGGGACCTCCCGACCTTGAGTGCCTGAAAGTAAGAAGCTATCACAGTCATGCATAGTTGTAACAAGGATGATCTAGTGATTAGTAAAAGAAAACAACAACACAAGCAAACAACAGTGCAAAAGGAAACCCCATATTTACTGGTAGGGAAAAGATGTAGAGAAAAAACAAAAACGATTGCTACCATCATGAAGCAAGTCAAGTAAAACATGGCAAAAACTAACTGGCTTGCCCTTTTGAAGAGGGTAATCAGTCTAATTGAACATGAGCACAGTGCACAGAGCACACTACCAATGGCATTGAACATGACATGATCCTTAATGAAGTAGCATCATGATAATGATACCAAATGCTGATGAGTAACCCTTGACAAAATGTTTACGATTGAGAGCTTTTGTTCATGGACCAACATAATCATATTTAGCAAGTGTTGCAACTGGGTTCAAAACTAACCAAAGCCCCTCATATGGCTACAGAATCAACCACTATCACTTTTTACTACAATGGTGAACACTAAAGAGCACTACCTTTCTACAGTGTGAAAGGCCTCCCATCGTCATATCACTTAAATGTTATTTTAGTTGTCTTAAATTATAAGTAACAAAGTAGAAGCAATATATTACTCAGATAAAATCAATATTTACTGCTGTTCCAACGACATTAACCATCTACTTCTCAAAGATATGTAAAGTTCACCTTATGTTCAAAGATGGGAACAAGTATAATAGGATAGAGAAAGTTTGCATACCTATACCAACTCTCCTGTTGGATTGTCGTCAGGGCCGTAATAAAATTCAACAATGTATGAACCTATCACTTCAATGGCAAACACCGTTGAATGTATTGCAAGAAATCCTAGGTAGTGATTCTTCATACTGTTGTGGTTTACATCTTCCAGCACAGTGGATATGACTCTAGCAAAACTGTGTACGATCAAATGCCACATGTCGGAGTCAAAGTAATTGTCCAAGTAACTTTGGATATCCTCATGAATAGATCTGATCATCGTCCTTCTCCTCTTATCCCAGTGGAGGCGCCGGAGGCTGCGCAACTTGAACTGCTGAAAGACCAATATTATAAGCCACAACTTTCCTTGCACCAATCTGGCAAACCAATTGTCCTTCATTGTAGCTGTGATAATGCAATCTATTCCATACAGTATGATATGATAAATCCATAAAATATGGCAAGATCTTTTGCACTGCTAAACTTTAGACGCCTCCACAGCCACCTAAATTGTGAACGCAGTGCCCCTCGCGGGTTCACGAAAATAAATTGTGTGTACCAGTAAGGCGTTCGGTGAGCTCTAGAGTGATATATCGGAAGCAAGTGAAGAAGAGGAGCGAGCAAGAGGTGGGGGTAGTATCATGTCACTATTATCAACAAGTGAAGAGGAGCGAGCAAGAGCTGGGGGTTGTATCCTGTCACTATTATCATTTGGAGTGAAGGGAGTTCCATTGTCTGGATGAGGGCTTACTCCTTTCTGAATGGAACATTGCCCGGTTCTGTGCCTGAATCGGGTCAATGTATTGATAGAAATCATCTTTCTTTAGGATCAAAGTTGATCCTGGGTTCAGCCAATTGAGCGCAGAATCAATAGATGCACGGTTCGCTCCCTCATCCAATTTCATTGTATATTTGATGGCTCCAGAACTATGTGTTGACTGTTGTGAGATAAAAAGCCCAACATCATTGAAATAATACTACAATTTCCAAAATACCCACAAAACAGATAATTATCTAGAGATGAACTTTTACCTTGTTATCAAAAACACTGCCATCACCCATCACCAATATCCAGCTTTAACCCTAACTGGGCAGCAATCGTCACCTCACCCTGTAATAGGAGCAGCATCATTAGAGCCTTTTTTCCACAAGAGAAATGTGTTCACAAAGGGGAATTGAATTGTGAAGTGTATAAATTCTTGAAATGGGCAGGAAAAAAAATCTGCAATTAGGAAGCATACCAAATTTTCATGTGCTTCCCGAATCGGCCCAATCATCAACATTTAGGACACCATTCAGATTTCGTAGATACATGCCGAGCAAGAAATATGTTCTTTTCAGCATGAAGTGTCCAGAAAAGAAAAATTGCAGTAAAATCAAGACATATTAAGGCAGATAATTTCTAGTATGCTATAACCAATGATACATCTTACCAAGCACAGTTAAGAGATGAGGTGAACATACATTTGTTAAAACAAAAGAGTTACAAGCAAAATAACAAGAAAAAGCATCAACAGGCTATAGTATGGTATGTGATCTTCCACGTCAGTGCATCATCATAAACACCCTACGGAGGAAGAACATCTCCTTGATTTGCTTTGGGACTACTGCCGTACACCCGTTCCACCGAGGAAGAGTCTAACAACAGTCAGCAGAAGCTGACCAGACAAATCAATTCAGAGGTAAAATGCACCAATTCAAAGATCTATATGCTTACTTGGGAGCAACGCACTCCATGGTCGTTCCAAGTCCTCCACTAAGCTTGAGCACAACGAGTTTATCAAGCAGATTTCTGACATCAGAGATATCTGCAGCGCCAACACGATCCGGTTCCAATCGCAGAAACAGCATGTGAATCTCACAGCACTTACAAGCGAAACCAGCACAAAAAAACATTGGATCATCAAGCTGAAATCGAAGGAGGCATCCAGAGCGACGTGCATACCTCGGGGAGCCTGCACCAGTGTGTCGTACGGCAACACCATCTGAGGTGTGGGTCGCTGGATCTTGTTCCAATCGATCATCTCTTTCTCCTCCCTAAAAATGCACCCAAAAAAAACTCAACAAATCGAAACGAGAAACTAAAAAGGGAGAGAAATCATGCCGAATCGAATCTACTAGTTATCTCCATCTACCTGATCATGTAGCGAGAGGCGAGTTGTATGAAGGACGCCTTGTCGTCGTCACTGCACAGGAAAACACCGAGAAAAACATGTAAGTCGCAAGAGGAAAGGGAAACGAATCGAGGGAGGAGACGGGAAAAGGAAGCGATCGAACTCGCCTCATCTCTTCGAGCTTGGACACGGCGGCTCGAAGCTTCTCGATGGACTCCACGGCGTGCGCCATTTCGCCGCGGGGAAGCGACCCGTCCGACGAGGAGGAGGAGCCGTCCGCGCTGGGCGCGGTCGCAGGCGTAGCACGAGCGCTTGTAGAACGAGGTAGCAGCGGAGGAGGAGGTGGAGGAGCGCGGCCGCCGTCGTCGCTGGTGGCGTGGGGAGATTCGTGCGTCTCCGACGACGTAGCACGAGTGCTTGGTGCCGATGACGGTGTCATGAGCGTCCCGTGTGTAGGAGGAGGCAGCGGCGGCGAAGGGGGCGTCGGAGGAGGGTTACGGTCGCCGTCGTCGTCGCCGGCGGTGGCGGAAGATTCCCGCTCCTCCGACGACATGGCCTCACCCCTCCCAAAACCCAGCGGACGCTGCAGTGGCGAGAGCGAACAAGGTAGCGGCGGCGGCGGAGGATTTCCGCGGCTCCGTGGACATGGCTTTGAACCCTCCCAAAACCCCGCGGACGCTGCAGTGGCGTGGCGTTGCTTTGTTGATTTGTCTTCCGCTCGTTTCCGGCGTGATCGTGGTCTACGCGTTCGCACACAGGGAGGGAGAGAGTGAGTGGGGCGCGCGGAGCTACTGGTCTTGTGGACCGAGACCATGGAACACGGAGTGTGGTGTCAGGCTGTCAGCTGTCGCTTCTTTTCCTTTTCCTTTTTCTCGGAGGCTCGCAGCGGTGGAAATGGGATGGACTATGGTAAAAAAGAAAAAATATACTCTTGTTTTGTATTTAGGGATTTGCTATACACTACCGGCTGTTTTTTTTCTCTTTTATCAGCTGAATTTGTGGCCATTCGATGTGTTCCAAGAGTCGCGCCAAGAAGAGTCTAAGATTGAGACAAGGAGGAGTGGCATCAGTGACGGATCAGGATCAAAATTCATGACGAACTTTTTGACTAAGTGAAGTGTAACATAAAAATAACATGTTTTAATTAAACAATATATTAAACGATCAAAGCAATATTACAATTCATAATTGACATTTCAAAATATACTAAAAGACAATGTCAAACATCAATGATAGAACGTACCAATTGGGCATTAAGATCGTCGTGGAGAATGAGGTAAATTCATTATCCACCGTTTAATAGCTTGAAACCGATTCATGATCCTTTCATCATCAACTTCCTTGAATATTTCACGCTCAGTATAGCATATCATCAAATCATTGAGTCAATCATCAGCTATTTTATTTTACAGATCAGTCTTGATAATTTTCATAGCCGAAAAATGCTCTTTCCACAGTTGTCGTTGCCACTGAAAAAAGCAATGCTAGCTCAATAAGACGATAAACCAATGGAAAGACCATATGTTTTTCAGTTTCTACCATCTTCACCGCTAAACTTTCAAGATCAAGACAACTTCTAAAATCATCCACTCTTTTAGCACGATAAATGAATGTTTCAAGTTGATCCTTTTATACATGTGTTGTGTGTGTCGATCTGACTTCCTGGTAGCCACACAGGCCTCATGGGCTATGTTACTTCTCTGCGTGACAGCGTGGGTCGTTTTTGATTGGGCCGGCTTTATTCGCGCCACACACAGCAAGACTCGCTCACGTCGCGCGCCACCAAGAAGCAGCCACCACGCCGCACGCGCTGCCACACACCGGCCTCGGCGCCTACATGCGGGGGGGGGGGAAAGGGGGCGGCGGAGCTATGGCGGCTGCCATGGCTCGCCATAATGGTGCGTCCGCCACTGAGTGGCAGGGTCTTAAAGCATCACCAACAACAGTTCATCCAAATCTTATTATTTAAATTGGATAAATAGAGGGATTACCTATTTTTAAATTAGATAAATATAGGGATTACCTATTTAAATAGGTTACTCATATATCTCCTATCTGTAGCAGATCACTCAAATATCTCATCCAAACATAAATTTCAAAATTTATGTGAGATTATCCTCCATTTGGATGATAAGAGAGTCCCCTCCATTTGGGTGTTGGGAGAGTCCTCTCCATTTGAATGACCAGAAGTCCAGTTTAGAGCATCCACAGCAGATGGACCAAATCATGTACCATATATTGGATTGACAGAGGATCATCTATCTAAATAGGGTACCGATACATGTGTCGTGTACAGCAGATCATTTATATTGTACCCCAAATCAAAATTCAAAAAAATAGGCCACCATGGCCAGGCCCATTGCTTCCTGCGGCCCGCAAACAAGGCTCGCATTCGGCCTTCGGACGGCCGCCCCATCGCGCCGTAGGGCATCACGGTCGCACCTGCATGAATCACCGACGAGGCGACGACGCATCGTCTCCCCTGCTGATCAACTCTCCTACCTCAGCGTGTGGATGCAGCGACTGTCCCTGCGGTCGAAATCCGTCCCCGGAGTCCGCCCGCTCACCTCCCCGCCAGTTTGTCAAGTTCACCTTCCCGCCCGGATCCGGCCAGTGCTCCCCGTGTATGCCGTTGAAACTGAGATGCATCTTCTTCTTTACGACAGATTCTGAAGAAGCTCAAGATCCTGATTTTGTTTTCGTACAATGAGTCGGTGTAGCCTTTTGATGCGTTATTATCTAGAGGACCCATTGAACGACGATGATGTCGAGTTTGTCACCGCAATTTTACATGCCATAGACGAGGAAATTGTTGGTGAAAATGATGGGCACCACGTGCGTTCTATTCATCCCCGTCGAGTTATCGAACGTAATAGAGAAGTCGGTCATTGTAGGTTGTTTGCGGATTACTTTGCCGATGACCCTACATATGGCCCGGACATGTTCAGACGCAGGTAATAATTTTTGTTACTGTCTGTAATCATTAATAATTATTTTATTTAGCCTCACTCATTTTCTCTCATGTCCGTAGGTTTCGGATGAGGCGTCCACTGTTCTCTGCGCATCATGCACGCAGTAGAAGCACACAAAAAAGATTGTTTTGAGCAGACAAGAAACGTGGCTGGTAAAATTGGCCTCAGCTGCTTGCAGAAAGTTACAGCGGCAATGCGGATATTGACGTATGGGGTGGCTGCCGATGCGACAGATGAGTACATTCGTATTGGCGAGACCACGGCTTATGAATCAATGAGACACTTTGTCAATGTTGTTGTCGAAGTCTTTGGGGAGTAATATCTTCGGTCGCCTAACGAAAGCGACACAGCTAGGTTGCTAGAAATTGGGAATAGTCGAGGGTTCCCGGGAATGCTCGGATCCATAGATTGTATATGCATTGGGTCTGAAAGAATTGTCCAACAGGATGGCATGGACAGTTCCGTGGCCATAAGCAGAATGCAACAATAATTTTAGAAGACGTTGCAGCACAAGACCTATGGATTTGGCATGCTTTTTTTGGGATGCCAGAATCACATAACGACATAAATGTCCTGCATCGTTCACCTTTATTTGCTAAGCTGGTAGAAGGCCAAGCTCCAAAAGTCAATTATTCAATCAATGGCCACAATTATACGATGGGTTATTATCTAGCAGATGGAATCTATCCGAATTGGGCAACATTTGTAAAAACCATTCCACTGCCACAAGGGAACAAGAGGAAGTATTTTGCCAAAGCTCAAGAGATCGCACGGAAGGATGTGGAACGTGCTTTTAGTGTCTTGCAGGCCCGGTTTGCTATTGTATGTGGTCCTGCTCGTTTTTGGGATCAATTTACACTTGGTCAGATTATGAAAGCATGTGTGATTATGCATAATATGATTGTAGAGGACGAGAGGGACACCGTCGCCGAAGATGTCGACTTTGATAGTCACAATGAACCAGTTGTCGCATCACATGAGCATTCTCCATCGATTGATGAGTTCATAGAGGCATACAGGAAAATAAAGGACAAGGAAGTCCACACTCCTTCAAGAAGATTTGGTTGAAAATTTGTGGAATTTCCATGGTGACCAATACTAGACTGCCATTTAATTGAAGATTTAATTTTTTTGTTTTAGTCATCTTGGCATCTCTGTAATAAGAACTTTTAGTTGAAGATTTATGGTTTTTTTCCATGGTGACCAATTTTGTATCTTCAGTTCGGATCACACAGGCATAATCATTACCATGTAAACATGTAAACCGCTGACAAAACAGGACTGCATATACACATGAATCTTTAGAGGTTGACACACACACACAGACAGTTGCAAGTAAACTAGTACCATTTTTTAGTTGACACACAAGAATGTAAAAATAGAACATGAAGAAAACAGGAATCTGATTTCAAGCACCCTGTGATGGTTCAGATCGACCAAATACATAGTAATATTAAAATCTTAAATAAAGGAACGCTTAGCTCGAGCAAACTAGCAAATTAAATTGAATATTTATAGACACCAGCACAACTAGCAATTAAATTGAAGTTGCCATCTCTACATGACATTGCGATGACTCATGATCTCCTCCTACAGCCGTGCATAGTAATCTTGGACCCGTACTGGCAGTGTACTAAGATCTAAAGTCATGATGCACTCTTCCTCTAACATGAGTAATCTTTGAGCATCTTTGCACTTGGCCTCAGCTTCTTTGTCCCTCGCTGCAGCTTCCTTCTCTCTCACTGTAGCTTCTTTGTACCTCGCTGTAGCTTCGATCTCCCTCGCTGCGATTTCCCGTTGTCTCATTTCCATGTCTTTTTCGATTCTGTCCTTTTCCAACTGACAAAGCTAGGCAAATCGCTCATCATCAACCTCTTTCTTCTTCTCCCAAATTCTGTCTACAGCGGCAACATAGCATTTGTTACGAGCTTCTTGTAACTCTCTCTTTGTCATTTTCGTTCCTGGTGGTCGTACCTCTCTATTGTACTCAAGACTAGTATTGGTCTCACCTTGGCCACCGCCGGGATATTGGACTACTGCACACATCGGATTGGATATTGGATTAGTAGAATCTGCTTGAGCATGACGCCTTTTGTTAGATCCTTTAGGGGCTGTCAACTCTCGTTCTCTTTGAATCCATTTCTCTTGGTACCTAAGCTCTCTCCAACAATGCATGAAAGCGAAACCATTTTTTTAGGATCTTCTTCTTTGAAAACACTCTGTGCGTCAACAATCTATGTACAAGGACAATAGCACAAATAATAAGACAACAGCACTATCACCTATTAATTTACAAAATGCAGTTATAGGGGGTACCTTGTCCTCAATTGTTTTGCCGCTTTGCTTTCTAGCCTCAATTCGGCTTAAGCATCCAACAAATCTATTCACCGCTTCTTGTATAACTCTCCATCTTTTGTAAAGCAAGATCTGATTGCGATCTGACTGGAATGTCTTGTGATCATTGAAGTACTTATGAATCCTACCCCAGTAGGTACTCCTATTCTGATTGGTACCCTATATAGGATCTTGACTAACATTAATCCACGCTGACACCAACAAGAGATCTTCTTGCTCACTGAAATTTTTCGTCCGTTTCTATTTCTGCATAGCCGAAGCAGGGTCACCAATGTTTATGTCATGTGGCAGAGCATCCTGAGAGGCCTCCGTAGTAATACCAAGCTGATTCAGTAAAATTTGTTCATTGTTTTCATCATCCAGAAGGCCAGTGAAGTTCATATTGGGATACATGGATGCTGAAAAAAACAGTGGCATAAAAACCAAAATTCAGTTGCATACATTCTAATGACAGTAGTATACAAAATTAACAATGTTCATACCATACAAGATCAGTAAAATGGTATCTAAAAAGTTGCCTACTGAATATTACTGAATACACTAGTCATCTACATAACAAATCTGCCTCACAGTGCATATGACAAATCTAAATCAATTTGGCAGATCTTCAAGCAATCACACTAATTGACATACAAATGTAGTACAAGTATAGATACCTTCAAAATGGTCATTCCCATCATTCTCAAAGGTCTCCTGCTCGCCTTCCACATCCAAATGTTCCTATTGGAGTGCCGGACAGGTGAACGAATGATCAGTCGCCCTTGGTACACCGAAGACGTTCAGCACAGCGGGTGGACGAAATGTCGAGTGGCCAGCTACGGCAGGTCAACCGGTGACAGCTTCGGGCCGTGCGTGAACCCCCATGGCAGGACGCGATGGAATGGTGCTTTCAGGGCGTACCATCGGCATCCGCTTCTCCATACTGATGGGGGCAGCACGGCAACGCCGGGGAAGAGAACTTGGCGTCGAGACCCGCGCGTGGAAGAGGTGGGCGGCGCGTGAGGGTCTGATGGGCTTGCGCGGCACGGCGGAGAGGTGGGCGGCGGAGAGTTGGGCGGCGCAGGAGGGGAAGATGGGTGGCGGAGAGTTGGGCGCAGCAGGGTGTCGCCGCGCGTCGCCACCGACAGGAGGAAGAAAAAATACACGCCAAGAATTCCTCACGCGCGGGAGACAGGAAAAGGGCGTGGCAATTTTCTCGGCTCAGGGGATAGGGGACCGAATCGGTACCTGGGTCTGGGTGACCAGGATCTGTGATTTGGGATGGGACTATTTTACATGATGGGAAGGGTGATCTACTGTAGACAGTCTTTTCACAAAAACATCTAAATTTGGGTTTAGGGGATGAATAGGGATATCTACTGTGGATGCTCTTAGATGATCATCTATTTTAGATTATGGTGTTTTTTATAAAAACACTCAAATTTGGTATAGAGTATCATTTGGATGAGCTGTTGGTGATGCTCTACCTCCAGTCCTCCACGCACGATGAGAAGGGAGAAGCAGGTGCCAAGGAGAGGCCATGGGACAGGGTTTCCCTTACCGTCGGGGAGGGGGTTACCGTACCCCAGCGGTAAGCACGGTTATCATGCGGTAACCATGAAAAACCGTACAAAATTTATCAAAAACTAAAATTATTTTTTAAAATTATTTGAATTTAATGGGGTTACTATGATTTTACTCTTATCGTACCCTCACGGTAAGCACGATTACCATGATAACCGCACAGTTACAGGCGGTTTTGACCCTGCGATGGGGTCAGCGTCTTCCCGAAGAAACGATTTGCCATCTCTGTCGGCGGACGGGCACTCTCGTCGAGGATCTCCTTTTCTTTCTTGATTATCTTTTTCCCTTTTTCTGTAGCGTCGCTGTGTCGAGGGCGCCGAGGTCCATGGCGAGGGTAGGAGTCAATGACGGGAGAGTTGTGTCGTCATCGAGGAAGATGCCATGCCGCTGTGGTTGGAAGACATGAACTATCATTGTCAAAACTTCGCTCTTTTTCTGACAAGTCAGTGACTCCTTTTTGTTTCTTTAAGTTTTAAGGATTAGCCTCTGCGTTGTAACGAAAAATAATTTGAGTTTCTATCTTATTAAATAAATTAAGAAAAAACTTATTTAGTCCAAGTAATACTATGATTTGGAAAGAACCAATAGCGGAATGGAAAATGACTCATTAAAAATGATGTAATAGTATAAATTGTGAGGCCCACGTGACAGCGATATAGGTGATGTGGAAATGGATGCCACCATTAGATCATGTGCACATGATTCTGGTGTGGATCCGAAAGAATCTGAAGGATTTTCTGGTGTATGATATGAAGGAAATTAACATATGTGTAATAGATAATTAAAGCTAGTGTTGTGTATCTATTTGTATTTGATCTGGTGTGTGATCTAAAGGATTTTCTGTTCGTTTTCTTTGCAGCAAGAACTCAAGGATCATTTCTACTCACCGAGCTAGGCATTGCCAACATGTAGCCAAGAAATTATTTCTACAAAATGTTAACTGCTAGCAGTGGCGGATCCAGGATCAAAATCCACATGTGGCGAACTTTTGGACTTACGGTGGAGTGTAACATAGAAATGACATGCTTTAATTAAGCAATATATTAAACGACCAAAGCTATATTACAATTCATAATTGATATTTTAAAATATACTAAAAGGCAATGTCAAACATCAATGATAGAACGTACCAATTGGGCATTAAGATCGTCGTGAAGGATGAGGTAAATTCATTCTTCGTCGTTTAATGGCTTGAAACCAATTCATAATCCTTTCATCATCAACTCCCTTGAATATTTCACGCCGCATAGCATATCATCGAATCATTGAGCCAATCATCAACTATTTTATTTCGCAGATCAGTCGTGATAATTTTCATAGCCGAAAAGGCTCTTTCCACAGTTGTCGTTGCCACTGGAAGAAGCAATACTAGCTCAATAAGACGATAAACCAATGGAAAGACCATATGTTTCATTATATACTTTTTATACCATGATTCATTAAAGGATCTATAATCTTTACTGTCACTGCTATAAGGCTTGCAAGGAAAAGGATGACCAACCGGTTGTGTTGGGCCTTTCAATAAATAGGCTCTCTTTACCTCATCTCTTATGTTTGGATGAAAATTCTCAATTGGAATACGAAGACCGGGATCTGCAATAACATGTTGATCAGGGTTGAACACTGTAATACCTATTTCTTCACCTGTCTATGATTGTTCTTGAGTCGATGATTCTAGTTCTCAAGTATCATCTTCATCTCGTGCAACCGTAACAACGACATCATTATTATTTGTTTGTTGAACCGGTTGAACGGATGCAACACCAGTGGCAATATCACTTGAATGAGAAACTATGCTAAAGTATCTCTTTAAGTTAACAACTACCAATCCAAAAAAATCAAGAATTAATAAAAATATGATGAAATTTATTATTGAAGTTGAACATACAAGAACACAACCTTCATTACCCTTTCTTTTCTTCCCCTTTTGTTGGTTGCCACTGCCATTGCTCTGCGGAGGAGGGTCATCTGGTTCCCGTTGCGCCCTAGAGCTCTCCGACGTGCTGCCTTGTTCCATAGCCCCGTCACGATGGAGGATGAGCTGGCCAGCCGGGTGAGCAGAGCAGTTGTGTCACTTGTGTGCGTTGCCTTGCCGCCGCCGACAGCATCAGCACTTGCGGCGAAGAGGAGATGGGGCAGCGATTAGCGAATACGATTGTCCGCGTCTCTAGTGGCTGGCCTGGCGTGGCGGCGTCACGGCGTGACGGAATTGAATTTTTGGAAACCGTCGGCGGCGGTGTGTGTGTCGATCTGACTTCCTGGTAACCGCATAGGCCTCATGGGCTACGTTACTTCTCTGCATGGTGTTAACGATCAGATTTGGTAAATCAAGCATCATATTTGGAGTTGAGGCGAAAGCCGATTTGGAGGAAATCGTAATTCCCGAAAACAGAGCGCACGCCAGTTGCAAGCTGAATCGGCTATGTTGTTCATCGGCTGATGCCGAATCGGACAAGATAAGCCGATATAGCCGATTCCAGTAAGATGACGTTGGGATCATTGTCAGATCAGGTTGATGTGTTTCATGAGGATTGCCATGTATGGATAGAGTCCGAAAAAGATAATTGTATCTATTAATTAGGTTATTTTAAGTAATTTTCTTATAAATTGTACCGGTAAGAGTCCGCCTAAGGGACTTGTTCGTATTTTGAGTTGTAATAGAGATAAGAGTCATGTCCGACAAGGACATATTATGTATTTGGGTATAAATATGGCCTGAGACTGTAATCAAACAACAATCAGTTCAATAACACCTTCGGCGCATCGCCACCTATTCTACTTTCGTTTATTTCGACGAGTTCTTGCTTTCAAGTTGGGCTGCATCGGGTTCGATCTCCGACAAGAGGTAAAATTTGTTATGGCGGCTTGCGTTCTCGGGATTAGTGCTTACATCTTTATGACACTTTAATCCTGTTTGAAAGTGCATCTAGCCCCCTAAGTAGGTTTTGGTGGTTAATAACAATTTGGTTAAGCGACTAATGCGTTTAATTGAGATATGTGCAGGAGAATTAGTCCCTAGATGCTTAGTTGTGCAAATTTTGAAAAAGGAGAACCCTCAAACATCAATTGCAAAAAGGAGAAAAGATTCGACGATGGTTTATATAGTATTTTTCTTGAATCTTGAGTTTTAGAAAAAACCGTACTATTAAGAGGGGTGAAACTCATGCCATGAGATGATCTAAGTGCTCTTAGTCAGAATATTCTTGAGTGAGAATTTTTGGAGTTATTTTTGAAAATTACCCCTTCCCACGGCAGAGAAAGCCGATCGGAAGTTCCGGGGTTCCAAGCCGGAACTTCCGGACACTTTCACCTCGCAGCCAAACCCTGAGAACCAAGTGTCGGCCGGAACTTTCGGTAATCCCAGATCGGAACATCCGGACAGTATTCCAGCTGAGTTTGTGAGTAATGGCTAGGTGATGCAAGCGTGTACCTATATATATCCCACTTTGTCCCCAGCTCACTTTTGGCCATCCAACTTTCATATTTCAGTTCCCTAGCCTCTCCCATGGTGTTCTAGCTCATTCCTACTCAATTCTAGAGCCACAAAACCAAATTTTGTGAGAAGATTGAGTGTTTGGAGTGATTGTGAGAGTGAGAGAGCTAGGTGACTTGAGCACTTGGTGATTCTTGCAGGGCTTTGGAGTGGTGCCTATTACTCTTGGAGAGCAAACTCCTAGACGGTTAGGTGTCTCCCGCGAGCTTCCAGAGAATTGTGGATTGGCCCAGGAAAGTTTGTGAAGGATCACCTTGTTTACAACCAAAATTGGCACTTAGGAATCAAAATAGGTAAAATTATCAATATTTGAAAGTTTGCCGGTTTCTTTCGGAGAGGCCGGTCTAACCGTTGTGTATAGGCCGGTCAGACCGGGCAGTGTAGCCGGTCAGACCGGAGGCATGTGGTCGGTCTGACCGGCAGAGTCTGAAACCTAGACGACTTCGTCAGTACTCGGGTTTCCTTCCTCCATACGGTATGCCTCGGGTTTCCAAATGTGTCTATCCTGAGTTGGACGTGGAGAAGGGCTTGTGGAGGGCAAGACCAACCCCTATTTAAGGGCCAAGGCCGGTTCAATTGTAAAAAACAATCATACACAATACACAAATATACTTGAATCATTTTTTCCTATATTCTTCTATCTTTTAGCCATGTTTTCTATTTTACCCTAGTTTAGTCCATCTTTGTCAATTTGTGCTGTAAATTGTCCGCCGTCGCTGCGAGAGTGCGACATCTCTTTGTAGGTTTGTCCCGAAAACCTTCCATTTGCCCACGAGATGGGTATTTATCAATCTATCTATCTAAATCGGTTCTGCTAGTCGGTTTGATCTACAAAACCCACTTTGCTCTAGTTTTTGCTAGATTGAAGTGGTTGGCGACTCCATACCAAGAACCACCACAAATCTTTAGGTGAATCGATCGTGTTCGTGCCTTTTGCCAAAAAAGGTGCCAACACACCTCTCATCCGCAAGGAAACGAGGTATGAATAGTGATAAACCAAGCTGATCTTTTGGAGGTTATGTAGGTAGAGCAATTCACGTTTGTGGTTCGCACTAGAGGATCGAATTTGGATCTTTGTGGTCACTTGGATCTCTAGGCAAGAACCTAGAAACGTTGGAATTGAAGGTCGTAGACTTCTTCCTAGGGATTTGCTTGGTGAAGCAAGGGGTTAATTGAGACCCAACTCTACGAAGTTCCTTAACGGAGAGTAGGATTCTTTGAATCTGAACTTGAGGTAAAAATCCTGGTGTCACGAGTGCTATCCCTTTACCTCCTGTTGTTTGTCTATATTGCCTGTGTGTATCTTTCTGTTGTTTGCACTTAAATTGTGTAGAAAGTATTTAAAATTGAGTTCAGATCCTTTTGAGTCATAAAACACTAGATGTTCCATACAGTAACACTGGAAGTTCCGGACAGCTTTTGCTGACCGAAAGTTCCGGGGTTCAAGTACCGGAAGTTCCGGTGCCTGTGTGTTTTAACCGCTGCATTTCCAAGAAAATTTCAGGATCGCCTATTCACCCCCCCTCTAGGCGACATCTACGGGCCTTCAATTGGTATCAGAGCCTACGCTCTTAATAGGCTTCATCGCTTAGAGTTGATCCAAGATGTCAGGAATGAATAATCAACATGAAGACGATGCAAGTGAAGAAAAATCTCCAATCAAGGAGACAGGGGGAGCTTCTATACCTTTTGATTATAGCAAGCTTAATAATCCTTCTAACAACTTCATCTCCGTGCCTTCCGGGCATGCACCTCACTTTGATGGTACACATTATGCCGCTTGGAAGCACAAGATGATGTAATCTCTTTGCATCCTAGCATTGGAGGATTGTTTGCATAGGTATCGATGTGCCTATGGAGGATATGAACCTCACTCCGGAGCAAGAACTAAGCATCCACTGCAATGCTCAAGCCGCCAATGCTATTCTCTCCGCCTTGAGCCCGGAGGAATTCAACAAGGTTGATGCGCTTGAGGAGGCCAAGGAGATTTGCGACACATTGCAAGTGGCTCATGAGGGCACCCACGGAGTGAGAGAGTCCAAGATTGAGCTCTTGGAAGGAAAGCTCGAAAGATTCGTGATGGAAGACAATGAGACTCCTCAAGAGATGTACGACCGGATGATGCTTTTGGTCAACAAGATTTGAGGCCTTGGAAGTGAAGACTTGACGGATCACGTGGTGGTCAAGAGACTTCTTCGAGCCTTTGGACCAAGGAATCCTACCTTGGTCACTCTCATCCGTGAGAGAAAGGACTTCAAGAGGCTTACACCAAGTGACATTCTTGGAGAATCGTTGCTCACGAGATGTTAGAAGAAGAAGCCAAGGAGGTCAAGCAAATGGCCAAGAATGTGGCAATGATCAAGAACAAGGAAGTCGCTTTGAAGGCCTCAAGTGATCAAGTCCCATGTGAAGATGAGAGTGATGATGAAGACATAGCCCCATGGTGAGGAAGTTCAAGCAATACCTTCGCCGTGGAGGCTTTGGCAAGAGCAAACGAAGTAAAGACAAAGGAAAAGCTCGTCAATCCAAGAGTGCTTGCTTCCAATGTGGTGAATAAGGTCACTTCATCACCGAGTGAAGCCAAGCCAAAGATGGTCAAGATGAAGGTTGGGAGAGCTCATATTGGAGAGGTGTTGTATTCCGGTGATGAGGTGGATCCGGAGGAGAAGGATGAAGGTGATGGAGGAGTTGCCACCATCACCATCAAGTCTTCATCACCCATCGAGGAGCACCTCTTCTCCAACTTGAGTGACGACGACAAGGGCTATACCAACCTTTCTTGCTTCATGGCCCATGGGCGCAAGGTAATACCCTCATCCAAGCTTTCTATTAATGATGATCTTGAGAGTGATGAGGCAAGTGAGGATGATTCGAATGATGTGATTAAAAGCTTTAGCAAACCGGCTATGCAACATGTGGCTAAGCTAATGAAGACATTGGACTACAAGCAGAAATCTCTCGAAAGGCAAGAGGATTTGCTCATTCTTAAAAAGAAGAGAAACATTGTCCTAGAGTAGGATTTGGCTAAGGGGCGAGAGAGGATTGAGAAATTGACTAAAGATCTCTTTTTGGTCAATGGATCAATGGCTAGCCTAAAGGATATCAATGACACACTTCAAGAAAAGCTTGTGACATTGGACCAAAGTCACAAAGCGCTTGAAGTGCAATTTGATACCCTTTAGAATAGCACCTCTTCCTCTAATGAAGCCGCTAAGTCGTCCAATGCCTCCTCTAGCAATGGTTGTGCTAGGTGCTATAGCTTTGATTTGGATTCCTATGCAACTAACCTTGAAGCTATAGCAGAACTCAAGAAGGAAAATGAGAGGTTGGGCACTTTGGTGAAATACGGGTGTTTGAAGAATTTTTACTCAAAATACGTCCTCTACAAGACCATATCGACCCATGTCAACAAAGATGGGCATGGTCTTGGATTCTCCGAAGAAAGCAAGCCCTCAAGAAGGGCAATTGTGAACGGGAAGCCGTGCTTGAAGTTTGTCAAAGAAGGAGAAGCCCCACAAGCAAGCAAGGCAAGTTGTCTCCTGGCTGGTCAGTGTTCCGGAAGTTTCGGACCAGTTGACCTGATGTTCCGGGCAAGGAGATCTCTCGGACAGAGAGAAATTCCCGGAAGTTCTGGTCGGACCAACCGAAAGTTCCGGACCTCTACCAGACCCAGGGAGCTGGCAGGAAGTTCCGGGCATAGGGCCAGGAAGTTCTGGCCAGAATGTATATACTATGATTCATTTGTGATCAGCAAAAACCATAATGGTAAGGTGGTTGCTCACTTCAATGGAGGTCACAATGATGAGTATTATGCTTGTGTGTGGGTGCCCAAGGCGCTAGTGGCTAACATTCGACGACCCAAACTTCGACAAGTTTGGGTACCTAAAACCCTAGCATGACTTTTTTTTGTAGGCATACTCCAACGGTGGATCAAGTTGGGTGGTGGACAGCTGATGCACCAACCATATCACGGGGGAGAGGAGTATGTTTACAAGTCTTGATGAGGAGGGAGGAAATCATGAGAACATCATATTTGAAGATGACAGTAAAGGAAAGGTAATTGGGTTAGGTACAATTGCTATCTCAAATGATCAATTCATCTCCAATGTCCTCCTTGTCAAGTCTTTGAGCTATAACCTTCTTTCTGTTTCACAATTATGCAAAATGGGTTACAATTGCTTGTTCACCGATGAGGATGTGATAGTTTTTAATAGAGATGACTCATCCGTGGCCTTTAAGGGAAAGTTGAAGGGTAATCTCTATCTTGTTGACTTTGACATAGATAGAGTAAACCCCGAAGCTTGCTTAATGGCTAAATCCTGCATGGGTTGGCTATGGCATCGAAGGGTAACCCATGTAGGAATGAGAAATTTGTCAACTCTTTTAAAAGGGGAACACATTCTCGGTCTTACTAATATGACCTTTGAGAAATATCGTGTTTGTAGCGCTTGCCAAGCCGGGAAGCAAGTTGGAAATCCACATCCTATCAAGAACATCATGACTACCTCAAGACCACTCGAGCTTCTTCACATGGACCTATTCGGCCACGTGGCTTATCTAAGTATAGGAGGTAACAAGTATGGTTTTGTGATTGTTGATGATTATTCCCGTTTCACTTGGATATTCTTTCTCCATGACAAAAGTGAAGCTCAAGAAGTATTCAAACACTTCGCTCGACAAGCCCAAAATCAATATGATCTCTCCATCAAGCGAGTGCGAAGCGATAATGGAGGAGAGTTCAAGAATACACAAGTGGAAGAATTTCTTGATGAAGAAGGCATCAAACACGAGTTCTCCGCGCCATATGATCCACCTCAAAATGGCATCATCGAAAGGAAGAACTGCACACTCATTGAAGCGGCAAGGACAATGCTTGATGACTACAAGATCTCCGATGTCTTTTGGGCGGAGGTCATGAGCACCACATGCCATCATCAACCGTCTCTACCTCCACAAGCTTTTAAAGAAGACATCCCATGAACTATTGAGTGGTAAAAAGCCTAACGTCTCTTATTTTTGTGTCTTTGGGAGCAAGTGCTTTATTTTGAGTAAGAGACCTCGTTCATCTAAGTTTGCACCTAAGGTGGATGAGGGTTTCTTACTCGGTTATGAATCAAATGTGTATGCCTATCGAGTTTTCAACAAGACCTCTGGTATTGTTGAGATCACTAGGGATGTGACATTTGATGAATCTAACGGCTCCCAAGGAAAGCAAATTGTGGTGCATGTTGTAGATGATGTGGATCCACACAAAGCAATTGCTACGAAGGCTATTGGCGACATACGACCAGTTGAGACGCAGGATGATCAAGTGAATGGTGGTCAACCTCCGTTGTCGACAGCCAATAGCTCTTCACCAAGTCAAGATGATAATGACCCGGAAGTTCCGGTGCCCTCAACCCAGAACATCCGGCCTGATGCTCCGAGCCCTATGGGTCGGAACATCCAGACATCAGGTCGACCAGAAGTTCCAGGTCCAACAGATCGGAACTTCCGGGATAATGAACATGAAGGCGTGCCTCCAGCACAAGTGGATGGGCTCGACGCTGAGGGCACTCAAGAGCTACATGATCAGGCTGTAGTCCCCTAAGTGCACCATCCAAGGATACATCACACGGTTCAACGAGATCACCCCGTCGACAACATTCTTGGAGACATTCAAAAGGGGGTAACCACTCGATCTCGCGTTGCAAGTTTTTGTGAGAATTACTCGTTTGTCTCTTCTTTAGAACCAGTTAATTTGGAGGATGCACTTGGTGATCCGGATTAGGTAATGGCCATGCAAGAGGAGTTGAACAACTTTATTCGCAATCAAGTATGGTCATTGGTGGAGAGACCTAATCAAAATGTGATCGGCACCAAGTGGATCTTCCGCAACAAACAAGATGAGAATGGAGTAGTCACTCACAACAAAGCTCGGTTAGTGGTACAAGGGTTTACCCAAGTCGAGGGCCTCGACTTTGGTGAAACCACTACTACAAAAAGGCTCATTGGTGTCGCCCCAAAAGGTGTCGGTCAAACCAAATCCGGCACCTATAATGTATATAGGTGGCGGCAAAAGAATAGGTGGCGGTTCGTGTTAAGAACCGCCACCTATAGTCTCAAATAGGTGCCGGGTGAATAGTAAAACCGGCACCTATAATATAGGTGGCGGTTTTACTGTTCACCCGACACCTATTTGAGACTATAGGTGGCGGTTTTACTGTTCACCCGGCACCTGTTCTTCACGAATAGGTGGCGGTTCTTATTACGAACCGCCACCAATAGTATAGGTGGCGGTTTTACTGTTCACCCGACACCTATTTGAGACTATAGGTGGCGGTTTTACTGTTCACCCGGCACCTATTCTCAAAAAACACTATTCCCTCGATTAGTACCATACCGCTCGCCGAACCAGAGCAACACCAGCTTAAATAGGTTCGTGCCTCGCTTTCTCATCGTGTAGAACCGCTCGCCGAACCGCTCGCTCGTGCCTGTAGCTCTATCTCGCGGGCCCACGCTCACGTGGAAAAATATGGTGGGTCCGGCTAAAGGAGTGGGCCCATAAAAAAAGATTGGGAGCACCTCATTGTATAGGTGTCCGATAAATAGGTGTCGGTTCTACACGAACCGACACTTATTTGCTCGAATAGGTGCCGGTCGAAGAACCGACACCAATGACCAAAGTCATTGGTGCCGACCAATAGGTGCCGGTTAGGAAAACCGGCACCTAAGGGAGTTTCGCAACTGGCACCTATGAGACATTATGTACTAGTGAACCTTTGCGCCGGTTGCTCGTCTTGAATCCATTCGTATTCTTTTAGCCTATGCCACTAATCATAATTTCATATTGTATTAAATGGACATCAAGAGTGTTTTCTTGAATGGACCAATCTCCGAATTGGTGTTTGTTGAGCAACCACCCGGATTTGAAGATCCCAAATATCCAAATCATATGTTCAAACTTCACAAGGCACTCTATGGGCTCAAGCAAGCCCATAGAGCATGGTATGAATGACTTCGGGATTTTCTTCTCAAAAATGGCTTTGAGATAGGCAAAGCCGACACTACTCTCTTCACTAACAAATTCAAAAATGATTTGTTTGTATGCCAAATTTATGTCGATGACATAATATTTGGCTCAACTAATGTCTCATTTAGTGAAGAGTTTAGTAGGATAATGACCAAGAGATTCGAGATATCGATGATGGGTGAGCTCACATTCTTCCTCGGGCTTCAAGCCAAGCAACTCAAGGAAGGGACCTTCATCTCTCAAACAAAGTATTTGAAAGATATACTCAACAAGTTTGGGATGGAGGATGCAAAGCCCATCAAGACATCAATGTCTATCAGTGGTCATTTAGATCTCGACAAAAACGGCAAAAGCGTGGACCAAAAGGTATATCGCTCCATAATTGGATCATTGCTTTATCTTTGTGCATATAGGCCCGATATCATGCTTAGTGTGTGCATGTGTGCTCACTTTCAAGCGACACCCAAAGAATGTCATTTGATTGTCGTTAAGAGAATCCTTCGATATTTGGTGCACACTCCTAACCTTGGCTTGTGGTATCCTAAGGGTTGTGCCTTTGAGCTTGTTGGCTATTCCGATTCGGATTATGCCGGGTGTAAGGTTGATCGCAAGAGCACTACCGGCACGTGCCAATTCCTTGGACGATCACTTGTTTCTTGGTCCTCCAAGAAGCAAAACTCCATTGCCTTATCCACCGCTGAAACCGAATACATAGCCGTCGGATCTTGTTGTGCTCAACTCCTTTGGATGAAACAAACCCTACAAGACTTTGGCTACATTTTTCCAAGATTTCTCTCCTATGTGACAATGAGAGCGCCATAAAACTAGTCAATAATCATGTCCAACACTCAAGAACCAAGCATATAGACATTCGCCACCATTTCTTGAGAGACCATGAGGCAAAGGGTGACACTGTCCTATCCCATGTGAGAACCGAGAATCAACTAGCCGACATTTTCACCAAGCCCTTGGATGAGACGAGGTTTTGTGAGCTTAGGAGTGAGCTCAATATCTTGGATTCTCGCAACATTTGTTGAGGATTGGTTGGCTAATCAATAGTCAAGCATGAATCAATTTGAGTGTAAATTGAAATTGAACCTTTGTATCTTGAGATCGCTTCTTGGGTAGAAGCTGGTTTTGATATGAAAATAAGGTTCAAACATTTCCATCTTGCCGAAAAAATGAAAAAAAACATTTCCAAAATGTTTGCGAAAATTTTTGTGTGCTTGTGTTGATTGCAAAATCTTGGTCTTTGGTCCTTTTGTGATGCATTGTGACCATTGTTATGTAATGATTGCTTGTGTGCTGGTCGCGTGCATCACATTTGTTTTCATGTCCATCCATCTCTAGATTCCTTCTTTCAGCTTCTTGTCAGAAGTTCCAGACCCAGCCAGGAATTTCTGATAATTTCTCTCTGTCTAAAATTTGAGCCGACTGGAAGTTTCGGTCAGGACCGACCGAAAGTTCCGGTAGTCGGGGTGTTCAACTCCCAGGGGTGGCCGATGGAGAACCCTAACTCCCCACTTCTCCACCGTTGCCATCTCTCTCCTCTCTCACCCCTCTTTCGGCAATTTCTTGTCTCCTCCGTGAAATCTCTTCCCTCTTGATCGTTTTTCAGGTGTTTTAGGTCGAGGATCATCGCCCCACGCTTGCTTTTGACTTCCGTTTGTCCGAGATACTTCGTTCGATCCCTCTCCCTAGTTTCACCTTATTTTGCCTCGATCTCTCAATTCTTGGACCTAGGGAGAGTTCCTTTTGGTTAAAGATCAAATTAGTACCTTGTAGGTGGCCGATCTGTGCATTTTGAGGCAATGCGCTTGATTTTCGGTCGGGGGTCGCGCGGCTGCCAGGCACACCAGAAGTTTCGGTGTTCTTGGACCGGATGTTCTGGTCTCTGTGCAGTTTGTCGTAACTTTTCTAGCATTCACTCTGTTTTGTCACTGCATCTCCCTCATCTTTGCTTGTTCCATATTGCAGTGATTCCATGGCTCGTGAAAAGCATCAGAAGGCTCGCCAGGACGTCTTGGGGGATGACGATGACAATAGTCCCCCCGTTCGAGGCCCTCGAGGTCGTCTCAGCAAAGAAAAGGTGGTCTTTGAGGACAGGCGTAAGGATCGTTCTCCTACCAGGCCTTCCCGTGCTACTCGGAACCGGCCCTTGACCATTCGAGATGATGGAACCGAAGCAACAGGAGGTTCTCAAGCTGCTGATCCTCCCCCTCGTCCTGCTCGGCGTTCCACTGCCACCCGTCCTCAGCCAGGCGAGCCGGGTTCCTGGGGAAATCCCATCCCTCTGTACCCATCTCAGGGTTATGATGTTGACCCTGCTCACCACACTAGGCATCATAGGATTAACTATCTCAAGCAGATAGCCCGGCGTGGTCGCGATCGCCTGATGGATCCTGACACCGTTCCTCAGGAGTCCCTGGATCCATGGATCAGGACCTTCTTCCAGCTCGACTGGTACAACTCCGTTTTTCTCTCCCAGACCAATCGGGTTGTGGAGATGAAGTGGCTAGACTGGGGCTATCTTCAGTCGAAGAACAATGCATACTTCAATGACTTGATGCAAATATGCGAAGCCAAGAACCTCAGGGATGTCCTCTGCCTCATCTACTCCTAGAACACTGAGGTTATAGGGCAACTCTATGCCATCGTGTTCTTCGGCTCCACCAAGAACGGGGTTCCCTTCTTGAAGTGGAGGACATAGGGACGTCCCTACAAAGTGTCTCTGCCTTAGTTCGCAGAGATTGTGGGGTTGGATCAAGTTGATCTGAACCGCCCCAACATCCACACTGAGGACTCCATCCCCATGGTGCGCAACATGTTCTTCTACGCACCAGATGCCCCTCGTGACTGTCTCGGGACCACAAAGGGGCTTCTACCTCAGTACAAGCTTCTCTACTCCATCTTTAGGTATGGTTTTTCCCAGTTTCCTTTCCTCTCCTATTTTTGGTTCCCTGTGTCAAGTTATGTGTTTGTATCCATCTTCAGGTGGACCCTGCTGCCAAAGGCCAGGGATGCGACGGCTCTTCCTACGCGTCATGCGCATCTCCTGAGTCGCATGCGGTACAATCAGCCGTCCTTCAGTGTCTCCAAGCTCATCTGGTTTGAGATATACAACACCGCCTGCGATCCCAAGCGGGTGTGTGTGTACGCTCCATTCATCATGAAGATGATCAACAATGTGACCGGGTTCTTCTACACCTGTGACTCCACTCACAAGCCGTTTTGCCCGCATGTGCCGTCTACACCCAGGTTTCATCCTTCCCGTCCTTCTGGCTCGGCATCAGGTGTCAGTCCTTCCTCAGCTCCCTCATGCCCTTCAGGCTCAAGCTCTAGCTCGCCCTTCAAGAAGGTGTTGCGCTCGATCTTCTGTCTCTGCGCCAAGACCGCCTCCAAGGTCAAGAAGATCGAGCGGCATCAGAAGATGCTTCTGAGGGAGGCTGGTCACACAGTCTCCGATGACTCCGAGGATGAGGTCTATCAGGACCCCTTCACAGTCTACGAGACCGCTCGCGATGTTGCTGCCGGTGAGGGAACTTTTGCTTCTATTCCTCATGCCTTCGCTGAGGTGTCTTCGCACTCAGAGGGGGATGAGGAGGATGACGACTCTCTAGCTGTGGCTTCGCCAGCTGCTGACACCGGTAGCACCACCGACGTTGCCGAGGCCTCCCCTTCTCCCGGTGGTGGCGACGACGACATTCAGAGTGGAGATACTGAGATAGTCGCCCACTCCGATGACTCCAAGTGACTTCCTATCTCTCTTATCCCTTTTTGGTGTCTTGATGCCAAAGGGGGAGAAGATTGAGAAAAGCGGGGGTCATTTCTCGCTTTTGTGCTTCCTTGTCGGCTTGTTCCTGTCAGCCGACCGAAAGTTTTGGACCTTCTGACCGAAACTTTTGGCCGTGCAGCTATCTCCTAGGAATTTTATCCTTTCGCTATCGTTTGGACATGTGAACTGTATGTGTGCTGGGATGTAATGATTGCTAGACCTTATGATATTAATTAGGCTTACTTGCATGAGCGCTTGTGTAATTTGTGAGTGGTGAAATGTTGTTTTCAATTTCTTTGTGTGCTTTCCATGTCATATGCTCTTAAAATTATTTCATTTCACCTTTGTTGCACCCCACTGAGTAAGATGAGTTGGTTAGAAATTCCCTAAACTCCTCTATCAAAAATGCATATGAAATTCACTATTATTTCACACTATGCATACATTTCGGGGAGTTCTATCTAACCCTTTTTACTCAAAACTTCTTTTATTCCAATCTGTTGTAAGCTTTTACCAAGTTGTCATCAACCACCAAAAAGGGAGAGATTGAAAGTGCATCTAGCCCCCTAAGTGGGTTTGGTGGTTAATAACAATTTGGTTAAGCGATTAATGCATTTAATTGAGATGTGTGCAGGAGAATTAGTCCCTAGATGCTTAGTTTTGCAGGTTTTGAAAAAGGAGAACCCTCAAACATCAATTGCAAAAAGGAGAAAAGATTCGACGATGGTTTATACTAGTATTTTTCTTGAATCTTGAGATTTAGAAAAAACGTACTATTAAGAGGGGTGAAACTCATGCCAAGTGATGATCTAAGTGCTCTTAGTCAGAATATTCTTGAGTGAGAATTTTTGGAGTTATTTTTGAAAATTACCCCTTCCCATAGCAGAGAAAGCCGATCGGAAGTTCCGGGGTTCCAAGCCGGAACTTCCGGACACCTTCACCTCACAGCCAAACGCTGAGAACCAAGTGTCGGCCGGAACTTTCGGTAATCCCAGACCGGAACTTCCGGACAGTATTCCAGCTGAGTTTGTGAGTAACGGCTAGGTGACGCAAGCGTGTACCTATATATATCCCACCTTATCCCCAGCTCACTTTTGGCCATTTTCATACTTCAGTTCTCTAGCCTCTCCCATGGTGTTCTAGCTCATTCCAACTCAATTCTTGAGCCACAAAACCAAATTTTGTGAGAAGATTGAGTGTTTGGAGTGATTGTGAGAGTGAGAGAGCTAGATGACTTGAGCACTTGGTGATTCTTGCAGGGCTTTGGAGTGGTGCCTATTACTCTTGGAGAGCAATCTCCTAGACGGTTAGGTGTCTCCCGTGAACTTCCAGAGAATTGTGGATTGGCCCAGGAAAGTTTGTGAAGGATCACCTCTCCTCCGCAAGGAAACGAGGTATGAATAGTGATAAACCAAGCTGATCTTTTGGAGGTTATGTAGGTAGAGCAATTCACGTTTGTGGTTCGCACTAGAGGATCGAATTTGGATCTTTGTGGTCAATTGGATCTCTAGGGAAACGTTGGAATTGAAGGCCGTAGACTTCTTCCCAAGGATTTGCTTGGTGAGGCAAGGGGTTAATTGAGACCCAACTCTATGGAGTTGCTCAACGGAGAGTAGGATTTTTTGAATCCGAACTTCAGGTAAAAATCATGGTGTCACGAGTGCTATCCCTTTACCTCCTGTTGTTTGTCTATATTGCCTGTGTGTATCTTCCTGTTGTTTGCACTTAAATTGTGTAGAAAGTATTTAAAATTGAGTTCAGATCCTTTTGAGTCACAAAACACCGGATGTTCCATACAGTAACACTGGAAGTTTCGGACAGCTTTTGCTGACCGGAAGTTCCGGGGTTCAAGTACCGGAAGTTCCTGTGCATGTGTGTTTTAACCGCTGCGTTTCCAAGAAAATTTCAGGATCGCCTATTCACCCTCCTCTAGGCGATATCTACGGGCCTTCACTGTTCACGTAAATCGTCGAGTTATCATATATGTTATATAATCTAAAGCAATATTGTCATCTAACCTCTATCGGCTAGCATCTGTTACTAGACAACAGCCGATAGGGTTAGATGTCAACGTTGACCTAGATTATATAGTATATCCACCATCTTGAAAGGTTTTCATCGATTTGTTTAGACCTTATGCTTCTCTTTATACTTAGTGCTGCATCGGTTAAGTTTGACCTATTATGTATTATTTAAAATTATAATATCTATCTTGTTCTATGATTGCTTGTAGAGATAATATCGGGGTTTCAGCCGACCTTACCTGGTTTAGTTATCTTGTTTCCTACATGATATGCTAAATTCGCCCTTTATATTGAGATCTCATTGTGATAAAATATATTAAGCCTGTTATTAATCTATTAGGTCATCTTAACACTTGATTGATTCTTATTTAATATATTTAATCTATATTGATATCTTAGTATAAAGTGGTATCGAAGTATTAGTCGATACATGTTAGATTTATTACATCGGCTATGCTATAAATATATATAATCTCCATCTTAAACTACTTTTAGACATAAGTGATTCATACTGTCTCGGCACACTGTCCGATCTATCCCAATCACTTGGTGTAAACATATCTTGAGACGTAGATTATATATTATTGATATCTACAGCCGATCGAGTAGATCTAATTTTCTCTTTGCTTTGTTCTCTATTGCCGATCCTATGCATATCGCATCGGCTCAATATTGAACGATACATCATCGATCATTAGTCGATCGGCTATTGTTTATGGATTTAACTTCGTTTTCTTGGTTTGTTTCTTGTTGGTTGCAGGATCAAACCAACTGGCACGTCTTTGAAACCCAAAAGCAAGATTTAGGTCCTGCACTAGAGTTAAGCAGATCTCTCAGGCCAATGTGTGTTTTTCGCATCGACATGTGACAACGTGGGTCATTTTTGATTGGGCTGGCTTTATTCGCGCCACACACGACAAGACTCGCTCACGCGCCACTAGGAAGCAGCCGCCGTGATGCATGCGCTGCCGCACACCGGCCTTGACGCCTACAAGCGGGGGGGAGGGTGGCGACGGAGCAATGGCGGCCGCCATGGCTTGCCATAATAGTGCATCCGCCACTGACTGATAGTGACACAAGTACACATGGTGGATTCTCTGTTCCCTGTCGAGTAGCAGGGAAGTATTTCCTCCACTGGTATGTGTTTTGGTTGGCTATTGTCTGTGGCATCTTTTGAACAAATATACTGCTTCAGAGAAGACACCAAGTTATTACTGTTTCTTAAAGGTTCGTTTGATGATTCTGTAGGATTTCACTCGGCAGCCTCCAGCACAGGAGTTGATGGCAAAAGAGCTTCACGAAAATGAATGGGAATTCCATCATATCTTTGCAGTTAGCTCCCACCGGTAGATTCAACCATCTGGAGTCGATGGACATGATCCGCCATCCATCTTGAGGGCGAGGACGAAGGTAGAGTGAGGAGAGCATGGCCAAGTGCCTTAGCCAGATCTGTCGTGCCTAGCCTTCCGCAGTCGAATCCGACTGTCTGGAGGCACCATTCACCCTAGCTCACCGCCTCGATCTAGGGAACACAGCAGCGGCCGATGGCCACCGCTCTAGAGGGTGAGCAACATGACCAGGGTAGGGAAAGGCAAAGCAATATATTTATGTGCTCAACAAGCCCCTCAGCCGCAGCAAGCAAGAGGTACTCACTCGCCTTCCCTCCACCTCAAGCCTCCTATAGATCTATTCATTTTGTCCCTACAAAACTAAGATCTTGATTGTCCATTTTTTAATTTTATGTTCTATTAGTTTTGTGTGGAATGAAGAGAACTTAGTCCGTCATCCTGTTTTGTTTGATCTGTTTGCCAAATTAAAGTTATCCTAATTATAATTAGTTTTGCTTGTCTACTTATGTCTGAATTGTTTGCTAAATTAAAGTTTGTTAATAGTTTTGTCATATTTTTTTAGTTCTATAGTGTACTAGGTGTACACAATTTCATTATTTTACCAAATAAATGATTGTTGGGGGACATGCTTGCGGGTTGCCGGTGAGGAGATTAATAGGTTGACTTGGCGTTGATGGGAGGGAGGTTGATCGATAGGGCACAAAATGTGAAGTATGAGTTTTGGACACAGTAAATGTAGGCTTGGTTTGAACTAGTAAACCTATACAATTGATCTCATTTTGTTAACTTTCAGTTTGTTAATTGATTTTTGTAGTTTTGTCTGCTACTAAACATGACTAGTTTTGTTAGCTATTAGAAGTACATGGTTTTTGAATTTTGTAGTTTTGTTCAGCTATTAAACATGACTAGTTTTGTTAGCTACTAGAAGTATCTGGTTTTGTGAATGAAAGAGCATCTATGCTCCTAGTGGGTTTTGGTTAATTGATGACAAATGATTAAGCGACTAATGTGTTGTCACGCCCAGAAATTCAGACCCGAATTTCCGAAGGTATATGTGTATTAAAATCCCTGTCCAGGACCAGCCAGGATACACATACCACAATTGTTGATATTACAGTTCTACGTCTTAGAAACAATACAAAAAGATTACAAAAGAGCAGCGAAAAAAGAAAAAGGGCCTAAGCCTAAGCTTGACGCTGGCCACGCGGCTTCGACCACTCCACAGGCAGCTTCCAGAGTGTAGGACAAAGCCTACTCCACTTCATCTTCGTCTTCAACCTCTGGCTCAGGTTCTGGTGAAGAAGCAAGGATGAGTACTTCCACGTACTCAACAAGTCACGCCGGAAGAGGAGAAGAATGAATGCAAGGGAGACAAAGGTCTGGCTAAGGTTTGCTTTTGCGCAAACGGCAGGAGTTTTTCCAAACAATACGAATGTTGAACACAATCAAAACAACAGTAAATCGTTATCCCCACGTTGCGACAGGCCCAAAACATCCACCTATACTAGTCATGTTCCAAAACTTAGGGTGTAAAAGTGTGGGACTAATCACGGAGAGCTCGGACGATCGCCCCATTACCACGGGCACGGCTATTCGAATAGATTTACTCGATCGAGGTGTACAACCGTACCCACAAGACAGCCCCACAACACGGTTTCCGTGCGCCGGAATACCACCACGGTACCCGGAAAGGGAACCGTGATAGGACCTTCGTATAACCCCCTCTAACCAAGCGAACCCCACCAAGGTTTCGCCCCACTCCCGGACCACGGGAGTGGGCGGCCCCCGAGTGCCTCGGTGAATCGCAGCCCCAAGCAACCATTATACCGGGGCCGGCGAAACTCCATCCCCCTCACCTATGCCGATGGGTTCGTCGGCTAGGAGAGGCTACACTACGGGACCTACCTTACCCATTTCGGCTTGTGGTTTGCACGGTCATTCTCCCGAGGGGTCCCGTGAACCGGTCCTTAATTGCCATGGGCGCCGCTAACCAAAACCATAGTGCCCACAGCCCACCATTTGTTATATTTTAGTTATTAGTCCGGTTCACCTAGAATTAATTAATAAATCTCCGAACCGAAGTCCAGGAGAGATACATTAAGTGAGAAAATGACCCATTTAGTGAGCTAGTGAAACTAAACCAGGCTAAGCATAACCTAGTCCTGAAATCTAATCACATTATTTTCCCAAGTTTTATCAAAGGGTTTGGGGTGTCAAACCTAAGGCATAAACTAAGCATAAGGTGTATTATTTCCCATGAAATGACAGTATAAAATACATACAATTTCATAGAGTAAAACAGGTGTTTTAGCAAAATGGGAGCAATATGATCAATAATATAGCATGACTTGCCTTGCTCTTCGGCTTGGGGAATTTTCGCGATGACTTCAAAGTAAATCGGGACGGAGGGACTACCGGGATCTACACGGTAAACAAGCACTTCAACAAAATAAGCTAAAAACTACTAAAACAGGGAACAAAACCATTTTTAATGGATTCTTGGCATTTTTGTGAGTTTAATGAAATTTGAATGGGCCAAAACGGAGGTTGGATTGAAAAGATATAATTTTTAGAAGATTATCTATGTTTTTACTAAAACAGAAAAATCCTTAATAATTTATTGCGCAATAAATCCTGGAATTGCGTCAGGGCTAGGGCTGACGTCAGCGATGGCGTCATCGGCCGCGGGAGCACCGGTCCACGATGGACCGGGTCCACGGGCCGAGAGGGAGAGCGGAGCACCACGTGGCGCACACGGGGCGCCAACTCGGCGGCCACGTGGCGCACACGGGGCGCCAACTCGGCGGCCACGTGGTGTGCCACGCAGGCCAGCGAGGACGGACGGCCCCGATCTGCCGAGGCAGATCGGACGGTCGGGAAGGGGTTCGGGTGGCGTGATCGGCCGGCGATGGCGCACGGCGGCCGGAGACCGGCCGGCGCCATTCGGGCGGTCTTGCGGGCGGCGGAATATTGCGGCTCACGCGTGGGCGGAGCCGTGAGCACTCGGCCGAGAGGGGAAATAGGGAGGGGCGCTCACCGCGGTGCGACCGGAGTTGAAGGGGACGACGGCGCGGACAGTGAGGGAGGCGGCGGAACCACTCGGGGAAGGGTGGCCGAAGCGGCGCTGGCACCGGCGACGAGGAGGGAGGAGTCGGCGGAACTCGGGGCACCTCGGAGCGGCGGGAAAACACGGCCGCAGCTCGGCGGCGAGGTCCGAAGCGAAGGCGCACGGTGCGGGGGCAAACGAGTGCGAGAGAGTCTTGGGTGAGAGCGTGGGGAGCTCGGGAAGGACGAGGGGGTGCTTAAATAGGGGATGGGGAGGTCGGTGGCGACCGGATAAGGGCGGAATTTCTCGCCGGCGCGATTTGGGGGAAGTAATGGCCGGGGATGGAGTCCGGCCATTAGGGCGCGCGGGAGCGGCGGCCGGGGCTTTGAATGTCGGCGGGCACGGTGGGGAGTTAAGGCGGTGAGATCCCGGAGCGCGGGGAAAACGGGTGCGCGAGATCCAAGCGGAGGGAGGCGGCGGAAATGGCGCCGAGGCGGCCGGGGTCGGGGACGACGGCCTGACAGGTGGGCCCCACCTGTCGGCGTCCAGGGGTAAGAGGGAGGCGAACTGGACTTGTTCGCGGCGCCAGAGTTAAACGGGCTGCGGCCTTCTGTCGGCCCGCGAGGGGGAGAGGGAGAGGGACGCGCGGGCGGAAAAAGGACGGGTCGCACGTGGGGAGGGATTAGGTCGTCGGCTCGGGATTGGGCGGGGAGTGAAAAGCGGCCGTTGGGAATTCCCTTGCTGAGGATGTGGCCTAAACTGGGTAGCCTTCCGTTTTCTGAGCATTTTATTGCGTTGGTCTTCTTGACGGATGGCTTTGTCGACTAACTTCTCAAAGTCGGCATACTCACCGGAGATGAGTTTGTCCGTCAACTCATTGTCCAGCCCAGCCAAGAACTTCTCTTGACGCTCGGCGTCAGTACGTACGTCCTCTGGAGCATATCGCGCTAAGCGATTAAATTCGTGCAGATACTCGGTGACGGTTCGGGTGCCTTGCTCCAAGGATCTGAACTCCCTCTTTTTCTGGGCTACTATCCCTCCGGGGATGTGAGCCTTCCGGAATTGGTGGCAAAACTCTGCCCAAGTAACCGCGGGTGCGTCCGCCCGACGGGTGACCAAGAAATTGTCTCACCAGGCTGAGGCGGGACCTTGGAGTTGGTGGGTGGCGAAAGACACCCTTTCCTGGTCGGTGCACTGGAGAAGTGTTGACAAGAAATCTCTCTCACGCGCCGGCCTGGGAGATCTACTTGACTCCAGTGCAGGTCCTTCCTAGCTGCCTTCAATGTGCAGAGCGTGCCAGTTGATTTGATCTGCCAATCAACAAGAAAAATACAAGAGAGTACCCATTAAGCGTTAGTTCAAACTCCCGCGAAACCAACCGCTTCCGGGAAACCGTCATCGAATCAGCCGATGCTCCAATAATTCTCGCACAAACGTAACATTCCCAGGTCAAAGGCGTAAGTAAACACAATACGGATGCAAACCACAGCTCTATAGCAGATCTGACGACAATCATATTGAAAGAAACACGTAAAAACAGGTAGGGTCAGCTGAAACTCCAACACTATCCCCAGATAATGTAAATCCAAAAGAATACATTGCCAACGACTCTAAAGACGACTCAGTAGTTCAATCTTGATGCAGCACTGAGTATCAAAAGAGGCATTCAATCTATCACTCTCGATTTACACTCCGCAAGATGGTAGATACCACATACGAACCAACCAACCTTTAGACCTAGTGTCGCTGACCACGCATCCTCCACAAGATGAGTCAACCGCACAATAGATCTAATCACCGGATTGATTCGTACGCACTATATGATACATAGCGTAGCAAAACTACTGAATCCAATGTGTCATTGCGATGGAAGCATTAGAAACGAGTAATCTCACCACTAACGACAAACATTTACCTGAGTCCGGGGATCGAGACGATGCAGCCCGAAGCCAAACAAGGTGTTCGTCCAAAAGGAAAAGGATGGCGATGCACCGGAGATTAGATTGATTTCCATCCTTTTTACACAGGACCTCGGGCCCTATTTATTCCCGAAATATGAATATCTGTAACAACTTCAGACTCTATCATATTATCCCTAACAAGATCTATTACAACTAACAAGCTAACAAACTCCTAAATTACAGATACAACTGCCATTTCAGAACTTTATCCACAAGTGGCAGTATCTTAAAACGTGCTATTAACATCCGAACCCCCGCTTAAACTTCAAGTTTCTGCATTGAATACGGTTTTATCTCTTTTAAACTTGGAATTGGCCGTCGGCTGCTCCATTCAACTCATTCCCGGCCGATCAGCATTGCGGCCGATTACTCCTTCACCGATACAAACCCCTGGTCTTTACCGATTCGATTCCACCTTGCTCCTTTAGAACTCACGAACCTTATTACCAAATTCCGGTGTTAACACATGCCCCCAAGTCCGTAACATAAAGTGTTGCGGATTTGTTTATCCACTCAAACTCCTATTCCCTTCTCGACCCAAATCGTTTCGGCTTCCCCCACGAGCCCTTTAAATATCCACTCTCCTCGGGCGATTCACCCACGCTCCCATCGTGCACTCAACTTCCTTCTCAAACAAACCTCCTGCCCTTCTCTCTCTCTTCCGGTGACTTCATCGGTGTTCGACATTCTCCACATCCTTCGAGCCCCATCGTCATCTCCGACCTCCCCGATGGCCTCCGCCACGACTTCCAGTACTTCCAACTCACCGGCCACCATCGCACCTACTGCGACCGCAACTTCGCCCGCCGCTGCCGCTGGAACTACCTCAGCCACCGCTATGAACGAATTTCCTCAGGTATTTCCCTTCTATATTTTTATTTTTACTTTGTAATCTCACCCTCAACTCGCTTCCCCATGCGCCTTTATTCTAGATATTTGCTTAGCAACTTCAAAATCACCTCATCCCGCATTCTTACTAATTAATGACTTTCTTATTTCAAACTATAGACACCTCCATCTCTGATTAATATTTTTCCCCTTCCTTTGAATTGCAGCACCTCTCTCACCAAGTACTCATCCCCAACTTAACACAAGAGGGCAAATATTTCCTTGGGCCTATCGGTGACACAGACCCAACCGACGTGATCATAGCCGAAACCAACCGCATGCCCTTCAACACGCCAAGCCGTCTCTTTCCCACCGGAACGGGACTTTCAAAGCTTGGCCGTCCACTGACACAGCCTGGACTGAGTGGTACAAGAGAATACAATCGGCCAAGTACACCCAATGGGAAGAAAAGAAACTTGCCCAATGCTTAGAATTGTCCATAGCCAATATGGAAAAAGACGAACCCCTCCTATCGGCTGCACCTATTTTCGAACGATAGTTTCAATGCTTTCCTCTTCGTGCAAGGGCCGATGACCGTCACACTAGCCGATGTGCATATGACAACCGGGATGGACATTGAGTCATCGGTTAATCCGTGCATTTTGAACCGAAAAGGCCAACACCGGTTTAAAACCAAAGCCATCGGTGGGTGGAGTGGCTTCATTGCCCAAAATATATGAAAGATGGAACGGTCAGCCACCGGGAATACACCGCCTTCCTTATGATGTGGTTAGAGAAGTTCGTGTTCTGCGGATCGAGCTGTGGGCCGACCGCCAATTGGCAAATAATGGCCGAAATCCTAGCCGACGGGACGGAGTTCGCACTGGGAAAATATCTCCTCGGCTACACATATCAAATGTTGCATCAGACCGCCACAAAAATAGCCGCCAATGCCCCAGTCAACACCGACGGACCCTGGTGGTTCCTTCAAATTTGGTTGGTACTGGCTACCCAGAACGTAGCTGGTCGGCCCCGCCTGGCAGACGCCGGATTCCCAAGGTTGGAGCCAATCGTGGACGAGGAAGGCGACCAAATCACCACCGGGCGATGCACCAACTATGGGGAAGCGGCGCGCCCATGTAGGTTCAAGACAATCGGCTGAGCTGTTGGCGATTGGTTCGTAGCTTTCTACGATGGGTTATCCCGCGACAACCGTACCTGGTATTTTTACTCCGATCAAGACTCTTTCGAGCTGCCGATCGATTTTAAATGGGACGACCTCAATTCAGCCGACAGCCCAAGGTGCAGGAAATTGTTCTTCATCTGTTTAACCCCCTGCATCCTGCCGACCGGGGTACATCAAGGCCGATCAACGGCTCGGAGTTATGAATTTTACTACCCGGCATCGGCTGCAAGACAATTTGGCCTCGGGCAACTTCCAATCGGCTTCTTTTACACCAATAAGATCGAGACCAGAGGAGCGGTCGGCCAAGATCTGATAATGAACTCGCTGCTGAACATAGCTGGTCCCCCCTTCGGCGAAGCCGCGAATTACCCGTCGACAAGGAGAAGCGCCGCTTATGACCGATGGTGGTCGGAACTTAGACGCCACATTTTCCACCAACGACCGTCTTGCTACATCGACCGCTCTGCGGACGAGATCCCCTCGGTATGCTTTTACCCCTCAGTCGATTAACCTCATCCTACAACTCGTTCAACAGCTGTACCAGCCGATCTAACATTTGTGTTTTGACTTTGCAGGAAACAAAAACGGAACAACCGACGATAAGCGATTCTAGGCGCCCTATTGAATACAAAACAGGAGTTCTGGACACAGGGGGCCTGGCTCAGTCAGCTATTGGCTGGGGGGCGCCCAAGCTCTCGTCTCTATTGCGAGGGCAGGTGCGTCATCCGATCGCACCGAAAAGGAAAACGGCGCCACCGCCGCGTTCATCGGTTGTGCCTGCCCCAAAAAGAGTGAAAAAGATAGAACCGATTGCCTTGGCCGACAGTCCTCCTCCTCTGGATTCGGCCGTCGAGCGGCCCCTCGATGATGCTGCCAACGAAGAGGCGCCATTAGCCGTCCAGACGGCTGTCGAAACTGGGGCTTCGAGTCCCGAATTGGTGAACGCCCCAACCGATACTCCGGCAGCTCCGAGCCCGCCAATGAGACACCCTCCCGTAGGTTTTCACTTCCTTGTTCCTGGCTTTGCGATGTTTACCTGTATCTGACTTGTCTGTTCTTTGTAGTCCAAGAAACTGGCCGGTCGTGCCCCCCGTCCTACTCTACCGGTAACCGACCCTTACCCCCTTTGCTCGTAACAACTAATCAGCTCGTCTGCTAACCCCGTTTTTCTTTTTGCAGCTTCCGCGACCCCCTCCGGCCGCTCCCCCGACGCTGAGTGAATGCACCGCGCCCGCTGGGGGCGGCGACGACGATACCAGCAGAAAACCAGATGGCCGTGGGGAACGACCCAGCCGAATCGTAATCCCGACGACGGTGCCGATGGTAAGCTGACCGGCCCCAGCCATCGATTTTGCCGTGTCTCTGATCCGCTCTTTCTTCTGCAGCGCGTGGCCGATCTCCTCAACTTCGACTTGTCGGAGTTCGAAGAGCTCGGCAACGCTGGCGAGGAAGCACTTGCAGCATCGGCTGAGAACCTGAAGGCCACTTTGGCTGACATGAGCAACCGACTGGATGCCTCGTTAGATGCACTGGTGGCCGACTGCAGCTCCATACGCGCACGATTCCGGGATATCCAAGACCAACTGCCGGATGCTGTAGCCGAAGCCATCGCGCCGGCGACCTTCATGGAAGCTTACCAGCTAAAATACGAACGAGCCCAGCAGCGAGCCATCGATCGGCGTGAGAGTGAGGCGCGGGCGGCTGCGATCCAATCGACCAAAGACACCATCGAAGCCCAGAAAACCGCCTTTGACCGCCTAAAAACCGAGCCGGCCGCTAAGCTTGAACAACTTCGTGCTCGCCGGGATCAGCTGGGGGCCGACCTCGTTCAGATTACCAACGAGATTGATATCCATGAAGGGTATATGGCCGATTTGCCGGCCAGGGTTGAAGCTGAACGTAGAAGCATCGGGGGCGGCCGTTGCGCATCTGCGGGGTTTGGTGCAAAGCGCTCGGCCGGTGACGGGGTCCGAGGCCGACGACCTCAAGGCAATTGGTGAGATCGATCAGGTTAGGCTGACAGCTCTATCGGCGATAGCCGATTTTTTAAAGAAATGAAAGTTGTAAAATGTCCGACCCTGCGAGGTTGGCCCGTGTTTCTCTGACATGTGCTTTGTAATGTACCCGGATAGTTCGTGTCAGGCACACTCGTATCGTTTGTTCGGAATTTGCCCCGAGCGACGCCCAATCGCTTGGCGTCCGTCTTTCGTTATTCGATCCTCTAGCTATCTCGGTGATGATACCCAATCACGTCACCACCCTGTTTTCGTAGGCCGATCCTCACGAATCCGTACCCCGGGAACCCGTGAGCCCCGGATGGCAGGCATCCACTCCTGCGCCATCGCTTATTTTCAACGATTCCCGACGCTCTTAATAATGACCTCTTTGACTCTCGGTTCGGCAGCGATCTTTCCCATCCAAGAATCCTATCTTTTCTTTCTATAAATGGGCTCCCTCGGCTCTCCTGAATAGCTCACGGCCGAAAGCGATGAACTCCCAATAGCGAAACACCTAGTCCTTTGATTCCGCGGCCAGGCTTCTCATGGCGTCTTCTAGCTCGTCGGTGAACCAGGTGGTACCTCAACTTTTCTACTTTCAACGGATTCTAGCTTCCAAAAACTAATAACGGATGGAATCCATTGCAGCCACCGCACCCGCTTCGGGTGATCCAGGGAATCATGGAAACGTCGTACGAGCTGTCGGTCAACCAGGACCGACGGGTAAGGGCGCAGCTGAAACGCTTTAGGGAGTTGGAGGCTCGTACCACCCGGCGGCCAGGCCGGCTTTCTGCCTTGGCGGCATCCCGGCTGCTGCTCCTATGGCGTACCCGACGCTTGAGCGCCTCGACCAGGTGGAGGAGAGCAGGCCCGGCTTGCCAACGAGTTGTTGATCACCACTACCGACATCGTGGTCACCCGGTTGGAGCACGATCCTGGATGCTATGGAAATGGAAACCGCAGAGCCTTTTGAGCGGGCCCTGGCGGCTATTAGAGAGTTCCTGGCAAACATGTAGCCCTAGACGGCCGCGCGCCGGCTCGAAATAAATATCCGTTGTAATATCCCTGGGTTCTTCGTGACTTGAGACTTCTTCAACTTCATGACTTTATTGGTCTACAGTTGGCTTTTCCGGCCATGCGCATTGTATGATTGTCTCACGCGTGTGTGGCGTAGGTGTATGCCCCCCAAGTTTTGGTGACAGCATCGATGTCGACGAAACTTGTTGACGTAGTCCGGTGATCGTTGCCGGGGTCATGGGGTGAGGGAGGGCACGAATGCCTAAAGGCGATGCCCCCATAAGGCATCGGCTGTTGTGGGTCGGCCCATTGTGGCGATAGCCGACTCACGCGTTGATCCATACGCTCGGGTAGTATTTCTTCGGATATTTTCCGTTGAGGGCCCTTCCGAAGACCTCCCCATCTAATCCTTGTAGCATGTAGGCTCCTTTGGACACGCACTTGTGGACCTTGAAAGGCCCTCCCAATTCGGCGACCACTTGCCGAATTTGTTATCTCTGGATCCGATTGGAAGTATGAGCTTCCAAACAAGCTCGCCTTCCTCGAATGATTTAGGGACTACCTTTTTATTGTAATGCCTGGCCACCCGTTCCTTATCTTTCATCACCTTTTCTAATGCTCGCATTCTTGATAAGGCGAGATCCTCCGATTCGTCTATCATGAGATTGTAGTAATCATCGGTGTGAGTTGGTCTTGCAACTGAATGCGCCTTGAGCCGGTCACGCTTTCCCATGGAAGCACCGCCTCGTGTCCATAAACCAGTTTGTATGGCGGAACTTGGATGGACCCATGACATGCCATCCGATAGGCCCACAAAGCTTCGGCCAATCGGGTGTGCCATTGTTTGGGTTGCTCGGCTATCTTTCTCTTGATCAATTTAATTAAGCTTTTGTTTGACGCTTCGGCCGACCATTGGCTTGTGCGTAATACGGCGAAGAGTTAAGCGGCTTGATCCCCATGCCGTCGCGAACCGGATGAATTCGTCGGATACAAAGATGGACCCTTGGTCGGTCGTTATCGTTTGCGGGATGCCGAACCGTAGATGATATGTTCCTTGACAAACTCGATTGCGTCTTTAGAATCTACTTTTCGGAGGGAATTGCTTCTACCCATTTTGTGAAATAATCGTGGCCGCTAGTATAAACTTGTGCCCCTTGCTTGAAGATGGATTGATTTGGCCGATCATGTCAATGCCCCACCCTCTGAAAGGCCACGGTTTAATGATCGGGTTCATGGCCGACGCCGGAGCTCGTTGCACTGTGCCAAATTTTTGACAATCTTGGCATCCTTTATAGTATTTAAAACAGTCCTCTAGCATCGTCGGCCGAAATACCCCTCAATGAAGTAGCCATTTCATTTTGTGTGCCGATTGATGTGTACCGCGGATTCCTTCGTGTACCTCTCCGATGGCCACTGTGGCTTGATCGGCGCTCAAACACTTGAGCAGTATGCCATCGATTGTCCGATAGTATAAATCTTCGTCGAGCAATACATACCGCAACGCCTTCTACCGTAGCTTCCTTATGGCTGATTGAGAAGGGTTTTTGAGGTAATTGTAAACGTCGAATCTCCAATCGTTGGTCGTGATGGTGGCAATGCCTATGTCGATATTTCTTAGCATCGGCCGGTAGCCTGATGCCCTTTGAGCCAGATCATTGGCCTCCGTGTTCTGCTCCCTGGGAATATGCTTCAAAGTTACTAGCCGAAATCCTTCCATTAATTCCCGACACCTTTGGTGATAGATTACCAGTGCGTCATTTTTGCACTCATACTCCCCTGACAATTGACTAATGACGAGCAACGAGTCCCCCATTATCTCAACCGCATCGGCTTCCATCTCTCTGAGTAGGAGTAGCCCCTTGAGGACGGCTTCGTATTCGGCTTGGTTATTCGTAACGTGGGGGTCGATGGCGAAAGAGAATTCGAAGCTCGTCCCCTTGGGTGAGATAAGAACCAAGCCGATTCCATAGCCGCTTGTACATACTGAGACGTCGAAAGTCAGGGTCCAAGGCGTGATCTCTACGAAGCCGATTGAGTCGTTTCTATGTTCCACAATGAGATCGGCCAGGGCCTGTCCTTTTACCGCCCTTGGGGCCTGATACCTCAGATCGAACTCGGTCAGTGCAAGTATCCATTTTCCGACCCTCCCTTTGAGCACTGGAGCCGACAGCATGTACTTGACTACGTCTGCTTTGCATGTTACGATGCATTCATTGGACAGCAGATAGTGTCTTAATTTTGTGCATGAGAAATAGAGGCACAGACATAGCTTCTCGACCGGCAAATATCTAGTCTCTGGATCTAGCACCGGCTAAGATAGAAAATGGCCCTTTCTTTGCCATCGACTTCTTGGATTAGGACGGAGCCAATGGATTTGTCGTCGGCGGACAAGTACAGCTTGAACGGCTTTCCCTTTTGTGGGGGCATTAGAACTGGAGGAGAACTTAAATAACTTTTTATGTTGTCTAACGCCTTCTGTTGCTCTGCCCCCCATGTGAATATCTGATCGGCCTTAAGCCGGAGCAATGGTGTGAACGGTTCCAATTTCTCTGAAAGGTTAGCTATGAATCGTCTAATGAAGTTTATCTTTCCGATCAATGATTGGAGTTGCCTTTTATCCTTAGGGGGTTGAATTGTCTTAATTGCGTTGATGCTCCTTGGTGTTACTTCGATTCCTCTTTCATGAACGAGGAATCCTAGGAACTGCCCGGCCGACACGCCGAACGCACACTTGAGCGGATTCATCTTCAATCCGTACTTCCTCGTCCGTTCAAGCACCTGTCTTAGATTCTGCAATGTGGCTTTCTATCTCTCTTGATTTGACGACGACATCATCGATGTATATCTCCACAAGTGCTCTGATCATATCGTGAAAAATGTAGTTCATTGCTCTTTGATATGTTACGCCGGCATTCTTTAGGCCGAATCTCATCACCACCCACTCGTAGAGGCCGATTGCGCCCGGGCATCGAAAAGCTATTTTATGGACGTCCTCTTCGGCCATGAAGATCTGGTTGTACCCTGCATTGCCGTCCATGAAGCTAATGATTTTGTGACTGAGGCGGCGTCAACAAGCGAGATCGGCTATTGGCATTGGGTATTCATCTTTCGGAGTTGCCTTGTTTAGGTCTCTAAAATCGATGCATACTCAAAGTTTGCCGTTCTTCTTTAATACTGGGACGATATTAGAAACCCATTCGGCATATCGGCAAGGCCGAATGAACCCTGCGTCGTATAGCCGAGTGATTTCGGCCTTAATTGCGTTGTACATGTCGGCCTTGAACCTCCTGGGAGGTTGTTTGAATGGCCGATATCCTGCTTTGATTGGCAGTTGATGGACCACTATCGATCGGTTTAGACCGGGCATTTCGAAATATTCCCATGCGAAGCAGTCTTTATATTCTTTTAATAACTCAATAAGTTGGGATCTACAAAGAGGAGATAAATATTTACTAATGTACATTGGCCTTGGTTTGTCGCCAGATCCGATGTCGATTTCCTCTAACTCGTCGGCCGACGTGAAGCCTTGCCCTAACTTGCCATCGTCTTCATCCGTCGTGGCTGCGCCGAGCACGCTAGATCCCTCCACCATGTCTTGTTCAAAACAGCAACTGCGGCTCATCGCTTCCGATGGGCTGTATTGTTGAATTGGACACGTTTAGAAAATCGGCTTGCCAGACTTTCCTAGACAAACATTCGATGCCCTCGATTTCCCAAAGCGGCAAATCGGCATTGACGATACTAACTGACCTGTCGGCTGGCACAATCTCGATCTTGTCGCCGTCCCACTGGATGAGGCTCTGGTGCATCGTAGAAGGGATGCAGCAGTTAGCGTGGATCCAATCCCTTCCGAGCAGCAGGCTGTAGGACCCCTTCCCGTCGATGACAAAGAACGTCGTGGGCACAGTTTTATTGCCGATGGTCAGTTCGACGTTGAGAACGCCTTTGGTCTCTGATGGTTGCCGCCGAAGTCTTTGAGTACCATGTTGGTTTTAATCAGGTCTTCGGCTCCTTTTCCAAGCTTCCGGAAAGTTGCGTAAGGCATGAGATTGACTGCCGCTCCCCCATCGACTAGCATTTTGGAAATCGGCTTACCCTTGACAAAACCTTTAACGTACAACGGCTTCAGATGTCTATTTTCGGTTCCTTCTGGCTTGTCGAAGATGGCCTGGTCTGGGGAGATCATCAGTTTTGCCGGGTCATTTTCAACGGTATCCGGCGTCGGCTCGGGGCATCGTCGGCGGGCAACACGAAGACCATGTTGACCGATGCGGCAGCTTTACCCTTCCCTTTGGCTGTCCTTCCGGCTTGGTCGACGGGGCTCTCTTGCCCTTCGGTGGCCGTAGTGTTCTCATGCTTGGGTACCCACCGTCTCCTGTTCTTGCCCAGCCGACGGCGTTGTTCGTGTATCATTTGTGCCACCTCGTCCTCTCTTCCTTCACGCTTAAGCCGCTGAATTCTCCTTTTCTGAGTTTTGGTAAATAGATCGGACGGGCACCACTGGGGATTGGCCGTCCTCCTCGTCGGCTTCTTTCTTGTTGCGATTGTCTCCATCTTGATTTTCGTCGACGAAGAATTCTTGATGGACCGGGCCGAGCCGATCGTGGACCGGTCGCCGTTTCCGGTTCAGTTGGACGGCTCTCGGAACGAAACGGACTGGACTTGCTGTTGACGAGCTCCTTTGTTCGTCATGAATGTGATGGTCGTTACATGTCGGGCGTCTTCCAGTGTTGGTAGTCTCATGCCGGACTCCCAGCAATGTCCGAATAAGCCGCAATGCCAATGTGGGTCGTCATGGCTCGCCATGTTCCTCCGGCTTCGGACTCTTGGATCATGCCGGTGAGGTACTTCGTCGTAGCTTTCTTGCGCCGAAACCGGTATCGACGGTGGTATCTGCTTCGTTCGTGGATCGGCTGTTGGCCGACCGATCTGATAACTGGGCGCACCATGTTTATTTGTGTAGAGGGGTTTCCTCTCTGACCCTCACCTGCTTCGGCCTCGATCGCTGTATCGGCTAAGTCGCACGTTGTTCTGCTCTGCCGGTTAACTCGTTCGAGGCCAGCATGGACTGTGTTGATCGGGAACGGATTGCCGTCTACTTTCATGGGCCGACTTGAGTCAGCAAACTTCAACTTCCCGGCCTCGATGGCCGATTGAATCTGTCTAAAGACTTTGCAATCGTTGGTGGCGTGTGATGTAGAGTTGTGCCACTTGCGGTATTTCTTCTTTTCAGCTCTTCGGCGACGGGATCACATGATTTTCGTGCAACTGAATTTGCTTTTCCTTGAGTAGTAGGTCGAAGATTTTGTCGGCTTTGGTGATGTCAAAATCGTATTTTTCTTCTTTAGCCGTTTTGAGCAGCCCGCGGTGACGATGGCCTTCTTGTTTTTAGCCCATTCGCCGCTACTTCTGTTTCGTCGTCGTCGGATCCATAGTCCGAGTCGATGACGACTTGTGTTATGGTTTTGACAGCCTTCCGGTTTCTTGGAAGCGTTGTTCATGGGCCGTTACCCTCTCGCGCCAGTGGGCTAGACTTTCGAAGTCTGCGCGAGAGAATCTTTCCCCGATTGGCGCAATCGGACCATGGAAGGCTAAATTGGCGGTGAGCATCCGATAGCACCAGCGTAGCATCGGTTTCTCATTTCTCCGAAGCGCGAATGTAGTCTGGACCGATTCATTATGTTTTTGCACGATGCTTTGGTGAGGTCGATAACTTCATTTCGTGGTTGCTGGAATAAAAATAGCTATGGAACTATTTTTCAAGATCGGCCCAACTCGAATCGAGTTGTAAGGTAACGAGGAGAACCAAGTGAAGGCCGATCCGAAAGAGAAAGGGGAAAAGCCGAACTCTTAAAGGGTCGAGCCGATGCTTCACCACATTGTGCTAAGAATCGGTGATGTGCTCATACGTAGATACATTGTCTTGCCCTGAAAACTTAGAGAAATCCAGAATTTTGTACCGGTTGGGTAATGGAATTCTTTCGAAATGTTCTGGGTAAGGGTACCGGTACATATTCCCTGAGTCTTTTGGTTTGAGGCCGCGGTCTCGCATGACGTCGCGATCGGTTCGGCCCAAGTCCTATTGTCTTCTGTATCGGCTCGTATGGGTCGTACGGCATACGTGCTCGCCGATACACTGTGGAGGTGTCTCGAGGCCGGTAATGATGATCCCGACGACCCCTTGGTATTGGTACCGATGATCGGCGGGTGGCGGCGGGATTCGGTGGTGGCGTTGGCGGGTTTGGAACATTGCGTCCCCGGATATTTTGATGTCTACCATGATCAGTTGGTTCTGGCCGCCGATTATGGTGAAACATGTCAAACTGACCTTGGGGCAACGGCTGTTGTCGGTTTAAAATAGTGACCGCTGGTTTCATAGCCGTCTCGCTTGGGCTCAAGTGGCTGATCCCTCCCGACGGGTTGGGCTGTGCTATTAACGGAAGCGGCCGATCTTGGGTGACTAGTGTCCCGTAATCGGGGAACTTGCCATCCGTGAAATATGTAGGACCCCTTTCATGCTCGGCCACTTTGGCATCAACTACATGAGAAATCATATTGTTGAGGGTGTTGACCAGGATGCTGCTCTGGTTGACCAACGCGTGATGGACGGTCGAGTCGATCCGATCTTGCAAAGAGTACACGGCCTGATCATCTTGTACTTGAGTTGGTTCTTCCACTTTCTGCTTGCCCTTCGCATCACTCGACGAGGATGCTATAGTATCGTTAAGGCTGAATTTGTACTTTTGTTGGACCGCCTCCGGACCTTGTTTGAGTGTAGGACTGAAGGTAATTTTTCCGGAGTTCCTCCACCATCTTCTTATACTCGGCTCTTGCGTTCACCGATAATTGATCCATTTTTACAGTACGACATTGTCCCGTGTGATGCCGGGGATCTTGGAGTCGACCATCTTGCCGGCTGAGTCTATTTGTCCGAGTCGAGCCGACAAAGATAGTCCCACTGGGCGTGCCAAGAAGCGTGTTGATGAGAAATCTCTCTCACGCGCCGGCCTGGGAGATCCACTTGACTCCAGTGCAGGTCCTTCCTAGCTGCCTTCAATGTGCAGAGCGTGCCAGTTGATTTGATCTGCCAATCAACAAGAAAAATACAAGAGAGTACCCATTAAGCGTTAGTTCAAACTCCCGCAAAACCAACCACTTCCGGGAAACCGTCATCGAATCAGCCGATGCTCCAATAATTCTCGCACAAACGTAACATTCCCAGGTCAAAGGCGTAAGTAAACACAATACGGATGCAAACCACAGCTCTATAGCAGATCTGACGACAATCATATTGAAAGAAACACGTAAAAACAGGTAAGGTCGGCTGAAACTCCGACAATATCCCCAGATAATGTAAATCCAAAAGAATACATTGCCAACGACTCTAAAGACGACTCAGTAGTTCAATCTTGATGCAGCACTGAGTATCAAAAGAGGCATTCAATCTATCACTCTCGATTTACACTCCGCAAGATGGTAGATACCACATACGAACCAACCAGCCTTTAGACCTAGTGTCGCTGACCACGCATCCTCCACAAGATGAGTCAACTGCACAATAGATCTAATCACCGGATTGATTCGTACGCACTATATGATACATAGCGTAGCAAAACTACTGAATCCAATGTGTCATTGCGATGGAAGCATTAGAAACGAGTAATCTCACCACTAACGACAAACATTTACCTGAGTCCGGGGATCGAGACGATGCAGCCCGAAGCCAAACAAGGTGTTCGTCCAAAAGGAAAAGGATGGCGATGCGCCGGAGATTAGATTGATTTCCATCCTTTTTACACAGGACCTCGGGCCCTATTTATACCCGAAATATGAATATCTGTAACAACTTCAGACTCTATCATATTATCCCTAACAAGATCTATTACAACTAACAATCTAACAAACTCCTAAATTACAGATACAACTGCCATTTCAGAACTTTATCCACAAGTGGCAGTATCTTAAAACGTGCCATTAACATCGGAACCCCCGCTTAAACTTCAAGTTTCTGCATTGGATACGGTTTTATCTCTTTTAAACTTGGAATCGGCCGTCGGCTGCTCCATTCAACTCATTCCCAGCCGATCAGCATTGCAGCCGATTACTCCTTCAGCCGATACAAACCCCTGTCTTCAGCCGATTCTGATTCCACCTTGCTCCTTTAGAACTCACGAACCTTATTACCAAATTCCAGTGTTAACAAGAAGGTCCAACTTCTTTTCTATGGCTAGTTTTGTCGTAGTTTTGTAGTTTTGTCTACTACTAAACATGACTAGTTTTGTTAGCTATTAGAAGTACATGGTTTTTGAATTTTGTAGTTTTCTTCAGCTATTAAACATGACTAGTTTTGTTAGCTACTAGAAGTATCTAGTTTTGTGAATGAAAGAGCATCTATGCTCCTAGTGGGTTTTGGTTAATTGATGACAAATGATTAAGCGACTAATGTGTTGTCACGCCCAGAAATTCAGACCCGAATTTCCGAAGGTATATGTGTATTAAAATCCCTGTCCAGGACCAGCCAGGATACACATACCACAATTGTTGATATTACAGTTCTACGTCTTAGAAACAATACAAAAAGATTACAAAAGAGCAGCGAAAAAAGAAAAAGGGCCTAAGCCTAAGCTTGACGCTGGCCACGCGGCTTCGACCACTCCACAGGCAGCTTCCAGAGTGTAGGACAAAGCCTACTCCACTTCATCTTCGTCTTCAACCTCTGGCTCAGGTTCTGGTGAAGAAGCAAGGATGAGTACTTCCACGTACTCAACAAGTCACGTCGGAAGAGGAGAAGAATGAATGCAGGGGAGACAAAGGTCTGGCTAAGGTTTGCTTTTGCACAAACGGCAGGAGTTTTTCCAAACAATACGAATGTTGAACACAGTCAAAACAACAGTAAATTGAGTAAGTAAAACATTTTTGAAACCAACGCTGTCCAACGTTATCCCCACGTTGCGACAGGCCCAAAACATCTACCTATACTAGTCATGTTCCAAAACTTAGGGTGTAAAAGTGTGGGACTAATCACGGAGAGCTCGGTCGATCGCCCCATTACCGCGGGCACGGCTATTTGAATAGATTTACTCTGATCAGAGGTGTACAACTGTACCCACAAGACACAGCCCCACAACACGGTTTTCCGTGCGCTGGAATACTACCGCGGTACCCCGGAAACGGAACTGTGATAGGACCTTTCGTATAACCCCCCTCTAACCAAGCGAACCCCACCAAGGTTTCGCCCCCACTCCCGGACCCAGGGAGTGGGCGGCCCCCCCGAGTGCCTCGGTGAATCCGGCAGCCCAGCAACCCTTATACCAGGGCCGACTGAAACTCCATCCCACTCACCCTTGCCGATGGGTTCGTCAGCTAGGAGAGGCTACACTACGGGAATTGCGTCAGCGCTAGGGCTGACGTCAGTGATGGCGTCATCGGTCGCGGGAGCACCGGTCCACGATGGACCGGGTCCACGGGCCGAGAGGGAGAGCGGAGCACCACGTGGCGCACACGGGCGCCGACTCTGCGGCCACGCGGTGTGCCACGCAGCCGGCGGGGACGGACGGCCCGTCCCGAGGCGGATCGGACGGTCGGGAAGGGGTTCGGGTGGCGTGATCGGCCGGCGATGGCGCACGGCGGCCGGCGACCGGCCGGCGCCATTCGGGCGGTGGTGCGGGCGGTGGAATACCACGGCTCACGCGTGGGCGGAGCCGTGAGCACTCGGGAACGACGGCGCGCACTCGGTCGAGAGGAGAAATAGGGAGGGGTGCTCACCGCGGTGCGATCGGAGTTGAAGGGGACGACGGCGCGGACAGTGAGGGAGGCGGTGGAACCACTCGGGGAAGGGTGGCTGAAGTGGCGCTGGCACCGGCGACGAGGAGGGAGGAGTCGGCGGAACTCGGGGCACCTCGGAGCGGCGGGAAAACACGGCCGCAGCTCGGCGGCGAGGTCCGAAGCGAAGGCGCACGGTGCGGGGGCAAACGAGTGCGAGAGAGTCTTGGGTGAGAGCATGGGGAGCTCGGGAAGGACGAGGGGGTGCTTAAATAGGGAATGGGGAGGTCGGTGGCGACCGGATAAGGGCGGAATTTCTTGCCGGCGCGATTTGGGGGAAGTAATGGCCGGGGATGGAGTCTGGCCATTAGGGCGCGCGGGAGCGGCGGCCAGGGCTTTGAATGCCGACGGCACGGTGGGAGTTAAGGCGATGGGATCCGGAGCGCGGGGAAAACGGGTGCGCGAGATCCAAGCGAGAGGGAGCGGCGGAAATGACGCCGAGCGGCGGGGTCGGGGACGATGGCCTGACAGGTAGGCCCCACTGTCGGCGTCCGGGGGTAAGAGGGAGGCGAACTGGACTTGTTCGCGGCGCCGAGTTAAACGGCTACGGCCTTCGTCGCCCGCAAGGAGAGGGAGAGAGGACGCGCAGGCGGAAAAAGGACGGGTCGCGCGCGGAGAGGGATTGGGCCGTCGGCTCGGGCCTGCGGCCCACAGCCGGAAAAAGAGCGGGAAAGGACGGAGGAGAGAGAAACTGATTTTCCCGGATTTATTAATTCCGATTTTGATTTTAATTGGTTAAAAATTATTTCTTGTGCTCGAAAATTCCACTAAAAATCTTGTTAGTGTATTTTGACATGTAGAATTTAGGAAAAATCCTACCATGCCATTTCCATTTAACATTTGGGTTTTAAAATTATTAATTCTCTCTAGTTAATTCCAACAATTTTCTTTTACGATTTTTCTTTTGGATTTTTAAAAGGGGAAAACACCTCAGGGTGTTACATGTGTTTATTGAGTGTATAAGCAAGGGATTAGTCCGATGAAGAGCCGATGAAGATGAAGAAGAAGATGTGATATATAAAGAGGTTTCATTGTGATCTAAGGATACAAGTGACTGAAGATGGTAAGAGACGGTGAAGGGTTGGGAAGACTTGGCTACGTGATGAACCATGCGTGGGAGAAGGGCAAGCAGAGGCTTGGCGCCGAAGGACCCGGCGCAGTGGTGAAGGAGCAAGTGATTGGCGAATATCGACGAACCGATCGAGACCATAGGATGTCACAAGTTATTGCGGATCAACACTTTGGTGAAGAAGAAGTGCAAGATGAAATGTCAAAAAAATCAAGAGAATGTGATTCATTGATGAACATCAAGCCAAATTTCATATTAGCATTGATCAAGGCAACGAAAAAAATGGCGTAAAGGTATTCGTATTGGTATAGCTTTTCTATTTGCTTCTGAGTTGGCAGGAAAGTTGTACTATTAAGGGAGATGTTGCCTTGATGTCTAGGGATGAGTTTGGTGCTCAAAATATTTTCTAAAAGTGGTTCTCATTCCTCTTTTTTTCACTTTGGGTGTTTTTCGGACATGTCCGAAAGTGATTTTTGGATTTTTCGAAAATGGTTGTACGCTGAAATTTGGTATTGGTCATTTTCGGACTTGTCCAAAAGTGATTTTCGAAATTTCCAAAAATGACTGTGCTCAAAGTTTTGGTACTGGTCATTTTTGAATTTGTCCTAAAGTGATTTTAGGACTTGTCCAAAAGTGTTTTTGGATTTTTTTCCGAAAAATGAGTTTTTGCTCGTGAAACTAGGTACTGGTGTTTTTCGGACTTGTATGAAAATGGTTTTTGGAATTTTAGAAAAATGTAATCTTTGCCTTCAATGGGCAAATCTGAGGTTATAAATAGCCCCCTCCACCCACAAGCTAGGGTTGATGGCTCCATTCCTAATCTTTTGTCCTTGGCTTGTGTTGATTTGAAATTCATTTGAGCGTTACCTTCTCACTTCTTCTTCTCCACCGATCTACAAGTTTGAATTTCGTGTGTGTGTGAGAGAGAGTGGTTGATTTGAGTTTGTTTGAGTGCTTCGTGTTGACTTCGTGAAGATTTGTTGAGCACTCGATTCATCCCCAAGAAATCTTTGTTGCATTTGTTACTATTGGTGGTTGAGGACACCTAGACGGCGAGGAGTCAACCTCGAGACACCGATTTGTTTGTGGTGTGCCGAGGAGTTTGTGAAGGTCGATGTCACCTCCAAAGGGAAGAGATACCCTTAGTGGAAGGAGGAGTGCATTTGTGCAACCTCAAGAGGGTAGGGTTGGAAAAGACCCGGGTCACTGTGAGCTCGTCAACGAAGAGTAGAATATTCTCAAGGATTTGAACTTCGGTAACATATCGAGTTGGAAGAATCTTGGTGATATCTCTCTCTTACTCTAGCTTTGTTATTTGGTGCCGCTAGTAGTTTAGCCGATGTTTGTGCAATCCTTTCTCTTCGTGTGCCGCTATCCTTTTTACTTGTCTTGCTAGCTTGCTTGTAAATCTAAGATTTTTGAAATATCCGAAAATATTTTAGAATATCCAAAATATTCTGGATAATCCGAAAAGTTTAGCTTCCACATTTAATTAAAAGTTTTAAACTCCTATTCATCATCCTCGAGGCGACATAAAGGTCCTTTCAATGAATTTTGTAGTTTTGTCAGTTACTAAACATGACTAGTTTTGTTAGCTAGTAAAAGTACCCGATTTTTTTAATTTTGTAGTTTTGTCAGCTAATTATTTTGTTCTTGTTTTTGTTTGCTTGTGTTTGTGGCATATTTGTTTTTGTTTTTGTCAGTTTTTTTAGAATTTTGCTACATATTAATCGGTTTTAAAATACCTTGAGTAACAACAATTCCTTCCTGAGCTTGCCAATAGTTAGGTTCACACCTTTGATCTTGTGGAAATTTAGACTATCGGATAGTAAAATATCCGAAAAATACTACTCTAAGTGCATTATTATTGGGTATGTAGGTGTTCTGTTTTTGTTAGCTACAGATGAAGACCAAGTTAGGATTGTTTACAGAGCATGCTTTTTTAGTATCTAATACAGTAGAAGATTAGGTAGTGATAAGCAAGATATTTTGTTTTTGCAAATACCTTGTATCAGGCACCCCCTGATCATGTCATTTGATAGTTTTGGCTCTACACAATCCCCTGAAAATGTAACATTTGCAAGATTATGTTCTGAACATTTCAGAGCAAACTATAAATACAACATGTGTTCCATGAAATCTGAAGATGATGTTTGATTATCATGACCCTGTAAGTAAAGGATGACACCATTGTTAGGATTTTAGGGATGCCCTTTTGTGAACTTACTGATGCCCTTTAACATTTCCAATGGTAATTTGCTTGTGTTTGTTTGCACACCTGGCTAACCTGACAGTTGAGAGCACATGCGGCCAGAAATCTTTTATGTTGCAGAACAAAACTAATGGTAGGTAACATGTACTTTTTGGCATTTTGTAATTTTTACTAAACAAAAGCAAAAAATTTAGATGTAATGAGTAGTTGTACTAGCATCTATTATTTTTATTTTGCTTCCACTAAAATTAATGAGGAGGTTTGGTGTGTTTTCTTACTTCCAAACTAGTTATGTTTTTTTACTAACGAGAAGAAAATTTTAGGGATTACATATAGTTTTGTTCAGTTTTTTTATATTTCACTTCATGCTGAACTTTGTAAGTGTGCATATTCACTAATAGTACTCTTATTTCACTAATAGTAGATACTACTTTTGTTGAAACCTGACATATTGTTCAGTTGTTCTGTTACATATTTCACTGAGTGCAGAATGGTGGTTTCGTGTAAGTTCAGTGCCGGAGTTTGGATTTGTGGGGGCAAAGATCCTCACCTTGTGTGTGTTGGTGTCGGTTTTGCCAAAATTCCCGAGCGGACGGGTCGCGTTGAGGAGTTGTCCAAGTCGTTGATCCAAGATTTAGGGTTTGGTTGGGTTCTTCTAGGTTTGTTAGGTTTCAGATTTCTACTTGTATTATTTGTGGGATAATCAGTTAGTAGTGCCATCACTCATTCTAGTTGTATTGTTTTGTCATCACCGTTCATGAGAATATAGTTTTGTAAGCAAAATGCCGATTACCAGCATGTGCATGACCACGGTGCATGAAAATAGTCTCTTTTTTACTCAAAATGTTAGCACATTTACTAGTCAATTCTTACTTTGAGCAAGCTGGGTTTTTACCTGCTTGCAGGCAGCGAAGCTCAAACATTTGGTCTTTAACCCGCCATTATGTGCTTTTTTCAGGTTTGAAGGAGCTAAAAAGTTGGGATTGTTGTTACGGTGATATGTGGCATTATGGAGAACAACTAAAAGGGACCAGTAGTGTGGCTATTAGTGCCAGCTTGCTTCAGGAATCAGGAGCCGTCTGATAAATATACATCCCACTCAATCCATTTTGATAGAACTGCTTATTTTTCAAATAGCTTTTTGCCTGGGATTTTTTGGAGTGACAAAATCAAAGGCTTTTTTGTGTGTTTTTCCTGAGGCATCTATTTATTTGTATTAAACCGATAGCCCGTTAATGTGTTCGCTGGGCTTATTTTGTTGCTGACAAACTAACATCATGTTTCTTAAGTTATTTTTTTTCGTGTGACTTTGCTATGGGATGTTGTAAATAAACCCAGAAACAAGTCTGCTGTGTGTCGTGTTTCGTTTTTTTAAGCCCGTGCCTTATGCAGTTACGTTGAGCATTTTTTACGTGGAGATAGAGATGGACAGGAAATGGACAGGAAGCTCGTGGCTCGTTAGCTTACTCGGCTCATGACAGGCTCGGCTCGGCTCAACTCGTTTTAATTTCCTAACGAGCCAAAACTCGTTAGAGATAACGAGCTGGCTCGTGAGCCGCTCGCGAGCCTAAATGAGCCAGAGCACCTGGGCTAAGTCGAGCCAAGCCTGTCACGAGTCGAGCCGAGCGAACTAACGAGCCACGAGCTTTCTGTCCACCCCTAATGGTATATAAGGAGCCATAAACATGTATGATGTACGTATAATAGTTTTATTTTATGATGTATTATGTAGCAAATGCAAGGTAGCCGAGCCGACTGTCACGAGCCGACTTAGCCGAGCCGATTTGCAGTAGAATCATCTAGTCACGAGCCAACTAACGAGCCGGCTCGAGCTTCCAAACGAGCCGAGGCAAACTGGGTTTTTAGTGGTTAGGATAACGAGTTGAGCCTAGCAGCTCGTTATTCTAACGAGCTAAGCCGAGCCAAGCTGGCTCGTTATCCACCCCTACGTGTAAATTTGTTGAGCTTTTTAAGATAAAAAGAATTTTTAAGTAGGAATGCAACCCAACAAAAGAAAATGTGTGCGTGTTGTGGGTGTCGTGTGTAAGGTTAGTCAGAACCTTTTAAATTTTTGAAATTGAAATCACAGTATTCCTTGTGATAACCTCATGGTTTTTATGGTAGTTGCATGGTAACAACGATAATGGTCTTTACCACGAGGAACGATAACCTTAAAAATGATAAATTAAAACCCACGCGGGAGGGCAGCAACGCGATCGTGACATTGTGGTGAATTCAATCTTACGACAAGCAATTCGGCTGTAAAAAAAATCAGCCGGGGATCACCTAGACAATCCTTTGTTTTTATTTTGGGCTATGCTTTATTGATTTTGCGTGGGCAGAACAAAATACATCTCGTGTGGAATCAAATGAAAGCAGCCGGAATTCTCTCGCAAATTGTAATACTTACGCCTAGATGGCAAACGAACTAGTAGATGATCAGAGAGTAAGAATAGAATTGTAATTCGAACGTCCTTCCTAGTACTGCAATAGAGAGATGGATTATGTTTTCTTCTAAACAAAATGAAATTGCGCAGTAATTTTAAATTTCATTTTTTTTCGAACTGGGCCGAATTCTACCCGTCTAGAAAAGAGCTAGGCTTCAATCAAAGAGTCAATGCTGAGCCTGGGCTGCACATTCAATATAGAAAAGTCTACAGAACCTCCCTATTTGCAGGCAAGTATGATTCACATCTTTCAACCGTAAAACCAAATATAAAAAAGCAGTCCCCAAAGTATCAAAACTAGAAGATCAATTTTCCTCATCTAGTGATTTTAACGGAAATTTCATCTAATGTGACGCCTATATAGCACCACAGCAGGGGAAAAGAACTATCGTGTGATCCGTATATAAGTGTCTTCTTCCTCCAACACTTTCCTCCTCTCTTCACTGGGCATGACGCACCCGACGTCGAGCTCGAGCTTGTTGTGATGAGGGTGAAAGTGGCGGACCTCACCAAGGGACATGAGCAGCAAGCGCGACAACAGTCGAGGAAAGGAAAGGAGGGACGTGGCTTCCATCGAGCTCAAGCTCACAATGACAGCGACAACGGCAGACCTCGCTGAGGACACGAGCATCGAGGCATGGTGACGGAGGCACAGTGGCATTCTTCTTGGCCCTCTCTATCATATGCTCTTTGCAATCTCTGTCTTGATCATCTGTGGCGTGTGCTCGAGCTCCATAACCAGTCCTTGATGTTAACGACCTCCAGCGATTGGAGCAAAAGTGGATGGTCATGAAGCTCGAGGGGGTGGTTCGTGGGGGTGGCTGTTTGTCAACCTCAACTGCGCCTAGAGCCTCCTGCATACGCTCATGGCCATGAACATACAAGGCGCCGATAATTTCGGCGGCGACGGCAGAGGTACGAACGTCGTCAAGGAGTACTCCATCCATTAAGGAGACCTTCGCCGTCGTCGTTTCACTGTGTTGGGGTCGAGGCCGTATCGAGAAGAGAAGAGAGGGGTGAGATGGCGGCACTTTGTTTTTTTGTGTGACTAGCATGTAGACCCATACTGGTTTTAATTTCATTCTGCTAGAATTGCCCCAGAAACCCATGGATGAAAAATTCAACGTGTCACGTCAGATAAAACAACCTACTTTAATGCCAGCAAATGCTACTTAGGACTAAACCATCATCAAAACCACATATCTGGTTTTGATAGTTTAGACGAGTCCCTATATCTGATTTTGTGATTAGCGGATGTGAATCAAACTTGGCCTATAATTAAGGGAAGAAAAATAAAACTTTTTCTTCCATATGCATAAATTTATAAAACTACCATCAGGCCCAATCCAATAAGAAAAAGAGTCAGAAACTAAGACCCCTTTAAAATGCATAATTATAAAACAAATAGATAAAAAATAGGAATAGAATGTCATGCTCATTGGATTTATATAGGATTTTCAAATCACGGGAAAGTTTCAAAGTCGATGTTTTGACTGGAACAAAGAATAAATGGAGGAATTTAAGACAAAGGAAGAAGAAAAAAAATCCTCCAAAATTGCCCTACAATAGGTCTTTCCATAGAAATTTGAAAGAAGCATAAAATTTCATGCTTATTTATCGGAGATTGCTTTGGGTCGGACGTCCGATCCACGCCCAAAAATCGGGCGTCCTCGCCGGCTCCCCTGCACGCTGCTGCTGTACTAACTTTCTATTCATGTCTCCATGTCTCCTCTTGTACTATCTTCTCTGTATATGTCTCCTTTTCTCTTTCTGTGTATATTCTCTCTTATATACTACTTTTTTCGTCTTAAAATGATAAAGACACATACATTTTTTTACATGGTTTTAAATGGCATACTTTGATACTAATTTATGAAATTTATTTCATATTATGATATCAACAACTACAAAATTAACATCACATGAAAATATTTTAAAATACGAATCTAGTAATATAACATGGATAATATTGTTAGTATAATTATTAATCAAAAATTACTAAGTTTGATTTTTCTTAAAACAAAAACGTCCAATAATTTGGGACGGATGGAGTAGTATGGAGTATACGTAACCACCTCTTTAATAAACCTTAAACTAGTTTTTCTCAAAACGTACTTTTTTAATCTACGATCTAATTACAACATTAAATTTGTTACAATTAAATATTTACAACAAGTTATATTCCAAAGAAAAAATAGTTTTTAGTCGATCTTTTAAAATATTATGTGTGGTTTTATTTAGATGTTTTAGCTAGTATTTTAATGATGTTTTACTAGTTAAATTGTAAGTGTTACACGTGATGTTCTTCGAATGTTTTAGAAAGTATTTTGTAATACTCAATTGTTACAATTTAATGTTTCATGAATGATAAAGGGGACTGCTATATAAAGCTATATAAAATAGAATCCCGTTCGGATGAGATGATATCGGTTAGGTATTAGGTCCTGATGCATCTAAATATCATGTTTTGATACCTATCAGGTATCAGGTGATACCTACCCGGTATCAAGTGATATCTGTGAGATATCAGGTGAGTTTTAACTAATACCCGTTGGTAATACTAGTTCATACCACTTGATACTCGTCGATACCAAAGCGACTACCAGATATCAGGTGATTCTTACTAGGTATCATGAGTCGGGCACTGAGTATCATGAGTCGGGCACTGAGGCGTCATCATCGGCGGTTGCGTCCTCCGTCGTCCACGCCTCACGCCGGAGCTCGTCGCTGGTGGTTGCGTCCTCCACTGTCTACTCTTAGGCAACGAGCTTCCCGGGCGACACAACAATACCAATCTCCATGACATACAAGCGACAATACAAAAAATGAATTGGAATACGAAAGCACCAATCTTTGAAGCACCAATTACTCAACTTTCCTTTGACAAGATGGGATCGTCAATTTGTTAGATCCAACTGCATGGTCATATACTTGCAGTTGTAGTTGCTTCTGGTTCTTCACCTTGGTCTCCAATTTGGGCTTGCGTTTCTCAACCACCTTTTGGTTTTTCAACTTGGCCGGAACTTGCTCCTCCTCCACCATTGCCTCTTCCTCACCCTTCGCTTCCGTCTTATGTTCATGGCCCCTCTGACCCCTTTTCTCCGGCAAGCTCCCCTTTTGCAGCAACGTCCGAGGATGTTATCCTGCGCGGCGCAGTAAGGCGGACACGAGTCCCTTCTTCGGTGAGCCTTTTCCCCTCTCCGGTGATGTGCTCCTGAATGGGACGACGAGGCGAGGTGAGGCAACGGGGGCCTTTTCGACGAGCTCCCCTTTCTCTATTCCTTCCTCTGTTGGCAAGCCTCTTCTCTCCCTTTTTCCTCAGATGTCGCATGCCCGCCGCTGCACTGCGCTGCTCCGCTGTCGCGCTTAGTGCTCTGGGACGAGAAGCAAGATGATACTATCACAAGGGCCAGGAAGGAATACTGTCATTTAGCATTTTCGATGATAATTTGTAACTGTACAGTGGACATGCATCCGGTTGATATGCCTTGTGCCGAGAGGCATTTAACTATTTGTTATTTTTAAGAATAACAATTAATGATTTATTACTTATAATCTATAAGTCTTAATATGTCTATATCCATATATCCATATGTCTAGTTATAAAAATAACAAATAATTAAATATCTTTTTGCGTCGGAGGCCAAAACCCACGTTCACGAATAGTGGTAGTCAGTACACCAGACCAGAGAATTCTTTTCTGCACGCGCAGGCCCCAGCAGCAGCGCCACTTGGCACAGCCCATGAGCTGCCGTGCGTACGGTGACGCAACGCGCACCACAAAAACTGTTGCAAATAGAATGAATTGAGAGAATGGAATGGGGGCAAATGAGACAAGTGTCTCTTTCCTTCATTAATCATTGGATATATATACATGTACATAGGTGGTAACTACCCAATGGAGTGGAAGTTAGGAATGAGATTAAAACTGTAGTTGTAACACTCCCCCTTTGATCGAATCCATCTTGAGATCAATAAATAATATTAATCCTCCAAAAATCCCGTAGGATAAAAACGAGGAGTAATACTTGGTAGATATGCCGTGAAAAACTCCTTCAAAACCCAATGGGAAAATAAGGAGAAAGTGATACAGCATATAATGATTATCGTCTCATTGCAAACTAATATGAGAAAACCTTTACAGGAGAAAACTCATAAATAGTTTAGAGGACAATATATGTCATTGATATCTCCTTAAAAACCCCGTTGGGGAAAACAGGAAATACGACATATGTATGTCTAAGATACCTCCATATAAAAACCCCGATGGGAAAAATAAGAGATACGACATATAAACTTGTATTGATATTGCCTCATTAAAAACCTTATATGAGAAACCTGCATGAGAAAAAACTCATAGAGAAAAAGAGTAAAATATGATGTTTTTAAACAGATTATAGTTTCAAAAGGAGTCTCCCCCTGAACATTGCAACTCACAAAGTCATTGCATACCAATCTCTATAATAGATTTTGAAATATGAAAATTGGTAGAGACTTTGCGAATAATCTCGTGAAGTTATCACTTGATTTATTTTGTAAGGTGTTTATCTTCTCACTTACATGAGAATAACACATTTATATAACGCAATATAGTGATATTGCTTATATATAACCTGTTTACATCAAGCAACACAAGGTGCATTATCTTCGAAGATAATGGCTAATGATTCGATAGAACCAAAAGTGACCATTCAATGAAGTTATACATGTTAATGTAATACTTCAGAATGAGGAGTGGAAGTAGCCACTAGAGTCGAGTTTAATGGCTCTCATGAGAACTTTACCACAATAACATCAGTATATGGTTTAGCATTATGGGGATTAGATAGCCAGTACCTTTATACCCATCTATGATCATATCTTAATTCATATAGCAATAAATCAAGATCATTTCTGCCCTATAGATATATGTGGATATCCTTTTTGACTCCCACCTTTAGGTGTTATAGAAGTTGCGCATTTCAAGCTATAGCAAGTATCTGCAAATGCAATATCAGGCTTGTTGCGATATGCAAGATACATAAGTGCTTTGATGGCACTAAGGTTATCACCCCAGGGTCTGAATGGATATTGATCCATATTTAGGGATTGAATGATCAATAGTGTTGGAGGTATAATTGTCCAATATTATTTGGATATTGATAGACAATATTAATTGAATATTGGATGACTGATGTATATGCTTAAGCTATAGACTTAAGCGTAATTTGGTCTTACCCAAATGTGTCATCTCAAATTCCGTCATATATGATGACTGATATGTGCCATATGAGATGTATAAAATTCAATGGCACACAAGTGAAATCATCAAGATGAGAGACATCACTCTCTGGAAGAGACTCACCTAGTCAGTTGTACCACAATCAACGTGACTATCTCAAGTCATAGAATGACTTGATTCATGCACAAATGTATGTTGTGGTTTGTGCTTTGATTCAAAATATAAAGTCCATTGGGACTTATAATCCGAATCTATCCAAATCAAATTTTATCTGCCAATACTACATGTGGTAGTACGATATAGGAACATAATTTCCACACATACCAATGGGTATGTTATGCTTGGTCTCTGTATAAACCATGTGCTACACGCTCTCACTATTTCACCACCTTATAGATTTTTCAAATCCATAATGCTTTCATAGGGAATGCATTGTGAGGAGAAGTCATTTCAGAGGTAATGACTCCTCACTATTGAGTGAAAGCAATTCTCCTTAATTGCCACCTTTAGTTGACCCAATTTGAGTGTTTGAACACTCTGCCTAGGACTTGTGGTCTGGATCCAGATAAGGTGCATAGCAATTTTGAGGAGTATGTCAACAATTTGTAGTCCTTTGTATGATTGATTCAATGGAACCAATTAAGCATGTGGAAATATATACCCTTTAAACTCCATGTCATTTCCCATAATAGAAGGGTTAGGGTGTTCCAATGACCCAGCGCCTGAATTTGTGCACAAGTTATACTGGGCTTTTGGATGTTAAACATCCACAGGCTTTGGATAGTAAATATCTATAGTATCTATCAACATGATGTTGATATGCATGTACTGTCTTGGAGAATTTTCTCCCCCTAATCCAAGAATGCATTCAAGAAGTTGTATCCCCATGTGACCATACTTCTCCCCCTCTTATTAAGATTCAGGAGTTGAGTGGTTTTATTATGTACCTTCACTCTTTCTGGCACATTCAACGGGAATCGGATTTGATGACAATGCACTTGGTAGACTATTTGCAATGTGTTGCAAATATAAGATATTCTGAACTCTTGGTTCAGATTCTTTGGTACATGGATATGAGGATCAAATATCAATAATGACATTCTCTTTTTGATTCCTGGCATTATATTGTATGTGTGGTAAGAATCTCCCCCTAATGCCTGGAATCTTCCTCAAAGATGTATTCAGCATACGGGCAATGAATGAATCCCCAAGTAGAGATTTGAGGTATTATTGAGTGACGGATAATGATACCTCGTTTAAACCTCCAATGCCCACTGATGTATGCTGCGGTGGTGATATCAGTACGTGAAAAACGTTACCGATTCGCAGATGGGAAATGTTTTGGCTATAGAGACAAATCTCCACGTACTAACTGCAACGGAGGGAGCCGTATGATTGCAGTATGGTAAATTTGGATTTATGATGTGGTGTGTAAATCCGCATGGCACCAACTAGATGTTGGTAAATGGTAATTTCACGTTGGGTCATCAAACAACAAGCTTGATTCTCTCAATGAGAGATTCAATTGGACCATTATGTGTATGAACATAAGATACTTAATGATGTAGTCCCTAAAAACCAAATATTTCATGTAAATGGATTAGATCCCGCGTCCAGGATCATTTGCTCTAAATTGAAGAATTTGAGCAATAAGTTTGGCAAATTTATGGTACCTTATGAGTAAGGCACATACTTAGGACAACATTGTAGATGCAAAAATGTGCATTACATAGTATCGTTATGGTCCATAAAATTACAAATGGAGTCACATGTATGTTCTTGAATTTCTTCAAGAAATTTAGTGGCTCATATGGATGTTGTGACCAATAGAATTGATAATAATTTTCTCATCATTCTGAAGTTAGAATGATCCAGGCAAATATTCCAAATCTTGATGGGATCAAGAGAGAAAATTATTTTATACGCAACATATATAATGTGATTGATGTATGTATAATACACCCCAGATGATATGGAAGGAATTTTTACAATTATATAGTTTTCATATATGTTGCACTAAGTGGAGTGTAGATTTTCATCATCGCTCCTTAGTATTTAGTCCCCATTTGGAAACCATGCAACTAAATATATGAGAACATCATAGGGTATTTGTGGAATCAGGATACATAAACATTCCCATGATTAATTGAATACCTATGGAGAGAGCGTAATGTCTCATAATTGTTTTAGTGGTACAGTGATTCACTAAACAAGATTCCTTTCTATCTGGTAGAATCCCAAATGGTTCTATATAGATTGAGGCAGAATCCAAAAAGCTTTGCACTCATATAGAATATATATATATACCATGTATGAAATACATGATATTTTTAGTAATGGACAACATACTACATGTGGTAGTACGATATTAGGCTAATAATATTTCCAATGAAAATATGAAGACTTTTGCAAGTGTTTGCTTGTTGAAGTGAACTTCAAACTGTTCCAAAGAACTCGCTTGCCTCCAATGAGTTGGAGGTATAGTTGAGCCAAATATTTGATTTGGTATTTCTGTGTATATGGACTATACTGCAGAATGAACTAAGCATTTTGTTGGGGTTGAGCAAAAATAGCAGTGATGCCATGTGCCCCCAACAATATTATTGATATCTTAATGCTCATAGTAGGAAAATAAATTCCATTCAAATATGAGTATGCAAAAGTCAAAATTAAAACTATTAGCCATGTCCTACATGAGTTGATCATGTATATGTCACCAGAGACAAACTCCATGAGCATATTATCCTCAATAGTGGTGTTCCCATCGGGTGGTGGTAGTACCTCGGTGTTGCTTGTTTCCGCTGGAGCGGTGTAAGAGCACCTAGGGGTATCTTGCTGAGGAATGTCAAGCGGAAAATTTTGTTCCATGTTGACATCAAGTTGGGAGTTGAAGTGTGCTTCAAATTTTCCACCTTGATTTGAATGTCCATGAGTGGAGCATCCTTTTCCCACAGAATACAAGTACAATTCCAGAAAGTGCTAAGGGGTGCGATATTTCTGAGTCGGGTGGTTGTAGCAACCACATTTGGCACAAGTGCTTGAATTGTTATGCCTTTTGTTATACGACTGTGAAATATTCTATCCCTTATGAGCACCATGAGACTTACGCTATCTCTGTCTCTTGCCCTTGTTCTTTCCTTTGAAGTTTCCAGAATTACTAAGATGAGTAGCATTCTTTGGTTGTTTATTCTGAGTGTTGGTATGCACTTCTGGCAAAGGCTTAGTTCCCACGGGTCGCAGGTTGGAGTTCCAAAGGAGGAGCTCATTGTGCCTTTCTGCCTGAAGTAATGTTTTGATCAACACAGAATAAACGGTGAAACCTCTTTCACGGTATAGTTGCTGAAGGATCATCTGAGCGGGAAGCATGGTAGACAATGTCTTCTCAATTTTATCCGCATCAGATGGCTCCTTTTCACAAAACGTCAGTTTAACACTGAGAGTTATGAACAACATGGCTGAACTCTCCAACACATTTAAAATCCTGTAGGCGGAGATGGTTTCACTCATTTGTTGCTTCTGGCAGGATGACTGCCTTTTGTTGTTCATACCGTGTTTGAAGCGCAAGCCACAGAGCGCGTGGTCCTTCCTCCATCAGATACTTAGCCTTGAGATCTGGATGGATGTGGTTCCGTATAATGAATAAGGCATTGTATTTGAGAGACGATGCTAATAGAACAACTCCCTGTTGGAGGAGCAATAGCCTCGTACATCCGTGCAATGATAGACTCATTTTGAGATACATCACCCATGTGGGAAAGATATGACCATCAAGAGTGAGAGCCTCAAACTCTTTGTTAGCCATTGTGCCTACATATGTAGGGCCATAGATTTATGAAAATTCTATGACAATATTGAATAAATAAGGCGAAATACAATTAATCAAGGTATACTTGAAAAATAGGGATATTCTTTATTTGTGGAATAACATAGTCAAGCACCAACTGTGTTAACTTTGTTTTTAATTCATTTTCAACATCGGGTACACACGTTGAGGATAAAAATCCCGCAGTAATATATGATACTACCTTGTGTATAATTGATGTGAAAAAGAATTATATGATAATCATTTGGGTGTAGACTTTAATTATTCATAATCAAATTGGGTACGCACGTTGAGGATAAAAATCCTGCAGTAGTACTAAGGCACTACCTTGTGTATGGCCAATTTGAAAATAAATAAATAAAAGTTGTTCCCAAAAGTGTAGATCAAAATTTCAAAACTAGATATTGGTCACGCACTTTGAGGAGTAAATCCCACAGTAGTACTAAGGTACTACCCGGTGTATGGCCAATATCAGTTAAGAAATTATTCATTATTCCAAAAATGAGAAAACCAACCCAAAGCATTTGCAATTAATATTAAATGTTTGTATGAAAAGCTGAAAAACTTAATACATATAAAATGCATTAAGTAAATTGCATAAAAGATTAATAGATAGGTACATAGATGGCCTATGTACTTAATTGCAATTTATATGTAGTAAATATGTTGTCTGAGGACTGAAACGCAATTTACAGGCAACTAAGGGGCTAATTTGTAAATTTGTAATTCTAAATAAAATTAAAAAAAGAAAATGGCTGGGGGGTTATTGGGCCGCAGCCCAACAGGCCGAGCCGGCCAACCCCCGCCCAAACCAGCCCATGCATAAGGGGACGGTTAGGTTGAAACCCTAACCGCCCCGATTTCCCATCCGCCGCCGCCTAGGGACGCCGCCGGCGAAAATGGTCGCACGGGAGCGCCGCCGCCGCCACACGGAGGATGCCGCCGCCGTCATGCGGCCTCGAGAGGGTGCCGCGCCGACGCCCCAACCGCCGTGCTTGCCGGCGCCGCCGCGGGAAAGCCGCCGCCGCCGCATGGAGAGCGGCCGCCTCCTCACGCGGGAGGCCAACGCCGAGCCGCAACCGAGGCGCCGATGCCACACGGGAAGGCCGCCACCGCGCCGCACGGAAGCCATCGCCACCGCACGGGAGAAGTCTCCGCCGCCGCACGGCCACCGTCGGGGCCGCCATGCACGAGGAAGGCCGCCGCCTGGGCGCAGCCCGCCACGCAGTGAGGCCGACGCGCTAGGGCCGCCGCCACGCGCCGTGCTCGAGCGCGCCGCCGACGCCACGCGGCGGGCGCGCCGCAGCGCGGCATGGCTGCAGCCACGCGCCATGCGCACCGCCGCCGCCACGCGCTAGGGCACGGCCGCCGCATCCACGCGAGAGGGCGCCGCTGGCGCGCGTTGGGGGTGGGGTTGGGGACGCCGTCAACGACGCTATCTCTCCCCCTTTTCCCCTCTCCGCCACGGTAATGAACGGAGCCGACGTTCACCGGCTTGCCATTCGTGAAGGGGATAGCGGAACATCGCAAGAAGTTCAACGCGGGTTTTGATTGTGGTCGGCACAGTGGAGAATCAAGAAGACCAAATCGACGAAAAAGATCGTCATAGATACATCGCGAGGCATTGTTACCTTCTCCGTGATCTTGATTTTTGATCTTGTTATCGTCATAGATACATCGCGAGGCATTGTTACCTTCTCCGTGATCTTGATTTTTGATCTTGTTTCTTCCTCTGTTGCTCCTACCTTTCTCGCTTCTTTTCTTCTTCACGAGCGAAGCGTGCTGATAATGTGTTGCAAATAGAATGAATTGAAAGAATGGAATGGGGGCAAATGAGACAAGTGTCTCTTTCCTTCATTGATCATTGAATATATATACATGTACATGAGTGGTAACTACGTAATGAAATGGAAGTTAGGAATGAGATTAAAACTGTAGTTGTAACAAAAACTACTATAAGAAGCACTCCCACACATCGTCTTCCGACTCCGAGGCACCTACAGGTGGGCCTCACAGGCGTATGCCACATAGGCGACGTAGCAGTAGCGCTCCTGGGTCCCACCACCCGCTTTGGCGGAACAAGGTACCGGGCGCCACAGGCCAGGGGGCCAGCGTTGGACGCGACGCGCGCCGCGGTATTTGTGTTCGGGGCGCCGCGACCGTGGATCGCCGATCAATTCCGGAGGAGGCGTCGTGACAAAGACAAGTGGCCCCCGCGGCACGCGGCCGGGGCGGTTTTTTCTTTCTTTTTCTTTTCGCCCTTCCCCGCCACATGCATTGGTGGATTGCTGGGTGGACAGCGGCAGATGGTGTGGGTGGGCCCGTTCTGATCCTCAAACTGAAAAAGGATCCCGGAAAGGGTTGAAAGGTTGACCCGTCCGCTTGTGGCCGAGGACGCTTCGCTCGCTTAAATATAATTTCCTCCGCCGCGCCGCAGTCTAAAAACTCAAGCACTCAAAGCCTGACAAATTTCATTTGCACTGGTGCAGTGGCGCGTAATTACCACCTGCTTACTCGGGTAATTTCGCTAGTATACGTGTTTCCACGGACGCGAACTATAAACTGGAGATACGTAGCAACAGAATTATTTAGGACAATATTTTTCTACTTTATAAATTCTTTAGCGGTCTAAATCTAGAGTTGAAAAGTAAAAAAGATAAAAACACGCTAAACTAACTTTGAAGTTAAGTTTAAAATTCAAGATCGTTTGTGCCTCATAAGTCATAGCATTGCTTGTGACTTTGTCCTATGTTACCCCGTGCTACCTCTGTTACAAATAACCTTATTTTTTATTTATTTCTCACGCATTAATATAAAAACAAAAATATCAATTTGAATACAGTTGTTTTTGTCATTTTATCTAGACCCATTTGTCTTTATTTTTATAAACTCCAGTATAAAAAGTTCCATGATAGATAAAGTTATATTGGAAAAAAAATTAATAAGAAATAAAGTTATTTTGAAATGGAGAAATTACTTGTATAGCTTAAAAAGTTTTGACTCGTTGATTTCACCAAATGAACGTCCTTATCTCCACCGTTTTATCCGCAACACCACGTGGACGAGAGCAACCCCAGGGCCCCACAGAGGCACACAAATGACAAAACCAACCCAAAGTTCATCATTTGCTTACACCCAAGTAAGTAATACGGAGTAAGTGCCACGAATAAATGTTGGAATCCCATTATTTATTTAATCCTTTTTTTTCTCAAAACAAAACTTGTGGAGGGGATAGTCTCCAGGGAAAGATCTTTAGCCACGTGGCCTACGAGCACGACGGGACCAATCTCATTAGCTAACGGATTTTGATCTGCAGCTGGTTTTTAGTAGAGCGTGAGGTTCGGTATTTTATACTACTCTACTAAAATTCGTGACCGTTTAATTTGGATAAAATTGCTTGAGTCACTTTAGGGCCCGTTCGGCTGGCTGGTTGAGCTGGTTGGTGCTGATTTGTTGTGAGAGAAAAATACTGTTTGGTTGATTGATGGGCGGATTTTTTGTGAGAGAAAAACACTGTTGGGCTGGTGGCTGGTAAGCCAGCCGAACGCGGCCTTAATTGTAATTGTTGTTTTAGGTTTTTACTCCATAATTTTGTTGTAAAAGCTCATCTACCCAATATTGCATGGCTGAAATATTCCCCTTACACCTAAATAACTGATTTGGCTTATTTCTTTCAATATGAATTTACAATATGTTATATTAGTTAGGATGGGCTCGTCCAAAGTAACTATAAGGTGAATCCAAACGACCTTTGTTTTAGGCTATTTCTCAACTCAAAGTCAAGGTGAGGGGCTTGTTTGTGAGCTGAAAGCAACACCATTCATCCATTGATAATGAGCTTGAGTCGACTCATCATGTAGCCACACTGTACTAGTCCTAGTCCGACTCGATTGATATGACTCACTGTAAAAGGTGTTTGACATGGCTCTCGATCATGAATTTTGATGGAGTGAAGCTGAAGCTCTGACAAACACTTCAACTTTAGACAGATCTGAATGAGACATTATAGTAAAATAAACTAGCAAGGTGAAACTACCTTTCATCAATTATAGACTCTAGCAAGGTGAACTACCTTCCACCAACTATAAACTCTAGTTCTAGTTGAAGCTGGAGCTTAAAGTTAAAATGCTATTAAACATACCCTAAATTCATGTTAGAAGAAAAAGGGCTGAATCAACTACTCATACTCTATCCGATTTCATGACATTTTAGACAATGACATGATTTTAAAATATATCTTTAACTATATTTTTTCTATTATGATATGTATAATAAATAAATATAATTTTATTTTTATTATAGTACTATGTTAGCCATATATATATATATGTTAGTGTAGTGACTTTAAACTAAATATTTTTAAAAGCATCTTGATCTGTTGTACGAATAAATCCGAGATGGATCACCGCCGGCCGCAATCCCATTCAAAGTGATAAAAAATAATTAAACTGAAGGGAGTATGTGCAGTGGGTGTGGGAGGCGAGGGGATTTGGGCCTGACACTGTCGGATGGATCTGTTTTTGAAAAAAAAAGAAAATATAGTATGACATTGCAAAACAAGGGATGACAATGAGGGGGTTTATGTAATTTTGTATTCATTATTTTAGAAAAAAACACTAATTCATGCGTGGTGTGACTTATCCGTATTTTCCCTCTGGCAGTTCAGCTCAAGAGCGACAAAATTCTCAGCCAACGAGCACAAAACGGCCCCACCGGTAGTCCTACGTGGACGTAGGAACAGCTCCCCTATAACCGTACCGACTCGCCACGTGCACTAGGCCCCACCGCGGGCCATCCCACTGACACACGTGGCCCACCTGCAGCACGTGACAAGTACGGTAGGCCGAGAGGCTCCAGCTGACGTGTGAAAGCGAAGAGCGGAGAGAAAAGAGAGAGGAAAAGAAAAGCGGGGGTCGGGTGGCCGTCTGGACCGCCCCTTTTTGGCTCTCCGCTTTTCGCGAGATTCGCCGCGCCTTTTCCCGCTACCGCAGCAGCTGACGTCACCCCGGGCGCCTCCCAGCCACGAGAACTCGTGGCTGACGAGCCCCCCCGCCGCTGACCTGGACGCCAGCTGTCCACCCCGGCTGCTCCCCGCGTCACCATCCCTAAAGTCTCGCAAATTCTCTCCCACACCCCTAACAAAAATAATATTTAAATAAAAACCCAAAATCAGTACACCTTAGGGGTGTGTTTGAAAATAGTTGGTTTAAGGAGGGTATAATAGCATTAATCCCCTTCTTTAATAGCAAGGCCACCCTCTGAAATGAAATTTCTCGTCGCCCTTTTTTTCCCATTTCGTCCCATGCGTAGAGGAGACTAGCTAGCTAGTTATATCCAAATTAGCCCCCCTCGTCTTCTCTTCTCTCGCCGCTCCGGTCAGCGGCGGCGGCGGAAGATCACGGTGGTCGTCGGGTTGTTGGTGGGTGGGGGATCGAGGATGTGTGACAAGGATCCGGGCATAAAGCTCTTCGGACGGGTGATCCCGCTGGCTCCAGAGGCTGAGGCTGCGGCGGCGGACGGCTCCGATCAGCCGCCGGCCCCGGCGGAGGTGGAGTCGGCCCAGGATGAGGTGAGAATAATCGCGTGCCCATTTTGTTGCTTCCTGTCGTCCATGGGAGTCGGGGGGTTTGTTGCTTGTGGGGAAGGGAGGAAACAATTGATATGATCGGCTTAATTTAGACTGTTATTTATGTGTTTCTGTGAAATTGAGCTCTCCTCGATCAGATTAAGGTTAGGAATTCAGTTGGAAAAAAATTTGAGATGGAGAATTCGAACGATGGGTGGAAGCTACTATGTGCTTCGATCAGTTGGTGGGTAGGGAAAAAAAGTTCAGTTTGGATTTAGGTGTGGATAAGGCCACGAATTAGGATGTTCCTTCTGTCCGTACACCATGTTTTGTCCTTGTGTTCGAGTTAGGTGGGAGTCAGTAGAGAATTGCCCTAATTGTGATGTGTTATTGCTAATTGTGATTGGGGATATTTGCAGGTGACAGAGAGCAATTAGCATAGTTGGTTGGGTACTTGGGTGTAATCATCTTTGCCTCCTCAAAAGTGGTTAGGAGTGCAAGGTAGGGCATCCATGCAAAATCTAGGTTCTTTTGAGCATGTGGTGGCCTTTCTCTTTCCATACCATGGCTTTTCGCTTTCATTTAGCGAAAGAGTGGTCACTTTTTTTTTCAGCTAGTATCAGGATGTTCTGGTTTCAGTAAAATCGTAAGCTGGCAATTAATCTGTGTAATCGATTGTACCGAGGAAGAACGAGATGGTGAATTGTGTGAGCAAAATGCATAGGTAAGAGTAGAATACCTGCATGATTTTATTTTTGGTGATGATTGGCCGTTGTCCTTTGGGTCATCTGAGCATATGTCTCTGCAGTTCTGTGGATGGATGAAGCTAAAGTCGATTGAATTAGGATCTGAGCAACTGGGCTTTGAATAGCATGACCAAATTATTCAGATCCCCCAACTTATGAATTTACATACCGGTGCTAACCTCATAGTTTCATGCTCCCAATTTTCAATGTTAACACGGTAAATGTTAGGCCCATAAAGGTACAATATCTGTTTGTTAACATGTCTATTGTTTGGAAGAAAAGAAACACAAAGCTGAATAAAGGTGATTATAGTTGATCTGAGTTACCTTCATTTTCTTGCATATCCTTTGCTTGAAAAATTCATGCATGATATTATATTTTGCCATGCCATAGACCTGTGATCCTATTAACATTTCTTTAATTTCCAAACTTCCTGCTAAAGTGATTTTTCAAAAAGGGTTTCATACTAGAGATTTCTTTGAAGTTTTAACTGAAGTACCTTGCTAATATTCACTACGTCAATCTTTTAGGATCAGCACAAGGAAACAGAAGAAAGCAAAGATAATGAAATGAAGGTCGATGTGCCACAAGAGGAGGAAGATAATGAAATGAAGGTCGATGCACTACAAGAGAAAAAGGATAATGAAGTGACGGCTGATGTGCCAGAAGAGAAGGGGAATGATGAAATGAAGGTTGATGCATCAGAGTCAATAGAAAGCATAGAGCCAGTCAGCAGGTCTACCTTGGACAATAAAAATGAAGATCAGGGTCAGATGAACAGCGTTGAAGAGAAAGCAGCATCAGACTCAAAAGAGGAAAATGAGAAGACAGCAAATGATGAATCAGGCCAGGACAAGGTACTTAAGAAGCCAGATAAGATTCTCCCTTGCCCTCGGTGCAACAGTATGGACACAAAGTTTTGTTATTACAATAACTATAATGTTAATCAACCCAGGCACTTCTGTAAGAATTGCCAAAGGTATTGGACTGCCGGTGGGACCATGAGAAATGTACCTGTTGGTGCTGGGAGGCGCAAAAGTAAGAGCTCATCGTTGCACTACCGTCACTTACTGATGGCCCCTGATTGCATGATGGGGTCTAGAGTGGACATATCCAAGTCAGTGAACCCTGAAGCTTTTGCATCTTCGCATTCGACCCATATACAGCCAGTTGGCAGAAATGAAACCGTTCTCAACTTTGGGCCTGAGGCGCCACTCTGTGAATCAATGGCATCAGTGCTGAACATCAAGGAGCAGAATGGAACCAATGCTGTAGCAGTACCAACGGGTGAAAACCAGGAAGATAACTCTTGCGCCTCTTCAATCACATCATACAATGTGTTACCTGAAAATGCAGTCCAGGTTGACAAGAACAGCACGCCGGTTTATTGCAACGGAGTTGGCCCAGTGCCGCAGTACTACCTTGGAGCTCCTTACATGTACCCATGGAGCATAGGATGGAACAACATTCCTATGATGGTGCCAGGTAAAAGCATGCCAGAGTCTGCTTCCCCATCTGAGAGCTGCAGCACCAGTTCAGCGCCATGGATGAACATGAGCTCCCCCATGATGCCGGCGGTCTCCAGGCTTTCTGCACCTCCATTTCCATACCCTCTGGTGCCACCCGCACTCTGGGGTTGCTTATCCAGCTGGCCAGCCACGACCTGGAACATACCGTGGATCAGAACGAACGGCGGCTGCATGTCTCCATCATCGTCAAGCAACAGCAGCTGCTCAGGCAACGGGTCTCCACTGGGGAAGCACTCCAGGGACTCCTCCTCACTCCCACTCAAGGAGGAGAAGGAGGAGAAATCACTGTGGGTTCCCAAGACGCTCCGCATCGACGACCCGGACGAGGCGGCGAAGAGCTCGATCTGGGCCACTCTGGGCATCAAGCCTGGAGACCCTGGCATCTTCAAGCCGTTCCAGTCCAAAGGTGAGAGCAAGGGCCAGGCAGCATCAGAGTCTCGTCCTGCTCGTGCTCTTCAGGCAAACCCAGCGGCGTTGTCGCGGTCGCGGTCGTTCCAGGAGACCTCTTGACTCTTTTACCTGTTGAATGTCTTACAGTTTTTGTCACCGCAGTGTGTACTGTAAAAATGTATATACTAGTAGAGGTTTTGCGGTATTCAGAAAGATCAGGAGAGAGCTTTTTGTACAGCCACTAACTTGAGGTGGATAGTAGTTGCAAAGGGCTTTCATGAGAACTACGTTGAGATGTATATGTATTGTAAATACTTGACAAAACTGGTTGTGTACATCTAGGTTAAGTCAGGAAATACACTCACCTGGTTTAGCTCTCCTAGTATATATACATTGGTATGCCTATTCAGAAAAAGAAGGGGAGTACCAAAGGTTCAAATATTTTTTAACGTCCATGTTCTGATATTTTTTAACTTCAAACATTACTTTGATAATAAAGATTATAAAGGTTTCAGGTAAGTCCTAGAAAGAAGTAGCAATCTGGTCTTGTTCTCGGAGCAGAATTTCGATTATCAAGTAGTGCATGTGATGAAGCGTACTGATTGTCTGATTCTGCTTGTCTATGTTAAGGGGGATTAAAAAAAGCAGACAAACAAGTCTGTCCCTACTCTTCATTTGATGCATATGACACAAATTCAGTTGTTGCACTAATGGTCAACTGCTTGGCTTCAAGAACTTTCCTAAAAAAATTGTTGAAGGGAGAGATGAGCTGCACGCAATTTTAACAGTTACCTAAGTTAGTGAGAGAAGATTAGTTCCAAGAGAACAACAAATGAAAATTCAACTGTAGGTGAAAGCGTGAGAAAGTGTTGCGGAAGTTTCAAGAGTTGCTGGCTTCCGTAATTAAGAAAACGGAATTTCTCATGCTGCATATATTTCCTCTTTGAGAAAAAGAGGCAATTAGCAGGGAAGCAGTAGAAGCTTCAACGAAAATAATCATCAAATTGTAGGCCACAGTATTCAGGACTAAACATATCCATGCCATATTCCTATCCGCCTCCTTCGAACAAGCATCAATCATCATATTGGAGGTAGTAACAAACTAATAATATGAAGCTGAAGGTCCTTCGAACATAGGCTCTGAAAAAGGGAAAAGAACAAAAGGATGCATCAAATTGAGCTAGCAAACTGTACCCCAAAATACCAATACAACTCAAAACAACCAAACCTAAGTGTTTTCAAATCATATATCCCAAACTCCTAAGTAGAAGTGAAGAAAAGGAACGAGAAATTATACTGGTGCATGAAAAACAAAGCTTGGTTCCGCAAAAGGTGGTCTTAGCTCATCACTTCCATTATATTAAAAGTTAAAAGTAGTATTAGTTTATAAGTATGCCGATCTAGTTATCACCCATGAATATGATCACAGCATACAATTAGATGCAGATATCACGTCCTACATCCATGTTCTGACATCTTTTCCTTCAACCAGTACTTTGATTGTGGACTGTCCATGGTTGAAGATATCATCAGTATCTAAGAGGAAATTTTCTGAAAGCATCTATCCATACATAATAACACATAATCTTTGATAGAAACAGAAAATAATTGAGAATGAAGCTCAAATTATCAGTAGTTATGCACTGATAGCAGAGCACTACAAACAGATTTCAAGACAAACAAGATCAAGTGATTCCAGAAGAACTAGGATAAAATGATCAATTAGGATTCAAATAGCAGCATGTCAACTCCATGAAAACTTCATTTTCCCCTACTTATATTAAGCATCTAAAAGGATTGAAATCCATATCCCCTGCCAAGAAATTTAACTTCAGATAATTCCTCAAAAGAAGTAACAGTTCAGTTTTTGTTACATAGAATAATTTCAGATAAGCAAATACTGCATGTGATGTGATGGACTCTCTGAAAATAACGGAAGAAGTGACCCATCATTAAAATTAGTGAAGCACTGTTAATTTGGTGCGTATCACACTAATTCAGCTGCACACAGCAGAACTGGTCAACTGCCTGCCTCCAAGAATTTTTCTAACAAAATTGTGTAGGGAAGACATGAACTACATATGCATAGAGCATAGGCTGAATAAATTGAAGTTTCATATGAAATATTTGAAGTGAATATATGAAGAAAAAAAATATTGATCTTAGGTTCTCAGCCACATACAACAATATTTTCACAATGTTATCTAAGACAATAGAGAAGATTAGTTACAATTGGAAAAAAAATTCAGTGAGGTTTGCTACTCAAACAGGAGATCTTCTGCCTAGCTTGAGCTAGATGATTCAAAATTTTAGATCGTTCATACACTGTTGCCGGATGTCCATCAAATTTTAATGCATCTATAGCTTTCTTGTTTAAGTATTGTAATTTAAGTATTTTAAGCATTGCATTGGATGCCCATATCCAATTCAAGCCCTAATACTTTCTTGTTTAAGTATTGTGTTATGCAAATGGAATACATGAAAATTCTAGGGGCAATGAAGTTAACTTTTTGTCCTTCGTAATTGTATAACTTAGTCACATGAAATGGAGAAGAGCTGTGCCAAAAGAAACATTCATTTGATGGCATGATGTCTGTATAACATTGTACCTTACATGTAGAACAAAGCTCTTCTGCTGATGCCAAGGAAGGCAGCAGTGGGCCTATCCCATTTATACACGAAACTCTTCGGAAATTGATCACCTTCCTTGAAATTCAATCTTGTAATGCTTCATACTCCTGGTCCGCCAGATATTTTCTGAGATCCTAATAGTAGAACTTTAAATAAGTAAAACTAAAATTATTATTTACTCATTATGATGGTTCACAGCTGGACGCGGGTAAAACAAGGAAAAGATAGGCATGTACTGGGAGTATAGAAGGAAGATTTATTAAAAAGGTTGAATTATGATTCATACCATGTGGTATCATTTCACAACTAGAAAAAGTCCTTTATACTAACTGTTTAAGGCTTTGGCCAGAAGGGGTGGTCTCAACAAACATAAAACTAAACTAACAAAACAAAGATGCAAGATCTATGTGTACTAATTTTCTCCAAATTAAATCTGTAAAATATCAGCACTACATTTGCATCTTTGCAAAAGAAGTTTTGAATGGCCTACGAAATAAGAAAACTGGCTCTTTTACCTTAACCTATTCACCACTGCGAACCTCAGATTTAGAATTAATTCGTTAAAGCAATTCTTTGCTACGGAATATAATTAGAAAACTAAAACTCAAAGAAAGAACGCTTTTTGCCGGGGCGGCACAAAGAGAGGCCGACCGATTTTCTTAAGATTAAAGAGTAATGTTTTACAAATTACAAAACACGACATAAACCTGCCATGCCGAACCTAGCTTTGCTAAAGTCCGGAAAGGAAGAGGTAAAAGGAACCACATGGGATCAGATTTACATTAACAGGCCATCTTAAAAACAGGGGCGCCTGCTAAACCCCGGCCTACCAAAACGATTACTCTCCGAATTGGGAGAAAATCTCAGCTTCCTTCCACTCCATCACCTCGTCGATTATGCGATGCGTGGTCTGCTCCACCATTTTCGCCGTGTTTTCAAAAATTCTTGAATTCCTCTCTTTCCAAATAAGCCAGCTCGCTAACATGAAGAGGTTGTTGAAGTTTTGACTGTAGCATTTCCGAAAACCTTTTCGTACTGCGAGCCACCATTCTGCTAGCATCCGTCCATCTTCCGCCGGTGTCGCAAACTGCAGCCCTATCCAGGAGAAGTCTTGCCCACACTTCGGCCGTGAAAGCACAAGAGACGAACAAGTGAAGCGCGGTCTCTGCTTCACAATGGCATAGGGGACATTGTTGCTGGTGTGGCCAGTTTCTTCTTGCGAGGTTTTCCGCCGTTAAGCATCTTCCTTTTAGCATAAGCCACATGAAAAATCTTACTCTTGCTGGAGCTTTCAAACGCCAAAGGAGACGGCCGTGAGGACAGCTTTGCGAAGCCACGAAGAATAGTTTGTAGGCCGAGGCTACTGAAAAAACTCCATCTTTTACAGCTTTCCACCAAATCGAATCAGCCGCCGGTTGTAGTGACACTTCCCGCAACTCGTCCCAGAGCTGGAAATACTCGTTTAGAGCTTGAACTGAAAGTGATCCCTGAATCCACCTCAGCCATCTGTTGCCATTGAGGGCATCTGCGACGGTTAGCCTTGTGGTGCGCACAAAAGAAAACAACGATGGCCATCTCCATTCGAAACTTCCTTTTTTGTTCCAATTGTGAGTCCAAAATTGGGTATTGTGGCCATTTCCAATACTGAATACCGCCACTAAATTGAAGATAGCAGAGACATCCTTCCCCGGATTATAACCCACCAAGGACCACGGCCTCCCATGCTACTCTGTTTCTTTTGCCAGCCACTGCAGCCGAAGCGATTGCCCCAAATAATTGAGATTCTTAATTCCCAGGCCGTCATTTTGGATTGGGAAACAGAGCAAGTTCCAAGTAACTAGACAGTGGCCGTCGTGCACATCTTCGTGTCCTTTCCAAAGAAAACCGCGTCATTTCCTTTCGATCTCTTTATCGCCCATTTTGGCAGCTGCAGAGCGGTCATGAAGTGGATCGGCTGCGATGGTCAAAGAAAGAACGCTTGCAAACAGGTATTTTGTCAATCACAAACTAATCCACACACACGTGGCTAACTAACACATTAGGCAAACAGAGTTATTATAAATCCTAGATATGGTCGCTAGTGCTCTGAGAATAAATAGAACCCCAAGAAACATTACATCATTCCTGAGAAATCTAGTGACGACTAGCAAATACACCCAGCTAAGAATTTGTGGTAGGTATCTTGAGGAAAATGTCTATATGGTTGGTAGTACAAGAATATTACTAACCATTAGGGTATAAAAACGATATAGGTTTTAACTGGAGACAGCCAATCACATAGTAGCAATCGCATGCCTGATGCTTCTTCAGGTAATCTTCATGGTTGGGAGACTGCAGCAATCAGTTCGGTGGGTAAAGAACACGAGGTCGCAGCAGAAGCCCGGTTGCTTGAGTGCATCCCAGTTCACTGCCTAATGTATTTCTTTCTCTACATATTCCATTATCGATCTGCAGAAGAAGACCTGTGAGCAGAGTAGGGAGTTGAAAGGAAATTTTTGTTTGGCGATATCAAGAAAACAAATACTATAATCCAAGAACTAAGCAGCAAAAAAGGAAAAAAAATGCCCGTGAATCAGTAGGAAAACAGTAACATAGTTATTTGCTTGATTTCTTACCAAACATAAAATTGGTAACAAAGAAATTAAATTATGCTCACGAAGGTGGTATATTGATCCTCCTAGACATTTTATCAACCTTCTACTGCTCCACAGTTGGAATTGGAAGAGGATAATTATTATGTTTCTTTGCAAAATTCAATAGCCGGACCATTATAGTGGCTAAAAAGGCACATTCACAACAACTGGTTGGAGCAGCCCCCTGAGGAGTTTTTAGTCAGATTGCTCAGTAACCAATGTTAGCATTGACAGATTTCAACCTAGAATTGTCATGCAGCATTCCCCAAAAACTTCAGTTGAGGTAACATAGTCAATCTAAGGAGTAAAAATGAATCCAATCTTCAACTGAAATATAATTAAGTAAAAGAGAAGGTGACAAGTAGATTCTTTCAGAACCTTAAGGCCGTGCCAAGAATTAACACGGTTATAATTATATCATGGATTTCTCTGCATTTGTGCACAGCAGCATAATACAGCATCAACAGGTTCTTCATAGTCATAGTGCTTATAATTGAGGGCCTGTTTGGCACAGCTCTAGCTTCTGCTCCACCTCTCCTGGAGCTGGAGCCCAACCAAAGCTCCTGCTTCACCTCTCCTGGAGTTGAAGCCCAACCAAACGGTTTCAGCTCCACCCAAGAAGGGAGTGGAGTTAGCTGAAGTACTCTCAAAAAATAAACTAGAGAGGTGAAGCTGAGTTTAAGTTTAGATAGGTTCACAACTACACTCCAGACTCAACTCCTAAAGATAAATTTAGGAGTTGGAGTACTACCAAACGGACCCTGAGTTTTCAGACTACCTTGACAACCTCGCTAGTTTTAAATTAAGGTAGAGCTACTTAATGGTACCAACAAAATAAATGATAACACTGCTTGTCTCATACTTGCATTTCAAATCTTAAAAACCGCCTTCGATATTGCTTACATAATACTTATATCTTATAGCTGAACAGTAAAATAGAACACAGCAAAAAGCATTTCAATACGAGACCTCATAAAGCAAAAGAGCATTTCAATACGAGACCTCATAAAGTATGGCAATAAGGGACACAAAAAGCAAAGTTCCCTGTGAGAAAAGTCCGAGAACAGATTGCATCAAATACCTTAATTTAAAATTAAAAGCGATACAAACTAGGTATTTGCAGCATTTGTATTTTCTTCCTGGCCAAGAGCTACCACAGCTTTCTTCAGAAGAGCCTCAATCGACAGCCGACAGGTGTGAGTTCTCAACAGCCTTTTCTATTGCTTGCCATCTCTCTCTATGCTTTGGTTCTGCTGCAACACATCTTTGTAGAACATCCTTTTGTGTATCAGCGTTCCATGTTGTAGTTCGAATTTATAGAACAAGGCCCAAAAATCTCCAATGTCTGGAGCAAGAGTAACAGCTCTGTTCAACCAACTCCTAGCTTTACCAACCTTCCTGTCATGCCAGAAAAGTTTAGCCACAGCCACAATGACATGGGGATCATGGTCACATCGTTTTATAGCATCTGAGCTCTTTGCTTTGCGTTGGGGACGTGGCACCATCTCTATAGCTGCAGCCCACAAAATACCACTTGTTGGGCACTCCTGTAATGCCTTGGCTAGTAGAGCATCAGCTTCCTTCTTGTTCCCATGCCTCAATTCAGCTCGAACTGCTGCAAGCCAGAGTTCAGGTGTAGCTGGGTTCTTCTTTCTTGCCATGGTGAGAACAGCACGTGACTTGCTCAAGCCATTTATCTTCTCTACATTAGCTAGAGAGAGCCAAAGAGGGATGCAACTCAGGCAGTGTTTCAGCGCATTCTCATAAGCCTCCTTTGTCTTGGCTCCATGACCAAGCCGGTCTTCCATTTGCCCAAGCATTAACCACAATTTAAAGAATGAGGAGAATAACTTCAGACCTTCCTCCAACAGCTTTCTTTCCTCGTCTACATTCCCTAACTCCCTTTCAACAATGGCAGATTTCATCCAGACCCTCTCAGTGCCTCCTCTTTCCCTGGCCTTTGACAAAAGAATTCTTGCTCTCTGGTCCATTGTTCTCAAACTCAAGCTTGAAGGCAGCTAGCCAGATCTCCTCTGAATTGGGAAGAGAAGCGTAAGCTTCCTGAAGAATGGTTCAGGCAGTGGAGACGTCTACAGCCAGCCATTTCTCCTTTGCATTTATAAGCCATAACACTTCTGCATGTCGATTGTATGTTGTAGCCTTACTGAAGAGAATATAAAGAGACTACTTGGTCCCATGGCTCTTCTCAAGCTGAGCCGCTTTCAGCCAAATACTGTTCTTGAATTTGAAGACACTGAGCGCATGCGCATAGATGGCACGGGCTGTCTCAATTGAACCACGCTTCTTGCATTCCTCAGCATCAGCAACCCATGTGCGCTTCCTGTCTTCATCATCAACACCAATGCCAATAGTGTTCTTCACAATAGCCTGGCAAGTCATCACAGATCCAGCTCGCTCAGCAGCTTCTGCTTCCTTGAGCCATGCCTCACTTTTCAATACCCAATCCTTCTCTCTGTAAAGTTTTTATACTTCTCTCGATCACCTTGTTTACTGACTCGGTGTTTCCATTAGCTTCCTCCAGCTTTGCACCCGTAATCCAGATGGCAGGCTCCTTAGGGAGCTTTTCTCTGGCCTTATTAAGTACCTTTTTTGCTTGGACATATGTCTCCAGCCTCGCTAGTGCAAGCCACAGTTCCACATGGAGTGGGCAGCACTCCACAGTCCACAACCCTGTGAAGCAACAACCTTGCATCCTCCTCATTTGCAAGCTCTACTATTGCTTTCCACAGCCTGGATGAATCAGCGATGTGCTCCAAACCTTTTCTCAAAACCCTGCTCTTATCCAAGTCACTAGTTTCCAACTTCGCTGCCTGCAACCACAACTTCACAGAATTGGGAACCCCTGGCAATCACGGCCTTTGCCTCGTCTGGGTTGGCCAACCGGCATGCCTCGAGGCAAACATCCTCATTCGTGCGGCACTCCTCACAGCCACGCTGGATGAGCTGCTGAGCAACCTGAAGCTCGCCGGCAACCTCTTCAAGCCCAGCAGCAGCAATCCATCCTGGTGGATGCTTTGGGTTCGTCTGCGTCACTGACTTTAGCAACAACCGCGCCTTCTTTATGTCAGAAATCTCGGCATCACTAGTAATCTTCATACTCTTCAGTTCTGTCAGATAACCCTTTGGATCAACAACAGTAAGACCAGATTCTGAATCCGACAACCTGTCTACCTTCAAAGAAAGCACGGTGCCACGGCCTTCGCCCACAGCTGTCAGATTGGTCACCGGAGTCTGCGCCCATGGCGTCTCCGTGCTACCGGCCGCACGGCTCTTGGAGTCCAGCGAGGTGACATGCTCCTGCTCCTGCCGAGCTTTCTCGAGCAAGGTGTCCGGCACCGGAACAAAGCTCTCAAACCGCTTCTTCTTGTTGCGCAGCGAATAATCCCCAATCTCCGGTATGCTCTCTCACTCCTGCGCCGACAAATCGACCAACTTCCGCTTCAAATTGGAGAATTGCTCGGTGATTTTAGGGTTGTACGCACGGTACCTCTCGATCTCCTGCTTCAACCGCGCCTCTTGCCGGTCCTTGCGGCGCGAGTCCATCCTCTGGTCGATGCTCTCCCAGACCGCATCCGCCTCGCGGTCGTCGTCGTCGTCGTAGTCGGCGTTGGAGAACAGACCGGCGTCGTTGCCCTCGAACTCGTCGAACTTCTTGTTCTCGTCGTGCCCCTTCTCCTCGTCGTCGCCATCGTCGTCCCCAGGCGGCTTCCCACGGCCGCGCCAGATGGCGTGGTCGGCGGAGCGGTCAGGCAGATCAGGCCTGTTTGTTTCTGCTTTTAGTGACTTTTCAGCCCAAAAAGCGATAAGTAGCTGACTTTTTAATCTGACTTTTAAAAGTCAAAACCACATTTGTATTTGAAAAATTCAAAAACTAAAAGCTTACTTGGGTAGCTTTTCTGTTTTTGAGGGAAAAGTTACGATAAATTACCTGTCTCGCCATCAAAAACGATTCACGTCTTCTTTTCTTTCTGTCCCGAGCTATTACTCACACGCGCAGCTAGGGTACCAATGCTGGCGTCGTCACCCCGTCGTCACGACCTTCACGGGTGCCGCCCCATCGCCATGACCCCCATGGGCGCCGTCCCGTCGCCGCCACCTAGTCATTGTTGCCCTGTCGCGCCACCATCCCGTCGCCATTGGCCCATCGCAACGCCACCCCGCCGGTGCCACAAGAAGGTAAGCTTGTATCGCTCTGTTGAATAGCTGAGGTTGAATTGCATTTTGTGATAGCATTGCTAGCGTTTTGATAGCGATGAGAGATTAAATGTACAAGATTAAAATCTATTTTGTTATGACAAATGTTATATGATGCTATTATTATTACTATTAGCAATAAATATTTGACCAAATAAATCAACTCAAAAGCTAGCTCCTAAACAACTTTCATCTTCTAGCTTCCGGAGTTTTAGCTTTTCAAAAGCAAAAACGCTTCGATTTTAGAAAAGTTCAAACAAATAGGCCTTATATTCTTACAAATCGATTGACACTCATTGATCAAATTCATTTGTTTTTTCTCCAAAATGAACTAGGCCATTAAGAAGATTAAAATCAGAAAATTAAGAAGATTGACAAACCATTGATTAAGTATTAATTATTTCAAACATAAAAATAAATTACTATGACCATTGATTAAACATTAATTATTTCAAACATAAAAATAAATTACTATGTTTTTAAAGCAATTTTCCTATATAATTTTCTTTAAAAAACGTTTTGAGAAACGTGCGAGTAAGAAACAGGAAGCGTGCGAGTGAGAAACGGGATAGTTAGCCTAAGGGTTTATTCAGTTTTGTTACCAAAATCAACCTTCCACCAAAATCAACCTTTTCAAAATTTAATTTGGTAATGTTTACGTGAGAAGAAACTTTTAAAAATTGGTAGGATGGCGATGGCAATGGCAAAAGCTAAAATTTTAGTAGCAATGGCAACGTTTAATTCGTTACTCTACTAACCTACTAAAATTTAATAACAATAGGGTTAAAAAATAGTAGTAAACTGAACAAGCCCTAAATATTTATGATTAGAGGGAGCAAATTCCGTTCAGTTATTTCCCTGTCACTGGCCTTTCAATCTTTCAGTGTCCCTGTGGCTAAAATTATGTAGATGACCCCCAGCAAGACTCATTTAAGCACATGTATCCCATAAAAGTTTCATAGTAAAGGAAAGATGTAGAAAAACTCGATGCATTTTCTCTTCCAAAAAGAAAAACACTCTAAATTCTTTGTTCCAACCAGGAGACTAGCTTGCTGGACATTTTGAGTACACTACGTAAAGTGAGTATTAAAGTTTCAAGTCCATGAATCAGCAGTATGACGGGCCTCATCATCAGACATCACTGATTAAGAACATGCTTTGGAACTTGGTAGAAAATTCACAAAATATTACCAAACGGAAAATGCCGCATTCCAAAGAGGGCCGAAATGATAGTTGAAATGCACAAAAAAAACTCAAAAGCATATTTCCAAGTTTTACACCATCTGTTCCTGAAATGCATGCTACCAAGACGAAACTGCAACCACAATAATAACTCATCCAATCACCAACGCCTTCTCTATGTAGAAAATTAACAGCTATACTGCAGGAACCCCATCGAAAAAAAAAACTAGAACTGCCCTTACAAATTAGTCGTTGCACATGTTTGTCAGGCGATATATCCTCAGAATTGAAAAATCCTAGCTAAAAGTCGAGAGTTCATTAGAAGAGTCAGGCATCATAGGAAGAACATCCAATGTGATAGGCATCCTGAGGATCTGAACCAACACTAGAAGTCTGACGATGGTATGGGCGCTGGACAGGGGGTAAAAGCAGAGCCAAAGACTTGTCCATCAGCAGAAGCCGTCCGCATTTACTGCATGCAAAGTAATGAAGAGTGTTATGCACTGGAATGTAGAATTGCAACGATAGTACAATGGACATCTGTTAGATATATAATATGTGTGTTTACCTGCAAACTTTTGTAAATAGAGTCTGATAACTGGCAATCCAACGCTGCAAGAGGTTAACATGTTAAGTGATTAGCATTACAATGTGACGTTATTGCAATAGGAATGTTTCAAAATAAGGGAAATAACGATGAGTAAAAACAATTTTAATGAACCTTTGAAAAAAGACTGGATTACTATTATGAACAATTTACCAATTCTTGTTGAAACTTACCAGCAACAGAGAAAGTGATTTAGTTGGTTCCACACTGACAAAGTATTGCAATGCTTTATCGGCATGCTCCTACATATAATCAAAAACAGTGTTTTCATTACACCGTAATGCCCTCTTATTGAAAAGTTATTAAAAGAGAACACAGAAGAAGCATTTACCGATACATGCTTAAAAACATGATGCACTGATAGGCCTCTTGCATGTAGGTAACTTCCTCCCTAATATAAAAGATTCACTTCATGTGTCAACATTAAGAAAAGGTATTGTGCATCCGTGCCCACTAATTGACAAGTTAGCTTTTGGAAAACATGATTACCTCAGTAGGAGAGAAGAAAGCCACAGCATCAGGATCAGTAGATCCTGCAGGATGCAGTGATACTATAGCTCTAAATATAGAAGGAGCTAGCAACTCAATTATTGCAACCTGATCTATTGGAGTTGTATCATGAGCAGATCCTGATTTGCTCATGTTTTGCAAGTTCAACTCCTTAGATGGATCCACAAAGTCATCATTCATAAGGGTTGCTAATGATGCAGCTCTTTTTGACCAATCCAGACGCCGGTATGTGAATACTTTCACGTTAGGAACTTCTTTTTCTAGATTCTTTAGTATCTCAGATAAAGTTTTTTCTTCAAGCTCCCCATTGCTTGCAGGCAGCCTTGGCTTTTTAGCAAGAACAGGTTCACCATCATGCACATGGTTAAACCCTTCATCATCTAGATGAGGAAAGAACCTTCTTTTCTGGTCAGTGAAGGCCTTGAGAGCTAACCTGAAAACATCTACATGTTAGCATGACCTGAAATTGATATATCTCTGCACATTATAAACACATGATAAATGGATACTTCCTCCGTTTCATATTATAAGTCAATTTGACTTTTTCCTAGTCAATTTTCTTTAGGTTTGACCAAATTTATAGAAAAAAATAGTAATATTTTAGATTACTAAATTAGTTTAGTTAAATCTAGCATTGAATATATTTTGATAATATGTTTGTTTTGTATTGAAAATGTTACTACATTTTTATATAAACTTGGTCAAACATAAAAAAAATTGACTAGGAAAAAGTCAAAGCGACTTATAATATGAAGTGAAGGTAGTAATAAAAACTCCATATGTCCTTGCCTGTTCACGAGCCAAATAATTTGTGCATTAAGCAGTGGCATACATTTTAAAATTTAAATTTTCAAAAGGTGAGGCTAGGTACAATTGCATGTGGCTGATAGCTGAGAGTAACCCATTTTTGTAAATAGTAATAAACTTCGGGTATCTTGTCATGGGGACTGGGGGATGATCCGAATGCTTCAAGGCTTCAACGTAAGTACTTACATCCAAAGAAGCACAGGAATGAAGGGTGTTGGAATATTTCCAATGCATTCTGTGTAAAATCAAAATAAAATATGAATGCAACGAAAACAAGAACTGATCTAATGCTTCAATTCTTACAAAAGCACTCCACACCTTGGAAGGATGTAATTATCATATTAGAAGATTAGAGATAGCAAAGTGCAAAAGAAGAAACAAAAGAGGGAAAAAGAGAAATAAGAAACCAATCACTCAAACTCAGCAAATAAAGGCAATGACATATACAATTGTAATGTAGGGTAAGTAACTGCAATCACTGAGGCATCCTGGAATTGATCATTGGTCTACAACAGTACAAATTTATCGGCCAAGAAAACGATCATATATCGCAGGCAAAAACAACATGGTATAAATATTCAATCTGCATTCTGCAATGCACGGTTGATGAAATCTCACACATCAACAGAATATAAATAAGCCAAATAAGCACAGCATATTGTGGCAGCAAACATACAACACAAAAATGATGGCAACAAAATTACCTAGTTCTGTCAACAGCTGATGCACCAGCCTGACCAGCCAGCTGACGCTTCCAAGCATATGCCACAACTGCACCATCTGGACAAACAAGTGGCATGTGCAAGCCCCATGAATTGCCTCTGGCTTTAAGGGCTCCATTTAGAACTCCAGACTCTTCCAATTGCCTTCCTAACAGCAATGGATACAAGATATTTATTAGGCTACAGTTTAAAAAATAGATCTTTCAGTATTCAATTGGCTAGGCCAACATTTATGAATAAATAGTGGAACTTTAAACTTGAAGTTCAATAAAAATAATTGGAATGCACAGAGCTTACCAGGAGAACTGTGTAAGCGATGATTGATGGCTCATCACAAAGTAAAAACATCATGAATAACAAGGGAACATATCCTATGCACACAGGCCTTCTTGTGTACACATCGTGCACACCAACTAAAAAATATCACCAAAAATTCTACAAAAAATTGTACATGTACTTCTAGTAGTATTACATCTATGTGTAGAGTCTCATCTTCAAATTCATTATACATAGAGAACAATAAAAAAACAAAATTTTGACAGATTTATACTCTTAAAACTGTCAGATTTTTTTAATCTTTTTTGTTCCAGCTAAAAATATAATGAATTTGAGGTTAAGACTTTACACATAAGTGTAATACTATTGAAAGTTACTTGTACAATTTTTTCTAGATTTTTTGGTGAAATTTGTTAATTGGTGTGTACACGAAAAGGCTTGTGTACACAGGATATGTTTCGGAATAACAACAAGCACAACTAACCCAAACACTATAACAAGAATATAGTGAAAGAACAATAAGAAAGCACCAGCAAAACCGAGTGAATCCATCCTGTTCACATACCTCTAATTGCCTAACTTTATTGAAGATGGTTCCTAATATCCTTTATGACTTCGAAATCTCAATCATATGGCTTAAGCTTATCGAGTACTCCTAACTTCAGGATTTTCTCAAACAAACTATTCTGTTTAAAATCACAACTGTATCACCTTCAAATTCATCTTCCGTTTATCTAGCAACTTCAGGTCACAGAAAGAATCAAAAGTCATCGTTTAACAAGCAGATTATATTGCCTGGACATTTTACTCATCAGACAGAATAGTACCATGTTGCCGTGAAACATGGATTTTCCAAATGCCTGCAGACTTCTTCAACAAACGACTGGTCAAGTGGTCACATGTAAACAATTGTGCCCAACGCATACTGCTCTGCTGAGGCAATATTATAGGGTGAGCACCTACCCTACATCCTTACCATCCCTGAGTGATACTAAAACTAGTTCGAGCCCTGAGTGGCACTAAAACAAGTTCGAGTTGAAGCTGTTCAATTAAGGTTCATATTGCTCTATTACAAAGCTAGGAACTGAGTTCCAGAAATGCATCCCAATTCCCAATCTGATAGAGCCAGCCAATATTCTAGAATACTGAAGTTCATATACCAAAGCTGAGCAGTTAAGCCTGTCTGTGCATCTCATAGCAAGGTTAAGTAATTCATAGGTCGAAGGGTTTCACAAGATACAAGCAATTGGATAACACCAAAGAAGAGAGTGGCATCAATTTATGGTGATTAACCATTATTACAGAACAAATTTTAGTGGAAAAAATATGCTGCCATGCCTAAACTATTGTTGGGAAGGAGATTATTGCTTAAAAAAACAATCCAATCATACAATCCAAAGAACTTAAATCAATATCCTAGCTACCAATTTTCCAGAAATTATCTGGACAAGGGTTTTCCTTTTTCTTCTTGAGACTGCAACCGTGGAATCATGACGGGAATGTTTCTTCTCGGAGGGAAAATTAGTTATATTTTGCGAAGTAACAGTCAAAGATTGAGGAATCGACGAAGAACTTTTGAATCAAGATGGGAGAGCGTGGGGGCACGGGGCGGAAATGGCGGGGATGGGTTACCTTCCGAGCGCGCGGAGGTCGTCGAAGTGGCGGTGCATGGCGGCCTCCTCCTGGGCGACGGCGAGCGCGGTCTTCTCCACGTGCTGCGGCGCGCTGTGCGGGGGCGCGTCGCCGGCGACGAAGAGCGCCTCGAGGAGACGGTCCGCGCCGAGCCGGATGTCCGCGATGAGCCGGCCCGCCCGCCCCAGCCGCTCCATCGCCTGCGCGACCTGCTTCGGCGGCGCGTCACCCCTCGCCCCCTCGTGCTGTTGTCCCCCCGCCGCCGCCGCCGCCGCCGCCGCCACCGGCGCGGCCACCACTGTCTGCTGCATCTTCTCTCCTCTTCTCGCTTCCCCTTCGCTTCCGACTCGAAACAGCTTTACCTAAATAGGCCCATATCCAAATAGACCCAGATAAAACCCATATCTATTCAGTCCCATATCAAGCCCATATCTGTTTAGGCCCATATCAAGCCCATTTCTGTTTAGGCCCAGATCAAGCCCATTTGTTACCGCGAGAGACTTCGTTCTTCCGACGTTTTCGATCGTTGCGCTTCCCACGCGGCGGCGCCACCACCACCCTCCGCCATGCCGCTCGCCGGTGGCGAACCCCGACGCCCGCCGCTCCCATCGCTCGTAAAGCTCGGACGGGCCGTCACGCCGCGCCACGTGGACCTCCTACTGGCGGCGCTCCTCCGCCGGCGGAGGCACCGCCTCGTCGGCGCGCTCGCCTCGCAGGCGGTCGCCAACTGCGTGCGCCCCACGGCCCGCACCCACATCCTCACCGCCTCCGCGCTGCTCGATTCTTCCCGCCCCCGCGACGCGGCAGCACGCCTCGCGCTCGTCGGTCCAGCCACCTCCTCCGCGCGCCGCCTCTGGGACGCGCTGCTCCGCCGGGCCTGCGCGGAGCGCGGCGATGCTCTCCACGCGCTGGAGATGCTCTCCGCCGGCGTAGAGGAGTGCGGGCTCGTGTTTTCGCCATCCACGTATCGTGTGGCCCTGTCGATGCTGTGTGCCCGCGGTGACATGGAGACCGCGCTCAAGGTGTTCGACGTAATGACTGCAGCGGGGTGTCAGGTGGACGATCGTGTTTTCAGCGCGATCATTTCAGGCTTCTCCAAGGCCGGGAAGGATGGGGACGGGCTGGAATTCTATAGGAGGGTGAGGAGAGAGTTCAATGGATTTGAGCCAGGCTTGATCGCATTAACCGCTGTTGTCAATGTGCTTGGCCGTGTGGGGAGAACTACTGAGGTGGCGGAATTGGTAAGGGAGATGGAGCAGAAAGGGTTGGTTGGTGATGCTGTTTTCTACAGCAGCTTGGTTCATGGATACATGAGTAGCGGGTTATTGATGGAAGGGCTCCGTGAGCATCGGGCGATGTTAGATAAGGGCATTGCAGCTGATGTGGTTAGTTATACTACTGTTATTGATGGACTTTGCAGAGAAGGTAGTGTGGAAAAAGTGATGGGGTTCTTGGACGAGATGAACCGAAGGGATGCTAAGCCGAATTTGATCACTTATACGTCATTGATTGGTGGTTTCTGCAAGAGAAACAGGTTGGAAGATGCTTTTTCTATAGTGCGGAAACTGGAACAGACAGGAGTGGTGGTGGATGAATATGTTTACTCAATTTTGATTGATAATTTGTGCAAAGAGGGATATTTGGATAGGGCTTTCTCTTTGCTTGAAGAGATGGATAAAAAGGGGATAAAGATTGGAATTGTAACATACAATTCAGTAATAAACGGTCTGTGTAAGGTTGGTCACACCGAGAAGGCTGTTGAAATATCTGAAGGTATTGCTGCTGATAACTTCACATATAGCACGCTGTTACATGGTTGCATTAAGGTAGAAGATGCAACTAGCGTAATGGCAATAAAAGGTAGGCTTGAGAGTAGTGGGGTTACAATTGATGTTATCACATGCAATGTACTTATCAAAGCATTATTTATGATTAAGAAGGTGGATGATGCCTGCAGCTTGTTTCTTAGAATGCCTGAGATGAGATTAAGGCCTAATATTGTCACATATCATACAGTTATTGATATGATGTGCAAACTTGGAGAAACTGACAGGGCACTGCAGTTGTTTGATGATTACAAAGAAGATATATTGTTCTCCACTACAATAGTGCACAATTGCCTGATTATAGCATTGTGTAATGGAGGAAAGGTAAACATGGCTGAGCAGATTTTTAATGATCTTATCCAAAGAAATTTAAGGCCTGATTCCTGTACTTACAAGAAGTTGATCCATACACACTTTAAAGAAGGCGGTGAACATGGTGTGATGAATTTCATTCTTAAGGTGGATGAATTGGAAATTGACTTATTTTCATCTCTATGTAATTATGCTTCCACTTTCTTAAGCACAAGGGATTGCTACCAAGGAGCATTGGATGTTTACAAGCTTCTAAGAATGAAATCATTTACTGTAACTAGCAAAACATGCTACAGGCTACTCAAGTGCTTGCTCCGAAATGGTCATGAACAGACCATCCAGCCATTGTTAAGTCAGTTCATTAAAATTCATGGCCTGGATGAACCTAGACTGATTAATATGCTGTCTTGCCACCTCAGCAAGAACAGTGTTGGTGAGGCTATTGGGTTTTCCAATTACATGGACAATGGCAATGTTCCTGTCAGTGTTCTGAGAGAAGCTGTATATGCACTAAAGAGGGAAGGTAGAATTCTGGATGCATGCAACTTTTTGAAGGAAGCTGAACAAAATGGTTATTCAGTGGATCTTGCCATGTACTCCATAGTAGTGGAAGGCCTTTGTAGAGGTGGTTATCTTGAGAAGGCATTAGACCTATGCGAAAGCATGAAAAAGGAAGGGATTCATCCAAACATTGTCATCCATAACTCAGTTCTGAATGGTTTGTGCCAGCAGGGATGCCTTACTGAAGCATTCCGGCTATTTGACTACTTAGAAAGCAGCGAAATGCTTCCAACACTGATCACTTACTCTATACTTATAGCTGCTTTGTGCAGAGAAGGTTTCTTGGATGATGCGCATGAGTTGTTTCAGAAAATGTCCACCAAGGGTATCAGACCCACTACACGTGTTTACAACTTGCTAATAAGTGGTTATTGTAACTACGGGTTAACTGAGAAAGCACTGGAGCTTATGTCACATTTCGAGGAAATATTTCTACTCCCAGATGCTTTTACACTTGGTGCAATAATTAATGGACACTGCCTGAAAGGTGACATTGAATCTGCATTAGGCTTCTTTAGTGAATACTTTCATAAGGAGATGGTTCCAGATTTTGTTGGCTTCATGAGCCTGGTCAAAGGACTCTATGCAAAAGGAAGAATGGAAGAATCTAGGAGCATCTTGAGAGAGATGTTTCAGTGCAAAGAAGTTGCAGAGTTTATAAACAGTGTTGGGGATAAGATCCAAGCAGAATCTTTTGTTGGCCTTCTATTTTCTGCCTGTGAGCAAGGGAGGATTGATGAGGTCGTGACTATCCTAAATGAAGTGGCGCTCATGTCTGTATCCTCTTCAGATTCTAATAATTGTAGCATGCTTAGTCACCTGAAGAACATAGAGACACCTGTGGCTTGTGATCGTAAGATGGATTCTGGACAAATTTTATGTTCAACTACTTATGATGTTTCTAGAAATTGTCTTCATGGAATTTCTGAAGGCACAGTTCAACCCACAATAGATGGAGCTGAGAATTTATGCACACCAAGTGATGATAGTGATATTTACTATGATAATTTGCTACGGAAGTCTTTCCATGATGACTTTGACACATATTATCCAGCAATTGCTTCACTTTGCTTAAAAGGGGAACTGATTAAGGCCAACAAAGCAATTGAAGCAATGATTCAGAATTCTAGTTGAATTTGGTAGCTAATTCATTCTGTTAGGAAGTATTGCTGGTTTGTAGTATCATCATTGGCAAACAAAATGTCTTCTAACTTGTAAGTACATCATGTTCTTTTAGATATAACTGAAGCTTGTTGATGCATACTTAAGAACCACAAGATATCTTAGAACTTCTTCTGTCCTGTGTTCTGTAGGTGAGGAAAATATTTGTCAACATAACTGAACTGTCTTGGCAGTTGGCAAAATAGGGTTGATAAAGGTGGGATTAACTATTCACATGCAGGACCATTTCTCTCTTCTAACAAAAATGATCTGTCCTTTTGACTCGCTATCTAACCTTTATGGTCTAACTACTTTTGTCTCTCTTTACAGCACTGAGCAGTGCAACCTCGATGAGCACCCTAAATGCGTCAGGTTCAGAAGGCCTCTGATGGTGGACATATGGGTACATGTATTTTCCTTTGTCATTCATGTTGTCAATTGTTGTGCATATGTTTGTCCAATATGGTGACATTGTTCAAGATCCTGAAATTCAGTGTGTATCTTGTTGCATTCAACTCTAGGAACCTCAGTTGATATGTTTGGTATTTAGGTCTTTTCCTTCCTAATTGACATTGGTTTCCTCTCTTCACATTCCTGGGTGTATTCAACTAGACAACTATGGCATACAAAGATTCTATGGTTAAAGAAAAAACATTGTACCAAAGAAAGGGAACTACTGTCAGCCACACTCTTTTTTATGCATCCTTTAGAGGAGCTATGTTTTTTTACTTCTTTTAAAGAATGTACTCATGTGATGCCCAGACACATTCTTTTAGTAAATACCACAAAAATGACTTGTTTTGTGGCCATATTAGTAGAAATCGGCAGGTATTTAATTTGGCTAGTGTCACCTTATTCTGTGTTTTAAGGTCATAACTCATAAGGTTGACAAAATCAACCCTAACCAAAACACAGTTTACTGGCTTGCTGACCTGTAGGGCTGTAGGATTAGGTGTTCTGAAACTTAATGACCAAAAAGCCTAGAGTTAAGTTCACTTTTTTAAAAAACATTGTGGCCATAAATCAATTTTGTTGTTTTGTAGCTGCCAAATAAAGATGAGACTGTTACTAGTTTATGGCCATAAATACGCTGAAATATACCACTTTTGCCTCATTTCTAGGTTTAGAAATTGGACGGTTTACTTCTTCCATGGTACCATTGCAAACCGTTTGAATTTTCATATTTTGTATACCTTAGTGGTAATTAGTATGAAATTGTTCAAGTCATGTTTTTATTTATCGGGATGGTCAAGTCATGTTTAGAGTTTAGACTAAATGATTACATTAGGGACTGGGAGATTTCTTGAGATACAGCATGACTACATGAGTAACTGTAGGTATTTCTTACAAACTACATTATATTATTTTGACAGGGGACAAATGTCAAAGCTAGCACGGCTGGAGTACTAGGGTAACTCATGAAGAGTAGATATGTACCATGAGTTCGGACTCCAGTCAGAATTTGGTAAGTCAAACAACCAGATTTAGAACAACCAAATGAACTCATTTTATATATTGAATTATTAAACATACGTGTTTTGCAATGCTATGACAATAACACAAATGATCAAACAGCCTTGACGCATTACACCAGCTTACTTATTTAAACAAAATATGCCACCACCATCTTGTAAAATTCAGCACACAAGACAATCTCAGTGGTAGTAGTTGTTGAGCCTCCTGCAGTTCTTCCTGATCTCCCCCTGTGATCCAGTCAGAGGCGAGATGTTGCCCATATTCACCATTGACTGTGCGAAGTGCTTGAAGAAGAGATTGACATCATCAGCATACGCCTTCACGAGTGCCGCTGTTTCAGCGCTCTTGGTAAGCAGAACCTGATCAGAGCTGAGAAGGCCCCTGCCAGACAGGATGTTCTTGAAGTAGAAGTTGTCGAACTTTGCGGGGCTGACAAAGTCTAGCGGGAAGAGGTTGTTGTCACCGCCAGAGCGGGGGCATCCCTGCCTCAGCTGTGCCGCGTAGGACACATCCAGTGTGTTGTCAGCCATGCCATTTCCACTCTGGTTGTAGAGCCTCTGCCGGAAGCTGGTGCAGCGAGACATACCAATAGTGTGGCCACCTGTATGCACCCATTTTTTGCAATGTAAGAAAGCTCTTGCACGAAATGATGGATGGACAGACTGATAAAATGGCAAGAAGTTCACCTGACAGGGCGACGACGTCGACAATGTTAAGGCCCTGGCGCTTGAACTTGGTGATGATGGTGGGGAGGGTGTTGTTGGGAGCTGGGATGTCGTTGTTGGAGCCCTGGATGCTGGCACCCAGTGAGTCCCTCCGGCCAAGTGGCACATCCCAGTACGGGCCACCAACCTGCAGGTTTGAGTGCAAATTCAGTCACAAACCCCGCACTGTTGAGCTCATCCTAGGAACAATTCTTTTCTCTAAGCTCATACAGAAATAAAATAAGGCCATGTTTCTCTCCTATTTCTGAATGTTACATTCTTTCATGTGGTTTGGATACAGTCATCTCTGGTACATACGAGGACAGTGGAGTCGCGTGCGGCGAGGGCGAGGATGTCAGCGCAGGAGACGGTGCCAGGGCAGGCTGCTTCAAGAGCAGCCTTGATCTCGTCGACGACCTCGAAACCCCTGAGAGAGTTCATGTTTGGGTTTGACCCCTTCTCACTGATGATGGTGGTGCTGTTGTCCAGGAGCACAGACGCGTCACACCCCTACACAATGTTGAAAGATGTTGGAAAAAGGTTGGTACATAGATTAGGCACATGGAAATAGTACATAGATTAGGCACATGCAACGGAAACAGCAATATAGATTGATTTAGGGTCCTGTACTGGGTGAAGGTCTCTGATAGATGAACATTGCATTGGGAGCGCCAATTATCGTGCATTTGAATTAAATAATGATCCTCTCTTTGAAAAGAAAAGGAATAATCAAGAAATCATGGTACGGACTCATCATATCACCAAGACAGAAAGTAGTGTTCGCATGGGCAATGTTGGTAGGCTATCTTATCAGTGGTAAAAAGTTTGCCTAATAACTATAGATTCTTCCATGCTCCTAAGGATACCTTTTCTAATACCTAGGTACAAATATAACAATGGTTCGATATCGTACGCTTTTGTGTTTTTGTTATGTAACAGTTAAAAGTTGCATTTGTAAATACATGTCTTTTTTCCCTGTTTTTGATGACTATTTGCAATAACTTCATATGGATTTAATCCTTGAAATGCATATCGTTGCCTTTCTAGTTGCCCTAAGCATACAACTCATTTGAATTATGCTTTTGCAGGCTACACTGCAGGCGCTATGTTAACTGAGAACCATAGCTTTGTGAAGACAAGTAAAGAATGCTACAGCAGAAGAGAAATCACAGACCTTGACAAAGCAATCATGAAAATGCAGCCTGACCAAGGATGCTGCCATCCTGGTCTCCCTAGCGACCGCCTTTGCTACGATGGACTGCACGATCTCCTTCGCCCGGGGGCACGAGTGGTCGTAGAACTGTGGGAACAAGCCATACCCATACCACGGGTTGCCATGGACAGCGCTGGCAAGGAGGAGGGGAGAAACCAAGCAGAGCATCAACAGGCAACCCATGGACGTGGCCATGTAAGTAAACCTTCGCTGCACTGCACTGAACTACGTTGCGAGTAGGAGAAGAGAGTTGCTCTCTGTTTGTTTCTACTTCTCTTGGTTGTGGGTGGCGAGAAGAGGCGGGCATGGGGTGGCATATATAGCACCTGTGGGGGGTGCATGTAGGAAGGGTGGTTTGGAGCAGAGGACGGTGAGACGAAGCAGAGCAGCTTGGGTTGTTAGGGTGATGCGTATAAAATAAGTCAGCTAGCTACGCGTTGTGCTCAACTGCTTCAGTAATTCCATCAAATTATCAACCACTAGTAACTCCAACTTGCCTCCAAGGTTTTTCAGTTGTCTTGTTGTTTTGTTTGGGGCTTCAGTTTTAGCAAAGTCATTTGAAGATTTAATGCTTGTCGTTGTCAACGAGTGTGGATGGAGTGATAAGCGATAACCTCTGAAAAATGAAGCTCAATATAGCTTAGCAGTTAGAGAGAGAGACAAATGTTAGACTGATGAAACAGCAAATGCTACTTAAAAATAAGCATTCCAGTTAAATATTCATATAACTGCTTGTACTATGAAAGAAAATATAAAGCAGCACTATGGTGTTTATGCTGCCCATGTACACTACACATTATCTTTCTACACAAACAAAATGACCATATGCTAAGATACTATTGAAAACTTTGATGGATTATACAATATTGCACCCTCCTATAGTCCTATATCAGAACGTTAGAGATGTTGTTTTAAATTACCATAATGAGGCAATGCATATGCACAAAGATATATTAGTCGTCATTCACACTTTAACCTTTTTGCCTCACAGTAGGCCCACACCTGACAGGTTGTACTAGTATATATATATATTCCTGGATCATATCCAAAATTTTCCTCGCAAAACACATGATAATTTGCACATCATGTGTGAAATCAAACTGACAAAGCACAAAAGCGCAGCCAAAAGTAAGGTTTTGCTTCCGTATTAATCCTACTACTTTTTGTTATACACAAGTGTCATTACAGATCAGGTGGGTTTATTTAATGCAATAACCTACGTATGCTGGACTATTCACATGGATGTTTTCTATTGTTAACTTGGATTCGTATCCCTGTCTTTGTGGATCAAAAGTATGATGCTGCATTTCCGTATATTTATTACCACAAACGTTATATCAAAAGATAATCTCTAAGATTTCTTCATATACTGTTGTCCTTGTAGAATTGTACTACCAAACTAAGTTACCTTTTCTATGTTATTGCAGCGATCAAACTGGCATTTCTGATGGCTCATCAAAAGAATGATGCTACATTCCGTATATTTATTAGTAGAAACGTTATATCAAAGGATAATCTCTTAAGATTTTCCATATGCTGTTGTCCTTATATATGTACTGCCAAACTAAGTTACCTTTTCTATGTTGTTGCAGCAATCAAATTCACTGGGAGTTCTGATGACTCATCAATGGTCAGAGAGAAGATGTGTAGCATGGTGCATTTTGTTGTACAACCCAGGTGCTGATATCCTAGCTAACACATACATGGAGATGGTGGATCGATCGATAGGTCAAACGAGATGTGCCATGTACCAACTCTCAAGTCTCAACACACGGTGCGTGATGATGATTCGGCGTTAGGTGTCTTGCATGGCCTACATTCTTGTCACAAAGCAGGTTCTTCAACTGTTCCAAGGCTTTGTCACAGGCGTAGCAGCCTTGTTCTTCTGCGCAGCACATATCAGTGGCCGTTTCTTGAAGGAAGCAGCATGGCGGTTGTTACAGTCACAGGCTCACAGAGACAGTCACAGGTATGCATGCTACGTGTATAGCTCTAGAACACTTGTTCTGATGTAGATCTGCAAATGTAGTGCAGAAAAAGGCTCTTTTTAAAGAACATTATTACTATGTGATTTCAATGAACACAAGATGAATAAATCAAAGACAGAAAATTCATCATAAACCGATCTAGGAGCTTTCATCTTACTACGTCCGTTCAAAAAAACTTCATTTTTGCTATGAGCGAGGAATGTTTGTAGCCAAAAATGATATAACTTTTATCATAAGTACCTGACTCAATGAACACAAGATGAATAAATCAAGACAGAAAATTCATCATAAACCGATCTAGGAGCTTTCATCTTACTACATCCATTAAAAAAACTTCATTTTTGCTATGAGCGAGGAATGTTTGTAGCCAAAAATGATATATTTTTGGAACGGGGGTAGTATTACTGAATCTGAATCTGAATGGTGATCTATATTAACAACTCTCTTTATTTTGTATTTTGTGTATGGTATGTATTTGTGTTGATTATTTATCTCTTAAGCCTGTGCACAATATATATTTTGTTTTGATGGATCAATGCCTTTAGGTTTCATGTTTGTTTGTATCATACCTATTTTGGTCCCAGTAATTATTGTTCTAATGTACTCACAACTCATGTGGTAGGGCATTACCATGGCAAGTACACACGCCACACGCCACAAAGGAGACTACAGATTTGGCATCCCTACAGCCAAAACCTTAGAGGAGACAAAAGTGAGATGGGCAAGAGTACCTGCTCATTTGACTTCTGTTGTGTTGTAAGGCTCATGATACTTTATTGTCTCCTATTCCTCTCCTTCATAGAGTTATTAACTTATTTAACAACTCTTTGCAATGTATTAGTCATGCTTACTGTGCAAGAGAAGACCAAAGTTTGAATAGGTCCTACACATTTCTTAGAAGCTAACCAACACAAGTTTTTCCAACTGGATTGAAGATAATTTGACATTGGTTTCTTATACTAACCTGTTCGAGTAATTTATAGGGCTTTGGATACTAACAATATCTCTTTTCTTAACTTAAGCTTGCTTACAAGCAGATGGGGACGGGGTTTGGTAAAAGTATAATCAGAAAATTACATTTAAGCAAACCTCTAACCAATCATTTATTAGTCTTTAGGTCCTGTATACTCATACGTTCCCCAATATTAGCATACATGACATTTTGACAACTTGCATTGTATTATGAAACAAATCAAGAATTTAATAAGGTCCCTTTGAATGGAAGCCTACAAAATGGTATAGGTCATAGTAATGATAGGGGATTAGGAGGTTGATCACAGATTAAGTCAAGTTGATGAATGCTTTGTTGACTGTTAAGACAAGCTCTTGGCTTCCAAGGAATTCAATGGCTAAACAGTTCTCTGTTTTTTTTTGAAAGGTAGGCAGTAGAATTTGGTTTTTATTTTTAATTAGCTGCCTTATTTTGCAAGTGCTGTGTGTGTGTTGCTGGCGAAGGGGGTATTGTGCATGTCTTTTCCACGTTTCTTCTGGAAAATATTTAGCACTTTTACGCAATCTGAAGCGTGCGTGCGAATGAATATTAATTCGACACTGGCTGCAAGCCTGCCATGCTACGTTAATACGTACGTCATACGCTGCAAAAGAAAAGGTAGAAAAAACTGTGGAAGGAGGTAATTAAGTTAACCTCATCACAGGGTAGAACATTATGGTTAATTTTCTGCAGCTTGCTATTGTGATATTAGAACAGAAGCCTTGGACAGATCAAATTAACCTTGGTCACAAAGATTAATTTTGCAAATTGATTCTCGGATTTACCTATATATATGTCATCAAATGGTTCAAAAACACGCACAATTTTGTCAAAACAGCTATATGTGCTTTGAAACATGAGTGTCCAGCTAGATAGTTTTGTGATATGGATGTATATTCTTTTACTATAGTTGCATATCCTAAGTTAAGATAATCGGCACTCATTTGATTCTCCAAAGAATGTCAATACACGAAATAGGTGAAATTAAATTAATTCATTAATTTTACAGAAACAGATTCCAGGGGATAATTAAATAACATATCCAATGTTATCATACTAGCCGGATCGATCTGTTAACAGTGAACACAATTGTACGTGCTTACTCACAAGTCATAAGTCACATGGATCGACCAAAAGAGTCAAAGACGACGCGTGGCTAGATTCGATTTCATGGATATACTACAGCCTTACTCGAGTGTATTTAAAACACATGGTATATCAAAACTCAATGACCGAAAGGAATGTACTTTCTATATTTATTTCTTCGCAAGTGTGTTACTCTATTCTTATTCATATGTTTATCTGAATTACTTATTAACAAATAAAAAACTTTTATATACATATCCTTAGCGACTTAAAAGCAAATATTGTAAAATAAACCATGATAAAAAAACAAAAAATTTAAATTCAAAATTAAGTTCTAAAATTATTTTAGATTATAAGCATAAGCATGAGCCGCACAACACTTTTATCACCCCTTGGATGGCAATCTAATTCCAAACAGTTCCCATCACTTTTTATTAGATAAAAGGCTAAATAATAAAGTATGCTAACCTAGCTAAATATGAAATAAACTTATAGTTCATAAAAATACAAATTAAATGCATGTAGAAGTATTCAAACTTATATAAAAATAAAGTAAAACCACACACACACACAAAATTGCAGGTAAAACGAACTAAAAGTGCACATTGCATAGTACTGCAATAATTATATTTAGCGATTTGTAATTTTGGGTGACTAGAAAATTTTAAAAAAATAGGGGCTTAAAATCTAGCAAATACCTATTTCTTCATATATATCTACGCTTTCAATTGTTAAAGCCAACAAGTGCTATGGTTATAGTATGCTAGCCCTAACTTATCTAAGCTCTCTATATGGACCAATCCCCCTAATACCAGAACATATGTTCTCCACAAGTTTCTACTAACAGGTGTATATATATATATATATATATATATATATATATATATATATGTATGTATGTATGTATATATATATATAATGTTCTTATATATAGCTCAATCATAATTGAATTTTCAAGTATAGGGGTGACAGGCATGCACAATTAAGAATAAAAAGGAAAACAAAACGAACTTTCTCATGCAATATGTTGCCCAATCATTTTTTTTTCATTTTTGCAACAACTAACTAACCACTCTGACACTCTCATTTTATTCATGTCACATCAATTTGTTAAAACTTACAACTCGATTCTCGAGAAAGGAAAGATGAGGCAGGCATGCATTGAGCCATGAGAAAGCATGTGGATAGTACATTTGTGCTCTTATCATCACCTACATTAATTAAGCAAATTAAATCACATCTAGCTATCCACTCCATAATACATAGATCACTCTAGTGCCCCATAACCCTATTACCCTAAATTCCCATGATGCATCATGCATGGGAGAAACCCAAATTAAGTACATAATCATGAATCATGATAAGTAGATCAAAGGTGGTAGTGCTAGCTAGTACAAGTGACCAGTAGTAGGGGTACTAGTGTACCAAATTAGAAGTACATAATTGTGCAAGATCAAGTATAAGTGGCCAATAGTAGGAGAGTATCAGTGCACCAACTACAGGGCCCCACCCCAACTAACAAGCTCGTCTGCTTCCATCTGGCTGTACGGCCTTTTTCACCTGCTCTGCATGCAGCCGGCCACTAAACACAGCATCAGACCGGCCATGGAATCTCTAGATAACAGTTTGACTTAATTTGATTTTGATTAGTATAGGTGTCAATTATATGGGACCTGACTGGCTGAGTGAGTGATTGACTGTGTCTCTGAAAAGAAAGGGAAGAATGAATGAGAAATGCATGGACATAGCTAATTAATTAGCTATACCAGCTACTAACTTTGTGATCATCTGCACATATGTGTTGTTCAGCTAGCTTAACTATAGCTCTTTTTAGGTCAAAGGCTCATGATCTTCAGTGGCTTGCTGTCGGTTGGATCAAATCCAACCAAATTAAATCTTTTTGTAGTTGCTGTTATATCTTTCCGTGATGACCTCTCTTTTCTTTGTAAAAAGGCTGCAGTTTAATTCGTGGCAAATTTTGGATTATAGTTAATTAGCTTGTGCTAATCCAAAGCTCAAGACCGGTCATCATACGTTTAGAGGAAAGCTGACTGCATTAGATAACTGATACTCCTTCGATCCAAAATAAATATAGATATATAGTTTAAATTTAAACTATACGAAGCACAACCACTACTAACACAAATAAAAAAAGAATTTAATCACTGATGGTCTCCATGCATATAAGTAATGTAATTGAAAATTTTGATATATGATAGATGATTTAAAACAAAATAAATTTAGAGACAAAAGATGTACATGTTAGTTAATGTATACATGTATGCACGTTTTATATTATATAAGATATAGAAAAATGATTATGATTTATATTTTGTGAAAAAGAGAGTAACGTAATACAGGCGAACTCTGCTTCTGACATGAGCTAGATAGCTAGTGCCACGAGAAAAGTTTTACATGCGCTTAATTTTGTTAATTAATTATTTAGTGCTGTGTGCGATTAAAGGCTGACATGAGTGTGGGACCTACCTGCAGCCACGTAATGATGATCATATGCACATATACTGCAAGTAATCATTTTGTAGTTGTGTTTACCTAGCTGAGATAGCTAGGTATACTAGTAGCTAGTAGTAGGAGATCTATCAGAACTAGCCAACTTTCCGAGAGGTGATGTTAACAAACGATTAACGGAATCATCCATGCTTAGATCGACCACCTATCTAACTGACATTCATTAATTCCACGAGGACTACTACGTACGTAACTTCCGCACTTACGACCTCAATCGATACTTCCCCTGTTTGTCTTTATTGTATACATTTTATCATAAAAAAACTTAATTACTATCTATATCTATATCTATATCTATATATAAAGCAAGTAGTGTTTCCACCCAAATTTTGTTCTGTCTGGCTATTTTATAGAAAACCCTTTGAGTTTTTCAGAAATTAATCCGCAGTTCACATGTCTATTTTAAAAGATCCAGTTAAAGAAGAAAAAGAGTTATTTTGCGTAAAACTCTTTAGTGTTTATAAAATTAACTCGCAGCCCAATGCGAAAAGAAAGGAAGAGCTTGGATGAAAAAAGATCTTCGTGTTTCTCTTTTCCATCCTCATCCGCGCCGCGCCCGCGTCGTGCCTACGCCCCTCCCTCCCGTCGTCACTCGGAGCTCCCACGCCGCCGCCTGGACCTTCGCCCTCCACCTGTATCCCTCCCTGCGTCGTCGTCCCGTTGCAATGCACGGGCATTTTGCTAGTCTATATATAAAGCAAGCAGTGTTTTCATCTAAATTTTATTTTGTCTGGCTATTTTGCAGAAAACTCCTTGAGTTTTTTTAAAATTAACCCGCAGTCTGTCTGACTATTTTAGAAAACCCAATTAAAAAAGAAAAAAAGTGTTATTTTACAGAAAACCCCTTGACTGTTTATAAAATTAACCTGCAGTCCCAATGTTGAAAAGAAAGAGAGGGCTTGGATGAAAAAAGATCTCCTACGTCCCTCTCTTCTGCTCTCATCCGCGCTGCGCTTGTCGCCGCTCAGAGCTCACGTGCCGCCGCCTGGACCTTCGTCCTCCGCCTGCTTTCCTCCCTGCATCGTCGTCCCGTTGCAACGCACGGACATTTTGCTAGCTATCTATAAAGCAAGTAGTGTTTCTATTCAAAAATTTTATTCTGCCTAGCTATTTTACAAAAACCCCTTGATTTTTTCCAAAATTAACCCGCAATTAGGGGTGGATACCGGCTCGGCTCGGCTCGGCCAGCTCGGCTCGGTAGAGAGCTGAGCCAGGAGGCTCGGCTCTCGGCTTGGCTCGGTTCGGCCGGCTCGGTAGAGCCGAGCCAGGAGGCTCGGCTCGGCTCGTGAGCCGGCTCGTTTAGCTCGCGAGCCACTTTAATACAGTGCAATTTATATACAAATTACATTTTGTTTTTTTAGTCTATTAAACATGCAAATATACAATTAAAAAAATAAAAAGTGATACATTAAGTCCATAATTAACGTAATAACACTTGTCCATCGACAATTATCCATGCAAATATAATGATGCAACTAGATTAGATACTATTATATTATAATCTAAAGCATTAAATCCATATTGACCATCACAAAATTATAAAAATTATTGATTTATTATCACATCAACAACAAAACAAGCAAAAGAATAGCAAAACAAGCAAAACATTAGGCCCTACTTTGTACATTGCATCGGCTCGTTGAGCTCACGAGCGCTTGCGAGCCGCCTCGAGCGGCTCATTATAGCTAACGAGCTAAACCCTTAGCGTAACTCATTAGCATTTCTCAACGAGCCGAGCCGAGCCATCCACGAGCCGAACGAGCTAGCGAGCCACGAGTATTTCGTCGTCCTACCCGTAATCCCAATGCTGAAAAGAAAAGGAGGGCTTGGATGAAAAAAGACCCCTTCGCTCCTCCCTCCTGCGCCCCCCTCTCGTCCCCATCTGCGCCGCGCCCAGCATCGCGACTGCGCTCCTCCCTCCCATCGCTGTTCGGAGCTCCCGCGCGCCTCTGTGTCGTCCCCATCCGTGTCGCGTCTCGACTTTACCCTTTGCAACGCACAGGCACAATTGCTAGTATATCTACAACTATCTATAAAACAAAACAAGTAGTGTTTTCATCAAAATTTTGTTTTGCCCGACTATTTTGCGAGAAAATCCCTTGAGTGTTTATAAAATTAACCCGTAATTTATCGCTTATTTTGCAGAAAACTTATTGAGTGTTTATAAAATTAACCCGCAGTTCGTCTGGCTATTTTACAGAAAACCCCTCAAGTGTTTATAAAATTAACTTTGAAATAATTATGATAAAATAAAATGACACATATTTATTAGTATTTTATTTAATATGAATATGTAATTAAAATAATCGAAACTTTTATTATATGATGATTAATATGGTACGAGGGAGTATATCGCTAGAATGGAGTGATGGCAATGGCTGAAAAAGTTGCAAACCCTTTAATTTCTTCTTCTTTAATTGACAGCGATGTCATATCTAATTATCTATTGATCGATCGCATGTTGATCAACTATCGCCATGCATGAGATCGGACAAAACTCACGAAGACTCCTAGCTAGCTAAGTCTCCTCCTACATGCATGCATGTTTTGTTAGTTGCCATGTCTAGCTAACTACCTGAATTAACTGCCAAATTGAGATGACTAATAGTAGTGGACATACATATCAAGCTAAGTGATGTGTGCATGCATCCACACTACTCCCTGCATCCATTTGATTATCACATACGATTTTTAAGTCTTCTTAAATGTTTATCCAATATAGTGCCTATTCGTTTATTTGTGTAGGATTAAATAGCATCGTTGCATGTCTATTTCTGTGTATATAATACACGAGTAAATAACATCATTGCATGTCTGTTCTTTTTATCCGTATAGAAGTTAATGATATCTCACATGTGTGTAATTGTATTTCGTTTGCATGTATGCCTAACATAATATCTTGATCTATTAGATTTAATTTTAAAAGAAGCGAGGTTTTTTTCTTTGATCCAAGGCGTTATTTGAAAAAATGATGATTAAATGGAAACGAAGGGAGTAGCTAATTAACGCCTAATTGGACATGCACGTACGTGTAGCATGCATGCAGCTAGTGGTACGTAGCAGTGTTTGTGCCTGCTGCAATGCCGAAAGTTGATTGGATTATGTTTCTCTATTTTCTCACGTCAGGTCCTACATTTGAATTGATTGCGCCGCCGACTGGCCGTCGATCGGCCAAGCACCACCGGCCGGCATGCAGCCGCGCAGCCATATTTTCCGGCGCGCCATTAATACTATACAATTCCGAGTAAGATGCTGAAGTTTTTGTGGAGTTAGGAAGAGGGATAGGAAGATTTCTTATTGATTTCCCTTCACCATTTCCTACAATTATTCAAATGGAGCTAGCTACAGTACCAAATTCAATCCTAATTAAGTTTTTCTTTAAAAATCCTACAATCCAAAGGAAACCTTTATAGCTAACCTGTGAGGGAGGATGAATCTACTGGTATGATAAATTATATATGAGGGACAATGCATGATAGCTTGCTTAGTTTCAACCACCACTCATGCAAAATGGTTATAACAAGTTATACATTATTGTGAAATGACACTTGAAAATTGGTCGACAAGATGCTGCCTAGGTAGTTGGGTACTTCATTCGATCCAAAATATAGTTGTTTCTATCGTTTAAATTTTATTTTAAAATATAGCAGCTTTAAAATTTAATGCTGTGTTTGGAGGCATAGGTTAGAAACACATACACCTGACACGCAAAATGATAGAATGGATTAAGATATAATTAATTATGTATTAGCTTAAAAAACTTAAAAAATATATTAGTATGAGTTTAGAGTAAACTTTATATATATTTTTTTAAAAAATATGTTGTTTAGCAGTTTAAAAAACATGTGTGTGAAAAACGAAAAATAAGAAGGAAACATAGACAAAAGAACACGGCCTAAAATACGTCTGTAGTGATAAAATATCCCATATACCTCTCATCTCTGCAAAATCACTTTCTGCCTTTAATATTTATTAAAAACTCAACAAGTAGCTACCTATACAAATAGTTAACTCGATAAATAAGTGATAAATCTGTCATCACCTCCAATACTAACTTCCTACCTTCTTTTTGAAATGAATAAAATGACACGTGGGACCAAAAGACCCACATGCATATCTATCACCCTTACTACTTACCACCAACTCTATTTTTTGTGTGAAGGAAAAAGGACACTGAATAATAAATATGTGTAGAAATCAAAAGGTGAGGTATATATAACGAAAAAAATAATAACAACAGATTAATAATAATTTTTATTAATTAAAATTCTGTAACAATTAACGCACGAAATTTTTTTGCTAATCTTATGGAACGCATGAGGGAGTACTGAACAACAGTTTCTCTTTTGTCCACACACAATGCATGCGTGCATGTTTCTGATTGATGAGGTAGCAGACTCAGAAACCCAATAAACCACGCACATGAACAAGTGATTACTCTGTTTTACCCCGGCCGGGCAGATAACCGGTCGTGCCATGGATCTCCAGAAGATTGGAAGACTGCACTACAACGATTTATTGGACGATAACCCTTATCTGTATTGAATATAGCGTCTGTTATAATAGAATAGCAAAATCAATAATAATATATTAGAATAAACTCGTCACCAATGTATTTATTTTTATTGAACCTAAACTTAAGCCCATCAGAGATAATACTCATCGGTCGTGCCATGGATCTCCAAAAGATTGGAAGGCCGGGCATCGCCGTGCTAAGACAGCAACAAAATTCGCACATGATCATCTTCACTGTGCTGTGTATGTACGCAGCGCAGCTATTTCTAATTTGTCTCCAGAAGCTGGCTAGTTAATTACTAGTTTATTAAGTAGGTTAATCAATCGATTAATTATTAGGCCGTGCAGTTGGAATCGTCATTCATCGCGTCACTGTACGAGCGAGTGATCTGTGGGTTCCAAAATGGTTGCATTCCAAGGCTCGCCACTGAACTGAATTGCACTCTAAGCTTAGGTCTGAATTTCTGAAACCCGGACAGAGCAACATGTTGCATTTGGCCGAAAGCCAAGCTCAGACTTCAGAGAGCAGGCCATGAATCCAACTACCCAGGCGTCCAAAACAGATTAACATTTCCTTTAAAAAAGAACAGATTAACAGTGGTCGAGCAAGATAGAATCTAACTGTTCGTTGATAACATATTCACCACCGACCAGGTGATAGCTACTGTTAACAGGCACAGACACACAGTTCAGACAGCGAGATCTGCCTCCTATGTTGGCTATATGAGAGTTTACTGTCTTCTAAGTATCCTACCCCAGAAATGCCGGATTTTGAGTAGTTTCACAGTGGTCTCTACTACTGAATACTGATCAGCACAATGTTTTAGTTTAAGTATTAGCTAGCTCTGTACTTTAACTTGCACCGTTAGTACAAGGTCAAGGATCTTTCTAAGGAAAAACATGTTACATTGTTCTCATCCGAAGAATTTCAATTTTGTTGCATAACCAATTTTTTTGTTCTTTCATGAATGCATAAATATTATAAATATACACAAAATGGAATGCACTATAATGTGTCCATGTGCTTTCTACTCAAGCTCTCTCAGTTGTGTTACAAGGATGGACGTATTTGGAGTAGACACAGCGAATTCCAGCATTTTCCATTTATACTGCCAGCGATTATTTAGAGAAGTAGGTTTAACAAATGCCAACACTTTCTGTTCCCAACATGTATTTAGAACACCAAAAATGCAGAATCAGGGAAGTGAAAACTTCAATCATGTGGAGTGCCAGTATACACAAGACAGACATGTATGTAAAGCCCTATTATAAAATTTTCATTGTTCTTGAAGTGGAACCAATAAAAACAGACCAAAAGGGTTTAGGCAGGTCAATCAATTAAGCATGGCAAGGCATGAGACACTAGATAGTGATAACTGATGATTGATGCAAGGCAAAAGCATCCTCTAAATCGGGAGAGAATATCAGGTACACCCAAAGCAATTCCATGCATGTTTCTTTTTCTTACCATAATTAGCTAGTGGAGTGGATTGCAAATGGAATGTTGCAGTTGACTCAACATGAGTTCTATAATCATTTTTTCAGAGTTCTTGAGTCCTATAAATACGAAGCAAAATGCGAGAACCGATCAAACCACAGATCCACACAGCATCTCATTTCAGAATCCAGAAGATCATCTCATGGCTTCATCCAAGATTGTTGTTCTTGCTGCAATCTTCAGTGCTTCTCTGTGCTTCACTGCATCTCTTGCTTTCCCTGCTGACCATGAGGGTGTTCACCCAGTTGGGCAGAGCCCAAAGCCAGTTCTTTCTCCAGATTACTACAAGGCCACATGCCCACAAGCTGATGAGATTGTGGTCTCTGTCCTAAAGAAGGCTATTGCCAAGGAGCAGAGGATTGCTGCTTCTCTTCTCAGGCTCCTGTTCCATGACTGCTTTGTTCAGGTTAGCACATTTTCAAATGTCTTTTTGTTCTAAAGAACATGAAATTTCTAGAAGGTAACACGATGTCAGTGTTCACTCATGTGCCGAGCATCGATTTTTTGTTGCGCATTATTAGAACCATGATTTCTTGTTCAACCATAAGCATTGATGTAAATGAGAACTGATTTTGGTTGTCTTTGATGAAATTTCAGGGATGCGACGCGTCGGTATTGTTGGATGACAGCGAAGAATTCGTAAGCGAGAAAAAGGCTATCCCCAATAAGAATTCTATCAGAGGATTTGAAGTTATAGACGAGATCAAGGCTGCACTTGAAGAAGCTTGTCCACACACAGTCTCTTGTGCTGACACCATTGCCCTAGCTGCCAGAGGTTCAACTGTGCTGGTAAACATCTCCGCTCTTCAAATAAAAAAAAGCATTTGCTTCATTTTCATCTGTTAAAATTATAGAGTCAATTTTTTCAAGTGAACAAAACAAGAGAATAACTGAATGTAACTGCGATACTTTTTTGAAGTCACTTCATTTCCGAAAGTCAACTTTGGGTGTATATGTAGCACTGGCATTTCAAGTAAAAATTCCATTAACCTCTGTTTAAAATTCTCTAACATAAGCTTGATGAAAATTGGTGGTTTTTATCTCATGACAGAGTGGTGGTCCATACTGGGAACTTCCACTAGGAAGGAAGGATTCAAAGGCAGCATACATGAAGTTAGCAAACAAGAACCTCCCTCCACCAAATGCAACACTGCATCGTCTTGTGAAATTCTTTGAAAGGCAAGGACTGGATAAGGTGGACCTTGTGGCACTATCAGGTATGCAATTGCACATCTTCAGTGTGGAAACTAGAATTTTTGAGGTAATGTAGTAAAAAAAATTCTCGACGGAATAAAAAAGTGATTAATTTGTAAATGTTTAATCTTCAAAGTACTATAAGAACCTAGAAAAGATGATAGAAACACTGAAAGAAAGCATAGCTAGCAATGAAATTAATCTGCCCGAAAATTAAGCGAACAAGAAAAAGAAGAATATTGTAGCTCTTGGTCATACTGGATATAAGGATATCACAATTAGGTCAGCAGCATAAGAATTGGAACTAAAAATAGTAATCTAAATCATCCTCTTGCATGAACATAGCTGAAACAGCATATATATATATTCTCTTCAAACGGATACTTACATTTCTGCATTGACAGGAAGCCACACCATTGGAATGGGCAGATGTGTGAGTTTCAAGCAGAGGCTCTACAACCAGCACAGAGACAATCAGCCAGACAAAACGCTAGAGAGAATGTTCTATTCCACACTGGCCTCAACATGCCCACGCAAAGGCGGTGACAACAATTTACGCCCACTGGAATTTGCTACCCCTTCGAAATTCGACAATACATATTACAAGCTGTTGATCGAGGGAAGAGGGCTCCTCAATTCAGATGAAGTTCTGTGGACAGGAAGAGACCCACAAATCGCAGATCTCGTCAGAAGCTATGCAGGAAACGAACAGCTGTTCTTCGAGCACTATGTGAATTCGATAATCAAGATGGGGAACATCAATCCCCTCACTGGTTACGATGGAGAAATCCGCAAGAACTGCCGTGTGGTTAACAAGAACATCTAAGCATATGAAAGCGGGTTCAGTTTAATTTGCATCAATATTCCTTTGCTTTTGGTCATCATTGTAATTTAGAGATTATTTTCCAGTTTGGATGTCACCATGCAAGTGTGGTGACATGAGGTTTAATTGCCGTTTGCAAGCCCTGTCTGCTTTTCTTTTTCAAAATTAATCCTGTTTTTTTTGTATTCATTACTCACCAATGTAATTCCAATCCTTTCGATGAATGTTATCCCATCGTCTCTGAGAAGTCACCAATTTGTGTAGCCACACCAATGTTTGAATTTTGAAATTTGCACAGCATCAAAAATCATACATAGCCGTACCCATTGCCGTACCCATTGGTAACGATAATTTTACCATATTGGAAAAGATACCGAAACATACTGTTTTTCTAGTATATTTTTTATGTAAAGTATGATATCTTCTTTTGTACCTCGAAGTAGTGGAAAATTTAAGCAACCCTTAAAATGTTTCATTTTTCATGAATTTTCATGAAATATTAAATACCAATAAACTAATTATGTCTCCGTAACATAATTAGATATAAATTATGGTGCTTATGAGATACTAATGATACCCATTCTTTTAGGTTTTATATTGTATAATTTAGATCTAAGTAACCTTCTCAAGGACCATAAAATTAATTTACGTAATTATCGTTGCACACTTTATATTTTTTGTAGCATAGTTGTACACCATGTTCTATGTAGGTGCACAGAGCTAAAAATAATGTATTTTAGGAATGAATATAATAGAATATAAAAACATGTAGTTGAAAAATAAGAAAAAAATATGTAGTGCAAATTTAAAAACTATCTACGATAACAAACGACGTCTAAGATTTATTTGTGTCAAGTAAAATTTTTAATTTTAATGAGTAAAAGTTTTAACGGTTTACATCATATCTGTGGTTTGAACTATAGATTTTCCCCGAATAACAGAGACACAATGTGATTAGATGGAATATCTAAGTTACACATGTAATACGAGTATTTGAGAAAGGAACATATTTAAACCATTAGATTCCCGCGCGCACCATGGGCACTCGGCGGCAGCGACGAGACAAACACCTTGATCACATCCTCCTCGACGACCCGACACACCGGAGACACCGGCCTCGGCCGCTGCTCTCCCCATGGCCATGGTTGCTTCCTCCTCGCCATGGCCCGCCTTTTCCTTGAAGCTCGTCGGGCTCAGCCGCAGAGACCGTCGCATCCGGTATTGCTTCCTCCTCTCCCTTTCTGTAGCCGTCAACCCTGCGTCGCCGCTCCTCCCATGGCAGTGGCGGCCATCGTACTCCCCACCTCCGGTGGAGGACTCCTCCTCGCTGGAGCTCCAGCCGAAGCCCGATGACGAACCGCCCCATCCTCCTCCCTCCTCCAAGTCGTCATCGTGGCGGCGACGGCGACGGTAGTGGCGCACACGCCTGGCGCTCCGTAGCATGCTCCATAGGTAGCACGGCGTGGCCACCATCGTGTGGTAGTAGTAGGATGTCACGCCCCAATTTTCAATCGGGATTAAAAATCATTAATGCATTTCCTAGAAATTAAATAAAAATAAAAGTAATTATCAAGTGATTAATTAAGGAAATAAAATTTTCTTTAAAAATCATGGCTAGAAATATTTTTGAAATATTCTCCATGCCCTAAAATACTCTCGAAATTTTCGTGAAATTTTGGAGCTCGAAATAAATTTTAATAATACAAAAACATTTAAGTAATTATTTAAATAAATTATTTAATCAGTAAATGAATTGTTTATATTTTTATTAAATACTTTGGATGCCCATCCATTTTCAGGATTTTTCTTGGATTTATTTGAGCGTTGGAAGTATTAATAAAAGTACAAATATCATTTATGCGATTAAATAAAAAGAAAAAACAAATTAAATTCTCCCTAGGCTTGGGTCGTTTTCGGCCTGATAGCGCAAAGTCTATTCTTGCTCTCCACGGCCTTCCTTCTCTTCCTCCTCCTCGGCTCGGCCCGAGTCAGCCCACCTCCTTTTTCCCCCTTCGGCGCGCGCTTGAAGTCTCCTTTGTGTCCCTTCCTCCAGGCGATGACAGGTGGGCCCACCTGTCATCCCTCTCCTCCGCATCTCTCGGGCGACCGCCGCCATGAGCGCACCGCCATCGCCCGCGCACCGCGCGCCCTATGCCTGCGCCCACGCATGCCCCGAGCCACCTCTCTCTCTCTCACGTGGTTTTCCCCACTCCCCGCAAAATCCGCCGCCATTCGCCGCCGCCACGACCCAAGTCGACCGCCCCCCCTTCACCGCAAAATTCACGCGTTTCCCGACCTCCCACCGCCTCCCGTGTCCTTAAGTGGCATCCCCGAGCGCCCCGCGTGCTTTCCCCTCTCTCTCCTAAGGCCGTCGCACTCCTCATTTCCCTCCCCATGTGACCCCACATCGCCACCGCTCGTCGGCCGTGTTCAGCCACGCGTTGTCGCCGCCCTAGCTGCCACCGAGCTGCCCCGCTTGCATCGCCGGCTTCTTTGCGCCACGCCACAACCCGGCCTTCATCCCGCTTCCTCCTCCGCCCGCCGTAGCACCTATTCCACCGCGATCCCGAGCCGCCGAGTTCCTCCACTCCGACCGCCCAATTCACACCGCCCATCGCTCGCCGCTCTAATCCAACTTGACCGTTGGCTTTGCTGCAGCATGCCGAACCCCGGCCACCCCTCCTTTCCCTCCAATCGTCACCGGATCAAGCCCTCCACCATGATACCGAGCCGCCGCCACCCTTTGCGCCTTCGGCCACCCGTTTCGCGCAACCCGCCGCTCGCCGAGCCACCACGTCACCAACTCCGTGTTCGCCGCCTCCCGGAGCACGTTGGCCGCTCTTTTTTTCCCAAAAATCCACCGCATTTTCGCATTGGCTGCAGTCTTTCCCACGTCCGGCCAACTCCGGTGAGCTTTTCCCCTCTTCCTCCCACCTCTCTCTTTCTTTCCCGCGGTCGCCTCTCCTCTCGAGCCGAGCCATGCCGCTGCCTCGCGCCGCGCGTGTGAGCGCGCGCACCCGGTTCGGCCGCTGAGCGCCGCTCTCGGCCGATACCCTCCGCCGCATGCCGCCCCTGCTTGTGCCGTTCCCGGCCATGTCGCCTCCGCCCACGCTGCCGCCGTCCTCCCGTGCTCGCGCGCACCTCCGCCACCGCTATCCGCCCTACCGCCGCTCGCCGCTGGTGGACTCCGGTCCCCGTGCATCGCCGCCACGCCGTTGGGTGCTTGGCCGGCCGGCGAGCCGGTCTCCACCCTCTCCCTAGCCGTCCGATCGGCCTGGTCGATCTGAACAGTTGATTGGGAGCCCGTGTGGCCGATCGCCACCATGGACTTGGTCCACGGTAGGCGGGGCGTCCCTAGTGCCACTGACGCGTGGGGCCCACCTTGGTGGACTCAGTCCACGGTGGGCCAAGCCTTTTTCCCGCTCGCGCAGCCTCGCTGACGTCAGCCCAACGTGAGCAACCTCCTTTTCCCTTTGTAAATTAATTAATGATTGCATAATAAACTAAATTTAATTTTTAGAATTCAACTAAATGTCCCAAAACCTAAAATTCATATCTAATCCATACGAACTTCAAATTGAGCCATTCAAATTACAAAATTCATCTAAAATTGAGCTCTACTGTTTGTTTGCTTTCCATGTACTGTTTATTTGGTTTTTATTAGAGTTTTTCCTCGTTTTTCATGCCAATGTGTAGACCTTATCGTTTCGGGAGTTCGTGCTCACGAAGAAGAGAAGATCAGCTGAAGAAGCAAGGCAAATCACATTCCTCCTTGACGCATATTGATCCCAATTTATAAATATTTTATCGTTTACAAATAAAATTGTATGTTTTGCTAATTACACGGGAATCGGGACTACCTATCGATCGCTTGTGTCATGATTAATTGATATCCATTAATTGTCAACCTGGGGGACTAATTTGACTAGCTTGTATCACTTGCGTGATCTTGTTAGAATTATTTACGCTTAGCTATGCTTAATTACACTAGCTCACCTAATGGGAAAACTACACTCATAGCTGATAGTCTCATGAAATGATGGTTGTGGACCAGTAGTACCTTGGAATAATGGTTAAATTAAAATGTGACTTAATGGTGGGCTGTGGGTGCATGATTTTGCTTGTCGCACCCATGACAAATAAGAACCGGTTCATGGGAAACCCTGAAAGACTTACAGTACTTACCACAAGCCAGCATGGGCAACGGCTGGACTTGTAGTGCAGCTTTTTCCTGGCCGACGCATCCAGGCAAGGGTGGACGTGATGGAGTTCGGATGGACCGAGCAAGGTCTATGCGGCTGCCGGATTCACCAAGGCACCAGGGAGGGCTGCCTACCTTGGATATAAAGGTAGGGACGAAACCTCAGTGTGATGTCGCTTGGTCAGGGGGAGTTATGCGAAGGGTCTTGTCACGATTTTTTCCTTGCAGTACTATGGTGGTGCTTCGGGGCATGGCAACATGTGTGGAATCGTGTATTATGGGTACAGTTGTACACCTCTGGCCAGAGTAAAACTATTCGAATAGCCGTGCCCACGGTTATGGGCGATCAACCAGATTCACCATGATTAGTCTCACCTTAATAATTTGACTTAATGGAATTGGACTAGTTCAGGTGATTTGGTTGGGCCTGTTCAACGTGGAGATAACGTTGTTCAGTGAAAGATTAATCTTGATTTAATTAGTCAACCTTTTTATTGTTTTAAACTAGAAAGGTTTTACAACCGCATTTTTGCAAAATAGCCCAAGCCACTCTTGTCTCTCCTTGCATGTCTGCATTTCTCTGTATGGCTTGTTGAGTACGGTGGTTGTACTCAGCTTGCTATTTCCCCCTTTTCCCAGAAGTGTAGTGCTTTTGAGTCGAAGACGGAGTTAGAAGACCAAAGCTCAGACCCTAGTTGAGTTTGCCTATGGAGTGGAGCAAGCCCCGCTAGGATCGCCTTTTTCACGCTGCTTTGCTTTCTTTCGGGTGTGAGGACTAAGTACCTCTCCGTAAGTATTTTACACTTTATTTTTACGTCTAGATCTGTTTATTGATTTGTCATTTTGTGTACCCTGGCTGATTCCTGGATAGGGATTTAAAACACAAAATAGTCTAAAAATTTGGCTAAATTTCTGGGCGTGACACAGGAGCATGCCGCCATGGCCGTCTTGCAGGTGCTCTTGAGCACACACATGCCCCCGAGCTTCCACATCACGAACAACAATGCAAAATCATATCGAGTTGGGATCGAATATTTGAATCAAATCATCGATAGATCAAAGACGCTTGTAGCTAGCTAGAACAAATTAATTAAGATGAGATTTTTCTCCCCTCTTTGAAATTTGAATGAATTCAAAGAAAAAGCGCTAGTAGTAATCGCTGCAACTTACTGACGTAGGAGAGGACAAGGAACAAGATGAGTCAGGCTAAGGGCACAGAGGTGGTTGATGAAGCAGAACGCGTCCCATGTCCCCGAGCAAACGCCACTACACGATCAAACAAACAAAAAATCAGCGAGCAATTCAAACAACATTTACACGGATTATTCTCTCATCGGATGGGTGTCATTTGATTTCTCAGAACAGGGTTTTTTTCATAGAAAGAAAAGAACACTGAAACTAGATTAATTTTGGTAAAAATTCAAGTGCTTACTTACTCGCAGGAGATGTCAAAGAGGGATCGGAATGACACGAACAAAGGCGTTGCTGACGAACGTGGCAACGTCGTTTGCCGCCGTGCCGACGGTGTTGCCCATCGTCGTCCGTCCTGACGCCACGGTGGTGAGGCCGTGAGAGTGAGGGTGGTTGCACGAATGAATCACAAGGCATCCGCCTTTAATAAGTAGCCCAAATCACCATTGCATTGCTTTGTCAGCATCTTCAGCAATAACCCATATCTAAGATATTTTAAAAGGTAAATGGGGCTGCCTCTAATTATCTAGGCCAAAAAAATACATTCAGCTCTAGCAACAACCCTCATTTCTCAGCCTCTATTTATTTTCTCTTCTATTTTGTTATAGACTCTATGTTTATGACTAATTTAACACCGTATACAATAACTAAAATATAAACATTTCTTAGTGCATGGAATAAGTCATTTTTATTTGACTTTTTTTCTAGTCAAACTTTGTTAAGTTTGACCAAATTTATAGAAAAAATTAGCAATACCTAAAATATCAAATTAGTTTTATTAAATCTAATATTGAATATATTTTGATAATATGTTTATTTTATGTTGAATACTACTGTATTTTTCTATAAATTAGTCAAACTTATAGAAATTTGACTAAGAAAAAAGTCAAATGACTGATAATATGAAACGGAGGGAGTACAATGCTACAAGTAATACAGTGCAAATTCAGAGTAACGTCTACTGTCGACAACGCCCACTATTGTTTAAAAAAATGTTGAAAACAAATCAATTTCCACTACAACCCTCACAAGTACTACTACTCTAGGAAAGTCACTCGATGGGTTGTCCCTTTGTTTGGTTAAAAATTATCCTTGTTTGATTAAAAATCATCTAAATAGTTATAAAAAATTCTTAAAAAAATTAGACAACAATCATACAACATATTTATACAACTCTATAAAAAACTTAAGTCCAAATTCAACTCACATGTCGAGATATAAAAGATAAAAAGACAAATTTTAGCATATAAATAGTAGTGTGTTGTTCATATTTGAACTTATCTTTTTTTTCTTGATGTATAGGTCAACTTTGAACTTAATTTTTGGTGGATCGATAGATATCACTATACTCTACATTGTTATTTTTTCAGAGTTTTTCACAACTATCTATATCGAATTTGAAAGAAAAAAGTACACGATGGAATATCCCTCCTTTGAGGGATTAGAATCCACTCCCCTCTACTCTACTATACTACTGTACCACCAGTACTCCTCTCTCTTCTTCAACTTATTCAAGCTTCTCCTCCTCTACTAGTACTTGTCCTCCAGAAAAATTGACGGACCAATGAGGCAGCGTGGGGTGGGTGGTAGTTCTCTAGCCGGCGTGCTCTACCAGTACTTGTCCTTCTCCTCTACCAGTACATCTCCTCCTCTATCAGCAGATAGGGCAGCATGGGCCGACGTGGCCCAAACGAGGACGGCGTGCGGGCAGCGTGCGGGTGGATGGTAGGAGGACGGCGACAGCCGGGCGTGCGTATGGGTGGCGAGCGGAGGCCTTGCACACACGGGTGACGGAATAGGAAAAAAGCTCACCTTTTTGCCCCAATCTTTTCGGAGGTGCAGGGATAGATGACGGCGATCGTCGGAGCCGATCCAGCATCAAAGTGGTGGACGAGAATGAAAAGAGAGCGCACGAAGTGAAAATGCCGTCCCCGCCAGAAAAACCGTCGATGGGGGATTTGCTCCGGAGCCCCTAGGACTATGGGCTTGGGGCAGCGTTCGTGCTTATGTTAATTTTTTATTGTTACCTTTAAAAATTGTTTGGGGATAGGGGTTTTGTTGGAGATGCTTTAAGGACTAGGCTTTGGATTTTTAGGACTCGGTCCCCCTCGCTGCTTCTTACCATGTCCCTTCTACGTGACGTTTCGAAAATCGTTGTAGGAGATTTGATTTTTTTACACATTTCCTTGTTATTTATAAGAAAACTATAACTACGTAAAGTATTTGTCATGATAAATATAAAAATATAAATTATGTTTAAAGCATATTTTTAAATAAGACAAATTGTCAAACCTATGCCAAGAATATAAAGCCGGAGTGAGGAGTGAGTAGTATTTTAAGAAGAGAAGTGGCCAAGGAGGTGAGGAAGAGGTGGCCGGCTGCAATGGGGGCTAGAGGAAGAGATTGACGTCAGGGCAGGATCGCGCGTTGAGATTTCTATTGGAATTGGTAGTTTAACCGAGAGCCCACCTTTTAGTTTTAGTTAATCAATTTCCTATGTTCAGGTTAGGAAAACCAAAAACACAAGTGTCTGCTCTAACATAAACCCTAGTGTCTGCTAATGAGCATGCACGTACGTCGATCGGATGCCGATGACAACGGTGCCATGCCCATAATTCACAACAGTATCTAAACTGAAGAGATGATAATCAATGCTCCGGAAACTCAACTGCTGATGAAGAACCGATTACAGAATACAGACTTACAAGAAGCAATATCCTCAAAACCAAGCATCCTTCACTTCACATCGACCCGTATCTCCTATATTTGGTAACATGTGCTGCTTCCTGTGAGGTAGCTGCAGGCACGCGTTCCCATGATGCTTGGCTCGCATGGTTTCCGCCATGATCATCTGATCTCATGTAGCTTGGTCCACCAACCTGATCACAGATAGGTATCGCGGTATTTACTCATCAATTGCTTTGATGTGGCAAATGAGCAGGTAGTTCTGGTAAAATGTTTCAACACTTACAGCATCCAGGAAGGCAGATAAGATGGTCATCCCAGGAAGCGCATATAAACCCGACTGAAATTGGCGCAAATGTGCCATGTTATCAAGACAATTCTGCACGGTAGACGCTCATAAGATTTTTTACATAAGAACATTTTACCTGATGTTGGACACGTGTTTTGTAGATGAAACCTCCACAACAAAGTAGACTAGACAAGACAATGAAGCTGCACGACCATAGAACAACAGTATAAAAATAGTGAGTAAAACGACGACAGCAACACTCAGCAACAGAAACAAATCAATGAATAGTGCATCAGGGGAAAACTGATTGCCACAAAGATGTTTACAAAAGAATCTGTGGTGGTTGCTGTGAAGCTAGTTTATAAGGCTTACGACAATTAATACATATGAAACCAACAATTCCAAATTTGAGGAAAAGTTAATTTCAGAAAACAGATTTTGTAATTCATGGTATAATATATACCAGTACTGTCAAGCTAATTTCTAGAGTTCAAGGCACACATACATGCAAGAAACAATCCCAAACGTTGCCCAGCCTCCCATTGGATTATTCTCCTTCTCTTGTGCGTGACCTACACAAACAAATAAATGCATAACTCACAGGGTTATCAAACCGAGAAAGATTTTATAGTGAAATCTGTGCATTTATGAACAAGGAAGATGAGGATTGTAAGACTAATCAACTAACTTTTGTTCACCTTGCTTGTATCACAATACTAGTTATATGCAGCATTTAGTAGTTATTCATCTTCAAGATAAATACAATAAACTAATAATTTCCATGAATATCTTGAGTTCTTGACTCCAAGATAGGAACATAGTTGTCCAATCTACAGAGCAAATATTCAGATGGTGCTAATCATAGAATTGCAAACTACACTAAGTTAAAATGAATATTTCTCTCTTGATTTTCCTTGAACTTATTTCCCATATTATCGAAAACTAAACCCGTCGGATCTCTTACGTATGAAATTTTCTCAACTGAAATGTGTCTAAGTGCGAACAGAATATGCAGAGCTGACAATTATGTGGTGGAACCAACCACATTCTTTGGTAACCATAAATTCAATTGGATCATAGCCTTCTACTGGGATCAAAATGTTGACCTCATAAGGACTGCTCCGCGCAATTTCGCCTACAAAATATAGAAAACAAAGCTCATACATCAAATGTATCGATGCATCTGTTCGGAGAGATAAGGATGTAACTAACATCTCCAGATCACATTCAGAACTGTAGGAGACAGGGTAGTAGGGATAGCACCATTGGTCCCTGATCCTGTAAGTGTCACATCAAGCCCTTTAACTGGATTAACCTGGTGCAACAAAACAGTTAAAAATTTACATTTATACAGTACAGTTCTACTAATGACAACTACAGTCTATTATTTATCAACTAAGCTAGGCTTGACTTCACTGATGAAGTGGTCACTAACAGGGAGCAACCTACAACATTACAAAAGCACGAAATCTGATGGGGAAAACATTTCATCAATGAAGAAAAACATATGGAAAAATTGTTGTTTTTACAGCCTAAATCCTTTTTCCCTACCTTGAAGGAAGGTTTTCCAACAAGTCCTGAGAGTGAATACACTGCACTAAGATACAAGGATACATGACTCTGCTCACTCGGAAAGCTGCACAGCAAACAGAATAATGAAATGAAAATCACATGTAAATAGTGTAGCTATTATTTAAAATTTCACAGGTGGAGCCAAAGTTCTAGGATCTAGGAGTAGTTGAAAATTTTCACATGTACTGGGAAATAACAAAAAAAACTATATTGTGTTATAGTATCCAATCAACTATTTTTAGGACTATCCATCACTCGATCACGTTTTGAATCATACAATGTCCAAGTTTTTCTTACATAACATGCATAAGAATAAACTTTGATTATTACCCTGTCAGACATGCATTAATCTATTTCAGCCCCTACTTGGATCCGCTAGTAGCACCACGATTCATGGCAAAACACCAAACTCTAATCTTGACTTGAACATATAGCATTTTGTTTAGAGACTTCCATTTCATCCATGCATTTGGAATGGCTATAGGGTGTTTCTTTTATCCCCCAAATACCCACAATGACAGGTGAGTCTCTGAGTGATCTAGCCCATGCCATGTTCTACACACATACCCGCTGCAGAGCACAAACCGCTTACTCAAGCAACTAGATCACCCACAGACAGCTGGGCCCAACCAATCATATGGGCTTTAAATTTTATAACTTGCAGAAATCCCACTTAAAAACAAGTCAACCCTATCTAGGCACTGCATCCTATATTCCTATATTAAGTCTGATGGAAGTTCTTTTCCGAAAGCAATCAAGGTGTCCAATTTTGTATTTGCTATTCAGATAAGCTGAAGCTTAAATAGGCCATCATCATTTCATTAGAAGTTAACGATACTTTGACAGGATAATACCTAAACTCATGATGAGGTTGCTCAAATCCCAGCTGAGTCAATCCATTATAAACCTAGTATAACAAAATTACTTGTAAAACAAACTAAAAAGCAGTTAAGAGCCCCCAAATAAGAAAAGTCAATCAGCCAACGTTACCAACTCTGATGATCGGGGATGGAATCCAACACTGAAACCCTTAAAAACTCTAGGACCACTTTTAGGACATGGGATAGCAAGTTCAACAGTCACCCTGACAGAAAAACCACATTTAGCCACAGCCAAGCACACTAGAATTAATCAATTAACACCATGATGCCATAAACATATATAAGAACAGACAAAGAAGGAGTAAAACAAAACAAGAAGCAATCACATATTTGAAAATATATCATACTCAATGTTCAAATTTTATTTTCTTTGATTTTAGAGAATCATATTTGTATCAACCATATTCTCCACAAAGTTTGGCATCATTCTGTTCAAAGAAATTTATATCCTTGTCCATCCATTCCTCTTCTTGTGTCTAAAAAAGTTTGAGCTAAACCACTTCAAAATAAGTTAAACATAATATCATTTTTTGTTTCACAAGATATTATCATGGGCATGTTAACAACATGGGAATAACTTGGATGAGAAGACCTAGACTCAATATTAGTCTTGGTTCAATTATTTTGTTTACTAGCGAACACAAAATTTTCGGAATCCAGTTACTACTTTCACAATAATAGTTCTATCCAAATGAAAACATCCCCTTTACAATTTTTACGAAAACAGCAAGGGAGAGCCTGGCAGTTAGTACATCAAACATAAAATAGGGACGGGATGCATTAACAAGAAACTAAAAAGGAAAATTAGTCTAGGCACTGGGTAAAATCCACAACTACTTCATCAATTATCGGAAAGAAAACTTCACCCAAAATGCAAATAAAGTAAACTTTCATGGTTACCTGCACATCAGTTCATCATAAGATATACTACAGATGCATCCTTGTTTGCCTACAAATTTATCAATTTTAGTTAGTACTCCCCTCAAGAATCAGAAACTTGTTATATGCAGCCAACCATAATCCAACAATTGGGTTATATGCAGCCACAAGAACCAGAAAATTGGGTCATCTTCGCATTCAAGGTCAGGAAAAAATAGTTTGTAAGATACAAAATAGTCCGAGGAAGATAATAACAGAAAGGCATATGGAGAATAAGAAAAATCAACAGACCTTTGCATGCTTTATTTGGGCATTGACCGCACATGATGTTTACCTGAAATATGTTCAAAAATGCATCCACAAGCCTAAAATGAGACCACTAAAATCCAAAAAATAGTGAAAATAAGAAAGAAGCTCACCAGAATTTAGACACAAACCTGTGATGTGCGGCCCATCTTCTCAAAAGTAGTTTCACAGTGCACTAGATCTCCATATTGGAATGTCTGGAATTGCATGTATGGAATTAGAACATGCATGTTGACTAAAGTATTGTTATGATGGTAACCAAATCTGTTCAGGAATGCTTTTACAGTAAATTGTGATGCAACATAAAAGAACTAAGCTGTATGAATGGAGATCATAAGTCAACGGTAAGTCAATAACAATCATGTGGAAATAAAAAATATCTTTAACAGATGATTTAGAGAGCTGAAAAGCATCCTGATGGAATTTTTCTTCTTGATAGATATTATAATGAATCAAATATTACATGAATTATATATGGATCAAGATTAACTATACGGAATATGGGAGCACGTGGACCTTTTAAATGTAGGAATACATCAATTTGCAAATTACAGTCCCTTGTTAAGGTTGTTATCACTTGTAGATGAAATGGCCATGGAATTTTGAAGCCATCCCTGGAGTTTATAATGGCTTATGTATCATTTATGCCTTTGTGTAACCCCAATGCATTGTTTAGATTTTAGAATCATTCTTATGTTCCAAAATGTTCACACTTCACAGGCTAGTGTTACTTCCATGTACCCTTTCCTTTTCAGTTAGATCACTATTGAGTTTGTTCTAGTCAAAGCATCCTGAGGTATCATTGCTAAGGGAAGAGAGAAGGGATTACAGACAGATATCCTGCAAAAAGGAGGAAAACCTACTAAGCCCCCTTTAGGGAAAAAGAGGTAGAGAAATACTATTAGAATACCTAGAAGAGATCAGGTATTTTTCTGTTAGAATTGAGTTATCTTATCCGCCATCCATCTTTCTCGAACCACAAATGGGATTTAACTCTATATCATAAATTCATAACCCTTGTCCAACCTATCTTATCCTTAAAGCAAAACGGACCTATGAAGGAGAAAGTAGCGCAGATTTGAGTTGCAGAAAAATGGAACCTGGGTGATGGGAGTATACACCCATACCTGCCACCATGCTAGGCTCAGCCATTTGCTACTTACGAGAAAATTTGAGCATGTCAATTAGAAAGGATGAGAAATGTGGCACATATGAGAGAGCTTACAAACCATATGTATCATTCTGAAACATTGTTACCAACATGATAAATGTAGACTAAGGCATAAATACATCATGGGATTTTTCTTTGAAACCAGATACCAGCAAACCTACCAACACTTCTAAACCCTAACAGGTCTAAGAAAATCATAGTGAATGTTTTATTGCAGATTAAGCTCTGTCCTCAACTATGTGGTAATGACTAATGAGATATTGTAGCCATTACTTTGTTGTAGAAAAAAAATTGATTCAAATTCATGGAATGTTACCTGAATAAAGTCGATAGGCTGTGAACCAGTTAGAAAAGAGTGAGAACTGATAAAACGTCCAAAGTCCATATATCCCTGAAACAGGTGAGCAAACGCACTGCCTTATTCAATAATGATCAAGACAAAACAATTTTATGACAAATTGATAATACTGACCATGTATATCAAAATAATAAATTAGAACGACCAGAAGCTAGAAACATATGTCAGCAGTATGGAAAATAAACATATTTAAATACAGTAGTTTGCATATAACAGGGTGAAACTAAATAGGATAGATAAGCAGATGGATAATGAGTAATTGCGCTCTTTTTTTTACCAATATATAGTTGTATAATGAGCGATTCTTCTGCAAATAATATTTTGGTACACTATGAATGATTGTTGTATTTTTTTTAGAATATTTAGAGACATCTAAGTTTGATGACAAGTATTTTTTTCACCAGATTCTCATTTTTATATGATATTTGCCTTTTAAGTATACAATGAGATGGTTTTTCCCATTATAAATGGCATTTCATGATGTCATTACCGCTTGAGATCTTCTCTGCACATCTTTGCAGAACTGGACAACCAAATCAGAAGGTACTGAGCCCTGACATAATGATAGTGCAACATGAGCTTATATCTGGATGCACTTGCCCTAAGCCCATAACTGAATTTTAGTGTAAGTAGACTGGAAGATTCTTCAGCATCTTATAATGAACTTCTGGTAATCACCTTTTCATTATATTCAAAGTTCTTCCCGATTAGATCTGTCTGGCGGCAGCTTAGGAGACAACAATTCAAAAGTTTGATGTTGTTACAAATATTTAAGTGAATATCACAACAAAAGGAACAAGGATACAAAATCGACAAGGCGACTATCGTTGTTGAAGGTAAAACAATTCGAATTTGGAACAACAAGGATAGCAGTGGCTGGCCACTGCATGAAGGTAACCACCCATAACACTGCAGAAGGAAATGAAAATTATAAAGAACTGCCAGAACCAATAACTATCATTGGTTAACAGTAACTAATGTCAAACTTCAGATTGACACAAACACAAACATGTGTGTTAACAAAATGAAAGTAAGTGTAGAAAAGGAAAACTGTATCTCTGGAAATTAGGATTTTGTGGTGTGTATCAAACATATATTTTTCTGAATTATCAAACAAAGAAATGGCTCTTGCATAAAGTTTTTCAGAATACCAATATGCAATGTATACTTCAAGAAATTCTTCTAGTTATATGTTTCTTCAGTCAATTGGATTTTTATCTTCAGCAGAACTTAACCTCACGTTGCACTAGGCTATTTACACACCAAAAAGCCTTCAATTTCCCCCACCCACTTCATTTTGGAAGTTGGCCTTCAGACAGTTCTAACAGGAAACTCTACTTTGGAGGCAAGCTAGGCCGCACAAACAGTCCATAAATTTCAAAGGGAAATTTTGCTCAGAGACACTGAACAACGTTGTTATTTGCCGCTGGACACCGCCAACTCGATAATCGGCTGAGTACCATTATGAAAGCCAGTTTCTTTGCCAAAAGACACCGCAGCCATTATTTTAATTGTTTCCGTGGTTTGGGAGAGAGAAAATTTTGAAAATGACATTGGTTGTCCCCTGGATCAATGCGGACCCGAACCCACCCCAGATTTGGTTGGACCAGACCGTATCGGCAGGTCGTTAAACCCTTGCCCTCCTCTCACTCGGCCACAGGTCCCGCCGCCGCCTTCCTTCCCGCATCGACCAAGCTCCGGCGACCTCGTGCCTTCCGCCGTGTCTTCCACCACAGCTCGTGCCCGTGGTTTGATGGACTAGTGAGGATGGTGTCCCCTGCGAAAGTGAAGCGCCTGCGCCCAACTGTAGATTCACCTTCGAAGGGGCTGAATCTAGCATGGGTTCCTAAAGGGTACGCCTGTTCTTCCCCTTTTCTGTTGATTGCGTTTGTGGGTTGGGTAGTCGTTTTGCCAATTTGATGGATTCCTCTTGCGCATCTTGTAGAACCTCTTCCCTTTGCTGCCTACCTTCTGCGACACCCGCCCGATGAGCTTCATCCCACACTTGTTGCATGGAACCAGGGGCAAGAAACCGGCAACATCCCTGAACGGATCCAGCTCGGGAGCGGGGGCAGACGGTGCCACGGATTGAAAGCTGGACGCCATCGCAAGGGCCCAAATCGGCGGATCTAGGGTTGCAGCTCCAAGAAAAGTTTGGGAAGGGAGAGAGAGACAGATAGGCGATGGCAGGAAGAAGACGGTGACGAGTCGACGACTTGGTTCAACCGAACCATATAAGCGCCTCAGCGTGCCAGGGTCAACATTGTCCATTCACCGCTGCTTCTCTCTCCCAAAACACGGAAACGATTAAAATAATGGCTACGGTGTCTTTTGGCAAAGAAACTGGCTTTCATAATGGTACTCAGCCGATTATCGAGTTGGCGGTGTCCAGCGGCAAATAACAACGTTGTTCAGTGTCTCTGAGCAAAATTTCCCAATTTCAAAAGTAATGTAGAAACTTATATAGTTCTTTTAAAAGCGTAAGGTGCATAATACTCCAGTACCTTCGATCAATGGATGAATGACACTCATAGTCGTAGGACAGGGAACCACTGTTTTCCAGCCTGCCGACATCCCTGTTTAGTTTCAAACAGCAATTTCCAGTAAAAAAAATGTAGAATGTACTTTCAACATATCATGAAAAGGTAATTCACTATCAATTTTTATCATGATATCATCCAGACCATAATACTGCACAGAAATCCGATGTGATGCTACCAAACCGTTTCGTTGGTGTTGGAAGAAAATTCACGAAACTAAACTTGTGCAAGAAGGTCACCGTTAACACTCCACTATACAGTATAGTCAGCCACATGAGCCGGAGGAGAGTTGCGGCGGAGAAGATAGGAAGGGGAAAAGTGTACTAATGGCTTGAAAGTAGGATAAACCCTGCCCCCTGTGGATGAGGCGGTGGCTTCGAGAGTCGCGGGCCCTGGAACGAACAACGAAGGAAAGGCAGGACGGCGGCAGCTTCCCGGAATTCCGCGACGGGCAGAGACCCCAGTTCCCCCACCATCCCGGCCGAGTTTGCCGGAGCGCCAACCCGATGGAGAGTCGCGGCAAGTCGGTGACCGGTCGGGAAATCTTGCGGTTTGCGGGAGGGGGAGAGAGCGAGAGAGAGAGCAGCGAGGACTCACCGCGGGGTTCCGAGGGTGGCCGCCTCCCGCCGGCGTCAAGAGGCAGAGGGCGCGCGCGCCGCCGCCGGCCCTGCCACTCCACTCCACCGACAAGCGGAAAGGCCAAACCAAAAAAAATAAAAGAATAATTTATATCTATAATATATAATGTTTTCACCTAAAATTTTATTCTGCATTTATTTTAAAAAAAATTGAGTGTTTATAAAATTAACCAGTCCCGTGCTAAAAAGAAAGAACGACTTGGATAGAAAAAAAAGGCATCCCGCGCCTCCCGTCCCATCCGCGCGCGCGTCCGCGCCGGCGCGTGTGCCTCTCCTCCGTTGCTCGAGCTCCGTGCCTCGCCCCGCGCCGCGCCCCAATTTAACCCGTTGCAACGCACGAACACAATTGCTTATAAATATAAATAAAAAGAATAAAAGCGCTAAAATGTTCGGGTTGCGAATTCCAGGTCGTTCGTTTGATCCATCCAACCCCACCGCCACCCTCCCCCGTCCCGCACTGGTCAGCGATGGCGAAGGCCCCGTCGCAGTGGCGGCGGAGTCGGGCGGTGCCGGCGGCCGCGGCCGACCCACCACCACAGGGCCGCCTCCTCCTTCCCGATCCTCCTCGCGGTCGTCGCTGCGTGTCTACGGAGCTTCCTCCTCCGCGGCGCCATGTTGGACCCCTACGATGACGACACGTGCGGGCTCGAGCTCGTTAGTGGTGTCGCCATCGCCGCCCGGCGTCGTCGCGGGGAGCCCTCGACTTCATGAGGTCCAAGCTCGTGCTGCTCGTCTCCCACGAGCTCTCCTCTCCGTGGGACAGGTTGCGTGCTTTTATTTGCATCAGGGGTGGGCGTTCGGTCTGAACGAACCGATCGGTGTTCGATCATTGATCTTCGGTTAGTTCAGTCTTCAGAAAGTCAGGATCGAACTTGGTGTTTAAAAAGTCAGGACCGAGCACTTCGGTTTTCGGTTAGTTCAGTTCGGTCTTCGGTCAGGACCAAAATTTTCAGGACAGGTCACATTTCAAGAAAATTAGCTAGTTCACTAAACAACATGATGTCATTTTCCAACATAAAAGTGGTTGCAAGCAACGATTAAACAAGTTCAAATAAAAACTTACAAGTACCAACAATTAAAAGTTTCAAATAACAATTGATAAACAATAAATGAGCAAACAGCAGGTCAGCAGACAACAGACCGAACTTTGGTCACTTTGGTTAGTTCGGGTAACCGAGGCCCAAGACCGAAGTTTATTTGGTTATTTCGGTTATTGCATTCTTGAGACCGAAATTTAATTTGGTCTTTTTTGTTTCGGTCTCAGTCAATTCGGTTCAGTTTCTTCGGTCTCGGTTATGTTTGCTCACCCCTATGCATCAATATTCCTTTGCTTTTGGTCATCATTTTAATTTAGAGATTATTTTCCAGTTTGGATGTCACCATGCAAGTGTGGTGACATAACAGCATCACCAACAGCACATCCAAATTTTATCTCCCAAATATGATGGATAGGGGATCACTCATCTAAGTAGAGCATCCATATGTATTATGTTTACAAAGATCACCCAAATATCACACCCAAACTTAAATGGATCGAAGCCCAAACCGGTGGTGGTGACCCATCAACATTGCAAGCACGGACGTGAGCAAGCCGGTCGGCGTGGCGGCAATGATGGATAGGGTGCGGAGGAACAGTGGCAAGGGAAGGGCGGGGCGGCCGGTGGGCGAGCGGGGGCGGCGGTGGGAAAGCGGCGGGCGACGGTGAGGTAGACAGGCGGGCGGCAACGACTGGGCGGGGTGGCGCGAGGTGGGCGGGTGGGGCGGCGACAAGGTGGGCGAGAAGGGCGTGGCAAGGTTGGGCGGGTGGGGGCGGGGCGAGGTGGGCAGAAGGGGCGGCGGCGAGGTGGGTAAAAGGGGTGGTGGCGAGGTGGGCAGAAGGGGTGGCGGCGAGGTGGGCAGAAGGGGCAACGACGAGGTGGGCAGGCTGGGCGGCGGCGACCTAGGCGGGCGAGGCGGCGGCGAGGTGGGCAAAAGGGGCGACAGCGAGGGAAAGGTAGTGCGGCGCATGACTCTTTTTTTCGCGGGCGTTTTTCACTTTCGCGCAAGGAAAAGGGTGACGGGGGAGTCCCCTCCATTTGGGTGAGCAAAAATCCAGGGTGATCATCTATTTTAGATGATGGGTTGGGTGATCTGTTGGAGCATGTTTTTCATCAAAATCACCCAAATTTAGGATAAAACATCATTTAAAAGAGCTGTTGGTGAGGTGTAAGAGCATCCACAGTAGATATCCTATTCATCCCCTAAAGCCAAATTTAGATGTTTTTGTGAAAAAACTATCTACAGTAGATCATCCTTCCCATCATCTAAAATAGTCTCATCCCAAATCACACCTCCTAGTCACCCAAACCCAGGGTACCGATTCGGTCCCCTATCCCCCGAGCCAAGAAAATTGTCGCACCCTTTTCCTGTCTCCCGCGCGCGAGGAATTCTTGGCGCGTTTTTTTCTTCCTCTTGCCGATGGCAACGCATGGCGACGCCCTGCTGCGCCCAACTCTCTGTCGCCCATCTTTCCCTCCTGCGCCACCCACCTCTCCGCCGCCCACCTCTGCTGCGACGCGCTAGCCCATCTTTCCCTCCTGCGCCGCCCACCTCTCCGCCGCGCCACGCAAACCCATCTGCCCCTCCCGCGCCGCCCAACTCTTCCACGCGTGGCTCTCAACGCCAGGTTCTCTTCCCCGGCGTTGTCGTGCTGCCCCCATCAGAATGGAGAAGCAGATGCCAATGGTACGCCTTGAAAACACCATTCCATCGCATCCTGCCATGGGGGTTCAGGCACGGCATTTGGATGTGAAAGGCGAGCAGGAGACCTTTGAGAATGATGGGAATGACCATTTTGAAGGTATCTGTACTTGTACTACATTTGTATGTCAATTAGTGTGATTGCTTTAAGATCTGCCAAATTGATTTAGATTTTTCATATGCACTGTGAGGCAGATTTGTTATGTAGATGACTAGTGTATTCAGTAATATTTAGTAGGCAATTTTTCAGATACCATTTGACTGATCTTGTATGGTCTAAACATTGTTAATTTTGTATACTACTGTCATTAGAATGTATGCAACTGAATTTTGGTTTTTATGCTACTGTTTCTTTTCTAGCATCCATGTATCCCAATATGAACTTCACTGGCCTTCTGGATGATGAAAACAATGAACAAATTTTACTGAATCAGCTTGGTATTACTACGGAGGCCTCTCAGGATGCTTTGTCACATGACATAAACATTGGTGACCCTGCTTCGGCTATGCAGAAAAAGAAACGGACGAAAAATTTCAGTGAGCAAGAAGATCTCTTGTTGGTGTCAGCGTGGATTAATGTTAGTCAAGATCCTATACAGGGTACCAATCAGAATAGGAATACCTACTGGGGTACGATTCATAAGTACTTCAATGATCACAAGACATTCCAGTCATATCACAATCAAAACTCGCTTAACAAAAGATAGGGAGTTATACAAGAAGCGGTGAACAGATTTGTTGGATGCTTAAGCCGAATTGAGGCTAGAAAGCAAAGCGGCAAAACAATTGAGGACAAGGTACCCCCTCTAACTGCATTTTGTAAATTAATAGGTGATAGTGTGGTTGTCTTATTATTTGTGCTATTGTCCTTGTACATAGATTGTTGACGCACAAAGTGTTTTCAAAGAAGAAGATCCTAAAAAAATAGGTTCGCTTTCATGCATTGTTGGAGAGAGCTTAGGCACCAAGAAAAATGGATTCAAAGAGAACGAGCGTTGGCAGCCCCTAAAGAATCTAACAAAAGGCGTCATGCTCAAGCAGATTCTACTAATCCAATATCCAATTCGATGTTTGCAGTAGTCCAATATCCCGGTAGTGCCAAGGTGAGACCAATACTAGTCCTGAGAACAATACTAGTCCTGAGTACAATAGAGAGGTACGACCACCAGGAATGAAAATGGCAAAGAGAGAGTTACAAGAAGCTCGTAACAAATGCTATGCTACCATTGTAGATAGAATTTGGGAGTAGAAGAAAGAGGTTGATGATGAGCAATTTGCCCAGCTTTGTCAGTTGGAAAAGGACAGAATTGAAAAAGATATGGAAATGAGACAACGGGAAATCGTAGCGAGGGAGATCGAAGCTGCAGCGAGGTACAAAGAAGCTGAAGCGAGAGAGAAGGAAGCTGCAGCGAGGGACAAAGAAGCCCAGGCCAAGTGCAAAGATGCTCAAAGATTACTCATGTTAGATGAAGAGTGTATCATGACTTTAGTTCTTAGTACACTGCCAGTACGGGTCTAAGATTACTATGCACGGCTGCAGGAGGAGATCATGAGTCGTTGCGATGTCATGTAGAGATGGCAGCTTCTATTTAATTGCTAGTTGTGCTGGTGTCTACAAATATTCAATTTAATTTGCTAGTTTGCTCGAGCTTAACCTTCCTTTATGTAAGATTTTAATATTACTATGTATTTGGTCGATCTGAACCATCTTAGGGTGCTTGAAATCAGATTTCTGTTTTCTTCCTGTTCTATTTTTACATATTTTAGATCCTTCTTTCTTGACAACTGACAAAATGATGAGAGATGAAGGAGATTCTATCTGGTATGCTTAGTAGGAGCAAGCGTGAAGTTTCTGGATTAGTATTTTGGTAGCTAAAGAATTATTATGTAATGCATGCAATAGTTTCATGGCCTGTGGCTGTTGATGTGTTTGACTCTGATCCTCATCAGGATGTTAACTGGTGTAGTGTTTTTACCTTTTTGCAATAGTTTCATGGCCTGTGGCCTTTTTGTAGTGTTTTGACCTGGATGAAACATAGAACATCTCAATTAATCACTTGATCCTTTTTCTTGTCTGACAAGTGCACATTAAAAGGAAAAAAAAGCTTCCATTCCTGCACATTATGTGTGTAATTTGTCTACTGGTACTGATTTGCCTGCCTGTTTGATAATCAGTTTTTTCCCATTTTGTCGCGGTTCAGTTCTATTCCTGCACATTGTATTACTGCATTTGCATCAATTCACAAGTAGTGGCTCCACAGAAATAAAGTGGTACTGACTACTGAGTTTGGGTCCTTGTGTTCATCTAACTGACATTGCTTGGAATGATACAGACAAATCAGAACGGGTTGATATGGATTGACCCCACCCTAATGACTTATGCGTGTGCATAAACTATACTGAAATGGACATGTTTACATGGTAATGATTATGTCTGTGTGATCCGAACTGAAGATACATAATTGGTCACCATGGAAAAAAACCATAAATCTTCAACTAAAAGTTCTTATTACAGAGATGCCAAGATGACTAAAACAAAAATTAAATCTTCAATTAAATGACAGTGTATTGGTCACCATGAAAATTCACAAATGTTCAACTAAATCTTCGTGAAGCTGAGTGTGGACATTCTTGTCCTTTATTTTACGCCTCTATGAAGATGGAGAATGCTCATGTGACGCGACAACCGATTCATTGCGACTATCAAAGTCGACATCTTCGGTCATGGTGTCCGTCTCGTCCTCTACAATCATATTATGCATAATCACACATGTTTTCACAATCTGACCAAGTGTAAACTGATCCCAAAAACGAGCAGGACCACGTACAATAGCAAACCGGGCCTGCAAAACACCAAAAGCATGTTCCACATCCTTCCGTGCGGCCTCTTGAGCTTTGACAAAATACTTCCTCTTGTTCCCTTGTGGCAGTGGAATGGTTTTTACAAATGTTGCTCAATTTGGATAGATTTCATCTGTTAGATAATAACACATCGTATAATTGTGGCCATTGATTGAATAATTGACTTTTGGAGCTTGGCCTTCTGCCAGCCTAGCAAATAGCGGTGAACGATGCATGACATTTATGTCGTTATGTGATCCTGACATCCAAAAAAAAAGCATGCCAAATCCATAGGTCTTGTGATGCAACAGCTTCTAAAAATATTGTTGCATTCTGCTTATGGTCACGGTACTGTCCATGCCATCCTGTTGGACAATTCTTCCAGACCCAACGCATACAATCTATGGATCCGAGCATTCCCGGAAACCCTCGACTATTCCCAATTTCCAGCAACCTACCTGTGTCGCTTTCGTTAGGTGACCGAAGATATTCCTCCCCAAAGACTTCGACAACAACATTGACGAAGTGTCTCATTGATTCATAAGCTGTGGTCTCGCCAATACGAATGTACTCATCTGTCGCATCGGCAGCCACCCCATACGCCAATATCTGCATTGCCTCTGTAAGTTTCTGCAAGCAGCTAAGGCCAATTTTACCAGCCATGTTTCTTGTCTACTCAAAATAATCTTTTTTGTGTGCTTCTACTGCATGCATGATGCGCAAGAATAGTGGACGCCTCATCCGAAACCTACGGACATAACAGAAAATGAGTGCGGCTAAATAAAATAATTATTAATGATTACATACAGTAACAAAAATTATTACCTGCGTCTGAACAAGTCCGGGCCATATGTAGGGTCATCGGCAAAGTAATCCGCAAACAACCTAAAATGACCGGCTTCTCTATTACGTTCGATAACTCGACGGGATGAATATAACGCACGTGGTGCCCATCATTTTCACCATCAATTTCCTCGCCTGCGGCATGTAAAATTGCGGTGAAAAACTCGACATCATCGTCATTCAATGGGTCCTCTAGATAATAACGCATAAAAAGGCTACGCCGACTCATCGTACGAAAACAAAATCAAGATCTTGAGCTCCTTCAGAATCTGTCGTAAAGAAGAAGATGCATCTCAGTTTCAATGGCATACACAGGGGAGCACCTGGCCAGATCTAGGCAGGGAGGTGAACTTCAACAAACCTGGCAGGGAGGTGAACTGGGCGGACTCCAGGGACAAATTTCGATCGCGGGGACAGTCGCTGCATCCACACGCTGAGGTAGGAGAGTTGATCAGCAGGGGAGACAATGCGTCGTCGCCTCGTCGCCGATTCATGCAAGCGCAACCCCGATGCCCTAGACGCGATGGGGCGACCATCCGAAGGCCGAATGCGAGCCTTGTTTGCGGGCCGCAGGAAGCAATGGGCCTGGTCGCGGTGGCCCATTTTTTTGAATTTTGATTTGGGGTACAAGATAGATGATCTGCTATAAACAACACATATATGGGTACCCTATTTAGATATATGATCCCTATCAATCCAATATAGGGTACGGGATTTGGTCCATCTCCGTGGATGCTCATGCGCTTTTCTTTTTCAAATTTAATCCTATTTTTTTATTCATCACTCAACAATGTAATTCCAATCCTTTCGATGAATGTTATCCCATCGTCTCTGAAAAGTCACCAATTTGTGTAGCCACACCAATGTTTGATTTTTGAAATTTGCACAACATCAAAAATCATACATAGCCATACCCATTGGTAAGGATAATTTTACCATATTCGAAAAAATACCAAAAAATACTATATTTTTTAGTGTAAAGAATGATATATTCAAATATTTTGTACCTTGAAGTAGTGGAAAATTTAAGCAAGTACCTTAAAAATTTTCATGAAATAAATACCAATAAGCTAATTATGTCTCTGTAACGTTATTAGATAAAAATTATGTTGCTTATGAGATACTAAAGATACCCATTGTTTTAGGTTTATATTGTATAATTTAGACCTGAGTAACCTCCTTAAGGACCGTAAAATCAATTTACGTAATTATTGTTAGGGATGGCACCCACCGGGTTCGGGTCCGGGTACAAAGAAAACCCACCCATGGCTAAACCCATCAACCCGAGCAAAACCCACCCATAAAAAACCCACAGGCACAAATATAAACCCAAACCTAAACCGATAGGTATTCATCGGGTTTCGGGTATCCATCGGGTTCTCAACTTCTGATAGACATTTGTCAGTTTGTCACATATAGAAAGCAACAACACACCAAAGTATCAAACTTCATTCGATGATGTCTGCGTCAAGTTCATCCTAACAACAAAAACGATTAGAGATTTGAAGTAGCCATCTAAATTTAGTAAAATCAACGCTATACAAGAGCAAGTAATTTGTAGTATATACTGGTGCTTCCTCTTAATCGTCAAGACAAGTCATCAATGCATTCGTAATCGGAGACTCAGGCCCTAAATTTATGGCATTTTCAAGTTAGTGCTATGAGATTATATATTAAAGAAAGCAACATGTTGTAAATTACACAAGAACTAGCACATATACCTAGCATGTCGGCACAAGACCAAGCTTGCATACACATCAATGCCTCCACCATTTTGGAGCAAGTTTACTATGGCTTGGGCTTATAATTCTTCCACTAGTGCTAAAAACTGGCTCTGATGCAACTGTCGTTACAGGAATAGCCAAGACATCATCTTCCGCAAAGTTTGATACTTGACCCCAGCGTATTGCCACCAATTGATAATATCTAGCTCCGTTGTTCTAGGCAGCAAAGACTCATCTAAGTATAAGTCCAATTTCGTGCGCACATGAGTAGTTGACACTACTAGTTGGGAAGACAAATACTGATCAAATATGTCATCAGCAACATTGCTAATTTTGGCATTGCTAGAAGTAGAACTAGAAGCACCTATGCCATCAGTTGTGGCAACAACCTCCATGTTACCTTGGTATTCCAACACCAATTCATATAATAAATCTTTAACTTTCTTCACCTCACTGGCCATTGCTATAGGTCCACAATCTGGCTGAACATAGCATACAAGAACTACAGTTTATACCGAGGATCTGAGACAGTAGCAACTACCATAAGACCATGAGTGTTTGCCCAATACTTATGAAATTTTTCTTGTCTGTTTCGCGGGTTCGGGCGAGTTGGATGTGGGTTCGGGTAAACCCACAAGTAAAAAACAGAACCCATACCCACTCCCATGAACTTCGGGTTCGGGTTCGGACATACTCACGGGTGGATTTTACTATCCATACCCATGCCTGACAGGTACAAAACCCGTGGGTACCCGTATCCTCGGGTAGGATTGCCATCCCTAATTATCGTTGCACACTTTATAATTTTTGTAGCATAGTTGTACACCATGTTATATGTGTAGATGCACAGAGCTAAAAAATAATGTATTTTAGGGACGAATATAATAGAATATAAAAACATGTAGTTGAAAAATAAGAAAAAAATATGTAGTGCAAACTTAAAAACTATCTAGGATAAAAAATGACGTCTAAGAATTTATTTGTGTCAAGTAAATTTTTTACTACTCTCATACTTGAATTTTAATGAGAGTAAAAGTTTTAACGGTTTACATCATATCTATGGTTTGAACTATAGATTTTCCCCAAATAACAGAGACACAGTTTGATTCAGACGAAATATCTAAGTTGGATATGCGATACGAGTATTTGAGAAAGAAACATATTTAAACCATCAGATCCCCGCGCGCGCCATGGGTACTCGGCGGTGGCGACGAGACGAACACCTTGATCACATCCTCCTCGACGACCCGACACGCCAGAGACGCCGGCCTCCGCCGCCGCTCTCCCCATGGCCGTGGCTGCTCCTCCTCGCCATGGCCACCGCCTTATCCTTGAAGCTCGTCGGCCTCAGCCACAGAGACCGCCGCATCCGGTCTTGCTTCCTCCTCTCCCTTTCCGTAGCCACCGACCCTGTGCCGCCGCTCCTCCCGTGGCATCGGTGGCCATCGTACTCCCCACCTCTGGTGGAGGACTCCTCCTCGCTGGAGCTCCAGCCGAAGGCCGCCGACGAACCGTCCCATCCTCCTCCTTTCTCCAAGTCGTTGTCATGGAGGCGGCGACGGTGCACGCGCCTGGTGCTCTGCAGCATGTGCCAGAGGTAGCACGACGCGGCCACCATTGCGTGGCAGCAGCAGGAGCAGGCCGCCATGGCCAGCTTGCAGGTGCTCTTGAGCACGCACTTGCTGCCGAGCTTCCACATCACGAACAACACTGCATGATCATATCGAGTTGGGATCGAATATTCGAATCAAATCATCGATAGATCAAAGACGCTTGTAGCTAGCTAGAACAAATTAATTAAGATGAGATTTTTCTCCCCTCTTTGGAATTTGAATGAATTCAAAGAGAAAACACCAGTAGTAGTCGCTGCAACTTACTGACATAGGAGAGGACAAGGAACAGGATGAGTTTGGCCAGGCTGAGGGCGCAGAGGTGGTCGATGAAGCAGAATGCGTCCCAAGTCCCCGAGCAAACGCCACTACACGATCAAACAAACAAAAAAAATCAACAAGCAATTTGAACAACATTTACACGAATTACTCTCATCGGATGGGTGTCATTTGATTTCTCAAAGCAAGTTTTTTCTCATAGAAAGAAAAGAACACTGAAACTAGATTAATTTTGGTAAAAATTCAAGTTCTTACTTACTCGCAGGAGACATCGAAGAGGGATCAGAATGGCGCGAACAAGGCATTACCGACGAATGTGGCGACGCCGTTTGCCGCCATGCCGTCAGCGTTGCCCATCGTCGTCCGTCCTGACGCCGCGGTGGTGAGGCCGTGAGAGTGAGGGTGGTTGCACGAACGAATCACAAGGCGTCCATCTTTAATAAGTAGCCTAAATCACCACTGCATTGCTTTGTCAGCATCTTCAGCAATAACCCCTATTTATATTGAGTATCTAAAAGGCAAATGAGGGTTGCCTCTAATTATTAGGCAAAAAAATACATTCAGCTCTAGCAACAACCCTCATTTCTTAGCCTCTATTTATATTTATTTTCTCTTGACTTTATGTTTATTTTCTCTTGACTTATGACTAATTTAACATCGTATATAATAATTAAAATATAAACATTTCTTAGTGCATGGAATTCAATCTTGGAAATGGCTACCTACTCCAGTATATGGTCAACTGGTTCACATCCGTAGCAAACAATTAGTGCTACATACTAGTACAGTGCTATCAGTTCAAAAGAATAACGTCTACTATTGACAACGTCGACTACTCTTCTAAAAAGAAATATTGGAAACAAATCAATTTCCACTGCAGCCCTCACATGTACTACTACTCTAGAGTCATTCGATAAAATGTCTCCTCGTCTTTAAAATCATCCAAATAATTATAAAAAATTTTAAAAAAATTCGACAACATTCATATAACATATCTATACAACTTCATAAAAATTAACTTAAGTCCAAATTCGACTCACACGTCGATATATAAAAAAGACAAATTCAACATATAAATAGTAGCGTATTGTTTACATCTGAATTTGTTTTTTTTACTTTGAACTCGATGTTTGATATATACTCTATATTGTTAACTTTTTTAAATTTTTAAGTAAACTTAAACGAAAAAACACGAGGGAATATCCCCTCCCTCGAGTGCTAGAATCTACTCTCCTCTACTGTACCAGCAGTACTCCTCTTTCGATCGAGAAATCTTGCGGTTTGCGAGAGAAAGAGAGAGCAGCAAGGACTCACCGCGGGGTTCCAAGGGTGGCCGCCTCCCGCCGGCGTCGAGAGCCAGAGGGCGCGCGCCCCGCCGTCGGAACTGCCACTCCGCTCCACCGACAGGCAGATAGACCAAACAAAACAAAAATAAAAGAGTAAATATAAATAAAAAGAATAAAAACGTTAAAATGTTGGGGTTGCGAAATCCAGACCGTTCGTTTGATCCATCCAACCCCACCGCCGCCACCCTCCGCCCCGCACCGGTCGGCGATGGCGAAGCCCCCGTCGTCGGCGGCGGCGGCGTCGGGCGGTGCCGGCGGCCGCGGCCCGGCCCACCACCACAGGGCCCGCCTCCTCCTCCTGATCCTCCTCGCCGTCGCCGCCTGCGCGTCCACAGCGGGCTTCCTCCTCCGCGGCGCCATGCTGGACCCCTGCGACGACGACGCCCGCGGGGGCTCAGGCTCGTCGGCGGCTGTCGCCACCGCCCGCACCGGCGCTGTCGCGGGGAGCCCCCTCGACTTCATGAGGTCCAAGCTCGTGCTGCTCGTCTCCCACGAGCTCTCCCTCTCCGGTAAGGACAGCTGCGTGCTTTAGTTTCTTCCGTCGAGGAATCTCGCGATTTGTTCATGTTACTTTTGGAGAGTGCGACGCCTCCACGATCGTTGTATAGATTTTATTTCCAACAGCAATCAGAGTGATAGAAAAGTGAAATTTCTACTCCCAGTTCTCAGCACGAACCCATAATCCCTGAAAAAAGGAAAAAAGAACTGGAAATTTGGATTATCACATACCACAAATAAAATTGTTTAATGTGTCACTCTGCTTGAGTTGTTTATAAGCGGGAAAATTAGTTTGGAAATTTTAGCATATCTACGTAGTTCTCATTGTCACAGATCTCATAGAATTGTTTGCTGTTAGTGACATCTGTAAGTATGTCTAATTGTCTACTGGTGTTACTGGAAACACTTATGTTTTGATGCAGGTGGACCATTGTTACTGATGGAGCTGGCATTTCTTCTGCGGCAGGTTGGTTCGCAAGTGGTGTGGATAACAAACCAGAGATCGGAAGAAACAAATGATGTTACATATAGCTTGGAGCATAAGATGTTGAGCCATGGAGTGCAGGTATGTTCTATGCTACTTAGTTCTGCAAATTACCCGTATGTCAGCAGAATATCTAATAGGAGTTCACCTCAGTGAAAGCCACCGTCATGCTGTTCAACACTACCTTAAAATACGGTCCAGGATATTATTTGTTCGGATTGGAAGTTAGGTATGAAAATAACTTCTTTTTTTCTGTTCTCGGTGATAACTGAACTTTAAAGCAAAGTTTGATCGGAAAAAATGGAAATTCTTCAATGAATCATAGTGGAAAAAAATTGTTGAATAAATCATCTTGTGGGGAACAAGAAATTGAATTACCACAATGTAATGTTTTAGTTCTGAAATAGAACGAATACTAGATTGATTGTTTATGTTGAGTCACACAAGAAGGCATAATGGAACAAAATATTGCACGGTAAGAGAAAATAAAAGAAGGGTGGAAGTTTTCATATTACACTTGAAACTTCAAGGATCAAACAATTCAGTATAATTTGGCATGAACTGTTTGATCCTTGAAACAACATCTTGTAGCATGCTGTGTCATGCTTTTGCTCATTTACATTGTTGAGTCCTAATATAGACCGGTAGATATAAACATTCATTAACACTAACAGGATTTCTTGTGGCTGGTCTAAACTTATTCCATCATTCATCTGCATGTTACTATATGCACAGAAGCCATAATATGTCCTTGCATTGCAAATTTATAACTGATTAGTATATAGTAGTTATATACTACTTAAGATTGTTGATAAACCATCTTGATGGGGTAATAAATAAATAACTACAGATGAATATACTCTGTTATTATTGTCTTGTAGTCTTGGAGTGTTAGTTTTGAGTTCTCTTGCTTGTTTATTTGTCAGGTACTGCTAATTTTGATGTTCTACATACTCGTTGCAGTCCTATCTTGGTCTCATGTACTATGATTACCCTCTTAAATTTGTTCCAAATGGCTGTTCTCTCCTGAGAGAATTACTTAAATGCTTGAAATAATTACTATGCAATATTTGATAGAATATGTTGGAGTACAAAAGAAAAACAGGTCCAAATACTTTCCCTTCTTGCAGATTTAACAAACATTTTATGCTCTCGTCAATTTTCACACTATCACTGCTTGCTTCATAGGTATTACCTGCTAGGGGACATGAGGCAATTGATACTGCCCTAAAGGCTGATCTTGTTATCTTGAACACTGCTGTTGCTGGCAAGTGGCTTGATGCTGTTCTAAAAGACCATGTTCCCCAAGTTCTTCCCAAGATTTTGTGGTGGATCCATGAAATGCGAGGACATTACTTTAAGCTTGAATATGTCAAACATCTTCCTCTGGTTGCTGGAGCCATGATTGATTCTCATACAACGGCTGAATATTGGAAGACCAGGACTCATGACCGTTTGAAGTATGTGCAAAATTATTCGCTTTCTTTGTAATATAAATGCTGGATCATGTACTACATTTGCCACCGTTTCTGCTTATTGGACTTGCTAGTGCTTTTAGATTTACTGCCCTAGATGATGATGATAAACTTCTCTGGCCCATTGCTTCTCTGCTGAACTCATTGGCAACTTTTCTCTTCTTCAATTAGCCTATATATGAGGTTTCACTCTATAAAATGAATCATGATAGCTATGGTCAAATGTTTGTTCAATGCTTTTAAATTTCCTAAATTCGTACTTCGTTATTATATAATTCTGATTTGCTTCCATGTAAAGAATACAGATGCCACAAACTTATGTTGTTCACCTCGGGAATAGTAAGGACTTAATGGAAGTTGCTGAAGATAATGTTGCAAGAAGAATCCTACGGGAACATATCCGTGAGTCCCTTGGAGTACGGAGTGAAGATCTTGTGTTTGCTATAATAAACAGTATGCCCCATTTGTAGCTTCTTTTCTCTGTCGTTATTTCAACTATATATGTATATATTGATCGTACCAATTAATTTCTCTGGTTGATGTTAAAATACAGGTGTTTCACGTGGAAAAGGGCAGGACTTATTTCTTCAAGCATTTTATCAGGGTGTCCAGCTCATCCAACAGAAGAAGTTAAAAGTGCCCACAATGCATGTTGTAGTTGTGGGAAGTGACATAAATGCTCAGACCAAGTTTGAGACACAATTACGTGATTTTGTGGTGAAGAATGGGATTCAGGACCGGGTTCACTTTGTAAACAAGACATTAGCAGTGGCTCCTTATTTGGCTGCAACTGATGTGCTTGTTCAGAACTCTCAGGTGAGTCATAATTGTAATAACACTTTCATTTTCTCTTGTTTCCCCAGTTCAGTGGCGTTTCGTGATACAAACTGTATGCCTTTTATGTATTTGCATCATAGTTTGTTATTTCTCTTCGTATTCTTTGTGTGCGTATGTGCACGCAGGTGGAATCAATCAACTGTTGGTTAAGTGAGTGTGCTGCTAGCAGAAAGTCAAGACTTTAATGTGATTTACAATTTTTGTGCCATTTTTCTTGTTTTTTGGGAGAGTTTTGAAGCACCTCTGATTTTAAGAGTAATACTAACTGCTCGTTTTTTCCATCTGGGAACAGTAAGCTTGATAACTCGATAGGTTGAACCAATCTGTATTATGGAGTTAATCCTATTATTCTAGACTATTCTGTCAGAACTATTAGCCTGAATCCTAAAATAGCATCCAACTTATCTTCATTGTCACAACATGCTTTTAAGTAACTTGACAGGAGAAGTTATTTCTACATAGAGAATGCAGAATCAGAATGCTTCAGTATATTGGCATAGAACGTACAGCGATTATATTACGCAATACTGACATACAATTTTGATTACTTTCTCTAGCTTTTGATTTTTTACATGGTCTCATGCTCAGTCGCTCACCCATGAGGCCATGATCATGGTTATATATATTGTTTCAGTGTGGCTAGGACTGCCCGTACCAGTCACATTCATCAGTAAACTATCTGGAACTGTTGGTCCATTTTTATTATTAGTATTACTTGTTATGCCACAACGTTCAGTAATAATGCATATTTTTGCTTTTGTATGTTCGTAACCTTGTTCATTATGGCTAACAGGCAATACCAGTCCCCAATTTTTATCTATGGAATGTTTCCGTACAATAATAATGTCAATTTAGATCAAGTTTATGAGCACAGAGTCGAGAGCAATGTAAAAATAGGATATGGAGTCTGCAAATAGTTGAAAGGACCTTAGCTCCGGATTGGTCTATGGGTGTGCCGGTTGCAAATGGTTCTGTTGGCACAGAGCCCTGCTCCTGATTAGACCTGTGGAGAATGCTGTATGTTAGGTATCAATAAGTACAGCTCTTCAAAGCTAGAATATCCATAAGCTGATGTGCTTTTGTTTTTGCTGTTCTTTTCGTACTTAGGCCCGTGGAGAATGCTTTGGAAGGATAACGATTGAAGCAATGGCGTTCAAGTTGCCAGTGTTGGTAATACTCCCTCCCTCCCTCTCTTGAAGTGCTCCTAGTTATACCCCATTCATCCACAAATACAAATAGTTTTTAACTCACTAGTCTCGATGCAAGACTTGAGTACAGTTCTTTTTTTTATCAAAGTATATTAGAAAAAAATTATATATCATGATTTTACTCGGGAATGCAAATCCAACGACACTAATTTCACATGATCCATTTCTGTAACCTCACAGTTCAGTGGTCATGATTTCGAATGATTAACTGCATAGATCTCAAGATAACACGTATTTATCTATGGAGGGAGTATACTTTTCTACTTCTATTAAGCATCAATCTGCCAGCTAGAAAGCCTTACCATAATATAGTTTGGAAGAAAGGAACTTTATAAATACTCCCTCCACTCTAAAATATAAGTATTTCTAGGATTCAAAGATTGTATCACAATATAAGCATTTCTGGGGCTCTATACATTTTCAGCTAGAAAATTATATTTTGAAACGGAGGGAAAAGTTCATTTCCCATGGGAGTTAAAAAAAACTCCCACGTTCCAAAGGAGCCCTGAAATGTGGGCCAGTATGCCTCTGAATACAGAGTTATTATTGACAATCATGAGCTTTGGACCCAACTGTGGGCTGTCTGGCCGTCCCTACAAACCCTCGGTTCTTGAGCCCTGCCATCCTCTGTTTCAGCCGGCATTTCCTGCCTCATGCTTTCCATATGACAATTTCATTGACTTGTTTTAATGACGCACTGCACCCTCCTATATCTATCTATCAGGGCACGGCAGCCGGAGGGACCATGGAGATCGTCGTGGACGGCTCAACCGGCCTCCTGCACCCCGCCGGGAAGGAAGGCGTCGCGCCTCTCGCGGAGAACATGGTGAGGCTTGCGATCCATGAAGAGGACAGGGTCTCCATGGGGAAGAAGGGCTATGACAGGGTGAAGGAAATGTTCATGGAGCACCACATGGCTGGTAGGGTTGCGGCTGTGTTGAAGGAAGTTCTGCAGAAATCGCGGGAACATTCTCACTCTTGAGCTTGTTTTGCAGTGTCCGAAATGGCATTCCCAGTTTCTGTGCTAACATGTATGTAGATCCAGATTTTACCAAGTCCAAACTCGAGTTTGTCTTTTACATATCCATTCTTTTCTTTTTGCTTCACGTTTCTTTAGTTTTGGTTTACCTGGTTGGGGTTTAGTCATCCTAACTTTACAACAACATTCTAATTGGTCTCTTCTTGTTGACGTGCAAGTAATCTTAGCTGTTGTTTCTCTTCGCTGAGGTTGCGTTAGTGTTATCCATGTACGTGTCAGGCTGGAACTTATCCTCTACACCAAACTGGAAGAGTCGAGGAAATTGTTTCTTCAAATCTCTAAACACTTGTTTATGAACCCACGATGAACCGTTTCCTAGTTAATTCAGTGGGCAATGATATGGTAAAACTAAATTACTGGAGTACAAATCATATCCATTGTTTGAGACATTCTTGATTTCTTGCCATGAAACAATATGTTACACGCACGGCATGATCATGATCCCAAAGATTTGCATCAATCGCCGGCAACTTTCGGCGCCGGTCTTTTCTTCCCCAGCTTGTACCTGACCATCCTAAGGATCCTCACGAACCAGTAGGCACTCACCAGCTGCAAGCCCGTCGCCATCGCCTTGTTGAAGAAAAAAAATATCATCAAGTTTGTGTATATGTACTACTGTACAAGTACCATGCAGAAATGGTAGCTGGGAATTTGGTATGCAGTTGAGATTCCGGTGCAACAGAGAGAGATTTGGACTGAATTGGGTCAGATAATAATGGATATACAATGGTGGATTGATACCTTAATGAGGATGGGGTTATCTGCCGTAACGGTGACGTACGTGAGGTATGGCCCAAAACCCATTCGTGCCACCGAGAATATCACGGCGAACAAAATCTGCACATGGAACGTGAGTTTCGTTCTAAGCTTTTGTTTTTCTTAAAAAAAGTATTTAAACCCAATAAATTTTATAAATTCCTACGAAAATTGAGGTGATTTATTTTAAAAGTACTCCCTCCGTTTCATATAAAAATATTTTTGATTTTTCTGAACTCAAACTTTTATAAATTGACTAAGTATATAAAAATATATATTAATTTCTATAACAGAAAAAAATTAGTTTCATTAAGTTCGACATTAAATATATTTTGATATTATTTTTTGTCAAAATATTATTATGTTTTTATAAAAGGTAAAACACCTTACAACATGAATTTTAAACTAGAGTAGGAAAGAGAAAAGCTGAAAATTACTTCCTCCGTTTTATATTATAAACTATTTTGAAATTTTTCGTAACCAAATTTTTTTAATTTAATTAACTAAGTTTATAAAAAATTAGCAACATTCACACTATTAAATTATTTTTATTAAATATAATATTGAATATATTTTTTAAATACGTATATTTTGTATTAGAAATGATGTTATATTTTTTTATAAATTTAGTTAGACCGAAAAAATTGATTAGAAAAAAAAGTTAAACTTGTAATACGAAATGAAACGAAACGAAGTGAGTAGTAAAACGGAGAGACGATTGATGAGAAGGCGTACATCGACGAGGAGGTTGAGGTCGGTGTCCTTGACGCCGAACTCCTTGAGAATCTCGCGGAGGTGGAGCAGCGGGCTGGAGATCTCCGTGACGAACAGGCTGGCCACCATCTCCGTCCCGCACTGCACGCACGCGCATGATTAACACTGCCTCACGTACGTTATTAGTAGTTGGTAACAACTAACCACCTAGTATTAACGATCGATCCAGCCTGCTTAGACCAACTAATTAAATTTGATTTGATGCTAGTTATTAGTGCTGTACCCTCCGGTAGGCGAGGCCGGCGGCGATGCCGACGATGCTGACGAGGTGGTGCACGGTGTTGTCCACCCTCACGTCGTCGTTGAGGTAGCAGCACGCCGCGTCGTACACCATGTACGACAGTGTCACCGCCAGCGCCTTCATCTGCAGGGCACAGCGCAGACCACCACCATGACGACGACGACGTATTCGTACGAGGAGGAGGCGGCGTATTGTTATACGTATTCGTGTACGTAGGTACCTGGCGAGGGGAGGAGGCGGCGGCGAGGGGGCAGACGGGGCATGACCAGTCGGCGACGGAGAGGCAGGCGAGGCAGACGGCGGCGACGGCGTGCGCGGTGGAGACGGCGCGGTTGCAGAAGTCGTACGAGCGCTTGGGGAAGACGCCACGCACCAGCAGGAACGCCGTCCACCAGAACGCCACACCGGACACCACCCACCCCACCATCGTCGTCCCCTCCACCGCCTCCATCTCCTCCTCCGATCCGATCTACACACACAGACGCGGGCGGCGGCGGCGACGGCGGCGGCGGCGGAGGGAAAACAATGCTGCTCTGTTGCGCGCGGCGTGGCGTTGGATGCTCTGCTTCGGGGTGGGAATCGATTTATCGGTGGATGGATTAATTGGGGACGGGTACGGGTCGGAGTCCGGTTGGTTTGTCTGCGCGGAGGAAGAAAATGGAGGAGGAGTCATCAATATGGTAAAGGGACGCTTTACGTCCGACCCGTTTCTGGGTTTTCTCTCCTTCTGCTGCTCCATTTATTTGATGATGGGGCGAGTGGGTGTACGTAAACCAGAAAAGCGTGTGCTCGTCAGGTGCGATTATTATTATTATTATTATTATTATTATTATTATTATTATTATTATTATTATTATTATTATTATTATTAAAACGGTCAAAAATAAATTACATATCCATAAATTTACCTATTCAGTGTCAATTTTAAAGAAATTGAAAAACAATATCTTATATCCACACTACAATATTATATAACAATATATCTTACTCACTATGTAAAAAAAAACCTCAAGCACTAGCATCCAAAGAAGAGTTTAAGGAAATGGATAAAAGATCACGATACCTTTAATTATGAGTGGGACAAAATAGATAAAATTAAATAAAAGAATGTTGTGATTGAATGAGAAGTAGATGTTTATAAAAAAATTAAATGGTGAAAGATTATGATTGATTGAGAAAAGAATATTGATAAAGAGATTGTTATATTTGGGACAAATTTTAAAGGTTAAAAGTTGTTATATTTTGGAAAAGAAATTTGTATTGATTAATGAGTAAGTGAAAGGTATTTTGAGATAAATTTCAAACTCTACGAGAGAAGTACATATCTTTGAGCATCATAAAAAAATGATTTGAACGTGCAAACCACCGTGCTTGATATACTACATTCATCCTATTATAGGGATTATAAAGTATTGTTATCCTATCAATCAACTCTCGTTCAAATTTCTTCCTATATTATCTCTAACTATCTTTCTATTATCCCCATGCCTCCTATTGAATGAGAATGTTTTAGTGTTTCTCTTTCCTTCTTAATTTTTCAAAACAAGCTAGAATCATCAACTTCATTTTCACCCACTAAGGCACGCACACATTTCAAAATTCTAACTTTTCAAATATTTAACCAATAAAAATTCTATTATAAATTAAATTTTATTTGATGAAAATAATATAATTAAATTTTCATTTAAATTTATTTTTATATGATTATAATTTTGTTGCTATAAACATGTAAAAGATAATTAGTTTTGAATACTATGTCACGTTTGATCTTGTCTTAGTGGATGGAATGAAGAGAATATATTATAGGACGGAGTTAGTATAAATAAAGGGTAAACAAATTCACTAAGAGTTATATGGATCGAATTTTCTCATAGATTTTTGATCTTTTTTAGGCTGCGTTGGAATGTCCCTTTTCCAATCAATCTTCTTTTTAGATCCTTCTGAAACTGCTACAGTGCATTTAAAACAAATTATAAACAAGTTGCTTTAAAATTTTATATTAATCATTTTAGAGTTTTTTAATAATAATTAACTAATTATACACTAATCCACAGCTCAAACGAACGAAGCATAAGTTGGTGACCCGTTTTCATTGGTGGGCTACCTTCTCCTCCTTAGGGATCCTTCATAGATCAAGGGTGTGACAAACAACATTGTATTAATTAATGATTAAAGCATAATAATGTTTGAGCTCAAGGTCGTTTCAATAGCTATTGCACATCTTTTTAGAGGGAATACTTACTATAGAAAATTTATGTCAATAGTAGTAGTCAGATGTAGAAAGGGGGACGAGCAGACTGGTCCTCCTCTAACAATTTTTTATGTAGGACTACCTAATTAGTCAGGTAAAGTCAGGTAAATAAACTTACATAGCCACGTAGACGTACGTTAGGGCGATTCTAACCCTTCATCTCAGCTAATATTTATATTATCACATAAGAAAAAACTAAGATGACAAAAAAATAAGGAGAGAGAAAATTTTTTAAAAATCATTTAAAAAACTAGCTCTAAAAAACCAATAATAAAAAAAAACGATAGATGAATAAAAGAACATTTTATTTATTGGACATACAGTTTCTATAACTAGTATTTTATAAGACATGACAAGTATAAAAACTACTCTCTCAATTTCAAAATGTATATAACACCATTGATTTTTATAACATATAACCATTCCTCTTATTAAAAAATTATATAAATATTATTTATTTTATTGTAGCTTGTTTTATCATTAAATAAAATATAATCTTAAGTTATATTTTTATATATTTATATAAAATTTATGAATAAGACAAATGATCAAATAGAAAATTACGACGTCATATATTTTTTTTAAAAAGATAGTACTTTATAGCATTCGGATTGGGATTCTCTTTAGCCTCCCCCAACAAACCACACCAAAAAAAAAAAAAAATCCTTGCATGGGGCTTTGGGTGCTGCATAGGGAGCATATATCATCGTTTACTTTTTTTACGTTAAGCTATTTATAGAATAAGCTATATATTAAAAACTTGAAATTTATATGTATTGTTAAGCTATTTATAGTTGTACCGATAAGTTGGTCTCCTTTTATCTGAATCCACTACGGTGAATTGTGCTAAGTCTGCGCTATAATTAAACACGATATGAGAGGGGGGGCATTCATGGTAGCCAGCTGCAATGGTGCCAACAGATTTATCACTTAACATGTGGTGTGAGCCGGTGTGGCTCGGTCGACTTTGAGTCACTGACATATGGATCCATCTCTAAATGAACTTATTTTTAGATAGACAGATAGACACTGTGGTAGCTCCAGTAGTACTACACTACATCAATCTCATCAGGTGCTAGCTCAAACTATTGCCCAGTAGCTTTCAGAGGATAATTATATATTGTGTCCAATTAGAAGCCACATTAAATAAATTTCTTTCTCATATTTTTCTAAAAAAATCTGTTTAAATGTGTATGTATGGTTAAGGGCATGTACAACCCACAGATAAGGTGTTGTTTGTAAGTTTTTATAAACAAGCATACAAATAACTAAACAGATAATATGTACAATGGGTTGTTTATTAACCTGTCTGTAAACTATTTAATGCATGCATGTAACCATGATCAACCATGCATATGCTCTGTATATACCATTATGTTGCTTTTCGATGTAAAAAATCACGTCTAAATAACCTAACTAAAAAAATATTTAACGAAAGTTCGTTCTAATACATTAGAACAAAAGTTTTTTAATAAATAATACAGCTGGAATATTTAACGAAAGTTATACATATAAAATTTAATAATTAACCGTTAACATTTGTTACCTTGCATATATATATATATATCAGTTGGTGCCTTATAAAAATTAACAGATATATGTACCAATATATATGTGGACCAATATATATATATATGTATATATATATGGACCAATATATATATATATATATATATATATGTTACGTCCGAAAATTAATCCCAAATTTTTAGACTATTTTGCGTATTAAATCCTTGTCCAGGAATCAACCAGGATACACAAAATGACAAATTAATACACAGATCCAAACGTAAAATAAAACATAAAATAAAATATTTACGAAAAGACACTTAGTCCTCACACCCAAAACATCAGCGGAAAATACGATCCTAACAACTTCAGCTTCACTCCACAGGCAAACTCAAGTGGGGGTCTGAGCCTTGGTCTTCTAACACCATCGTTAGTTCAGAAGCACTACACTTCTGAAAGAGGAAAAAAATCGCAAGGCTAAGTACAACAACCGTACTCAACAAGCCACACCGAGAAATGCAGACGTGCAAGGGAAGATAAGAGTGGCTTGGGCTATTTTGCATAAATGCAGTTGTAAACCTTTAATGTTTAAAAACAACAAAACAGTTGATTAAGTTGAGTCATATTTTATCCTTCAGTGAACAACATTGTCCCACGTTAAACAGGACCAACCATTCGACCTGAACTAACCAGTTACATTAATTCCAATTATCAAGTAGTGTGGTACTAATCATAGTGAATCTGGTCGATCGCTCATAACCATGGGCACGGCTATTTGAATAGTTTTACTCTGATCAGAGGTGCGCAACTTTACCCACAAGACACGATTCCACACAAGTTACCATGCCCCGAAGGACCACCATGATACTGCAAAGGGGAAAATCATGATAAGACCTTTCGCATAACTCCCTCTAACCAAGTGATACCACACCAAGGTTTTGCCCCCACTACCCTAAGGGTAATGGGCAGCCCCTCGCGTGCCGCAGTGAATCCGGGGGATATTTAATTTTTTGCCACTCTTGTAAGATTCATGGGATCCCCCTCACAGCTACAGTGAGGGGGAGTGGCAAAAATTTTGCCATCCACCTCTATAAGGATGGAAAAAAATTAGATTGCCGTGAATCTGGAGGCCGATCAACCCTTAAAACCGGGGCCAACCCAACTCCATCACGCCCACCCTCACAAGGATACGTTGGCCAGAGAAAAAACTATACTACGAGTCAAGCAGTTGTCCATTCTTACTTGTGGTAAGCGTTGTAGTTCTTTCAGGGTTTTCCATGAATCGGTCCTTAATTGTCATTGGTGCTACTATCCAAGACCATTGCACCCACAACCCACCATTAGGTCATATTTTAATTAAGATAATTATGACCAATAAGACTTGGCCAGGTTTATCGAGCTTGCAGCTCATCAGAGACTAGAATAAATAGTGTAATTATCCCATTTACTTAGCTAGTGGTAATTAAGCATGACTAAGCATATAATTCTAGCTAAAATTAACATCAGTGACTAAAGCTAGTCAATTATCACTCAAGGTTAACAAAGGACAGATATCAAGTAAATAAGGCACAAACAAGCAGATAGGTAATCCGTCATTTCAAATAATTAGCAAAGCAATGTAATTTTATTTGCAAACAGTAAAACATTTGAGCATTGGGCAACTTTCCATTAAATGACCTGGTTCCCCATAGTTGAAACAACGACAGGATTCTTTCACTAGTCTCGAAAGTGGACATTTATTTAGACGATGTCCTGACTTGAGACAATTGTAGCAAATCGGACCTGGTTGTTTACTGCAGGCTAGCAGCTAGAACTGAAATGTGCAATGACTCGTTAGTCTTGTTTTCTACGCCTCTGTTACCACAGATGGTCTTCACAGAGGTTAGAACTGGTTGATGATTAGGAACATCATCACCATTGGAGGTACCAACCACGAGTTGACTGATAGGTCGATGAGTTGTCCTTTGGTTTTCCTTGTTCTTATCTAAGACCAACATTAGCTGACAGTCTTTAGGCACATGATCTGTTCCCTCACGCAAGAAACATGTAACGATTCTCATGTGGCATTCTTCTGCAAATGGATGTCCTCACCACAATGGCAGGTGTGGATGCACATGCTCGCAATGTGTCCAATTTCTTCACAACAAGTACATGATTTGAGCTCCCTTTCTTTTTCACTAACGTCTTCAAAGATTGCTTCATCATCATCAGAGGATACTTCTTCTGATTGCTTCATCATCATCATCAGAGGATACTTCTTATGATTCATCATCTTCTGGCTTGGGCTTGGCCTAAGATGTTGGGTTAGCTAGCGTGCACCACGGAAAGTATTCTTTCTCAAGCATAGGGGAATCTTCTCAGTATCTTTGGGAGTAAATTCTATGCCTGTGACGATCATCTTGCTGGCACATCCTGTATTCCATTATGGTGCCTTTTTCTTCTTAGAGTTGGACGGTGGCGTACCAAAATCCTGGCTGATTAGTTGACCGAAATCTTCCTTCCTTCTTAGGCACTGCCTCTCGTCCTCGGTCGGTGTCTTGGCGTACAAGTCCCATGAAATGCTTCTTGCGTCATGACCCTACTCATTGTAACCATAGCAAGTGCCATGTGTTTTCCTCCAACTTGATGACGGAGTTGGTGCCATCGCCTCCTGAAAACTTGACGGTATACTGGCGGGAGTCACCAGGGCTTGCATCGAAACATACTGGCGTTGCTCTTGATATTGACCCTGAGCTTGCATCTGAACTTGCATCTGCTGCTGATACTGTCGTTGCATTTGCTGCATCATCATGGTCATTAACTGCGTCTGATTGACCACTACTTGGGCTAGAGTTGGATTCCCAGGAGATGGAATACTCGTAGCGTTATTCTGAGCTGTCCCCTAAGATGGTTGGGGTTCTGATCCACTGCCATCACATCTGGCTTTACCCATCTGCTGTAGAAGGAGAAAGGAGGAGACCAGGGAGAGGCTATACTAAAGACGAGACCTTAATCCGCTTATCTTCTAATCTAATGTGAGTGTACTCTTATTGTTCAAGTTGTTTAGGCAAACAACTTAGTATGGTCACATCTCCACCACTGATGTAAACCATACACCTGCACACAACAAACAACACACGGCCTAGGAACTATCGATACTACTCTTCTGGGAAGGATTGGGTTTCAGGTAAGCTCTGGGAAAACTTCACTTGATTCTCGAGAAGCACTGACTCGGGTTGCTCGGCTTGATCTTCTTGCTTGAAGCTTGGGGCTTGGCTTGACTTCCACCGGCTGACGAGCAACTGGGTTTGTCCTCCAGGTTCAATAGCTAAGAGAGGTGGAGGGGGAGGAGAGAAATTTGACAAAACACTTTGCAGAGACTCCAGAGGAATAGAAGAGACATTTTCACAAATAAAATTTTTGCAAATTTGTCCTTAGGGTTTGATCATTTGGCTCATCCTATAGTCGAGATGACCCTGATACCAACTTGTCACACCCAGAAATTCATCCCAAATTTTTAGACTATTTTGCGTATTAAATCCCTGTCCAGCAATCAACCAAGGTACACAAAATGACAAATTAATACACATATTCAAACATAAAATAAAGCGTAAAATAAAATACTTACTAAAAAGGCACTTAATCCTTCACCCAAAAAGATCAACGGAAAAGATGATCCTAACGACTTCAGCTTCACTCTACAGGCAAACTCAACTGGGGTCTGAGCCTTGGTCTTCTAACACCATCTTCAGTTCAGAAGCACTACACTTCTAAAAGGGAAAAAATCGCAAGGCTGAGTACAACCACCATACTCAACAAGCCACATCGAGAAATGCCGACGTGCAAGGAAAGACAAGAGTGGCTTGGACTATTTTGCATAAATACAGTTGTAAACCTTTAATGTTTAAAAACAGTAAAATAGTTGATTAAGTTGAGTCATGTTTTATCCTCCACTGAACAACGTTGTTCCCACGTTGAATAGACCCAACCATTCCACTTGAACTAATCAGTTCCATTAATTCCAATTATCAAGTAGTGTGGGACTAATCGTAGTGAATCTGGTCGATCGCCCATCACCGCAGGCATGGCTATTCGAATAGTTTTACTCTGATTAGAGGTGTGTAATTTTACCCACAAGGCACGATTCAACACATATTACCGTGCCCCGAAGTACCACCATGATACTGCAAAGGGGAAAAATCGTGACAAGACCTTTTGCATAACTCCCCCTAACCAAGCGATACCACACCAAGGTTTCGCCCCCACTCCCCTAAGGGTAATGGGCAGCCCCTCCCCCGCGTGCCGCGGTGAATCCGGAAGCCGATCAACTCTTAAAACCAGGGCTGACCCAACTCCATCATGCCCACCCTCACTAGGGTACATTGGCCAGAGGAAAGCTATACTACGAGTCGAACAGTTGTCCATTCTTGCTTGTGGTAAGCGCTGTAATTCTTCCAGGGTTTCCGATGAACCGGTCCTTAATTGCCATGGATGCTACTATCCAAAACCATTACACCCACAGCCCACCATTAGGTCATATTTTAATTAAGATAATTATGACCAATAAGACTTGACCAGGTTTATCGAGTTTGCAGCTCATGAGAGACTAGAATAAATAGTGTAATTATCCCGTTTAGTGAGTTAGTGGTAATTAAGCATCACTAAGCATATAATTCTAGCTAAAATCAATATCAGTGACTAAAGCTAGTCACATTATCACCCAAGATTAACAAAGGACGGATATCAAGTAAATAATGCACAAACAAGCAGATAGGTAATCCGTCATTTCATGTAATTAGCAAAGCAATGCAATTTTATTTGCAAACAGTAAAACATTTGTAAAAATATGATCAATATGCTTCAAGGAAAGTGTGACTTGCCTTGCTTCTTCAAATAGACTTCTGGATTCTTTTCCTCGCGAGCACGAACTCCGAAAACGGTGGAATCTACACGTTAGCACGCAAAATATGGAAAAACCCTAATAAAAACTAAATAAAAGTACATAAAAAGTAAACAAACATGTAGAGCTTAATTTTAGATGAATTTTGCAATTTGAATGGACCAATTTAGAGTTTGTATGAATTAGATATGAATTTTAGAAGTTTTGGACCATTTAAATGAATTCTAAAAATTAAAACAATTTATTGCAAATTATTAATTAATTTTGAATTGGAAAAGGATGTTTAAGACGTCAGCCTCGATCGGTCCACCGGATCACAAGGATTTGGGTAGCTACCACATCTGATGGCTCAGATTAAACCGAAACAGTCTATAAAGATGAATGGTTAGGATTTATTGACCGGGGTTGACCTAAATCCGACGAACGAGATCGAACCCGATTTAGGTTTTTAGGATGGATGCCACATAGATGAAAGACGACGTGGCAACTAGCTGGCAATGATGCGGCAACTGACTTGATAGTGAGGTGGCGACTGACTGAGATGCCACGCAAGCAGGGAGAGCTATGTGGTGGCTGACTAGGTGACCACGTAGACGGCCACGTCGGCACGACATCGGCGAGCACTGGGCAATGGCGGTGACGGCTTGCGGCAGCACAGCGGCAGAAATCGAGAGCACAGGGAGGAAGAGGAGGTAGGAAGAGGAGGTTGTGGCGGACCTTACCGACACTTACGCGACGACGGGGACCAAGGGAGATGGCCAGCGACGAGGTGGAAACGGCAGCCGAGCTCGGGTTGACGGCGACAATGGCTTTCCGGCGACCTTCGACGAAGGAGAGTTGATGGACGGGGTGCTTCTGGATGCTGCAGTACTGATGGTTGCAACGACAACCTCCGCCGATGAACGAAACGATGGCGTGGCTCGGCTGGAGTCTGGCAGAGGCTGGCGGCGCTCGGGTTCACGGTGACGAGGGCCCTCCAGTGATGCGCGGACTCGGGGAGGTGGCTTCCGAGCTTGCTGGCGCTCTTGCGATGCCGAGGGAGGTGACGACGCGGAGCAGCGACGACCGAGGCGGCGACAAAGTGCGGCTGGAGGTACAGTGGTGGCATAGGCGCTCAGGTTCGCGTCGGCGAGCGGTTTCCGACGCATGGGAACCGGCGGTCGGGCTTCGTCTCGATGATGCGGTGCCGTAGGTGGTGGCGGCGCGGGAGGGCGTCGGCCAAGGCTATGGCAATGGGTGGTTGGAGCGGCGGCCGGTGACAGAGAAAGATGGGAAAGCGTAGCAGCGGCTCTATGGCACGAGAAAAACTCGGGAAAAGAGAGGAAATGGAAGAGGAGGCCAAGGGGTTCTATTTATAGGTTGGGAGGGAGAGACCGGCACCGGGACGAGAGGATTTGGCGTCAGATTTTTGGGGCTTATCCTGAGTTCGTCGAGATAAGAACGAGACCGAAATTCGTTGGATTAAGCATGGGATTGAACGGGATTAATCCTGTGTTCCCGCAACTAATTTTTGATTTGGGCAAAGGATTGGGCCGAATTTGGAAGGAGATAAAAAGAAACTCAGCTCGGGTACTGTTTGAGTGAACAGTAGCGGCTGGAGGTTAGGGCCAATACTGTAGCAGAGAGAATCTAGACTTTTCTGTTTCTGTTCTAAAATCCTTGAATTTTTATAAATACTTTCGATGCTCATATAATTCCAAAAAATCCTAAAAATAGACGAACACCCAAAGTATTTAAAATAAATATAATCAGCTCACTTATAGATCAATTTATTTATTTAAATAATTATTGAAATGTTTTTTATATTATTAAAATTATTTCTAGATTTTCCAAATTTCACGAAAAATTTCGAGAGTATTTAGGGCATGGAGAATATTTCCGGCCATGATTTTTTTAAAAAACATTAATTTTCTTATTTAATTCACTTTGATTACTTTGCTTTCATTTTATTTATTTTCTAGAAAATGATTTATTTTATGATTTTTAATCCCAAACGAAAATTAGGTTGTGACATACACATATATGTATGTATGTATGTGTGTGTATATATCTATAATCCATAACTATCTATAAAGCAAGTAGTGTTTCCATCCAAATTTTGTTCTGCCTGATTATTGAAAACCCCTTTAGTTTTTCGAAATTAACTCGCAGTTCGCGACTATTTAAAAAGACCCAGTTAAAGAAGAAAAAGAGTTATTTTGCGAGAAAACCCTTAGTGTTTATAAAATTAACCTGATCCCAATCTGAAAAGAAAGGGAGAGCTTGCATAAAAAGGACCTTCTGCGTTCCTCTTTTCGTCCCCATCCGCGCCGCGCCCCGCGTCGCGCCTGCGCCCCTCCCTCCCGTCGTCACTCGGAGCTCCCACGCCGCCGTCTGGACCTTCGCCCTCCACCTGCATCCCTCCCTGCGTCGTCGTCCCGTTGCAATTCGGAGGGCTACTGTGGAGATTGTTTACACCCAAATTTGGCACCTAGAGTTAAAATAGGGAAAATGGCCAAGATTTGGAAAGTTTGCCGGTTTCCTCCCGGAGGGCCGGTCGGCGCCATGTATGGGCGGTCGGGCCGGGCCCATGGGCGTCGAGCCGGCGGCTTGTGGTCGGTCGGCCGGTAGAGTCCGAAACCTAGACGATTTCGTCGGTACTCGGGTTTCCTTCTTCCATACGGTATATCTCGGGTTTCCAAACATGTTTATCCCGAATTGGACATGGAGAAGGGCTGTGAAGGGCAAGACCAACCCCTATATAAGGGCCAAGGCCGGTTCAATTGTAAAAAACCATACACAACATACAATCAATCTACTTGAATCATTTTTTCCTATATTCTTTTACTCTTCAATGTTTTCTACTTTACCCTAGTTTAGTCCATCTTTGTCGATTTGCGCCGTAAATCGTCCGCCGCCGCTGCGAGAGTGCGACATCTCTTTGTAAGTTTGTCTTGAAAACTTTCCGTTTACTCACGAGACGAGTAGTTATCAATCTATCCATCTAAATCGGTTCCGCTAGCCGATTTGATCTACAAAACTCACTTTGTTCTAGTTCTTGCTAGATTGAAGTGGTTGGCGACTCTGTACCAAGAACCACCGCAAGGCTTTAGGTGATTCGATCGTGTTCGTGCCTTTTACCAAAAAAGGTGCCAACAGAGATTATGGCAATTGGATATCCACGTGGCAAGCTTATCCGACTGGAGATAGGGATAGGTTGCACCTGCCAATTATGTAAACCAACTATGACTTCGGTGTTACGTTGCCGATTAGATAAGGCAACGGTTCATAGTCACGGTTTGGTAAGATTGAGGAAATCGACTTAGAGTAAGATAGGGTTTTCGACTTGTAAACCCATCTCCCAAGACTATATAAGGGGGGTGAGGGGCGTCCCTTGAGGGATATCAGATTCATGAGCCACAGATCTTGAGATCAATAAACACTCGGCGGATCGAATCCCCGAAACAGGAGTAGGGTTTTACCTCACGAGAGGGCCCGAACCTGTCTAAATCCTTGTTTTCCATCTAACCCATCGAGCTTGACGATCTTGACTGCATCCCCAATTTTCTATTGCCGAAACTAAGTTTCGGCAGTTGGCGCGCTAGGTAGGGGCCCGCGCGTCAAGACTTCTTTGACAATCTCGTCGGCAAGCGCGATGGGATCTTCTCCAGGCATCGGCGACTTCGCCGTAAACGACTTCAGCAAGCTTTCCTCCTCCGACTCGGATTCGGACCAGTCGGGAGGGAGAACCCGCTCGGCGCCGTTCGGGTTACCGAACGCCGCTGAGATCTGCGACACAGTTCTGACGTCCAAGATGCAGCCCATCCTCTCTGAAGGAGGAATCCACTCGGCGTCGTTCGGACTACCGAACGCCGTTGAGATCTACAGCTGTCTTCTCACCTCCCTTTCAGAACCAATCCACTCGGGGGAACAAAATCTCTCGGCGCCGTTTGGATTACCAAACGCCGCTAAGATTTACTGCAAGCTCCTCTCCCCCGAGCCAAGATCGACCCACTCGGAGGGATCCACGTCATCAGGCTACGACTCGGATTGGAACGATCCAGATTCGAGCAACCCAGGTCTCAAGGGAAATCGCCGTCATCCTCCAACCGTTCGGGTCATGCTCATCCTCGGAGCTCTATGAGTATCTCAGCTCTTCAGGCTTTGACGATCTTTATGGCATCCCCTCGGACGAAGTCAACGACTCCGACTGCGACAAGGACTACGAGCCGAAGTGCTTCGACGTCCTCATGGCTGAGGTGGCCGAGACCGACTCAGCCATGGCCCGCAGGGTCGCGGAGGAAGAACAAGCCAGACTTGAGCAAGAGCGCAAGCTAGCGGAAGAGGAGAAGAAGCGCAAGGAGGAACCCGACAGAAGAAAGCAGGATCTGAGGGCAACCGGACGATCTGCTCAGGAGGCCATACTTCAGACGCGAATCCACAACACCAACGTCTTCTAGACGCCTCAGCAGAACGCCGTCGCCGCCCTCACGCTCCTGGCCACCGTGATCGAGACGGCGCCCCCCGACGTGACGCCAATCTTAGATAAGATCAAGACCATCGTCGTGGCTACAGCCAATGGCTCTCCCTCCACCTCAGCCCAGAGACCGACCGAGTCCGTGGTAGAAATGCCCGACAGAAGCCGACTCCCGCCTCTGAGGTCAAAGGATTACAGGAGGCCCGAGCAAGACCGGGCGGCCACTAGGTCAAGAGACCTTCGCCATGAGACCACGCGCAAGCATCAGGAGCAATCGGCCGACTCCCGCGAGAAGCGGCACAGACGACCACCCATCCACCACCGGGTCCGCCGCAGCAACAACTCCGACTACCGAAGCAGCTTGCCAAGGACCCCGCCGAGTGATCTGCGGGAGGTCCTCGACCGACGCTATCAGGAACGAGATCAACGCTCCCGGGAAGATCGAAGGGGATCGCCCGACAGCAATGACGATGGAGTACCGCCTTCACTCGGGACCTTCGCCGAGTGCATTGGCCGAACGGTTTCAAGCCGCGGTATCGAGAAGTACGACGGGAAGACCGACCCGAGTCATGGCTAACCATGTACACCCTCTCCATCCGTGCGGCGGGAGGCGACAATAAGGCCATGGCCAATTACCTGCCTGTCGCCCTTGCTAACTCAGCCAGGAACTGGCTCACGAGCCTGCCAAGAGGCTCGATCGTCTCGTGGAGTGAGTTAAGGGACCACTTCATCGCCAACTTCCAGGGCACTTTTGAGAGGCCTGGAACTCACTTCGACCTTTACAACGTCGCCCAGAAGCCAGATGAGCCTTTGAAGGACTACATCCGGCGCTTCTCTGAAAAGCGCAACAAGATCCCCAACATCACCGACGACATCATCATCGCCGTCTTCCAGAAGGGAGTCCGTGATGGGCTATTGATCGGAAAATTTGGACGCAAGCCACCGAAGACGGTGAAGCAGATGTTCGAGACGGCAAACTCTTACGCCAAATCCAGCGATGCGATTAAAGCGGCGCGCCAAGACCGGCCCGACAGGAGGGACGACAAGCAATCGGGAGGAAGCCGACATCCTAAGAAGGATAATGGAAACAACAACCAGGGCCAGAAGGACCGCAAACGCCGACCTGAAGACCTAGTTGCCGCGATGTCTAACTCCCAATGCCGTCCCCGAGTTGCGGCCTATGACACAATCATGAATGCTCAGTGCACGCATCATCCCAACCACAAGCACGCAGCCAAGGACTGCTTTATCTACAAGCAATTCGCCGAGCAATATACGGCACAACTCAACAAGAAGCCGACTGACGAAGCCGGTCTATCGGGCACTAAGAAGAACAACCCGGTTGGAAACGCGGAGCCCTTTCAAGACCCCGTGGGCGAGCTGAATCACATCTTCGGAGGGCCGCAAGCCTATGAATCCAAGAGGAAACAGAAGCTAACTGACCGCGAGGTCAACGCAGCACAACCCGAGGTCCCACAGTACCTACGATGGTCGGAGGTGGCCATCACGTTCAACCGCTCGGATCACCCTGACCGAGTGGTTCACCCGGGGCGCTATCCATTGGTGTTAGACCCGGTGGTCCGCAACATCAAGCTCAAGCGCGTCCTCATCGATGGGGGCAGCGCCCTCAATATTTTGTTCACCAAGACCTTGGACGAGATGCAAATCCCGAGAGCGGAATTAAAGGCAAGCTCAGCCCCCTTCGGAGTGATCCCGGGGCTATCATCTACGCCACTCGGGCACATCGTCCTTCTAGTCACCTTCGGAGTTCGCGAGAACTTCCGAACAGAGAATATCACTTTCGAGGTGGCCGACTTTGAGACGGCCTACCACGCGATCATTGGAAGGTCTGCACTCGCCATGTTCATGGTGATACCGCACTATACCTACCTCTGCATGAAGATGCCAGGTCTAAACGGCGTCATCACTCTTTGCAGCAACGTCAAACAAGCCTTCACTTGCGACAAGGAGAGCTGCGACATGGCCCAATCTCGTGAGAGATCACGTGGCCAGGAGGAAATCCGATTGGCCGCATCGACTTTTGCAGAGGGTGAAATCCCTGCGAAGAAGATAGCCAAATCGGGGCAAGGCGACGCCAAAACGAAGAAGATCTCCCTTGATCCATCAGATCCCTCAAAAACCGCTGTAATCGGCGCTGAACTAGATCCTAAATAGGAAAGCGCGCTCGTCACCTTCCTCCAAAATAATAAAGATGTTTTTGCTTGGAAACCGTCTAATATGCCTGGAATTCCTAGGGAGGTGATCGAGCACTCTTTACACATCAAAGATGACGCAAAACCAATCAAACAACGATTGCGCATGTTCGCTCAGGATCGAAAAGATGCCATCAAGGAAGAACTCACAAAGCTCTTAGCCGTCGGTTTCATCAGGGAAGTCCTACATCCCGACTGGTTGGCTAACCCGGTTCTGGTTCGGAATAAGATAGGGCAATGGCGCATGTGCGTTGACTACACCGACCTCAACAAAGCATGCCCTAAAGATTCGTTCGGTCTGCCTCGCATCGACCAAGTCGTGGACTCAACAGCCGGCTGCCAGCTTTTAAGCTTTTTGGATTGCTACTCGGGCTACCATCAAATCAGCTTGAAGGAATCTGACTGCCTGAAAACATCGTTCATCATGCCGTTTGGAGCTTACTGCTACATCACGATGCCCTTGGGCCTGAAGAGCGCCGGGGCCAAATACCAACGCATGATCCAAAGATGTTTTCAGACGCAGATCGGGAAGAACGTGGAAGCTTACGTCGATGATGTCGTCATCAAGACCAAGCAGAAAGAAGACCTGATTGCCGACTTAGAAGAAACCTTCGCAAATATTCGGGCCTTCAGAATAAAGTTGAACCCAGAAAAGTACACGTTTGGCGTGCCGTCAGGCAAGCTGCTCGGCTTCATGGTGTCACATCGCGGCATTGAAGCTAACCCAGAGAAGATCAACGTCATCCTGAATATGAAGCCCCCGAGTAACCAAAAAGATGTCCAGAAGCTCACTTGCTGCATGGCGACGCTAAGTCGATTTATCTCTTGACTTGGCGAACGAGGCATGCCTTTCTTCAGGCTACTGAAGAAAACTGACGACTTCCAGTGAACTACGAAAGCCCACAAGGCCTTTGAAGATTTTAAAGAATTTCTCACGACGAGCTGCCCGTCCTAGCCTCACCTCGGCCACGGAGCCCACGCTGCATGCGTCTCGACCACTCACCAAGTGGTCGGTGCGGTTCTTATGGTCGGCGCGGAAGAAGAAGGACGAGTCCAGAAAATCAAAAGGCCAATCTACTTCGTTAGCGAAGTGCTGGCAGGAGCCAAAATCCGCTACCCTCAGGTGCAAAAATTGCTATATGGTGTTCTGATAACTGCGAGGAAATTGGCACACTACTTTCAGGGTCACTCGGTCACCGTCATCACTTCCTTTCCACTCGGCGATGTCATCTACAACCGGGAGGCGACTGAGCGCATCACGAAGTGGGCCCTGGAACTGATGCCGCTGGACTTAACTTTCAAGGCGAGGACGTCCGTAAAGTCACAAGCCCTGGCGGATTTCTTAGCCGAGTGGACCGAACAGCAAGAAGATGTACCTCGAGAAGACCTTCAATATCTTGGACCATGCACTTCGACGGATCCAAGAGGATCACCGGCTGGGAGCGGGAGTCGTGCGATCTCCCGGCGGGGAAAGGCTAAGATATGTTCTCCACCTTCACTTCTCCGCCTCACACAACGTCGCCGAGTATGAAGCCCTGCTACATGGACTGCGACTTGTGGTTTCACTCGGGATACGTCGGCTCGCTGTGAAAGGGGATTCCCAACTGGTTGTGAACCAAGTGATGAAGGACTGGTCCTGTCTAAACGACACCATGGAGGCCTACCGGCAAGAAGTTCACAAACTTGAAGACAGGTTTGACGGACTGGAGCTATCACATGTCCTAAGACATAATAACGAGGCGGTTGACGAGTTGGCGCGCTCGGGTCCAAGCAAGAAGCCGCTCCAACGGACGTTTTCGTAGAACATCTCTACGAACCAGCGTGCATGCCAAACCAACTCCCAACGAGCAAGCTACAAACGAAGTCGCCATGATCGACGCCGACTGGAGGACGCCACTCATCAAATTCTTAACTCAGCAAAAGCTGCCGGAAGACCGGGATGAGGCAGAATGCGTCCGACGCCGCTGTCAGGCCTATGTCATGGTTGATTCTGATTTGTACAAGAAGGGCCCTTCTGGAGTCTTGATGAGATGCATCACACCTGAGGAAGGACGGCAACTAATCCAAGAAATCCACTCGGGCATATGCGGAAGCCACGCGGCAGCGCACACCTTGGTGGGCAAAGCCTACAGGCAAGTTTTTTCTGGCTTACGGCGGTCTCCGACGCTGACAAAGTGGTACGAACTTGTGAAGGTTGCCAGTTCTTCGCTCGGCAGAGCCATGTCCCAGCCCAAGAGCTACAAACGATTCCATTATCCTGGCCTTTTGCGGTATGGGGCTTAGACATGGTTGGCCCTTTTAAGAAGGCTCCAGGAGGATTCACGCACTTATTCGTCGCAATTGACAAATTCTCCAAGTGGATCGAAGCTAAGCCGGTTGCTAAGATCACCGCTGACAAGGCACAAGACTTCATCCTCAACATCGTGCACCGGTTCGGCGTCCCAAACAGAATAATAACCGACAATGGGACTCAATTCACTGGGGGCATCTTCAAGGAATTCTGTGAAGACTTCGGGATCAAAATCTGCTATGCATCAGTTACACATCCCAAAAGCAATGGACAAGTTGAGCATGCCAACGGCATGGTTCTTCAAGGCATCAAGGCCCGAGTGTTTGACCGGCTAAACCCTTACGCCGACAAATGGGTCCAAGAGCTCCCCTCGGTTCTATGGTCTCTGCAGACTACGCCCAGTCGGGCCACCGGTCAAACTCCTTTCTTTTTGGTCTACGGCGCAGAAGCCATGTTGCCAAATGAGATGGAGTACGAATCTCTCCGAGTCCGCAGCTTTAACGATGAACGCTATGATCAAGACCGAGTGGATGATCTCACCCGACTGGAAGAGGCCCGTGAGGCAGCCCTGATCCAGTCGGCAAGATATCTTCAAGGACTCAAACGATACCACATTCGCAACGTTCGAGCACGAGCTTTTATTGTTGGTGATTTGGTTCTACGCAAAATTCAGACCACCAAGGACCGTCACAAATTATCTCCATTATGGGAAGGACCATATATAATTGCTGAGGTGACTTGGCCAGGAGCATATCGACTAAAACGTGAAGACAGATCCATGGTAGAGAACTCCTGGAACATCGAACATCTTCGATGATACTATGCTTAAATTACCTTAAGTTGCATGCTCTTCTTGACTACCAACCTCAAGCAAGATGACTTCTTGAGTTAGCAGTCGGGGGCTAAAGCATAGTTTTCTTCAGCAACTTATGCATATTCGGTTTATCATTGTTTAATATTCCTTGATTCGAGTTCAACGTATAAGGACTGAGAATTTTTTGATGACCTAATCAAGCCTAGGCTTGGTGACAGTCGGACAAAAATTACTTAATAAATTTTACATAAAAACTCGGATCAAGGCATTAACATAAATAAGCTGAATATTTACAAATCTACATCAGAAAGTTGCATACAATGTTCACAAGACAATCAGGGTCGAAGTTGTTTGCTACATCAGCAGCCACCTTTTTGGCCGATTCCTATGCCTCACTAATCAAGTCCAGGGCCTGCTCGTCTGAAGTACCGTCGGCGAAGCCTTCCCCGATTGAATCAATATCCACCGGGGTAGAGCGACTTGGTCGTGCGAGGGCGAAGCCCGCTCCCATGATGGCGCTTCGAAATATTGGCCAAATCGATCGGGGGCCCTCCGGAGCTTGTCAAAGATCTCAACCGGGTCCAACGAGCTGGTCCCGAGTCCGTTATGGAACAGCGACAACAAGATCGGCGTCGCCGCGTTAGCAACATCCTCCCTAACGCTCTCAGCCTTTTTGACCCTCTCAATCAAGACGTCATACTGGGCTCGGGTCTTGATCTTGTAAGCTGCCAAAAATATACGATCACACAAAGCATTCAAAGATGAAGCAACACAAGGAACGATGTTTTGAAAGAACTCACCTTCAAACTCGGTCTCCAGCTCGGATTTGCTGGCATTGGCTTCTTCTAGCTGGGCCTGAAGCAAGTGGACCTCCGACGAGTTCTCTGCAACAAGAAAAGATGTCAACGACCAAGATCAACACAAACTACAATTAAAGGCAGAAAAGATTAAGGAGATCGAGCTTACTCCCGACTGAACCCCGGAGGTCGAGGTTCTCCTCTCGGAGTGCGGCTATTTCTCTCCTCAGAGCCGCTTCCCTCGATGTAGCATCTTCTCGAGTGGTCTTTAGCTCCTGCTGGATGTTCTCCAGGGAGTTCAAGTGTGAGACCAACTTCTCGAGTGCATCGGATTTCACCATTGATCGACAGTACACCCTTTGCATACAAGTTCTGCAGATTGGCCGATTGAAAAACAATGATGAAGTTACAACAGAAAAAGGGAGAAGGACTTACGTTTAACAGTCGAGTCACTTCATTCAGGCTGTCTACAAGCGCATCTCTTTCTTCGTTCTCCATTTGCTTGTTCAAGATGATGCCTTGCTTCTGGCCTTCGGAATCCCGCCACTCAATCTTGATCGGAGGGACCCAGGTTTCAGAAGACTAGAACCTAGCGATCTCCTCTACTTTGGCTGATTGATTCAGAAGGAGCGAATGGAGATACAGAAAAATTAAACCGGAGATTAAAAGCTAGAGATTGATTCAAGACTTACCAGTTTCGATGGCTGGATCTTTAACCAGCACTTCCGGCTGCTCTTCCCTTCTTGGCTCTTGCCCGACTGGTCTTCAGTCGGGGCCCTTTGGGTAGTAGCCGGGGGCTCTTCTACGGCCGATTGGTTTCCAGTCGGGGTACCCCGGCTGGCGGTCGAGGGCTCTCCTTAGGGTGTCCTCCTGGGAGGTGAAGGCCTTTCACCGGAGCACTTTCGCTCGGGAGAAGGCTCGGGGTTTTGGCTCCGCGTGCTTTGATGCCTCGGTACATTACGGTGGTGTTGGCCCTTCACTCGCCCGAGTGGGGTCTATGTTTTGAGGCCTCCTGCATAGAGAAAAACGGAAGCAATCGAGATGGAGACGAAGAAACTTTCAACAAGGAGCTCGATTTCAGTCGTAAGGCGTACCTGGTCGATCGGCGGATCTTGGGCGCCGTCTTCGGTGACGGCCTCGGAGGAGTCACTTCAGCTTGAGGGGCTGGGACGTCGTCATCCGAATCATCAATGATCAGCCTCCTCTTGCTCGCTCGCTTGCTAATGTCTTCACTCGGGCCGCCCTCTTCCTTTGGATCGCTTTGGATCTTCACGCCACCGGTTGGCTTCTTGGCGAGCAACCGGCACGTCGTCATGATGAATTTTATATGGCTTTGAGATGATGGAGGCATTTTCCTCCAAGAAAGATACTTTCAACATTGAGAATTGTGATATCAAGATTGAAAGGCATTGAAGGAGTTAAGTCAGCTTACCGGAGGAGGACAATACAGGCTATATGGGAGGACCGGCAGCATGAGGCTGCGCTTGACTGCAATCCCAGTCGAGAAAATCTTATACATGCGAGTCTTCAAGATCTCGAAGCTGAGGGAGTCGCGGTCTTCCCAATTGAGGTCCCTCTCACCCTCATATTCAAAGGCAGGCTTGGACCGCTCCTTGATCGGAGCCAGTCGGCTCCTGATGAAGTGCCGAGTGATCTGCTCGCCACGAAGACCTTTCTGCTTCATCTCCAAGATCTTCGCTAGCAGCTTGTTGGCTTCATCCCAGTCTTGGGCCACTGGCACGGTGCTCCAGTTGGTCCTAGGCACAAGGGGAAGGCCAACGAAGTTTGGCAGGCTGGGTTCAAGGTTGGCGATATAGAACCAGCTCGCGTGCCAGCCCTTGTTAGAAGATTTCAAGGGATGGGAAAAATATTCTTTGCGGAGGGATCTGCGGAGTTGAAAGCCCGCCCCACCGACGACGCAGGGCTGATCCTTGTTCGGATGCGGCTTAAGATAGAACATGCGCCGGAAGAGTTGAAAGTGGGGAAAGATACCAAGGAAGGCTTCGCAGACATGAATGAAAAGAGCTATATGGAGCATGGAGTTTGGGTTCAAATGGTAAAGCTGAAGGCCGTAGTAGTCAAGGAGCCCCCTAAAGAACTCAGAGGCAGGGGGGCTGAAACCGCAATAGAAGAAAGAAGTGAAGACGACGAGCTCACCGGTGTTCGGAGTGGGGAACTCCTCACCGGCCGCCGGGCGCCAGACCACGATCTCCTTAGGAGGGAGGACTCCATGCTTCACCATCTCCTTGAGAGTGGACTCCCTGACATCCGAGGTAGCCCATTGCTCGAAAGGGATCTTTTTCTCTCCCGCCATGAGTGTGGTTTGTGGGGGAGTGGATCTGGCTTGGAGGATGGGGATTTGTGATGGGGATCTGTGAAGATGGATGCGGAGACTAGCTGGCGATGAAGCGCGAGCTTCTGGATCGCTGGATTTGATGCGCGCGTGAGCCTAGGGTTTTCCGCTGCAAGCTGGTGAACAGTGTTGCGAGTGGGGAATTTTTTCTGGGAAGACGAAGTGGCGGGGATGACCTCGAGGTTTTGTAAGAGATTTGAGGGTTGCGCTAGGTTTTCTCGCGATTGGGCCGAGCCCATGAGAGACTTGCGGCCCAACTGAGGTGTGGCCTGACGCGTGTCCTTAGGGACTTAAGTGGATGGACTTAAGCAGATTTGCTTTGGCAATATGCGCGTATCTGAGTGCCCCGTACCTTTGGAAATCCTTTCATACCGCGGTTTGCACAATTTCATGTGAAGTTGGCACGATGCAATTTGAAAGGTGACAAACAGTTAAGCTTTTTATGTGTCTTGATGACAAGGACTGTTTGATTTTGAGCATTTGATTAAATGATTATATCAATGTTGTTTTTCCACCTTGGTGAAGATCTTTTTAGATTAAAGACCAATATTATGGCGGAGCTATTTAATATTTTGGTCGTATTTTCAGATGACTGAAAAACTTGTTTATCCATGAGGGATGATTAAAATATTTGTTCCGAGATGACTCGGACAGATCCACTCGGATAAATATGAGCTTACCGAGTGTTTTTTATCCACGAGGGTTGATTGAGTTATTTGTTCCGAGATGACTCGGGCAAATCTACTCGGATAAGCATGAGCTTGCCGAGTGATGAGATTTTTTATGATTGCTTTAGCTTGAGCTAAGCATTTATATGAGAATGATTTTTTATAGTTTTTGACTATATGTTTAGTCTATTTTTTTTGACTAAACACATAGTCGGGCTACATTCTAATTAGGTGCATCGGGAGATGCACCTAGATATTTTTTTGAGAAATTTTTTAGATATTTTTCAGCCCTTCGAGTCTTTGAAGCTACTCGGAAGGTTCAAGCAGAGGTGATAGAATCACTCGGCGCCAGAAGCACTCGACCAAAGGTTTGTTTGGTTGTGTGTTATTTTGGTTTGAAGCCGAGTAATCTCGTCGACTGCAAAGGACTTGGGGGCTCTTGTGGAGATTATGGCAATTGGATATCCACATGACAAGCTTATCCAACTGGAGATAGGGATAGGTTGCACCTGCCAATTATGTAAACCAACTATGACTTGAGTGTTACGTTGCCGATTAGATAAGACAATGGTTCATAGTCACGGTTTGGTAAGATTGAGGAAACTGACTTAGAGTAAGATAGGGTTTCCGACTTGTAAACCCGCCTCCCAAGACTATATAAGGGAGGGTGAGGGCGTCTTGAGGGATATCGATTCATGAGCCACGATCTTGAGATCAATAAACACTCGACGGATCAAATCCTCGAAACAGAGTAGGGTTTTACCTCACGAGAAGGCCCGAACCTGTCTAAATCCTTGTTTTCCATCTAACCCATCGAGCTGACGATCTTGACGCATCCCCAATCTTCTATTGCGAAACCGAGTTTCGACAATATATATATATATATATATATATATATATATATATATATATATATTGATAGACACACACTACCATAATATGTGAAACATCACAGTAGCAGGCACCAGCATATATTTTCCCACGTTACTATTGTGCATGTATATATCTTTCGGCCTTTTCCAGAACAATCTAAACGCGCGTTCTTGAGCAAGGAGCAAGCAAGATTTCAGCCTTTTCCAGAGCAATCTACAACATGCGTTCTTGAGCAAGGAGCGAGCAAGAGTGAGAGCAGAGAGAGCGGAGAAAATTGCCAGCGGCGGCGTCGACGGAGTTCCTCGGGCGAGCAATCGGCAGATAGGGAAAATGCGGATCCGGCTCCGCTGGTCTCGATAGAGGTCGATCCGCCGCTGGTGGGCACAGCCATGGCCGTCGCTGCGCGGAGCTCCTCCTCCTCTGCCTTGGGCCGTCGCCGCGTGGGGTCTGTCTCCGTGCACTCCGCCGCGGAGTCGGCGAGCGTGGCTCCCTCTGCGACGACGGCGACATCTTCTCCAGCCTCCGGCTCCTCAGCTCCAGGTACTCCTCTTCCTCCCCCTGCTTCAATGGTCAGAGCACCCGACCTTCCTCGTCGACGCCGTGCCGAGCACCCGGACAAGCTCGTCGAAGGAGAAAAGGATTTTCGCGCCAAGATTGATTGTTCCGCACGGGATCTGCATCTCGCCGATATCTTCCGTCGCTTCAAACCTCGGAGCACGAGCTGTCCTCGTCGCCTCATGAGACGCGGAGCTCGGTCGTCTCCCCGCTTACAAGAGGCTTTTCGCAAAAATTAACCGCTTACAGACGAGCTAGAAGACGCGCTGTACATGTCCCCTAATGGTTGATATCTGTTTTCCATCGTGTGTTAATTAATTAGGGCCTACTTCATCATCATTTGGATTTTTGGTAGTACTGCATTAATTAACATGAGACAGAAAAGCAACTGGACTAAATTTAAATCGTACGTGGACATGGTTGATGAATGATGATTGCAATGACACTGTGTATATTTTGCCTCTTTTCTTAATTAATTTCCACATGAGAGTACTGTAAGCCATATCATGTACTCCCTTTATCCCAAAAGATTAAAACTAATTATAAATATGACACATTTTAATACTATAAATTTAAACATACTCATTTATATACCCATTTATATCTAGTATTAGATTCTTACCTTCTAGGACGAAAAAAGTAGTAGATTGGATCCACACCAGATTCCATGTAGAAAATTCAGCTAAATGTACTGAATTAGGTTGCAATATCCCAATTAATAGTCATACAATAATGGGCCTCTTAAGAAGAGTTTTGCTCTGTTTTTTTTTAAAAAAAATAAGATTCTGCTACTTTCGCTATGTTCAGGGTACACTTGTACCATTGGAATTTTGTACGTTTTTCTAAGGAAAAGGTTCAGTTTCTATAGGAATTTTTCCATGTCCTAAAATGTGCCCTTAATTAATTGTTGCTTGCTCTAGAGTTAAAATATGGTGACCACCAGCCAACTGCGTCGCTAGACCTAATTAATCACAGCCTTACAGTTGCTGTGCTAGCTTTATAGATCAACAGGAGATAACCGTGTTGATATGATGTGCTCAGCACCTACATTTCATTAAAACGAAACCAAAATGTTTCTATAATTGTCTTTTTAAAAAATATTTCAGATGCCTCAAAATTAGAATTACACATTGCTAAGCTTAACTGTGGTGCTATGCAATATACAATTTTATTTCAATTTTACTGTAACTAGCAAAATATCCGTACTTCATTACGGGTTAACGATATAATTTTATTGTTGGTTTCTATAAAAAATAATTATTATTGCTGGTTCAATTAACATGTGAATTTTATTGCATGTTTTGATTAAAAATAATTATTGTTAGTTCAATTATTATATGAATGTCCATATGTTGTTACAGTAAAACTAAACTATCATCGAGACACGCTAACAAAGTAAACCGATGTTTAAAAAGTCATCTCTAGAAATATATTTGTATGGACTATTTGATTATAAGATATTGTGAAACTACTAATAGATGTGTGCATAGATATATATTTCCTTCATCTCCCTCCCTCCCTTCAGCGTTGTCGATGGTGGTCCCTTCTCTTGGCTTCAGCACCACCCGTCCCTGCTCTTGGTCTTTTGGCAACCAAATCCAGTCATGTGGACCTTGGTCCTGCCAGATCTAGGAGTACTGAGTTCAACGCCATCGGATTTGACCATACTGATGCTTAGCATCACCAATCTAAGCCATACTGAGCCCAAGGGTCTCAGGCTGAGAGAGGTGGAGGCGTCACAAGGGAGGGAGAGGAAGGTCGAGGAAGCTCAATGCGGTGACACTACTTAAAAACAATTTTTATGACATTTGGATTTTATTTTTACTGTCAGACCTAAAAACCTTGCTTGTAAAAATAAAAGAAGACCCTAAAAATCTAGCCCCACTAATAAAAATCAATTTTTATAGGCGATGTCTTTAAGAGCGTCGCTTGTAAAAAGAGTCACCGCCAGAAAAAAAACGTGGAAGGCATAAATGATGCATCTAACTCGTCCTTTTCCTTAACCTTCCTTTTTTTTCTTAGACCTTCCACCTTTCCCTCAACCTCTCCTAGATCCAGCCTCTCCTCTCCCTTCCCATCTCTCATCTCTCGATTCAAAGGGGAGCCAAGCGAAGGCGACAACGACAAGGGGAGTTGTAGCGGTGAAGCTCTATTCAAGGGGAGCCACATGACGGTGACGATGGCAAGGGAAGCCAGTAGCGGTGAAACTCGGGACATGGCATGGCGGCAGAGACAAGGGGAGCTAGCGGCGATGAAGCTCGAGATGCGGCGCGGCGACAGATCCGTCAATGGCTCGGGACGTGGGCGGCGGATCAGGCAGTGGCTCAGGGCGCGGGTGGCGGAGCTTGGGACACGGGCGACGAATCTGACGGCGGCTTGAAATTTGGAGATTTGGGGATTTCAAAATTTGGGGATTTGGGGCTATGATGGCAACAACGAGCATCCTTGCATTCGTTATGTTTTTTTCTTTATAGTGGGAGTTGGTGGTGCACATTTCCATTGGCAATGTGGGCCCACAAGTCAGCCATGGTGATGGTGGCAGTCCGGTGGAACAGACACCACCATTGTTGTCTTTTTAAGATGGTATAGATTTTGTCATTGTATATGTTTTATTTTATTTAAGTTTTAATACTTCTTTCTGTAATTTTGTATATCTTTTATGTATTTCATGTTTAGATTGGAGTAATTTATTGTTCAAACATCTTTTTGAAAAAGGAGAGTTTTTTTAGGAAGAATTGTAAAAACCACTTCATAGTCACTTGAAATTTGACATTGAATCACATAAGCCGCCATTTTGTTACAAATGCCCACCCCTACTCAGTTTTGTTTGCACCCTAGTACGCACGTACTTAACCGAATCAGTCTGTTTTCACTAATGTAGAGACACCACGAGCTAAACTAGCCGAACCAATCTTGTTCAAGTTATCTTGTTCAAGTGTTTGCATTAGACTTATCCTTCATATTTCATTGAATTTTTTGTGCATAAGCGAAACTCAGTGTGACAATGTTTAAGCTCTCATCAACAATTCAACTTGTGGAACCTTAAAAAAGTGTCGAGACTATACTATAGGAAGTATTTAATTTTGATAAAGACCATATTGACGGCTTATAATTTATAAAAACATATCGATTCGGTTAAGCACATGCGTACTAAGGTGGTTTTTTAAACAAAAATAAACAGGGATGGGTATTTACAACAAAATGACTTATATGATGAAATATAAAACTTCAAACGACTTATGAGATGGTTTTAACAATTTTCTAAATTCTTAAGTAACTGCAAGAGTGACACGAACATTGAATTGTGATATATAGGGGTGGGCATTTTTTAACAGAAAACCAGAAAAACGAAAGCGTACCGAACCAAACCGACGCGTGCGGTTTTTTGATTTTCGGTTTCGGTTTTGGTTCGTGGTGTTGCATAAACCGAATAATTCGATTCAGCTTCGGTTTTTTATGTCCGAAAACCGAACACCCGAAAAAACCGAACTCCTAGTCTACCACACCGAGCAATGTCCTCATCCGCCGACCCGGTGACCGCGCGTCCTCCCGCCTCCGCGCCAGTGCGCCGATGTGCCCGCCACGGCAGGCTCACGCCTCCATGTCATCCTCGACCAGCGGCCCCCTCCCTTCGCGTCGCCCTGGCTCCGCCTCCGCGCCAGCCCCGATCGGCGGCCCCTTCCCTCCACGCCGTCCTAGCTCCGCGCCGTCGCGCTGCCCTGTCTTCGTGTCATCCTGGCTGGCTCCGCCTCCGCGCCGGCCCGAGCCGCCTTCCTGCGCCGCCGCCACGCGCCCGCGTCGCCTCGGCGGCTCTGTCTGCCTCTACGCCGGCCTGACGGCGACGGTGGCGGCCACCCCTCAGCTCCGACGCGCCGCGCCGCCCTAGCTCCGTGCCGCCCCGACGGCCCTCCTCAGCGCAACCATGCCGCCCTGCCATCGTTTTTTGGTAAAGACCAAAAACCAAACTGAAAAAACCAAAGCCGAATTTTGCGGTTTCCAGCGTTTACGAGAACCGATCGGTTGTTCAATCGTGCAAAACCAAACTTTGCGTAGAAAAAAACGAACCGAAATAGCGGTTTAAACCGAATGCCCAACCCTAGTGATATAAGGGATGAGAATTTTTTCAAAAATTTCAATCACCAATTTAATTCTCCCTTCCTTTCAACATATAAGAACTAATACTGATGAAATACAACTTCTATCTAAATAAAACTAGGATGTGTCCTATCCAGTAATAAAATATGTTCCATATTTGACTAGGCCATAACCAGACTATGTTTTTATTTGTTAAAATTAACTGTAATGTTAGATCTATTTTTTGTTTAAAAAAGATAGATGGCAAAGGCTTATACACTACTGGAGAAACCATCTTTGGTTGAAGTGGCAAAAACCACAGTAGTCTCAGTTTGAGTTGCACCCGGGACTAGAGATCGGTTTAAAAAATCTATGGATTTCTAGGAACATTAATCCCGGTTCGTGTCAGGAACCGGGACTAAAGATCACCTTTAGTCCCGGTTCAAATGTTGTCAGAGCCTGTGAGAGCGCCGGACATCTTTAGTCCCGGTTGATAACACAAACCGGGACTAAAGATGCTATTTTTGTCCCGGTTGGTATTACCAACCAGGACTAAATCATATCACGCACAGTGCTTGGCCTTTATCTCCTCGTCTCCCGTTCGTCAAGTAGTACTCTTCACATATCAAGTAGTACTCCCTCTCTCTCCCTCTCCTCGACTATCTTTTTCTCTCCTCTCCTTCTTCCCTCGCCTCTCCCTCTCCCCTTCCCTCTCTCCTCTAGATCTATCTCTCCCCCGCCGGAGCGGCGGGTGGCGTGCGGCCGGGCGGGCCAAGGCAGCCGTGGCCCCGTGCAAGCGTGCGGCGGCGGCCCGTGCGGCGGCCGGGTGGCGGGCGAAGAGCAGCGGGCGGTGCGGCGCGGGCGCGGGCGGCGGCAGTGGCGTGCGAGGCCGTGCGGCGGGCGCGGGGCGCGCGTCGACGAGCGGCGGGGCGGACGGAGCCGGCGCCGTGCGGCCGCGCGACGGTGGGCGGCGGCGGGTCGCGTCGGCGGCCGCTGCGGCGGCGCAGCCGTCGGATCGCGAAGCTCTGCGGTGGCGGCGGATCTGGCGAAGCCGTGCGGTGGTCGGCAACGGCGGCCGAGTCCTCTCCTCCCTCGGTGAAATTTGTGAATTTTTTTGAGTTTTGTGATTTTCATTACTTGAGTTTGGTCGTATATATGTGAATTTGTGATGAATGTTTCTGTGATTTGTGATATAAATTTGATGTTGGGATGGGAATTGGTGTGATGTGAATTCGATTTGGGATGTTATTTTTACCGATTTGAGTATGGGGCTGTCAATTTCGGCGAAAAAACAATGTAAAAAGTAGTAAAAAGCAAAAAAAGTGGTAGAGATCATGTGGGGCCTATATATATCTTTAGTACCGATTGGTAATAACAACCGGGACTAAAGATGTATCTCTAGTCCCGGTTATTTAACCAGGACTAGAGATCGCCTATCTCTAATCCCGGATTCGTAGTCTCAGTTTAACAATCGGAATTACTAGGGGTTACCAACCAGGATAAATGACCATTTCTCGGCAGTGAAACTAACCCTAACTTTAAGCCGTATGGCTTATTAAAAAAATATGGCGTTTTCATATGTACTTTTGGTGATTTAAAAATTAATATTGAAAAATAAACTACGATCAAAAGTACAATCAACTTTTAAGTTTTAAATTTTAAATTTTTAGTAGCGTCTTATGACGTGGAGGTAAACGATGGGAGGTTTTACAGTTCTAACAGAAAATTTATGACAGCGCAGACGATTATGCAATCAGTGGATAACGTACGGGTGTACAGGCAGCTAATTACTCCCTTCGTTTTTGAAACGGAGGGAATAATTGCGTAGAGACGTCCGGTTGAAAATAATGCACGCGCTATATTTGGGAAATGCTTCCTATCGATCGGTTGTTCGGACAGATGCAAAAATCACGCAGAAACAGTAGCACGGGTACACAGGTGTAGTTAGTGCATGTGAGATATTTAAATGGATTTAAAATTAAACGATTTTTTCTCCAACTATTTATTCAAATTACAAACTAATTATACCATTAAATTCCTTACAATTAAATTTTTATAATAAAATCTCATATGACTATATTTCGACGAGTGAAACATTTTTTCAAAGACGATAGAATATTTTCTCTCCAAGATGTTAAAATATTTTTTATAGATCGGTGAAACATTTATTTATATATGGAGCAACACTGTTGATACAAATATTTTTTATAAATCAGTAAAATATTTTTTTATATATGGTGCAACATCATTTGATATTTATTTTGTAAAATATTAGACGTCTGATTTATAGTCTTTCTCGGTATATTTTGACCATCAGTGATGGGCACTCATCAAAATTATTTTTTGTTTTTAAGGGAAAAGTTAAAGAGTGTTTGGCTAGTTGTAGATCTATTCCTACCCTCGCAATTTACCTTTTAGGTGTGTATTTGAGTATCTAGGTGCATCCATATTGTTTTGATATATAGTTTAATTTATTATATTTTGAGATGAAAAGTAATTAGATCTGTCTGCATAGAAGATCTGCTCACGGAGAGCATTTAGTTAGAGCTTAGCTCCAACAAACTTAATTATAGAGTACCAGCTAATTCTGGGGCCCTTTGCTCTAATTGTGCTATAATATTTTGGTCCATGGCAGCCTTCAATATATACCTAGCGCCTTTAATTGCTGAAGGCTTAACGAACTGTATGGGTTCTGCTTGTTTTAGCCTCTTCCTGGCCCTAACTCAAACATACCTCGGGTGATTAATACTTTCCCCCCTGAATTTTCAAATAACGCACTCGCTTCAAGCGCCCGATCGAGTTGAATTATACAACCTCCATTAAAAAAATCCAATTCAATTCTAACTTATATATCTGGATAATTACATATCCCAGTTCACAGTAGGATTGAGTTTTTGGACTGACGGACTATGAATGAATGGGCTGAAGAAAATCAAACTTAACACGATTCCACGTGTCGGTCTTGACGTGAGATTCTAGCCGTACATTTTTAGTATATACTTCCTTCGTTAAAAAACTATTATATTTACTAAAAACGAATCTTCAAATTTGTTTTACAAATATCACATCCAATATTTAATATTGGTTTTTTGAATAAAGAGAATAAGTAGAACCCGAGCTAGGAATTAACTTACCTTTTTCCTTAAGCTCCTTAACTTGCCGATTTAAAGACAACATTATGTCTATGGTTTTGTAGACGTCAAGAGTGGCGATGAGTCCCACTACTCGAGAAACCATCATTGGTTAAAGTGACAAAAATCATAGTAGTTTCGGTTCAAATGTTGTCGAGCTGTCGGTGTGGAGATTGTGGCAATCGGGTATCCACATGGCAAGCTTATCCGACGAAGGTAGGGATATATTGCGCCCGCTATATCCGTAAGCCGAACCGACTTAGGTGTTACGGTTGCCGATAGAGATAAGGCAATCGGCCTATAGTCACGGTTTGGTAAGATTGAGAAAACCAATTTAAATAAGATAGGGTTTCCGACTTGTAAACCCTTCCTCCCAAGACTATATAAGGGGGTAAGGGGCGTCCCTGAGGATATTCCAATAGGAGATCGAGATACAACTTCATAAGCAAAAGCTTTAGATCACGAGATCAATAAAGACACTCGGCGGATCGAATCCACCAAACAGAGTAGGGTATTACCTCTCGAGAGGGCCCGAACTGTCTAAATCTTCTTTTCCTCCTAACCCATTGTGCTTGGCGATCTTGACTGCGACCCCGAAAATATATTGCCGAAACCAAGTTTCGACGGTTGGCGCGCCGGTAGGGGCCGCGCGTCGAGACTTCTTCAACAATCTCGCCGACAAGCGTGATGGGATCTCCTTCAAGACTCGGCGACTTCGCCGCCAACTTCGCCGGCGACTCCTCCTCGACTCGGATTCGAACCGTCGGAGGGAACAACCTACTCGGCGCCGTTCGGGCTCTCCAACAGCGCCGAGATCTTCGACAACATCTTGAAGACCAAGATGCGATCCACCTTCTCCGACGACGGACTTCACTCGGCGCCATTCGGATTACCGAATGCCGCCGAGATCTCGCGCCAATCTTCTTGCTCTCCCGACGGAAGCAATCTACTCGGCGAAGACCTTTCGGCGTCGTTTGGGTTACCAAACGTCGCCAAGATCTACGATCAAGCGCTCTCCCGAGTCGGCGAGGATCCACTCGGAAGAGCCCGATCCCCCAAGCTCCGCTCTGACCGGAACGATCCAGATCCGGGTTACCCAGATCAAGGGAGGTCGCTGTCATCCTCCCGTCCTTTGGCTCCTGTTCATCTTGAGCTCAACGGATACCTCGGCTCCGCCGGCTCGACAATCTCTACGGCATCCCCTCGCGAAGCCGACAACTTCGACCGCCATATGGATGCGAGCCGAAGTGCTTCGACGTCCTCATGGCCGAGCCGGATGAGTCCGACTCGGCCATGGCCGAAGGCTTGCCGAAGAGGAGCGAGCGTAATGGAGCTTGAACGCAAGACACCGAAGAAGACAAACAACGCAAAGACGAGGCGATAAAAGGAAGCAGGATCGCGTGCACGGACGATCCGCCGGGAGGCCATCCTCCAAACACGGGTTCGCAACACCAATGTCTTCCGGACGCCACAGCGTAACGCCGTCGCCGCACTCACGCTCTTGGATACCGTCATGGAGACGGCTCCGCCAACGTGACTCCCATACTTGATAAGATCAAGACTATCGTTGCCGCCACGGCCAACGGCCCTCCCACCACTTCGGCGCGAAGATCGATCGAATCCGTGGCCGAAACGCCGACAAGAGCCGGCTCCCACCCCTAAGGTCGGGAGACTATAGGAGGCCCGAGCGGCTCGATCGTCAACTAGGCCAAGAGGCCCGCCTCCCGAGTCCATGCCGAGGCACCAAGAGCGGACGGCCGACTCCCGCCGCAAACGACATGGACGTCCACCCGTCCACCACCGAGTCCACCGCAACAGTTCCAGCTACCCAACCACCAACGAGAAGACCCCGCCGAGTGATCGCGGAAGTCCTCGACCGCCGCTACCAAGAGCGCGGCCGTCGCACTCGGGAAGATCGGAGGGGATCACCCGATAGCGGCGACGATGGAGTACCGGCCTTCACTCGGGAGCTCCGCCGAGTGCATTGGCCGAGTGGCTTTAAGCCCACCGGGATAGAAAGGTACGATGGCAAAACCGACCCCGAATCTTGGTTAACCGTATATACCCTTGCCATCCGAGCCTGCGGTGGCGACAACAAAGCCATGGCGAACTCGCCCGTGGCCCTCGCAAACTCGGCCGAAATTGGCTCACCGGCTTGCCAAGAGGCTCAATCGGCTCGTGGAGCGAGCGAGGGACCACTTCATCGCCAACTTCCAAGGCACCTTCGAGAGGCCCGCACGCACTTCGACCTTTACAATGTCATCCGAAGCGGACGAGCCTCGAAGGATTACATTCGCCGCTTCTCCGAGAAGCGCAACAAGATCCCGAACATCACCGATGACATCATCATCGCCGCCTTCCGGAAGGGAGTCCGTGATGAGCCGCTTATCGGCAAGTTCGGACGCAAGCCACCGAAGACGGTGAAGCGATGTTTGAGACGGCGAATTCATACGCCAAATCAAACGACGCCATCAAGGCCGCCCGTCAAGATCGGCCCGACGAAGAGAGGACAAGCAAGCAGGAGGAAGCCGAAATCCTAAGAAGGATGGCGGCAACAACAAGCAACCAGGGCCCAAAAGATCGCAAGCGCCGATCCAAGACCCGGTGGCCGCAACCTCCAATACTCAACGCCGTCCTCGAGTCGCCGCCTACGACGCCATCATGAACGCCCGTGCACCCACCATCCGAATCACAAGCACGTGGCAAAGGATCGCTTTATCTACAAGCGTTCGGACAAGAGCGCGGATCAACAAGAAGCCGATGACGAGGCCGGCCCGTCCGCGCCAAGAAGAACAACGCGCCGAGAATGCCGAACCTTTTCAAGATCCGGTGGGGAGCTCAACCACATCTTCGGGGCCCGTTAGCTTATGAATCCAAGAGGAAACGAAGCTAACCGACCGGAGGTCAACGCGGCTCAACTCGAAGTCCCTCAATATCTGCGATGGTCGGAGGTGGCCATCACATTTGACCGCTCGGATCACCCGACCGAGTGGTCCACCCGGGACGCTATCCACTCGTCCCGGACCCCGTAGTCCGCAACATCAGCTTAAGCGCGTCCTCATCGACGGGCGCGCCCTCAACATCCTGTTTGCCAAGACTATGGATGAAATGCGATCCCGAGGGCCGAACTCAAAGCAAGCTCAGCCCCTTCCACGGAGTTATCCGGGCTATCTTCAACACCACTCGGGCATATCCCAGTCACCTTCGAAGCCCGAGAGAATTTCCGAACGGAGAACGTCACCTTCGAGGTGGCCGACTTGAAACGGCATATCATGCCATCATCGGAAGGCCTGCGCTTGCCAAGTTCATGGCGATCCCTCACTACACTTATCTTTGCATGAAGATGCCGGGTCCCAACGGCGTCATCACTCTTCGCGCGACGTGAAGCAAGCCTTCACTGCGACAAGGAGAGCTGCGACATGGCCCAATCTCGCGAGAGATTACATGGCCAACAAGAAGTCCGATTGGCTGCATCAACCGGCAGGAGGCGAAGTCCCCGCGAAGAAGATAGCCAAATCGGGATCCGGCGACGCCAAGACCAAGAAGATCTCCCTTGATTCGTCGATCCCTCCAAAACCGCCGTAATCGGCGCCGACCTAGATCCTAAATAGGAAAGCGCGCTCGTCACCTTCCTCCAAAATAATAAAGATGTTTTTGCTTGGAAACCATCCGACATGCCCGGAATTCCTAGGGAGGTGATCGAGCACTCTTTGAACGTCAAAGATGACGCCAAACCCATAAAACAACGATTACGCGAGTTCGCACGGGATCGAAAAGTCGCGATCAAAGAAGAACTTGCAAAGCTCTTGGCTGCCGGCTTCATTAAAGAAGTCCTTCATCCCGACCGCTAGCCAATCCAGTCTTGGTCCGCAAGAAGACGGGCAAGGCGCATGTGCGTCGATTACACCGACCTCAACAAAGCCTGCCCCAAAGATCCATTCGGGCGACCTCGTATCGACCAAGTTGTCGACTCAATAGCCGGCTGCGAACTCCCGAGCTTCTTGGATTGTTACTCGGGCTATCACGATCGTCCGAAAGAATCCGACCGCTTGAAGACATCTTTCATCACGCCGTTCGGGGCCTATGCTACATCACCATGCCTTTCGGCACGAAGAACGCCGGAGCTACATACCAACGCATGATCCAAAGATGCTTCCGGACGCAGATCGGCAAAAACGTTGAAGCTTATGTCGACGATGTCGTCATCAAGACCAAGCGAAAGAAGACCGATCGCCGACTTAGAAGAAACCTTTGCAAACATCCGGCCTTCGAATGAAGTTGAACCCGGAGAAGTGCACCTTCGGCGTCCCACCAGTGCAACCGCTCGGCTTCATGGTATCACATCGCGGCATTGAAGCAAACCCGAAAAGATCAACGCCATCTTAAACATGAAGCCCCGAGTAACCGTAAAGACGTCCAAAAGCTCACTTGGCTGCATGGCGGCGCTAAGCCGTTTCATATCCCGCTCGGCGAGCGAGGCATGCCCTTCTTCGACCGCGAAGAAGACAGACGACTTCCAGTGGACCAGGAAGCCGACAAGGCCTTTGAAGACTTCAAAGAGTTCCTTACCACGCCACCCGTCCTAGCTTCACCTCAGCCCCAGGAACCCTCTTGCTGTACGTCTCGCCACTCACCAAGTGGTCAGCACGGTCCTTGTGGTTGAACGAGAAGAAGAAGGACGGCCCGTAAGATTCAAAGACCAATTTACTTTGTCGGGAAGTTTTGGCGGAGCCAAAATCCGATACCCCTGTGTACAAAAATTGCTTTATGGTGTTCTAATAACCGCGAGGAAATTGGCACACTACTTTCAGTGGTCACTCGGTCACCGTCATCACCTCTTTTCCACTCGGCGACGTCATCCACAACCGCGAGGCAACCGGGCGCATCGCCAAGTGGGCCCCGGAACCGATGCCGCTGGACTTAACTTTTAAGCCGGGACGTCCATTAAGTCACAAGCCTTAGCGGACTTTCCGGCCGAGTGGACAACAGCAAGAGCACGTACCTCGGGAAGACCTCCAACACTGGACCATGCACTTCGACGGATCCAAGAGGATCACCGGCTTGGGAGCGGGAGTTGTGCGATCTCCCGACGGGAAAGGCTAAGATATGCCCTTCACCTCCACTTCTCCGCCTCACACAACGTCGCCGAATACGGCTCTCTTACATGGACTGCGCCTTGCGGTCTCACTCGGATTCGTCGACTTATTGTGAAAGGCGACTCCCACTGGTCGTCAATCAAGTGATGAAAGACTGGTCTTGCTTAAACGACACTATGGAGGCCTACCGACAAGAGGTCCGCAAGCTTGAGGACAAGTTTGACGGACTCGAACTCTCACATGTCCCGAGGCATAACAACGAAGCCGCCGATGAGCTAGCACGTTCGGATCTAAGCGCGAAGCCGCTCCGACGAGATGTCTTTGTCGAACATCTCTACGAGCCAACCGTCACGGCAAAGACAGCTCCCAACGAGCAAACCACGAACGAAGTCACCATGATTGATACCGACCGGAGGACGCCGCTCATCAAATTCTTAACTCAAAAGAGCGCCGGATGACCGGGATGAAGCGAACGCGTCCGGCGTTGTTGCCAAGCGTACATCATGGTCGATTCCGATTTATACAAGAGAAGCCCTCTCGGAATTCTAATGAGGTGCATCACACCCGAAGAAGGGAAACAATTACTCCAAGATATCCACTCGGGCATATGCGGAAGCCACGCGGCGGCACGCACTCTAGTCGGCAAAGCTTACGGACAAGGATTTTTTTCGGCTTACCACGGTCTCCGACGCGGATAAAGTCGTAAGAACCCGCGAAGGCTGCCGGTTCTTTGCCCGACAAAGCCATGTCCCGGCCCAGGAGCTTCAAACAATCCCACTTTCCTGGCCGTTTGCAGTATGGGGGCTGGACATGGTTGGCCCCTTCAAAAAAGCTCCAGGAGGTTTCACACACCTCTTCGTCGCAATCGACAAGTTCTCCAAGTGGATTGAAGCCAAGCCGGTTGCCACAATCACCGCCGACAAAGCACGGATTTTTCCTCAACATCGTGCACCGCTTCGGCGTCCCAAATGTAATCATAACCGATAATGGGACTCAATTCCGGGAGGCATCTTCAAGGAATTCTGCGAAGACTTCGGAATCAAGATCGCTACGCATCGTAGCTCATCCCAAAAGCAATGGGCAAGTCGAGCGAGCAAACGGCATGGTTCTTCAAGGCATCAAGGCTCGCGTCTTCGACCGGCTAAGCCCTTACGCTGGCAAGTGGGTCCAAGAACTTCCCTCGGCTCTATGGTCGCTGCGAACTACACCGTCGGGCCACCGGCCAAACTCCTTTCTTTACGGTCTATGGCGCAGAAGCCATGTTGCCAAATGAGATGGAGTTTGAGTCCCTCCGGTCCGCAGCTTCAACGATGAACGCTACGACATCGACCGAGTGGATGACCTCACCCGATTGGAAGAGGCCCGCGAGGCGGCCCTCATCCGATCGGCCAAATACCTTCAAGGGCTCGAAGATACCACGGTCGCAACGTGCGAGCACGAGCTTTCATTGTTGGCGACCTGGTCCTACGCAAGATCCGGACCACCAAAGACCGACACAAGTTATCTCCCTTATGGGAAGGACCCTATATAATCGCCGAAGTGACTCGGCCGGTGCCTCTGGCTAAAGTGCAAGGACGGGTCTATGGTGGAGAACTCCCGGAACATCGAACATCTTCGGCGGTTTTACGCCTAATTTGGCTAAGGCCTCATGTTTTCCTTGACTCGCCAACCTCAAGCAAGATGACTTCTTGAGCTAGCAATGGGGCGATACACATATCAATAAAGCTCGAATTTTCCTCGTCAAATTTTTGTGCATAATTTGGTTTATCATTGTTTAATGTCCTTCGACTCGAGCTCGGTGTCTAAGGAGGCGAGAGTTTTCCGATGACCTAATCGAGCCTAGGCTTGGTGACGACGAGCGAAAACTACTTAAGAAATTTCACGCAAAGGCTCGAATCAAGGCATTGACATAAATAAACTAAAAATAGGCACAAAGATTTCATGATAAGAGTGTTACGATTACATGACATTCATAAAGCAAAGTCAAAATACGGTTCGAGTTTAAAATTGTTTACTACATCTAAAGAGATCTTCTTCGCCGCCTCTTGCGCCTCGCCGAGCATATCTAAGGCTGCTCGTGTTGTCCCCTCAGCGAAGCCCTCCCCGACTGAATGAATATCCACTCGGGGGTAGAGGGACTTGGTCTGTGCAAGAGCCAGACCAGCCACCATGTTGGCTGCTTCGGTGATGTTCTTCAGATACTGCTCGGGAGCCAGCCGGAGCTTGTCGAAGATCTCGATTGCCCCGCGAGCGGCCCCAACCCCTTGATCAAACAAGGCTGCCAAGATCGGCGCGGCGGCATTGGCGACCTCTTCCCGTATCTCGTTTGGATTTGATCCGCCCGAGTAAGACGTCATCTTGGGCTCGGGTCTTCATCTTATAAGCGCAAGGAAGTTCCGGATCGTTCAAAGCACTCGGGAATGAAGCGGCACATGAGATTCAACTTCAAAGAAGGTTACCTTCAAATTCGGCCTCCATTTCGGCCTTGTCAAGGTTGACCGCTTCCACTGGACTTGAAGCGAGTGGACCTCGAAGAATTTTCTACAACAAAAGAGGATTATCAATAGACAAGATCAACAAAAGAATCATGATGAAGTGGGAGAGGCGAGGCTTACTTCCGATTGATCCGCGGAGGTCGAGGTTCGCTTCCCGAAACTCCGAGATCTCCCTCCTTAAAGCTGCCTCCCTTGAAGCGGCCTCCTCCCGAGTGACCTTCATGTCGCGAACGTCCTCCAAGGAGTTTAAGTGAGGCACCAGCTTTTCCGGCACCTCGGATTTTGCCATTGAGCGGCAATATTCTTTCTCGCATGCGAAGGCGAAGGATGATCGGCGAAGGATAACGAAGATATAATCAAAAAGAAAGATGAAGGCTTACATTGAGCGGTCGGGTCGCCTCGTTCGGGCTCTCGATGAGGGCATCCCTTTCATCCTTTTCGCTGCCGGTCGAGGATGATGCCCTGTCTCTCGCCTTCCGAGTCCCGCCACTCGATTCGATCGGAGGAACCCGGGTCTCGAAGGCGTAACACAGGGATCTCTTCTACCGTGGCGCGGACAAGAAAGACCAATGAAGACGTGAAAGATTCAAAATTGAAAGAACAAAGGAAAGTTTGAAGCAAGTCCTACTAGGTTTGGCGGTGCCTGCCTAGGTGGGGCAACGGGCCCTTCTTCTTCTTCGGGCTCTGTGCCGAGTGACCCTCGGTCGGGGCGCGGGCCGTGGCCGAGGTTCCCCGGCAAACGGCGGTCTTCGGTCGGGATATCCGGCGCGGTGGGGCTCTTCCCGGGGGCGCTCTCCTTCCGAGGAGAAGGGTGTTTCTCCGGAATGCTCACACTTGGTTGCGGGCTTCGGGGTTTTGGCTCGACGGCCTTGGCGCTTCGGGAGCAGCGGCCGGGGTCGGCCCTTCATCCCTCCGACGGGATCTATATCCCAGGGCTTCGCACAAGTAAATACAGGGAAGATAAAGAAGAGTTTTCTACGAAAGAACTCGGGACTTTGGTTTCGAGCTTACTGGTTGATCGGCGGATCTTCGGTGCGGTCCGCGGCGATCGCCTTAGAGGCGGGGTCTCGACGGAGGAGCCGGACGTCGTCATCCGAGTCCTCGATGATCGCCGCCTTTTGCTTGCGCGCTTGTTCGAGTCCTCACTCGCGCCCCGCTTCCCGCCGGATCAGCTTGGATTTTTATCCCGCCGGCTTCTGGGCGGCGCGGCTGGCGTCATCATGAGCCATCTTATATGGCTTGGAGGTGATAGAGGCGTTTTCCGCGAGAAAGGGAAAGTGCAACATTAAACGACAAGACGTCAAGATTAAAAGATAATATAAAGCAACCAATCGGCTTACGGAGGAGGAGGTCGATGGATGCTGAATGGAAGGATCGGTAGTATGAGGGCTCGCTCGGCGAGATCCCGGATGAGAAGAGCTTGTACATCCGGATCTTCGGGATCTCGTATGTGAGCGGATCCGGGTCCTCCCGATTGGGGTCTATTCCGCCTTCGTACTCGAAGGCCGGCTTGACCGCTCCCCGATTGGCGCCGTCGGCACACGATGAAGTGCCGAGTGATTTGTTCCCCGCGAAGGTTCCTCTTCTTCATCGCCGGGATCTTCGCGAGCAGATCGTTGGCTTCATCCCATTCTTGGGCTACGGGACGGTGCTCCAAGATGGTTTGGTGACGAGGAGGAAGACCGACAAAGCGCGGGAAGGCTGGGTTCAAGATTGCCGATGTAGAACCGGTTCGCGTGCCGCCTTTGTTCGAGGATTTCAAGGGAGAGAGAAGTAGTCTTTGCGGAGAGATCCGCGAAGCTGGAAGCTCTGCCCCGCCGACAACACAAGGTTGGTCCTTGTTCGGATGGGGTTTCGGGTAGAACATACGACGGAACAGATTGAAGTGAGGAAGAATGCCAAGGAAGGCTTCACACACATGAATGAAGAGTGCTATGTGAAGCATCGAGTTGGGGTTCGATGGTAGATGTGAAGACCATAGTAATCCAAGAACCCCGAAAGAATTCGGAGGTGGGAAGACGAATCCGCAATAGAAAAAGGAGGTAAAGACAACGAGCTCACCGGTGTTTGGGGTCGGGAAGTCCTCCCCGCCGCCGGCGCCATCCCACAAGTTCCTTGGGCGGGAGCACGCCGTGCTTCACCATCTCCTTGAGGGTGTACTCCCTCACGTCCGAGGTGGCCCATTGGTCGAACGGAATCCTCTTTTCTTCCGCCATGAGAGCGAGGTTGTTGAGGAGCGATCGGCCGAGAAAGGTTGGATCTTGGGCGATAGATGTGGGAGTTTTGGCTGCGGGAGCTAGTTGTCGCGGCAAGCAAGCTTCTTGGCGGATGGACCGAGAAGCGCGCAAGCCTAGGGTTTTCCGCGATGAAGCGATGAAGAGCATGTGCGAGAAGGGGAATTTTGGAAGATGAAGAGGCGGGACGACCTCGTGTCTTTATAAAGAAAAATTTGAGGGTTGCGCTAGGTTTTCGGTGAGTGGGCCGAGCCCATAAGAAAATCTACGGCCCGGCTAAGGTGTGGTCCGATACGTGTCCTTAGGGACTTAAGCGGATGAGCTTAAGCGATTTGCCCGGCAATATGCGCGTGTCCGAGTGCCCTATACCTTAAAAGATCCTTCCATACCGCGGTTTGCTTGACTTCATGAGAAGCGGCACGATGCAATTTGGAAGGTGACCAACACAGAGTTTTTATAGCCGCCTTGGTGAACAAGGGCTGTTTGGTTTTTCGGCATTTGGTCGGGTAATCTTACCAATCTTGTTTGTTTTCCACCTTGGTGAAGATCTTTATAAGATTGAGACCAGTATTATAGCAAAAATTGTTTAATAACTTGGTCATATTTTTCATATGATTGAAAGAACTTATTTTCCCATGAGGGATGATTAAAGTATTTGTTAGGGATGACTCGGGCGGATCTACTCGGATAAGCATGAGCTTACCGAGTGCTTTTTACCCGCTAGGGTTGATTGAGTTATTATTCGGGATTACTCGGGCGAATCTACTCGGTTGAGCAAGAGTTTACCGAGTGTTTTTACCCATGAGGGATGATTGAATTATTTGTTCGAGATGACTCTGGGCAAATTCACTCGGTTGAGTATGAACTTGCTGAGTAATGAGATTTCTATGATTGCTTTAGCATGAGCTAGGCATCTACATGAGAATAATTTTTATAGTTCTTGACTATATGCTTAGTCTATTTTTGACTAACCACATAGTCGGGGCTACACCTATAATTAGGTGCATCAGAGATGCACCTAGATATTTATTTTTGAGAATTTTTATGTATATTTTTCCAGCCCTTCACGAGTCTTTGGAGCCACTCGGGAAGATTCGGGCAGAGGTGATGGAATCACTGGCGCCAAAAGCACTCGGTCAAAGAGATTTTTTTGATTGAGTTCGCTTTGGTCGAAGCCGAGTTGTCTCGTCGACCGAAAAGGACTCGGGGCTACTGTGGAGATTGTGGCAATCGGGTATCCACATGGCAAGCTTATCCGATGAAGGTAGGGATAGATTGCGCCTGCTATATCTGTCAGACACGACTTAGGTGTTACGGTTGCCGATAGAGATAAGGCAATCAGCCTATAGTCACGGTTTGGTAAGATTGAGGAAACCAATTTAGAATAAGATAGGGTTTCCGACTTGTAAACCTTCCTCCCAAGACTATATAAGGGGGGTAAGGGGCGTCCCTTGAGGGATATTCCAATAGGAGATCTGAGATACAACTTCATAAGCAAAAGCTTTAGATCACGAGATCAATAAAGACACTCGGCGGATCGAATCCACCGAAACAGGAGTAGGGTATTACCTCTCGAGAGGGCCTGAACCTGTCTAAATCTTCTTTTCCTCCTAACCCATTGTGCTTGGCGATCTTGATGCGACCCGAAAATATATTGCCGAAACCAAGTTTCGAAATGAGCACGGACACCTTTACTTCCGGTTGGTAACACCAACCGGGACTAGAGATGCTATCTTTAGTCGGTTAATGCTACCAACAGGACTAAGGCCCTGTTTCTTTACACCGCTTCGGCTTTTCAGTCTACGTAGACAAAAAGTGAAAGAAAAAACTAGCTTCTATGTTTAGCTTCTCAAAAGCCATTTGGCTTTTCTGAACTACAAAAGCTAGAAGCTAGAAGCTCACCAGGGTGAGCTTTTGTGGCTTCGAGGAGAAAAATTACCCACCTGCACCGTAATACACTAGCTTGTTTGGCTTCTCCCGCCGGATATTTTGGACTCTGTTTTTGGATATTTTGAATGCCGTTTGGTCCAAAAGCTAATCCTGAAGAAAGTTGTGAAACAAGCTCAGCTTGTGTAATTCCAGCTTCTGAAGGTAGTAGTAGCCGAAGCCGAAGCCAAAAGCTTGCTTCTACTGAAGCAAAGCGAAAGAAACAGGGCCTAAAGATGCCGACGCTCCGACGGGTTCTAACGACCTCTCACACCATCTCTTAGTCCCGGTTGGTAACATCAACCGGGACTAGAGATGCTATTTTTTGTCTCGGTTGGTAACACCAACCGGAACAAAAGGGAATGTGCTTATTTTTTAACTGAACCTAATAAAAATATATAAATTTTTTGCTACATGATTCAAATGGCCAAAAATTAATTTAAGGAGATCTGTAATTTCAAAGAGTGTGGTGTTGTGTGGAGGTGGGTGATTGAAGATAGAAGGAAACTTTAATTTTTTTATCCAATATCATCATATTGGTATTAACTAATGATTCTCAATATACAAAATCTTTTGTAAAATTATTTTGGTGATAATATACGAATCGGAGGGATGTACAATATTGATAAGAACATTTAAACCCTGGCCGTCACGTCTAGTTTATGCGCGTTTAGCAAGTTTTACGCGCATTATTCCCGTTTCATCCTCTAACTCAGAGTCGGTTTTTAAAACGGCCATAACTTTTGCATACGGACTCCGATCAAGACGTTTCATATATGAAAATCGATCAGAAAAAATTTTGGATGCGTTCGTTCGCCTCTTTGCCGCGTTCGGCGATTTTATTTTGCCCAAAAAAGCCCCAGAAGATTGCCTTTTCGAGCCCGGAAGCTTTTTCTGATTTTGAGCGTGTCTTCCGAATTTTCCACAGGCCACGTCTTTTGCTTGTTTACGCTCAAATTTTATGTGGTTACCTCTCGTGTGCTCCTAAGTCCATAAAAATATAAAAAAAATAAAAAAAGTGAAATTTTTCCTGTCTTGCTCAACAGCAGATGAAAATGAAGAAAACCGAGGGGCAAAAGAGGAACAATATCTAGAGGAGCACATTAATGTCTAAGATTATCTATATTTGATTTAATTTTAATATTATTATTTTAAACCTGTATTTAATGAATTTAATTTGGCCCTATTTAATGGATTATTTAATTGTTAACCTCGGTGGGACCAAATAAATTTGGAAAATACGGAAATTATCTTTAGTCCCGGTTGGTGGCACCAACTGGGACTAAAGATGAATTAGAAATAGCGAGAAATTATCTTTAGTCCCGGTTGGTGACACCAACCGGGACTAAAGATAAATTGGCTATATATATCCCGCTCGCATCGTCTTCTCCATCGATCCAACACTTAACACATTTTTCGATCTCTCTCCCTCTCCCTAGCTCTCTCCCTCTCCCTCTCCCTCTTCTCTCTCTCTCCTCGGCAAGCAAGGGAGAGGAGGAAATGGCAAGGGCGAGGGGAGGAGGTGGCGGCAGGGCGCCATATTCTCACCATGGCGTGAGCGGGAGCGAGCGGCGCGAGCGAGCCGAGCGGAAAATTGATGTTGTTGTATTTTATTGTATATAGTGGATTTTGTTGTATATATCTGTGAAGAAATTTGTGGACAATTTGTTGTATACATGTTTAAATTTTATTGTTGCATTTTATTTTATTCGATTTCGATGTTGTTTGCATATATATGTATGTTATGTGTGTTATATATGTGTGTGTTATGTATTTAGACATATATATATGCAAATCTATATATGTATATATATATATGTGTGTGTGTGTAAACAGGCAGCAAACTAACAACAGGAGAAGGAATTAAAAAAATAAAAAAAAATCTTTAGTCCCGGTTGAAGCCACCAACCGGGACTAAAGATGCCGGAGCCAGCCACGTGGCGCCGCCATCTTTAGTCCCGGTTGGTGGCTTCAACCGAGACTAAAGATGCATCTCTAGTCCCGGTTATTTAACCGGGACTAGAGATCGCACATCTCTAGTCCCGAATTCATAGTCCCGGTTTGACAACCGGGACTACTGAGGGTTACGAACCAGGACTAGTGTGGCTTTCTCCAGTAGTGTACGTAGCTGATAGTAACTTTTACAAAAATGATGTCATACAACAAAATAATGGGAAAAACATGTAAAAATTATATAAAAATCGATTGTATATAAAAAAAATATTTTTATGCATCATAGCTAACTTTGAAGGTATGGATCCTGGTTCCACCACTATCTTAGAGCATCCCAACAAGATCTCGTAAATTAGTTAAAAAAAGAGTATATAGAGAATCCTCAAAATATTTAGAGCATGAAATCAAAATTATACAGGACAGATTCACTAGAAATATCTCTATTTGATAACTAACTGGGTCTCACAAACAAATAGAAAAATTCATGAGAAAAACGATCGATGTTCTGCACTCACACGATCTCTGCTACGGTCGTCAGGCGCGCGTGATCTCTAGGTCAAGGCGCTTGCTCGTCGCGCGCTCAACCGCGTCATCACCAGGTGCAGGCGCTCGCTAGGTCCAAGGTCATGATCTATTCTACACGATCGAAGGTTGTGGCACCTTTGTTCGGAGATCGGCGACGTGATCTGGCTAGCGCCTCGGCGACATACATACCATGGCTTGGTGACGTCCAGATCAGTGCGTCGTTCTCCGGTCTCTCGTCAGGCAAGGCGCATCACGCAACTTCAAACATAGAGCCACATGATTCATTGCAGAACTTTTTGTTGATGTAATCAGAGAAGTAATCATTTACTGTGCTGATCTGAAAAAGTTCACAAACATGCTTGGAAGGTCCTAGCGCGGGAGAGGGTCTGACGCGCGCTAAAAAACTAAAAAGAATGCACACTGAAATGTTTTGAGAATGGATTTGCCCTTCCCAGTTTTGAGAATGAAAAAACAAATTTTAGAGAACCTCTTTCTTTAGGGAACCATATATATACTCTGTTGGAACAATTTTTTTGAGTAAAATATAAAAAAACAGGTTTAGGGAACCGTTTAGAGCTTCTGTTGGAGATGCTCTTAGGTCCCGCTCGTTTGGACTGTCGGTAGTGACAATTTTTTTGTTTTTTAGCACGTCTATTAAATAGCTAAAAACAGTATGAATTTTTTTAAAATATTTTATTTAGAAGTTTCTAAAAACAAATACATGTACTTTTAAGTTTGCATTAACTAATACTAAATTAATTATAATTAATTATGCACTAATGATTTATCTCTCATCGTAAAAACAAGTTTAATAGTATATTCTAAACCAACTATAAGCTTATAAGCGTAGATAGATTAAATGAGAGAAAAAAAATTTCTACTTCATCCGTTCTAATATGTAGCAAATACTATGTTTAAATTCATAGTTCGGATGAGTTTAACCTAAGCTTGGATTGCTACATATTGGAACGAAAGAGTATCTCTTAGACAATAACTGTGGACCCCCGTTTTTGGAACGGGAATCTTTCGTGTTCATAGTACCATTTCCCATTATCGAGTAGTTTGGTACCCACGAAATACGTGCACGAATAGTCTTACATCGAAATTATTACAATAATAGGCCCGAAGGCAATGTCCAACACATAGGACCTCATGGCCAGATACAACCCAAAAGTAAAAATTAGATAAGGCAGCGGAATGAAGGCAGCGGCTTGTCGATTGCCACAGGCAACGACCGGAGACTAAGACCTAGCAAGCGCCATCAGCTTCTTTGCCCTCCTGGTAGTAGGCATAGGGATCCTCCAAGTATTCATTTCCACCATCTGAAGGCTTGTGCGTATAGCAAGGGTGAGTACCAACCGTACTCAGCAAGCCAACACGGAAGTGATGCACATGATAGGGTCATTCAAAGAATGGCTGGAGTTCTTTTGCATCAAGCCAATTTTCACAACTCTTTTCACAAGCCTAACAACTAGCCAAGTCAAGTTTTAGTTCCATAGTTCATTAAGTCGGCGACGGTTCTGTCTACCATCCATCGTGATTCCAAGGATGGCTTCTCACCTCCAGTTCGTCATGGTTTTCTGGGGAGTCCACCCCTTCTCGCGTCTCGAGAAGTTGATCCACCAGTGAATAAACATCATCATGCAAACCCATCCCATCATTTTAAAGTTTAGAGTCTAGCCAAGCGAAAGTCTTGTCACGATGCTCAATATCTGCGAGCACGGCTATTCGAATAGATTGATTCATTCACACTGCAATGGATGTACACTTTACCCGTACTCCACGACTGCCCAACAAATGAGCCTACGTCCCAACACATGAGATGGTCATGGCAAAGCCTTTCGATAACCTTACTTTGGCAGTACCCGCTCCATGAACTTAAGCCCTCATGCACTCTAGCCGTCATTTTCTAGCAGTGAGAGGAGTTCTGGCGCACCCGGGGTAAGGGGAGACTTCATTCATCAAGTTATAATAAATTCCAATTTCCCATCATCCCTTTCAAATCTCATCTCATACATAAGAACCACAATGCAAGGGTACCGCCTCCGCTCGGCTATCTACTCCGCTAGGTCTATACCCATTCGAGAAGTACGGTTGTCTTGGCTCGTTTCCGGCTATCTCATGGCTCGGTCCTTAATTGACCAGGGTCGACACTTGCCTTTTCGGAATCCACCCAATTCATTCACCGCCCGAGTCTAAAACATTTGTTCAAGGTACTTTCATTTTTTATCAAAACTCATTTCATCATTCTCATGGCAATGTGGCGCTCATGTCTCCACATGTCGTATCTCAACTACCTACCCTAAGGTAGTTGCCCAAGCATAAAGCTCTTCATAAAATCATGAGTATGCATGAATCTAAGTATAGCATGGCTAAGCGTTTCGAAGATATTCTCCTAGGTTGTATTTATCACATCGAGGGTTACAAGGAATAATTCTAAAGGAAATCAATAACAAGGTATGGCATAACAAGTATAGGTAATCCTATATGTGTAGCATGCATGTTTAAAGTTTAAAATAACATCATTTCGCAAATGGGATCAATATGTTCAAAGGGTGTGATGACTTGCCTTGCTCGCACGCTTGTTGAGCGGGATCTTCAACAGAGTCGATGCCTGCTTCTTCAGGTGCTATCCGTACGTGCGAAAGTTTAATTGAAATTCAATTAGAATTCAATCAAATACCGAGAGATCGAAATGAACCATAAAAATTATGAAAACGACTCCAAATGTTTAGCATAGTATTCTACTCGAGTTCGGGCGAGTATTGCCAGAGAAAAATCCGAGTTTTGAAATTGAGTCGATGCCCTAGGGTTTTTGCAAAACGACGATCACAATTATTTGAGAAAATTAGATTTAGAAATATCAGCGGAGGGATTTGTACTCGAGGTTTTGAAGGTTCGAGCACAAAGGAGAAACATATTTAAATGGCGAGAAAGAACTAAACGAAATTTGGATTCAAAACGACGCGAAACGAAATTTTGGAAAAGTCCGATTTCGATTTTCAAATTTTGCTCCAAGACAATAATTTATTTTTGCCCAAAAATTTACTCAAATCCTTTCAAAATATTTTTCCAAATTTTCCATAATTTTTCCTATTTTTTTCTATTTTTACTTTTTCTCTTTTCTCTCTTTTCTCTCTTTTCTTTTTGTTTTCTTTTCCTCACCGTACTATTCATCGGCCCACAAAGTGTTCGACCGGCGCCTCTCTCTCTCTCTGCCTTCTCGTCACGGCGGCGGCCGCACAAAGCGCGAGGGGGTGGCGGCTCGGCTTACGGCGACAGCGACGACGACGGCGAGCATCGCGCACGGCGGCGCGCGCGGGGCGGCGGCGGCGGCGGCTCTTTTGCGGTGCGGCGCTCGGGAGAGAAGAGGGGGCTAGAGGCGGCGCGGTGTGGGGAAACGAGAGGGAAGGGGTGGCTTTAAATAGGCGCGGCCGAGCGAAGCAACGGGGAGAGGGAGGGGGCCGACGCGGCGTCGGTACGGCGGACCGCCACGCGGCGCGCGGGAGGCCGGGTCGGGCGCGAAGAGTACGGGCGCGCATGGGGCCGGGTTTGGGGGCGGCGGCACGTGGCGCGAGCTCGGGCGGGGTCGGGGTATGGCGACGAGCGCGTGGCGGCGAGGGCGCGGGCGTGGGCGGGCCGTGTACGGCGGCGAGCGCGTGGCGGCGAGGGTGCGGGCGCGGGCGGGGCCGTGGTGCGGGGTCGTGGCAGCCGGGGCCGGCGCGGCGCTGGCGCGCGCGCGGGCGTGGCGCGTGGCGCGGCGGGGCGGGTACGGTGTCGAGCACTTGATGATCAATTCCATTTTAAATTTGCAATTCTTCCTTCACACTAAAAATTCCAAAAGAAATACATAGCACTACCAAAAATAAATTAAAATATATTTTCAACTTTCTCCCCACTTTTTATTATTTCAAATGTATTTTTCATATTTATTTAAAGCCCCTTTTTCCTAATTTGATAATTCACTATTTTTAATTCCAAAAATTTCTAGATTTCATGTAAATCCCTTAAAATATTTTATGGTATTATTTTATTCCCTAATTAATCTTCCATAATCACCAATTAATATTTTATTTCTCAAATACATATTTTCATAAGTCCGCATCCCTTTTCCGATTTTATTTTAAAAAAAATTCCTAACCTTATATTTCGAGGTTTTCTTCCCAACAAAAATCCAAACCATTTGGTTTTCACAAACATCGAGAGGAACTGTTCACAACTAAATTTATGCAACTGAGCTGGCAAATAAGAAGCAACAAACACGAGAAAAAGGCAACAAGCGAAAGTTTTTGTAAGTCCCGATTTTTTTTACGTTCCGATTTTTAATTTCTTCGATTTTCAGGATGTTACAAACCTACCCCCCTAACAACAAATCTCGTCCTTGAGATTTCTTACCAGTTGTTGAGTAGATGTGGGTATTCAGTCTTCAGAAAATCCTCGCTCTCCCAGGTGGCCTCTTCTTCAGTGTGATTGCTCCATTGCACTTTGTACATTCGCCATGACTTGGGTATGCTCCATTCCTCTTCTTCACAGTCTTCTTTTTTGCCTCGTCCAGTATTTTTATTGGATGTTCCGAATATGTGAGATCACTGTTGATATGGATGGTTTCCAAAGGAGCTTGCTCTTCTGGCACCCGCAGGCATTTCTTCAACTGTGACACATGGAACACTGGGTGGACATCGGAGATGTTCTCGGGTAACTCTAGCTGGTAGGCCACTTCACCTCTTTTTGCGCTTATCAGGAATGGGCCACGTATCTTGGCGCAAGTTTCCCTTTGACCTTGAACCTCTGAGTCCCTCGTAGTGGTGAGACCTTTAGGTACATATAGTCGCCTATATTGAACTCGAAGTCCCTTCAACGAGTATCCACGTAGCTCTTCTGTCGCGATTGGGCCGCTTTTAATCGGTCCCGGATCAGGCGGACCTTTTCCTCGGCCTCTTTGATTATGTCTGGCCCAAACACGGCCCGTTCACCGGTTTCTGACCACATCAATGGAGTTTGGCATCGCCGACCAAATAGGGCTTCATTTGGTGACATCTTCAGACTTGCTTGGTAGCTGTTGTTGTAGGAGAATTCGGCGTACGGTAAACATTTTTCCCAATCCTTGGTGAAATCCAATGCACGGCTCTCAACATATCCTCAAGCACTTGATTTGTCCTTTCGCCGCCCACTGTCCGTGGGTGGTAAGCGCATCGAAGGCAAGGTGACTTCCGAGTGCCTCATGAACTTTGCTCCAGAAATAAGACGTGAATTGGGTACCGATCCGATATAATTCTTTTTGGTACACCGTGAAGACACACAATCCTACTCATGTATAGCTCTGCTAGCTTGGCGCTATTGTAGTTAGTCTTTACGGGGATAAATCTGGCGGTCTTGGTGAGCCGATCTACTATTACCCAAATGGAATCATATCCGGCTGCCATTTTGGGTAGTCCAACGATGAAATCCATGCCTATCTCATCCCATTTCCACTCGGGAATCTTGAGTGGCTGCAATAATCCTGCCGGTCATTGATGTTTGGCTTTTACCCTTTGGCACACATCACGTACGGCTATGTATTCGGCTACGTCTCTCTTCATATTGGGCCACTAGTATTCCCTTCAAATCCTGGTACATCTTCATGCTTGCCGGATGTAACGAATAGGCTGATTCGTGTGTTTCTTTTAGGATCAATCCTCTCAAACCACCTTGTTCGGGCACGCAGATTCTTTTCTTATACCACAGGGTTCCCTTGCCATCTATCGAGAATTCCTACGCGTGCCCAGCGGCCATGCGCTCTTTGATCGCTTGTGTTTCTTCATTATCCTTCTAAGCTTCTTCTATTTGAGTCCTCAGAAGAGGTTGGATTTCTAGTGAGTTCACTTCTCCGTGTGGAATCAGGTGTAGGTTAAGTCGAGCCATCTCTTCTTGGAGCTCACTGGCCATGCCTTCCAGTCTCACATGGTTGCATTGGGCTTTACGGCTTAACGCATCGGCCACTACATTCGCCTTGCCGGGGTGGTAATGAATTCCTAGATCGTAGTCCTTGATTAATTCCAACCACCGTCTCTGACGTAGATTGAGATCGGGCTGAGTAAACAAGTATTTCAGGCTCTTGTGATCAGTGTATACATCACAGTGATTCCCGATCAGTTAGTGTCTCTAGATTTTTAATGCATGAACAACTGCCGCTAATTCCAAGTCGTGTGTGGGGTGGTTTTCCTCGTGGGGTCGTAACTGTCTCGAGGCATATGCTACGACCTTTCCATCCCCGCATTAATACGCCTCCTAGTCCTTGTCGAGACGCATCACAAGTACATTACGTAATCCTTCCGATTGTCGGGTAGGGTTAAGATTGGGGCAGTGGTTAACTTTTCTTTTAGTTGGTCAAAGGCTTCCTGACACTTCTCGTTCCATACAAATTTCTTCTCCTTCTTCAGAAGTTGAGTCATGGGTCGGGCTATTATGGAAAAACCTTCGATGAACCTCCGGTAATATCCGGCCAATCCCAAGAAACTCCGAACCTCCGTTACTGACTTGGGTGCCTTCCATTCTGTAACAGCTTCGACCTTGGCAGGGTCTACTGCTACTCCTCCGGCTGAGACTACATGGCCAAGAAAAGCGACCTCCTTAAGCCAGAACTCGCATTTACTAAATTTCACATACAACTGGTGCTCCCGTAGCTTCTCCAGTACCAGTAGTAGGTGTTCTGCATGTTCTTCATCGTCCTTGGAGTAGATAAGTATATCGTCAATGAACACCACCACGAATTTATCCAGATACTCCGTGAATACCTTGTTCATCAGATTCATAAAATACGTCGGGGCATTGGTCAACCCAAAAGACATTACGGTGAACTCGTACAAGCCATAACGCGTAGAGAATGCTGTTTTGGGAATATCTCCGGCTCTAATCTTTAGCTGATGGTATCCCGACCGAAGATCAATCTTCGAGAACACTTGTGCACCCTTAAGTTGATCAAATAAGTCATCGATTCGAGGTAGTGGGTACTTGTTTTTGATGGTCACTTCATTCAACGATCGGTAATCTACACACATTCTCATACTTCCATCCTTTTTTTTGACGAAGAGTACTGGGGCTCCCTAGGGAGAAGAACTAGGTCGTACAAATCCTTTTTCCTGTAGTTCTCTGATTTGCTTCTTGAGTTCTTCTAGTTTGTTAGCCGGCATTCGATAAAGTCTCTTGGATATGGGGGGAGTACCAGGCATTAGGTCGATGATAAATTCTATGTCACGATCAGGGGGCATTCCGGGCAATTCCTCAGGGAATACGTCCGGGTATTCTTCCACTACTGGCATCCCGCTCAAAGGTAGCATGGTGAATACTCCCGTAGCTTGCTCGCATAGCATCGGGTTTTGGTCCATGGTTATGTTCATTGGTGATCCCCATGGGGTGGATACTAGGACTTCCATCCGGCCACAGTCTATGACTCCATTGTTCTTAGTTAACCAATCCATTCCAAGTATGATATCAATAGTTTGGGGTGATAGTACCATGAGGTTTGAAGGAAATACCACGTCTCTAATTCGTATGGGCACATTGATGCAAGCATGGGGTACGGTTACGTTTCCCCCAGGCGAGTGTACCAACATGGGTCTCTTAAGTTCTACCCGGTGTAGGTGGTGTAGTTTGCTTACTTGTGAGGATATGAATGAATGCGATGCTCTAGAATCAAATAAGACTTTAACTGGGGTAGAGTTGATAGAGAACATACCCATCAGCACGTTCTGATCCTCCTGCGCTTCTTTGGCACACACATGATTCACTTGTCCGCGCCAGAATCCAGTAGCAGTCTCATTGGGTTGCGGCGTCCTAAACAGATCGCGTCCCGCAGCAGGAGCAGTGGTTCCTCGTACAGCCGTTGCATTGGCGCCGGTACGCACGGGAGTGTTGCGTGGCTTGGGACAGCTGTTGGAGTAGTGCCCAAACTCTCCACGAGTTGAAGCAATTCACATTTCTTCTTCCGGAGCGCGAGTTGGCGTCGGGGTACGGGCTGGGTGCGGTCGGCCGCGACGTGGTCGGGTGCAGGGGGACGACTGGTTGCCATGACGGTTGGCTTCCATTCGGACGGGGTGGCTCCCTTGGGACGCTGAGGCGCTCCCTGAAGTGGGTGGGCCATAGCAAGCCTCCTCTTGCGGTTTTTTCCACCATCTTCTGGTCATGTTCCAACCGTACCACCTTGTTGATAAGGCTTTGGAAGCTGACGTGATCTTGGCCGATCATTGGCCCTCTCAGCTCATCGCTCAATCCTTCGATAAATTTATCGATTTTCTCCTCTTCGTTTGCCAGTCACCGGTGGCATATCGAGCGAGTTGCGTGAACTTGTTCAGTATTCCCGCACGTGGTGTTGCCTTGGCGCAACCTTCGGATTCGTTCTTCTTCATTCTCATGACTTGCTGGTACAAAATTTTCACGAAAGGCGGCTGTGAACTCCTCCCAGGTTGGTTCTTCGGCGTATTCTGCCCGTGTCTCTTTGTAGGTGTCCCACCAATCACTTGCGGGGCCTTCCAATTGATTGGTGGCAAAAATGACTCTGTCGGCTTCTCGTACCCTGACGAGGGTCAACTTCTTCTCTATTACTCTTAACCAGTCTTCGGCATCCATTGGTTTGTCGGCCGTGGAGAATGTAGGCGGCTTAGCTCGCATAAATTCTCCCAAGCTTGATCCTCCGCGATTCCCTTGGTTGTTGGCGATGGCTTGAAGCAACTGGGTTTGCAAAGCCATGACCTCCGCCAGGGTGGAGGGATTAGGCTCTGGCGGGTTCTCGTTGGATGTTGCAGCTCTGCGACGATGCGCCATCTGAAGGAGGTATATGAGTTAAGAGATTGGACCCACTTACGGTCATGGTTTCTAGGTGATTTCATTTCAAGTTGTCTTTAAATGATCTTTGAACAGAGCAAGCTTGGTGGAATTAACTCATTAATAACATACCATAAAACATTACATAGGTCCATAGTGATTACATTAATGGGGATACAATGGACTGCACATACACAGTCTCACATGACATAATGCGAAAGCTACATCGTACTACTGCCATTGGCTAATAGGGGGGAGGGTGTGATCCTTGCTGCCAAAAACCATCCAAAGCAAGGTCAAAGTTGGGGCGGTCCTCTCGCCTAGTCATCCAACTAACCGCAGGACCCTGGTGCAGGAAGGGGGTGATCCTTAGCTGAAGCAAATCGAAGTTCCCATGGCTCAGAGGTAGTGGCCTCGGAGTCATGCTTGACCTTCCTGCTTGGTGGTCGGGTACTCTTCCGGGCGGTCTTGCGGGTGAGAGGACCTCCGGTGTGAGTCGGCGACGAGTAGGAGCTGCCTCCTCTGTTGGATCGGTATCACTGGACTCCCACTTGATTTCCATAGGCTCTGTCTCGGACTCGGAGTCGGTACTTATCCGGATGGGGTTCTCTTCTCCCGAACCAGGCTCGATGGTACACCATGGAGTTCGAGGTAGGTTCCATTGAGGTAGCGCGAGTGGGGTCTATCGGGTATGGGGCCGACTCGTGCTCAACATAAAGGCCTGCTCCATCATGGCTTGAAAAGTGTTTAGGCATGCTAGAGTCATGAGGTAGTAGTGGTCGGGCACCGGGGCAGGAGGTGTTGGTACAACTTCGGTGGAAGTACCTGCAGCAGGGATAGGGTGGGAGCGAAGTTGTTCTTCTAGCTGGTTGACTTGTTGTTTGCTCTTCCTGAGCTGTTCTTCCAGCTCCACCAAGGCTTCTCCTCGGGCCATGTAAACGGCCGAGAGCTGCTCGCATCGGGCACCGTTGGCCGTAGCCGGGTCCCAGCAAGTTGATCCGATCCCCGCAGCTCGGTGTTCCTCGACCGGATCATTGAGGCGTCGGCTGGTCGTCAATTTCGAGCAAAGCTTCTTCATAGCAGTCATCCGCTATTTCTGCCCAGCGGGATAGACGGGTGACCATAGGATTATAGCAGCAGGGGGTGGCTTCCACGCTGCAGACTGAATTGCCTTCCTCGCGGTAGGGGTGGTGTACAAACTCAGTCACGGTGAGCTCAGCACGGTGAATAGCGTTGAGGCGGAGGAACGCTTCACGGGCGCGTCTTGAAGAGCGCTTCTACCGATCTCGGTGGTAGCGGGTGTGGAAGCAATAAGGTGTCTCACTCCCCATGCGGGCTTCAGCTGGCTCCGCTTCCCATACGGGTATCCTTCGGTGCCATGCCTCCTAATCCGGTAGGTGGGTGGCTCTGGGTACCTTAGGCACCACAGCAATGACTGGAGTTGCGCCACGAATCCTTCATTCCGTGGAACGGTGATTTCCCAAACTCCGACATGGTCCGACATCTGGTTTTGAAAGTAACTTAGGGTCAGAGAGGGATAACACCAAAACAATTTGAGTAAAAGAAATGGGGATAAAGGTATAGGAAAAAGTATGTTTGACTTCCAAAAATAATAGTTTGCGAAATGATCCTACGTAGGGATATTTCCTTTTAGCCAGCTAGTCAGGGGTAGGGCGCCAGTTGGTCTTATCCTACAGTCGCATTGCTCTAATACCAGCTCTGTGGACCCCTATTTTTGGAACGGGAATCTTTCGTGTTCATAGTTCCATTTCCCTGGATCGAGTAGTTTGGTACCCACGAAATACAGTACTGAATAATCAGGTGCAAATGCACGAATAGTCTTACATCGAAATTATTACAATAATAGGCCCGAAGGCAATGTCCAACACATAGGACCTCATGGTCCAGATACAACCCAAAAGTAGAAATTAGATAAGGCAGTGGAATGAAGGCAGCGACTTGTCGATTGCCACAGGCAACGACCGGAGACTAAGACCTAGCAAGCGCCATCAGCTTCTTCGCCCTCCTGGTAGTAAGCATAGGGATCCTCCAAGTCTTCATTTCCACCATCTGAAGGTTTGTGCGTATAGCAAGGGTGAGTACCAACCGTACTCAGCAAGCCAACACGGAAGTGATGCACATGACAGGGTCATTCAAAGAATAGCTAGGGTTCTTTTGCATCAAGCCAATTTTCACAACTCTTTTCACAAGCCTAACAACTAGCCAAGTCAAGTTTTAGTTCCATAGTTCATTAAGTCGGCGACGGTTCTGTCTACCATCCATCGTGATTCCAAGGATGGCTTCCCGCCTCCGGTTCGTCATGGTTTTCTGGGGAGTCCACCCCTTCTTGCGTCTCGAGAAGTTGATCCACCAGTGAATAAACATCATCATGCAAACCCATCTCATCATTTTAAAGTTTAGAGTCTAGCCAAGCGAAAGTCTTGTCACGATGCTCAATATCCGCGAGCACAACTATTCGAATAGATTGATTCATTCACACTGCAGTGGATGTACACTTTACCCGTACTCCACGACTGCCCAACAAATGAGCCTACGTCCCAACACATGAGACGGTCACGGCAAAGCCTTTCGATAACCTTACTTTGGCGTACCCGCTCCATGAACTTAAGCCCTCATGCACTCTAGCCGTCATTTTCTAGCGTGAGAGGAGTTCAGCGCGCACGGGGTAAGGGAGACTTCATTCATTAAGTTATAATAAATTCCAATTTCCCATCATCCCTTTCAAATCTCATCTCATACATAAGAACCACTATGCAAGGGTACCGCCTCCGCTCGACTATCTACTCCGCTAGGTCTATACCCATTCAAGAAGTACGGTTGTACTGGCTCGTTTCCCGGCTGTCTCATGGCTCGGTCCTTAATTGACCAGGGTCGGCACTTGCCTTTTCCGGAATCCACCCAATTCATTCAGCCGCCCCAGTCTAAAACATTTGTTCAGTACTTTCAATTTTCATCAAAACTCATTTCATCATTCTCATGGCAATGTGGCGCTCATGTCTCCACATGTCGTATCTCAACTACCTACCCTAGGTAGTTGCCCAAGCATAAAGCTCTTCATAAAATCATGAGTATGCATAAAATCATGCGCGCAGTACGGCCGCGGCGCGCGGCGCGCGGCGGGCCGGTACGGCGTCGAGCACTTGATGATCAATGGACACCGCCTCTTTTTATTTTCCCGATTTTCAATTCCATTTTAAATTTCCAATTCTTCCTTTACACTAAAAATTCCAAAAGAAATACATAGCAGTACCAAAAATAAATTAAAATATATTTTCAACATTCTCCCCACTTTTTATTATTTCAAATGTATTTTTCATATTTATTTAAATCCCCTTTTTCCTAATTTCCTAATTCACTATTTTTAATTCCAAAAAATTCCTAGATTTCATGTAAATCCCTTAAAATATTTTATGGTCTTATTTTATTCCCTAATTAATCTTCCATAATCACCAATTAATATTTTATTTCTCAAATACATATTTTCATAAGTCCGCATCCCTTTTCCGATATTTAAAAAAAATTCCTAACCTTATATTTCGAGGTTTTATTCCCAACAAAAATCAAAACCATTTGATTTTCACAAACATCGAGAGGAACTGTCACAACTAAATTTATGCAACCGAGTGGCAAATAAGAAGCAACAAACACGAGAAAAAGGCAACAAGCAAAAGTGTTTGTAAGTCCTGATTTTTTTACGTTCCGATTTTTAATTTCTTCGATATTCAGGATGTTACAAACTAGCTTTACATATGTTTTAAGATAAATGCATATTACATAAGTGAGAGAGAATAAAAGATAGATACAACTTTATTGCTAATTTATTTTATTATATATGTTAACTCGTATCTTTCACTACTCGAGAAACGATTTTTCTAGACGAGGCCCCTAATAGGTTCTAGGCAGGCCATAAGAGCCCGCGCTGGAAAAACCGTTCCCGGGCCGGCATTGGCCCACATGGGATAATGCATTATCCCATGTGGTCCACTTAAGCGACCGCACGGGCTATTATCCCATGCGGTCGCTTAAGGACCCGCACGGGATAATGCATTTTCTCCGTGGGCCGTTAAGTGGACCGCATGCGATGATGCCCAACAGTGGCGCAATAAATTTTCTGCTCAGCCCGACAGTGGCGTATTTACCCTGGTGTTTTCTCTCTCCAAAAAAGGCAATTATAGGGGGAAGGTTTTAAAGTTGAATTTTTCAATTGGAGTCAATACAAAAGGTATCATACTTGATCTCCTCTTCCATTTGATTCCATTTTTAAAAATTTTTATTGGTTGAATGCGAAGATATTTGAACTTTTTAACTCAGTTTTTCTCTCTCCAAATAATAGGCATTTTATTTTTTGGAAGGCTTTAGACTTTAAATCTTCAATTAAAATCAATATAAAAGGTAATGTGCTTGATCATCTCCTTCATTTGCTTCCATTTTTGTAAAATTTCATCGATTGAACGCGAAGATATTTAAACTTGTTTGAATTGTATATGTTGAGCTATTTTTGTAATTTGTAGGTCAAATATTTTTTTTTATTAAATCATTTTTTGGTAACTACTTTTGTCTCATTATTATTATTTGTTGTGCAATATTAATTTATGTTGTCACTGTTTTTATTATTTGTCAAATATTTTACTTTGTTTTTATTATTTGTAGGATTTAAGTTTAATTTGTTTATTTAGAAACACCGGCAATATAATATTAATTTATGTTGTCACTGTTTTTAGATGGATCGGATATGGATGTAGGAAACACAGAGAACTCATCCGGTGTTCATGAGAGAAGCATCAACATTTATTGATAAGGCTAAGGCACACGCTTTGAGGGAGAATAGGAAGGATATTTTTGTTAGTGATATGCCCTAGAGGCAACATGGAGATGTTGGATATCACGTCAATGTTTATGAATAAATGAATAAAGTGTTATTCAGTTCCATGAAATAGACATCTTGTATTGATCAATAAGTACGTGACTTATTTATGAGACTCTTTATGTATGAATCTATTTCTAAACGATCCTGATCATATGTCATATTGTTGGAACAAATATGATTCTAAGATCGGCATGTTTATTGATTGATGATCATGTCTCATAGATCATGGGTATGGAGATACCAAATCAATAAACATGGACACATGTGTTGGAGAACACATTGTTGGATAGACCCATCATGAGACACTACGGAATTAATGTGCCATTAGTTGGTCTCGGGTAGTGTTGGTACAAAGTCCTTAGACCTGAGATCACCATGGATTCCAACATATGTAGTAGCCTACTTTGGGACTACCAAACACTATTCCGTAATCGGGTAGTTATAAAGGTAGTTTTCGGGTTTGCTATGAAACATGGAGTGGGATGTGAGTGATCAAGATGGAATTTGCCCCTCCTTTGGAGAGATATCTCTGGGCCCCTCGAGGTGATGGATTATGGAAATGCATGGCCATGCTAAGTTGATTGAGGAGTCAATCAACGGACGATAATCCAATACGGTTCGAGTGAATGGTTAAGCTATTGAAGGGATGGCACACATCTTGCCTATAGCTTAACCGGTATCGTGAGGCAAAGAGATTTGTGTACACATTACAGTTCGAGCTGATATTATTCTTGTATACTATGGTGTCAATATGTGCTTGCTAGGCGCCGCGTTGACGGGTTGGCTGAGTTGGACTCGAGCCGACGATCGGCTAAGTTAGACTATAGCCGAAACCGAGTATACCGAACCTGCTGGGTCGCACGCTTAAGGGGATAGAATAGATATTCGAGTTGGACTCGGATACGGCTCGATCGGATAGGGATCCGATCGGATAGAGTCCTATGGGCTTACCACGTGCGGGCAGCCAACTCTATGAGATACGGATGAGATCCGATTCAAAATAGAGTCCTAATCAGCCACTAGTCCCGATCGGCCAACTCTATATAAAGGAGGGAGGGGTGGAGAGCGTGGTACGTCAATTGCATCGCATGCAACGAAGTCGCCGAGATCAATATCCACGGAAACCCTCCCAACCTTCGAGCCAAACCCTAGCCTTGCATCGCGTGCTAGCACACGGGTGTACGGCGTTCGTCCCCGGACGTGTGGATACCGGTAGAGGCGCCGCTACGTTGCGCGCTGTTGATCGACTCGGATCGGCGCAATCGGAGCGATCGGCCGTGGTGGAATCGGCTGCGGTCGGGCGCATCGGAGCGAGGCGTGAGAACGCGGCCGGACGACTCGAATCGGGCGATTGGCGAATCGGCTGTCTCTGGGAATCGGCTACACTGTTCCGGATCGAATTGCCCCGATTGGCTATTCCGCCGCACTCTACTCCAATTGGTAATGATCTATCGGCCCTTACTTGCAAGTGTTCCTGGTTTTGCGCGGTTAAAATTTTTGTTTTCGGCTAGCGTAGCCTCCGCGCAACCCTTCGTGGTATCGAGCTAATCTTGCTTAGTTCGGGTTCTAGATTGGATCGGAACAAGTTTTGGGCACGGGTTGATTAGATCAATCGGTTTTACGGGATCGTTGAGGAGAGTTAATGGTAATTGCGTTCCTTGATAGTGTATCGGAACGGCGTAATATGATTACGTCGAAGCAAATCCATATAACTCGGTTTGAGTTGGGTTCGAGATAGCGTTCCTTGATAGTGTATCGGAACGGTATAATGTGATTATGCCGAAGCTATCTCGTAGTCCGATCTTGTTAGTTGCCTCGCGCCTATGCAAACCATCTCCCTTGATAGTGTATCGGGACGGTATAATATGATTATGCCGACATGGTTTCCGTAAGCGAATTCATAGATTGGATCTATGAATTTCGTGTGCCGCCGTGTGCGTACCCCTTATAGGTCGTCTCGATGCCGTAGCTCGCGATAAGTAGAAAACGTTTCTACGCCTAACTTGTTTTTGCAGAGAATACTTTGAGATGGTATGGCCCTATTGTATGTATGAGATGTATGAGATGCATGTGATGCATGTAATATTCTTTCATATGTGCAATCCTGTAATATTCTTTCATACGTGCAATGCTTGTAATATTCTTTCACGACCTGCGAGTCGATGTAATCTTCAATTAGAGCTTCTATAGTAGTAGCTTAGTTTGAAGAAATCAAGCATTCGGCACTCGAAAGAACGGTGATGAAGATGGAGATCCACACCAAGCATGGAGATGGAGATCACCATGTGAAGGGGGCCATACTATTTCACTATATGCTATTCTTCTTGCTTTCATATGTGATATGTTTGTTTGATAGGATAGCATCCTCGCAAAATTAAGTAGTAATGATGCCCTTCCAAATGTTGCACCCGTCACCGTTATGCTCGTCAATGGGTGGTCCGCCAAAGCAGAGTGCCATTCTCTATCATAACACGAGGGGTATATGTCGACATATACATGCGGGAGCATTTGGTTTACTTAACAAGGCTATCAAAACAGTTTTGGGCCTTGGGGCATAGGTTGGCGCCGGGGCATGGAGATGCCACACCAACAACAAGAGTCACATAGAGATGTGATTAGCAAGGAGTTGCTTACCGATGTTACTAATTTTCTAGCAGTGATGCCAAAGCTCACTAAAAAATTAACTAACATGTGGATCTTGACCCAATACGTAACCTAGAGGGAAGGTGGAAAATACGTAATGGGAGTCTAATGTTAAATTGTTTAACAATAGACATAGCATAAACATTGTGCTAAACTTTGCTTTTTACGTTGTAGAATAAATGGCGGCTAATACTACACCCAGTACCTTTAACTTGCGATCTATTCTCGAAAAGAAAAAATTAAATGGAACAAACTTTATGGATTGGTATCGCAACTTGAGAATTGTTCTCAAGCAAGAGCGTAAGGAGTACGTTCTTGAAGTACCCTATCCCGAGGATCTCGCCAAATAATGCCACCGCAACCGCACGGAGAGGTTACGAGAAGCACACTAATGATGCCCTAGATATAAGCTGTCTCATGTTTGCTACAATGTCCCCCGAGCTTGAAGCAATATGAGAGCGCGATGCTCACACTATTATTCGGGGACTGCGTGGCATGTTTGAGAACCAAGCTCGGGCCGAGAGGTTCAACACCTCAAAGTCCTTGTTTGCGTGCAGCTTGTTGAGGGAATCCCGTCATCCGCATGTGATAAAGATGATTGGCTATATCGAGAGTCCGGAAAACTAGGTTTTCCCTTAGCCAAGAGTTGGCTCGATGTGATTCTCCGTCGCTCCCTCCGAGCTTCGAGCCATTCATATTGAATTATCACATGAACAATATGGATAGAACCTTGGGTGAATTGCATGGGATGCTAAAAACAGTGAGGAGAGTATCCGAAGAATGGTCATCATGTGATGGGATGCGAAGGCTAAGCGCAAACCACTGTCAAGAAACTTTGCACCAAGAGGAAGTTAACTCCCGATGAGATCGCGAGTGCCTCCAATGCAAAGAAGGGCAAGAAGGGGTCGGCGGCATAATATGTCATTTGCTTCTATTGCAAGGAGACAGCCACTTGGAAGAGGAACTGCAAGAAGTACATGGAGGATCTCAAAAAGAAGCAAAGTACGACTTCGCTTCGGTATTAATGTTATAGACATTAATCTTGCTACTTCACCTACGAATCTTGGGTATTTGATACCGGATCGTAGCTCATATTTGCAAATCGTTGCGGGAATGAGAAGAAGTAGAGGATTGAGAAGGGGCAAGGTGAACTCGCGTTGGCAATGGAGCAAGCGTTGCTACGATTCTTGTCGGCACGATACCACTTCATCTACCTTCGGGATTAGTTTTGGAATTAAATAATTGTTATTGTGTTCCAACACTATGTCAAAACGTTATTTCCGCTTCGTGTTTGCAAGCGGAAGGATATGATTTTAGATCAATGAACAATGGTTGTTCAATATATCTCAGAGATATGTTCTATTTTCATGCTCCGTTGGTGAATGGATTATACGTTTTGAATCTTGAAGCGTCTTCCATCTATAACATTAATACGAAAGGCAACTCTCTAATGATATAAACCCCACGTTTATCCGGCATTGTCGCTTAGGCCATATAAATAAGAAACGCATGGAGAAGCTCCATAAGGATGGATTGTTTTACTCTTTTGATTTTGAATCATTTGAGACATGTGAGTCTTGTTTACTTGGTAAGATGACAAAGGCACCTTTCACGGGACATAGTGAGAGAGCAAGTGACTTATTGGCACTCGTACATACCGATGTATGTGGACCAATGAGCTCAACGGCCGAGGTGGTTATCGTACTTCATTACCTTTACGATGACTTTAGTAGATATGGTTATATCTACTTAATGAGGCATAAGTCCGAATCCTTTGAAAAGTTCAAAGAATTTCAGAATGAAGTACGAGAATCATTTAGGGAAAACAATCAAGTTTCTACGATCGGATCATGGAGGGAATACTTGAGCCAAGAGTTTGGTAATCATCGAAAGATTGTGGAATTGTTCCACGTTGACTCCACCAGAACTCCACAATGAAACGGAGTGTCCGAACGGAGAAATCGCACCTTGTTGGACATGGTACGGTCGATGATGAGCCAAAGTGATCTTCCGTTATCTTTCGAGGATATGCTCTTGAAAGCATTGTGCTCACACTAAATAGAGTTCCATCTAAGTCGGTTGAAAAGACACCATATGAGATATGGACAGGGCAACCCCTAGTTTATCTTTTCTCAAAATTTGGGGATGCGAAGCTTATGTAAAACGTTTACGATCGACAAGCTCACACCCAAATCGACAAGTGCTTCTTTGTGGGATATCCTAAGGAAACTAAGGGATATTACTTTTATAATCGGGAACAAGGCAAAGTGTTTGTCGCCCGACACGGTGTCTTCTTGGAGAAAGAGTTTCTTTTAAGAAGGGTTAGTGGGAGCAGGGTGCATCTTGAAGAAGTTCAAGAAACACCAGAAAATGTTTCGGCGACCACGAGAATCACAACGGGAGGAGCAAAGAGTTGCGCCACCGGTTGTAGATACACCGCCCACGGAGGTCGAAAGATCACGTCGTGCGCCGACAGTACAGGTGTGGAACAACGTGATATATTGTTGTTGGACAACGATGAACCTAAGACCTATGAGGAAGCGATGGTGGGACCCGATTCCAACAAGTGGATTGGAGCCATGAAATCCGAAATAGAATCCATGTACGACAATCAAGTTTGGAACTTGGTTGATCCACTCGATGGTGTCAAAACCATTGAGTGCAAATGGGTTTTTAAGAAAAGGCCGATATGGATGGAAATGTTCACATCTATAAGGCGCGATTGGTGGCGAAAGGTTTTAAACAGATTCAAGGAGTTGATTATGATGAAACCTTCTCGCCCGTCGCAATGCTTAAATCTATTCGGATTATCCTAGCGATTGCTGCATATTTCGACTATGAGATATGGCGAGATGGATGTCAAAACGGCTTTCCTAAATGGAAACCTAAGCGAGGATGTATACATGATACAACCTCGGGGTTTTGTCGATCCAGAATCGCACGGAAAGATATGCAAGCTACGAAATCCATTTATGGATTGAAGCAAGCATCTCGGAGTTGGAATATTCGTTTTGATGAAGTAATCAAAGGGTTTGGTTTCATCAAAAACGAAGAAGAGGCCTGTGTTTACAAAAGGTCGGTGGGAGTGCAATTGTATTTCTAATCTTATATATGGATGACATATTATTGATTGGAAATGATATCCCTATGCTAGAATCCGTCAAGTCTTCATTGAAAAATAGTTTTTCCATGAAAGACTTAGGGGAGGCAGCATACATATTAGCATTAGGATCTATAGAGATAGATCCAAGAGGCTAATTGGATTAAGCCAAAGTACATACATTGACAAGGTGTTGAAAAGGTTCAACATGCATGATTCCAAGAAAGGTTTCTTGCCCATGTCACATGGCATTAATCTTAGCAAGAATCGTGTCCTCGACACATGATGAGCGGAATAAGATGGGTATGGTTCCATATGCTTCGGCAATTGGATCCATCATGTATGCCATGCTTTGTACACGCCCGATGTCTCGTACGCTTTGAGTGCTACGAGCGAGATACCGATCGGATCCAGTGAAGGTCACTGGATCAGTAAAGAATATCCTTAAGTACTTGAGAAGAACTAAGGATATGTTCCTAGTCTATGGAGGTGAAGAAGAGCTCGTTGTAAGTGGTTACACCGATGCTAGCTTCCAAACAGGACAAGGATGATTATAGATCGCAATCGGGTTCGTGTTCGCCGAACGGAGGCGCGATCGTGGAAGAGTTCCAAGCGGGATCGTTGCTGATTCTACAACGGAGGCCGAGTACATTCTTGCTCGAAGCCGCAAAGGAGGCTGTTTGGATCAAGAAATTCGTTTCGAGCTTGGTGTGATGACTAGTGCAACTGGTCCAATGTCTCTCTCTTGTGACAATAGTGGAGCCATTGCGCAAGCCAAGGAGCCGAGGTCACATCGAAGTCCAAACACATACTTCGGCGATATCATCTCATCCGCGAGATAGTGGACAGAGGTGATGTCAAGATATGCAAAGTGCACACGGATCTCAACATAGCCGATCCGCTGACAAAACCTCTCCCTCAACCGAAGCATGAGGCGCACACAAGAGCAATGGGTATTAGATACTTACATGATTGACTCTAGTGCAAGTGGGAGATTGTTAGTGATATGCCCTAGAGGCAACATGGAGATGTTGGATATCACGTCAATGTTTTATGAATAAATGAATAAAGTGTTATTCAGTTCCATGAAATAGACATCTTGTATTGATCAATAAGTACGTGACTTATTTATGAGACTCTTTATGTATGAATCTATTTCTAAACGATCCTCGATCATATGTCATATTGTTGGAACAAATATGATTCTAAGATCGGCATGTTTATTGATTGATGATCATGTCTCATAGATCATGGGTATGGAGATACCAAATCAATAAACATGGACATATGTGTTGGAGAACACATTGTTGGATAGACCCACCATGAGACACTACAGGAATTAATGTGCCATTAGTTGGTCTCAGGTAGTGTTGGTACAAAGTCCTTAGACCGAGATCACCATGGATTCCAACATGTGTAGTAGCCTACTTTGGGACTACCAAACACTATTCCGTAATGCGGGTAGTTATAAAGGTAGTTTTCGGGTTTGCTATGAAACATGGAGTGGGATGTGAGTGATCAAGATGGAATTTGCCCCTCCTTTGGAGAGATATCTCTGGGCCCTCGAGGTGATGGATTATGGAAATGCATGGCCATGCTAAGTTGATTGAGGAGTCAATCAGCAGACGATAATCCAATACGGTTCGAGTGAATGGTTAAGCTATTGAAGGGATGGCACACATCTTGCCTATAGCTTAAGCGGTATCGTGAGGCAAAGGGATTTGTGTACACATTACAGTTCGAGCTGATATTATTCTTGTATACTATGGTGTCAATATGTGCTGCTAGGCGCCGCGTTGACGGGTTGGCTGAGTTGGACTCGAGCCGACGATCGGCTAAGTTAGACTATAGCCAAAACCGAGTATACCTGAACCTACAGGGTCGCACGCTTAAGGGGATAGAATAGATATTCGAGTTGGACTCGGATACGGCTCGATCGGATAGGGATCCGATCGGATAGAGTCCTATGGGCTTACGACGTGTGGGCGGCCAACTCTATGAGATACGGATGAGATCCGATTCAAAATAGAGTCCTAATCGGCCACTAGTCCCGGTCGGCCAACTCTATATAAAGGAGGGAGGGGTGGAGAGCGTGGTACGTCAATTGCATCGCATGCAACGAAGTCGCCGAGATCAATCTCCACGGAAACCCTCCCCACCTTCGAGCCAAACCCTAGCCTTGCATCGCGTGCTAGCACACGGGTGTACGGCGTTCTGTCCCCGGACGTGTGGATACCGGTAGAGGCGCTGCTACATTGCGCTGTTGATCGGCTTCGGATCGGCTGCAATCGGAGCGATCGGCTGTGGTGGAATCGGCTGCGGTCGGGCGCATCGGAGCGAGGCGTGAGAACGCGGCCGGACGACTCGAATCGGCTGATTGGCGAATCGGCTGTCTCTGGGAATCGGCTACACTGTTCCGGATCGAATTGCCCTGATTGGCTATTCCGCTGCACTCTACTCCAATCGGTAACGATCTATCGGCCCTTACTTGCAAGTGTTCCTGGTTTGCGCGGTTAAAATTTTTGTTTTCGGCTAGCGTAGCCTCCGCGCAACCCTTCAATTTTTTGTCCTTGCGTGGAATTCAAGAATCAGAAGATGTTGAAAGATCTGAATGTAATTCTCAGACACATAATTCAGTGTGGATTTGTGGAGAAATACACAGTTTGGACTTATCACGGGGAAGTCGCTCCTCCGGAAGAGAATCCTGATATTTATTTCGATGAGGCAGAGAATTTTATAATTGAGGACATGTCTCGTGATACGACGGGTGATTTTGGCGGCTCTGGTTTTGACGAGGCAGAGGTTGATCTTGATCTTGATCTTGAGGATTTGTTGCGGCATGCTGAACCAGAGGTCCTAACAGAGAAAGCAAGAGATTTAAACAATGTGGAGGCGTTGCAGAAAGCAGCGAAAGATCTTTTATACGATCAAGCAAAGGGATGTGATATGGATTATACAGTGTTGCGTTCGGTGCTAGAACTTCTTAGGTTAAAGGCCAAGCATGGATGGTCTGATACTAGTTTCAACGACTTGATGGGTCTCCTGAGAGCTATGCTTCCTAAGCCTAACTTGTTGCCAACTAACACCTATCAAGCCAAGAAACTGATATGTCCATTATCACTTGGTGTGGAAAAGATCCATGCATGTATTAATCACTGTGTACTTTATCGCAAGGAATACGCTGACTTGGACAGTTGTCCAACTTGTGGGGCGAGTAGGTACAAAAAGGATAACAGTGTCTCCGATAGTGACGTTGCCGAACCAAATTCATTGGTCGAGCCTGGGAAAAAGATTCCGGCCATGGTGATGTGGTACTTGCCAGTCAAAGATCGAATGAAGCGATTGTTCTCGAACCCCACCGACGCCGAGTGATGAGATGACATCAAGAGGGTCGAAAGACGGATGGTATGATTCGACATCCCGCCGATGCTCGACAGTGGAAAAACTTTGATTCGAAGCACCCAGAATTTGCAAATGATCCGGGAAATGTCAGGTTTGCGTTGAGCACGGATGGAATGAATCCGTTCGGTGACCTAAGCAGCTCGCATAGCACTTGGCCAGTTCTGCTCACTATGTATAACCTTTCGACATGGTTATGTCAAAAGCGAAAGTACATTTTGTTGACTATCCTTATACAAGGGCCAAAACAGCCTGGCATCGACCTAGATGTGTTTCTTGAACCTTTGATGGAGGATATGCAAGAAATGTGGGAAGAGGGTCTACGATTATTTGATGCATACCGTCAGGAGTATTTTACTTTGCGTGCTATCATATTCGTTACTATTAACGATCTACCAGCCAATTTTTCCCTATCCGGACAGATTAAAAGAAAGACCGGATGTCTGATATGTCTGGACAACATATCGTACATATTCCTGACCTCGTCAAAAAAGTTAGTTTACATGCGTCATCATCGTTTCTTACCATAGAAGCATAGGTATGATGCGATGGCTACCTTTTTTGACAAAACTGTCGAGGTAGGTACTGCCCCCGAAGCAAAGGATGGTTCCACGGTGTTCAAGCTGACAAAGAACATAAAGGTCGTGTTCGGCAAGGGAAAGAGAGCTTCAGGCAAGAGGAAGAAAAAAGTGGTAGAAAACACACTGCTCTTCAAGAAACATTAAATCTTTTTCAAGTACCTGACGTACTGGAAAGACCTAGAGATTCGTCATGCCATCGATGTCATGCACCTCGAGAAAAACGTGTTCGACAGCACCATCGGGACTTTACTTGACATCCCTAGTAAAACAAAGGATGGGTTGAAGTCACGTAACGACCTGGTCAATTTGGGCATAAGGAAAGATCTCCACCCAATAGAGCTAACGAATGGTAAGATTGAGATTCCTCCGGCATGCTACTCAATGACACTAGAAGAGAAAAAAACTTTCTGTAAATGTCTTCGTGGATTGAAAGTGCCGACTGGATTCTCATCGAATATCCGGAAGCTAGTATCAATGAAAGATTTGTCGATTTCTGGATACAACGCTCACGACTGTCATAAGATGCTTACGGTGTTTCTCCCTATCGCTATAAGGGCGGTGAAACCAGTGCACACCAAGGTTTTTGCCAAGTCTCACATTTGAACTGCAAGTGATTAAAAAATAGAATAAAATTAGTGAAAAATTATATTCATGTTGTTTATACCTGCTTGAGTCATTATCCTGTAAATGAGAATAAATTTTAAATTTTTCTTCATGAAACATGATTAGGAACCTATTGACCGAATGATTTTAAAATTGTATAAATAGCAAACGAAGTAAGAAAATCATGAAAATTGTGTGGATGTCATGATATTATACGTAGAGGCTGTGGTAAAAAATTGAGAAGGTTTCAAATATTTTATCACATACGACGCTAACAAAACCGAAGATTCTCCAGAGAAGATTAGAAGTGTTGAGAAGGATTGGTTAGATTTGGAGAGAAAGTGATGGCCGAATTGTCGTTTGATTTCAAAATTTTTTCCATAGGCAATAATTAGCATATATTGAGGTATGAAAAAATTTGGTAATTTTTGAGTCTGTTTGATAATTTTTTCATTAATTTCTATTTTGGTGCAAAAGTTAGAGGGGGCGATTATCGCGTGCGGGCGGCCTAACGGCCCGCACGAGAAAACATTTTCCCGTGCGGGCGGTTTAAGCGTCCCGCACGGGAAAATCGCGTGTGCGGGCGCGTTAATCCGCCCGCACGGGAAGATCGTTATCCCGTGCGGGCCGTTAGGCGATTGTAAAATGGACTATTATTTATTTGATGGAACTATTGTTAATTTTGATGGAAATATAAAATGGACTGTTATTTTTTATGAATTTTGTTGATGAATTTTTTCATGTGAGATAGTTGCTTGTGAATTTTTTATGTGAATTAGTTGACGTGAACGAACGGACAGACGAGCGAACGAACGAGTGTTCGTTCGTTCGCTCGTGGACAAACGGACGGACGGACGAACAGCGAATGAGTGTTTGGTCGTTCGTTCGGTCGGTCGTTGATGTGAACGAACGGAGGGACGGACGAACGAACGAACGAGTGTTCGTTTGTTCGTTCGTAGACGAACGTACGGACGGACGAACAAACGAACGAGTGTTCGGTCATTCGTTCGGTCGGTGGTTGATGTGAATGAATGAACGAACGGACGGACGGACGGACGAACAAACAAACGAGTGTTCGGTCGTTCGTTCGGGTCGTTGGTGTGAACGAACGAACGGACGGACGGACGAATGAACGAACGAGTGTTCGGTCGTTCGTTCGGTCGGTCGTTGATGTGAACAAACGGACGGACGGACGAGTGAATGAACGAGTGTTCGGTCGTTCGTTCGGTCGGTCGTTGATGTGAACGAACGAACGGACGGATGGACGAGCGAACGAACGAGTGTTTGTTCGTTCGTTCGTGGAGAATAGTTCATGTGAATATTTTTGATGAATTTTAGATTTTAGGTTAGATTTTTAAATTTTCAAACACATATACCCACCCCTACCGACGACCTACAAATCTAATCTCCCTCTCTCCTCGGTCTCTCATCTCTCATCTCTTCTCCTCCCCCTATCTCACCTCTGCTGACGGACAAAATAAGCAAACATATGTAATTTTATATCTCATCTCTAATAAAGAGAAGAAGAAGGAAGAAATATTTTTTTCATTCTTCTTCTCTTTACATATATGGATTGTGATAAAAATCGAGACCACCTCATTCCGTTGATGACTCCCCATGATTTAGAGGTGTGCTTTCTCTGTTTCAGCGGCATTAATGTTCAAGTTCTCGTTGCTAATGTCTTCTGTCTTATTCTCGTGAATTGTCATATCTTGCCCTACGTCTTCTTCCTACCTTCTTCACCGATCTTGGTCTTTTCAACATGTCATGATCCATCGTAGTAGCCTTCTTCACCGTCTTGAACATTCAACATGTCATGATCCGATCTTGATCTTTTTTCTTGCTCTTCTTCCTTTGTTTCATAATCATTCTGTCTTGCTCTTTCTTAGATAATCCTCCTCCACTTGTAATTAGAAGCGGAGGAGGATTATCTAAGAAAGAGCAAGACAGAAAGATTATGAAACAAAGGGAGAAGAGCAAGAAAAGACCAAGATCGGATCATGACATGTTGAAGAGACCAAGATGGGTGAAGAAGGCTACTACGATGGATCATGACATGTTGAAGAGACCAAGATCGGTGAAGAAGGTAGGAAGAAGGCGTCGATCAAGATGTGGCAATTCATGAGAATAAGGCGAAGATATTAGCAACGAGAACTTGAACATTGATGCTGAAAACACAGAAAGCACACCTCAGTAGGCACAGGGGAGCCATCACGGAATGAGCTGACTGTCAGTTTATCACATGCATGCATAGGCTAGCTATAGACTTATGATTTCCTTCTGATGTGAAAGATGATTCAGAATCGCAACTGATTCTTGCTTTCCGATCATCTTTCTTTTAGGGTAAACATTATGCTCACATGTACACCTCTTATATACACCATATTGCAACTGTCTAGTCCATTCGTTCACAAATTTCACAAGTTGTGCGTTATGAACAAGCGTAGATCAAATGTCGAACGAGAAAGCTCCCTCCGAGGTACCCAACGTCGAATCAATGGATAAGTCTTCGAGCGAAGGCCCTTGGTGTGAACCAAGCAATCCCTTGATGGAAGTTATGCAAGCACAAGCACCACCGGTTGAAGAAGACCCGGACTACATCCCTATCGAGCAAGCAGTATGTCTAGCCATATTAATTGTTATGATCCCTATCGTAGGATCTCGTTTAACGTTCTCTGTTGTACGTACAGATGGAAGCAAGGCGCCGCTCAAAAAGAAAGGCCGCCAAGTCTGTCGTCCGGTCTGCCGAAGTCTAGGCGGACAGAGCAACGTCCGGTCCGGTAGAAACCGACATGTCCGCGAGTGCTGAAGGACGTCAAAAAAGAAGACGTGGTCAGAGAAGTAAGAACCAACCTCCAAGGAGACATATTATATCACCTCTCTGAACCAGGATGGGAAACCATTAGAGCCTAAAGTAGCAATGACAAAGTTCAGCAGCGCTTGAGGGGTACTGGTCAGAACCCACGATCCTTTAAATGTAGATTCCTGGGAGCAGGTGGATGACAACTTGAAGAACTTCATATGGAACGAGCTGCAGAAGTGGCTTGTATATCCGCCTGGTTCAGAGGCTCTGGGAAAAGAATTTGCATTAAAAACGATTGGGGAGAGGTGGAGGCAGTGGAAATCGGACTTGAACACTCACTACGTGCAAAAAAAACAAGTCCCCATTCAAAGACTATGGTGGTATTACGCCCGCCGAATGGGATAGGTTCATGACGAAGATGACAAGCCCTGAAGCCTTAGCACGAAGGAAGAAGATGTCCGACCTTGCGAAAAGGAACAAGTACCCACACCGGTTGGGCTCTAGCGGCTATGATGGCCACGTAGAGAAGTGGCGAGCAACCAAAGAACAGTTTGCCACCCAAGGAAAGCCCCTGCTTGTAGATGCACTGAAAGAAAGAAGCAAAAATTGGGTATGGGCACGCAACACAGGACATGTCACCAACGAGGGAGAGATCCTTTTCGAGGATCCGGATATAGACCGTGTGACCACAAGTCTAAAAGACATTGCTGAAAAGGAGAAGACCGGGGAATTTATTGCTAAGAGGGAACACGATCAGTTAACAGCTGCATTGGGCAACCCCGAACATTCTGGACGAGTAAGGGTGTATCGTCAAAGACAAGTTGGAAAGAAGGGTTTCCTGAGAAAGCTGCAAGTTACAAGAAAAGGGACAGGTACAAACATAAACTTGAAGAGAGGATAGCAAAACAAGTTGAAGAACACTTCTACTCTCTTGTTGCACAGAATCGCCAAGCCTTCCCTAATATCTTTCAGCAATCCGAAGAACCCACAGTATAAATGCCCAGTAGCGTCGGGTCAGTTGACACTGCACCCTATCCCGTGGATACCATAACTGGCCCGACGTCGTGCAGCCTCCTCGTGCCGATAGGAAGGGCCGGGAAGAAAAAGGAGGTGGGTACAGGACTTGCTATACCAGGGCGACAATTTCACAACACTCCAATCCCTGAGGAATATGCAAGGATGCAGGTGGCCAAGGTGCATGCAAAGCATAAAAGCTTAGAGCTAGACATTCCAGCACCTGAAGGGATAGAATTGCTTGGGGATGTGGTGAATCAATTCATTCTATGGCATTGACGAGATATCTTACTGGTCGGTACATCGTCAGCATCCCCAGTATAGCCGGTTCCTCAGATTGCTGCTGCGCCTACACCGCCTTCTCCACCAGGGCCTTCTTCCCCACCTCGCTCCCCACCTCGGCCTGCTTCCCCACCTCGGTCCCCACCTCGGCCTGCTTCCCCACCTCGCTCTCCTCCTAAGGATAAAGGTCCTGATTCACCAATGACGTCAGCCCCTGAAGTCATTGCACAACATATTCACCAATCTCCTCCGACACCGCAGTCGGCATTGGTGGTACCCCAAAGGCCCCTTCTAAAAACAACAAGCCTTCCAAGTCTGAGCAAGCTCTCTCGTCAGATTATCCCAAAGATGGTTCGATCAAGCTATGACAAGGAATTAATGGCCAAAGACGAGAGAGACTTAGGGTTCTTGGCTTTTAGGGGGAGGGGGCCGACTGAAAAGCCGCAGGATCAACCGTCCAAGTTGTCGGACTCACAACAATCAGTGAAGAACAAAGCGGAGGACCTGCAAAATTGGACTTCGGACGAAGTGCCAACAAAGTACGAGTACGGCAAGCCATTCCTGCCGTGACACGTCATGGAAGACATGCCCTGGGAAATCAGGCTAATGCACGACTGGTACCTAAAGGCATCCAGATTGGGGCTCAGCATGCTTACCGTGAAGGTCTCGGATGATGCGTTCACAAGTGGCCGAAATGGGATGCTGGTCATCGATTTCAACGACCTTCACGCATTATTCAGGATGGAAAAAATGGATATAAATCTCGTTGCTACGTTTTTGCCTGTAAGTATCAATGTAACTTGATGTCATTAATGAATTGATTTACAAACTAACTTGTGAATAATTAATTACTCGCTGCATTACTTAGGATGCAATACGCAGACACAAAAAAGACCAACTATCCAGTTGCGTTCGTTAATCCAACAAGGATATGCTGGACGGAACACGAGTTACATATTCGTGAAGACTCCGCTGAGCTCAAAGGAAAAACGAAGAAACAAAAGGACACGATCATCAAACAAATGCACAAGGACAAGATGATCGCGGTAGCCTTTTACTTGGGCCATACTATGTTCGAGCACAGAGAAAAAAATGTCCTAATGGTCCCTTATGCGTTCCAGTAAGTAATATTCATCCGTAAAACCGATATTTTACTAATATCACCTACAATTAACATATCTCTTTGATCTTTCGCAGCGATCACTACATACTATTTCTAGTATATCCGCGGGACCACTTGACCGTAGTGCTTGATCCGGCACACTACAACCAGGAAAGATTTAAAGAGTTCCTCGTTATTTTAATTTTGTTGGTACTATCATGCACCATTTAATAAGTTTTGTCTGTTTTTACTATCGAATAATTAAACAATTGATCAGTGAAACATGTAATTATTTTGTCTACAGAGCACACCATAATTATGTAAGGCAAGGTGGACCGGTGAAGGATCCACAAAAGAAGAAGCTTCTTGTGAAGACAAATTGGCTGGTAATTATATGCTCGATATATGCTGACATTTTATACTGTGTTTAACTTCAAATTACTGACGCATGCACATAATAAATTTTATTCAACACAGTGTTATAAGCAACCACCAGACACTAACCTTTGCGGCTACTACGTGTGTGAGATGCTCAGAATCTACGGGAGATACACTACTAAGTTCGAAGAAATAAGTTCATTAGAGAAATATATCTTTCTATATGTTATCGATCTTGTATAATTTTCCTAATCGTATGTATATGTGTACTATTTTTTTTAAACAGATCACGGAAGTTCCAGTTGTAGCGAACCGGTTCGACGATAGAACCATGCTTAACTTGGTTGCAGATCTTTGCCGCTTCATCCGTCGCGATGTCTGCAACCATTTGGGCAATTTCTACGATCCGGAGAGCGAGCTGGGGACGGACGATAAATTCAAACGACTTAGGGAGTGAGAAAAAGAGCACCGCCATTAAATAATTTATAAATTTATTGCTAGCTAGACTTATGTTAATTTGCGAGACGAAACTAGCTTGATATGTATATAAACATTACGCATGATCGATCGTGTTATATATATATCTTTTATGAGGAAATAATATTAAATGTCTTTTTTTTCTCGTGCGCAAAATATATATATATATATATTGACCCATTTAACATTACTGAGAGAGAGGAGAGGAGAGGGAGAGGACAGAGAGGAGAGGAGAGGAGAGAAGAGAGAGAGGACAATAGCTAGCTAACAGAACGTATACATAAAATAATGGGCACGATCATCTTCCGCGGTCGACTAAGCGGCCCGCATGAAATATTCTATCTTCCCGTGCGGGCGCTTAGCCGGCCGCACGGGAAGATCGATATCCCGTGCGGTCGGCTAGCGGCCCGCACGGGATAATCGATCTTCCCGTGTGGTTGGGCTGCCCGCACGTGAAAATGATCTTTTCCTAGATCTTTTCGCGCATGCGGACATGCCTTTACATGAAAAATACCTTTCAGCTTACATAGAAAAACCATTTCTCCAGTAATGTTTCCTATTAAACGTGCTCATAACCCACTTCAGGATATAGTCCTAAAAGTTCGGCCACCAACTGAAGCTGCTTGCTCATCTCATGTGTGCTTGCTATAGCTTGCACGTCTCAATCGTTGACAGCACTATACCAAGCCATTCATGCCTCTCATCGATCGATTTCAGGCGCAACGAAAATTTAAATTTTAATATTAGAATTAAATTTTTAGCTTTTTCATCGTATCTTTTTTCTAGCATTAGCTTTTAAACTACAACTAACACGAATATATAATTTTTTTTGTCTATAAATTATTTTTTAAAATTGCTTGGTTTACTTTTTAATAACTTATCAGTATGATGAGAGCTTAGTAAAATTAAATTGTCAACGTATTGCACAATGCAATGGTGAATCTACCTACCTACTATACCAAAAGTTGCTGAACTTTTCAAGTCTTTGGTGCCTACTACTACTTAATTAAAGTCTGCCACGTAGTCTTCAGACAAATCAAGGTAATGTACTTCTTTTCACAAAATGAACAAAGCAAATAAATTAATCGTGAACCATCTGCATGCACCATCCTGTAGGCATGAGACGGCTACGTCCGTTGGAACTTGGAAGTGGCCAAAAAGCGATGCTCCGGTTTTATATGTATGGCTCTATATATGGGAAAGGTTTCAGGTGCTATACATATGCAGGTAACGGCATCTGCATCCTGCTTTCTCTGCTCGGAAGCAGCGTTATGACGGTAGCACTGTCCTTTTCACAGAAGACAATGCGACCTAAAAAAAATATTTAACTCTTTCTCACTTTACAAAAATAACAATTAAAATTTGTTATTAAACCCGTATTATATAGACGCATGAAGACTCTTATATAACTCACATATATCATAGATTATGAATAACAAATAGTCATATCTTAAAATGACAAAAAATCTCACAAATTATTTTATAGGGTTCAGTTTATGAGAATGATGGGTCAGTTTTTTTTTGTGGGGTTTCTCGTGCTACGCAAGGTGGTAAGAGGACCAGGCGTTAAAGTAGCAGAGGCTAGGCAGTTAGCGAGCGAATTATGGGCTGGTTTGTTTTGAGAATTGATCAGGATTGATTGAGCTTGATTCTAAATAATGAGTTTTAGTTTTCAGATTCATCTAGAGAACTACCGTTAAAGTCTACACTCTTTTTACTTATTGATAGTTAAAGTTAGTTTTTTTGGCTTAGGATGATAAACGAAGAACGATGTATAAATAATTTAAAATGGAGAAAGCTGAAAACTCGATGACTAAAAACCTTATGATTTGTTATTTATTCTCATCTTACCACCTGTAAAGATTAGGACTTAGCAGTACAAAATATAGATAGTATTTTTTTTAAAAATAAAATCTAGATAGAATAGAATTTAACAAGGATGATAAAAGAGTTATTAAATTTGGCATGTAAACAGTACGATATAAAATATCACAGGCATGAATGGAAAATAGTGATGAAACCTCCATCAATTATCAATGGACACGTATGAAATGAAGGGATTACCATATAATAGCCCACTGATGCCCATTGATACATGTTTAACTATTTATCTTATAAAAAATTTTAAACAAAATAAATAATTAAATATATGTTAAAAATTAACGATCGTTATCTATTTAAAAACGTAGCGTAGATAGTATAAAACCATTAGGGCGCAAGCACGAGCCTAAACTATCAGCGCCGGTGACCCGCATTTGCGTGCGAAATATGCCAATTTTTCTAGCACCTAAGAGCCAGATTTGACAGTATGGGCCCAAATTGCCGGAGCATATAGTCCAAATGAAATAAGTTCACTTTACATACCTCATCTCAAACCCTTTTAATCACATCTCTCAACCACAAAATCAAATTCAACGTATCCCCATCTTTTAAAACTAGTATAAAAGTTTTAGCTGACACTACATTAGAAAATAAAATAAAATTTTCTTGTGGGTCCCACATGTGTGAGAAACATGTCATTCTTCCTCCTGGCATGGATTCATCGGTGGTGGCCGTCGACGAGAGCTCAGAGAGTAGGCAACAAAGCAGCAGAAGATCGACGGAGAGAGGGGTTGGAGCCATGCTGTCCGGAGGAGGAGCACGGCGGCTGCCACGGAGACTCGCCGTCGCCTTGTCCACATCCTCTCCGATCCGCAGCCTCTGCCTCAATCGAGCTATCTTGTTTCCATCCCCTCCGCTCCGTCGTCGTCGTGTGGAGGGGATACGACCATCGATGTTGCTCTTCCTCTCCACTCCTCTCTCTCCCCCTCCCCTCTTTCTCTCCACCAGTGAGCTTGCAGGTGCCCAAAGCTCGACGCAGAGTGTCGCTTCTGTCGACGCTGTCACCCAGGGCCGCATCCATCTCTCTCTCCACCGACATGGACTGCTCCTTGGAGAGGCGCAGCTTCTTGCGCGCCGAGTGGCCATCGTCCTCATCGCTGGCGCGAGAGCACGAGCGGTCGCCGCCGTCGCAAGGACTGTATCTGCGTCACTGTGGCCTTGTCCGGAGAAGTCATCCATCGAAGAAGTCCACGCTGTTGTTGGGGAGGACGAGAGCACCGCCCTGGGCACGTCGTCTTGCTCATCGTCTGTCAGGCCCGTATAGCCGTCCCCACCGAACGATGCTCAGTTCACATTAAATCCCCATGTTGACACCTTCAAATCCCCTGCTAGCCAATAACACAAATCACATCAGCCAACGCCACACTCACTGCTCTCGGATGGCGGTGACGGCCATGGAAGGCCAAGGCCGAGCACAATGGGCAGAAGCGTGAGCCGCACTGTCGCCCCCTCCTTCTCCCTCACACCCACCCTCATCCCAAGCCTAAGAACCAGCTTCCTCCCAGCATCTGCCATGGCCTATCCCAAGCTGAAGCACACGCAATGCTGCCAACTCGTCGTCCTTCGCAGGTCGATTCCGATGGGCGGGTCTCGATGGCGACAAAAGAGGAGCGAGGCGGCGACAACTTCATCCCCCTTGGGGAGCACTGGGAGATAGGGGAGAAGTAGAGAGATGGGATAGAGAGGAGATATTCCGTGACATATGGACACTTAGGTTGATCGCGGTCATCTCGCCACATCAGTCAAAACTAACCATAATACTGTCCTGAGACCTTTAGGGTGTGTTTGGTTGGAGGGATATCCTTGGATGGGAGATGGCGATCCAGTTTTTGAGGTTGTTTGGTTGGTGGGTGTTGATGAGAAAATTCTCTCACGCGTTGGCCTGGGAGATCTACTTAACTCCAGTACAGGTCCTTTTCTCGGCTGTCTGATGTAAACAGGCGTGCCAGTTGGTTTGATCTGTCAACCAACAAGAAACAAATAGATATGCGTTAAGGTTAGGGTTAGATCCTACCGGATCGCTAAGGAAACAAATTTACATGTATTTGCTGTCCCAAAGCATATTTAAACTAAGTGATTGGGATAGATCGGCTATGCCGAGACAGTATAAATCACTCAATCTAAATATACACTAGGATAATAAATATATGCATTCGTGGCCTAGGCGATACTGTAGACCTAACTGTGGATCGGCTAGTACTCTGATACTTCTTATGAAAAGATATTAATCTAACCTAAATGAGTTAAACCTAAATCAATCGGCTGTCGGCTAGTGCTGACAGATTGATGCTGACTTAAAGCATTTAACTAGATTAAGATCTTGATATAAAAGGCAACTCTAATAAATCTAATAGCAAATAATACTAAAAGAAATATTAAAACAGGTAAGGCCGGCTGAAACCCCGACACTGTCTCTACAATTTACATCTAGCCAAATAGATCATAGTACTTCTAAAAGCAACTTAACAGATGATATATGATGCAACATTAAGTACAAAAAGATAGCATTGGATATATATAGACCGATGTAAACCTCTCAAGACGGTGGATACAACATATAATCCAGACTAACGTCTAGATCTAGCTCTATCGGCTGCTGCTTCCTGAGAAGAACAAGCCGATGACAAGATAGATCTAGATATTTGTAGACCCCCGATTTTGAGTCGGGCATCTTTCGTGTTCATAGTACCATTTCCCTGGATCAAGTAGTTGGTACCCACGAAGGCAGTACTGGATAATCAAGTGCGCATGCACGAATAGTCTTACAGTACCATTATTACATAAATAGGCCCGAAGGCATTGTTCATCCCACAGGACCTTATGGTCCGAATACAACATAAAAACAGAGTTTAGATAAGGCAGCGGAAAGAGGCAGCGGCTTGTCCATTGCCACAGGCAACGACCGGAGCTAAAGTCTAATATGCGCCGTCAGTTCCTTCGCCCTCCGGGTAGTACGCGTAGGGGTCTTCTGGCTCTTCATTTCCATCAGCTGGAGGTTTGTGCGTATAGCAAGGGTGAGTACCAACCGTACTCGGCAAGCCAACACGAGAATTAATGCATATGATAGGGTTATTCACAGAACATGGCTAGGGTTATTTTGCGTAAAGCAAGTTTTCACAATTCTTTTCACAAGCCTACCGACTAGCCAAATCAAGTTTTAATTTCATAGTTCATTAACCCGGCGACGGTTCTGTCTACCATCCCTCGTGATTCCAAGGATGGCTTCCCGCCTCCGGTTCGTCATGTTTTTCTGGGGAGTCCACCCCTTCTCGTACTCTCGAGAAGTTGATCCACCAGCGAATAAAATCATTATGCAAACCCATCCCAGTATTTTCAAGTTCAAGTCTAGCCAAGCGAAAGTCTTGTCACGATGCTCCATATCCGCGAGCACGGCTATTCGAATAGATTGATTCATTCACACTTGCGGTGGATGTACACTTTACCCGTACTCCGTGACATGACCCAACAAATGAGCCTACGCCTCAACACATGAGACGGCCACGGCAAAGCCTTTCGATAACCTCACTTTGGCGTACCCGCTCCATGAACTTAAGCCCTCATGCACTCTAGCCGTCCTTTTCTAGCGGTGAGAGGAGTTCTGGCGCACCCGGGGTAAGGGAAGTCTTTTCAGATCTTTAAGTTTAATTAACATCGGTTCAATCCCACCATTCATAACAAAGGCCGCAGCCTCATCCTCATCCCATAACCACATCATAGAGAACCATCTATGCAAGGATACCGCCTCCGCTCGGCTATCTAGTCGGCTAGGTCTATACCCATTCGAGAAGTACGGTTGTGCGGCTCGTTTCCGGCTATCTCATGGCTCGGTCCTTAATTGACCAGGGTCGGCACTTGCCTTTTCCGGAATCCACCCAAAACATCCGGCCGCCCCAGTCTAAAACATTTGTATAGTACTTTCAATTTTCATCAAACTTAATTCATCATGGTCATGTGGCGCTCATGTCTCCACATGCCGAATCTCAACTACCTCCCTAAGGTAGTTGCCCAAGCATAAGCTTTTTCATAAAGTCATGAGTATGCATAAATCTAAGTATAGCATGGCTAAGCGGTTTACGAAGTTATGCTTCGGTTATTTGTATCACATCGCGAGTTACAAGGAGTAATTCTAAAGGTACTCAATAGCAAGGAATGGCACAACAAGTATAGGTAACTCGGTGAAGCATGCATGTTTAGAGTTGAAAATAACATCATTTCGCAATTGGGATCAATATGTTCAAAGGGTGTGAAGACTTGCCTTGCTCGCACACTTGGAGGGTGGGATCTTCGGCGGTGTCGATGCCGGTTTCTTCAGCGCTACCCGTACGTGCGAAAGATCAATTGAATTCAGTTAGAATTCAACAAAACACCGAGAGATCGAAAAGAACCACAAAAGCCATGAAAACAACTCCAAAAGTTTTGCCGAAAATTCTACTCAAGTTGGGACAAGGGTTGCGAGGAAAATCCGGGTTTTTGGAGTCGAGCCGATGACCTAGGGTTTTCGCAAAGTCGGCGATCGCAATTAAATTTGGAATTTACGTTTGAAAATATCAGCGAAGAAAATTCGTGCTCGAAATTTGAGGATTTGAGCACAAAAGCGAAACCTATTTCGATGGCGGGAAAGAATTAAACGGAATCCGGATTGAAAAACGATGCGAAATGAAATTCCGGAAAACGTCCGATTCCGATTTTTCAAACTTTGCGAGAAAATATGCGAGAAAATAATTTATTTTTGCCCAAAATTTTACTCAAGTCATCCCAAAATATTTTTCCAAATTTTCCAAAATTTTTCCTAATTTTTCCTATTTTTCTCTTTTCTCTTTTTCTTTTCTTTTTTTTCCTTTTCTCTCGCCTTGTTCCATGCTCACAAGGTGTTCGACCGGTGCCGGAGGAGAAACGAGGCGGCGGGTGAGGGACAAGACGGCGCAAAGGGGGCTTACGGCGACGGCGGCTCGGGGAGGAGCAAGGGGGCACGGGAATGGGCTTGCGCACGGCGGCGGCGGCTAACGGCTGCGGCCCTTGGCGGTGGTGCTCGGGAACGGCGAAAACACGGCGGTGGTGCGGTGGAATCGGCGGGCACCGCCTTTATAGGCGCAGCCGGGGGGCTCGCGCGGGCGCGGGGTGGAAGGAGGGGGTCGGCTCGGCGCGGCGCGGGCGGTGACACGCGGTGGCGCACGGGGAAGGGCCGGGTACGGCGGGCGAAAGCGCGGCGGCCGAAGCGCACGCGCGGCGCGGGGGTCCGAGCGCGTGCGTGCGCGGGGTAGGGGCGGGCGTGGCTCGGCGCGCGTGGCGCGGCGGCGGTGCGCGGCGTGGCGGCGGGCGGGCGCAGCGGCGGCGCGGGCGTCGCGGCGCTGGCGTCGCGGGCGCGGGGTTCGCGCGGCGCGCTCGCGTGGCGCGTGGCTGCGCGGCGCTGGCGCGTGTGCCGTGCGGCGCGCGTGGCGCGTGCGGGTAGGGGCCGGCGCGGTTGGGCGCGCGCGCGCGTGGCGCGCGCGGCGCGTCTTGCGGCCTGCGCTGTCGGCGCAGGGCGCGCGCGCGCTGGCCGAGGCGTACGGCGTCGAAGCGATTTGTGACCAATGAACAGTGCATTTTCACTTTTTCCCGATTTTAAATTTTCTTTTCCCATTTTCTATTTTCTTTCCTTCTAAAAATTCCAAAATAAATCCTAATATTCTAAAAATAATTTTTAACTTTATATTTTAGACTTTTTCTTGACTTTCCTTTTTCCATAATTATTTTTCATACTTATTTAAATTCTTTTTCCTAATTTTTATAATTTACCCATTTTTAATTAAAAAAATACATTTCCCAAATTTCGAGTACGCCTCCCGAGAGTTTTATTATTTATTTTATGTCTTAATTTATCTTCTCCCAACCAAAATTTTTATTTTATATTACTCGAAATGCGTTTTCACAAATCCGCACTTTTCCGGATTCCTTTTCAAAACCACGATGCGACTTTCGCACCACCATTTTGTCAACTCCGAAAACTCCAAATACAGAAAAGGGAATTGACCACGACTAAATTTATGCAACCGAGTGGCAAATAAGAAACAACAAACCGAGAAGAAGCAATAAACCAAGGTTTTTGAAAGTTCCGATTTTACGTTCCGATTTCGGTTCTCCGATTTTCGGGATGTTACAAACCTACCCCTAACAATAAATCTCGTCCCCGAGATTTCTTACCGATTCTTGAGTAGATGTGGGTATTACGTCCGAGTAACTCTTCGCTCTCCCAGGTAGCCTCTTCTTAGTGTGATTGCTCCATTGTACCTTGTACATGCGCCATGATTTGGTCGTGTCTTCTTTTACGCCTCGTCTAGTATCTTGATTGGATGCTCAGGGTAAGTAAGACTTGTGGACATGGATGGCTTCGAAGGAGCTTGCTCTTCGGGTACTCGCAAACATTTCTTCAGCTGCGATACGTGGAATGCTGGGTGGACATCGGAGAGATTCTCGGGCAGCCAATTGGTAAGCCACTTCTCCTCTCCTAGCGCTTATCAAGAATGGGCCCACGTATCGTGGTGCGAGTTTCCCCTTGACCTTGAATCTCCGAGTTCCCCGTAGTGGTGAGACCTTTAGATACACGTAGTCACCTTCTTTAAATTCCAATTCTCTTCGACGGGTGTCCGCGTAGCTCTTTTGTCGTGATTGAGCGGCTTGTAGTCGGTCCGGATCGGGCGAACCTTTTCCTCGGCCTCCTTGATTATGTCGGGCCCAAATGCGTTCGTTCACCGGTCTCGACCACATTAGTGGTGTTCGACATCGGCGACCAAATAAAGCTTCGTTTGGCGACATCTTCGGGCGGCTTGATAGCTATTGTTGTAAGAGAACTCGGCGTACGGCAAACATTTCTCCCAATCCTTGGTGAAATCTAACGCACGAGCTCTCGGCATGTCTTCTAGCACTTGATTCGTCCTCTCGCCCGTCCAGTCGATGCGGGTGGTAAGCGGTACTAAAGGCGAGGTGACTGCCGAGTGCCTCGTGGACCTTGCTCCAAAAATGAGACGTGAATTGGGTACCACGATCCGATATAATCCTCTTTGGTACACCGTGGAGACACACAATCCTACTCATATATAGTTCCGCTAGCTTGGCACTGTTGTATTTAGTTTTCACAGGAATAAATCTGGCAGTCTTGGTGAGCCAATCTACTATCACCCAAATGGAATCGTAACCGATCGCGAGTCTTAGGTAGTCCTACTATGAAGTCCATGCCTATCTCGTCCCATTTCCATTCGGGAATCTTGAGTGGCTGCAGCAAGCCTGGCGTTGATGTTCGGCCTTCACCCTTTGGCACACATCGCACACGGCTACGTATTCGGCTACATCCCTCTTCATATTAGGCCACCGGTATTCTCCTTTCAAGTCTGGTACATCTTCGTGCTTAGGGATGTAACGAATATGCCGATTCGTGGGCTTCCTTTAAGATCAATCCTCTCAAACCGCCTCGTTCAGGCACACAGATTCTTTTCTTGTACCATAGGATTCCCTTGTCATCTACGAAAACTCCTTAGCGCGTCCCCGGCCATGCGTTCCTTGATTTCCGGGTTTCCTCATTCCCTTTTTGGGCTTCCTCTATTTGAGTCCTCGGTAGGGGTTGGATTTCCGGTGAGTTTACTTCTCCGTAAGGAATCGGGTGCGATTGAGTCTAGCCATTTCTTCTTGGAGTTCGCTGGCCATACCTCCCAATCCCGGTGGTTGCATTGGGCTTTGCGGCTCGGCGCATCGGCCACAACATTTGCCTTGCCGGGATGATAGTGGATTCCTAGATCGTAATCCTTGATCAACTCCAGCCATCGCCTCGTCGTAGATTGAGATCGGGCTGAGTAAAGAAATATTTTAAGCTCTTGTGATCGGTATACACATCACGGTGGTTCCCGATCGAGATAGTGTCTCCCGGATCTTCAATGCGTGTACAACCGCGGCTAATTCCAGTCGTGTGTGGGATAATTCTCTTCGTGGGGTCGTAGCTGCCGAGAGGCATACGCTACGACCTTCCCATCTGCATCAACACTCCTCCCAATCCTTGCCGGGATGCATCACGGTACATCACGAAGTCCTTAGGTTGTCGGGTAAGGTCAAGATTGGGGCGGTGGTTAACTTTTCTTTTAGTTGGTCGAAGGCTTTTGGCACTTCTCATTCCATTCAAACTTCTTTTCCTTCTTCGAAGTTGAGTCATAGGTCGGGCTATAGTGGAAAACCCTTCGATAAACCGTCGGTAATAACCGGCCAAGCCCAAGAAACTCCGAACTTACATCCGACTTGGGTGCCTTCCATCCCGTGACGCTTCGACCTTGGCGGGGTCTCTGCTACTCCTCCGCTGAAACCACATGACCAAGAAAAGCGACTTCCTTGAGCGAACTCACATTTGCTAAACTTTGCATACGGTGGTGCTCTCGTAGCTTTTCCAGTACTAGTCGTAGATGCTCCGCGTGTTCCTCATCGTTCTTGGAGTAGATAAGTATATCGTCGATGAATACCACTACGAATTTGTCCAGGTACTCCATGAATACCTTGTTCATTAGGTTCATAAAGTATGCAGGGGCATTGGTCAATCCAAAGGACATCACTGTGAACTCGTATAAGCCGTATCGTGTAGAGAATGCCGTCTTAGGAATATCTCGGCTCTAATTTTCAAGCGATGATATCGACCGTAGATCAATCTTGGAGAACACTGTGCACCCTTAAGTTGATCGAATAGGTCATCGATCCGGGGTAGCGGGTACTTGTTCTTGATAGTGACTTCGTTTAGCGATCGGTAGTCCACACACATTCGCATGCTCCCATCCTTCTTCTTGACGAAGAGTACTGGAGCTCCCCAGGGAGAAGAGCTGGGGCGTACGAATCCCTTCTCTTGTAGTTCTCTTATTTGCTTCTTGAGTTCCTCCAACTCGTTGGCCGGCATTCGATAAGGCCTCTTGGATATGGGGGCAGTACCAGGCATTAGATCGATGATAAACTCTATGTCGCGATCCGGGGGCATTCCGGGCAATTCCTCGGGAAACACGTCCGGGTATTCTTGTACTACTGGCATTCCGCCTAGAGGTAGCATGGTGAACACTCCCGCAGCTTGTTCACATAGCTTTGGGTTTTGATCCATAGTTATGCTCATCGGTGATCCCCACGGGGTGGATACCGTGACTTCCCTTCGACTGCAGTCTATAACTCCATTATTTTTGGTCAACCAATCCATTCCGAGTATGACATCTATGGTTTGGGGCGACAACACCATAAGGTTTGAGAGAAACACCACGTCTCTAATCCGTATGGGCACATTAATGCGAGGCTTGGGGTACGGTTATGTCTCCCAGTGAATGTACCAACATAGGCCTCTTAAGTGCTACTTGGTGTAGGTGGTGTTGTTTGCTTACTTGGGAAGATATGAATGAATGCGAGGCTCCGAATCGAATAAAACTTTAACCGGTGTAGAGTTGATAGAGAACATACCCATCAATACGCTCACGGTCCTCTGTGCTTCTTCCGCCCGCACATGATTCACTGGCCACGTCGAAACCCGGTGGCGGCCTCGTTGGGTAGCGGGGTCCCGAGCAGGACCTTGTCCGCCGCAGGGGTGGGGTTCCTCGGACGGGTGTCGCATTGGCGCCGGTGCGCACGGGGTGTTGCGTGGTTTTGGGCAGCTATTGGAGTAGTGCCCGAATTCTCCGCAATTGAAGCAGCTCACAGTCCTTCTTCCTGGAGCGGCTAGGGTTGGTGTGGGTGTACGAAGCGAGGTGTAGCTGACTGTTGACATGGTCGGAAGCGAGAGAACGTCCGATTCGGACGTTTGGCTTCCATCCGACGGGGTGGCTCCCTTGGGGCGTTGTGGCGTTCCACGAAATGGGCGAGCCATAGCGAGCCTCCTCTTGCGGTTATTGTCTACCACCTTTTGGTCATGCTCAAGCCGGACGACCTTGTTGATGAGGCTCGAAGCTGGTGTGATCTGCCCGATCATTGGTCCCCTCGGTTCGTCATTTAGTCCCTCAATGAATTTGTCTATCTTTTCTTCTTCGTCGCAGTCTTTGGTGGCGTAACGGCAAGCTGGGTGAACTTGTTCAGATATTCTTGTATTGAGGTGTTCCCTTGACGCGTCTGCGGAACTCGTTTTCTTCATCCTCATAAGCTGGTGGCACGAAATTCTCACGGAACGCAGCCGTGAATTCCTCCCATGTTGGTTCACCGGCGTCTTCGGCTCGTGTTTCTTTGTAGGTGTCCCACCAGTCACTCGCGGGACCCTCCAGCTGGTTAGTAGCGAAGACAACTCTATCAGCTTCTCGGACTCTGACGAGGGTTAGCTTCTTTTCTATCACTCTTAGCCAATCCTCGGCATCCATAGGTTCTTCGGCCGTGGAAAAAGTGGGTGGCTTAGCTCTCATGAATTCTCCCAGACTCGATCCTCCTCGACTCCCTTGATTATTAGCAATCGCTTGGAGTAGCTGGGTCTGCAAAGCCATGACCTCCGCCAGGGTGGAGGGGTTAGGTTCTGGCGGGTTCTCGTTGGTTGCTGCGGCTCTGCGACGATGTGCCATCTGAAGAAGTGAGATGAATCAAGAGATCGGACTAGTTTAGGTTATAGCTCACAGGGGAATTTTTCTTCAAGTTCTTTCGAATGATCTTCAATCAACAGTCAAGGTGAAATAATAATAGGCATACGAATTAAGACATCGCGAGGCGATGCTCAGGTTCATCATATTACATAAGGAGGTACACGGACTGTACACACACAGTCCTTCATGCCAGGATAGCAATAATAATTATATCGTCCAACTAGTTCAACTAATTAAGGGAAATAGGAAGTCTTTGAGTGGGAAGGTCCTCCCGCCTAGTCCTCCATCCATCCGCAAGAGCCGGGCGCCGGAAGTGGGTGATCTGCTGCTGAAGCAAACCGAAGTCCCCACGGCTCGGAGGTGGTGGCCTCGGAGTCACGCCGAATCTTCCGACTTGGTGGCCGCGTACTCTTGCGAGCGATCGGCGGGTGAGGGGGCCTCCGTGTGAGTCGGGCGACGAGGGAAACTTCCTCCTCCATTGAGTCGGTGTCGCTAGACTCCCATTTGATCTCCATGGGCTCCGCCTCGGACTCCGTGTCGGTGTAGATCGGATGGGGTTACCCTCCCGATCCCGGCTCGGATGGTGCGGTACGGAGCTCGGGGTGGCGGCCGTGGGGTCTACAGTGCAGTGCGAGGCTCGTGCTCAACATGAAGGCTTGCTCCATCATAGCTTGAAAAGTATCCAAGCATGCTGGAGTCATAAGGTAATAATGGTCGGGCACGGGGGGGAAGTGTTGGTACCGGCTCGGTGGAAGTACTGCGGCGTAGACGGGACGAGTGCGCATTGTTCCTCTACGGTTGATCTGCCGCTTGCTCTTCTGAGCTGCTCTTCCAGCTCCACGAGCCTCCCTCGGGCCATGTAGCGTCCGAGAGTTGCTCATCGAGCACCATTGGCTGCGGTGAGTCTGCGGCATGCTTATCGGTCTCCGCGGCCTTGGTGGCATCGACCGGATCATTGAGGCGTGGCGCGATCGTTGATCTCGGCGGGGCCTCCTCGTAATGCGTCGTCTGCTTGTCTCGCCCAACGCGATAAACGCGTGACCATCGGGTTGTAGCAGCGGGGTCGCCTCCACGGTGCGGCGGGTTGCCCTCTTCGCGGTAAGGATGATGCACGAACTCTGTCATTGTGAGTTCGGCACGGTGTTCCGCATTCGGGCGAAGGAAAGCCTCGCGTTGCATCTGAATAGCCGCTTCGCTAGGTCCGGTGGTAGCGGGTATGGAAGCGATAAGATGTCTCGCTTCCCATACGGGCTTCTATGGATTTGCCTCCCAGTGGATACTCTTCGGAGCCATGCCTTTTGATGTGATAGGTGGGTGGCTCAGGGTATCTCAAGCACCATAGTAGGGACTGAAGTTGTACCACGAACCCCTCGTCTCGCGGAATAGTGACTTCCCGATTCCGTTGTGGTTTGACATCGCTTTTACGAGGCAACTTAGGGTTAGCGGGAGAGAGCTATCATAATCATTTGGTAAGAAATACAGATGTAGAAAAGATATATTTGCATTTTCGGAAATAATAGTTTAAAACTGATCCTCTTGTAGGGATATTTCCCTTTAGCCATCTAGTTAGGGGTAGGGCGCCATTTGGTCTTAGCCTACGGTCGCATGGCTCGATACCGGCTCGTAGACCCCCGATTTTGAGTCGGGCATCTTTCGTGTTCATAGTACCATTTTCCTGGATCAAGTAGTTGGTACCCACGAAGGCGATTGGATAATCAAGTGCGCATGCACGAATAGTCTTACATACCATTATTACATAAATAGGCCCGAAGGCATTGTTCATCCACAGGACCTTATGGTCCGAATACAACATAAAAACGAGTTTAGATAAGGCGCGGAAAGAGAGCGGCGGCTTGTCCATTGCCACGAGCAACGACCGGAGCTAAAGTCTAATATGCGCCGTCGGTTCCTTCGCCCTCGGGTAGTACGCGTAGGGGTCTTCGGCTCTTCATTTCCATCATTTGGAGGTTTGTGCGTATAGCAAGGGTGAGTACCAACCGTACTCGGCAAGCCAACACGAGAATTAATGCATATGATAGGGTTATTCACGAACATGGCTAGGGTTATTTTTGCGTAAAGCCGGTTTTCACAATTCTTTTCACAAGCCTACCGACTAGCCAAATCAAGTTTTAATTTCATAGTTCGTTAACCCGGCGACGGTTGTCTACCATCCATCGTGATTCCAAGGATGGCTTCCCGCCTCCGGTTCGTCATGTTTTTCTCGGGAGTCCACCCCTTCTCGTACTCTCGAGAAGTTGATCCACCAGCGAATAAAATCATTATGCAAACCCATCCCAGTATTTTCAAGTTCAAGTCTAGCCAAGCGAAAGTCTTGTCACGATGCTCCATATCCGCGAGCACGGCTATTCGAATAGATTGATTCATTCACACTTGCGGTGGATGTACACTTTACCCGTACTCCGTGACAGCCCAACAAATGAGCCTACGCCTCAACACATGAGACGGCCACGGCAAAGCCTTTCGATAACCTCACTTTGGCGTGCCGCTCCATGAACTTAAGCCCTCATGCACTCTAGCCGTCCTTTTCTAGCGGTGAGAGGAGTTCAGCGCACCGGGGTAAGGGAAGTCTTTTCAGATCTTTAAGTTTAATTAACATCGGTTCAATCCCACCATTCATAACAAAGGCCGCAGCCTCATCCTCATCCCATAACCACATCATAGAGAACCATCTATGCAAGGATACGCCTCCGCTCGGCTATCTAGTCGGCTAGGTCTATACCCATTCGAGAAGTACGGTTGTGCGGCTCGTTTCCGGCTATCTCATGGCTCGGTCCTTAATTGACCAGGGTCGGCACTTGCCTTTTCCGGAATCCACCCAAAACATCCGGCCGCCCAGTCTAAAACATTTGTATAGTACTTTCAATTTTCATCAAACTTAATTCATCATGGTCATGTGGCGCTCATGTCTCCACATGCCGAATCTCAACTACCTCCCCTAAGGTAGTTGCCCAAGCATAAGCTTTTTCATAAAGTCATGAGTATGCATAAATCTAAGTATAGCATGGCTAAGCAGTTTACCGAAGTTATGCTTCGGTTATTTGTATCACATCGCGAGTTACAAGGAGTAATTCTAAAGGTACTCAATAGCAAGGAATGGCACAACAAGTATAGGTAACTCGGTGAAGCATGCATGTTTAGAGTTGAAAATAACATCATTTCGCAATTGGGATCAATATGTTCAAAGGGTGTGAAGACTTGCCTTGCTCGCACACTGGAGGGGTGGGATCTTCAGCGGTGTCGATGCCGGTTTCTTCAGGCGCTACCCGTACGTGCGAAAGATCAATTGAATTCAGTTAGAATTCAACAAAACACCGAGAGATCGAAAAGAACCACAAAAGCCATGAAAACAACTCCAAAAGTTTTGCCGAAAATTCTACTCAAGTTGGGACAAGGGTTGCGAGGAAAATCCGGGTTTTGGAGTCGAGCCGATGACCTAGGGTTTTCGCAAAGTCGGCGATCGCAATTAAATTTGGAATTTACGTTTGAAAATATCAGCGAAGAAAATTCGTGCTCGAAATTTGAGGATTTGAGCACAAAAGCGAAACCTATTTCGATGGCGGGAAAGAATTAAACGGAATCCGGATTGAAAAACGATGCGAAATGAAATTCCGGAAAACGTCCGATTCCGATTTTTCAAACTTTGCACCGAGAAAATATGCGAGAAAATAATTTATTTTTGCCCAAAATTTTACTCAAGTCATCCCAAAATATTTTTCCAAATTTTCCAAAATTTTTCCTAATTTTTCCCTATTTTTCTTTTTCTCTTTTTCTTTTCTTTTTTTCCTTTTCTCTGCGCTTGTTCCATGCTCACAAGGTGTTCGGCCGGTGCGGAGGAGAAACAGAGGCGGCGCGGTGAGGGACAAGACGGCGCAAAGGGGGCTTACGGCGACGGCGGCTCGGGAGGAGCAAGGGGGCACGGGGAATGGGCTTGCGCACGGCGGCGACGGCTAAACGGCGGCGGCCCTTGGTGGTGGTGCTCGGGAACGGCGAAACACGGCGGTGGTGCGGTGGAATCGGCGGGCACCGCCTTTATAGGCGCAGCCGGGGGCTCGGCGCGGGCGCGGGGTGGAAGGAGGGGGTCCGGCTCGGCGCGGCGCGGGCGGTGACACACGGTGGCGCACGGGGAAGGGCGGGTACGGCGGGCGAACGCGGCGGCCGAGCGCACGGCGCGGCGGGGTCCGGAGCGCGGCGCGCGCGCGCGGGGGGGCCGGGCGTGGCTCGGCCGCGTGGCGGCGCGCGCGGTGCGCGGCGTGGCGTCTGACGGCGGCGCGCGCGCGGGCGCGGGCGCGCTGCGCGCGGGTCCGGCGCGGCCAGCGCTCGCGTGGCGCGTGGCGCGGCGCGGCGCGGCGCGTGTGCCCGTGCGGCACGTGGTGCGCGCGGGGTAGGGGCAGGCGCGGTTGGGCGCGGCGCGGCGCGTGGCGCGCGCAGCAGCGCTGTGGCGCGCGACGGCGGGCGCGCGCAGCGCGCGCGCGGCCGGGCCGTACGGCGTCGAACAGTTTGTGACCAATGAACAGTGCATTTTCACTTTTTCCCGATTTTAAATTTTCTTTTCCCATTTTCTATTTTCTTTCCTTCTAAAAATTCCAAAATAAATCCTAATATTCTAAAAATAATTTTTAACTTTATATTTTAGACTTTTTCTTGACTTTCATTTTTCCATAATTATTTTTCATACTTATTTAAATTCTTTTTCCTAATTTTTATAATTTACCCATTTTTAATTAAAAAAATACATTTCCCAAATTTCGAGTACGCCTCCCGAGAGTTTTATTATTTATTTTATGTCTTAATTTATCTTCTCCCAACCAAAATTTTTATTTTATATTACTCGAAATGCGTTTTCACAAATCCGCACTTTTCCCGGATTCCTTTTCAAAACCCGATGCGACTTTCGCACCACCATTTTGTCAACTCCGAAAACTCCAAATACACCGAAAAGGGAATTGACCACGACTAAATTTATGCAACTGAGCTGGCAAATAAGAAACAACAAACCGAGAAGAAGCAATAAACCAAGGTTTTTGAAAGTTCCGATTTTTACGTTCCGATTTCGGTTCTCCGATTTTCAGGATGTTACAATATTGTTCTAAAATATATGCCATATATGATAACTTGCGCAGTCTAAAACATCAAACCTAGAGTATCATAATGATGAAAGTACTAGATTCGACGAAATAAACCACTAATGACAAGCATTTACCTTAATCGGAGATCGAAAACGATGCAGCCCGAAGCCGGATCAAGAACTCGTCCAAAAGAAAATGAGAAGGGATGCGCCGAGATTGTATTGATTGTGATATGATGTTTTACAAGGGTCTCGTTTCCTATTTATACCCAAGAATAATATTACCCGTGCAAAACACAGTTTCTATCTAATCTACTATTCAAAATATGACAATATCTCAGGACACAACCCCATGTCGTATTATAATAGGAATATCTAAACAAATCCCTAATTTACATATACAATTGCCGTTACAGGGCTCTATCCGTAGATGACAATATCTTTAACGTACAATTTGGGAACCGAATCTACCATTTATCTTCAAGCTTTCCACCGAAAACGATCCCAACTTTCTCTCTGAATCGGAATCGGCTATCGGCTGTTCCCAGCCGATTTGGCCTTAGCCGACTTGTTTCCCAGCCGATTGAATCGTAGCCGACGCAGCCTCAGTTTCTTTGCAGATCACTTTCCCAATCCGATTCCGCTCCAATCTTGGCTTGGCCTTAGGGATTTGGTTACCAAATTTGATCGTTAACACATGCCCCCCAAGTCCGTGATAAGATAATATCGTGGATTTGCCGCTTTTTTCAAATTCCCACGCACTTTTTGTTCAAGTCCGTTTCGGCCGCCAGAAAAAACTCTTTATATATTGCCCGCCCGGCGCCGAAATGAGCCACGCTGTCACTTTGTGCACTCAAGCCTTAGCCAACAAAAACCCTTCTTCTTCCCAGCGATTCCGACGACCCGGAGTACAAATCCTTCCGACAAACCCCGCAAGGCGGCGATCCCCCTCACCAATGGCGTCTTCAAGCACTCCTACCGACATGCCGCAACAGCTCTACCCCGAGGTAAATCCCAATCGACTCTTCTCCTTTTCTTCTAATGATTTAATCATTGCGCCTTCTAATAATTTCTTCGTTTTTTACGCACCCGTAGCATTTGTCTCATCAAATCACGATCCCAGACCTCAACCACCCAAACCAGTATTTCTTAGGGCCGATAGGCAACTTGGATCCTAGTGAGCTTATCAATACCGAAACCAATCAGATCCCCTATAAATTCTCAACCCCAGATCTGTCATATTGGACTAGTGCTTTCAAATCTTAACCGTCAACTGACAAATCTTGGCCGGCCCTGTACCTTAGGATGTTAGCCAGGAAACAAGCGCACTAGACCAAACTTGGGATAGACCAATGTTTAGGACTGACAATAGCTGATATGCCTAAGCATGAATCCCTTCTATCGGCTGCAAGCTACTTTTGGTCCAATACCCTCAACGCCTTTCTGTTTAGGCAAGGGCCGATGATGCCAACCCTTTTTGATGTGGCCATGATCACTGGTTTAGACATCACCTCCACTGTCAATCCCAATGACCTCCAAATAAAATGCCAGCATACCTTCAAGACAAAGAGCATCGGTGGCTGGAACAGCTTCATATCTATGAACATGAGTGATGGACCGATCTCTGACAAGGAACACACAACCTTCCTTCTAATGTGGTTGGAGAAATTCGTCTTTTGTGGATCGAGCTGCGGTCCAACTAGCAATTGGTAGCATATAGCCGAAGCCTTGGTGGCAAAAAAAAAGATTCCCCTAGGCAAATACCTACTTGGCTATTTATACCAAGTGTTAGGCACGACATCGACTCGGTTGGCCTCCAAACAAACCATCGGCACAGGAGGGCCATGGTGGCTATTACAACTCTGGCTTAACCTCCACCTGTACAAAGTTGCTAAGCTGCCTCCTCCGCTTGAAGCCGATTTTCCTCTGCTGGAGCCGAGAATCGTACATGATGAAGAGCAGACAACTCGGCGATGTATGTCATATGGGGAAGCCGCCACTACTTACCCTGGGTCTAAGCTAACAACCAATGATTTCAAGGAGTGGTTTGATCATCTGTACAGTGGTTTCCCAAACATCTCAAGGATCTGGTTTGCCTACACAGATTTTGATAAGTTTGAACAACCAGACAATCTTCGGCTATATGAGCTTGACTCCGAAGAATATACTGAGCCGAGAGAAATATTTGTCACAGCCATCACCCCATGCATCCTCCCCGTCGGCATCCACCAGGGGCGCAACATCGTAAAGACTTATGAATTCTACCACCCAATGGTGGCAGCAAGGCAACTTGGAATGGGACAGCTGCCAATCGGCTTGTATTTTGCCGACAAGATCCAGCCGAGGGGGAAAATTGACGACAATGTTATGATGCATCGGCTACTCGACATTCCAGGTCCTCCCTTGGGCAGCATCGGCAGAATTGATGTGGCAGTGACCAGATCGGCTATCTTCAGCCGATGGTGGAATGAATGGAAACAACACCTATTCCACCAGTCGGCTTCGATGTACCTGACAGTCGTCGACCCGGACTTGGTTCCATCGGTAAGCACTTTTACCTTTCAATCCTTTCTCTTCATCGGCTAACACTTGTGCCCCCGGCTAACAAACCAATTCTTGTTGCAGATGATCGACGACTCCCCTCCTCATGTTAGCAACACAGGAGTGGCAATTAACTATGCGCTCGGCATCCTGCCAGGCGGCTGTGGACTAGCTCCGTCTATCATCGGCTTTAACGCGCCGAAGGTGGGCATGCTTCTGCACGGCAAAACTCGTGAGCCGCTCTATCGGACAAAGAGGGCACAACCATCGACTGCCGCTACTCCTGCTGCCGAGAAGAAAAAACGAGCGGCGAAGAAAGCCAAACCAACTCCAGCCGATGACCTCTCTCCTATTGATCCAGACGTCGAACTTAGTGCTTAACGATGAAGTGGAGGACGAAGAAATGGCAGACGTGGTCGATGCAGCTACAACCAAATTGAGTTCTGAAAGATATGCATAGACCCCATCAGCCGATGAGGCATCCATCCAAAAAACACCAAGTCCCCCAAGGCGTCCTGTTCGTCCGATGGCGGTACGTGACCTCAGCGCTTGTTCTCTTAATGCCTTTCATTCGCTATTCTCTCACCATATCTTTACATTAACAGAGGAAAAAGCTGGCCACAAAGACGAAATGGGCTCCCCTTCCATCGGTAAGCATCTTCAACTTGCATCCCTTGTCCATTAGCCGATTTTAAAGCTAACTCTTTTTTAGCCTCCACGTGCGCCGACGCCGCCCTCCAGAGTCAAGTGAACGAACTCCGTCGGCTGCCGGTGGTGGCCATGTTGAACGTACACCGTTGGCTACAGGTGACGGCCAAGCCGATGAAGAAGTTGCTTCGGCCCCGGCAATCCCAGTAAGTTTTATTCACTCTTTATAATCGGCTCGATAACCCTTGCCCATCTTTTAACTATTCTTTTCCTTGCAGAACGTAGCCGATCTTCTGGCTTCGACCTGTCGGAGTTTGTAGACCCAGACGAAGGAGGCGACAAAGCTCTGGTGCCGCTGGACGAGGACCTCAGAGCTGCATTGGCCGATATCGGCAATCGGGTAGAAGTGTCTTTGGACACGTTGGTAGCAGATTGTGGCCCCATTCGCTCCAGGTTTAAATACGTTCAAGCGCGGCTTCCAGACGCCTTGGCCAACGTGATCGTGCCAGCCACTTTCCTCGAGGCGCATCAGCTGAAGTACGAGCGAGCTCAAAAGCGCATTGCCGATCACCGATCAAACCAATCGCTGATGGCCGCCATCAAGTCGAATCAAGAGGAAATCAAGGCGAAAAAGGCTGAATTTGATATCTTGAAGACGGAGCCGGCTGCCAAACTTGAACAGCTTCGCACGCGCAGGGATCAGCTGGTAGCCGACCTTATCCAAGTCACCAATGAGATCGACATCCAAGAGGAGTACATGGCCAGCTTGCCCAAGGAAATTGAAGTCAAGCGATTGAGCATCAAGGCGGTCGTGTGCTACCTTACAGACTTGACGAAGGTGGTGAAGCTGGTGGCCGGAGACGACGCAGCCGATGCCAAGGCCATCGAGGAAGTCGATGAAATCAGGCGCAAGGCACTATCGGCTATAGCAGATTTTCTCAAACAATGAGCCGATTGTAATAGCCTGCTAGGTCAAAAAATTGTAACTCTTTTGTAATTGACTAACATTGTCCATCTTTTGTAATCGGCTGAAACCATCCTCACTCAATAGTTGATTGCCGATGTCTGATCGCCGATCACATTAGCTTCAAAAAACTTGAAAAATTTCTTAATATCTGTTTTTTCAATTGTTGTATATGTATGCCCCCTAATTTTGTAGATGTCTGTGATGTCGACAAAATTATGATCCACAACTTTCTGCCGCTGTTGTCGGCCAAACTTAACTGATCTGTAGAAAACTAGGGGAGAAAACTTAGCGTGAAAATGACCTAAAGGCGATGCTTACACAAGTCAAGACATCAGCTAGCACGAATCGGCAAGAACACAGCTGTCGATGTCGAAGATCGACACGCGGGAATCCGAGGGACCCCCATTTTTGGTTCGGCACGGGGAGCGGTGAGTCTTGGTTTAAACTCGCGATGAGGATAGGATGATGCAGAGGTGTAATACCCTACTCTTGTTCTGTATGTAGTATGAGGGAAGAATTACAGGGAGCAATGAGAGTGTTCTTCCTTTTTTTCTGGAGTCAGAGGTGGACGAGGGGTTGCTGAGAACTAGCTGTCGCTCAGAGGACTGATCAACCGAGTCGAGGAAGGAACCGACGAGAGAGCGAGCCGTTTTTATGATGGACTTGGGTCTCCTTTTATAGTACAAGGGAACACCACAGTCCCACGCGCCGCGCAAGCGCGCGCCCGCGGCCGCGCACCGTACCCGGCCCCGCGCCCGCGCCCGCTCGTCGCGCCACGCGCTCGCCGCCGTCGGCCCTGCCGTGCTGCGTGCGCCATCGTCGCCATCCATCGCCGCGCGCTCGGACCCTGCCGCGCTCGCGCCGCGCGCATCGCCGACCCACGTCGGACCCCCGCCGCGCTCGCGCCGCGTGTCGCCAACCCGCGCCCGGCCCAACCCTTGCGCCGCCGCGTGGCGGCCGCCCCGCCGCCCCCTTTCCCTCCCGTTTCCCTCTCCCCGGCCACGCCTATAAAAGGCCGACGTCCCCTGCCTTTTCCGCACCGCCGCCGCCTCTCCCTTCTCTTTCCCGAGCACCAACGCCGTCGCCGCCGTGCGCCAAAGTCACCCGAGCCTCGCCGTACCTCCCCGAGGGCCACCATCGCCGGTAAGCCCCGCCGCCGCCCCTTTTCCCTCGCGCGCTAGCGCCGCCGCCGCCTCTGTTTTGCCGTGCCTCGGCCGAACACATGAGGGGCAATGAACGATGGCGCAGCGAAAATAAAGAAAAAAAGAAAAATAAAAAGAAAAAGAAAAAGAAAAAAGAAAAATATAAAAAAATTTGGAAAAATTTTAGAAAATATGGAAAAATATTTTGGGAAGATTTGAGTAAAATTTTGGGCAAAAATAAATTATTTTCTTGCATGATTTCTCGGTGAAAAATTTGAAAATCGAAATCGGACTTTTTCCGAGATTTTGTTTCGCGTCATTTTAAATCCGGATTTCGTTTAACTCTTCCTCGCCATTTAAATATGTTTTACTTCTGTGCTCGAACCTTCAAAACCTCAAACACAAATCCCTCCGCGGATATTTTCAAATCCATTTTCTCGAGCAAATCGCAATCGTCGCTTTGCAAAAACCCTAAGTCATCGACCCGATGACAAAACTTGATGTTTTCCCGGGCGATCCTAGTACAAACTCAAGTAGGAATTTGGGTTAAGCGCTTGAAATTGTTTTTGTGGCTTTTACGGATCTTTTCGACCTTTCGGTGTTATATTGGATTCTAATCGGATTCGATTGATCTTTCGCACGTACGGGTAGCACCTGAAGAGACCGGCATCGACCCCGTTGAAGACCCCACTCCACAAGCGTGCAAGCAAGGCAAGTCATCACACTCTTTGAACATATTGATCTCACTTGTGAAATGATGTTATTTTAAACTCTAAACATGCATGCTATACAGAGTTACCTATACTTGTTATGCCGTAGCTTGCTGTTGATTACCTTTAGAATTATTCCTTGTAACTCTCGAAGTGATACAAACAACCGGAGAATAACTTCGGTAAACTGCTTAGCCCTGCTAAACTTAGATCCATGCACACTCATGACTTTATGAAAAACTTTGCGCAACTACCTTAGGGAAGGTAGTTGAGATGCGGCCTATGGAGACATGAGCGCCACATGGCCATGAGAATGATGAACTAAGTTTGATGAACATTGAAAGTACTACACAAATTTTTTAGACTGGGGCGGCCGGATGATTTGGGTGGATTCCAGAAAAGGCAAGTGCCGACCCTAGTCAATTAAGGACCGAGCCATGAGATATCCGGGAAACGAGCCAGTACAACCGTACTTCTCGAATGGGTATAGACCTAGCTGATTAGATAGCCGAGCGGAGGCAGTATCCTTGCATAGATGGTTCTTTATGATGTGGTTTGTGTTATGAAGATGAGGCTGCGGCCCATGTTGTGGATGTTGAAATTAAATCAATATTAATTGAACTTATAGATTGAGAAAGTTTTCCCTTACCCCGGGTGCGCCAGAACTCCTCTCACTGCTAGAAAATGACGGCTAGAGTGCATGAGGGCTTAAGTTCATGGAGCGGGTACTACCAAAGTGAGGTTATCGAAAGGCTTTGCCGTGACCGTCTCATGTGTTGGGACGTAGGCTCATTTGTTGGGTTGTCACGGAGTACGGGTAAAGTGTACATCCACTGCAGTGTGAACAAATCAATCTATTCGAATAGCCGTGCTCGCGGATATTGAGCATCGTGACAAGACTTTCGCTTGGCTAGACTTTAAACTTAAAAATGCTGGGATGGGTTTGCATGATGATTTTATTCGTTGGCGGATCAACTTCTCGAGATGCGAGAAGGGGTGGACTCCCCAGAAAACCATGACGAATCGGAGGCGGGAAGCCATCCTTGGAATCACGATGGATGGTAGACAGAACCGTCGCCGAACTAATGAACTGTGGAACTAAGACTTGACTTGGCTAGTTGTTAGGCTTGTGAAAAGATTTGTGAAAATTGGCTTTATGCAAAAGAGCTCCAGCCATTCCTTGAATAACCCTATCATATGCATCACTTCCGTGTTGGCTTGCTGAGTACGGTTGGTACTCACCCTTGCTATACGCACAAACCTTCAGATGTTGGGAATGAAGAAACGGAGGATCCTTACGCCTACTACCAGGAAGGTGAAGAAGCTGATGGCGCTTACTAGGTCTTAGTCCCCGGTCGTTGCCTGTGGCAACCGACATGCCGCTGCCTTTATTCCGCTGCCGTATCTAATTTATGCTTTTGTGTTGTATCCGGACCATGAGGTCCTATGTGGTGAACATTGCCTTCGGGCCTATCATTGTAATAATGTCGTGGTAAAACTATTCGTGGATGTGCACCTGGTTATTCAGTACTGTACTTCGTGGGTACCAACTACTCGATCCAGGGAAATGGTACTAAGAACACGAAAGATTCCCGTTCCAAAAACGGGGGTCCACACTTATTGTGTTCATGTTTTGCTTCCAGCCGCGAGCACAGGCATTTTCACCCCAGGGTTATACCCAAGGGCGGTTCTGCCTCGGGCTCGGGGGAGGAAGCGCAGGAGAGGCTCAGGGCGCCTGAGCCCTCCAGGTCCGGGTCGTCCCTTACGGGTTCGGTCCAGGATCCGGTGCGACCCGGGGAGAGGGCCCACCCAGAGACCGGGACGCCGGTCGCCCACGAGGAGCGAGCCGTGGGCGGCCCCGGCATGGAGGGGGCAGTGGAGGGCGGCGGAGAACAACCCCAGGGGTCTCCTCCGCGGCAACCATCGCCGCCGCCACAACAGCCATCGCCCGCATCGCATCGAACGGTGCCGTCACCCCGCCGGCCACCGTTAGCTCTGCGGCGCCGGCTGCCGTGAGCCCTCAACGCAAGGAGCAGGCGGCTCTGGCCATGGGGGGTCTTCGGCTGCCCAGCCTGCGCAGGTGGCTGATCCCGGGCCGAGCTCCGACTCTGAATTTGGGGGCGCTCGGTCTGGGTTCGTGGCTGCCGGACACCGAGCCCCTCGTCCGGTCGCAAGAGCGGGCGAGGGACGTTGTCTCCGTGGTGTCTTGGAGGAGGCCAATGCGATCTCCCTAGAGGGCTCGGGCGAGTGCGAGGCCTTGGCCGCCGGGGAGGTTGAGGTGGCGCGGCGGGAGGCCGAGGTTGAGGAGTGCCGTCGGGAGCTGGCAGCCACGGCAAGGGTGGAAGGCCTTGTCCGAAGGTGGGAGCTGGCGGAGATCGAGCGGCGCCAGGAGGAGCTCAGTCAGGTGTTCGAGGACACCATCATTGAGCGGCACGCCGCCGACCTCCGCGAGCAGGTCGCCGCCGCCGCTGAGGAGAGGGTCCGTACCACCGCCGGGGGGTTCCTCCACGACCTCAAGGAGCGCGCCCAGGGCCTCGACGATCGCGAGCGTGCCCTGTGCGACGTTGAGGCCGCCGCCACCAGCATCGACGTCGACCTCCAGGCCCGCGAGGCCGGCCTGGTGGAGTGGGAGAGGGCTCTAGAGGCGGCGTGGCGGGCGGTCGAGGACCGGGAGGCCGTCGTTGCCAGGGCCGAGGAGGACTCCGTCGCGCGGGAGGCCAATGTGCTGGCCCAGGAGAAGGCTATCGCGGAGCGCGAGGCCGCCGTGGAGGGGCGAGAGGGCGCGGTGCTGGAGACCCAGGAGGAGGCCTCCCAGTGCCTGAAGGCTGTCTGGGAGCGCGAGCAGCTGCTCGCCGCCACCTCGGGTCGCCGGCAAGACAAGTTGGAGCGGTGGGAGCAAGAGCTGGCCGCCCGGGAGCAGGTGGTCATTGATGCGCAGGCGCAGGTGCGGGGGCCGGAACTGGAGGAGGCGCGCCGCCGGATCGCGGAGCTGGAGCGCACCTTGCGCCTGGGGCTCCGGGCCCTGGCCTCGTCCGTTGAGCGCCTTCGGGACGCAGCCCGCGAGGTGGGGGTCAACCGTCCCCTCACCGGCGTCCCTACCTTAGGAGGGCTGGCCACTCACATAGATGAGCTGGCTGAGGGGATCAAGAGGGTGCCGGAGGAGGTCGACGAGGTGGTGAAGGAGTCATCATACGACTTGTCCTGCCAAGTCGCTACGTTTATCCTGGCAAGCTATCAGGCTCGCGACCCCGGCTTCGACCCCTACATCCCCACCGAGGACTTCCCCGAAGGCACCGAGGAGGCCGCCCGTCTTTGGGTCCAAGACGCCATCGACTCCATCATGGTGGGCTTTGACGGCACCCCGGCGGCCTTCCAGCTTGCTCTCCACGAGGATTCGTCGGACGAAGATCTCCCGGCGGATGCATCCAGCGACCCGCCGGCCACTTTGGACTCTCTCGCTCCCTTTTTGCTTCTATCTGTATTTGTGCACAAAGACATTCGTAGTATTGTTTATAAAGTCAGTGAACTTGCCTTTATTATGTTGGACTTGCACTGTAACAGCCCATCGTGGCTGCTTCTGATGATTCATATGTGTATGTATATATGTTGGGAGCCTCCGGCCAACTTAGCGCACACGTAGTGGCGGTTGGTTGGCCTGAGCCTCTGCCTGTTTGCTTTCCTGTAACGGTAGTTCGACTCTTAGTTAGCTTAGCCATTGCAAGAATGCAGTAGCGTGGTCCTCCGCCATGATTTGTCCCATGTAGCTGGGGGCTGGTCCGGGTTCGGGCAGCATGCACTGGCCGTTGGCTGGTGCCTTTCTCGAGGTTCCGGGTAGGAGCGAAGGCATAAAAAGGCCAGCGAGGGCAGCGGCAATGGGGGGCCGAGACAGGCGTGTTAGTACGCACTTGAACCCCCAAGCGTTGTCTGCCCCCAGGCGTGGTAGTATGCAGCATCGATTGTACCCTCGATGCCCTTAGGGCTCTCAGGCTTAGGCGGGCAAGGCCAGGGAACCATTGGAAAGCCGTATCCGCAGTACATGCTCCAGCACATGGAGGAAAACACACTACAACAGGTATTTTGCAATAAAATCATATGGGATGTAACAGCAAACTTATTGTCCATGCCACCGGAAGCAGTGGATGAACTTCCATGTATGTTTCAGCGCACCATGCGGCTTATGGGTAGAACCTGCGCAGGTGGGAAATGTTCCACGGGTTCGGCAACGGAGTGCCGTCCTCTGTGGCTAGGCGGACTACTCTCGGACGCGGGGTGCCAATAACCTTATATGGCCCCTCCCACATCGGGGATAATTTGCTCAGTCCCGCACGCATTTGCACACGGCGCAGGACCAGATCATTGACTTGCAGCGCTTAGGGGCTGACTTTGCTTTGATGGTAGCGGCGGAAGCTCTGTTGGTAGCAGGCCGCGCGAAGCACTGCCCGGCGTCGTCTTTCCTCCAGGTAATCCAAGTCGTCACGACGCATCTGCCCTTGGTCTGCTTCGGTGTATAACGCGGCTCGGGGCGATCCCAGGGTGAGCTCGGAGGGCAAGACCGCCTCGGCTCCATACACCAAGAAGAAAGGTGTCTCCCCGGTGGCGCGGCTCGGGGTTGTCCGATTGGCCCAAAGGACCGCCGGCAGCTCATCAGTCCACGAGTCCCCATGCCTCTTGAGCACGTTATAGGTCTTAGTCTTGAGGCCTTTCAGTATTTCTGCGTTTGCACGCTCGGCCTGACCGTTGCTTTGGGGGTGGGCGGGCGAGGCGAAACAGAGCTTGATGCCCATGTCATCGCAATACTCGCCAAACAGCTCACTCGTGAACTGGGTACCGTTGTCGGTGATGATTCTGTTGGGGACCCCGAACCTTGTCGTGATGCCTCTCATGAAGCGCACAGCCGAATGCTTGTCAATGATGCTGACTGGATAGGCCTCGGGCCACTTGGTGAATTTGTCGATGGCGACATATAGAAACTTGCAGCCGCCCCATGCCTGCTTGAACGGACCCAGGATGTCCAGCCCCCAGACCGCAAATGGCCATGAGAGCGGGATGGTCTGAAGGGCCTAGGCCGGCAGGTGCGTCTGCTTGGCGTGGAATTGGCACGCTCGGCATCGCCGCATGAGGTCCGTTGCATCCTCCAGCACGGTGGGCCAATAGAATCCTTGGCGGAATGCCTTTCCCACCAAGGTTCGGGAGGCCGAGTGCGCCCCGCATTCGCCTTCATGAATCTCGGCTAGGAGCTCGAGACCCTGTTCCCGAGCAATGCATTTCATGAGCACTCCATTGGCACTGCGTCGGTAGAGTGTTCTTTCTACCAACACGTACCTCTTGGAGGTCCGGGTAATGCGTTCGCTTTCCTCGCGTTGCTCGGGCAATGACGCGTCTTGTAGGTACGCTTGGATTTCTGAAATCCAAGCCACCTGGCGTGTGATACTGGTCCCAGCAGGGCCAGGCTGTGGCTGGCCCACTAGATCCGGGGTGTCGGGACCGGCCGATTCCTGCCTCTAGGGCGGTTCGAGGTGCACCGACGGCTCTGTGAGACTTTCCTCAAATGCGCCTGGAGGGGCTGGGGCTTGCGCGGACGCGATCCTAGATAGCTCGTCCGCCAGGGAGTTATCTCTTCTGGGAATATGGCGTAGCTCGAGGCCATCGAAATGACGCTCCATACGCCGTACTTCCATGATATAAGCTTCCATTTGGGGGTCGTTGCATTGGTATTCCTTGGAAACCTGGTTTACAACCAGTTGGGAATCCCCGAGGACTAGCAGACGGCGGATGCCCACATTTGCTGCCGCTCGCAACCGCGCTAGAAGCCCCTCATATTCGGCCATGTTGTTAGTTGCCCGGAAGTCAAGCCGGACGATGTGCGAAGTACGTCGCCCGGCTGAGAGAGTTAACACCACGCCTGCTCCGGCCCGTGTAAGGTGAGTGAACCGTCAAAGTTCATCACCCAGTGCGCGGCTCCTTGGCCACGATCCTCCACACTCTCGGGTTCACCCGGGGGTGGATCGCTATCGACCGTTGGCGTCCATTCTGCCATGAAATCGGCTAAGGCCTGGCTCTTGATCACGTGCCGGGCTTCGAAGTGCAGATCAAATTCTGACAACTCGATGGCCCATTTGACTACCCGTCCCGTGCCCTCTCGGTTACGCAGGATTTGCCCGAGAGGATAGGACGTGATCACCGTTACCCAGTGCGCCTGGAAATAATGGCGCAGCTTCCTGGAGGCCACGAGCATGGCATAGAGCATTTTCTGGGCCTGCGGGTAACGTGTCCTTGCGTCCCGTAGCGCCTCACTGACAAAGTAGACCGGTCGCTGCACCTTGGTGCGGGCCTTGGCTACTTTGTTAGGGGCGACTGGTTCGGGTACACCAGGGTGGGTTATCTCGGTGTCCGGGCTTCCGGGCCATCGCCCCCCCGGGGCCCTCAGGGCCGCTCTGGGTGGAAGGGGCCTCGGAAGCCCCCGAAATAGGGGGCTGGGTGGCTTCCTGAAGCTCGGGGGGCCAAGGGCCACCTCCAGGCTTGGGTGCTTCCTTGGCCGGCACTGTTCCGAGGTTTCCTGCCACGAGTGCTTTGGGGCGGGTCATCTCGGTGCCCGGGGCTACCGGGCCATCACCTTCCCTGGGGCCCTCCGGGCCACTCTGGGTGGAGGGGGCCTCGAGAACCCCCGGACTAGGGGGCCGGGCGGCTCCCTGAAGCTCGGGGGGCCAAGGGCCACCTCCGGGTTCGGGCGCTTCCTCGGCCAACTCCGTTCTGAGGTTTCCTGCCTCCGGGTTCGATGGGGTTGGGGGCGACTGAGAGTCTAGCTCGTCGTCGCGCTCCACAACCAAAGTCACACTAATCACTTGGGGGGTCGCCGCTAAATATAAAAGGAGGGGTTCTCCTTCCCGGGGGGCTACCAATACGGGCGGCGAGGAGAGGTAGCGCTTGAGCTCGCCCAAGGCTTTCTCCGCTTCGCCCGTCCAAGTGAAGGGGCCGGTTCGCTTTAACAACTTGAATAAAGGGAGTGCCCGCTCTCCTAACCTAGATATGAAATGACTCAGGGCAGCTACACAACCAGTGAGTCTCTTCACGTCCTTGAGTTTCCTAGGGGGACGCATTTCCTCTATTGCTTTTATTTTAGCGGGGTTGGCCTCAATGCCTCGGGCAGAGACCAAAAACCCTAACAGTTTGCCTGCCGACACCCCGAACACGCATTTCTCTGGGTTCAGCTTCATGTGGGAGGACCGGAGGTTATTAAACGTCTCAGCCAAATCCGGGAGCAAGGTTCTTTGGTCCTGAGATTTGACTACGAGATCATCGACGTATGCCTCAACATTGCGCCCTATTTGGTCCTTCAACGTGATGCGGACACCACGTTGAAAAGTGGACATGGCATTCTTCAAACCAAAGGGCATAGACGTGTAGCAAAAGGTACCCACAGGGGTAATAAATGAAGTTTTCTCCTCATCCTCTACAGCCATGCGGAATTGATGATAACCAGAGTATGCATCTAGGAAGCATAAAAGGTCGCACCCCGCAGTGGAGTCGACTATCTGGTCTATTCGAGGTAGAGGATAGGGGTCTTTAGGACATGCCTTGTTGAGGTCGGTGTAGTCGATGCACGTGCGCAGCTTGTGGTTGGCCTTCGGGACGACCACCGGGTTCGCCAACCACTCCGGATGCAGCACCTCCCGGATGAAGCCGGCCTCCTGGAGCCGTGCCACCTCTTCGCGGATGAATGCCTGCTGCTCCGGGGCCTGCCGCCTCACCTTTTGCCAGACTGGCCGTGCATCAGGCCGTACTGCGAGTCGATGCTCAATCACCTTCCTGGGGACACCGGGCATATCCGACGGCTTCCAAGCAAATACGTCGGCGTTCGCCCGCAGGAAGGAGACGAGCGCGTCTTCCTATTTGTGGTCCAAGTTGCCACCAATGTTGGCGGTCTTGGACGGGTCGTCACCCAACTGGATAGACTTAATTACCACCTCATCGGCAGAGGTGATGCGTTGCTTTGGGGCCCGGGAACCCGAGGTCTCCCCTTGGGGGCCCTCGGGTTCGACGCGGTCGGCCGCCGCGATGCCGTCCACGCATGCTTCCGCGCAGTCTAGCGCAGTTTTAATGTCGGCGTGAATGGTGATGGGGCCTCCGGGGCCCGACATCTTAAGCTGGCGGTAGGCATAATGGGTAGCCGCCATGAACTTCACCAACGTCGGCCTCCCGAGCACGATGTTGTAGGGCAGATTGAGGTCCGCCACATCGAAGTCGATCCGCTCAGTGCGGAAATTAGTGGGACCCCCAAAGGTGACCGACAGGGCGATCTGCCCGAGGGGCCACACTTTCCCGAGCGTCACCCCAATGATGGGGTAAGATGGCCCGAGCACCATTCCCGGGGCCTTGATTGCATCAAAGGCCTTCGGGGATAGTATATTAAGGGCCGCACCCCCGTCAATTAAGACTCGGCGACCTTGACGTTGCAGATGATGGGGGAGGTCACGAGGGCCAAGTGGCCGCTGCGTGCGATGCTCCCGGGGTGGTCGGTTTGGTCAAAGGTGATGGGCACCTATGCCCAGCGCGACCTTCGGGCCGCCTCGTGGGACGGCACAGCCGCGAGGAGTTCGCGCCTCATGGACTTGAGGCTCCGATGGGACACCTGGGCCCGCACCACCGTCGATGGTGGCGACGACGTGCTGGGGATCTTGGTAGCCCAGGTTGTCATCGTCGTGCCCGACGGGGGCTGCATCTTTGGCCTCCTCTCGCTGGTTGTCCGAACGCTCCGCCGGGACCTTGCCCTTGCGGCGGATTTCCTTCTCATTCTCCCTCCGCTCCTGCTCGTACTTTTGCACCCGTTCGGCCAAATTCTTGACCAAACGACATTCGGAGAGGCCGTGGTGGGAGGTTTGGTGCACCATGCACCATTTGTCCCCAACCCGGCCCTGGGGGCGAGGGTCCGGGGACCGCCTGAGATTGCCCGCTGGCTTGCTCTTCCGCGAGGGCTTCTCGCACCGTCGGCGGCGAGGACGTGACCCTCCTCACCACCGCGCGATGGCTGCGCTCCGCCGCCGCTCGCGTCGCTCTTCCGGGACGCGGAGGGCAGCGTCGGTGGAGGCCGGGCGGGATTCCTAGGATTCCAAACCCGAGCCTCCTCCTTGCGGGCCACCGGCCGCCGAGCTCAAAGAGCTCGTGGTAGTCCGGGGCCTTGGACTCGATCTTCCAAGATAACGTCGTGGCATACACCACTCCGGAAGACGAAGATCAGTGCATGGTCGACGATGGAGGGTATGGTATTGCGTACCTGGCAAAAACGCTGGATGTATTTGCGCAGGGACTCGTCCTCCCCTCGTCAGACCATGTGGAGGTCTGCCTCCACTCCCGGGCATGGGTACGTGCCCTGGAAGTTGGAGGTGAATTGGCGGCATAGATCGTCCCAAGAAGTGACCGACTGGGACGGCAGATTCATTAGCCAGGAGCGGGCCTGGCCCTTGAGCGCCATGGGAAAGAAGTTGGCCATGACGTGCTCGTCACCTCCAGCAGCCTCAATGGCTGTGGTGTAGATCTGGAGGAACTCGGTAGGGTTCACCGAGCCATCGTACTTCTCCGTAAGGGCCGGCCTAAACTTGGTAGGCCACAGCACATTACGGAGGTCGGTAACGAAGGCCTGGCAGTCGTTGCCGGCCGGAGGGGGTGACAATGGCTACGGGGCCCCGTTGGGTGTCGTGGAGCCTCCTGCTCACGGCTGGGCTATCACGGACGCTTTCCTTCTCCTGAGAGGCTCCACCTGCGGGAGGGCCGCTGCGGCCGCTCGCCGAGTGGTTGCGCCTCCCGACGAGGAGGCGCAATCCGGTGCCCGCCCCATGCGGCGCTCGTCACGACGCTGCTCGATGCGAAGGCGGGCGTCCCGTTCTACATACAGCAGATCTCGGGGCGCTTCTGGTTGGGCTGCCGCCGAGAGGCTCTCTTTCGCCCTCGCGGCAGCCGCTGCCTTTCGAGCCCGTCGCCGAAAGGACGAGCTCACCGCATGTAACACCCTGAGGTGTTTTCCCCTTTTAAAAATCCTTAAGAAAATCGTAAAAGAAAAATTGTTGGAAAAATGCCAAGAATCCATTAAAAATGGTTTTGTTCCCCGTTTTAGTAGCTTTTTTAGCCTGTTTTGTTGAAGTGCTTGTTTGCCGTGTAGATCCCGGTAGTCCCTCCGTCCCAGTTTACTTCGAAGTCGTCGCAGAAATCCCCCAAGCCGAAGAGCAAGGCAAGTCATGCTATATTATTGATCATATTGCTCCCATTTTGCTAAAACACATGTTTTACTCTATGAAATTGCATGTACTTTATATTGTCATTTCATGGGAAATAATACACCTTATGCTTAGTTTATGCCTTAGGTTTGACACCCCAAACCCTTTGATCAAACTTGGGAAAATAATGTGATTAGATTTCAGGACTAGGTTATGCTTAGCCTGGCTTAGTTTCACTAGCTCACTAAATGGGTCATTTTCTCACTTAATGTATCTCTTCCGGCCTTATGTTCGGAGGATTAACGATTATAGATTCAGGTGAACCGGACTAATAACTAAAATATGACAAATGGTGGGCTGTGGGCGCTATGGTTTTGGTCAGCGGTGCCCATAGCAATTAAGGACCGGTTCACGGGACCCCTCGGGAGAATGACCGTGCAAACCACAAGCCGAAATGGGTAAGGTAGGTCCCGTAGTGTAGCCTTTCCTAGCTGACGAACCCATCGGCAAGGGTGAGCGGGATGGAGTTTCAGTCGGCCCCGGTATAAGGGTTGTTGGGCTGTCGGATTCACCGAGGCACTCGGGGGGGCTGCCCACTCCCAGGGTCCGGGAGTGGGGGCGAAACCTTGGTGGGGCCGCTTGGTTAGAGTGGGGGTTATACGAAAGGTCCTATCACAGTTCCCTTTCCGGGGTACCGCGGTGGTATTCCGGCGCACGGGAAACCGTGTTGTGGGGCTGTGTCTTGTGGGTACAGTTGTACACCTCTGATCAGAGTAAATCTATTCGAATAGCTGTGCCCGCGGTGATGGGGTGATCGACCGAGCTATCCGTGATTAGTCTCACACTTTTACACCCTAAGTTTTGGAACATGACTAGTACAGGTGGATGGTTTGGGCCTGTCTCAATGTGGGAATAACGTTGGACAGTGTTGGAGTCAAAATGCTTTACTTACTCAATTTACTGTTGTTTTGACTGTGTTCAAAATTCGTATTGTTTGGAAAAACTCCTGCCGTTTGCGCAAAAGCAAACCTTAGCCAGACCTTTGTCTCTACTGCATTCATTCTTCTCCCCTTCCGACATGACTTGTTGAGTACGTGGAAGTACTCATCCTTGCTTCTTCACCAGAACCTGAGTCAGAGGTGAAAGACGAAGATGAAGTGGAGTAGGCTTTGTCCTACATTCTGGAAGCTGCCTGTGGAGTGGTCGAAGCCACGTGGCCAGCGTCAAGCTTAGGCCCTTTTTCTTTTTCCGCTGCTCTTTTGTAATCTTTTTGTATTGTTTCTAAGACGTGGAACTGTAATATCAACAATTGTTGTATGTGTACCCTGGCTAGTCCTAGACAGGGATTTTTATACACATATAGCTTCGGAAATTCAGGTCTAAATTTCCGGGCGTGACAAGTTGGTATCAGAGCCAATTTCCAGACCGTAGGAAAAGCCAAACGGAAAAACCCTAGGAGCCCTCTGAATCTTTTCATATGCATAAGCCCTGGCTTTTGAAAACGGTTTCGGTTAAATGGGTCTTGATTCCTCGGGATTGGGAAAATTTTAAGTTTCTCTCAAAGCATTTTTGAAAACTTGGTCAAGTCTAGGTGATAGGATTCTAGAGTTAAAATTTGGAAAAAAATCATTTGATCTCTGATTCAGCTGCCAAGTTGGGATTTTCTAAGGGATCCAAATCCTAAGTCGAGATAGGAGGGAATGGTCGCTAATTTTATATACCTAAGCATCTATTTTTCAGCATCATCTAGGGGATGTCCTTAGAAGTTTTACTTAGCCTCATAAAAATGTTTCTCAAAAACCCTCTTCTTCTCGTTTACTTTATTTGAGTCCGTTATCGTTTGTCTAACTTGCGTTTGAGCATGCATTGATCCCCTACCTTGTCTTCTCTAGATGGCAGGCCGTCCAGTCACCCACAATGGTCGTGGTCCGAAAGGGTTCGTCGCGGAGTGGCAAGAATGTCCTTGGTAGAGGCTATCCGGATGCACCTGAGTACACTGTCGTCTCACTATTCGGCAGTGAGTTGCCTCACCAAGTCCGCCTGGAGGTGCACGGGTTCGTCGGTACCAATATCCCAAACATGGTGGTCACGAACAGATGAGCATGCCTGCCAAGAGGCAGCTTATCTAATGCTGGCTCGGATAAGGGAGATGCATGACTACCATCTCCGCCACTCTGCCTACCGGTACCATCCTCCGCGGGGAACTTCGTCAGCAATCAACACCTTTCAATCGACAGAAGGGGAGAACGACACCACCTTCTCCCACATGAGGACGGTGATTGAAGGGCTGGATAAGATGCATGTGGAGCTTCACATGGTGGCAAAGGCTCTGAACGACCTGAAGATCTTAAAGATCAAAAGTTTGAAGGATGAGGTGGATCGTCTCAAGAGAGAGATCGCCAGTCTGAAGGGGCTTCCACCTCCCAACATCCTTCGGATAAGGATCACGCCGCGGAAGAACACCAAGGCTCCGGTGCGGATGCAGCTGGTGCCCAGGGTTCCACCTCCTGCACCACCGCCTTCCCCAGTCCCCGTCCCAGTACCAGATCCTGCTCTTGCTCTGGTCCCTGCCCCAAGCGGAGGAGGAGGATGGATCTCGGTGTCCAGTAGCAGCAAGGGCAGTAGCAGTGGCAGCTCCAAGAGTCCCGGACGGAAAGGTGAGTTAACCAGCTCTCGAAGCCGCTCGAAGGAAGACGGGAACTCCCTTGGAAGTGGTTTCGACTCCTCCGACCGTGGGAGCCGTTCCAACCCTTAGAACGTCGCCACCCTTAGTTTACCGTTTTCCTAGTTTTTTTGTTTGCTTAGTTGCTGTGTGTTAGGAGTGCTGTTTGTGGGTAGCGGTCAACCTGTATCAAGTGTGGATATGGGTTGCCCAATTAAGGATGTTGGGTGTGTTTTAAGTGTTTTAAGTCAAGAACAGATCAAAACAAGTAATAAAGATCAACTTCTCTGTTCAATCTGTTTTACTCCTTCTCCTCGCCTTGTTGTTCCGCTTCTTCAGATGGTGAACACCAGGAATGGTAGCAACAGCAATGAGTCAGCTGAGAACAACACCCGTGCTAATACCAACAACCCACCCCCTCCCCCTGAGAACATCAATTTGGCACAAGTCCTAGCCAACCAGACCCAGATGATGGCTGCAATGATGCAGCAAATGCAACAGCAGCATCAGCAGATGTAGTTGCAAATGATGCAACAGTTTCAATAGCAGAACCAGCATCAGCACGAGCATTTCGCACCACCACCTCCCCCTCAAAACAAGCTATCAGAATTTCTTTCACCACTCACCAACTCCAAGGTCCCGCCTCAGCCTGGTGGGACAATTTCTTGGTCACCCGTCGGGCGGACGCACCCGCGGTTACTTGGGCAGAGTTTTGCCACCAATTCCGGAAGGCTCACATCCCCGGAGGGATAGTAGCCCAGAAAAAGAGGGAGTTCAGATCCTTGGAGCAAGGCACCCGAACCGTCACCGAGTATCTGCACGAATTTAATCGCTTAGCGCGATATGCTCCAGAGGATGTACGTACTGACGCCGAGCATCAAGAGAAGTTCTTGGCCGGGCTGGATGATGAGTTGATGGACAAACTCATCTCCGGTGAGTATGCCGACTTCGAGAAGTTGGTCGACAAAGCCATCCGTCAAGAAGACCAACGAAATAAAATGCTCAGAAAGCGGAAGGCTACCCAGTTTAGGTCACATCCTCAGCAATGGAATCCCCAAAGGCCGCGTTTCACTCCGGGTGGTCAGAATGGACCTACCACTATGATCGTTCGTCAGCATCGCCCGTACCATCCCGGGAACTTTCAACCCAGTGGAAGCCGTCCCGGAGAGCCGCAGCGAAATCCGGCCCCGCGTCCGCCAACAGCGCAGCCGCCACTGCAGCCCAAGCCAATGCCACCAAAGAAGGACTCGGGATTCAAACGGGTCAAGCTTTCAAGCGTGGAGAACCTGGACATTTCGCAGACAAGTGTCCAAGACCAAAACGCGCGCCGGTTTATCCAAGCAAGAGTGAATCATGCTTCGCGAGAGGAGGCACGGGACGCACCGGATGTCATCGGGTATGTTCCCCTGTGAACTCCTTTAATGCATTAGTCCTGTTTGATTCGGGTGTAACCCATTCTTTCATATCAAAAGCATTTGTGGGAAAACATGGGTTGTTAGTGTTAAAACTTAAGATACCCATGCGGGTCCAAACACCCGGGAACCATTTGAACACCGCCCACTTTTGCCCTTCAGTGGCAATACAAATCCAAGGATTCCCCTTTCTAGCCAATCTTATCCTTCTAGAATCAAAAGGCCTGGATGTCATCCTTGGGATGGACTGGTTGACCCGTCATAGAGGGATGATCGATTGTGCAAGCCGCACGATCTCCTTGACAAATGACGAAGGGAAGAAAGTGATTTACCGCTCCCCTAAACCACTAAGGGTAGTGGCAAGCCTGAATCGGATTTCGGCTAAGGAGAAGCCCGAAGAGAAAGGAAAGGATCATGCAAAGTTAGAGGATATTCCTGTGGTTGGTAAATACCGAAAGTCTTTTCGGAAGACCTAACCACAATGCCACTGAAAGAGAAATAGAGCTTCGGATTGACCTAGTCCCGGCACTGCTCCGATCCATAAGGGACCCTATAGAATGGGAGCCAATGAGTTGGCAGAGGTCAAGAAGCAAGTAGATGAACGAAGCATGAAAGGTTGCATCCGCCCGAGCACATCGCCCTGGGGTGCGCCAGTCATTTTTGTGGAGAAAAAGGATAAGAACAAAAGGATGTGCGTCGACTATCGCACGGCGGTGAGGGAGACGAAGATCCTTCCCCCCTCGAGCGGAGGTGGCGAAAGTTGGGGCTGTGCCCGCTCGTGTCAACCTCCTCCGCCGCCTTGTTGGCCAGGTCGCGCTCGCGCGTAGCGAGCGAGCCTGACGCGGAGCGTGGGACGCGGCTGTGAACCATGGTGGAGACGGGGAGAGAGGGTTTCCCGCCAGAAAATGGGAGGAATACGGGAGTTTAAATTAAAACACAGTGCGCTCCCCCTACCTGGCGCGCCAGCTGTCGATGTCGATGATCGACATGCGGGAATCCGAGGGACCCCCTTTTTTGGTTCGGCACGGGGAGCGGTGAGTCCTGGTTTAAACTCACGATGAGAATAGGATGATGCAGATGAGGCGGGAGAAATCAATAGTGTGGAGGCACAGGGGTTTATACAGGTTCGGGCCACCTGCGAGGTGTAATACCCTACTCCTGTTCTGTATGTAGTATGAGGGAAGAATTACAGGGAGCAATGAGAGTGTTCTTCCTTTTTTCTGGAGTCAGAGGTGGATGAGGGGTTGCTGAGAACTAGCTGTCGCTCAGAGGACTGATCAACTGAGTCGAGGGAGGAACCGACGAGAGAGCGAGCCGTTTTTATGATGGACTTGGGTCTCCTTTTATAGTACAAGGGAACACCACAGTAGTCCCGATTTTTCTCTACTCCGCTCCACGTGAAGGAGTGGATTTTGCCTTGTCTTGTCAGAGAAGCCACTCCATCTTTGCTCCTTCTTGTTTGCTGCGTCATGGGGGTAGGCGGAAAAAGGTGATCGCCGTGATAGCCATGCCGCTGACGCGGTGATGGCCTGCCTATCTAATCCAATGGGACCCTCTGGCCAGCGGCCCATCTCGCGAGTAGGTACTGACATAGCGCCTCCTGCGCTCGGACTTTTTCTCCCACGCGGCCGCCCAACGCATTAAACGCGACTAGACGGAGGCGTGAGGGAGGTGTGCGCGGAGTGGGTGCGCGGCCATACCGCGGTCACGGTCAAAGACTTTAGGCCTCCTTTGCCTCGTGACAGGCAAAAAGGGGTGATGATGAGAGGAACTGACAGGCGCGCCTCACATCGCATTAAATGCGGCGGGGCAGACGCTCAGCCTCCCTCTTTTTGGGCATTAAATGAGTTGGTTGGCGGTTGGACTTGCCCTCTCTCGAGAGGTGCGGGGTGAGGATGGGGGTGCAGGTAACCCGGACCCTACCCCGGGGTCCGGTGATCCGGACCCGCGCTTCGGAGCACGGCGGCCTCCAGGCAGCCTCCAGGCCAGCCCCTTCTTGGGGCGGCCACGTGGCCGCCCATGGCCGGGACTCACTTGGGCCATTCAGGATACATCTTTAACGCGTCTTGATGGGCAAGGGCGCCTTCCTTTTCTCAGATGTCGTACCTCTGACATATCCCCGGGCCCATATCACCGACAACAGCCGAATCATGAACTGATCCAAACGCTTGGGTAGTATTTTTTCAAATATTTTCCGTTTAGAGCCCTTCCAAATACTTCTTCATCCAATCCTTCTAACATGTAGCCACCTTTAGAGACGCATTTGTGGATCTTGAAAGGCCCTTCCCAATTAGGTGACCACTTGCCGAATTTATTATGTCTTGATCTAATCGGCAGTATCAATTTCCAAACGAGTTCGCCCTCTTCAAAAGACTTAGGCATAACCTTCTTGTTATATTGACGGGCTACTCGTTCCTTATCCCTTGTTATTTTTTTCCAAAGCCCTCATCCATGACGAAACCAGGTCTTGTGATTCACCTACCATCAAATTGTAATAATCATCGGCTGTGAGCTGATCTTGCAACTGAATCCGTCTTGAGCCGATGATGTTTTCTCGTGGTAGGACTGCTTCATGCCCGTAGACCAATTTATATGGAGGGACTTGGATAGATCCGTGGCATGCCATCCGATAGGCCCAAAGTGATTCGGCTAATCGGCTGTGCCATTGCTTGGGATACTCAGAGATCTTCCTCTTTATCAGCTTGATTAGGCTTTTATTTGAAGCCTCTGCTTGCCCGTTGTCCTGAGCGTAATACGGCGAAGAATTGAGCAACTTGATTCCCATGCCGTCGGCAAACTGAATAAACTCGTCTGATATGAAGATAGATCCTTGGTCTGTTGTTATGGTTTCAGGAACGCCAAATCGGTATATGATATGCTCCTTAACAAACTCGATTGCGCCCTTAGAATCAACTTTCTTAAAAGGAATTGCTTCCACCCACTTCGTGAAATAATCGGTTGCCACCAATATAAATTTGTGCCCTTTACTCGAGGGTGGATGGATCTGACCGATCATATCAATTCCCCATCCTCTGAACGGCCAAGGCTTTATGATTGGGTTCATAGCCGATGCTGGTGCTCTCTGTATAGCTCCAAATTTCTGACAATCCTAGCAGCCCTTATAGTACTTGAAACAATCTTCCAACATCGTCGGCCAAAAATACCCTGCTCTCTGAAGCAACCACTTCATCTTGTGAGCCGATTGATGCGTGCCACATATTCCTTCATGCACTTCTCCGATAGCCACCTTGGCTTGATCGGCACTGAGACATTTTAACAGCACACCATCAATTGTCCTGTAATATAAATATTCATCAAGCAAAACATATTCCAAAGCCTTGTATCGCAATTTTCTGGAAGCCGATTGAGAAGGGTTTTGTAAATAATTGTAGAACTCAAACCTCCAATCATCGGCTATCATGGCAGCAACCTCTATCTTGATATCCTTTGTCATCGGCCGATAACCCGATGCCCCTTGAGCTAAATCATTGGCTTTTGTGTTCTACTCCCTGGGGATATGCCTTAATGTGACTAGCTGAAAGTTATCCATCAAGTCTCGGCATTGTTGATAATAGATCATCAGCGCATTATTTTTGTACTCATATTTCCCCGACAATTGGCTGACGACCAACAGTGAATCCCTCATGATCTCGATGGCGTCGGCTTCAACCTCTTTGAGAAGATGCAATCCCTTGAGCACTGCCTCGTATTCGGCTTGGTTGTTTGTGGCGTGGGGGTTGATTGAGAATACAAATTCAAAACTTGCCCCCCTTGGGGATATAATTACCAAGCCGATACCGCAACCATTTGTGCAAACCGAGCCATCAAATGTTAACATCCAAGGCATGATTTCCACTGAGCCGATTGAGTCATCCCTGTGTTCCACTATGAAATTGGCTATAGCTTGTCCTTTAACTGCCCTGGGTGCCTGATATCTTAAATCAAACTCTGTTAAAGCAAAAATCTATTTTCCAATTCGTCCCTTTAATACTGGAGCCGATAGCATATATTTGACTACGTCGGCTTTACAAACTATCGTGCACTCATTGGACAACAAATAATGCCTTAACTTGGTACATAAAAAATACAGGCAAAGACATAACTTCTCCACGGGCGAATACATTGTTTATGCGTCCAACAGCTATCGGCTGAGATAAACGATTGTCTTTTCCTTCCCTTTGACCTCTTGGATCAAAACCGAGCCGATTGACTTGTCATCGGCTGATAGGTATAACTTGAATTGTATCCCTTTTTGTGGAGAAATCAAAACTGGAGGCGAGCTCAAATAATCCTTGATATTATCCAATAACTTCTGCTGCTCTGCCTCCCAAGTGAATGCTTGATCGACCTTTTGCCAAAGCAATGGTGTGAACGGCTCCATCTTGTCTGAAAGATTGGCTATAAATTGCCTGATAAAGTTGATTTTGCCAATCAAAGATTGTAGTTGCTTCTTGTCCTTCGGAGGCTGTATTGTCTTGATAGCATTGATGCTCCTTAGTGTAACCTCATTTCCTCTTTCGTGAACAAGAAACCCTAAAAACTGCCCGGTCGATATGTCGAACGCGCACTTCAATGGATTTATCTTAAGGCCATATTTCCTTGTCCGTTCCAAAACCTGCTTAAGATCGGCTATGTGATTTTCTGTTTCCCTCGACTTGACAACAACATCATCAATATAAATCTCTACCAGGGAGCCGATCATGTCATGGAAAATGTAATTCATGGCCCTTTGATAAGTTGCTCTAGCATTCTTCAACCTGAACGTCATAACGACCCACTCGTACAAGCCGATTGCTCCCGGGCATCTAAAAGCAGTCTTGTGGATGTCTTCTTCGGCCATAAAAATCTAATTATAACCTACATTACCATCGATGAAACTAATAATCTTGTGGCCTAAAGCAACATCCACGAGTAAATCGGCTATTGGCATCGGGTACTCGTCCTTAGGAGTGGCTTTGTTTAAGTCACTGAAGTCGATGCACACCCTAAGTTTACCGTTCTTTTTCATTACTGTAACAATATTTGAGACCCACTCGGCATATCGGCAAGGCCGAATGAATCCAGCGTCATATAACCTAGTGATTTCGGCTTTGATTGCATCGTACATATTGGCTTTGAACCTCCTGGGAGGTTGTTTGAATGGCCGATATTCGGCTTGATAGGTGCCGATGCACGACAATTGATGGGCTAAGACCAGGCATCTCAAAATACTCCCAAGCAAAACAATCTTTATATTCCTTTAATGAATCAATAAGCTGGGATTTACAACGAGAAGACAAATTCTTGCTAATATATGTCGGCCTAGGCCTGTCTCCAGAGCCGATATCTATTTCCTCTAGCTCGTCGGCCGACATAAAACCTTGCCCGAGCTTGCCATCGTCGTCGTCCGCGGTATCCTTGCCATAGACGCTCGAGCCCTCCACGACGCCTTCAAAGCAGCAGCTGCGGCTCCTCGTCTCCGATTGGCTGTATGGCAGAATCGGACACTTTAAGAAAACCGGCTTGCCAGATTTTCCCGGACAAACAATCGATGCCATCGGTCTCCCATAATGGCAAATCGGCATTAACGATGCTTACTGACCTGTCGGCTGGTACAATCTTGATCTTGTCGCTGTGCCATTGTATCAGACTTTGGTGCATGGTGGAAGGGACGCAACAATTTGCGTGGATCCAGTCCCTCCCAAGCAGCAGGCTGTAAGACCCCTTCTCGTCGATGACAAAGAAGGTTGTGGGCTCGGTTTTGCTGCCGACGGTCAGCTCCACATTGAGTACGCCCTTGGCCTCTGATGGGTTGCCGCCGAAGTCTTTAAGCACCATATTTGTTTTGATCAAGTCTTCGGCTCTCTTGCCTAATTTTCTAAAAGTTGCATAGGGCATCAAATTTACCGCAGCCCCCCCCGTCGACCAGCATCTTGGACATCGGCTTGCCATTGACAAATCCCTTCACATAGAGTGGCTTGAGATGTCGATTTTTAGTTCCCTCTGGTTTGTCAAAGATGGCTTGGTCTAGGGATAAGGCCAGCTTGGCCAAGGTATCCTCAACGCTATCTGCATCGACCTCGGTGACGCCGAATTCGGCTGGCAATATGAAGACCATATTGACCGATGGAGTAGCTTTTCCTTTACCTTTGGCTACCCTCCTGGCTTTATCGGCTGTGCTTTCTTCGGCTTGGCTTTCGTCGGCTAGTGCCGTTTTCTTCTTGGGCATCCACTGTTTCTTGCCTAGCCGACGACGCTAATCCCATATCATCTGTCAAACTTCTTCTTCCTGTCCCTCGCGTTTCAACCTCTGGATTCTTCTTTTCTGAGTTTTAGTGAACAGGTCAGAAGGGCACCATTGGGGGTTAGCCGATTGCTCATCATCGGCTGCTTCTTCGTCGTAGTCTTCGTTGTTTTCGTCATCATTGTCTTCGTCGAAGAAGTCTTGATGGATCAGCCCAAACCGATCATGAACGGACTGCCGCCTCTGGTTCAGTTGCACGGCCCTAGGGACGAGTTGAGTTGGGCTTCGAATCAGTGGGTCTCTGTACTTGTCCTCGTGGTACTCACTACAAACCGAGCAGTTTTCGATCGTCGGTAGCCTCATCCCCGATTCTCAACAGAATCGGAAAAACTCGCATCGACAGTGCGGATCACGCCGCCGTGATGCCCGATGTAATGGAAGCTCGTAACCTCGGGCTCCCTCACATAAGGCCTGTTGCGCCGAGCATCTTCTTTCCCGCCAAAACCGCTATTGAAAGCGGCGTCGGCTGTCCATGCGGATCGGCCGTTGATCGCCGATCGGCCGGCGGGATGCACCATATTGATTGATGCAGCTTGGTCTCTAGTCGGCTTCTTCTCTGCCTTGACCCCTTTGAGAGTTTCGGCTAAGTTGTTCGTCATTCTGTTCTGCCGATCAGCTCGCCTGGGGCCGGCTTGAACCATGTTTACCGGGAAAGAGTTTTCGTCTACCTTCATCGGCCGAGGTGAATCGACGAATTTGAGTTTCCCGGCCTCGATCGCCGATTGGATATGCTGCTGAAAACTTTACAATCATTAGTGACATGGAAGGTGGAGTTGTGCCACTTACGGTACTTCTTCTTCTTGAGTTCATCGGCCGATGGGATCACATGATTCTCGAGTAGTTGGATCTGCTTCTCCTTTAGCAATAAATTAAAGATCCTATCGGCCTTGGTGATGTCAAAATCGTATTTCTCTTCCTTGGCCGTTTTCAGCAGCCGTTGGCAGACAATGGTCTTTTTGTTCTTGGTCCATTCGGCTGCTGCGACCTCTGCGTCATCGTCACTGGAATCGAAGGCTAATTCGACAATGACTTGAGCTACTTTCTTGACGACCTTCCTTGATTCTTGAAATCTCTGTTCATGGGCCGTCACCTTCTGCGCGAGATGCGCCAAACTGTCGAAGTCCTGAGCCGAAAAATGCTCATGGATCGGAGCGATTAGCCCGTGGATGGCAAAATCGGCTAGCTGGGCATCGGATAGCACCAGGCTGTAGCATCGGTTCCTCATCTCTTTAAATCTTTGAATATAGTCTTGAACCGATTCGTCATGCTTCTGCCTAATGCTGGTCAGGTCCGACAATTTTATCTCATGATTGCCGGTGTAGAAGTAGCTGTGAAACTGTTTCTCGAGATCGGCCCAGCTCTGAATAGAGTTGTAGGGCAATGAAGAAAACCATGTAAAGGCCAATCCCAAAAGTGAGAGAGGGAACAAACGAACTCTCAAGGTGTCTGTAGCCGATGCCTCGCCGCACTCTGCCAGAAATCGGCTAACGTGCTCGTATGTTGAAACATTGTCCTGCCCTGAGAATTTGGAGAAGTCCAGGACCTTGTATCGGTTGGGTAGTGGAACCAGCTCAAAGAATTCTCGATAGGGGTATCGATACATGTTCCCAGAATCTTTCGGCTTGAGGCCGAATTGATCGCGCATAACATCGACAATCAAATCGATCCAAGCCCTGTTGTCTTGAACCTGCTGTATCGGCTCGTATTGTTCGTATTGTATGGGTGCCTGCCGATACTTAGGTGGCGGTGTTTGAGGGCGGTAATGCTGGTCGTGATAACCTCCTTGGTACTGGTACTGGAGTGGGTTGCCAGCAAGAGGCGGCCGATTCGCCGGCGGTAGTGTCTGTGGATCCGGAAAAAGCTGTCGGCCACCAGCATTGTACTGTCCTCCCTGGCCAATATGGGCAATCGGCTCCTGTTGCCGATTATTGTTGAACATGTCGGTCAGTTGATCTTGGGGAAGGGGTTGTTGCCGGTTGAGCATAGTGATCGGTTGTCTTGAGGCCGATCCAGAAGGATTGGGCTGACTGGGGACTTCTCCTGACGGCCCTGGCTGCACTGGTGGTGGGATCGGCCAATTCTGGGTGACCAAAGTCCTCTAGCCGGGAAACTGGCCATCTGTAAAGTAGGTTGGCCCCCTCTGTAACTGATCGGCAATTTTGAATCAACCACGGTGACAATCATGTTGTTCAAGGTGTTGACCAAAATGTCGCTCTGGTTGACGAGTGCATGATGCACAGCCGAATCGATCCGATCCGCTCTGGTTGTCTATAAATTATTTTTAAAATTGCTTGGTTTACTTTTTAATAACTTATCAGTAGGATGAGAGCTTAGTAAAATTAAATTGTCAACGTATTGCGCAATGCAATGGTGAATCTACCTACCTACTATACCAAAAGTTGCTGAACTTTTCAAGTCTTTGGTGCCAACTACTACTTAATTAAAGTCTGGCACGTAGTCTTCAGACAAATCAAGATACTGTACTTCTTTTCACAAATGAACAAAGCAAATAAATTAATCATGAACCATCTGCATACACCATCCTGTAGGCATGAGACGGCTACGTCCGTTGGAACTTGGAAGTGGCCAAAAAGCGATGCTCCGGTTTTATATGTATGGCTCTATATATGGGAAAGGTTTCAGGGCTATATATATATATATATATATATATATATATATATATATATATATATATATATATATATATATATATATATATATATATATATATATATATATATATATATATATATATATATATATATATATATGCAGGTAACGGCATCTGCATCCTGCTTTCTCTGCTCGGAAGCAGCGTTATGACGGTAGCACTGTCCTTTTCAAAGAAGACAATGCGACCTAAAAAAATATTTAATTATTTCTCACTTGACAAAAATAACAATTAAATTTTTTTATTAAACCCGTCTTATATAGACACATGAAGACTCATATATATATATATATATATATATCCTGGATTATGAGTGACAAATAATCATATCTTAAAATAACAAAAAAATCTTACAAATTATTTTATAGGGTTCAGTTTATGAGAATGATGGGTCAGTTCGTTTTTTTTATGGGGTTTCTCGTGCTACGCAAGGTGGAAAGAGGACCAGGCGTTAAAGTAGCAGAGGCTAGGCAGTTAGCGAGCGAATTATGGGCTGGTTTGTTTTGAGAATTGATCAGGATTGATTGAGCTTAATTCTGAAAAATGAGTTTAGTTTTCAGATTCATCTAGAGAACTACCGTTAAACTCTACACTCTTTTTACTTATTGATAGTTAAAGCTAGACATTTTTTACTTAGGATGATAAATGAAGAACGATGTATAAATATGGAGATTGTGACAATCGGGTATCCACATGGCAAGCTTATCCGACTGGAGATAGGGATAGGTTGTGCCTATCAAATATGTAAACCAACTACGACTTGGGTATTACGTTGCCGATTAGATAAGGCAACGGCTCATAGTCACGGTTTGGTAAGATTGAGGAAACCGACTTAGAGTAAGATAGGGTTTTCGATCTGTAAGCCCACCTTCCAAGACTATATAAGGGGAGTAAGGGGCGTTCCTTGAGGGATATACGATTTCATAAGCAAGAGCTTTAGACACATGAGATCAATAAAGACACTCGGCGGATCGAATCCACCGAAACAGGAGTAGGGTATTACCTCACGAGAGGGTCTGAACCTGTCTAAATCTTCTTTTCCTCGTAAACCATTGTGTTTGGCGATCTTGACTGCGACCCCCAATTTTCTATTGCCGAAACCAAGTTTCGACAGTTGGCGCGCCAGGTAGGGGCTTGCGCGTCGAGACTTCTTCAACAATCTCGCCAACAAGCGTAATGGGATCTCCTTCAGCATTCGGCGACTTCGCCGCCAACTTCTTCGACGACTCCTCCTTCGACTCGGATTCAAACTAGTCGGAAGGAAAGACCCACTCGGCGCCGTTCGGGCTCCCCAATAGCGCCGAGATCTTCGACGACATCTTCAAGATCAAGATGCAATCTACTTTCTCTGACGACGGACTTCACTCGGCACCATTCGGATTACCGAATACCGCCGAAATCTGCACCAATTTTCTCACCTCCCCGACGAAGGCGATCTATTCGGACGAAGACCGCTCGGTGCCGTTTGGGTTACCAAACGCCGCCGAGATCTACAGCAAACTTCTCTCCCCCGAGTCGGCGGCGACCCACTCGGAGGAGCCCACATCCCCAAGCTTTGACTCGGACTGGAACGATCCAGACCCGGGCTACCCAGGATCAAGGGAGGTCGCCGTCATCCTCCCATCATTCGGCTCCTGCTCATCTTCGGAGCTCAATGGATACCTCAGCCCCGCTGGCTTCAACAACCTCTATGGCATCCGTTCTAACGAAGCCGACAACTCCGACTGCCGCATGGACTATGAGCCGAAGTGCTTTGATGTCCTCATGGCCGAGCCGGACGAGTCCGACTCAGCCATGGCCGGAAGGCTTGCTGAACAAGAGCGAGCCAAGATGGAGCACGAGCGCAAGACGGCCGAAGAGGAAAAACAACGCAAGGACGAGGCTGACAAGAGGAAGCAAGACCTACGTGCGGCGGACGATCCGCCGGGAGGCCATCCTCCAAACACGGGTCCGCAACACCAACATCTTCCAAACGCCACAGGAACGTCGTTGCCGCACTTACGCTCTTGGACACCGTCATTGAAACGGCACCCGCCAACGTGACTCCGATACTCGACAAGATAAAGACCATCGTCGCAGCCACAGCTAACGGCCACCCCACCACCTCGGCACGAAGGCCGACTGAATCTGTGGCCGAAACGCCAGACAAGAGCCGGCTTCCGCCTCTAAGGTCAGGAGACTATAAGAGGCCCGAGCCAGATTGGTCGACGACCAGGTCAAGAGGCCCACCTCGTGAGTCCACGCAGAAGTACCAGGAGCAAACGGACGACTCCCGCGACAAACGACATGGACGTCCACCCGTCCACCACCGCGTCCGCCGCAACAACAGCTCCAGCTACCCAACCAGCCAACCGAAGACCCCGCCGAGTGATCTGCGGGAAGTCCTCGATCGCCGCTACCAGGAGCCGGACCGACGCACTCGGGAAGATCGGAGGGGATCACCCGATAGCGGCGATGACGGAGTATCGGCCTTCACTCGGGAGCTTCGTCGAGTGCATTGGCCCAGTGGTTTTAAGCCCACAGGAATCGAAAGGTACGATGGCAAGACCGACCCCGAGTCGTGGCTTACCGTGTATACTCTCGCCATCCGCGCAGCAGGCGGCGACAACAAGGCTATGGCCAATTATTTGCCCGTGGCCCTCGCCAACTCAGCCAGGAACTGGCTCACGAACCTGCCAAGAGGCTCAATCGGCTCGTGGAGCGAGCTGAGGGACCACTTCATCGCCAACTTCCAAGGAACCTTCGAGAGGCCCGGCACACACTTCGATCTATACAACGTCATCCAGAAGCCGGACGAGCCTTTGAAGGATTACATCCGGCGCTTCTCCGAAAAGCGCAACAAGATCCCCAACATCACCGATGACATCATCATCGCCGCGTTCCAGAAGGGAGTCCGTGATGAGCTGTTAATTGGAAAGTTTGGGCGCAAGCCACCGAAGACGGTGAAGCAAATGTTCGAGACGGCGAACTCCTACGCCAAGTCCAACGATGCAATCAAGGCGGCACGCCAAGACCGGCCTGACAAAAGGGATGACAAGCACTCGGAAGGAAGCCGGCATCCGAGGAAGGATAACGGCAGAAGCAATCAGGCCCAGAAAGATCGCAAGCGCCGGCACGAAGACCTTGTTGCCACAACGTCCAATTCTCAACACCGTCGCCGAGTTGCGGCTTATGACGCGATCATGAACGATCGTGAACGCTCAGTGCACGCATCATCTACAAGCAATTCACAGAGCAATATGCGGCACGGTTAAACAAGAAGCCGACTAATGAAACCGGTCCATCGGGAACCAAGAAGGACAACCCGACTGGAAATTCGGAGCTTTTTCAAAACCACGTGGGTGAGCTGAATCACATCTTCGGGGGCCGCAGGCTTATGAGTCCAAGAGGAAGCAAAAGCTGATGGACCGTGAGGTCGACGCGGCACAACCCGAAGTCCCACAACATCTACGATGGTCGGAGGTGGCCATCACGTTTAATCGCTCGGATCATCCTGACCGAGTGGTTCACCCAGGGCAGTATCCCTTGGTACTTGACCTGGTGGTTCAGAACATCAAGCTGAAGCGCGTCCTCATCGATGGGGGCAGCATCCTCAATCTCCTGTTCGTCAAGACCCTGGATGAGATACAAATCCTGAGAACTGAGTTGAAGGCAAGCTCAGCCCCCTTCCACGGAGTGATCCCGGGGCTGTCGCCCACACCACTCGGGCACATCGCCTTTCCAGTCACCTCTGGAGTTCGCGAGAATTTCCGAACAGAGAATACCACCTTCGGGGTGGTCGACTTCAAAGACGGCCTATCAAGCGATCATCGGAAGGCCTGCACTCGCCAAATTCATGGCGATACCACACTACACTTATCTCTGCGTGAAGACGCCTGGCCCTAACGGCGTCATCACCCTGCGCAGCGACGTCAAACAAGCCTTCACCTGCGACGAAGAAAGCTGTGATATGGCCCAATCTTGTGAGAGATCACGTGGCCAGGAAGAAATCCGACTAGCTACATCAACATCTGAAGAGGGTAAAATTTCTACAATGAGGATAGCCAAGTCGGGACAAGGCGACGCCAAAACGAAGAAGATCTTCCTTGATCCAGTCGGCAAGATATCTCCAAGGACTTAGAAGATACCATAGTCGCAATGTTCGAGCGCGAGCTTTCATTGTCGATGATTTGGTTCTACGCAAGATCCAGACCACCAAGGACCATCACAAATTATCTCCACTACGGGAAGGACCATACATAATCACTAAGGTGACTCGGCCAGGAGCATTTCGACTAAAGCGCGAAGATGGATCTATGGTGGAGAACTCCTGGAATATTGAACATCCTCGACGATACTATGCTTAAATTGCCGTAAGTTTTATGTTGTTCTTGACTGTCAACCTCAAGCAAGATGACTTCTTGAGTTGACAGTCGGGGGCTGCATACGTGTCAATAAAGCATGATTTTTTTGATAACTTGTTTATATTTAGTTTATCATTGTTTATTATTTTGATTCGAGTTCAATAGATAAGGACTGAGAATTTTTTGATGATCTAGTCAAGTTTTAGGCTTGGTGACAATCGGACGAAAATTACTTAAGAAATTTTCTATGAAGACTCGGGTCAAGGCATTAACATAAATAAGCTAGATACCTACAAGTTTACATCGGAGGCATAAAGAGACCAAGATGATTAGATGAAGTGTCGAGGATGACCTCGAGGCTTCGTAAAAGACTTGAGGGTTTTTGCCAAGTTATCTCGCGATTGGGCCGAGCCCATGAGAGACTTGCGGCCCAGCTAAGGTGTGGCTTGACACGTGTCCTTAGGGACTTAAGTGGATGAACTTAAGCAGATTTGCCTTGGCAATATGCACGTGTCACAGAGCCCAATGCCTTTAAAATCCTTTCATACCGCGGTTTGCATAACTTCATGAGAAGTTGGCACGATACAATTTGAAAGGTGACAAATAGTTAAGCTTTTCATGGCTGTCCTGATGACAGGAACTATTTGGTTTTAAAGCATTTGATTAAATGATTATATCAATGCTATTTTTCCCACCTTGGTGAAGATCTTTTTAGATTAAGACCAATATTATGGCAGGAGCTATTTAATATTTTGGTCGTATTTTTCAGATGACTGAAAAATTTGTTTACCCATGAGGGTTGACTAAATTATTTGTCCCGAGATGACTCGAACAAGTTAACTCGTATGAGCATGAGCTTACCGAGTGTTTTTTACCCACGAGGGTTGATGAGATTATTTGTCCCGAGATGACTCGGATAAGTTAACTCGGATAAGCATGAGCTTGCCGAGTGTTTTTTACCCACGAGGGTTGATTAAATTATTTGTCCCGAGATGACTCGGACAAGTTAACTCGGATGAGCATGAGCTTGCCGAGTGTTTTTACCCACGAGGGTTGATTAAGCTATTTGTTCCGAGATGACTCGGGCAAATCAACTCGGATAAGCATGAGTTTGCCGAGTGAATTGATTTTCTTACCTATGAGGGTCGATAGAATTACTTGTTCTGAGATGACTCGGGCAAGTTAACTCGGATGAGCATGAGCTTGCCGAGTGAATTGATTTCTTACCCATGAGGGCTAAATAAATTATTTGTTTCGAGACGACTCGGGTGAACTACTCGGATAAGCATGAGCTTGCCGAGTGATGTGATTTTTATGATTGCTTTAGCTTGAGCTAAGCATTTATATGAGAATTATTTGTTTCGAGATGACTCGGGCAAATTTCCGGGATGACTCGGGAAGATCAGCTCGGATAAGCATGAGCTACCGAGCGAATTGATTTCTTACCCATAAGGGATGATTGAAATATTTGTTCCGAGATGACTCGGGCAGATCCACTCAGATAAGCATGAGCTTACCGAGTGCTTTTCATCCATAAGGATTGGTTGAGTTATTTGTTCTGAGGTGACTCGGGCAGATTCACTCGGATGAGCATGAGCTTACCGAGTGATGAGATTTATATAAATACTTTAGCATGAGCTAAGTATTCATATGAGAATGATTTTTATAGTTCTTGACTATATGCTTAGTCATTTTTGACTAACCACATAGTCGGGGCTACACCTAATTAGGTGCATCGGGAGATGCACCTAGATATTTATTTTTGAGAATTTTTGAGATATTTTCCAGCCCTTCACGTCTTTGGAGCCACTCGGGAAGATTCAGCAGAGATGATGGAATCACTTGGTGCCGAAGCACTCGGCCAAAGAGATTTTTGGTGCGTCTGTTTTGGTTTGAAGCCGAGTTGTCTCATCGACCGAAAAGGACTCGGGGGCTACCGTGAAGATTGTGGCAATCGGGTATCCACATGACAAGCTTATCCGACTGGAGATAGGGATAGGTTGTGCCTATCAAATATGTAAACCAACTACGACTTGGGTATTACGTTGTCGATTAGATAAGGCAACGGCTCATAGTCACGGTTTGGTAAGATTGAGGAAACCGACTTAGAGTAAGATAGGGTTTTCGATCTGTAAGCCCACCTCCCAAGACTATATAAGGGGGGTAAGGGGCGTTCCTTGAGGGATATTCGATTTCATAAGTAAGAGCTTTAGACACACGAGATCAATAAAGACACTCGGCGGATCGAATCCACCGAAACAGGAGTAGGGTATTACCTCACGAGAGGGCCTGAACCTGTCTAAATCTTCTTTTCCTCCTAACCCATTGTGTTTGGCGATCTTGACTGCGACCCCCAATTTTCTATTGCCGAAACCAAGTTTCGACAATAAATAATTTAAAATGGAGAAAGCTGAAAACTAGATGACTAAAAACCTTATGATTAATTATTTATTCTCATCTTACCACCTGTAAAGATTAGGACTTTGCAGTAGAAAATATAGATAGTATTTTTTAAAAATAATAAAATCTAGATAGAATAGAATTTAACAAGGATGATAAAAGTAGTTATTAAATTTGGCATGTAAACAATACTATATAAAATATCACAGGCATGAATGGAAAATTTATCAATGGACACGTATGTTGAAATGAAGGGATTACCATATATATAATATGTCGGCCCACAGATGCGTGGGGAGCATTGTTTTATATTAATAGACGATACCATTGAATTTTAGATATATGTTTAACTATTTATCTTATAAATTTTTTTAAATAAAATAAATAATTAAATATATGTTAAAAAATTAACGATCGTTATCTATTTAAAAACGTAATAACGTAATGTAGATAGTATAAAATCATTAGGACACACAGCACGAGCCTAAACTATCAGCGCCAGTGGGCCGCATTTGCGTGCGAAATAGGCCAATTTTTCTAGCACCTAAGAGCCAGATTTGACAGCTTGTATGGGCCAAAATTGCCGGAGCATATAGTCCAAATGGAATAAGTTCACTTTTACATATCTCATCTTAAACCCTTTTAATCACATCCATCGACCACAAAATCAAATTCAACCTATCCCTCATCTTTTAAAACCAATATAAACAAGATCCTTATTCAGCCTGGTTTTAGCTGACGTGGTGCTTAACATAAAATAAATTTTTATTGTGGGTCCCACATGTGTGTGAGACATGTCATTCTTCCTCCTGGCATGGATTCATCGGTGGTGGCCGTCGGCGAGAGCTCGGAGAGTAGGCAACAAAGCAGCAGAAGATCGACGAAGGAAGGGGTTGGAGCCGCGCTGTCCGGAGGAGGAGCACGACGGCTGCCACAGAGACTCGCCGTTGCCTTATCGACATCCTCTCCGATCCGCAGCCTCCGCCTCAATCAAGCTCTCATGTTTCCATCCCCTCCGCTCTGTCGTCGTCGTGTGGAGGGGATACGACCATCGATGCTGCTCTTCCCCTCCACTCCCCTCTTTCTCCCCCCTCTTTCTCTCCATCAGTGAGCTTGCAGGTGCCCAAAGCTCGACGCAGAGTGCCGCTTCTGTCGACGCTATCACCCAGGGCCACATCCATCTCTCTCTCCACCGACATGGACTGCTCCTTGGAGAGGCGCAGCTTCTTGCGTGCCGAGTGGCCATCGTCCTCGTCACTGACTTGAGAGCACGAGCGGTCGCCGCTGTCGCAAGGACCGTATCTGTGCCACTACGGCCTCGTCCGGAGAAGTCATCCATCGGAAGGAGTCCACGCTGTTGGGGAGGATGAGAGTGCTGCCCTGGACACGTCGTCTTGCTCCTCGTCTGCTAGGCCCGTACAGCCATCCCCACCGGACGATGCTCAATGCACATTAAATCCCCATGTTGACGCCTCCAAATGCCCTGCTATCCAATCACACAAATCACATCAGCCAACGCCACACTCACTGCTCTCGGATGGCGGTGACGGCCATGGAAGGCCAAGGCCAGGCACCATGGGCAGAAGCGTGAGCTGCACTGTCGCCCCCTCCTTCCCCCTCACACCCACCCTCATCCCAAGCCCAAGAACCAGCTTCCTCCCAGCATCTGCCATGGCCTCTCCCAAGCTGAAGCACACACAATGCTGCCAATCATCATCCTTCGCAGGTCGATTCCGGTGGGCGGGTCTCGATGGTGACGAAAGAGGAGCGAGGCGGCAACAACTTCATCCCCCTTGGGGAGCATCGGGAGATAGGGGAGAAGTAGAAAGATGGGATAGGGAGGACCGGAGGAGATAGTCTGTGACATATGGGCACTAAGGTTGATCACGGTCATCTCGTCACGTCAGCCAAAACTAACCATAATACTGTCCTGCAACCTTTAGGGTATGTTTGGTTGGAGGGATATCATTGGACGGAAGATGGCGGTCTAGTTTTTGAGGGTGTTTGGTTGGTGGGAATGGATGGATAGGGCGGCCTGGAGAGGAAATATTCTACGAAGATGCTGGATGTGTATCCGGTCAAATTGATCGGATGAGGATATCCACCTTTGCTAATCTTGATCATTAGTAATTGATTAGCAATAATTAATGTGATTTGTTGTTAATTTGTAATTAACTTATCAAAATTAGTGTTGGTTAGATATTATTAGTCTATTTTGTTGTTAATTAGTGTAGATTATAGCTATATTAATGATAATTAACATATTGCGAAAACTTGATTCTTCGTCCTTTTGTAGTGCACAGTATTGTTATGTAATAATTGCTTGTGTGCTGGTCATATGCCTTACAGTAATTTCTACATGTCCATTCCTTCCTTCGTTACATCTATCTTTCAATGGCCGGAAGTTTCGGACCCTAGCCCGAAACTTTTGATCATTATTCTCTGTCTATTTTTTGACCCCACCGAAAGTTCTGGTCGTTGCCACCCCAAACTTCGGGGCATCGGGGGTTTAGAACCCCACAGGGAGCCGCCACAAACCCTAACTCTCCCCTCAACTCTCCAGCCAAAGCCTAACTCCCTTTCTCCCAAATTTCAGCGATCTAAGATTCCCACCATGTTTCTCCTTTGTTATTCATCGATTCTACTCACATTTGTGATGAGGATCACCTCCTCGTTGTTGATTTGCAGTTTCGTACACTCAAGGTACTTCTTTCGATCTCTGTCCCTAGTTTCATCTTCTTTTGGCCCGATCTCTCAATCTGTGGAACTAGGGAGAAAACCATTCGGTTAGATTTACTCCTACTACCTTGTAGATCGCCGATCTATAGCTTTTGGTCAAATGCACGAGATTTTTGGGCAGGTCCCTGTTTGGCACTCAAGCCGACTGAAAGTTCCGGTGTTCCTCACCCAGAACTTCCGACCGGCATATTTCCAGCTAGTTGCTCCTTTGTTTTCACCTTTTGTTATCACTGCGATTCTTAATCCTTGATTGCTTCCTATTGTAGTGGTAATCATGCCTCGTGAGAAGCGCCAAAAAACCAGCCATGATGTCTTCGGGGATGACAGTCTCCCTGTTTGTTATCCTCGAGGACGGTTGGGAAAGGAAAAGGTTATGGAAGGTGGCAGTGGCAGTCAACCTGTTCCACCTGATCCTCCCAGGCAAACCAGAGCATCTCGGGGTTGCCCTTTGGTGATTCATGATCCTGTGAGTGGTGCAGGGGGTGCCTCTCAACCTGAGGTTCCTCCTGAGGTTCATCGCTCTAGTGCGAGGTCCTCCAGGCCACAGCCGGATGAGCCGGGTTCTTTTGGGAACTCCATCCATCTATACAAGACCCTGGGCTATGATGTTGTCCCTGATCACCACACTGGGCGGCAGATCATCAACTATCTGAAGAACATAGCCCGGTATGGTCGAGACCACTTGGTGGATCCTGACTCTATGTCAGTTGAGTCCTTGGATCCCAGATTCCGTACCTTCTTCCAGCTGGACTGGTTCTGGTACAGCTTAGAATTCTTAGCCAAGACCAATCCGGTGGTCGAGATGAAGTGGTTGGATTGGAACTACATGAAGTCCAAGAGGAACTCCTACTTCCATAACCTCATGGAAGTGTGCCACCACAAGAATCTTGGCCGCATTCTGAATTTGGAGTATGATTGGAACACCGAGGTCATCGGGCAGTTCTATGCCATGGTGTACTTTGGATTCTCGAAGAACGGTGTTCCGTACATGAACTGGATGACTGAGAGAGATCCTACAGAGTCACTATGGCTCAGTTTGCGGGGATTCTGGGTTTGGATCCTGATGACATGAACCGACCTAACATCCACAGGGAGGATCCCATTCCCATGGTTCGCACCAAGTTGCTCTACGCTCCTGATGCTCCTATAGACTGCTTGGGGATCACCAAGGGGCTCCTCCCTCAGTACAAGCTGCTCTACTCCATCTTCCGATGGACTCTGCTTCCCAAGGCCGGGGATGCCACTGCTCTCCCAGCCTGTCACGCTCACCTTCTCAGTCGCATGAGGTACAATCAACCGTCCTTCAGCATTATGAAGCTCATTTGGTTTGAGATCTTCAACACCACATGTGACCCCAAGAGAGGAAGTGTATATGCCCCACACATTATGAAGATGATCACAGAGATCATGTGCATCTACTACTCTTGTGACACTTCACACCATCCTTTCCATCCTCATGTGCTCACAGCTCCTAGAGTGCCACCCTCTGCTCCCTCCACCTTAGCTGCAGGTCTCTCTACTACACCTCCACCTGCCTCAAGCTCCAGCTCTCCTATCAAGAAGGCCATTCAGTCTATCTTTTGCCTCTGTGTCAAAACTGCCAAGAAAGAAAAGAAGATTAAGAAGAGGCAGAAGGAACTCTTGAGAGATGCTGGGAAGGAGGTCTCTGATGATTCTGATGATGAGATCTATAAGGACCCCTTTGCAACTTATAAGGTGGCTCGAGATATCGCTGCTGGTGAGGGTCCCTCTGCTGTCTCTTAAGCTTTTGTTGAGTAGTCGTCGCACTCAGAGGAGGAGAAGGAAGAGGAGGACATACCAGCTGTGGATTTCGCGGAAGAGGATGCTCCGGTAGCAGCTGACCCCGGTGTTGAAGGTGGAGGATATGACGATATTCAGAGTGGTGACACGGAGATTGTCCCCCACTCCAATCACTTAGAGTGATTCCCTTCTCTTATTGTTCCTTTTTTGTGGCTTGATGCCAAAGGGGGAGAAGATTACAGAGTGAAGGGGGTCACAACTTCGTTTTTTTGCCCTGTTGCCTCCTTCTTCCAGTCGGCCGAAAGTTCCGTTCCTCTACCCGGAAGTTCCGATCATGCTGTGATGCCAATTTTCTAAGTCATCCCTTAATCTTTTGGACATATAAATCTTTCTATGTTACTGAGATGTAATGACTGTTAAGCTTAAGACTTTTTAATTAGCTCCTATGTGATAACTCGTGGCAAATGTGGTGTATTGTTCTTTTATCCCATTTGTGTATGCTTGCCATGTCATTTACATTATTTATCATTTCTATTTATATATTACTGCATCCCATGAGTAAGAAGTGTTGGATAGAACTCTCTTCAATTATTCATTCAATATATATGCATATGAGATTCATTCTTAAATTTTTTATGCCTGGACGCGCGCACGCACTACTACAAAAAGGCTCATTGGTGCCGCCCAAAAACGTGCCGGTTAACACAAATCCAACACCTATTATGTATATAGGTTGCGGCTAAAGAATAGGTGCCGGTTCTTGTTAAGAACCGCCACCTATAGTCCCAAATAGGTGTCGGGTGAACAGTAAAACCGGCACATATAGTATAGGTGGCGGTTCTTAATTGGAACCGGCACCTATTTGACCTAAATAGGTGTCGGGTCAATAGTAAAAACCGACAGCTATACTATAGATGCCGGTTTTACTCTTTACCCGACACCTATAAGGTTCCTTACGTTGTAAGCTTCGTAATATAGGTGTCGGTTGTTGTTAAAAACCGATACCTATATTCCGACCGCCTAAAAATGCCACCTTTCAACCACTTAGCTCATTTTTATTCGGTCTTCATGTGTAGAACGAAACAGAGGGGGGAAGGTTTTGCCGAAAATTTTCAGAAAAATTAAAGGTACATGATTCTTTATGATATTTTTAGTTGTTTACTATTTGTGTACGTGATTCTTTATGATATTTTTTTTGTGATTTGTGTGTATATGCTAGTAGATGCATGACACCATTTATGTCATTTGTGTCTCTTTCTTTAATTCAAAGTATTTCGGATTGTCAAATTTGAAGAGACTATCACCGTAGAGTTATGTAACCAAAATAAAATAATGTCATTTATATGAAGACGTCACATTTTTTAAAAATTCCCGTAGGACCAATGGATGAAGGAGGGATGAACGATGCGAAGCGGGGTACCTTGGAGTATGCCGGGGAGTAACCAAGTTCGTGATCGGGGCCACGAGTTCCCTGGCCGTTGAGCACGACGAATATTTGCATTGTCCATGTTCGATTGGGGAAGGAGAGACAGCTTCCCGCAAAACAAGTTCACGAGCATCTGCTAACAAGAGGTTTTATGCATAATCACACATGTCGGGACAATCACGGTGAAGATGAGAATGACTGTGGACAATCATGGCGATGCAATGCATGAAGACAATGTGGAGTTACCTGCTGACGAAGGTGAATACGACAATGACGAATCGGATGGGTTGGATCAGATGTTGCGGGATGGAGAGACAACCTACAGCGATGACAGACAATACGAGAAGTTCAAAGCCATGGTGGAGGACTCAAAAACACCGCTTTATCCAGGTTGCAACGAGGAGCACACCAAATTACACGTCGTCCTCTCGTTGTTGCAGATGAAATCAACAAACGGCTAGAGCGACAAGAGCTTCACAGAGCTTCTACAGTTGATCGGAGACCTCCTTCCAGCGGGTCACGTACTGCCAGAAACGACATATCAAGCAAACAAGGTTGTCTGTCCACTCGGGCTGGAGGTGCAAAAAATTCACGCATGTCGAAATGACTGTATCCTATACCAGGGTGACTATGCAGACCTGGATGCATGTCTAGTTTGTGGAGCACCGCGGTATAAGGGTGGAGGTAACGACGACGATGCCAATGATGACAGCGGTGACCCCGTCCTAAAGAAGAGGAAAGTGCCCATTAAAGTTGTATGGTATTTTCCTATAATCCCTCGGATTGAGCACCTGTATGCAAACAAAAAGCATGCAAAGATGATGCGGTGGCACGCCGAAGAACGTAAGAAGGATGGGATGATAAGGCACCCTGCCGACGGGTCTCAATGGAGAAAGATAGATAGAAAGTACAAACATTTTGCACGCGAGATAAGGAATGTAAGGTTTGGGCTGAGCACAGACGGGATGAATCCATTCGGTGACATGAGCAGTCGGCACAGCACATGGCCAGTGGCACTTGTTATGTACAACCTTCCGTCATGGTTGTGCATGAAGCACAAGTATATCATGATGCCACTGCAAATCCAAGGGCCTAAGCAACCTGGCAATGATATCGATGTCTACTTCAGGCTAGTATTAGATGATCTTCAGTTACTATTTGTTCGGGGGGTGCAGATGTGGGATGCTTACAAAAGAGAGTACTTCACCTTAAGGGCAATATTGTTAGTTACCATTCAAGATTACCCTGCGGCTGGCAATACATCTGGACAAACAGTTAAAGGTGGTTGTGCATGTGTGCAATGCATGCGGGACACAGCAAGCAGGTGGCTGAGGTACTCTGGAAAGACTATGTACATGTGCCACCGGAGGTTTCTTCCTGCCGATCACCAGTATCGTAGCAATAGAAGAGATTTCGATGGCACAGTGGAGAAGGGGACAGCTCCGATACATCGTACAGGCAGAGATATTTATGAAGAGGTAAAAGATATTGAACATGTATTTGGTAAGGGGCATGGCAATACACGCGCGGCGGGCAAGGGTGGTGAGAAGCCTCTCGGAAGAAGAAATCTATCTTCGGGAACTACCGTATTGGAAAGATTTGGATGTCCGTCATGCAATCGACGTGATGCACGTTGAGAAAAATGTATGTGAGAGTTTGATGGGAGTACTGCTGAACATACCTGGCAAGACAAAGGATACGTTGAAATCCCGAAGAGACCTCGTAGACATGAACATCAGGTCTGAGCTACATCCTCAAGAACGTCCCAATGGCCGACAATACCTCCCTCCCGCGTGCTACACCCTCGTGCCGCCGAGAAAATCAGCTGTTGGAGTGCCCGCAGAGTGTCCGAGTCCCATCCGGTTACTCGCTAACGTTAAAAGACTTGTCAACATTAGAGAGAAGAAAATAGTGGGCATGAAGTCACATGATTGTCACGTGCTGATGACACAACTACTTCCTGTTGCGATTAGAGGCATCTTGCCAGACAGGGTGCAAAACCCAATCATAAAGTTATGCTCGTTCTTCAATGCTATATATCAGAAGGTGATCGATCCAACCACACTAGACAAGCTCCAGGCAGATGTAATCGTGACCATTTGCCAACTCGAGATGTGTTTTCACCATCATTTTTTGATATAATGGTTCACCTAGTGATACATATCGTGAAAGAGATAAAGATTCTTGGCCCAGTTTATCTTCATAACATGTGGGCTTTCGAGAGATTCATGGGGATCATAAAAAAGTATGTGCGTAACAGAGCTCGACCGGAAGGGAGTATCGTAGAGGGTTATGCAACAGAGGAGGTGGTTGAGTTTTGCATCGACTATATGGATCTACGTCCCATTGGTGTGCCGATGTCCCGACACGAGGGCAGGCTACTTGGGAAAGGGACTTTAGGGCATAAAGCAATATTCGCTCCTAGCCTTGAAACTCTACGACAAGCACATTTCGCAGTGCTCGAGCAGTTTGCCTTGGTGGCTCCATTTGTTGATGTGCATTACAACTCACTCCGAACCGAGAACCCAGGCAAATCAGAAGCATGGATCGCTAAGCAGCATAGACTACATTTCGGTGATTGGTTACAGAAGCATATCATGGCTGTGAATCCTGATAGTGACCAGTTGTACATTTTGTCCCGAGGGCCTGCGAGCACTATTCATTCATTCCAAGGGTATGATATTAATGGGTATACATTTTACACGAGAACGCAGGATGCCAAGAGCAAATATCAGAATAGTGGTGTCCGTATAGATGCCTTCGACGGTAATGGTGTAAAACAAACATAGTATGGCTATATAGAGGCAATCTAGGAGCTTGAGTATGGACCGCTGAAGGTACCACTTTTCCAGTGTCAATGGGTCAAAATTCCAAGTGATTTGAAAATTGACAAGAACGGGATGTTCATCGTGGACCTAAACAATGTGGGTTATCAAGATGAACCTTTTGTGCTCGCAAACTCTGTAACACAAATATTCTATGTCAAGGACCCTTCATCGGTGATTGATCGCCACGTAGTTCTCAATGGAAAGCGAAACATTATTGGAGTTGAGAATATCACCGATGAGGAAGGCTACGATCAAATTCACGAGTTACCACCTTTCGCAACAGATGTAGACGAAGCTGAAGAAAGTCAAGAAGACGAAGATGTAGACCAAGCGATGGTGGGTCTAGCTCTAGCGGGCCTGTTGTCTCCCCCCCAAAGAATGCCAACTCCACCACCGTTGCGAGCCCGTCTCCTCCGCCGGCACAAAGAGCTCTTGATGATCAGCCCAAGAAGAGGGGTCGACTATGCAAATCTACAGATATGTCTGAACCATCTACTGTTAAGAAGGGCAAGAAAGCGACTATTTCTACAAAGTCGGAGCCATCCCCGAAAGTGTCAGTTCAAGTACAGGACCACTTCATTCGCATGGCAAGGCCACCAGCCCCGACGCAACCTATTTCGGACTTTCAATGCACGATCCAGAAAAAGAAATTGCAAGATTTTTCCAAGGCTCAATTCACAAAAGACACCAAGAAGAATGAGAAAGAATTTCTCCAAAGTGCAGGGCTGAAGAGTTTGTCTGATGTGGACAATATTGCGAAGGCACCTTTGGCAGTTAAGTTCAAGTTAGGTGGTCCTTTGACCACCGACGAATATCGCAACATCATTGCAAATTGCACTCAGATGAGAAGGGTGGAAGAGTGGTACCTACAGATGGCAAAGGAGGGTAAGGAGATGTTCGGTGTCTTTTACAAGAACGAGGACTTTCATCACGACGATGGTGTAATCTGGGTCCCATTTGATGAACTATTTCAGCTATACAATCTGAGGGAGCTAGACGTATCGATACTTCAAATATGGGCATTGTAAGCATACTCAAACTCCTAGCTAGTATTTCTAAGTTCATACCCTTATTAGACTTTGTAAGTTGTCTAACTTGTTTCCTTATGCAGAATGGGGGCACTTGAATGTAGAGCGACTTGTAACAAACTAGCATTCCTCGATCCTGCAATTGTCAATGCCAATCAGATTGAAGGAGGCCCAACGTCCCAAAAATGGTGCTAGACTACCCGTACAGCTCATTTGTCAAGCTTCAGGACATGAATACGATTCTTCGCCCTACAACTTTAAGTAAGTGAGGCGCTTATCATTCCACCTACCATTTGTCCTTACTCGGTGTTAATTGCCCTGTCCCTTTGTATGTAGGAACCACTGGATCCTTCTTGTGATCCATTTAAATGATTCCAAAATCCTTGTTCGGATGGATTGAGGAAACCGCGAGAAGATTTCCAATCCGTAATTGACATCCTCAATAAGACACTAGTGAAGTACAAGAAGAAGTGCATTCGACACGCTCCTGTTCAAATACATTCCGGTAACTCGCCACCCTTGGTGCCAACGTCAAGATCAATGAACGAGCACATGTGGGTTCTACACGATGAAATTTATGTGGACTTTCATGGAGATCGACAACTGGAACATTACGGATGCTGAGGTTCGTCATTTTTCTAAGACGGAAATACGCGTTTGTAAACACATAGTGTGGTTTCACATATTCAAGGTTTCCATTTGCAGAAATTAAAGCTCCCAACAAGTAAGTTGTTGCCACATGTTTGCTTCGCCCTCGCTGAACAACTCTGCGGGTTCATCTTCGAACATGTCATCTCAGAGACTGGTGCCTATCACGTTTCGTGAGTGGGTTTCCTTGAGGCTGGCGGCACATGTGCCAATTTAGAGAGTCGATCGACAGCAAAGGATATTCAGACTAAGCATTAGTGGGCAGAACTTACGTTTTTAAGTGTGGAGATTATGGCAATCGGGTATCTACATGGCAAGTTTATCCGACTGGAGGTAGGGATAGATTGCGCCTGCCATATCTGTAAACCAAATATGACTTGGGTGTTACGTTGCCGATTGAGATAAGGCAACGACCCATAGTCACGGTTTGGTAAGATTGAGGAAACCGACTTAGAGTAAGATAGGGTTTCCGATCTGTAAGCCCGCCTCCCAAGACTATATAAGGGGGGTGAGGGGTGCCCCTTGAGGGATATCAGATATCATATGCTTTATGCGCCTTTAGCTTTTAGCCTTAGATCACGAAATCAATAAAGACACTCGGCGGATCGAATCCCCGAAACAGGAGTAGGGTATTACCTCACGAGAGGGCCTAAACCTGTCTAATCTTTGTTTTTCGTCTAACCCATTGTGCTTGGCGATCTTGACTGCACCCCCAAAATTCTATTGCCGAAACCAAGTTTCGACAGTTGGCGCGCCAGGTAGGGGATCCGCGCGTCAAGACTTCTTCAACAATCTCGCCGACAAGCGTGATGGGATCTTCTTCAGGATTCGGCGACTTCGCCGCCAACGACTTCGACAAGTTCTCCTCCTTCGACTCGGATTCGAACCAGTCGGAAGGAGAGACCCACTCGGCGCTGTTTGGGCTCCCGAACAGCGCCAAGATCTACGACGACACCTTGGAGTCCAAGATGCAGTCCACCCTCTCCGACAAAGGAATTCACTCGGCACCGTTCGGGCTATCGAACGCCGCCGAAATCTGCACCGACCTTCTCGTCTCCCCAATAGAGACCATCTACTCGAAAGAAGACCTCTCGGCGCCGTTTGGATTACCAAATGCTGCTGAGATCTACGGCAAGCTCCTCTCCCCCGAGTCGAGGTCGACCCACTCGGAGGAGTCAACATCCTCAAGCTCTGACTCGGACTGGAACGATCCAGATCCGAGTAACCCAGGATCGAGGGAGATCGCCGTCATCCTCCAGCCATTCGGCTCGTGCTCCTCCTCGGAACTCAACGAATATCTCAGCTCCATAGGCTTTGACGACCTCTACGGCATCCCCTCGGACGAAGCCGACGACTCCGACTGCAATAAGGACTACGAGCCGAAGTGCTTTGATGTCCTCACGGCTGAGGTGGCCGAGTCCGACTCAGCCATGGCCCACAGGCTCACAGAAGAAGAGCGAGCCAGGATCGAGCAAGAGCGCAAGCTGGCGGAAGAAGAGAAGAAACGCAAGGAGGAAGCCGACCGAAGGAAGCAGGATCTAAGGGCAGCCGGACGATCCGCTCAAGAGGCGATTCTTCAAACGCGGGGTTCGCAACACCAATATCTTCCAGACACCACAGCAGAACACTGTTGCTGCCCTCACACTCCTGGACACCGTCATCGAGACGGCGCCCCCCGACGTGACTCCAATACTAGACAAGATCAAGACCATCGTCACGGCCACAGCCAACGGTCACCCCTCCACCTCAGCACGAAGGTCGACTGAGTCTGTGGCTGAAACGCCCGACAAAAGCCGGCTCCCGCCGCTAAGGTCAGGAGACTACAAGAGGCCCGAGCCAGACCGGTCGACAACTAGGCCAAGAGGCCCACGCCACGAGTCCACACAGAAGCATCAGGAGCAAACGGCTGACTCCCGTGAGAAGCGACATGGACGTCCACCCGTCCACCACCGCATCCACCGCAACAACAGCTCCAGCTACCGGACCAGCCTACCGAGGACCCCGCCGAGTGATCTGCGGGAAGTCCTCGATCGCCGCTACCAAGAGCGAGATCAATGCACTCAGGAAGATCGGAGGGGATCACTCGACAGCAACGACGATGGAGTGCCAGCTTTCACTCGAGAGCTTCACCGAGTGCACTGGCCGAATGGGTTTAAGCCAACCGGAATCGAGAAATATGATGGCAAGACCGACCCCGAGTCATGGCTTACCGTGTACACTCTCGCCATCCGCGCAGCAGGCGGCGACAACAAGGCTATAGCCAATTACCTGCCCGTGGCACTCGCCAACTCAGCCAGGAACTGGCTCACGAGCCTGCCAAGAGGCTTAATCGGCTCGTGGAGTGAGCTGAGGGACCACTTCATCGCCAACTTTCAGGGCACCTTCGAGAGGCCCGGCACCCACTTTGACTTGTACAACGTCATCCAGAAGCCGGACGAACCTCTGAAGGACTACATCAGACGCTTCTCCAAAAAGTGCAACAAGATCCCCAACATCACCGATGACATCATCATCGCCGCCTTCCAGAAGGGAGTCCTTGATGAGCTGTTAATCGGGAAGTTCGGGTGCAAGCCACCGAAGACGGTGAAGCAGATGTTTGAAACGACAAACTCTTACACCAAATCCAATGATGCCATCAAAGCGGCGCGCCAAGACCGGCTCAACAGAAGGGAAGATAAGCAGGCGGGAGGAAGCCGGAATCCTAAGAAGGATAACGGCAACAACAACCAGGGCCAGAAGGACCGCAAGCGCCGATCTGAAGACCTAGTCGCCGCAACCTCCAACACCCAACGCGGCCCCCGAGTCGCGGCCTACGACGCCATAATGAACGCTCAGTGCACGCATCACCCCAATCACAAGCATGCAGCTAAGGACTGTTTTATTTATAAATAGTTCGTCGAGCAGTATGCGGCGCAACTCAACAAGAAGCCGACTGATGAGGCCGGTCCATCGGGCGCCAAGAAGAACAACGTGGCTGAGAACGCCGAGCCCTTTCAAGACCCCGTGGGCGAGCTTAATCACATCTTCGGGGGGCCGCTAGCCTATGAATCCAAGAGGAAACAAAAGCTGACCGACCGCGAGGTCAATGCGGCACAACCCGAGGTCCCACAGTACCTACAATGGTCGGAGGTGGCCATCACTTTTGACCGCTCGGATCATCCCGACCGAGTGCTTCACCCGGGGCGCTATCCACTCGTCTTGGACCCCATGGTCCACAACATCAAGCTTAAGCATGTCCTCATCGATGGGGGCAGCGCCCTCAACATTCTATTCGCCAAGACCATGGACGAGATGCAGATCCCGAGGGCCGAACTGAAGGCAAGCTCAGCCCCCTTTCATGGAGTCATCCTGGGGCTGTCATCTACACCACTTGGACACATCGCCCTCCCAGTCACCTTCGGAGTTCGAGAGAATTTCCGAACGGAGAACGTCACTTTTGAGGTGGCCGACTTCGAAACGGCCTACCACGCCATCATCGGAAGGCCCGCACTCGCCAAGTTCATGGCGATACCCCATTACACCTACCTCTGCATGAAGATGCCGGGTCCCAACAGCGTCATCACTCTTCGCAGCGACGTAAAGCAAGCCTTCACCTGCGACAAGGAGAGCTGTGACATTGCCCAATCTCGCGAGAGATCACGCGGCCAGCAAGAAATCCGATTGGCTGCATCGACTTCCGCAGAGGGTGAAATCCCCGCGAAGAAGATAGCCAAATCAGGATCCGGCGATGCCAAGACCAAGAAGATCTTCCTTGATCCATCGGATCCCTCGAAAACTGCTGTAATCGACGCTGAACTAGATCCCAAATAGGAAAGCACACTCGTCACCTTCCTCCAAAATAATAAAGATGTTTTTGCTTGGAAACCGTCTGATATGCCTGGAATTCCTAGGGAGGTGATCGAGCACTCTTTACACGTCAAAGATGACGCAAAGCCGATAAAACAACGATTACGCAGATTCGTGCAAGATCGAAAAGATGCCATCAAGGAAGAGCTCACAAAGCTCTTGGCCGCCGGTTTTATCAAAGAAGTTCTACATCCCGACTGGTTAGCCAACCCAGTCCTGGTCCGAAAAAAGACGGGGCAATGGCGCATGTGCGTTGACTATACCGACCTCAACAAAGCCTGCCCCAAAGATCCATTCGGGTTGCCTCGCATCGACCAAGTCGTAGATTCAACAGCCGGCTGCCAACTCCTGAGCTTTTTGGACTGTTACTCGGGCTACCACCGATCGTTTGAAAGAGTCGACCGCCCGAAGACATCGTTCATCACTCCGTTTGGGGCCTCTTGCTACATCACCATGCCTTTCGGCCGAAGAACGTCGGCGCCACATACCAACGCATGATCCAGAGATGTTTCCAGACGCAGATCGGCAAGAACGTGGAAGCTTATGTCGATGATGTCGTCATCAAGACCAATCAGAAAGAAGACCTGATCGCTGACCTAGAAGAAACCTTCGCGAATATCCGGCCTTCGAATGAAGTTGAACCGGAGAAGTGCACTTTCGGCGTCCCATCGTGCAAACCGCTCGGCTTCATGGTGTCACATCGCGGCATTGAAGCCAATCCAGAGAAGATCAATGCTATCTTGAACATGAAGCCCCGAGTAACCGAAGGATGTCCGTAAGCTCACTGGCTGCATGGCGGTGCTAAGCTGTTTCATCTCTCGACTCGGCGAACGAGGCATGCCCTTCTTCAGATTGCTAAAGAAAACGGACGACTTCCAATGGACCACGGAAGCCCACAAGGCCTTTGAATATTTTAAAGAATTTCTTACGACGCCGCCCGTCCTAGCCTCACCCCGACCCCAGGAGCCCTTGCTGCTGTACGTATCAGCCACTCACCAAGTGGTTAGTATAGTCCTCGTGGTCGAGCGTGAAGAAGAAGGGCGGGTCCAGAAGATTCAGAGGCCAATCTACTTTGTTAGCGAAGTGCTGGCAGGAGCCAAAACTCGCTACCCGCAGGTACAAAAATTGCTTTATGGTGTCCTGATAACCGCGAGGAAATTGGCGCTATTTTCAGGGTCACTCGGTCACCGTCGTCACCTCCTTTCCACTCGGCGACGTCATCCACAACCGGTAGGCAACTGGGCGCATCGCGAAGTGGGCCCTGGAGCTGATGCCATTGGTCTTAACGTTTAAGGCGAGGACGTCTGTCAAGTCACAGGCCCTGGCGGACTTCTTGGCCGAGTGGACCGAGCAACAAGAAGATGTACCTCAGAAAGATCTTCAATATTGGACCATGCACTTCGACGGATTCAAGAGGATCACCGTGGTTTGCAATTTCGTGAATTTCGGCACGAAAGCCGCGAATTCGGTGGTTTTTCAGGGGTGCGGCACGGCATCCCCGCAGTTTCGTTTAAATAATTTTGTGAAAATTTAAAAAATTTGAAAAAAATTCATTTTAACACAAAAATATATATTTTTTATAAAAAATATAAATTTCGCGATGTTTGTCGCGAAAACCGCGTATACGGTGCGGTTTCGCGAAATCCGTGCACGACGCGGATTTCGATTTAGTTCAAATTTAAATTACGGTTTTCGCGGTTTTCGCGGCTTTCGCCGTTTCGCGGTTTTGCGGCTTTCGCGTTTGCGGTTTTTGCGCGGTTTTCACGGTTTTCGTGCGGTTTTCACGTACGCACGAAATCATTCAAATTCAAATTTTTACTGTTCATTGCCGTCGGCTTTCGCGAATTTCGGCGAAATTCGTCGTGCCGCCGAGGGCGCACGGCATATGCCGCCGCATTGCAAACCCCGGGATCACCGGCTTGGGAGCGGGAGTTGTGCTGATCTCCCCGACTGGGGAAAGGCTAAGATACGTCCTCCACCTTCACTTCTCCGCCTCACATAACGTCGCCGAGTACGAAGCTCTGCTGCATGGACTGCGGCTCGCAGTTTCACTCGGGATACGACGGCTCGTCGTGAAGGGGGACTCCTAGCTGGTCGTAAACCAAGTGATGAAAGACTGGTCCTGTCTAAACGACACCATGGAGGCCTACCGACAAGAGGTCCGCAAACTTGAAGACAAGTTTGACGGACTCGAACTATCACATGTCTTAAGACACAACAACGAAGTAGCTGATGAGTTGGCGCAATTCAGGTCCAAACGTGAAGCCGCCCCAACAGACGTTTTTGTCGAGCATCTCTATGAACCAACTGTTGCACCGAAGCCAACTCCCAACGAACGAGCTACGAACGAAGTCACCATGATTGACGCCGACTGGAGGACACCACTCATCAAATTTTTAACACAGCAAGAGCTGCCGGAAGACCGGGATGAGGCCGAACGTATCCGACGTCGTTGCCAAGCTTATGTCATGGTTGACTCCGACCTATACAAGAGAAGCCCCTCCAGAGTCCTGATGAGATGCATCACACCTGAGGAAGGACGACAGCTGCTCCAAGACATCCACTCGGGCATATGCGGAAGCCACGCGGCAGCACGCACCATGGTGGGCAAAGCGTACAGACAGGGTTTCTTCTGGCTTACCGCAGTCTCCGACGCGGACAAAGTGGTACGAACCTGTGAAGGCTGCCAATTTTTCGCCCGACAGAGCCATGTCCCAGCCCACGAGCTACAAACAATCTCATTATCCTGGCCGTTTGTGGTATGGGGCTTAGACATGGTCGGCCCTTTCAAGAAGGCTCCAGGAGGATTTACACACTTATTCGTCGCAATCGACATGTTCTCCAAGTGGATTAAAGCTAAGCCGGTCGCCACAATTACTGCTGACAAAGCACGGGACTTCATCCTCAACATCGTGCACCGCTTCGACGTCCCAAACAGGATCATAACCGACAACGGGACTCAATTCACAGGAGGCATCTTCAAGGAATTCTGCGAAGACTTCGGAATCAAGATCTGTTATGCGTCAGTTGCACATCCCAAAAGCAACGGACAAGTCGAGCGAGCCAACGACATGGTCCTCCAAGGCATCAAGGCCCGCGTGTTTGACCGCCTAAATCCTTACGCTGGCAAGTGGGTTCAAGAGCTTCCCTCATTCCTATGGTCCCTGCGGACCACACCCAGTCGGGCTACCGGCCAAACTCCTTTCTTTTTGGTCTACGGCACAGAAGCCATGTTGCCAAATGAGATGGAGTATGAATCCCTCCGAGTCCGCAGCTTCAACGATGAACGCTACAACCCCGACCGAGTGGACGACCTCACCCGACTGGAAGAGGCCCGAGAGGCAGCCCTCATCCAGTCGGCGAAATATCTTCAAGGGCTTAGACGCTACCACAGTCACAATGTTCGAGCACGAGCTTTTATCGTTGGTGATTTGGTTCTACGCAAGGTTCAGACCACCAAGGACCGTCACAAGCTATCCCCCTTATGGGAAGGACCATACATAATCACTGAGGTGACTCGGCCAGGTGCATATCGGTTAAAGCGTGAAGACGGGTCTATGGTGGAGAACTCCTGGAACATCGAGCATCTTCGACGATTCTACGCTTAAATTGACTTAAGTTTCATGTTTTTATTGACTGCCAACCTCAAGCAAGATGACTTCTTGAGTTAGCAGTCGGGGGCTTTGTGCATGACTCGGTTTATCATTGTTTAATGTTCCTTGATTCGAGTTCAGTGTTTAAGGACTGAGAATTTTCTGATGACCTAATCGAGCTTAGGCTCGGTGACAGTCGGATGAAAATTACTTAAGAAATTTCACATAAAAACTCGGATCAGGGCATTAGCATAAATAAACTGAATATCTACAAGTCTACATCAGAACGTCACGAACACACAATGTTTACAAGACAATGTTTACAAGGCAAGTCAAGGTCGGAAAATGGTTTACTACATCGGCAGCCACCTTTTTGGCCGACTCCTGTGCCTCGCTAATCAAATCAAGAGCCTGCTCATCTGAAGTTCCCTCAGCAAAGCCCTCCCCGACTGAATCCACGTCCACCCGAGGGTAGAGTGACTTCGTTTGTGCAAGGGCGAAGCCCGCTCCCATCACAGCCACCTCGGAAATGTTGGCTAGATACTGGTCAGGGGCTCGCCTAAGCTTGTCGAAGACTTCAACTGGGTCCAGTGAGCATGTCCCGACTCCATGATGAAACAATGACAGCAGGATTGGTGTCGCTGCGTTGGCAACATCTTCCCGGACCTGTCCGGCTCGTTTGACCCTCTCAAGAAGAACGTCGTATTGAGCTCGTGTCTTGACTTTGTAAGCTGCCAAAAGAGCATGATCATGCAAAGTACTCGAAGACAAAGCAGCACAAAGACTGTTACTTCAAAAAAGCTCACCTTCGAACTCGGCCTCCAACTCGGTCTTCCCGAGGCTGACTGCCTCCAGCTGGACTTGGAGCGAGTGGACCTCCGACAAATTTTCTACAAGAAAAGAAGGTTATTAGCGACCAAGATCAACACAGAAACCACAAAGAGACTGGGAGGGTTAAGCTTACTCCCGACTGAACCCCGGAGGTCGAGGTTTTTGTCCCGGAGTAAAGCTATCTCCCTCCTCAGGGCTTCCTCCCTCGACACGGCTTCTTCCCGAGTGGTCTTTAACTTCCGCTGGATGTCCTCCAGGGAGTTAGATGAGGGACCAACTTCTCCAGCGCCTCGGACTTGGCCATGGATCGACAATACTCCTTCTGCACGCAAGATCTGAAGTTGACCGACTGAAAAGAAATGATGATGCAACAATGGAAAAGGACTAAGGCTTACGTTGAGTAGCCGAGTCGCCTCATTCAGGCTGTCGACAAGGGCATCCCTTTCTTCGCTTTCCGCTTGCTTATCTAGGATGATGCCCTGCCTCTGGCCTTCGAAATCTCGCCACTCGATCTTAATCGGGGGAACCCAGGTTTCAGAAGACTATAACCTAGGGATCTCCTCTACTGTGGCTGGCAGATCAGGAAGAACAGATGAAGACATGAAAGATTTGAACTGAAGAATAAAGACAAGATTTTGATTCAAGACTTACCGGTTTCGGTAATTTGTACTCTTGGCCCCGGAGCAGCCTAGGCGGGTCTTCGATCGAGGCTCTCAGCTGTGACACTGGAGCTTCTCTGCGGCCAGGCGGTTTCTAGTCGGGCGTCCGGCGCGGTCGAGGGGCTCCTCCTTGGGATGTCTGGCACGGAGGCGAGGGCTTTCTGCCCGGAGCACTCTCGCTCGGGAGAGGGCTCCGAGGTTTTGGCTCCGTAGGCTTGGACGCCTCGGATGCGGCAGCTGGAGTTGGCTCTTCGCTCTTCCCAGCCGGGTCTATATCTTGGGGCTCCTGCCAAGCGAACGACAAATGCAGTTGGGATAAAGACAGAGAAACTTTCGAAGAGCTTAGCTTTAGTCATGAGGCGTACTGGACGACCGGCGGATCTTCGATGTTGCTTTCGGTGACGGCCTTGGAGGAGTTGTTTCGACCGGAGGAGCCGGGACATCATCGTCCAGTCGTCGATGACGAGCCTCCTTTTGCTCGCCCGTTTGTTGGTGTCCTCACTGGGCCGCCGTTTCCCGACTGGATCACTTTGGATTTTCACTCCACCAGTCGGCTTCTTGGCAGGGCGAAGTGGCATGTCATCATGAGGAACTTTGTATGGTTTCGAAATAATGGAAGCATTTTCCTGCAAGAGAAATTCTCACAATACTAAGAGGCATGACATCAAGATTGCAAGACAGTACAAAGAGGTCAGTCGGCTTACCGGAGGAGGAGGCCGGTAGAGACTGAAAGGAAGAACAGGCAGCACGAGGGCGCACTCAACTGCAACTCCAGTCGAGAAGATCTTGTACATCCGGATCTTCAGGATCTCGAAACTAAGGGGATCTTGGTCTTCCCGATTGGGGTCCTTCCCGCCTTCGTACTCGAAAGCTGGCTTTGATCGTTCTTTGATTGGTGCCAGTCGGCTCTTGATGAAGTGCCGACTGATTTGTTCGTCGCGAAGACCCTTCTGCTTCATCTCCAAGATCTTCGCTAGTAGTTTGTTGGCTTCATCCCACTCCTGGGCTACCGGCACAGTGCTCCAAGTGGACCTTGGCACGGGGGGAAGGCCAACGAAGTTCGGCAGGCTGGGTTCAAGATTAGAAATATAGAACCAGCCCGCGTGCCATCCCTTCTTAGAAGATTTCAAAGGGAGAGAGAAATACTCCTTGCGGAGGGATCCGCGGAGTTGGAAGCCTGCCCCACCAACAACTCAGGGCTGGTCCTTATTGGGATGCGGCTTAAGATAGAACATGCGACGAAAGAGTTGGAAGTGGGGGAGGATGCCAAGGAAATCTTCACATATATGAATGAAGAGAGCGATGTGAAGCATAGAGTTGGGGTTCGGATGATACAGTCGAAGACCATAATAATCCAGAAGCCCCCTAAAGAACTCGGAAGTAGGGAGGCTATACCCGCAGTAAAAGAAAGATGTGAATACAACGAGCTCACCAGTGTTTGGTGTTGGGAAATCTTCACCCGCCGCCGGGCGCCAGCCCACGATCTCCTTGGGGGGAAGCACACCGTGCTTCACCATCTCCTTGAGGGTGGACTCCCTCACATCCGAAGTAGCCCACTGCTCAAAGGGGATTTTCCTATCGTCGGCCATGAGTATGGTTTGGATGAGGGGCAGATCTGGCTAAAAGGATGGGGATTTGAGAAGGGGATCTTGGGAGCTGGATGCGGAGGCTAGTTTGTGGCGAAAGGATGAGCTCTTGGATCAATGGATTCGGGTGCGCGCGAGCCTAGGGTTTTTCGCAAGGAGCCGGTGAACAATAGTGCGAAAAGAGAAAAATTTTGGGAAGATGAAGTGGCGGGAATGACCTCGAGGCTTTGTAGATAGATTTGAGGGTTGCGCTAGGTTTTCTCGTGAGTGGGCCGAGCCCATGAGAGATCTGCGGCCCAGCTAAGGTGTGGCCCGACGCGTGTCCTTAGGGACTTAAGTGGATGAGCTTAAGCAGATTTGCCTTGGCAATATGCACGTGTCCGAATGCCCTATACCTTTGGAAATCCTTTCATACCGCGGTTTGCTTGACTTCGTGAGAAGCTAGCACGATGCAATTTGAAAGGTGACCAATGTCACAGCCCGATTTTCGTTCGGGAATAAAAATCATTTAATAAATTATTTTCTAGAAATTGAATAAAAAGAAAAACAAAGTAAATCAAGTGAAACTATTAAGGAAATTAAAATTTCCATTAAAAATCATGGCTAGAAATATTTTTGAAATATTCTCCATGCCCTAAAGTACTCTCTGAAATTTTTCGTGAAATTTTGGAGCTCCGAAATAATTTTAATAATACAAAGAACACTTCAATAATTATTTAAATAAATAAATTAAACTTTAAATGAGCTGGAGATATTTTTATTAAATACTTTGGGTGTCCATATATTTTCAAAATTTTTCTTGGAATTATTTGGGCATTTAAAGTATTTATAAAAATTAAAGGATGTCTGGACCGAAAAGTCTGATTTGGGTCCCTATCGCTACAGTGTCATCTCCTATCTCCAGCATCTGCGCACTGTTCATCCCGAACAGTAGCCGAGCCGCCGCTGCTGTTTCCTCCACCAATCCGGCCCAATCCTTTGCCCAAATCAAAAATTAGTTGCGGGAACGGATTCCTATCGATCTCCTCTATGTTTCCCCCAAGAAATCCCCCTCAATCCCGTGCTAAATCGCGCGAATTTCGGCCCCGTTCTTATCCCGACGAACTCGGGATAAACCCTAAAAATCCGGCGCCAAATCCTCTCTTCCCGGTGCGGGACTCTCCCTCCCAAGCCTATGTAAAGGACCCCATACGCCTCCTCCTCGGTTTCCCCTTTTTTCCCGAGCTTTTCCCGTGATCTAGCCACCTCCCCCTCGAGATCAATCTCTATCCGTCGCCGGTCATCTTTTCAGCCGCCCCTAGCCGCCGTCTCGGCCATCCTCGGACAGCGCCGTCGCCTCCCTCGGCATCACAGAAGGGAGGGGAAGCCCGTCCTCCACCTCTCCTCCGCCAAACACCGCCGGAAGGCCGTCGTCGCCGTGAAGCCTGTGCGTGGCTGCCTCCGTTCAACTCCAGCCGCGCCGCGTCGTCGTCTCGGTCGATGCTGCACCACGCCGTTGCCATTCTCGGCACTGCAGTGGCCGCGCGAAGCCTGTCCTCCACCTCTCCTTCGCCATAGGTCGCCGAAACACCGCCGTCACCGTGGACCTGACCTCGTCGCCGTTTGAAGCTCGCCACCGGCCTCTCCCTTCGTCGTCCGCCCTCTCGTAAGTGCTGGTAAGGAGCGCCTCATCGTTCTCCACCCATTTATGCACTTTGTTTTTGTTGTTGTATAGCCGTTCTTCGGCAACCTTTGTTGTCATGTTTGTTGGCTGGTATGTTCATACGGCTATCACATCATCGTTTTGTCTGCTTCAGCTACTAAGAAGACCGACATTTCTCTAAGGAAAAAAAATCAATCGTCAAGTCAGTGTTCTAATTGGAACCCCAGTTAGTAATCATTAAAAAGAACGAGTCAACCATGTAAGGACCACCAAAGGAAAAAAAACCATACCAACCAGAATTTCTACCAGCAGAGGCCAACAGTGGTCTACAAGTCTTGGGTGTTCAGGAACCGCTCATGGCACCCAGAAGTTTCATGGCAGTTAAGTAATAAAAAGGAACATTGAGTAAAGCATGGATCAATCTATACACTACGATGGAAAACCAAAAAAATCAACTCGGTCGGAATCGGGAAGGGGCGATTCCATACATACGTTGTGCTAGCGTGCTCAATAACCGTCTTTAATTATTTGGTGTTCAAGTACCTTCCTTGTGCACAGAAGACTTATTACAGTTATGTACTTGAAAGAGGAAGCAGAATAAGAGTGCGAGACAAATAATTTGTTTCTTCTCTCAGGGTCCATATTGTGTAGCCAAGAAAAAAAAGTGGATCAACTTGTGCATCTGACAATGTCACCAGAAACTTATAGTTTCTTTGTCGGGTCAGAGCAGTTTTGTCAAGACTAAGAATCTAATTGCCAGTAAAGAAAAGATTTGGTCAAACAGTGAAGTAAGAGAGGTTAGACTATAGCGACAATCGACAGGGCGAGATCTCTTTGAAGGACAATATAAGTGATACCTCATGAGGATGAAAAGGGTAATGAAACAGTCGAAAGCAAAATCATAAAAGGGTTCTCAGAGTAATAAGTGGTAACTGCACCATAATGGTGAGCATTGATTAATAATGGTTTCTTTATTTCCAGACTAACGTTATAGTCTCCGGAAGACCACCTCGGTGATTCCTAGGAAGAGGACAACGGAATTGCTTCATCACCCCTGCCTAGAGTAAATGGATGCAGAGGTCAAGTCATACAATACAGTCCGCAGAACATGTGATAAGAGAATCATTCCTTGTGAATCAATTCTACCTAAGGTATGAAAGTGAGCTTGTTTTGGTCAGAGAACAAAAACTCTAGGCAGCATCAAGGGTAGTTTTCAACAGACATACAGATTTTGGTATTGTGCGGAGAAAGCAACTGCAGAACTTATGGTCTATCAACCCAAAGGAGTCAATAAAAGATAAGAAAAGAAGTGGAATTCTATATCGTGGGGTTAACCTTTTGAGCTTGATTCGTTAGGTGATCAGTGTTTATTTCAAGAAAAGAATATCAACTACACGTTATGCTCAGGCAGATGAGACTAAAGTCAGGTCAGAAGCGGAACAGGTAGGTCAACAATTACACTCAATGGAAAAGTCAATCAAAAGTCAGCATGTTCAAGAGTTGCATGAGAGTCATTCTTATGTATAACCTCCCGTCATCATTTGAATGTCGAGTTCCAGGAGTCTCTAGAATGGAAGGTCATAGTCTTTGCTTCATTTCAATTGATCGTTGGAGTATCCAATGTTCAGAGTCAAGGTTCTTTGCAAATCACAGAAATGTTGGTCAACCTCAAAGATGGCAGTACAATTGATTCACGGTCAGGCGAAAGCTTAACCACTGGTTTGAAAGGCGAGATCGAAGATGAGTTTAGTTATATCTTGTAACTATTCGTTTGGAGGTTCGACCACGCGAAGTAGATTGAGTTGTAACCAAAAGAGTCAGTTGTGAGCCGTTATCGGGGCTATAATGATCACAAGTTAGCAGGTTCGAGTCTAAGGCACACCCAAGCTGTCGTGTCAACAGTGCAGTCTAAAGAAGCATCATTTGAGAACAGTCGCAATCCAGATGAAAGGTCGATCGAGCAGCTTCTTCAAATACTTGATGTTGGATCGAGAGCAGATCACAGGAAAAAAAGAATTTCAGGGTCTGTGTGTCCATGAAAGTCAGTTACACGGTCTCGAAAAAGTACCACCAATTACTGGTCAGCAGGAGTGAGTTCTCAGCTTGTCAAGTTTGTTAATATTAATGGTACAGTTCGAGGAAAGTAAGCACTTGAGTCCATGAAATCCGGTCAGGGTCAGAACAGGAAGGATGAGCCGGTTTAGTTTGGTTTGGGAAGCCGCAGAACACCAGGGTTGAATCTAGTCAATTCGTCGTGCAAGTTCGTTCAACCCACCGTCGCAGGTTTGGTCAGTTAGTCAATCTGGGAGAGTCAAAAAAACCGTAGAGGTTAGCCAACCAACCCAACACCCTACCTTCTTTCTTTCTAGCCCCGAATCTCGGGACGAGATTCCTGTAAGGGGGGTAGATTTGTCACAGCCCGATTTTTGTTCGGGAAAAAAAATCATTTAATAAATTATTTTCTAGAAATTGAATAAAAAGAAAAACAAAGTAAATCAAGTGAAACTATTAAGGAAATTAAAATTTCATTTAAAAATTATGGCTGGAAATATTTTTGAAATATTCTCCATGCCCTAAAGTACTCTCTGAAATTTTTCGTGAAATTTTGGAGCTCCAGAAATAATTTTAATAATACAAAGAACACTTCAATAATTATTTAAATAAATAAAATTAGGCGCACTGTTCATCCCGAGCAGCCGAGCCGCCCGCTGTTTCCTCCACCAAATCCGGCCCAATCCTTTGCCCAAATCAAAAATTAGTTGCGGGAGCAGATTCCTATCGATCTCCTCTATGTTTCCCCAAGAAATCCCCCTCAATCCCGTGCTAAATCACGCGAATTTCGCCCCGTTCTTATCCCGATGAACTCGGGATAAACCCTAAAAATCCGGCGCCAAATCCTCTCTTCCCGGTGCGGGACTCTCCCTCCCAAGCCTATGTAAAGGACCCCCTAGGCCTCCTCCTCGGTTTCCCCTTTTTTCCCAAGCTTTTCCCGTGATCTAGCCACCTCCCCCTCGAGATCAATCTCTATCCGTCGCCGGCCATCTTTTCAGCCGCCCCTAGCCGCCGTCTCGGCCTTCCCCGGACAGCGCCGTCGCCTCCCTCGGCATCACAGAAGGGAGGGGAAGCCCGTCCTCCACCTCTCCTCCGCCAAACACCGCCGAAAGGCCGTCGTCGCCGTGAAGCCCGTGCGTGGCCGCCTCTGTTCAACTCCAGCTGCGCCGCGTCGTCGTCTCGGTCGACGCCGCACCACGCCGTTGCCATTATCGGCACTGCAGTGGCCGCGCGAAGCCCGTCCTCCACCTCTCCTTCGTCGTAGGTCGCCGAAACACCGCCGTCACCGTGGACCCGACCTCGTCGCCGTTTGAAGCTCGCCACCGGCCTCTCCCTTCGTCGTCCGCCCTCGCGTAAGTGCTGGTAAGGAGCGCCTCATCGTTCTACCCATTTATGCACTTTGTTTTTGTTGTTGTACAGCCGTTCTTCGGCAACCTTTGTTGTCATGTTTGTTGGCTGGTATGTTCATACGGCTATCACATCATCGTCTCGTCAGTGCCACATTATCTCTTTGTCCTGCGTGGTTGAGTTCATGGCCACCACCTTAGCACCGTGTCAACTTCTTTGTGCCACGTGTCTGCTGATGTGTATCCATCCCAGCCCTAAACCAGTCAAATCTTGGTCAGCTTAATCCAAGCCGTTCATCCTTATAGATTTATTCGTTTTAATTTGAGCCACTCATCCTTTGTTCCCAGTTCAATCCTAGCCGCCCAAATCCTTGTGATTCCGTGGACTGATCGGAGCTGATGTCTTAAACATCCTTTTCCAGTTCAAAATTAATTAATAATTACGTAATAAATCGTTTTAATTTCCAGAATTCATTTAAATGGTCCAAAACTTCTAAAATTCATATCTAATTCATACGAACTCCAAATTGGGCCATTCAAATTGTAAAATTTATCTAAAATTAAGCTCTGCATGTTTGTTTACTTTTTATTGTTATTTGGTTTTTATTAGGTTTTTTCCTCGTTTTGCGTGCCAGCGTGTAGATTCCGCCGTTTTCGGAGTTCGCGCTCACGAGGGAAAGAGCCCAGAAGTTTGCTTGAAGACGCAAGGCAAGTCACACTTCCCTTGAAGCATATTGATCCTATTTTTATAAATGTTTTATGTTTGCAAATAAAATTTGCATTGCTTTGCTAATTACATGGAATGATGGAATACCTATCTGCTTAATTGTGCCTTATTTACTTGTTATCCGTCCTTTGTTAACCTTGGGTGTTATTTGACTAGCTTTAGTCACTGATGTTGATTCTAGCTAGAATTATATGCTTAGCCATGCTTAATTACCACTAGCTCACTAAATGAGATAAATTACACTATTTATTTTAGTCTCTGATGAGCTGCAAGCTTGATATACCTGACCATGTCTTATTGGTCATAATTATCTTAACTAAAATATGACTTAATGGTGGGTTGTGGGTGCATGGTTTTGATGGTAGCACCCATGGCAATTCAGGACCGGTTCATGGGAAACCCTGGAAGATATACCGTGCAAACCACAAGCCAGAATGGGCAACGGCTGGATCCGTAGTATAGCTTTCCTCTGGTCGACGTACCCTAGTGAGGGTGGGCGTGATGGAGTTGGCTCGGCCCCGGTTTTACGGGTTGATCGGCTGCCGGATTCACCGTGGCATGAGAGGGGGCTGCCCGCTGCCCTGCGGGGAGTAGGGGCGAAACCTTGGTGTGGTATCGCTTGGTTAGAGGGAGTTATGCGAAAGGTCTTGTCACGATTTCCCCCTTTGCAGTATCATGGTGGTACTTCGGGGCATGGTAACATGTGTAGAATCGTGTCTTGTGGGTAAAGTTGCGCACCTCTGATCAGAGTAAAACTATTCGAATAGCCGTGCCCGCGGTTATGGGCGATTGACCGATTCACTATAATTAGTCCCACTACCGAATAATTTGATTTAATGGAACTGGTTTAGTTCGGGTGGAATGGTTGGGCCTGTTCAACGTGGGGATAATGTTGTTCGGTGGAAGATTAATATTGCCTTAATTACTCAACTATTTTACCGTTTTTAAACATTAAATGTTTGTAAACCGCATTTATGCAAAATATCCCCAAGCCACTCTTGACTCCCCTTGCACATCTGCATTTCTCGGTGTGGCTTGTTGAGTACGGTGGTTGTACTCAGTCTTGCGATTTTTTCCCCCTTTCAGAAGTGTAGTGCTTCGAATTGAAGATGGAGTTAGAAGACCAAGGCTCGGACCCCGGTTGAGTTTGCACGTGGAGTGGAGCTAAAGCCCCGCTAGTGTCGTCTTTCTTTTTTCCGCCTAGTTTCGGGTGTGAGGACTAAGTGCCTCTTTAGTAAGTATTTTTATTTTTACGCTTTGTTTTTACGTTTGGATCGTGTATTAATTTGTCATTTTATGTACCCTGGTTGATTCTGGACGGGAGTTAATACATAAAATAGTCAGGAAATTTGGGCTAAATTTCCGGGCATGACAACCAACAACTAAGCTTTTTATAGCTGCCTTGATGACAAGGGCTGTTTGGTTCTCTAGCATTTGATGGATAATTATATCAATGCTATTTTCCACCTTGGTGAAGATCTTTATAGATTGAGACCAGTATTATGGCAGAAGCTATTTAATAACTTGGTCATATTTTTTCAAACGACTGAAGAACTTGTTTACCCATGAGGGATGATTAAAGTATTTGCTCCGAAATGACTCGGGCAGATCCACTTGAATAAGCATGAGCTTACCGAGTGCTTTCCACCTATGAGGGTTGATTGAGTTATTTGTCTTGAGACGACTCGGGCAAATTCATTCGGATGAGCACGAGCTTGCTGAGTGATGAGATTTTTTATATATGCTTTAACATGAGTTAAGCATTTACATGAGTATGATTCTTTATAGTCCTTGCTCGTATGTTTGGTTTATTTTTGGCTAATCATACGGTCCAGGGCTACATCTAACTAGGTATATCAAGAGATGTGCTTAGATAATTATTTTTGAGAATTTTTGGATATTTACCAGCCCTTCACAGTCTTCGGAGCCACTCGGGAGATTCAGGCAGAGATGATGGAATCACTCGGCACCAGAAGCACTCGACCAAAGAGGTTTTTGGCTGTGTGCTGTCTTGGTTTGAAGTTGAGTTGTCTCGTCGACTGAAAAGGACTCAGGAACTACTGTGGAGATTATGGCAATCGGATATCTACATGGCAAGTTTATCCAACTGGAGGTAGGGATAGATTGCGCCTGCCATATCTGTAAACCAAATATGACTTGGGTGTTATGTTGCCGATTGAGATAAAGGCAACGGCCCATAGTCACGGTTTGGTAAGATTGAGGAAACCGACTTAGAGTAAGATAGGGTTTTTATCTGTAAGCCCGCCTCCCAAGACTATATAAGGGGGTAAGGGGCGTCCCTTGAGGGATATCAGATATCATATGCTTTATGCGCCTTTAGCTTTCAGCCTTAGATCACGAGATCAATAAAGACACTCGGCGGATCGAATCCCCGAAAAAGGAGTAGGGTATTACCTCACGAGAGGGCCTGAACCTGTCTAATCTTCATTTTCCGTCTAACCGATTGTGCTTGGCGATCTTGACTGCACCCCCAAAATTCTATTGCCGAAACCAAGTTTCGACATTAAGCTTGTAGATCGGTTATTTGGATTGCTGTATCGAACATGATCTAAGTTTATATATTTTATTAATGTCTTTCTATTTGTATTTCTTGAACAATTATCTAATCATGTGTTAAGTTTTTCTAGTTAATATTTTTATCCCTCAAAGCAACAGGTCATCTCACCGACTGAATGGCATGGATGAGGCCGGTATCGTCGTCGTTGTCCCTGTAAGCAGTAGGTAAGTATGTGTAACTATAGTTTTTATAGGAGTATGAGTTTAGAGCATTTGAGATGTTGTAGAGCTCAAGCGAATATTTGTCAAGTCTCCTGAGATGTGTAACACATCTGGTCGCTGCCTTCGTGTGGTTTGACGGGCACGTCTCAGGCTGAAGTTGACTGGCACGCTGAGTCCCAGCAATATCTCCTATGTTCTCTGCTCGAGCTTCGGGTTTTATATGTTGCGCCTTGCGAGACTAATTATCCATGCATGGACCCTGATGTTAGGCCTCAAATAACTATTCATGATAATATTTTTTAAAAAGATATCTTGTAATTTGAATATCTGAAATTCATGAATACTAGTAAACTGAAATTATGAAAGATCTTGTACATAAATACTTGTAATTTTGATTGGTATGTATACATATAGTAATATGTCCACAATATAAGTATGGGTTACTATATGATATATGATTTTGATTCTGATCTTGTGGGATACTTACTGAACTAGCAATGAAAATCCAACTTAAAAATAATATCGCGAGGTTCCGAAAAGATAGTTAATAGTGCCATTTTAGTGGATTATTCACTGTTTTTCTATCAGGGGTACCATTTGCAAGAACTTATGTGTAGCTGTTTGAAAGGTTGTCTTTGACTGCTTGTTGTTCAGAAGTTCATGTCAACTGAATGCATATGTCCTGCTACGTGATCACCCTCTATACATATACATTTTTCTTTGTTTCATGGATGGGTCTGTTAGGGGAACCAATTGCTTTAAACACTAGTTCATTTTTTAAAATCTAAATTAACCATTGTCCTTAGATGTATTAGTAATACCTGCTACTACGGTGTCCTTTGTTTCTCTGGATTATTTCTGAGCTTAGGAGCTTGAGTTATTTTGACCATGCTGAATCAATTTCTTAATATGGTAGTATAGGGAGCAAAAGAGTTCTGCTAAACAAACAAAGGCATAGGATCCTCCTTGTTAACAGCAAGCTGATTGATAAATAATCATATCACTTTAGGTGATATTAGAACCTCGATTAGAGCCGCACTTTGCTTTGATATTCTAATGGCGAATGAATCATCCTCTTGCTAATAATTCTAGTTCACATTTTTTTACAGTTCACACTTTCACTCCTGTTAATTCTGTCGCCATTTTCGTAGTACGGCAACTGTAGATAATTGATCACATTTATTTGTACACCGACACCTATTATTTCTGAGCTTAGGAGCTTGAGTTATTTTGACCATGCTGAATCAATTTCTTAATATGGTAGCTTTACTAGTTCTTAATATGGTTCAGCAAGAGAAGCACAACCAAGTGGATTTGATTCATTTAGACTGTAATTTTAATTCATTTAGACTGTAATTTTAACACAGGTACTACAAAGTTCGTAAATATTTCAGTTGATATGACTATATGAGTCGATCAGATCGAGCTACATATATACTAGACCATAGTATACATCAAAGATCATTTTATATATTCTGGATAAAATGTAATTATGATGGCCAAATACCTGGTCAGATCTTGAACAACACAGGGGGATCACCAAGCTAGCTAAATGGGACCAGGTAAAGTCGTTAAAGCAGACAATTAGCAGTACACTTTGGTAGAAAACATGCATAGTGATTCATTTAGGTCATCTGGTTATCCTTTGCGCCCTAATTCCATCTGTGTTTAAAAAATAACCCTTTGTCTTCTGAATCATTTGCTTGTAAATTGATTCAATACTTGTATATAAAACCAATTGACCAAATATATAGTTCATTAATCCTATATATGCATGATCTGTTCCAATTGTTCACCAGATGAATTCATGATCATCACTTTTATGTTCTTTGCTGTAATGGAGAATTTTGCAGAGATTAATGGAGAATTTTATGCGAAATATTATTTTTTTTATTTTCAGGGCAATAGGTACCGGTTTTTAATACAAATCGGCACCTATTAGCCCTAGAAAGGTGTCGGTATGTGATAGGAACCGACACCTATTTGGACAGAATAGGTGCCGGTTTTAATATGAGCCGATACCTATTTGGCCAAATAGGTGTCGGTTTTTAATAGGCGCCGGCACCTATTGAGCCCGAATAGGTGTCGGTTCTACTTGAAAACCAACACCTATTCAATCGAATAGGTGCCGGTTGAAGAACCGTTACCAATGACCTGCCGGCAAATAGGTGTCGGGTCCGAAACCGATACCTATTGGGGGTTCCGAACCGCCACCTATTAGGTTTTCTGTACTAATGATGCCACCGTCCCGGCTCGCCTCCTCGCGGAGCCGGGCGATGTCCTCCGCCTCGATGTACTAGAGGCGCTCGATGAAGCTCTGCTCAGTCTCCAGGGCTTTCACCAGTGCGCGCCGTCCGCCGGCGTGAAGGCCTCGTCCAGCGCCACGCTGTAAGCCGACGTGGCGTGCGGGCGAAACACCGAGCGGTCATGCCTCAGGCGGGACTCCGGCGCGAGCGTCCCCGACCGCGCGAGCTCGGACCACGCGGTGACGATCATGCACAGGGCGTGGCCGTCGACGAGCACGTGGTCGGTGGCCCACGCGACGGTGAAGCCGCCGTAGGCGAACGACACCAGCTGCGCCGACAGCGCCACGTCCCTGGAGTGCGGGAGCTGGACCTTCCGCAACGACGAGCCCATCCTGCCATAATCCATGCTAGAGAGCGCCACGTCACCTTGCCGATGACGAGGTCCGCGCCTTGGAGTTCAGGCAGACGGCGAGGCGGCCGGCGAAGGGGAAGAAGTGGTCGAGCAGGACAGCATGCCGGAGACGAAGGCAGCAACGACGTCGTGGAAGCCGCCGGTCGATGGCTTGGGGTAGATGCAGAACATGGAGACCTGCATGGATTGCGGAAGGAGGTCGAGGTTGGAGACGGCGAGGACGTGAGGCTGGAGGGACTTGTCGGAGGCCTGCACGAGTCGCTGACTCACAACCTGGACGTGCAACTCGCCAGCGGCATTGACACTGGCCATTAGTCTTCTTGCTCTGTATTCAGTATTCATACTTGTTTAGTTGTTACTACTACTAGGCAATGCTTTCAGCCGGTGGAGTGATTGTGGCTAGCTGAATTGTCAAATGGCATATATATTGGTATAACTACTACACAAAGGTTAATAGATGCTGGTTCGAAATCCCCAATAAATGTCGGTTTTGGACCCGACATCTATTGGTCGACACGAATGACCAGAGTTATTGGTGCCGGTTATTTAACCGGCACCTATTTGGATAAATATGTGCCGGTTCTCTATAAGAATCGGTACATATTTGGTCTAATAGGTGTCAGTTTTTAATAGGAACCGATACCTATAATACCTAATAGGTGTCGGTTCCTATATTTTTTTCGGCACCTATTAGGCATTATAGGAACCGACACCTATTCCCCTAAAAACACAAAAAAAATAACATTTAGCATTAAATTTGTATTGCTCACTTGTACTTTGCATACAACATTTACGGTTAAACTTTGTACTTCATGCAGCACATACATGGATCGATGCAGATTATGCAACACATACATGGATACATGGATACATATCAAACAGAGAATGCAAATAGAACTTCTGATATCTGTAAAGGGTCTCATATCCATTTTTTGTACTAACAAACATTTGTCACCATCCTAAACCTTCTCCAACATACCAAGGGTTCATTCATTAAAAGAGCATTTTTTCAGGGTTCGGTTTGCTTGTTCTATAAACTAGTAAAGGTGCTGTTCACGGAGGTCATACTGCAAAATCAGAAGAATCTGATGATTCTTATCTACAGCAAGCAACTAGGTAATCCTCCCTAAATACATGACCAGGGACAAGTAATGCAATTATTTTATTATCCTTATAACAAATCAAGCCTAACATAGAGATGGAAAAATAAAAAGTCACATATTGTCACAATTTCTAGCAACTTAAATAAATGTAACAGAGAGGCAGACAACATCTTAATATTTTTGCATAAAAAAGAATGCCCTAGAGCTAATGTCCCCACTGTATCATTCACCTAAGTACAAAGTAGCATAAAAGAATAATCATTTAAAAGGCATTCCTCAACAAAATATAATAAAAATAAAACACAATGACATTATACTTCATTAGGCCAAACACCAGACGCCATACCAAACAGAACAAGGATAGTATCAGGTCATGAGACCAATACACTACGCCTACGATTTGTCATGATGATTTTGCTTTGCTCTACTCTTCCGATGGTATCGGCCATTTATGTATTTGTATATGTATGCAAAATGAGTTCTTTACTCTCATTGGGAAGTATTGAGAGGTAGAACAAAGTGCCTTAAATAGGAAATGCAACTAGCACCCATTCATAAGGGCAACAATAACACATGTTACTAGCTATAAGATAAACAATAATTTCAAATTCAAGAACTCTTAATAATTTCCTAGGTTAAAGAACAAATCAAGTGATTATCATCTTCTGTATAACCCAACATCCATACATCTGAAGACTGAGAACAAGAACACGTCCAATAAGCTGGTGTTGACGAGAAATTTTTCTTACGCGCTGGCCTGGGAGATCTGCTTAACTCCAGTGCAAGTCCTTCTTGGCTACCTATGCTGTTCAATGCGTGCCAGTTGGTTTGATCTGTTAACCAACAAAAAAATAGATATATGTGTTAAGTATTAAGTCAGGTCCTATTGGATCAGCTGCAGGACTAAATTTACATATATTTGCTATTCCTAAGTGTATTTAAACTAAGTGACTAGAATAGATCGGCTGCTGCCGAGACAGTATTAGCCACTTAGCCCAAATATACCACAGAATAATAGATACATGTTTTAACAAATTTAGCTAATGTCATAAGTCCAACTGTGAATCGGCTAATACTCCGATTTATCTTATGAAAAGATATTGATCTGAGCTAAATGCGCTAAACCTAGATCAGTCGGCTGTCGACTGTAGTTGACAAACTGATTCTGGCTTAGGGCTTTTAACTAGAGCAAGATCTTAATATAAGAGGCAGTTTTAATAATCTTGATAACAAATATATCAAAAGAACACTAAAACAGATAAGGCCGGTTGAAACCCCCGGCACAGTCTCTAAGTAAAACACATATGGCCGAATAGATCATAAAAGCTCTAAAAACGACTTAATAGTTCAACACTGATGCAACATTAAGTATAAAAAGAACAATCTGATCTATTATAGCTGATGTAAATACCTCGAGACGGTGGATATCGCATATAATCCTGGCAACCTTTAGATCTAGCTCTATCGGTTGCTGATTCCTTACAGAAGTAAGCCTATGACGAGATAGATCTAAACATTATTCTAGATTATACGCGATATATGATAACTAGCGTGGCATAAATCATCAAATTTATAGTGTCATGACGATGGAAGCACTAAATTCGACGAGATACACTATTAATGACAAACATTTACCTGAACTTGGGGATGGAAAAGATGCAACCCGAAGCCGGATCACTTGTTCATCTGAAGAAAAAGGAGGCGATGCGCCGAAGGTTGTATTGATTGTGATTGTATTTTTACACGGGGTCTTAGGTCCTATTTATACCCAGGTAGAACGAAGATCTCGCTACACGCGGTTACAACTAACTACCATATCTACACTATAAGCGCGGGAAGCAATCCCTTGCCGCCTTTACAACGAGATTATCTCTAAACAAATCTCTAATTTACATACATTTGCCGCTACGGGACTTTTATCCCTAAAAGGCAATATCTCTTAACGCACAATTTGGAAGCCGAATCCTTTATTTTATCTCCAAATATCTTCATCAAAAGCGGCTTCGTCTTCTTTGAACCTGGAATCGGCTATCTGAAGGGTTGCGCGGAGGCTACGCTAGCCGAAAACAAAAATTTTCTACCGCGCAAACCAGGAACACTTGCAAGTAAGGGCCGATAGATCGTTACCGATTGGAGTGTGCGGCGGAATGACCAATCGGGGCTATCCGATCCGGAACGTGTAGCCGATTCTCGCAAGCCGACGGCCGATACCGGGACAGCCGATTCGCCAATCAACCGATTCACGAGATGCCGTAGCCGATCCGAAGCCAATCAACGGCGCGCAACGTAGCAGCGCCTCTACCGGTATCCACACGTCCGGGGACAAACGCCGTACACCCGTGTGCTAGCACGCGATGCAAGGCTAGGGTTTGGCTCGAAAGTGGGGAGGGTTTCCGTGGAGATTGATCTCGGCGACTTCGTTGCACGCGATGCAATTGACCTACCGCAACTCTCCACCCCTCCCTCCTTTATATAGAGTTGGCCGACGGGACTAGTGGCCGATTAGGACTCTATTTTGAATCGGATCTCATCCGTATCTCATAGAGTTGGCCGCCCACACGTCGTAAGCCCATAGGACTCTATCCGATCGGATCCCTATCCGATCGAGCCGTATCCGAGTCCAACTTGAATATCTATTCTATCCCCTTAAGCGTGCGACCGTAGGTTCAGGTATACTCGGTTTCGGCTATAGTCTAACTTAGCCGATCGTCGGCTCGAGTCTAACTCAGCCGACACTGTCAAACGGCGCCTAGCAGCACATATTGACACCATAGTATACAAGAATAATATCGGCTCGAACCTGTAATGTGTACACAAATCCCTTTGCCTCACGATACCGGTTAAGCTATAGGCAAGATGTGTGCCATCCCTTCAATAGCTTAACCATTCACTCGAACCGTATTGGATTATCGTCCGTTGATTGACTCCTCAATCAACTTAGCATGGCCATGCATTTCCATAATCCATTACCTCGAGGGGCCGAGATATCTCTCCAAAGGAGGGGCAAATTCCATCTTGATCACTCACATCCCACTCCATGTTTCATAGCAAACCCGAAAACTACCTTTATAACTACCCGATTACGGAATAGCGTTTGGTAGTCCCAAAGTAGGCTACTACACATGTTGGAATCCATGGTGATCTCAGGTCTAAGGACTTTGTACCAACACTACCTCGAGACCAACTAATGGCACATTAATTCTGTAGTGTCTCATGGTGGGTCTATCCAACAATGTGTTCTCCAACACATATGTCCATGTTTATTGATTTGGTATCTCCATACCCATGATCTATGAGACATGATCATCAATCAATAAACATGCCGATCTTAGAATCATATTTGTTCCAACAATATGACATATGATCGAGGATCGTTTAGAAATAGATTCATACATATCGAGTCTCATAAATAAGTCACGTACTTATTGATCAATACAAGATGTCTATCTCATGGAACCGAATAACACTTTATTCATAAATACATAAACATTGACGTGATATCCAACATCTCCATGTTGCCTCTAGGGCATATCACTAACAATCTCCCACTTGCACTAGAGTCAATCATGTAAGTATCTAATACCCATTGCTCTTGTGTGCGCCTCATGCTTCGGCCGAGGGAGAGGTTTTGTCGGCGGATCGGCTATGTTGAGATCCGTGTGCACTTTGCATATCTTGACATCACCTCTGTCCACTATCTCGCGGATGAGATGATATCGCCGAAGTATGTGTTTGGACTTCGATGTGACCTCGGCTCCTTGGCTTGCGCAATGGCTCCACTATTATCACAATAGAGAGACATTGGACCGTCGTACTAGTCATCACACCAAGCTCGAAACGAATTTCTTGATCCAAACGCCTCCTTTGCGGCTTCCGAAGCAGCAATGTACTCGGCCTCCGTTGTAGAATCGCAACGTATCCTGCTTGGAACTCTTCCGATGCGCGCCTCCGTTCGGCAGAACACGAACCCAGTTGCGATCTATAATCATCCTTGTATGTTTGGAAGCTAGCATCGGTGTAACCACTTACAACGAGCTCTTCCTCACCTCCATAGACTAGGAACATATCCTTAGTTCTTCTCAAGTACTTAAGGATATTCTTTACGGCGATCCAGTGACCTTCACCGGATCGGCGGTATCTGCTCGTAGCACTCAAAGCGTACGAGACATGCGGCGTGTACAAAGCATGGCATACATGATGGATCCAATTGCCGAAGCATATGGAACCATACCCATCTTATTCCGCTCATCATGTGTCCGAGGACACCGATTCTTGCTAAGATTGATGCCATGTGATATAGGCAAGAAACCTTTCTTGGAATCATGCATGTTGAACCTTTTCAACACCTTGTCAATGTATGTACTTTGGCTTAATCCAATTAGCCTCTTGGATCTATCTCTATAGATCCGAATGCTAATATATATGCTGCCTCCCTAAGTCTTTCATGGAAAAACTATTTTTCAATGAAGACTTGACGGATTCAAGCATAGGGATATCATTTCCAATCGGTAATATGTCATCCACATATAAGATTAGAAATACAATTGCGCTCCCACCGACCTTTTGTAAACACAGGCCTCTTCTTCGTTTTTGATGAAACCAAACCCCTTGATTACTTCATCAAAACGAATATTCCAACTCCGAGATGCTTGCTTCAATCCATAAATGGATTTTCGTAGCTTGCATATCTTTCCAGCGATTCTGGATCGACAAAACCCGAGGTTGTATCATGTATACATCCTCGCTTAGGTTTCCATTTAGGAAAGCCGTTTTGACATCCATCTCGCCATATCTCATAATCGAAATATGCAGCAATCGCTAGGATAATCCGAATAGATTTAAGCATTGCGACGGGCGAGAAGGTTTCATCATAATCAACTCCTTGAATCTGTTTAAAACCTTTCGCCACCAATCGCGCCTTATAGATGTGAACATTTCCATCCATATCGGCCTTTTTCTTAAAAACCCATTTACACTCAATGGTTTTGACACCATCGAGTGGATCAACCAAGTTCCAAACTTGATTGTCGTACATGGATTCTATTTCAGACTTCATGGCTCCAAGCCACTTGTTGGAATCGGGTCCCACCATCGCTTCCTCATAGGTCTTAGGTTCATCGTTGTCCAACAACAATATATCACATTGTTCCGCACTGTACATCGGTGCACGACGTGATCTTTCGGACCTCCGTGGCGGCGCAACACTTTGCTCCTCTGTTGTGGTTCCGTGGTCGCTGAAACGTTTTTCGGTGTTTCTTGAACTTCTTCAAGATGCACACTTGCTCCCACTAACCCTTCTTGAAAGAAACTCTTTCTCCAAGAAGACACCATGTCGGGCGACAAACACTTTGCCTTGTTCCCGATTATAAAAGTAATATCCCTTAGTTTCCTTAGGATATCCCACAAAGAAGCACTTGTCGATTTGGGTGTGAGCTTGTCGACCGTAAACGTTTTACATAAGCCTCACATCCCCAAATTTTGAGAAAAGACAAACTAGGGGTTGTCCTGTCCATATCTCATATGGTGTCTTTTCAACCGACTTAGATGGAACTCTATTTAGTGTGAGCGCAATTGTTTCAAGAGCATATCCCCGAAGGATAACGGAAGATCACTTTGGCTCATCATCGACCGCACCATGTCCAACAAGGTGCGATTTCTCCGTTCGGACACTCCGTTCCATTGTGGAGTTCTGGCGGAGTCAAGCGTGGAACAATTCCACAATCTTTCGATGATTACCAAACTCTTGGCTCAAGTATTCCCTCCACGATCGATCGTAGAAACTTGATTGTTTTCCCTAAATGATTACGTACTTCATTCTGGAATTCTTTGAACTTTTCAAAGGATTCGGACTTATGCCTCATTAAGTAGATATAGCCATATCTACTAAAGTCATCGGTAAAGGTAATGAAGTACGATAACCACCTCGGCCGTTGAGCTCATTGGTCCACATACATCGGTATGTACGAGTGCCAATAAGTCACTTGCTCTCTCACGTGTCCCGTGAAAGGTGCCTTTGTCATCTTACCAAGTAAACAAGACTCACATGTCTCAAATGATTCAAAATCAAAAGAGTGAAGCAATCCATCCTTATGGAGCTTCTCCATGCGTTTCTTATTTATATGGCCTAAGCGACAATGCCGGATAAACGTGGGGTTTATATCATTAGAGAGTTGCCTTTACGTATTAATGTTATAGATGGGAGACGCTTCAAGATTCAAAACGTATAATCCATTCACCAATGGAGCATGAAAATAGAACATATCTCGAGATATATTGAACAACCATTGTTCATTGATCTAAAATCATATCCTTCCGCTTGCAAACATGAAGCGGAAATAACGTTTTGACATAGTGTTGGAACACAATAACAATTATTTAATTCCAAAACTAATCCCGAATGTAGATGAAGTGGTACGTGCCGACAAAGCGCGCGTAGCAACGCTTGCTCCATTGCCGACGCGGGTTCACCTCGCCCCTTCTCAATCCTCTACTTCTTCTCATTCCCGCAACGATTTGCAAATATGAGCTACGATCCGGTATCAAATACCCAAGAGTCGTAGGTGAAGTAGCAAGATTAATGTCTATAACATTAATACCGGCGAAGTCGTACTTTGCTTCTTCTTGAGATCCTCCATGTACTTCTTGCGTTCCTTTTCCAAGTGGCTCTGTCTCCTTGCGGTAGAAGCAAACGGCATCGATGCCGCCGACCCCTTCTTGCCCTTCTTTGCATTAGAGGCACTCGCGATCTCATCGGGAGTTAACTTCCTCTTGGTGCAAAGTTTCTTGACAGTGGTTTGCGCTTAGCCTTTCGCATCATCATCACATGATGACCATTTTTCTGGATACTCTCCTCACTGTCTTTAGCATCCCATGCAATTCAGCCAAGGTCCTATCCATATTGTTCATGTGATAATTTAATATGAATGGCTCGAAGCTCGGAGGGAGCGGCGGAGAATCACATCGTAGCCAACTCTTGGCTAAGGGAAAACCCAGTTTTCCGGACTCTCAATGTAGCCAATCATCTTTATCACATGCGGATGACGGGATTCCCTCAACAAACCCGCACGCAAACAAGGACTTTGAGGTGTTGAACCTCTCGGCCCGAGCTTGGTTCTCAAACATGCCACGCAGTCCCCGAATAATAGTGTGAGCATCGCGCTCTCATATTGCTTCGAAGCTCGGGGGACATTGTAGCAAGCATGAGACAGCTTATATCTAGGGCATCATTAGTGTGCTTCTCATAAGCCCTCCGTGCGGTTGCGGTGGCATTAGTTGGCAAATCCTCGGGATAGGGTACTTCAAGAACGTACTCCTTACGCTCTTGCTTGAGAACAATTCTCAAGTTGCGATACCAATCCATAAAGTTTGTTCCATTTAATTTTTCCTTTTCGAGAATAGATCGCAAATTAAAGGTACTGGGTGTAGTATTAGCCGCCATTTATTCTACAACGAAAAAGCAAAGTTTAGCACAATGTTTATGCTATGTCTATTGTTAAACAATTTAACATTAGACTCCCATTACGTATTTTCCACCTTCCCTCTAGGTTACGTATTGGGTCAAGATCCACATGTTAATTAATTTTCTAGTGAGCTTTGGCATCACTGCTAGAAAATTAGTAACATCGGTAAGCAACACATTGCTAATCACATCTCTATGTGACTCTTGTTGTTGGTGTGGAATCTCCATGCCCCGGCGCCAACCTATGCCCCAAGGCCCAAAACTGTTTTGATAGCCTTGTTAAGTAAACCAAATGCTCCTGCATGTATATGTCGACATATACCCCCTCGTGTTATGATAGAGAATGGCACTCGCTTTGGCGACCCACCATTGACGAGCATAACGGTGACGGGTGCAACATTTGGAAGGGCATCATTACTACTTAATTTTGAGAGGGATGCTATCCTATCAAACATATCACATATGAAAGCAAGAAGAATAGCATATAATGAAATAGTATGGCCCCCTTCACATGGTGATCTCCATCTCCATGTCGGCGCCGAGGATCTCCATCTTCGGCACCATCTTCCAAGTGTCGAATGCTTGATATCTTCAAACTAAGCTACTACTATAGAAGCTCTAATTGAAGATTACATCGACTCGCAGGTCGTGAAAGAATATTACAAGCATTGCACGTATGAAAGAATATTACGGGATTGCACATATGAAAGAATATTACATGCATCACATGCATCTCATACATACAATAGGGCCATACCATCTCAAAGCATTCTCTGCAAAAACAAGTTAGGCGTAGAAACGTTTTCTACCTATCGCAGAGATACGGCAACGAGACGACCTATAAGGGGTTACGCACACGGCGGTCCCGCTACACTATCAAGGGAGATGGTTTGCGTAGGCGCGAGGCAGCAAACAAGGTCGGACTACGAAATAGCTTCGGCATAATCACATTATACCGTTCCGATACACTATCAAGGAACGCTATCTCGAATCCAACTCAAACCGAGTTATATGGAAATTGCTTCGACGTAATCACATTACGCCGTTCCGATACACTATCAAGGAACGCAATTACCATTAACTCTCCTCAACGAATCCCGTAAAACCGATTGATCAAATCAACCCGTGCGCAAAACTTGTTCCAGATCAATCTAAAACCCGAACTAAGCAAGATTAGCTCGATACCACTTGAAGGGTTGCGCGGAGGCTACGCTAGCCGAAAACAAAAATTTTCTACCGCGCAAACCGGAACACTTGCAAGTAAGGGCCGATAGATCGTTACCGATTGGAGTGTGCGCGAAAGACCAATCGGGCTATCCGATCCGGAACAGTAGCCGATTCTCGCAAGCCGACGCCGATCCGGGACAGCCGATTCGCCAATCAACCGATTCACGATGCCGTAGCCGATCCGAAGCCAATCAACAGCGCGCAACGTAGCAGCGCCTCTACGGTATCCACACGTCCGGGGACAAAACGCCGTACACCCGTGTGCTAGCACGCGATGCAAGGCTAGGGTTTGGCTCGAAAGTGGGGAGGGTTTCCGTGGAGATTGATCTCGGCGACTTCTGTTGCACGCGATGCAATTGACCTACCGCAACTCTCCACCCCTCCCTCCTTTATATAGAGTTGGCCGACTGGGACTAGTGGCCGATTAGGACTCTATTTTGAATCGGATCTCATCCGTATCTCATAGAGTTGGCCGCCCACACGTCGTAAGCCCATAGGACTCTATCCGATCGGATCCCTATCCGATCGAGCCGTATCCGAGTCCAACTTGAATATCTATTCTATCCCCTTAAGCGTGCGACCACAGTAGGTTCAGGTATACTCGGTTTCGGCTATAGTCTAACTTAGCCGATCGTCGGCTCGAGTCTAACTCAGCCGACCTGTCAACAGCGGCGCCTAGCAGCACATATTGACACCATAGTATACAAGAATAATATCGGCTCTGAACCTGTAATGTGTACACAAATCCCTTTGCCTCACGATACCGGTTAAGCTATAGGCAAGATGTGTGCCATCCCTTCAATAGCTTAACCATTCACTCGAACCGTATTGGATTATCTGTCGTTGATTGACTCCTCAATCAACTTAGCATGGCCATGCATTTCCATAATCCATTACCTCGAGGGCCCAGAGATATCTCTCCAAAGGAGGGGCAAATTCCATCTTGATCACTCACATCCCACTCCATGTTTCATAGCAAACCCGAAAACTACCTTTATAACTACCCGATTACGGAATAGCGTTTGGTAGTCCCAAAGTAGGCTACTACACATGTTGGAATCCATGGTGATCTCAGGTCTAAGGACTTTGTACCAACACTACCGAGACCAACTAATGGCACATTAATTCTGTAGTGTCTCATGGTGGGTCTATCCAACAATGTGTTCTCCAACACATATGTCCATGTTTATTGATTTGGTATCTCCATACCCATGATCTATGAGACATGATCATCAATCAATAAACATGCCGATCTTAGAATCATATTTGTTCCAACAATATGACATATGATCGGGGATCGTTTAGAAATAGATTCATACATATCGAGTCTCATAAATAAGTCACGTACTTATTGATCAATACAAGATGTCTATCTCATGGAACTGAATAACACTTTATTCATAAATACATAAACATTGACGTGATATCCAACATCTCCATGTTGCCTCTAGGGCATATCACTAACACTATCGGCTGTTCTTTACTCGATTTAACCTTAGCCGACTGGCTTCGTAGCCGACTGCATCTCAGCCGACCAGGCCTCTGTTTCTCCGCCAAACCAGCCGATCCGATTCTGTTTTAACCTCGCTAGAACTTAGGGGTTCGGTTACCAAATTTAGCCGTTAACACATGCCCCAAGTTCGCGATACGAAGTGTTGCAGATTTGATTGCCCGTTCAAATTCCCGCTCTTTTCTGACCTAAACCTTTTCGGCTGCCCCAAATGGCCTTTAAATAGTCCTTTACCTCGACCAAAACGGCCACGCCTTCATTGTGCACGTCTTGAACGCTCCGCAAACAAGCCTTCTTTTCCTCTCTCCTCTCCGGCGATTAACCAGCGCTCTTCATCGCATCCCGACGATCCTCGGCGACCAGAACCCAGATCCAGCCCGACGACCTCAATGGCCTTCACCGCCACCGCCGCACTGGCCGCTGCCACCACCGAGTTCCCCGAGGTACGCCCCATCGGCTTACAATCCCTCGTCTTCAGATTCCCCTTTCCTGCCATGACTTTTAGTGTTCTTGATTTACAATCTTTTCTCTTTCTTTTCTCCAAACTGTAGCATCTGTCACATCAACTAGTCATTCCGAGCCTAACCCAAGAGAAAAGATACTTCCTAGGTCCTATCGACAACACTGATCCAGCCGACATAATAATAGCCGAAACCGATAGGATGCCTTACAACACCAGGAGGCCATCTCAAAACAATTGGGCTGGCACTTTCAAGTCATGGCCGACCACCGATAGCTCTTGGATAGAGTGGTACAAAAGAGTACGATCAGCTAAACAGGCTTACTGGGAAGAAACAGGAATAGCTTAGTGCCTAGCCCTGTCTGTGGCCAACATGGAGAAGGACGAGCCGCTGATGTCGGCTGCGGCGTACTTCTGGGACGATAGCTTCAACACCTTCATGTTCCAGCAGGGGCCGATGAACATCACGTTAGCCGACGTATACATGACAACTAGACTGGACATCCTGGCGTCGGCTAACCCCAGAGATCTAAGCTGAAAAGGACAACACCAGTTCAAGACCAAGGCTATTGGCGGATGGAGCGGCTACGTCGCCCAGAACATGAAGGATGGGCCGGTCGGCCATAGGGAACATGCCGCATTTTTGATGATGTGGGTAGAAAAGTTCATGTTCTGCGGCTCAAGCTGCGGGCCAACTGCCAACTGGCAGGTCATAGCCGAATCCCTAGCCGATGGGAATAAGCTCGCGCTAGGGAAGTATCTCCTCGGCTACCTGTACCAAACGCTGCATCAAGCTGCTGCGAAGATAGCCGCCAACACCCCTATCAACACCGACAGCCCCTGGTGGTTTCTGCAAATTTGGCTAGTGCTGGCGACCCAGAAGATAGCCGGTCGACCGTCCTTGACCGAGGTCTAGTTCCCTCACCTGGAGCCGATTGAAGATGAAGACGGCAACGAGATCACCACCACCAGGTGCATGAGCCACGGAGAGGCAGCGGCTGTGCACATCGGCTCAAGGCAGTCGGCCGATTTGCTGGCCGAATGGTTTGTCTCCCTGTATGATGGGCTTGCCAACAATAACCGGACTTGGTACTGTTCGAGCTGCCAGCCGACTTCAACTGGGAAGATATCAACTCAGCCGACAACCCCTGGTGCAGAGAGCTGTTCACTGCCGCTCTGACTCCCTGCATCCTGCCGACTGGGATCCACCAAGGCCGATCAGTGGCCAAGAGATACGAATTTTCTACTACCCTGTATCGGCTGCAAGGCAATTTGGTCTTGGGCAACTACCCGTCGGCTGTTACTATGTCGACAAGATCGAGACCAAGGGGATCGTGAATCAACCATTGATCATGAATCGGCTGCTGAACATAGCTGGCCCGCCCCTTGGCAGTATTGGTGAGATGACGCTAGCATACAAGAAGAGCGCAGCTTACAGCTGATGGTGGGCTGAGATCAAACACCATATCTTCCACCAACGATCCTCCTACTACGTCGGCTCGCTGCTGCCCGACGAGATCCCCTCGGTAAGTGTTGAAATTCGAAATTTTCCTTTCTTGTATTGTTGGTTACTGTAATCAGCCAACACTTGCCTCCTTTTACTCGCAGGAAACCGAGACGGAAAGGCCCACGATGAGCGACTTCGGGATCCCCATTGAGTACCGCCTAGGTGTTTTGGACGGGGGCGGCCTTGCTCCATCGACGATCAGCTGGGACGCGCCGAAACTGGCATCCTTGCTGCGCGGGCAGATGTGCGAGCCGATAGCTCACAAGAAAAGAGCCGCGCCTCCCGCAAAGCCATCGGCCGCGCCTGCCCCCAAGAAGCTGAAGGAGAAGGAGCCGATCGCGTCGGCCGACAGCCTCCCATCGGTAGATCCGAGTGTCGATCAATACCTTGACGACTGGGTGGCCGACAAAGAGATACTGGCCGCTGTTGGGGCAGCGGCTGAGTCCAGCAGCTCAAGCCACAACTCCATCAATCCCCCGGCCGACGATCCACCGGTACCAAACCCTTCGACGAAGAGACCACCGGTAAGCTTTCACCTTACTAAATTCGACCTTAGTATGACATCACTATATACTCAGCCAATCATGCCCTTTCCAGATCAAGAAGCCGGCCGGCCATATCCCATGTCGCGTTCCAACGGTAACCATCTCCCACATCCTAGCTTACAAATTTTAGCCGACTTGACTGCTAACACTTGTCTTCTTTTGCAGCCTCCTCGATCACCGTCGGCTGCCCCCCAGGCGTCGAGTGAGCATACCGTGGCTGCCGCGGGCAGCGGCAATGGCGCCGATGGTGAGGCCCCATTGGCTGTAGGCGGTGAACCAGCCGAACAAGTTTCTCCGACCCCGGTGCCCAAGGTAAGCCAACTGAATTTTATGATCGGCTCTGCCAACTTAACAACTCTTCTCTAATCGTCATCTTCTCTTTGCAGAACATAGCCGACCTCCTCAATTTTTACTTGTCGGAGTTCGAGGAGTCTGGCGAGATCGGTGAGGAGGCGCTGGTGATGCCAGACGAGGACCTGAGGGCTAGTCTAGCCGACATCGGCAATCGGCTGGAGGCCTCGCTGGATGTGCTGGTAGCCGACAGCAGCTCGATCCGCGCGTGCTTCCGGGAGATCCAAGGCCAGCTGCCGGAGGCGATAACCGACGCCATTGTGCCGGCAACCTTCTTGGAGGCGCACCAACTCAAGTATGAGCGGGCCAAGCAGCGAATAGCCGACCGTCGTGAAAACCAAACGCGGTCGACAACCCTCCAGTCAACCAAAGAGGCTATCGAGGGTCAGAAAGCCGCCTTCGACCGTCTGAAAACCGAGTCGGTGGCCGAGCTCGAGCAGCTCCTTTCACGCCAGGACCAGCTGATGGCCGATCTCGTTCAAGTCACGAACGAGATCGACGTCCACAAGGAGTATATGTCCAGCCTGCCAGCCGAAATCGATGCCCAACGTCAAAGTATCAAGGCGGCTGTGGCGCATCTCCGAGACTTGGTGAAAGGGATTCGGCCGGTGGCTGGGTCCGAAGCCGACGACGTCAAGGCCATCGAGGAGGTGGACCAAATCAGGCGGACGGTGTTGTCGGCTATAGCCGATTTCCTGAAGAGATGAACTCACTTGTAATATTTTTAGTATTTTGAAATTGGCCACTACCCATCCAGCTTTTGTAATCGGCTTCACCGAATGTTTAAATATAGCTGGACTATTTCTAAACCGTGATCATGAATGAAATCGGCTTCGGCCTCCTGTAAAATATTTGTCCGACTTTTATAATCGGCTCCACCGAAGCCTTCAGTACAACTTGTCAATTTCCGAAACCGTGATTGTGAATGAAATCGGCTTCGGCCTCCTGTGAAATATTCATCCGACTTTTATAATCGGCTCCGCCGAAGCCTTCAGTACAACTTGTCAATTTCCAAAACCGTGATTGTGAATGAAATTGACTTCAGCCTTATGCATTGTCTTAGCATAACTGTTAATTCCAAATTGCTTATGCTGAAATCGGCTCTGGCCATCCGTGTTACGTCACGTTTGCCGATTCCGAAACCACACCACGACCGTCGATCTTAACACTTGAATTATGGCCGTCGATCCCAATCACTTAAAACGCCTTTATATTGACTGCCGATTACGAAGCTCAAAAAATTTTCTGACACACAATTTTGTAATCGGCTCGTGTACGTATATGCCCCCTTAATTTTGTTGATACCTTTGGTGTCGACGAAATTATAAACTGAAATCAATTACACCTCATTGTCGTCGCTATCGGCCAGCCGCTAGCCGACTGTAGAACTTAGGGCAAAAATGTATGCATGAAAATGCCTAAAGGCGATCGGCTAGCACGAATCGGCTAAGAAAACAGAACCGAATCATGAATTGATCCATACGCTTGGGTAGAATTTTTTTAGGTATTTTGCATTGAGAGCCCTCCCAATACTTCTCCGTCTAAACCTTCTAGCATATAAGCCCCTTTAGAGACGCATTTGTGGATCTTGAAAAGCCCTTCCCAATTTGGTTACCACTTGCCGAATTTGTTGTCTCTGGATCCGATCGGCAATATTAATTTCCAAACGAGTTCGCCCTCTTCAAAAGATTTAGGCACAACTTTTTTATTATAATGTCTGGCTACTCGTTCTTTATCTCTTGTAACTTTTCCAAAGCCCTCATTCTTGACAAAACTAGGTCTTCTGATTCATCCACCATCAAGTGGTAATAATCATCGGCTGTGAGTTGGTCCTGTAGTTGAATGCGTCTTGAGCCGATGACGCTTTCCCACGGTAGTACTGCCTCGTGTCCGTAAACTAGCTTGTATGGAGGGACTTGAATTGATCCATGGCAGGCCATCCGATATGCCCATAGTGATTCGGCTAATCAGCTGTGCCATTGCTTGGGATATTCAGAAATCTTTCTTTTAATCAATTTAATCAAACTCTTATTCGAAGCTTCGGCTTGCCCATTGGCCTGTGCGTAGTACGGCGAAGAATTAAGTAGCTTGATCCCTATGCCATCGGCAAACTGAACAAATTTGTCCGATACGAATATAGATCCCTGGTCCATCCTAATTGTTTGTGGTACGCCAAATCGGTAGATAATATGTTTCTTGACAAACTCGATTGTGTCTTTAGAGTCAACTTTCTTTAAGGGGACTGCTTCCACCCATTTTGTAAAATAGTCTGTTGCCACTAAAATAAACTTGTGCCCTTTGCTTGAGGGTGGATTGATCTAGCCGATCATGTCAATGCCCCATCCTCTGAACGGCCAAGGCTTGATGATTGGATTCATAGCCAATGTTGGTGCTCGTTGTATGGCGCCGAATTTCTGACAATCCTGGCAACCCTTGTAATACTTGCAACAGTCCTCCAGCATTGTCGGCCAGAAATATCCTGCTCGACGAAGTAGCCACTTCATCTTATGGACCGATTGATGTGTGCCATAAATCCCTTCATGCACCTCTCCGATAGCCACTTTGGCTTGATCGGCTCCTAAACATTTAAGCAGCACACCATCAATCGTCTGATAGTATAGATCTTCATCAAGCAAGACATATCTTAGTGCCTTATATTGCAGTTTCCTTGTAGCCGATTGAGAGAGGTTTTTGAGATAGCTGTAGACTTCAAACCTCCAATCGTCGGTCGTAATAGCAGCAACTTCTATTTCAATATCTTTTACCATCGGCCGATAGCCCGATGCCCCTTGAGCTAAATCGTTGGCTTTTGTATTCTGTTCCCTGGGGATATGTTTCAAAGTGACCAGCCAAAAACCTTCCATCAATTCCCGACATTGTTGATAGTAGACCATCAGCGCATCGTTTTTGCATTCATATTCTCCTGATAATTGGCTGATGACCAACAGTGAATCTCCCATTATTTCGATGGCGTCGGCTTCAACTTCCTTGAGTAGATGTAATCCTTTAAGGACGGCTTCATACTCGGCTTGGTTGTTTGTAGCATGGGGGTTGATAGTGAAAGCAAATTCGAAACTTGCCCCCCTGGGCGAAATAATGACTAAGCTGATACCGCAGCCGTTGGTGCAAACTGAGCCGTCAAATGTCAATGTCCAAGGCATAATTTCCACGGAGCCGATTGAGTCATTTCTGTGTTTCACAATAAAATCGACTATAACTTGTCCTTTGACTGCCCTGGGTGCCTAATACCTCAAATCAAACTCTGTTAGAGCAAAAATCCACTTCCCAATTCTTCCCTTCAACACTGGAGCCGATAGCATGTACTTAACTACATCGGCTTTACAGATTATTGTGCACTCATTGGATAGAAGATAATGCCTTAACTTTGTACATGAAAAATAGAGGCGTAGGCACAACTTCTCCACAGGTGAATACCTTGTTTCTGCGTCTAGTAGCCATCGGCTGAGATAGAAGATGGTTTTTTCTTTGCCCTCAACTTCTTGGATTAAAACCGAGCTGATTGAGTTGTCGTCGGCTGATAGGTACAGCCCTTTCTGTGGAGGCATTAGAACTGGAGGGGAACTTAGATAATCCTTGATGTTGTCCAAAGCCTTTTGTTGCTCTGCCCCCATGTGAATGCTTGATCGGCTTTCAGCGAAGCGGTGGTGTGAACGGCTCCATCTTTTCTAAGAGATTGGCTATGAATCGCACGATGAAGTTGATTTTGCCGATCAAAGATTGGAGTTGTTTCTTGTCCTTCGAAGGCTGAATTGTTTTGATAGCATTTATGCTCCTTGGTGTAACCTCAATTCCTCTTTCATGAACAAGAAATCCCAGGAACTGCCCAGCCGATACGCCGAACGCGCACTTAAGTGGATTCATCTTCAAGCCATATTTCCTCGTCCGCTCTAACACTTGTCTCAGATCGGCTATGTGGTTCTCCATCTCTCTAGACTTAACAACCACATCATCGATGTAGATTTGCACCAGTGAGCCGATCATATCGTGGAAAATATAGTTCATGGCCTATTGATATGTTGCCCCAACATTCTTTAGTCCAAACGTCATTACGACCCATTCATACAAGCCGATTGCTCCAGGACATCGAAAAGCAGTCTTGTGAATGTCTTCTTCGGCCATGAATATCTTATTATAACCTGCATTACCGTCCATAAAACTAATAATCTTGCGACCCGAAGCAGCATCTACGAGCAAATCGGCTATAGGCATTGGGTATTCGTCCTTAGGGGTGGCCTTGTTTAGATCTCTGAAATTGATGCATACCCTAAGTTTACCATTCTTCTTCAACACTGGGACAATGTTCGAGACCCACTCAGCGTATCGGCAAGGCCGAATGAATCTAGCATCATATAGCCGAGTTATTTCGGCTTTAATCGCGTCGTACATATCGGCTTTGAACCTCCTGGGAGGTTGTTTGAATGGCCGATAGCCCGCCTTGATTGGCAGTTGATGAACGATAATAGATCGGCTAAGACTGGGCATCTCGAAGTACTCCCAAGCAAAACAATCTTTATATTCTTTCAATAGATTAATGAGCTAGGATCTACATTGAGGAGATAGATTTTTGCTAATATACATCGGCCTCGGCTTGTCACCAGAGCCGATGTCAATTTCTTCTAACTCGTCGGCTGACGTAAAACCTTGCCCGAGCTTGCCATCGTCTTCGTCTGCGGTGTCCATGCCGAAGACGCTTGAGCCCTCCACCATATCTTGTTCAAAGTAGCAGCTGCGGCTCGTCATCTCCAATCGACTGTATTGTGGAATTGGACACATTTAGAAAATCAGCTTGCCAGATTTTCCTAGACAAACAATCAATGCCTTTGATTTCCCAAAGCGACAAATCGGCACTAACGATGCTAAATGACCTGTCGGCTGGTACGATCTCAATCTTCTCGCCGTCCCATTGGATCAGGCTCTGATGCATTGTAGAAGAAACACAACAATTGGCGTATATCCAGTCCCTTCCGAGCAGCAGGCTGTAAGACCCCTTCCCGTCGATGACAAAGAATGTTATGGGCACGGTCTTATTGCCGATGGTCAGTTCGACGTTCAGGACGCCCTTGGTTTCTGACGGGTTGCCGCCGAAGTCCTTGAGTACCATATTGGTCTTGATCAGGTCTTCGGCCCCTTTGCCTAGTTTTCTGAATGTTGCGTAGGGCATCAGGTTGACTGCGGCTCCCCCCATCAACTAGCATCTTGGACATCGGCTTGCCGTTGACGAATCCTTTAACGTACAACGGCTTCAGGTGCCGATTTTCGGTCCCCTCGGGTTTGTCAAAAATAGTTTGGTCCGAGGAGAGCGCTAGTTTCACCAAGCCATCTTCGATAGTGTTTGCATCGGCTTCAGGAGCACTAAATTTGGCTGGCAATATGAACACCATGTTGACCGTTGCAGAAACTTCGCCTTTCCCTTTGGCTGCCCTCTTGGCTTGATCCGCCGAACTCTCTTGAGCTTGCTCCTCGTCGGCTGTGGTGGCTTTCTCTTTGGGGATCCATCGCCTTTTGATCTTACCCACCCGACGACGCTGTTCCTGGATCATTTGCCGAACTTCTTCTTCCCTTCCTTCATGCTTTAACCTTTGAATTCTTCATTTTTGTGTTTTGTTGAAGAGGTCAGAGGGGCACCATTGGGGGTTGGCTGATTCTTCATCATCGGCCTCTTCTTTGTTGTAGTAGTCGTCGTTTTTGTTTTCGTCGAAGAAGTCTTGATAGATCGGCCCTAGCCGATCGTGAACGGATTGCCGACGCTGGTTGAGCTGAACGGGCCTTGGGACGAACCGAGTTGGACTGGTGATTGGCCGGTTTCTGCGTTCGTCCTCGGGGTACTCGCTGCAAGCTAGGTAGTTTTTTAGCGTTGGCAGCCTCATCTCGGTCTCCTAGCAGTGCCTGAAGAATTCACAATGCCAATGGGGATCGGCACCGCTGTGATTCTCGTCATACCAGCAGCCTCGCATTTCTGGCCTTCGCCCATAAAACCTTTCAAACCAAGCTTCTTCCCGCCAAGATTGCTGTTGGGGGCGGCGTCGGTTGTTCGTACCGATCGGCCGTTGATCAGCCGATCGGGTAACGGGGCGCACCATGTTGATTGGCGCGGCTTGGCTTCCAGTCGGCTCTCCTTCTGTATTGACCCCTTTCAAAGTTTTGGCTAAGCTGTACGTCATTTTGCGCTGACGATCAGCTTGCCTAGGGCCGGTTTGAACCATATTGATTGGGGAGGGGTGGCCATCTACCTTCATCGGTCGATTGGAATCGGCGAACTTGAGTTTTTTCGGCTTCTATTGATGACTGGATTTGCTGTCTTATGACTTTACAATCGTTGGTGGCATGAGAGGTGGAGTTGTGCCACTTGCAATATTTTTTCTTCCTGAGTTCTTGGGCCGATGGGATCACGTGGTTCCCAGGAAGCTGGATCTGTTTTTCCTTGAGCAGTAAGTCAAAAATCCTGTCGGCCTTGGTGATGTCGAAGTCATATCTTTCTTCTTTGGCCGTCTTCAGCAACCATTGGCAGACGATGGCTTTTTTGTTCTTGGCCCATTCGGCTGCCACCACCTCTGCGTCATCGTCATTGGAATCGGAGTCTGACTCAACGACGACTTGAGTTATGTTCTTGACGGCCTTCCTAGTGTCTTGAAATCTTTGTTCATGGGCCGTCACCTTCTATGCCAGATGTGCCAGGCTGTCGAAGTCCTAAGCGGAGAAACATTCATGGATCGGCGCGATCAGGCCATGGAAGGCCAGGGCTAGCTGGGCATCCAAGAGCACCAGGCTGTAGCATCGGTTCCTCATTTCTCTGAAGCGTTGGATGTATTCTTGAACCGACTCGTTGTGCTTCTGCCTGATACTGGTAAGGTCCGACAACTTCATTTCATGATTGTCGGAGTAGAAGTAGCTATGAAATTGTTTTTCGAGATCGGCCCAGCTCTGAATTGAGTTGTAAGGCAATGAAAAGAACTAGGTAAAAGCCGATCCCGAAAGGGATAGACGGAATAAACGAACTCAAAAGGCGTCTGTAGCCGATGCTTCGCCGCACTGTACTAAGAATCGGCTGACATGCTCGTAGGTCGAAACGTTGTCTTGCCCTGAGAACTTCGAAAAATCTAGGATCTTGTATCGGTTGGGCAACGGAATCCGCTCAAAATGCTCTGGATAAGGATACTGATACATGTTCCCTGAGTCCTTTGACTTGAGGCCGAATTGATCGCGCATGACGTCTGCAATCAAATCGGCCCAAGTTCGGTTGTCCTTCTGTATCGGCTCATATGGGTCACATGGTACGGGTGCTTGCCGATACAGTGGTGGTGGCGTCTGAGGCCTGTAGTGATGATCTTGGCAGCCTCCCTGATATTGGTAGTGGAGTGGATGATCAGCGGGAGGCGGCCGATTTGGTGGTGGTGTTGGTGGACCTGGGAACAGCTGTCGGCCACCGGCGTTGTACCGTCTGTCCAGGTCAATCTGGGCAATTGGCTCTAACTGCCGATTGTCGTTGAACATGTTAGCGATCTGGTCCTGAGGCAGCGGTTGTTGTCGGTTCAGCATAGTGATCACCGGTTTCGCAGCCGATCCTAATGGATTCGGCTGGTTGAGGACCCCTCCTAGCGGCCCTAGTTGTGCTGACGATGGGATCGGCCGATTCTGGGTGACCAACGTCCTGTAACCAGGAAACTGGCCGTCTGTGAAGTACGTCGGCCCCCGTTGCAGCTGGTCGACTATCTTGGCGTCGACCACGGTAGCGATCATATTGTGGAGAGTGTTGACGAGGATGCTACTCTGGTTGACCAGCGCGTGATGGACGGCCAAATCGATCCGGTCTTGCAAAGTATGCAGGGCCGAATCATCTTGTTCCTGAATCGGCTCCTCCACCTTTTGTTTGCCCTTTGATCCACTGGAGGAGGATGCCTTGAGCTCGTCTATGCTGAACCTGTACTTTTGATGTACAGCCCCGGATCTTGTCTGGGTGAATGATTGTAAGTAGTTGGCCTAGAGCTCTCCCACCATCTTCTTGTAATCGGCTTGCTGCTCAGCCGATAATTGCTCCATCTTCACAGGCACGATGTTGTCCTGAGAAACATTGGTGCTCTTGGAGTCGACCATCTTGTCAGCTGTGTCGATGCGTCCTAGCCGAGTTGACAAAGAAAGTCCCACCGGGCGTGCCAAGAAGCGTGTTGACGAGAAATTTGTCTTACTCGCTGGCTGGGAGATCTTCTTAACTCCGGTGCAGGTCCTTCTTGGCTACCTATGCTATTCAAGGCGTGCCAGTTGGTTTGATTTGTTAACCAACAAGAAAAATAGATATATGCGTTAAGTATTAAGTCAGGTCCTATTGGATCGGCTGCAGGAGTCAATTTACATATATTTGCTATTCCGAAGTGTATTTAAACTAAGTGACTAGAATAGATCGGCTGCTGCCGAGACAGTATTAGCCACTTAACCCAAATATACCACAGAATAATAGATACATGTTTTAACAAACTTAGCCGATGTCATAAGTCCAACTGTGAATCGGCTAATACTCTGATTTATCTTATGAAAAGATATTGATCTGAGCTAAATACGCTAAACCTAGATCAGTCGGCTATCGGTTGTAGCTGACAAACTGATTCTGGCTTAGGGCATTTAACTAGAGCAAGATCTTAATATAAGAGGCAGTTTTAATAATCTTGATAACAAATATATCAAAAGAATACTAAAACAAATAAGGCTGACTGAAACCCCGGCACTGTCTCTAAGTAAAACACATCTGGCTGAATAGACCATAAAAGCTCCAAAAACGACTTAATAGTTCAACACTGATGCAGCATTAAGTATAAAAAGAACAATCTGATCTATTATAGCTGATGTAAATACCTCGAGACGGTGGATATCGCATATAATCCTAGCAACCTTTAGATCTAGCTCTATCGGCTGCTGATTCCTTACAGAAGTAAGCGTATGACGAGATAGATCTAAACATTATTCTAGATTATACGCGATATATGATAACTAGCGCGGCATAAATCATCGAATTTAAAGTGTCATGACGATGGAAGCACTAAATTCGACGAGATATACTACTAATGACAAACATTTACCTGAACTTGGGGATCGAAACGATGCAACCCAAAGCTGGATCACTTGTTCGTCTGAAAAAAAGGAGGCGATGTACCGAAGGTTGTATTGATTGTGATTGTATTTTTAAAGGGGGTCTCGGGTTCTATTTATACCCAAATACAACGAAGATCTCGCTACACGCGGTTACAACTAACTACCATATCTACACTATAAGCACACATACCAAATATACGACCCAGTTACTTGGGTTGCCCACTCCGACGCTCGCCGTCTCGATGTGGGAAGTGCCAATCGCGGATGATCCACAGTTTTAATCTAGTGCTTTTCATGAGAATTACCAAGCATAGAATTGACCTGTGGAATATGCTTTTCTTCGGATGCTTGGAACAAAATTATATATGTTGACAGGGCTGTCTTATGTTTCGTTCTTTTCTAATCAAGATTTAAATTTAATCTCATGTTTTTCAAATTCAAATTTTGTATGAAATTTTTTATATAAAAATTCAAATGTATCTATTTTTTAAATTTAATTAAAATTTAATCTATTACATGTTAATGGTTTTTTTTTACGTTGAGTGTTTAAGAAGTCCATTTTATAGATCAGCAAGTTATTACAGGCATCGTATGCAGATCGAACGTAACTCTGAGATCAGCATGCTGTTCTATGCCCATTTGGTTTATGGCATAATGATCAACTGATTACTTAATACTTATTTATCGGACTTGTTTGATTTTAGAATTAGAGAATGGATCCATCCATGCATCCTCGTATCATCGCAACGTACGTCAGTGCTTGTTTGGAGTCACGTACACACTAGTGCTTGTTTCAAAAAAGTCAACTTGGTTAAATTAACTAGTCCCTCTGTTTTTTTAATAAGACATATTATAAAATCAAAAAGTCAAAGTTCACCCATATTAATTACTCAAACTACTATAAATTATAGGCATATTTGGCAGGTAAAAACTATACAACCCGATTAGTAAAAAAAAGTTATATGCGTGTGACTTCATATTGAGTCTGTATATAGCTGGGCCAAGAAAATTTAGGTTATTGCCAGATTTTAGTCACCTGAAATTTTTACAGAATTCAATAAAATTCCTACTCCTCACCAGTGAGCAAGTCTTCTCCTCCAAGGAAAAAATATGTAGTGAAAATCACATATAGTGGAAAGCTAGAAACTATTGTTAAAATAAAAAAATGAACGTCTAATATTTGTTCACGTTACTATGAGTTAAACTTTTATTTTTTATTTTTTATCCTACGGTTTTAAGTTTTCACTATATACATGGTCATCTTCTCCAGCGATGACCTAAAGATGGTAGTGATATGGACCAGTGAGGGCGGTGAGGCAATAAGAGAGGGGAGAGAGGGTGATCTACCATGGCTTACCAGCAACAACGACAACAATTTTCTCAACGATCCCTTTATCTTTTCCCAACACCGGTGTCCAGCAACATAAAAACTCTAGAATTAGGATTCCGAGGGTTGGGAGGTGGAGGGGGATAGACAGTAAGGGTTGCTTTAGATGGAAGGACGGGGAGGTGATGGGCTACGAGATGGTGGATATACCACTAGAGCCGTGGGGTTGGAGAAAGACGGTGTCAAATTTGTAATGATTAGGAGACGAGGACAGTGATATGGTGTGGGAAGACATTTGAGGGGAGGGGGAGGGAGGCACCTCACTGCCACCTGACTTGGGGAGGAGGATCAGGAGGCCGGCATCGGCGGAGTGCGCAGGGAGGCGATGAAATGTTGAAATCTGATTTTAGACCATTGATATATCATTTAATCTTGATTGACTTTTAGTAAAGAATATTGGACATTTTAGTAAAGCAAGGTATGTCCATTTTTCTCATGTTTTCTGCCCCCCCTTTGCTCCAACTTTGTATTTTATCGACTATTTATAATTGCTCTAAGTGAAACTGTGTTTAAAGTTAGAAACTAAAAGTGATGTCTAAATTTAACATTTTCTAACCTATATATTTGATTCTAGAATAAACAATATAGTTTTTAGCTAGCAAAATCATAGGATGTAACAAAACTTCGTTCTCCCCTTGTAGAATAAACAATATAGTTTTTAGCTAGCAAAATCATAGGATGTAACAAAACTTCGTTGTCCCCTTGTAGAATAAACAAAAGCAGAAAAAACTATAAAAGACTATGAAAAGTAGAGAGAAAAAGGATGGTCTGAACAAGACTACACATCCCATGGTTTCAAACAGGATGCATTCTTCTGTGATGAAGGTGGATAAAACTATGTACTTAAATGGTACAGTTGGATTCTTGTTTATGCAACTAACTGGTGATTCTTTTTCAATCCTATTGTAGGCCAGTACCGCTGTGATTTTGATGACTGCAAAATATCCTAACAAAGAACATGTGAGAGAAAGTGGGTGGTGTTGAGATATCTAATCAATTCACAAAAGTGGTTGTTAATCATCCTTTTCAAGAAAATGAGGAGCTAGTAAGGCCAATGAAGCATTGCAAGACAATTGGTGATGTCCATGCTGAAGGAATGTCAACTGTTTGGCCTTCAATTTGTGTAAGTATGCATGCATATACAATATCTTTCTACACATTGATGAATCATTGATATCATATTATACATGTGCTATCATGACAAGTAATAATGTTTTTTTCTGGAGATTCAAAAAATCAAGGGTTTGAATTGTCATGGTTCAGTGGCCTACTCAAGATCTAATCAAGAAGCATGGGAATCCATATAGATTAGATATGCATAGATATATTTCCTATATTTTTGCATTTTTCATGCAGCTAGTTGCCTAAAATATATACTCTTTTTAAAAGACCTTCAAATTCATTATGGATGCTATGAAATGATGTAAATAGTACCTATATTTAAATTTTCTTATCTAAATTCAATATGTTATCTACTCATTTGTGGTCATTGTCCTCGTACAATATCTTGTTAACTTCTTTTCCAAAGCGTGTGAAGATAATATTGAGCAATTTTCTATTATAATAATATCTAATTAAAGGCACCAGTAATCATGAATTACTATGTTGCAGTATACATAAAGGTGTTACAAGTTAAAAAAAAACATGCTACTAACAGCATTGCTGTAAATGCATAAAGGTGTTTCTATGATCTATTGTAATAAACATAATAATACAGTTACTATAATAACTTTTGGTAATACCTATAGTAACATAGGCTAACAGTACATAAAAGTGTAGTAACACATTTTCGGGGTCCTATCCTGACAAAATGGTAGGGGTGGTGGATCGGGAGGATGGTTTTTTAGGATGCCTAGATAGTAGATTGTCTCTGAAATTTAAGCTTAGGTGGCATTTGAGTCTCTTTAGAAGGACCTAAGATCAATTCTAACCGAAACACTATGAAGTTTTTATACTTATCATATTATATAGATACTAAGTATAGAAACTATATTTCCAATGGATATTTCCAATGGATGGTGTCTTCAAAATAAATTATCATCCAATCACCTCTCTTCTCTCTTCTTTTATCCATCTGTGTCCTTATTTTCATTCTTGTTCTTGTGTAGAGCTGGATTTTTGCGTGAAAAATGATTTCCTTATCCTTTTTCTTCTCTCCTTATTAAATCTCTTGCCATCTTAGTTTTTTATATATGAGAGCATATTTAATGCTATGGACACTAGCTAGGAAAAATACTGTCATCGTTTCCAATCGATCATCATATTACATAAGTACACTAAGATAAAAAACCAATACTTTTGCATATTACATTTACTTTGGTATGCACCATCCACACTATTTTTTAGGCAATAACAAATTAAAACATTATATATTGATTATAGTTGGTTGTAAAGAGTTGTGTGCATGGATGTATACACCAATGTTCATTTACTCTCATGCATAGATAACAAATAGATTTAAGGAATTAATACTAATATGATGATCATTTGGGAATAACCTCAAAAATTATATGATGATGAATGAAGGAAATATATAGTTAAATTAAAGTGCACTTTGATTATATGAGGCCCCATTTAGTATTTCACACGGAGGCCTCAAATTTGTAGATACGCCCTGGGATCATGACTCCCCTCAATGCCTATATGAAGATGGCGCCATTACAGAGTTGGTCATAGACTCATAGTGCCTGCAAGCTTATGCAAAGCAATAATGGCTAGCGGTAAGGGCTGCGACTTGCACCGTTGCACGTCCGGGTTGTGAGCTGGCGTCTCGTGCAGGCCTCCGACGAGTCCATCCAGCCTCGCGTCCTCGCCGTCTCCAACCTCGACCTCCTCCCACAGACCATCCAGGGACGTGTAGGTCGATCCAGGATCCACCTCTCCATCAAATCTCGCCGACCAGGTGTGTATAGGATGTTCAAGAAAGATGGGAAGAAATTGATCGGAGGAGAGATTAACAATGGAGGGGAAGGACGTGATGCTTCACGCGTGTGAACAAAAACGGGCCAGCGAGCTACACAAACGCATGCGAGAGTGCGAGGTCAAGCGAGGTGTTGCGAGAGGGAAAAGAGGAGGATGGGGGGAAACGAAGTCATCGGTGCACCGCTCTGGCAATGCCGCCGCCAGCCTACGCAATCTCGTAGCCTACGATACCGCCTGCATCGTCGACTCCTCGTCGCTTAGCTTTCTTTTCCTCATCTCTCTCTCTGTACTCGGCGTCTCGTTTGGTCTCATCTGTTGTAGCAGCTCGCTTTCACTATCGCGGTAGGAGTCACGGGCGGATCTGGGTCCCAGCGTTGTAGCCCGGGACGAGGCCCGATTACTATATAAAAATAAAGAGAAACACAGATACAACCCAATAGCCCTCCTGAAAAATTCATATATGGCCTAATGCCTCACTAAAAATTACAGCCCAATAGCCCTCACTCGTACCAACCTCACCACCAGTCAGCGCCGCCCCTTGCTCTCCCTCCTCCCGCATGCCCCTGTCTGTGTGAAGCCGTCGCTCTTGAACCCCGCGCGTGCCCAACAGCCAGCGCGCGGCGCCCGCCCTGGCCCTCGGGCCCCGGCGCGGCCCCTGTTGCCCCGCGCCGCAAGCGTCGCGCCCGGCGGCTCCGCGCCCCGCGCTGCGCACCGCCGAGAGCTGCCCCTCCTCGCGCGGCAACACCGCTCCGCGTCGGCTGCCGCCCTTCCCCGGTCGGCGCCGCCCGCCCAGCTTGCCGCTCGGCCCCCGCACCGCCCGCCTGCCCCCCTACCGCTCGGCCCCCGCGGGCATCGTCGGTCGCCAACTCTCCATCCATTCCGTAAGTAAAGATATTTTGCAAGAGGCTCTTGTGTTATTAGGCAGGGGCGGATTGGGCAACGGGCTACCTGGGTTGTAGCCCGAGGAGAGGCCCTACTGTATAAAAAATAAAGAAAAACACAGATACGTCCCAATAGCCCTCCCTGAAAAATTCATATATGGCCCAATAGTCCCACTAAAAATTATAGTCCATTTAGCCCAATGTAAACCCTAGCTCACCCGCACCAACCTCACCACTCACTCGCCGCCCCTGCTCTCCTCCTCCCGCGCGCCCCGTCCGTGTGAAGCCGCCGCTCTTGAACCCCGCGTGCGCCCAACGTGCCTGGCGCGCACCCCGCCCCCGGTCCCCGGGCCCCGCGTGCGGCTCCCTGTTGCCTCGCGCCGGCGAGGCGCTCGCGCCCGGCGGCTCCGCGCCGCGCCACGCACCGCCGAGCGCCGCCTCTCCCTTCGGCTGCGCGCTCCGCGCCGGCCGCCGCCCTTCTCCGGTCGGCGCCGCCCGCCAGCCTTGTCGTTCGGCCCCCGCACCGCCCGCCTGCCCCCCTATGGCTCAGCCCCCGCGGACATCATCGGCCGCCAACTCTCCATCCATTCCGTAAGTAAAGATATTTTGCAAGAGGCTCTTGTGTTATTAGGTTTCTTGGATTCTTTAGAGTGGGTTGGTTAGATTGATAGCCCAAGATAACATCTTGGAGGAGATGGGAGCAGCGGTGTGTTTCTGTTGCTGTTCTTGGATTGGATTATGTTTCTTGTTACTCCTGCACAGCAACTCAAGAACTCGACCCGTTTCTTTATTTTACACTTGTTTTCTGTGCACTTGGATCTCAAGGAATTTATTATCAGTTGCTTGTTGTGATCCTGTTCGGTCTGCTATCCACCCCAAACCCATCAACAGTAGCATGATCTCCTTGCAGAAAATTAAATTAAATTAAATTAATTAGTAGCATATGCTCTCCTTGCAGAAAAATAAAGTAAACTAACCAGTTGGGCACTTCTCATTGATTTTCATTCCTTCTAAATGTGTTCATCCAGGTTTATGTGCAATACTACTTGATTACAGATGAACAGAATAGCTGATGATGATGTGGGTACAGATTATATTTCAATATTCTCCCCCTTTCTAACAGTCCTGCAGATTAGTTACCAAAATCATGAAAAGTTAAAATTGGTGATTTACTTTTTTTTCATGTAAACATTTTTGTCTCATTATTTTAAATATAACGAATTATTTTAGTTATCTATTACTTTAGCTCGAAACGAATTATTTTAATTTTGTATTAGTTAACCTGGAGCGGAAATCATTTTTAGATCCGCCGCTGTAGGGGCATCTTCCCACAATCCCGTGTTCGATGCTATCTCCAGCGATAAATGTAAAACGGAAATAAATGGTCTGGCGCGATATTTGCAGGCACGTCGAGACGCGTCAGGGTGGGGTGATGTTGAGACATACTCTGCCTTACCTGCATATCAGACGTCGACTTCGATATTGGTGACGTAACAAAAATATCTTTAATTTTTGTAACAGAAAAGATATTTAAGATCAATCTAATTATTTTTTTCATACGAGAGTTGCTGACCAATTCTTCGGTGGATAACAAATTTCACACAGGAAATATTTAGTTATTTTGTTAGTTCGTTATTATTTTGCGGGCAAGCATCACTCAATGTTATTTGAACAAAAGGCACGCAAAACATTTGAATGTAGTCATACATAATTTTTTTAAGACTAAATTTCACAGAGACTACATGTGTTTTGAATAAATACTTTTGCTTTGGACCATATAATTTGGACAAATTATGGAAGGATTATAGACACTACGTCGGCATCGGCTATCTCTAACGGACATTACCCTCATCTCTATCGGGTTGGGCCCCTGTCACTGTGAAAAGGTCACTGATGTGAGAAAATATCTCTAACAGGCACAAGGCCGTCACGGATGCACATTATCTCAATCAGGCCATAATAAATGCCCATCACAGATGAGTTTGAAAGTCAAACCAGTGGTGTTGAACGACCGTCACAGATGACACATCTCAATCGGGTCTAGTTCTAAGCCCGTCACAGATGACAACTCATCTCTAACGAGCCGTAGTTACCAGGCCGTCACCGATAGGGTTAACCAAATACAGAGTCAAATAATGTCCCGGTTTGTTGCCCGTCACGGATGACCTATCTCTAACGGGCTTAAGTAAGGAGCCCGTCACGGATGTCCTATCTCTATCGGGCTTTTAGATTGAGCCTGTTACGGATGTCCTATCTCTATCGGGTTTTTCGAGAATGCCCGTCATGGATGAGTTTATTAGCCAAAAAAATAAAATTTGTTTTTGGCTAGCCTCAGACCTTTGCTAGCCATGCCCGCTGCAAAAAATGATAGATATCATCACAACCCAGCCCCAGCCCCAGCCATTCATCACAGCCACAACCATGTTGATCCATTCACATATATATTCATCACAGCCACAGCCATATCCATATTCATTCACATATATATTCATCATAGCCACAGCCATATCTATTCACATAGATATTCATCACATATATATTCCATAGCCACAGCCACAGCAAAATAACAAGTGTACTAACCCCAAAAACAGAAAAAAAGATAAGTATATATGACTATTTTTTCTTGCAAATAGAACATGTGTAGAACCAAAAATAATTAATGGTCTGTTTTGTCTCAAAAAGGAACAAGTGTACTGCTAAAAAAAGACAAGTGTAAATGCCTGTTTTGTTCCAAAAATGAACAAGTGTAGTTCAAAAAAAACAAGTGTAGTTCCAAAATGGTCTTTACTTTTTACTCTCAGAACAACTAGACTATATATGTAATAGTATGAGGCGTTGTGGCAGGTTGGGTAGCTACCAGAAGATCTCCGCTGTGCCCTGTGACACAAGGTTTGATGCGAAGATCTTCGGTAGCCACTCAGCATACAACACACCTAAATAATTTGAATCGTGTTTTGGATGTTGCAATTTGCAACATGTCTGAACGGCTCCAATTCATCATCGAGCAAAATAATTTAGTTACAGATGCATCAAAACCTACAAAAATGTATTACAAAGAAAAGAAAGTATATACAGAAACAACGTGCAGAATTGTATTATAAAGAATATTTACAAAAATCAAATGTTTGTCTCACTGTCATTGCAAATGTTCTACCATTCAGAGTCGATCGAGCTACCTAGGACCTTACTCTAAATATTCCTTTCGGAGACAATATATCATCTAGTATGAATTATGCTATCTCCTCTCTAATGATATCGAAGTTGTTATCCGAAATATTTGATAGTTTAACCTGCATGTGAGGCGCCAAGTTAGTCCACATACTTGGAAAGTTGTCGTCCTATGGATATAAACAATTGTATAAAACACCTCAAGGTCGGGCAATGTCTGCTAAGATTCACATGTTATGGCAGATGTGGAACCCACACTGGTCACCCACTTGTTATTTAATTGGGAAGTCTTTTTTGTGACCGAGTTTGGGATGCCCATCCTTATGCCTCCCGCCTTTTGCCACGTACAGGTCCCATGCCTCCTTCAAGACAGCTTCGATGCCGGACCAGTTGTATATTTTTGGCTTGATATTGGAGTTAAGGTAGTGTACCAAACTCTACTTCGGCGTTATTACCAGAAGAATCCAACGACCCCTACGACATTATTAAATTGCAAGGTAAATACTAGAGCTATACGAGTCGCACATTTGATTCTAAGTAGGGTACATGCTTACTGTTGATTGTAGGCACACATAAGAAAGTCCTTGTCTTGACGGGTATACAAGCAGTCCTTGATATATTCCACCATGCCAGCTCGATCGTGGCTATAGGCCTCGCTTTTTGCCCGAGAATCAGGGGTTGATTTGGCGGCATGGAACTCGTCCCACATGGCCTGGGTGATGAATGGGTACTTCCCAAATGGTTCAGGCTGGGTGCGGTTGAGGACGTAGTCAGTGACAAGGGTGGTCTTGAAATTTTTCCACAAGGTTCCCATCTTGCGGATAGCCTGCCACTTCAGTCTTTCCTCGGACTCTTCTGGGTACTCAAAGCTTTTCTTGAACTATCTCCAGGCTTCATCTTTTTCTTTCTGTGGTATCCGATCGATGTGTTCCGCCAGAATTATGAAGTTTCGTCTCCCTAGGTTTCCGCAGTCTGTTGCGAATTTTTTGACGGCTTTCTCTGGGGCCGTAGGAAATCCATGTTCGTCGACCTCCGTTATTCTATACACTTCCTTAGGGATCTTATTCTGGGACCTTGGAGCCCGGCTCGTTGTGGTCCCACTCGTAGTCACCAACATTTTCTATTGAAGAAAAATAACATTATTAATTTTTTACATATTGATAACATCACTATTGGAAAGTGAAAGTATTAGTTGTGGCCTCAGTTTTGCTCAGAAATTGTGCATCAATTACAATCATTTGCAAGTGAAGATAAAAAAAGAACAAGTGTAGATGGTCTGTTCTTATCCAAAAAAAGTGTAGTTCCCAAAAACAACATAAAAAGTGTAGATGATTGTTCTTATGAAAAATAGAGGAAGGGTAGTGCCCCAAAGAAAGAACAAGTGTCCATGGCTGTTATTTTTCCAAAAAAGAACAAGTGTAGATCCAAAAGAGAACAAGTGTAGATGGTCTGTTCTTATCATAAAAAGAGAACAAGTGTCCATGAGTGTTTTTTTGCAAAAAGAGAGAAGTGTAGTGCCAAAAAAAAACAAGTGTAGCTGGTCTATTCTTATGATAAAAAGAGAACAAGTGTACATGGCTTTTTTTGCAAAAAGAGAGACGTATAGTGCCCAAAAAAAAGAACAAGTGTAGCTGGTCTGTTCTCATGGTCTAATATTGAGCATTCATCACTGGCCAGGAAGAGGTGAGGAAAGGTGAGAGAAGAAAGGTGAGGAAAGGAACAACAAGTTAGGGCCAAGAGTATCATTCAAGCATCACATCATAGCCATATCAGCATAAAAAATTGTGCATCATAGCAGTATAGCAGTATAAAAACTAGATAGCAGTAGCAGTAGAAGTATAGCAACCACACACTTGCTTCATTACATCAAACAAAATTGTGCATCATCATAGCAGTAGCAGTAGCATCATAGCAGTATAAAATTGTGCAATGATGCCAATAATCGTCAACCCGAGAGACTGCCACAAGTGATGCAACAAGTAGAGGCAGAAATACTAGGCATAGTTTTGCAATATGGCCTTCACGATTAAAAGCTTTAAGTTTGCCCGCTAAGTACCATGCAAGAAAACCCAGACCAACAAAAGCCCCTAGAGTAATGGAGAAAGAATCAAAACAGATACATCAGATTGTCTACAACACATAGGAAAAGATAACATATTTTGGCCATAAAAGAGCAATCTCCAAGCCATATACACTTTATAGAGAACAAATTGCTGATATGGGGATGCATGATAAAAAATTTACTCTAAAACAATCAAACATACAAACAATTGTGAAGATAACAAGAATGGGCTAAAAAAATAATTTGTTGGCTCCTGACATGTGGACCCCCGTTTTTGGAACGGGAATCTTTCGTGTTCATAGTATCATTTCCCTGGATCGAGTAGTTTGGTACCCACGAGATACAGTACTAAATTATCAGGTACAAATGCACAAATAGTCTTACACCAAAAGTATTACAATATAGGCCCGAAGGCAATATCCAACATATAGGACCTCATGGTCCAGATACAACCAAAAGCAGAAATTAGGTAAGGCAGTGGAATGGAAGGCAGCGGCTTGTCGATTGCCACATGCAACGACCAGAGACTAAGACCTAGCAGGCGCCATCGTCTTCTTCGCCCTCCTGGTAGTAGGCATATGGATCCTCCAAGTCTTCATTCCCACCATCTGAAGGTTTGTGCGTATAGCAAGGGTGAGTACCCAACGTACTCAGCAAGCCAACACGAAATGATGCACATGATAGGGTCATTCAAAGGATGGCTGTGGTTCTTTTGCATAAAGCTAATTTTCGTAAATCATTTCACAAACCTAATGTCTAGCCAGGTCAAGTTTTATTACCATAGTTCATTAAGTCGGCGACGGTTCTGTCCACCATCCATTGTGATCCCAAGGATAGCTTCCCGCCACTGGATCATCATGGTTTTCTGGGGAGTCTACACTTCTCATATCTCGAGAAGTTGGTTCACCAGTACATAAAAATCATCATGCAAACCCATCCCATCATTTTAAAATTTATGAGTCTAGCCATAAGAGAAACTTGTCACGCTGCTCATTATCCGCGAGCATAGCTATTCGAATAGATTGGTTTACTCACACTGCAGTGGATGTACACTTTACCTGTACTCCGCAACTGCCCATTGAATGAGCCTACACCCCTTTATATGGGACGGTCACGACAAAGCCTTTCGATAACCTCACTTTGGGAGTACCCGCTCCATGAACTTAAACCCTCATGCACTCTAGCCGTCGTTTTCTAGCAGGGAGAGGAGTTATGGCGTTCCCGGGGTAAGAGAAAGACTTGCTCCATCTTTGATCTTTCAACCTTCATGTTCCTTTCTTCATGTCCTCATTTCTTCATGTTGATCACATGCCCGATCTCTGCCTAGGTACCGACCAGTGGTACATCCCCTACCGGTAGGCCCTTAACTTTCGTCCAGGCACCTCCAGTGGTGAGCCTCCACCGGTAGGCCCTTACCTCAACGCCTACACCTGAATCGCTATGCAGGGATACTTCCTCCACTCGGTTATTTACTTCGCTAGGTCTATACCCATTCGAGAAGTACAGTTGTACTGGCTCGTTTCATGTTAAAAGTCTCATGGCTCGGTCCTTAATTGACCAGGGACGGTGCTTGCCTTTGCCGGAATCCACCCAAATCCATCCATCCGCCCCAGTCTAAAAACATTAGTTTTGTACTTTCATTTTTCCATCAAACTATTTTCATCATGTTCAAGGCAACGTGGCGCTCATGTCTCCACATGTCGTATCTCAACTACCTTTCCTAAGGTAGTTTCCCAAGCATATAGCTCTTTTGTAAAAATATGAGTATGCAAGATTCTAGTATAAGCATGGCTAAGCATTTTACCGAAGAAAGTCTCCGGTTATGTCACATCGAGGTTTACAAAGATTATAACTAAAGGTAATCAATATCAAGGCATGGTATATCAAGCATAGGTGTTTTGTGTATAGCATGCATGTTTGAAGTTTAAATCAATATCATTTCACAAAATAGGATCAATATGTTCAAAGGAGTGATGACTTGCCTTGCTCGTGACCTTGTTGGCTTGAGTCTTCGACGTTCTCAGCGGTTCCCTCGGACTCTATCATACATGCGAGAAATCCAATTGAATTCGATTAGCATTCAAATAAAATCCAATGAAAGCCAAATAAATTGCAAAAACAGCTTCTAACACTAGGTTATGATTTTACGTAAGTTTAGGTTCGAGTTTTGGCAAAATCCGAGTTAGAATGAGCGAGTTACAAAGATTTGAAGTTTCATATTAATCCAATTTAGTTAATCATGATGTGGTATTATTTCAGGTTAGTCCCTTTTAAATTTGAGAAAAAATATGGTTGATGACTCAAATTAAAATAACAAAAAGGAATGGTTAACTTCAAATTTTTATCCAAATTTTATTGGGCCGACAAGCCCTAGTGTTTATAATAATTGAATCCAAAAAGAATTAATTAACCTTGAAGCTAGACACTATAATAAATAATTTGGACTTTTAAGTTTAGAAAATCTATATATTAAAAATAATACTTGACGACAAGCTAAGTTATAAATAAATTCTTAGATAAATAAACTATGCGACGGTTAAATATCTCCAAATTCATATTTAATAGTTAGTCCCTAATTATTTTTGAAATCCCAATTTGTTCTGATAAAATATATATTTTTGCTCAAAGATTTTTCCCCAAATGTTTTCCAAAAACTTTTCCCTAAATTTTTCTAATTTTTCCCAAACTTTCCCATTTTTCCTTTTTCTTTTCCTCCTTTTTCTCCTTTTCTTTCTTTTCTCTTTTCTTTTCTTTTTCTTTTTTTCTTCTTCTTTCTTCTTCCTCCCGTCACTCTCTCTCTCCTAGCGTCTACCCCCCCATCGCCCTCGGCTCGGCCGAGCCGGGCAGCGACGGAGGCGGACAGCGGCACGCGACCACGGAAAGGGGAAAAGAAAGAGCGGAGGCCTATTGGCGAGGCGGACGACGGCGGTGATGCGGCGAACTCAGCACGGCGACGGCGACGGATTGCGGCGGCGAGAACAATGGGAACACGGCGAGAGAGAGAGAGAAAAGAGTGGGGAGAAGAGCGGCGGAGTGGGGAGGAAAGGAGAGGGCTTGGCCCCCTTTTTATAGATGGCTGGAGAGGGAGAGAGAGATGACACGACGGCGGCGACGACGACGCACGCGGCGACGAGACGCGTGCGCGGCGCGGCGAGAGATGGCACGGGGCTCGGGGCGATGGCGATGTGGGCGACGGAGACGCGCGCGGCATGGCCAAACGTGGCGCGAGGCGCGAGGACGCAGGGCGATGTGACGTGCGCGGCGCGTGGGGCGTGAGGCACAGCACGGGCAACGGCGACACGCACGCGCGCGCGCGGGACACGACGCGGGCGGAGGCGCACGCACGGTGCGCGAGGGGCACGAGGCGGCGACGCGACGGACTCTGACCGAACACCTTGGGACCAATGAATAGTGTTATTTCTGATTTTTCCAATTTTTCCTTGATTTTATTTTTCTCTTTGTTGCTTTCTCCTTTGTAATTTATTGGCTATTAACTCTTCGACTTATTTGTAGTTTTATTTAATACTTTTATGATTTGCTCTCTTTAATTTATATATATAAACTTATATATATATATATATATATTCCTATATGTATTTTGCGTGTATAAATATATTCATACGTATATTTCCCCTTTTTATTTTAATTAGAATTTCTCAGTATTTTGTATTAATAATTTAATATTGTTCCCAAAAGAAGATTTTATTAGTTCCTAGCTCTCCCAAATTTGTATTTCTTAGAATTTATTTTAATTATTTCCTTTTTGAAATTTCTCTCTTTGTTTTCCCTCTAGGGTTTTAATCTTGCTCTAAATTTTTATCCTTTTCAAAGTAATTAATTATTTATTTCAACTTGGTATCAAAGACTTACGAATAAAAGGCAAATAAACACAATAAGATGCAATCAAACAGAAAATTTTTGCAAGTTTCGACTTTTATGTTTCGATTTTTAAAACTTTGGATTTTTAGGGTGTTACATGACACTGAACTCATAAATACAACTTATATGCGTTAACCGTTGCATTAAAATATAAAGTTCAATTGTTAAAAGAAAAAACTAACAACTAACTGTCAATAGCATGGGATTTAAACTAGTAGAAAAACAGTTCACAGTTAAACATTCTTCTCATCTTTCTTACATAGTTCCCACTCCCAGGAGGCCAGGAGGACATATATATGAGATATTAAGATTGCAAGAGCAGTATCAGGTAATGCTCAGGTATAAAACATGAAGAAAGGAAACGTACGCAACGTACAGAATGTATGGTAAAATGATGTAAATAAATGCATGTCACAAGAACTCAAAAGTAATAAGGAGCACCATAAAAACATAAGGCATAACTCATAATGAAATTGAGTCAATGAGAAAATTATTTACAGTAAAGTTACAACTAGACTTGAGATACCAAACCACTAGATATACACTGAGGTATATTGTAGTGAGAAAATTATTGCACTGAGGTACTTGAGCTAGCAAAATGAGGAAACATATTGCAATGATAGTTCACTAGACTTGAGATACCAAACCAAATAATGAAATTCAGACTTCAGACTAAAATTCAAAGAAAACTCATTTAGCTAGATATACACTGATCACACAACTACCGTTAGGGAGAGTACTTAGTAGGGGTACTTGAGATAAGTTAGTTTTATTAGCACATTGCTTTGGAGCACCGAGCCCCTAGTGTTAGGGGGCAAAACATGAACCGAGCAAAGAAAAGGTATGCATTATATATCTTTTTCTTGGGGGGGGCAAAACATGAACCGAGCAAACATGAACCGAGCCCCTAGTTCCACTAAACCCCACCGCAAACTATCCCAGATCAGTAACTAGCAGAAGGATTACTCAACAAATTTTAAGCATACACTAATTAACCAACTCATCACATACCCAAAATCAACGGGGAAAAGAAGGAATTTTAATCAGTTCAGAAAATGTATAGAGAGAGACGTACTAACCGGTGAGGACGGGCTCGAGGTCGAGGCGGCGACGGTGCGGCTGGGCTTGGGGTTGACGCGGCCGGCGTCGAGGGAGGCGGCGGCGGGCTCGGCGACGAGGCGTCCGGGCTCGGAGAGGAGGCGTCCGGGCTCGGTGAGGAGGCGTTTGGGCTCGGCGACGAGGCGTCCGGGCTCGGCGAGGAGGCGTTCGGGCTCGGCTAGAAGGCATTCAGGCTCGGCGAGGAGGCGTTCGGGCTCGGCGAGGAGGCGTCCAGGCTCGGGGTCGACGGGGAGGCGACCGGCGTGGAGGGGAGGAGGAGAGGAGGAGAGGAGGTGACGGCGATGGCGCGCGTGGATCTGAGAGGCGGCGGCGTGGAGGCGAGGAGACGGCCGGGCTCGGGGTCGAAGGGGAGGTGGCCGGCGTGAAGGAGAGGATGAGAGGAGGCGGCGACGCGGAGGGGAGGAGGAGAGGAGGCGGCGGCGTGGAGGAGGAGGAGAGGAGGCGGCAACGTGGAGGTGAGGAGACGGTCGGGCTCGGGGGTCGGCATGGAGGTGAGGAGAGCGGGCGGCGGCGTGGATCTAGGTGGAAGCGTGAATGGATCTGGATCTATGGGATTGGCTAAGTAACCCTAGTCAACGTCATCTCGACGGGCGTACTACTAGGGCCCGATACGGATGAGTCATCTCTCGACGGGCCCTTGTAGTACGCCCGATACGGATGACAGTCATCCGCATCGGGCATTAAAACAATGCCCGATACGGATGACTGTCATCTGCATCGGGCAATGACAGTAGGCCCGATACGGATAAGTGTCATCCGCATCCAATACCTTATTAAATAGTTTACATTTGAGATTATATTTTTAAAAAATATTATAATTAACGGATGAATTATTTATATAGTGTACATTTAGCATTAAATTTTAAAAAAACATGATAAATTAAAATATGCCTTATTAAATTAGTTTACAATTGCCATTATATTTTTAAAAATTATTATAATTAATAGATGAATTATTTGTATAGTGTAAATTTGCCATTAAATTTTAAAAACCCATATAAAATTAAAATATGCCTTATTAAATTAGTTTCTACTTGGGATTATATTTTTAAAAATATTATAATTAACGGATGAATTATTTATATAGTGTACATTTAGAATTAAATTTTAAAAAAACCATGATAAATTAAAATATGCCTTATTAAATTAGTTTACAATTACCATTATATTTTAAAAATTATTATAATTAACAGATGAATTATTTAGATAGTGTAAATTTGCCATTAAATTTAAAAAACCCCATATAAAATTAAAAAACCCATAAGAAATTACGGCATGAAATATATGCAGATCATTCATTAAGGCACCGACACAAAATACTTCATCACGTTCATCAATTTACAAATTATATTACTACAAAGACTCTATTTACAAGGATATGCCTTTCGAATGGTCTGAGCGAGCGTATGCCACTTCGTCTTCGGGATCATCGTCAAGTTTGATCTGAGGTCTCACATGAAGATTCTGGTTGTATTCTTCTTCATCGACGACGTTGTCAACCCCAACAATTCTTCGTTTTCCATCCCTCACAACGTGCAGCTTCTTGTTTGCGGGGTCTTTTATATAGAAAATCTACTCGACCTGCTTGGCTAGGACGAATGGTTCGTCCGTGTATCCAACCTTGACCAGATCCACTAAAGTGAATCCTTCCTTGTTGACTTTAACTCCAGTTCAGATATTCACCCAGCTGCAACAAAACAAGGGGACTTTGAAGCTCCTGTAGTTCATCTCCCAAATCTGCTCTATGCGGCCATAATATGTGTTCGATCCAGCTTTATCCTGATATGCATCTATACGGACTCCACTATTCTGCACCGTGCTTTTGTTATCTTGTGTGACGGTGTAGAATGTGTATCCATTGATATCATACCCTTGCCATGTGTCAACATCCCAGCTTGGGCCCCTTGCCAACCTTCGTATTATCTCAGTTGGGTCATCGATCAATCGTGCGATACGATTCTTAAACCATTCATTGAAGCGAGTAGTATGTTCTCTGTTGATCCACATGTCTGATCGACCTATGTTGTCATGTCGGACTTTCGCTAGATGCTCCTCAAATTATGGAGTTACTTCAGCCATATGTTGTAGCACAGCGAAATGAGCCTGCGAATAGGTAGCTTGATCGGGAACAATTCTTTTTCCGCCTATTGTGCCAAGGCCTGCTAACCTTCCTTCGTGGCGAGACGCAGGAACTCCGATAGGATCAGTCTCGGCCATAAAGTCGATGCAGAACTCAAGAACCTCCTCCGTCGTGTACCCTTCAATGAAGCTCCCCTATGGTTTTGCTCTATTTCAAACGTACGACTTAAGAACTCCCATATACCTCTCGAATGGGTACATCTCCCTTAGAAAAGTTGGGCCACATATTTTTGTTTGCTTCACTAGATGAACAGGGAGATGAACCATGATATCGAAGAAAGATAGTAAAAAATACATCTCCAAGTGACACAAGGTATTGACAATATCAGCCTGCATCTGATCTAGATCTTCGGGGTCTATAATCTTCTGGCCGATTGCATTGAAGAAGGCACAAAGATGTTGGATTGTGTGACGCACTTTGGGTGGTAGAATACATCTGATAGCAACTGGTAAGATCTGTGTGATCAGCACGTGACAATCGTGAGACTTCATTCCAACCACTTTTAGATCCTCTAATTTAACATATTTATTGATCCTTGCTAAATAGCCCAAAGAACCTTAATATTAGACAGGCATGGCAGCATTGCGATCTTTTCATTCTTCAACAATGTGTGGCGAGCTGGTGGGAGGTACACTCTTCCTGTCTTTTCATCCGTAACAGGCTGAAGCTCACTGTGAATGTTCAATTCCTGCAAATCTAGCTGAGCATTCAAGCCATCCTTTGTCTTTCCAGGCATATTAAGCAGCAGCCCAACAAAACTGTCGCAAATGTTCCTCTCTGCGTGCATTAGATCAATGCAATGCCAGACCTCAAGGTCTTTCCAGTATGGTAGCCGCCAAAATATGGATTTCTTCTTCCACATACCCTTATCATTTTCCTTGCCACGTTTTTTTTCTTCCCAAACTCATTAGTTATGTCTTTGACCATGTCATGGACCTCTTCTCCAGACAGATCCTTGGGAGCAATTCCAAGTTCTCTCCTACCGTTGAAAATTTTCTTTTTTCTTCTAAAAGCGTGGCGTAGCGGGAGCCATCTCCTATGACCCATGTAAACCATCTTTCTGGATTTCTTCAACCACCTGCTGCGTGTAAGTTCCATACAGTCGGAGCAGGCCTTCTTTCCTTTCACGGTTTGTCCAGAAAGATTGCCCAGTGCAGGATAGTCATTAATGGTGTAGAACAGTAGAACTCATAGCTTGAAGTTCTCCTGACCATATGCATCCCAAGTGTCCACGCCTTCTTTCTAAAGAATCTCAAGATCATCGATAACAGGCTCTAGAAATACATCGATATCATTGCCCGGTTGTTTTGGACCTTGGATTAACAAGCACAACATAATATATTTCCTTTTGAAGCACAACCATGGCAGGAGGATATAGTTCGCAATAAGGACGGGCCAAGTGCTGTGAAAACTGCTCATATCTCCAAAAGGATTCATGTCATCCGTACACAAACATATCCTCATGTTTCTGGGGTCGGCAGCAAACACTAGTACAGAACCTTCCATCCGTAACGGGCCCAAATATGCCTGGAGCACTTGGGCCGTCAGAACGAAGTCATCTCAATCGGGCCATCATTTGCACCGTTATAGATGTACTCGTATAGCCCCAATTGTAAATAGCCCGTTAGCGATGAAAGACATCTATGACAGGCTCAAATGTAAGCCCGATTGAGATAACCTAGGATATCTCAATCGGGCCATAATACCGAGCCCGTCAGAGATGAGGGCCATCAGTGATGAGCTCAAAATAAGGCCCGATTGAGATGACTTTATAGCCCATCACCGATGACTCATATCGGTGTCGCTTTAATTTAAGCCCATTAGAGATGTCGTGCCCCATTATAGATGCCGTTTAACTGGCCCGATTGAGATATAGTTCGGACACACTATAAATGCACCAGCAACCACTGTCTGAATTCATCCCACTGTTCACTTTTTTGGTGGGAGGTTGAAGGGGGCGAATTTTTGTTATTTTAAAAAAAATAGGAATATATTAGAAGTAAGTATAAAGGTTGATTTTTTTTACAATTTAGTAGTATGATAACTAATGTTTTGTTAAATTTTGTAGCGATGGATCGAAGTTGGATGAATGCGACAACTTTAAAGCGTCATTGCAAGGAGTATAGAGATGGTGTTTTAAGTTTTATGAACATCGTGGAGGAGGATAGGAGAAGAAGAAATAGCAAATACATGTGTTGTCCATATAGAGATTGCAAGAATGAGATTTTAGCGGAGAGGAGGTACACTCTCACTTGATACAACGAGGATTCATGAAGGACTACACATGTTGGGTGAAGCATGGAGAGACAGAATCGGATAATGGTGCAGCTGCAGACAGCATCGGTGCCGACAATCATGAAGATGAAGATGAGCGTGACATGTTTATTCCATCTCCATTGGACGGTGAAATGGTTGATGTGGATCCTGATATGCTGCAAGAGATGTTACGTGATGTTGAGGAGCAAGCTCACAACGAGAGAGATTCGTTGAATTTCAGCCGTTTGGTCAGTTACTCCGAGACACCTCTATACACCGGATGCAAGGCAAAGCACACCAAATTATCAGATACCTTGGACCTAATGAAGCTGAAGGCAAGCAGTGGATGGACAGATAAAAGTTTTACAGAACTTTTGAGAATATTGAAGGCCATGCTTCCTGAAGAGAACACATTGCCTGAAACGACATATGAAGCAAAGCAGGTTCTGTGTCCCCTAGGGTTAGAGGTTCGTAGAATTCACGCTTGTCCAAACGATTGCATATTGTACCACAAGCAATATGCGGACCTAGAAGCTTGTCATGTGTGTAAGGCTTCTCGATACAAGCGAAAAAAAGTGCGGAGGAGGGAAAGAAGTCAAAGCGGGGTGGTCCGGCGAAGGTTGTATGGTATTTACCCATCATTGATCGCTTCAAGAGAATATTTGCCAACCCGAAGGAAGCAAAATTAGTACGGTGGCATGCCGAAGAGAGAACAAATGACAGTTTGCTAAGGCACCCAGTGGATTCGATTCAATGGAGGAATATTGATCGAATGTACAAAGACTTTGCTGCCGACCCCAGAAACATGAGGATATGTTTGTGTACGGATGGTATGAATCCTTTTGGAGATATGAGCAGTTCTCACAGTACTAGGCCTGTCCTTATTGCGAATTATAACCAACCGCCATGGTTGTGCTTCAAAAGGAAATATATTATGTTGTGCTTGTTAATCCAAGGTCCAAAACAACCGGGCAATGATATCAATATATTCCGAGAGCCTGTTATCGATGATCTTGAGATTCTTTGGAAAGAAGGCACGGACACTTGGGATGCATATGGTCAGGAGAACTTCAAGCTACGAGTTCTACTGTTCTGCACCATTAATGACTATCCCGCATTGGGCAATCTTTCTGGACAAACCATGAAAGGAAAGAAGGCCTGCTCCGACTGTATGGAACATACACGCAGCAGGTGGCTGAAGAAATCCAGAAAGATGGTTTACATGGGTCATAGGAGATGGCTCCCGCTACGCCACGTTTTTAGAAGAAAGAAGAAAATTTTCAACGGTAGGAGAGAACTTGGAACTGCTCCCAAGGATGTCTGGAGAAGAGGTCCATGACATGGTCAAAGACATAACTAATGAGTTTGGGAAGAAAAGAAAATGTGGCAAGGAAAATGATAAAGCTATGTGGAAGAAGAAATCCATATTTTGGCGGCTACCATACTGGAAAGACCTTGAGGTCCGGCATTGCATTGATCTAATGCACGTAGAGAAGAACGTTTGCGACAGTTTGCTCGGGCTGCTGCTTAATATGCCTGGAAAGACAAAGGACGGCTTGAATGCTCGCCTAGATCTGCTAGAATTGAACATTCGCAGTGAGCTTCAGCCTGTTAAGGATGAAAAGGCAAGAAGAGTGTACCTCCCACCAGCTTGCCACACATTGTCGAAGAATGAAAAGATCGCAATGATGTCATGCCTGTCTGATATTAAGGTTCCTTCGGGCTATTCAGCAAGAATAAGTAAATACGTTAAATTGGAGGATCTAAAAGTGGTTGGAATGAAGTCTCACGATTGTCATGTGCTGATCACACAGATCTTACCAGTTGCTATCAGATGTATTCTACCACCCAAAGTGTGTCACACAATCCAACGTCTTTGTGCCTTATTCAATGCAATCGGCCAGAAGATTATAGACCCCCAAGATCTAGATCAGATGCAGGCTGATATTGTCAATACTCTGTGTCACTTGGAGATGTATTTGCCACTACCTTTCTTCGATATCATGGTTCATCTCCCAGTTCATCTAGTGAAGCAAACAAAAATATGTGGCCTAGCTTTTCTAAGGGAGATGTACCCGTTCGAGAGGTATATGGGAGTTCTTAAGTCATACGTTCAAAATAGAGCAAAACCAGATGGGAGCACCATTCAAGGGTACACGACGGAGGAGGTTCTTGAGTTCTGCATCGACTTTATGGCCGAGACTGATCCTATCGGAGTTCTTGCGTCTCGCCACGAAGGAAGGTTAGCAGGCCTTGGCACAATAGGCAGAAAAAAATTGTTCCCGATCAAGCTAGCTATGCGCAGGCTCATTACGCTGTGCTACAACATATGGCTGAAGTAACTCCATATTTTGAGGAGCATCTAGCAAAAGTCCGACAGGACAACATGGGTCGATCAGACATGTGGATCAACAGAGAACATACTACTTGCTTCAATGAATGGTTCAAGAATCATATCGTACGATCGACCGTTGACCCAACTGAGATAATACGAAGGTTGGCAAGGGGCCCAAGTTGGGATGTTGACACATGGCAAGGGTATGATATCAAAGGATACACATTCTACATCGTCACACAAGATAACAAAAGCAAAGTGCAGAATAGTGGAGTTCGTATAGATGCATATCAGGATAAAGCTGGATCGAACACATATTATGGACGCATAGAGCAGATTTGGGAGATTAACTACAGGAGCTTCAAAGTCCCTTTGTTTCGTTGCAGCTGGGTGAATATTCGAACCGGAGTTAAAGTCGACAAGGAAGGATTCACTTTAGTGGATCTGGCCAAGGTTGGATACACGGACGAACCATTTGTCCTAGCCAAGCAGGTCGAGCAGATGTTCTATATAAAAGACCCCGCAAACAAGAAGCTACACTTGTTAGGGATGGCAAATGAAGAATTGTTGGGGTTGACAACGTCGTCGATGAAGAAGAATACAACCAGAATCTTCATGTCAGACCTCAGATCGAACTTGACGATGATCCCGAAGACGAAGTGGCATACGCTTGCTCAGACCATTCGGAAGGCATATCCTTGTAAATAGAGTCTTTGTAGTAATATAATTTGTAAATTGATGAATGTGATGAAGTATTTTGTACCGGTGCCTTAATGGTTGCAGAACATACAATGAGTAGTCTCTCTACTCTGCACTATAAATACACGTATTCGTATGGGTTGCATTAGCTACACTTGTTATTTTGTTATGCACTGGTCCTCTCTTTTAAGTGTGATGTTTTCTTGTTTTCCGATTATTCACTTCTCTTGGTTCCTTAAACAGGATATAATTAACTTTGCCAAGTTTAAGCATTTTTTGCTATTGAATAAAATTTTGAACAATAAGTATGATGTGGTATGAATAAAATTTTGAACAAGCTCTACTTCATCTGTTAATTATAATATTTTTTAAAAATACAATCCCAACTGTAAACTAATTTAATAAGGTATTGGATGCGGATGACACTTATCTGTATTGGGCCTACTGTTATTGCCCGATGCAGATGATAGTCATCCGTATCGGGCCTTGTGTTAATTCCCGATGTGGATGACACTCATCCGTATCGTGCTTACTACAAGGGCCCGTCAGAGATGACTCATCCGTATCGGGCTTTAGTAGTACCCCCGTCAGAGATGTAGTTGACTAGGGTTACTTAGTCAATGCCTCTCTCAGATCGAGATCCATTCATGCCTCCTCTCATCCACGCCGTCGCCTGCTAGTGCTCTCCTCCACTTCGACGCCGAGCCCGGCCGTCTCCTCGCCTCCACGCCGCCGCCTGCTAGTGCTCTCCTCCACGTCGACCCCAAGCCCCGCCATCTCCTCGCCTCCACGCCGCCGCCTCTCAGATCCACGCGCGCCATCGCCGCCGCCTCCTCTCCTCCTCTCCTCCACGGCGCCGCCTCCTCTCCTCCACGCCTCCGCCTCCTCTCATCCTCTCCGAGCCCGGCTGCCCGTTGCCATCCTCGACCCCGAGCCCTCCCTCCATGCCGACCACGTGGACCACGAGCCCGTCGCCGCCTCCCTCGACACCGGTCGCGTCCACCTAGAGCCCGACCGCCCGTTGTCGCCAAGATCGACGCCGAGCCCTCTCTCCATGCCAGCCGCGTCGACCACGAGCCCCCCACCGCCTCTCTCCATGCCGGCCGTGTCAACCCCGAGCCCGGCCGCACCTCCGTTGCCTCGACCCCGAGCCCGTCCTCACCGGTTACTACCCCTCATCTCTCCTCTCATCACCGCCGGTGGATTCTTGATGTTATGTGATGCTATGTGATACTTTGTGATGCTCATCCGCTGCTAGTATCTTGTAATTTCTTGATGCTATCCACCGCTAGGGTTCATCTATTGTTAATTTCTTGATTCTATGTGATACTATGTTCATCTATTGTTAATTTCTTGATGCTATCCGCCGCTAGGGTTTACCTTTGACTGAGACATATGCTTATAATTTCATGGTAGAGATATTTACCTTTTGATTATAAGATAATCTACTGTCATTAAATAAAATATGGAAAGATAACATTTTTAACATTCTTTAATAAAGAATAAATAAATTCATGTAATAAAGAATAAATAAGTTACATGTGTATCTGCGTGGGATTTCTCCCTATTTATATACTGAAATTTCAATAAACTTCTTACAAACGCTATTAAGCTAGTAGTTATGTGTACTCCTACGGTATGTGGATGATGTATACATATACACTTACCCCTCATTCTTCTCTTCGTATTCCCTCTCTTATTTTCATGCTAATATTAGTTTTCATGCCATATTAGTTAGTTACGAAGCATAATTTTTGATAAAAAATTAAATATCTATAACATCTAAACCATACTGCTAATTTATATGTAACCAGATTACTTATGAGTAAATTTACATTTAATACTTATATTCATCATATTTTAACTTTAGGAAGAAATATGTCATTTTTGGGTTATATTCTTTTACTTTTACATGCCATTCAAAAAATTAATAATATAGATTTTATCTTAGCACATAACTTCACAATAAGTTGTTATTCTATTTTCAGTTAATAAAGTAATAGTAGCTAAAACACATTCAATTTGTAAAAGCACCAAAAATATAAAATACACTACGCGGCACCACTATGATGCACAATCTCTTGGTGCTGATATGACTATGATATGCATAATTTTTTGGTGCTGATGCTGCTAACTTGTTGTTCCTTCCCTCACCTTTCTTCTCTCTACTCCCCTGGATTTCTTCTCTCCTCTTCCTGGCCAATGATAAATGCTCAAGAACAGACCAGCTACACTTGTTATTTTGTTTTTGGGAACTACAATTTCTGCCTAGTGATGAATGCTCAACATTCTTTCCTCACCTTTCTTCTCTCCACTCCTCTTTCTGGCCAATGATGAGTGCTCAACATTAATGATAAGAACAGACCAGCTACACTTGTCATTTTTTTTGGGAACTACACTTGTTTTTTTTAAAAAAACCAGCCATGGACACTTGTTCTTTTTTTGGACACTACACTTCCTCTTTTTTTTTGCAAAAAAACAGCCAAGTTGATCCATTCACATATATATGCATCATAGCCACAACCAAATTGATCCATTCACATATATATTCTACACTTGTTATTTTGTTTTTGGGAACTACCCTTGTTTTTTATAAGAACAGACCATCTACACTTGTTCTTTTTTTTGATAAGAACAGACTATCTACACTTGTTCTTTTTTTATCTACACTTGTTCTTTTTTTGGATGGCACTACACTTGTTCTTTTTTTATAAGAACAGACTATCTACACTTGTTCTTTTTTTTGGATCTACACTTGTTCTTTTTTTTGGATATACACTTGCAAATGATTGTAATTGATGCACAATTTCTGAGCAAAACTGAGGCCACATCTAATACTTTCACCTTCCAATAGTTTAGTAATATGTAAAAGTTTAGTAATGTTATTTTTCTTCGATAGAGAATGTCGGCGACTAGAAGTGGGACCACAACGAGCTAGGCTCCAAGGTCCCAGAATAAGATCCCTAAGGAAGTGTATAGAATAACGGAGGTGGACGAACAGGGATTTCCTACGGCCCCAGAGAAAGCCATCAAAAAATTCGCAACAATCTGCGGAATCCTAGGGAGACAGAACTTCACAATTTTGGCGGACCACATCGATCGGGTCCCACAGGAAGAAAAAGATGAGGCCTGAAGAGAGTTCAAGGAGAGCTTTGAGTACCCAGAAGAGGTCGAGGAAAGACTGAAGCGGCAGGCTGTGCGCAAGATGGGCAACTTGTGGAAAAATTTCAAGACCACGCTCGTCACCGACTACGTCCTCATCCATCCCAGCCAGAACCATCTAGAAAGTACCCATTCATCACCCAGGCCGTGTGGGACGAGTTCCATGCCGCCAAATCAACCCCTGAGTCTCGGGCAAAAAGCAAGGCCTATAGGGCGTTGGAGGCAAAAAACCTTCACCCGCACCGGCTTGGCACGGGAGGATACGCCAGGAAGCAGCAGGAATGAAAAAGGGAGGATCAAGTTGCCGCGGAATCTAACACCCCGCCAATTCTTGGTGATATCCCAACTACCCGAGCAAGGAACTGGGCAAGGGCAAGGGCGAAGAAGAATAGTTATGGAACACTAACGTTCCCAAACCCCGAAGATCAAGCGGTGTATGATAAACTTGTAAGTTTAACACATAAAACATCTTTCAATAGGTTGTATCATCCTCTACATTTAATTAATCCTAACTGTACGGCAGGTCCAGCTGACTGCTGAGAGACATTCCTCCTCCGAGGTCTGCTCACAAAGGAGCGAGGATGACATCCTCACAAAAGCCTTAGGAAATGAAGAACACCGTGGACGGACAAGGGACATTGGCTCTGCTGTCCCATGGAGTATGGGTTTCCCCAATTTGCTTGGCAGTACAGGAAGCACAAGCTATCAAAGATGGAGAAACAAGCACGCCTTAAGGAGCAACTTTGGGAGGAGCTTAGAGTCGAGCTCGCCGAAGAATTCAATGAGAAACTGGCACGAGTAGAGGCTCGGGTGGAGACATATGAGAAGTTGATCACCGAAGCTCCGGCCGCTGCAGCTCCCAGAGTAGAAGTGAGCCCCACGCAAAGGCGTAGCAGCTGCGCATCAACTGAGGCGGGAGCATAACAATCACCAATCCCCGCCGCCGTGGACCAGATAACGGTAACAAAATTCAACAAATGTATATTTTGTATTAGCACCAAAGTACACCCTAGTAGTAATGACACGTATGATTCTATTGCAGGAACCCACATCGTGCACCCTAGTCGTTAGGGTGACCCAATCATTTGCAATTCCGGCTGCAGAGGGTCTTGCATTTAAGCCTACCCCCGAAACTCGGGTTCATGGGGCGCAGCTGCTAGCCGGACATGCAAAAGTCCAAGTGGACTTAGTGAAGCCCGATTGGGTGGGCTTCACTCTCCAGCACCCACCGAACGATGAGGTTCTGACCCTTGGAGCTGCACGTGGGACCTTTATCCAATGGCCCAAGCAGAATATTCAGATCAATGTAACTCCTAGGCCAGCACCAAGTTCTCGTCCGGTACCGTCACGTGCACATACTTATATTGTAGTTGCCCCTCGAGCCAGAGAACTTGAACTTGTAGTTGCCTCTCAAGCCAGAGAACTTGTAGTTGCCCTCCTGCCATTGAAGAAGATCTCCAATTACAATATGATACAGATTTTAGGGACGACGGTATGGAGGTGGACAGCAGGCCGCACCAACCCCCTCCTGCCAAAAAGTTGAAGAAGGCGAGATCTTCTCCACCCGACATCAGCAGAAAGGGGAGAGGAGTAGGCAAAGTGCAAGGGGCCAAGAAAAGCTTGATCTTGGCAAGGCGTCATCGCTCCGAATACTTTCACATTAGGCATGCCATTGGTCAGAGACGACACCTTATCAAGGATGGGGCCTGCATGCAAGGAGTTGCACGGGTACTACATGGAGAGGACCAACACAAAGAGGAAGCATAGAGAGACCTCATGTTGGGCTACCACGATAGTCAGCCGTTCCTCGGCCCTGCTAGCTTCATCGCCGTAGACATTCAACATCTATGGGACCTCTACAGGGTGCGAGGGGTCGACACCAACCTCCTTAAGTGCTACTCTTTGTAAGTATTTGTGGGTACGAGATATGATAATAACTGTCCATATCTGACGCTAACCCAGACTCTATTCTTGCTTGTAGGTTTACCTGGAAGCAGGTCCAAAAAAAATCACCCTTTGTTGCCTTTCTCGATCCATCTATCATCAACGAGACAAATATGCAAAATGATCGAGCTGGCATGGTGGAATATATCAAGGATTGCTTGTATGCCCGTCAAGACAAGGACTTCCTTATGTGTGCCTACAATCAACAGTAAGCGTGTACCCTACTTAGAATCAAATGAGCGACTCGTATAGCTCTAGTATTTACCTTACAATTTAATAATGTCGCAGGGGTCATTGGATTCTTTTGGTAATAACGCCGAAGTGGAGTTTGGTACACTACCTTAACTCCAATATCAAGCCAAAAATATACAACTGGTCCGGCATCGAAGCTGTATTGAATGAGGCATGGGACCTGTACGTGGCAAAAGGCGGGAGGCATAAGGATGGGCATCCCAAACTCGGTCACAAAAAGGACTTCCCAATTAAACAACAAGTGGGTGACCAGTGTGGGTTCCACGTCTGTCATAACATTGCCCGACCTTGAGGTGTGTTTACAATTGTTTATATACATAGGACGACAACTTTCCAAGTATGTGGACTAACTTAAGCCTCACATGCAGGTTAAACTATCAAACATTCCGGATAACAACTTTGATATCATTAGATAGGAGATAGCACAATTCATACTAGATGATATATTGTCTCCGAGAGGAATGTTTAGAGTAAGGTCCTAGGTAGCTCGATCGACTCTGAATGGTAGAACATTTGCAATGACAGTGCGACAAACATTTGATTTTTGTAAATATTCTTCGTAATACAATTCTGCACGTTGTTTCTGTATATACTTGCTTTTCTTTATAATACATTTTTGCAGGTTTTGATGCATCTGTAGCTAAATTATTTCGCTCGATGATGAACTGGAGCCGTTCACACATGTTGCAAATTGCAACATCCAAAACACGGTTCAAATTATTTAGGTGTGTTGTAGTCTGGGTGGCTTCCGAAGATGTCCGCATCAAACCTTGTGTCACAGGGCACGGCGGACATCTTTTGGAAGCCACCCAAGCTACCACAACACCTCATACTATTACATATATAGTCTAGTTGTTCTGAGAGCAAAAAGTAAAGACCATTTTGGAACTACACTTCTTTTTTTTGAACTACACTTGTTCCTTTTTGGAACAAATCAGACCATTTACACTTGTCTTTTTTTAAGCAGTACACTTGTTCCTTTTTTTTGGTTCTTACACCTGTTCTTTTTTGCAAAAAATAAATAGCCATCTATACTTGTCTTTTTTTTCTATTTTTGGGGTTAGTACACTTGTTATTTTGCTGTGGCTGTGGCCGTGGAATATATATGTGATGAATATATATGTGAATGGATATGGCTGTGGCTGTGATGAATATATATGTGAATGGATATGGATATGGTGTGGCTGTGATGAATGTATATGTGAATGGATCAACATGGTGTGTGTGATGAATGGTATGATTGAATGTGATGATATCGTCCATTTTTTGCGCGGGCATGGCTAGCAAAGGCTCGAGGCTAACCAAAAAATAAATTTTATTTTTTGGATAATAAAATCATCCCGACGGGCATTGTGGAAAAGCCCAATAGAGATAGGACATCCGTAACGGTCTCAACCTAAAAGCCCGATATAGATAGATAGGACATCCATGAGAGGCTACTTAAGCCCGTTAGAGATATGTCATCCGTGACGGGAAACAAACCGGGACATTATTTGACCTCGTGTTTGGTCAACCCTATCGGTGACGGCCTGGTAACCACGGCCCGTTAGAGATGAGTTGTCATCTGTGACGGGCTTAGAACTAGGCCCGATTGAGATGTGTCATCCGTGACGGGCGTTCATGAAGGGTTACGCGGAGGCTACGCTAGCCGAAAACAAAAACTTTTACCGCGCAAACCGGGAACACTTGCAAGTAAGGGCCGATAGATCGTTACCGATTGGAGTATGCAGCGGAAATAGCCAATCAGGGCTATCCGATCTGGAACAGTGCAGCTGATTCCCGTAAGCCGATTCGCTGATGCCGCAGCCGATCCAAGTCGTCCGATCATGTTCTCGTCGCCGATCTACCGCAGTCGCCTTGCTCCGATTGCACTCGACCACAGCCGATTCGTAGCCGATCAACAGCGCGCAACGTAGCAGCGTCTCTACCGGTATCCACACGTCCGGGAACAGAACGCTGAACACCCGTGTGCTAGCACGCGATGCAAGGCTAGGGTTTTGGCTCGAAGGTGGGGAGGGTTTCCGTGGAGATTGATCTCACCGACTTCTAAAGCCGCGTGTGATCAAATTGATTTCGGCGCAATTCAATTCAATTGAACTTTTTCAGCTCTCCACCCTTCACCCCTTTATATAGAGTTGGCCGACTGGGACTAGTCGCCGATCAGGACTCTATTTTGAATCGGATCTCATCCGAATCTCATAGAGTTGGCCGCCCATACGTCGTAAGCCCATAAGACTCTATCCGATCGGATTCCTATCTGATCGAGCTGTATTCGAGTCCAACTCGAATGCCTGTTCTTATCCCCTTAAGCGTGCGACCCTGTAGGTTCAGGTATACTCTGTTTCGGCTATAGTCTAACTTAGCCGATCGTCGGCTCGAGTCCAACTCAGCCGACCTGTCAATAGCGGCGGCTAGGAGCACATATTGACACCATAGCATACAAGAATATAATATCGGCTCTGAACCTGTAATGTGTACACAATCCCTTTGCCTCACGATACCAATTAAGCTATAGGCAAGATGTGTGCCATCCCTTCAATACCTTAACCATTCACTCGAACCGTATTGGATTATCTGTCTGTTGATTGACTCCTCAATCCACTTAGCATGGCCATGCATTTCCATAATCCATTACCTCGAGGGGCCCAGAGATATCTCTCCAAAGGAGGGGCAAATTCCATCTTGATCACTCACATCCCACTCCATGTTTCATAGCAAACCCGAAAACTACCTTTATAACTACCCAATTACAGAATAGCGTTTGGTAGTCCAAAAGTAGGCTACTACACATGTTGGAATCCATGGTGATCTCAGGTCTAAGGACTTTGTACCAACACTACCTGAGACCAACTAATGTCACATTAATTCCTGTAGTGTCTCATGGTGGGTCTATCCAACAATGTGTTCTCTAACACATGTGTCCATGTTTATTGATTTGGTATCTCCATACCCATGATCTATGAGACATGATCATCAATCAATAAACATGCCGATATTAGAATCATATTTGTTCCAACAATATGACATATGATCAGGGGTCGTTTAGAAATAGATTCATACATAAAGAGTCTCATAAATAAGTCACGTACTTATTGATCAATACAAGATGTCTATTTCATGGAAGTGAATAACACTTTATTCATTTATACATAAATATTGACGTGATATCCAACATCTCCATGTTGCCTCTAGGGCATATCACTAACAATCTTCCACTTGCACTAGAGTCAATCATGTAAGTATCTAATACCCATTGCTCTTGTGTGCGCCTCATGTTTCGACTGAGGGAGAGGTTTTGTCAGCAGATCGGCTATGTTGAGATCCGTGTGCACTTTGCATATCTTGACATCACCTCTGTCCACTATCTCGTGGATGAGATGATATCGCCGAAGTATGTGTTTGGACTTCTGATGTGACCTCGGCTCCTTGGCTTGCGCAATGGCTCCACTATTATCACAATAGAGAGACATTGGACCAATCGCACTAGTTATCACACCAAGCTCAGAAACAAATCTCTTGATCCAAACAGCCTCCTTTGCAGCTTCTGAAGCAGCAATGTACTCGGCCTCCGTTGTAGACTCAACAACAGTATCCTGCTTGAAACTCTTTCAGCTGACTGTGCCTCCGTTCAGGCAGAACATGAACCCATATTGTGATCTATAATCATCCTTGTATGTTTGAAAGTTAGCATCGGTGTAACCACTTACAACGAGTTCTTCTTCACCTCCATAGACTAGGAACATATCCTTAGTTCTTCTCAAGTACTTAAGGATATTCTTTACGGCGATCCAGTGACCTTCACTGGATCTCGATCGTATCCGCTCGTAGCACTCAAAGCGTACGAGACATCTGGATGTGTACAAAGCATGGCATATATGATGGATCTAATTGCCGAAGCATATGGAACCATACCCATCTTATTCCGCTCATCATGTGTCTGAGGACACTGATTCTTGCTAAGATTAATGCCATGTGACATGGGCAAGAAACCTTTCTTGGAAATATGCAGCAATCGCTAGGATAATCCGAACAGATTTAAGCATTGCGACGGGCGAGAAGGTTTCATCATAATCAACTCCTTGAATCTGTTTAAAACCTTTTGCCACCAATCGCGCCTTATAGATGTGAACATTTCCATCCATATTGGCCTTTTTCTTAAAAACCCATTTACACTCAATGGTTTTGACACCATCAGGTGGATCAACCAAGTTCCAAACTTGATTGTCGTACATGGATTCTATTTCGGATTTCATGGCTCCAAGCCACTTGTTGGAATCGGGTCCCACCATCGCTTCCTCATAGGTCTTAGGTTCATCATTGTCCAACAACAATATATCACGTTGTTCCGCACCTGTGTACCTATCAGGCGCACGACGTGATCTTTCGACTCCGTGGGGTGGTGTATCGACAACCGGTGGTGCAACACTTTGCTCCTCTGTTGTGGTTCCGTGGTCGCCGAAACATTTTCTCGGTGTTTCTTGAACTTCTTCAAGATGCACCCTCTCACTAACCCTTCTTCGAAGAAACTCTTTCTCCAAAAACACCGTGTCGGGCGACAAACACTTTGCCTTGTTCCCGATTATAAAAGTAATATCCCTTAGTTTCCTTAGGATATCCCATAAAGAAGCACTTGTCAGATTTGGGTGTGAGCTTGTCAGACTGTAAACGTTTTACATAAGCCTCGCATCCCCAAATTTTGAGAAAAGACAAACTAGGGGGTTGCCCTGTCCATATCTCATATGGTGTCTTTTCAACTGACTTAGATGGAACTCTATTTAGTGTGAGCGCAGCTGTTTCAAGAGCATATCCCAAGAAGGATAACAGAAGATCACTTTGGCTCATCATCGACCGCACCATGTCCAACAAGGTGCGATTTCTCTGTTCGGACACTCCGTTCCATTGTGGAGTTCCTGGCGGAGTCAACTGTGGAACAATTCCACAATCTTTCAGATGATTACCAAACTCTTGGCTCAAGTATTCCCCTCCATGATCTGATCATAGAAACTTGATTGTTTTTCCTAAATGATTCTGTACTTCATTCTAGAATTCTTTGAACTTTTCAAAGGATTCGGACTTATGTCTCATTAAGTAGATATAACCATATCTACTAAAGTCATCGGTAAAGGTAATGAAGTGCGATAACCACCTCGGCCGTTGAGCTCATTGGTCCACATACATCGGTATGTACGAGTGCCAACAAGTCACTTGCTCTCTCACTTGTGTCCCGTGAAAGGTGCCTTTGTCATCTTACCAAGTAAACAAGACTCACATGTCTCAAATGATTCAAAATCAAAAGAGTGAAGCAATCCATCCTTATGGAGCTTCTCCATGCATTTCTTATTTATATGGCCTAAGCGACAATGCCAGATAAACGTGGGATTTGTATCATTAGAGAGTTGCCTTTCTGTATTAATGTTATAGATGGGAGACGCTTCAAGATTCAAAATGTATAATCCATTCACGAATGGAGCATAAAAATAGAACATATCTCTGAGATATATTGAACAACCATTGTTCATTGATCTAAAATCATATCCTTCCGCTTGCAAACATGAAGCGGAAATAACGTTTTGACATAGTGTTGGAATACAATAACAATTATTTAATTCCAAAACTAATCCTGAAGGTAGATGAAGTGGTACTGTGCCGACAGCAACTGTAGCAACGTTTGCTCCATTGCCGACGCGCAGGTTCACCTCGCCCCTTCTTAAGCCTCTAATTCTTCTCATTCCCTGCAATGATTTGCAAATATGAGCTACTGATCCGGTATCAAATACCCAAGAGTCAGTAGGTAAAGTAGCAAGATTAATGTCTATAACATTAATACATGTACTTTGCCTCTTTTTGAGATCCTCCATGTACTTCTTGCAGTTCCTTTTCCAGTGGCCTGTCTCCTTGCAATAGAAGCAAACGGCATCTGATGCCGCCGATCCCTTTTTGCCCTTCTTTGCATTAGAGGCACTCGTGATCTCATCGGGAGTTAACTTCCTCTTGGTGCAAAGTTTCTTGACAGGTAGTTTGCGCTTAGCCTTCTGCATCATCATCACATGATGACCGTTTTTCTGGATACTCTCCTCAGCCGTCTTTAGCATGAGCTGTTAGAGCATTATTGTCCTGACCACAAGTTAGGATCTTCTGTGAGTATGGAGCATGTCGACGGCCGCCCTCCTCCTCCGCTTGTAATTCTTCCTGAGGACTTTTTCGTCGACCTCGGTCTCACCCTTTTACCGTTTTTATTCATATCTCTCTACAAATGTAATATGATCCGATCTTGGTCCCTGTAAATGTAATGTTAACGGTTCAAGGGTGAGACCGAAGTCAACGAAAAAGTCCTCAGGGAGAATTACAAGCGGAGGAAGAGGGTGGCCGTCGACATCCTCCATACTCACAAAAGATCCTAACTTGTGGTTAGGACAATAATGCTCTAACAACTAATGCTTATGTGGCAATTCACGAGAATAAGACAGAAGACATTAGCAACGAGAAATTGAACATTGCCGCTGAAAACAGAGAAAGCACACCTCTAAATCAGGGAGACCGGCGGCAGCGGTGGCGGCAGGAGCAAAGACTGCGGCGGCGGCGGCGGGTAGTACTGCTCGATCATGGCGGGCGGATAGAGGTAGTCTGCCGTCGTGCGCGCCACCAACGGCTTCCATGGCGTCGCCGAGGCATTGAGACGGGAACGGGGGAGGCAAGCCATCATTGCCATATATAGCCGCACTATCCAATCATTGCCATATCTCTCGCTATTCAAAGTTTGATGGAGATACACGAGTACTGCTACGTCGTACTCTAAGAAAGAGCAAGACAGAAAGATTATGGAGCAAAGGAAGAAAAGCAAGAAAAAAGACCGTGATCCGGATCATGACATGTTGAAGAGACCAAGATCGGTGAAGAAGGCTACTACGATGGATCATGACATGTTGAAGAGACCAAGATCGGTGAAGAAGGTAGGAAGAAGGCGTCGGGACCTCTCCACGGATCATCAGGAGTAGCTGGATGCGGATACGGACGAGACGACTAAGATAAGCTATTTCATTGATCCCGACTCATTGGAGTGTGAGATTTGCTTCATGTCTCTCGAAAGAATGGAGCCCAGCCAAGAACATAGGTAAATATAGTTTTGTCTTGCATCATGCATATGGTTAACCATGCTTATCACTGAGAAAATTTTATAGAAGTAGCTTCTTTTGGCTGCAAGACTGTCTTTGTTTATCTGTTTATCTGTTATTGATCTAACCTTTTTTCATGAACTAGTTGGTGGCCTTATTGCACTAGCCTTTGGCCTGATAGTTACCTGCTTGAGGAGGAAGCTCTCTTCTCCAGTATCTCCTTCCCGAGCTTCCATCCCCAGCCATTCTGCTCTACTGTCATGCAAAGCAACGTTTTACAAGGTATGATTCTTTTCTTTCTGCTCGGATCAATGCAAGAATGATGCTCTCTTTTTTCTAATCGATCGAAATGGTGCTTTCTCGGATTTGTGTTGCTTAGACACTTGTTTCTTGCCATGCAGACGAGCTTGGTGTCATCTTTGAAGATGATGTGCTAAAGTATTGGGATGAGATGGAGCAATCGGAGAACAAGGTAGAACAAAGTGAGAAGGGATTGCCACTGCTCTATTACAGTGATGAGAACGGAGCAGCCTCCAAGAACATGAGAGACGACGTTAGATCAGAGGAGAAGGCATTGACGTTCCAGCTCGTGTCGCAGTACTTCTACATGCCAATCACGCATGCCGCACGAGGGTTTAGGGTTTAAAATAGGGTTTAGGGTTTAGGTTAAGGGTTAATGGTAAAAGGGTTTAGGTTTAGGGTTTAGGGTTTACGGTTTAGGGTTTAGGGTTTATGGTTTAAAATAGTTTTAAATACGACAAATATTAATTATATGTAATTATTTAAATTTAAAATATTTTTCAAATAGGCCATATGTTAATTATATATTATTATTTACATTTTAAATAGTTTGGAATATGACAAATGTTAATTATATGTTATTATTTCAATTTATAATATTTTTTGTTAATTATATGAACATATGTTAATTATATATATATGAACATATGTTAATTATAATTATATATGAATATAACACAATAATAATAGGGCACTCGTAATAATTAGTCCGATTTTTAAAACCAACCGGGACTAGAGGTGAATTTCAGTGGGCGGGAAAACATCTCTAGTCCCGGTTGGTGGCTTCAACCGGGACTAGAGATGGCCACCTACCAGGGCCACGTGGCTGCCCCGCCATCTCTAGTCCCGGTTGGTGGCTTCAACCGGACAAAAGGGATGATATTTAGTCCCGGTTGAAGCCACCAACCGGACTATAGTATCTCTAGTCCCGATTGATGGCTTCAACCGGGACAAGAGATGCCGTATCTATATATAGCAAGGGCCTCACTAGGATCCAAACACCCGGCCGTTTCGCACAACTTCGCGCAAGCTGTATCGTCTTCTTCGTCGTCGCCGAGCACGAGGGACGTCGCCGCAGCACGCCGTCTCCGCCGTCTTCGTCGCCGTCGTCGTCGCCGAAGGACCGCTGCGCCACCGTCTTCGTCGCCGTCGCCGCCGCTGCCGCACGTTAGCCGCCGCCGCCCCCTTTTTCTCCTTGATGTGCTAGGATTTAGGCCGCCGTCGATGCCATCGCCATTGCCGCCATTGTTGTGGCGCCGCCGCCGCCGCCCCCCTCCCCACGTCGCCCTCTCCCTTGCCGCCCCTCCCGATCCCCACGCGGTGGCGCCCAAACCCTTAAACCTTGCCTCCGCCTCCACGCCGACCGCCCGCATCCTCGCCGCCGCCGTCGCCTACCCTCCATGCCGCGCTGCCGCCGTGGCCGCCGTTGCCGCCGCCGCCGCCGCGCGCCCGCCGCCGTGCTATGTTTAAATTTGCAAATTTTGTGAATGTGAATGAATGAGGAGGATTTGAATATGATTTCGATGTGTATGTGTAAATTTGTGAAAATGATTTCAATGTATATGTGTAAATTTGTATGGACTTTATATGTAAATGCACCGTTTATTTAAATTTTAATGCATGAATATTGTGAATTTTGAATGTGTATTTAAATTTAAATGCATGAATAGATTTAAATTTGAATGTGTATGTGACTTGTGAAGTTTGTATTTTTGAACGAACGAGAACGATAAAATCAACAAACGGATGTGAACGGACGGACGGAAGAACGAACGAATGAGTGTTCGTTCGTTCGTTCGTGGACGAACGAACGGACGTACGGACGTGGACGAACGGACGGACGAATGAACGAACACTCGTTCGTTCGTTCGGTCGGTCATCCGTTCGTTCGTTCGGTCGCTCGTTCGTGGCCGAACGGACGGACGTACGGACGTACGGACGTGGACGAACGGACGGACAGACGAACGAACACTCGTTCGTTCATTCTGTCAGTCGTCCGTTCGTTCGTTCGTTCGGTCGTTCGTTCGTGGACGAACAGACGGACGGACGGACGTACGGACGTGGACGAACGGATGGACGGACGAACGAACACTCGTTCGTTCGTTCGTTCGGTCGGTCGTGTGTTCGGTCGTTCGGTCGGTCGTTACAACGTACATAGGCATGCAACGTCCTCTCTCCTCTCCTCTCCACTCCTCTCCACTTCCTCTCCTCTCCACCTTATCTCCCTCACATCATTCTCCTCTCTTTCTCTCCTCTCCTCCATATGATCGTACTCACGGACGTCAACGAACGTTAGAACGAACGGACGATAGTTTAGGATTTGGGTTAGGGTTAGGGTTAAGGGTTCGAACGAACGGATGTGAATGAACGATAGTTTAGGGTTAGGGTTGGGGTTAAGGATCCGAACGAACGGAGACGTGAACGATAGATTGAACGAATGGTCAGTCGTTCGGTCGTTCGTTCGTTCGGTCGTTCGGTGTGGATGTAATCCAGGAAGTGACTTCTGAAAAATATCACCATTGTGGATGTTCACAATTGGATCTACTGTCTGTCGGATTTCATCTATTTTTTTTCATCTTCTTCTTTTTTGTTTATGTGTTTTTTACGTAGACATACATGATATTCCTGAATAATTGATACATGTATTAACCGAATAATTTTTTTCAGAATTCTTTGATTAAGTCCTCAACCCACAACAATCAAATGGCGGATCGTGACGAGGAACAATTTCACCTTGATGAGATCGCACGAGGAACAGAGTTTTACAACGAGGAGGGACACGAAGATCCAGATCAGTACCTCAACGAGGAGGGAAACGAGGGGGGAGACGAGCAGAGGAACGAGGAGGGGAATGAGGGCTCCGCCTCCGCTGGGCAGAAGAGGCCACACGGCCTCAGCAAGAAAATAGAGGGTCGACATGTCATAACGGAGGTGGCACCTCACGGTCGACCAATTGCCCCAGAGGACACCGCAAGGAAGTTTGTGGCGCACAGCGGATGGTTGGTGAGGGATCACGTGCCCGTAAGCGTTGCCAACTGGAGGCGGTCTACGAAAGGAGAAGAGGAGCAGAGCTATCTCCCAGACTCAGAGAAAGAGATGTTGTGGACGACAATGCTGCAGACGTTCACTATCCCAGACTCAGATCAGGCAAGGGTCAAGGAATGGACGTTGAAGAAAATGGCAGAGCTCTTCAAGAGCTACAAGAAACAGTTACATAAGAAATATATCCTGAAGGGCCAGACACCAGACTTTGACAAGTTCCCAAAGCTCAGAGATCATTGGGATGCTTTTGTTGAGCACAAGACCAGTGAAGAAGCGAAATCCATCATAGAAAAGAACAAGGCCAACGCAGCCAAAAAGAAATACCATCACAGGCTTGGGTCAGGCGGCTATAAATGGGAAAAAATGGAAGCCGACCTAGAAGCATAGGATATCGTTCCAGGCACAGCAAACTGGCCAAAACAATCAAAGAACTGGTTCTATGCTCACAGCGGCTCACTTAATCCTGTCGATGGCACACTGATCTTTGGTGATGAAATTCAAGAAGCAAGACGGAGGTTAGAGGAGGCGGTGCGAGGCGGTCCTCGGGCGCGTTCAGGCCGATAGAGAGAAGGATGAGCTAACGCTCGTCCTCCAAAACCTGAGCACCCGGGCGTACGCGAGAAAAGGCGTCGTCCCCTGGAAATACGGGTTCCAAGCTGACGTCAACACATACAGAAGCCGAATGAGGTCAAAGCGAGAGAATGATGCTAGATTCGCTGAGATGGAAATGAAGCTCTCGCAGATCAATCATATTGTCGACGAAAGGATGGCCCTAAGGTTGGGTGAGGAGCGGAGCGTGGGTTAGCCAACACCGGATCCAAGAACAACCGCACAACTCCAACAAAGAAGTGCAAGCGCTCGCCCTTCATCTGGAAATGAAGGCGAGCCGGCCCCACAAGCTCAACCGGGTCCGCAATGCCCCATGGATGATATCACACAGCGGACCCCGTGTGAGCTGCACATCCCACTGAAAAACATAACAATAAAGGTATGTTCGTACTTTTATGTTGTACATATATTTTCTTGAATAACTTGTCAATCAACGTTCATTACTAACTAATAAGCAATCTTCTCGAACAAGTCGCGTCGGGCATGGCTATTCCAGTAGCCCGAGACGGAACCTACCACTCCCAGCCCGTTCCACTTTCGTACTTGAAGGTTGAAATTGAACAGGTGGAACACGGCTATGAAGATCTGGAGCTGGATATCCCCGGAGGAGACAGGGAGACAACGCTAGGAGAAACGGCTCATGAAATATTTCTCGGAGGAAGATCTTCATAAAATTCCCGGACGAACAAGCGTCTCCTATCGTTCCACCGCCCTCGCCTCCACGTGGGTCGTCTCCTCCGCCTCCTTCGCCACCTCCGCCTCCTCCGCCTCCTGCGTCGCCTCCACGAGCACCGACTCCTAAACGGTCGTCTCCAACTCCACCGCCTTCCAACCCTCCTCTGTCGCCACAACGAGCAACGACTCCTAAACGGTCATCATTAAAGAGCGCATCATCAATATCAAGCGGTCGTCTAAGAAAGACTCAGAGAATTGAGAAGACGCCGCCACCCGCACCAAAGCGATCGGCTGCTGGCAGGGCGAAGAAAGCGGGCAAAGATGTACCCCAGCTTGGCATGTAGCCACATAAGCCTCGGAGTTCAGCATGATTCCAAATATTAGACCTAATTTAAGACAATTCATGCAAGAAGCTAGAATTAATATGAATCAATTACACGGGTGTGCACCCCTAGCGAAGGCTCCGCTTAAATACAAGTTCAACCTTGAAAAGCCTCTCGTCAAGCCGGATCTCGTGAAAAGGCTTCCAACTCAGATGTACCGCTTCCATCAGTGGTACATGCAATGATCCAATAATGGTGAAGACATGATAACATGCAAATATTCAATTGACTACTTCTTCGATGGAGATGACTACCTCTATCTCTGATTCGAAGATATATTCGACCTGTACCAACTTGATGCCCTCGACGTCTCACTTCTAACCGTGCAGGTTTTATAAGTATCGCCCTGTTATTTCGTTTCTTACCTCCTTGAATTTAGCTGACTATAATTATTTTTAACCGTTGTAGAATGACGATCCAATACTACAACAAGCACGAATGCACCAAGCATGGATTTATGGATCCACGCAAAATCAACGGCCCATTGGTTGATCAGTTTCCTAATGACACCGTGGACAACATATACAACGCGCTTGTGAAGCAACACTTCCGGTCCTTCATCCTTCTGCCCTACAATACTGCGTAAGTTTTTTCTTTCTTTCCGAACTAATTTCAATCCCGTGCATACATAAAGTTTCATATGTGTCATCTAAACCAATTTGCAGATTCCACTGGATTCTGTTAGTACTTGACATGAGTCAGTCGAAGATCCATGTCTTTGACTCAATGGATAAACCAGAGTCCACGTATTCCAAGATATTTGAACTGTTTAACAGGTAATGTCATCTTACTTTTTATTGCATATATGCGGTTCTCGGATAATTACGTGCTAACTTTCAATTGCACGTAGGGCATGGGAACGACTTCGGGTCACTGTTCGCGGAAATTGGAAAGATAAGCTCTCTGTGCGGATGAAAGTTTTCAGTGAGTAACATGCCGCTTCTAATTTGAATTGAATCATTATTATGTTCTAAAATATGAAATGCATATTAAATCGTCGTCGTTTCTCTTTTAGTGTGCAAAACAGTCATAGGGCACCAACCTATGTGGATATTACGTCGCGACTACATTCATCGCTTTGTGACCAAAGTCAAAACTGTCGATGATCTAGATGTACGTATAACAGCAATTCATACATTACGTCTCGATTTCTTATTCATTTCATATATTTATTTCTCGTTTATTATAATTAATGACAACTTATGCGAGTAAGAGACGACCTCCCCCACGAGACTTTCATACAAGCCGCTCGGGAAGAATTGATGGGATTTATTAACGAGCATGTCGTTGATCCCGCGGGAGTTCTTCATTAGTTTTAGTAGCCAAACCACTCCATCCACATCAAAGTAGATTAGAGACAATTTTTTATAAGCTAGCTAGGAAACATGTATGAATATTATACATATTTTGGTAATATATGTATATTTCCTTTCTTAAATTCATTTAAATGTGTGTAAATTATATATTTATATATATGCATGTTGCATATATATATATATGTGTGTAATATAATATATGTGTGTAATATATATATATGTAGCAGTACTGCTATAGAAAGGGCAAATTAAAAAAATCTTTAGTCCCGGTTGGTGGCTTCAATCGGGACTAAAGATGCATCTCTAGTCCCGGTTATTTGACCGGGACTAGAGGTCGTCCATCTCTAGTTCCGGATTCGTAGTCCCAGTTTGATAACCGGGACTACTGATAGTTATCAACCGGGATTACCAACCGGGATTAGTGTGACTTTCTCTAGTAGTGTATGTCTAGCGCCAGCAGCCTCAAATCGCTACGTCTTTTGCTTCGCGCATAACTAAGCGTTGATTTTTTTTCCTTTGTTCTTTCAGCAATTTTGAGGCACCTTCATTTCTTTCTTGTTGAAGATTCCTCTACACGGGGATGATAACTGAAATTTGCCATATGCCAATCGCGCGTCCACAGTTTTAGTCTAGTGGTTTTTATGATGCCCAAGCATAGTACTGACTTAATGACGTTTCTCTTTAGAAACTTGGAACTAAATTATACTGCTGACAGGGCGCGTTTAAGAAGTCAATGTTCTTGTGCAAGTACAGCATGCAGAACGCTAAGGAGGTGGCATGGTTAAGGGGCAACTGGTTTAATCCCTCGAGTGGACCCTCGTTTTTCTAAACATCGTTATAAAAATTCTAAAAATATCGATAACATTCTAACCACGTATATATTCCACTTCACAAAATCTTACAGTTCAAATCAACTAATATATTAAGATATAAAAAGAACAAATTTGACAGATGAATAGTAATGATACTATTTATACCCGAATTTCTCTTTTCTTTCTCAGTGTGCAAGATGAATTTAAAATTGATTTTTGTGGAGTGTTAGATGTCATTGTACTCTACCATTGTTATTTTTTTTCAAATATTTTTATCACTGGTTGTATTGAATATGGATGAAAAAGATACATGAGAAGATATCCAATGGAGATATTAGAATCCATTCCTATGGTTCTAAGCCATCAGATGCAGAGCGCTAGGTAGCGCTTGTTTCTTTATAGCCAACTGATGATGGGTGATAATGAGTTTATGGCAATTATTTAAGAGCCAAAACGAATTATCGAGTGTACAAAATACTAAGCTTGAAAGTCAGCTGACTTACTCGTGAGCAGTGATCCCTGCAAATGCCTATAATAAGGGGCGCAGAGTTCGTCATCGCGTGGGGCAGGAAGCTTATTCCAAAGCAATTAAGCAAACAAATGGCTAGTGGCGGAAATGGCGGCGACTTGCACCTCCGGGTTGTAAGCCGGCGACTCGTGCAGGCCTGCGACGAGTCCCTCCAGCCACGCGTCCTCGCCGTCTCCAACCTCGACCTCATCCCGCAGACCATCCAGGTCTCCATGTTCTGCATCTACCCCAACCCCTCCACCGCCGGCGGTTTCCACGACGTCGTCGCGGCGTTCGCGGCCGGCTTGCCGTCGTTGCTCAACCACTTCTTCCCGCTCGCCGGCCGCATCGTCACCAACCCTTGCTCCGGCCTCCCCGAGATCCACTGCTACAACCAAGGCGCGGAGCTCGTCGTCGGCGAGGCCGACGTGGCTCTCGCTAGCCTAGACTACGGTAAGGTGGGCGCGTCGATAAAGAAGATCATGTTGCCCTACGCCGGCGACGTGGCGCTGTCGGTGCAGGTGGTGTCGTTCGCCTGCGGCGGCTTCACCGTGACGTGGGGCACCAACCATGTGGTCGTCGACGGGAGCGCCCTCAGCATGCTCGTCAGCGCGTGGTCCGAGCTCGCGCGGTCGGGGGCGCTCGCCGCCGGACCCGGAGCACGGCCCAACCATGACCGCTCCGTGTTCCGCCCGCGCGCCCCGCCGTCGTACAGCGCGTCGCTCGACGAGGCGTTCACGCCGCTGGACGGAGAGCGCCAGGTCAACGTCCTGACGAGCGACGAGAGCTTCGTCGTGCGTCTGTACTACATCGAGGCGGCAGAGATCGCCCGGCTGCGAGAGGCGGCGAGCCGGGACGGCGCGCGGGCGACGCGGATACAGGCGGTGTCCGCGTACCTGTGGAAGGCCCTCGCCACCGTGGTGGGCGCACGCGACGAGCGTTGCCGCATGCTGTGGTGGGTGGACGGGCGCCGGCGCCTCACCTCGCCGGAGCTTCGCGACGCGATGCGCAACTACGTGGGCAACGTCACGACCTTCACGCTCGCGGAGGCCACCGTGGAGGAGATCCAGCGGAAGCCCCTGCCGGAGGTGGCGTCCATGGCGCGCGACGCGATCACCGCGCCGGCGTACGACGAGCTGTTCCAGGAGATGGTGGACTGGGTGGAGGAGCACAAGGCGGAGCGGTACGTCGAGGCGGCGTCGATCGGGCTGGGTAGCCCGACGGTGAGCGTGACGGCGTTCAGCTCGTTCACGCTCGACACCGACTTTGGCTTCGGCCACGCCGGGATGGCGGTGCCGACGGCCGCGTCGACGGCGAGGCTGTGCTCAGGGTTCGTGCAGATCATCGCGCGGCCTGGCGGCGATGGATCGTTGTTCGCCAGTGCGTTCCTGTGGCCACGGCTTGCCACCGAACTCGAGTCCGACGACATCTTCAAGCCGGTGACGGCTGAGTATATTGGTCTCCGGCCAGCGAGTGCTAACTCGGTTAAGCGGGAAGGATGATCACCTCTAAAATCTGAACTCCAAATGGAGTTTGCCCATAAAAAAACCGTTTCGAAAAGCAAAACCACCAACCCAAAAACAGAAAATTTGTAACAAATTAAAAATAATAAAGATGTTGTTTCTTCAGCTTTCTTTTGTATTTTGCAATAATGCAAATGCATTCCTCATTAACTTTTAACGCACAATGTTGTTTTTAATGTGCAGGAGACAATTCAATACTTTTTTTAATGTCACGTAGCACGATTTGTTTTGCGATGTGTCTCCTTCGCTTTTGGTATTCCCCCTCTCCGTAGCATAAAAATATATTTGAAAATTGGTTTATAGTGATACATAGGTAAAAAAATTGGTTTTATTTGGAGCTAGTGCACTATATTGGTTAATTTGACGTTCTCGAAATGATAATTTTTTATAATAAGACATTTACTAATCCTATCCAAATTATCTTCATGTCTACCAATTAGCTCTATACTTAGGTCCTGTTTGTTTCAGCTTCTAAATGGTTTTTCACTAAAAGTCGGAAGCTGAAACAAACAATTGCTTCGATCCGGCTTTTGAAAAGCCAAAAGCCACATTTATATTAGAAAAGCCCAGAAGCCAGAAGCTCAACTTGGGTAGCTTTTCTGGTTTCTGAGGGGAAAGTTGCAACAAATTACCCGCCTGCCATCGAAAAAATGATTCACGTCTTTTTTCAATCCTGAGCTGAGAGTGCTCGTTGCCATCCCATCGTTGTCGGCCTAGGGTTACCGACGTCGGCGCCTCGCCGCGCCGCCATCCCGTCGCCGTCGGCTCGTCGCACTGCCACCCCCATCGGCTCGTCGCCCCGTCGCCTTGCCGCGCCACCATCCCGTTGCCCTGCCGCACAGCCGTCCCGTTGCCCTGTCGCGCCACCATCCCGTCGCCCCGCCGCCGCTATCCCGTTGTACCTCCACCCCTGCCGGCCCGTCGCCTCGCCGCATCGCCATCCCGTTGCCCCACCACACATCGCGCCGCCATACTGTTGCCATCAACCCGTCGCAGCGTCACCCCCGTGGGCGCCGCCATATTTAGCCAAATAAGCCAACTCAAAAGCTAGGGACGTTATTGGTATTTTATATTCCATTCAGCCAAATAAGCCAACTCAAAAGCTAGCTCCTAAACAACTCACACCTTCTAGCTTCTAGCTTCTGGAGTTCTAGTTTTTCAAAAGCCAAAAGTTAAAAGCTAGCTTCTGGCTTTTAAAAAGCTAAAACAAACAGGCCCTTAGTCTTTGATGCTGTTATAGAAGAATAAAGGATACTATGCGTATTGGTGCTACACTTTTAAAATTGATAGTCAAGCGCCTTTTGTTTCGTGTTAGATGTAGTACGTATAAAATTATTGGTTAAAATCTGTGTGATGTATCTTAGCTTTAAATTCAGATGATTATTTTTTTACTTAGGGATATATGTCCCATCACTTGATTTTGTTTTTCCTATTATTTCTCAACTCTAGAACTTATGGGATCTGTGAAGGTCAAAGATGTACCATTTTCATCTATCTATTATATACTAAAATTCTATTAAACTTCCTAAAAAATTTTTTAAGGTACCACTTGGCACTGAAATAAATTAGAAAAATCCTAAAAAATATGAGAAAAAAGTAAAATACCTATAGCTTAATTTTTTTACTTAAATCGATAAATCCAATATTATAAACCATTAGATTAGATTTCATAAAACAAGCCAGCTAAGCTCCTCCTCCCCTAAATAGTCTAGCCTAGACTACGGTACGGTCGGCGCGTCCATAGCGAAGATCCTGCTGCCCTACACCGACGACATGGCGCTGTCAGTGCAGGTGGTGTTGTTCGGCTGCGGCGGCTTCACCGTGGCGTGGGGCACCAATCATGTGGTCATCGAAGGGAGCACCCTCAGCATGCTCGTCGGCATGTGGTCTGAGCTCGCGAGGTCGGGAACGCTCTTATCGAGATCGTGGCCGAACCACGACCGCTCCGTGTTCAACCTGCACGCCCCGCCGTCGTACGGCGCATCAGCGATAGTCACTCTTCTCAACATGAAAATTTGATAGGCTGCAACATTCTCTAAACATGTGTCTTCTCTTTCTGGAGAAGGGTTGTTCTCAACGCATTATATCCGTGGATACATACCTATCCAAATTGTTGTTTGCAACGTACTTGAAAGATGCTCGGTACTTAGGATTTCTTGCCACATTAAAAGGAAGCCATGCAAAATACAAGCATTGTCATGGTTATTAAGATAGATAAATGCAAAATAAAGGGTAGAAATTTTCTGAACCTTCCATGTAGAATAGCCTTGCAATATGACAATCGGTTATATGTTGTGTTTCAGCATTAAAACTAGATGCAATATCTGATTTCTTTGCATTTCTCCTTTTTGAAGATGGTGCACTTGAATTATCAAAAGGAGGTAAACGAACCAGCTTATTGCTAGGTACAGTTTTTGTAGCAGCCTCAGAAGCTTAATGATCCTCTTTCCGAAGTTGCTTAAGTATTTCATATGTCATTTTACTACAAACTATAACACCTTTATCTTTTATCTTCAAAAGATGTGCCCTCACTCTAAAATAGTTGTCCGGGTATTCATTTTCACAAAAATGGCACATAAATCTTGCATTGCAACATTTTGTATTTGAATTTTTAGATGCCACCATTTTAGTAACATATTTCCACAAAGGATATTTAGGATTGTTGACCTCAGTTTCCTCAAATTCAACATCAACTGGATTAGTATTACTATCAACAGATTGTGATCCTGATCCCAATGATGCCATACCTTATCGAGCAAATACCTAATCGTTTCCTAGAATCAATTAAATATCATAACAGTGAGAAGACGGGTGGCAAGCAAACAATCAGTCACAAATTATTCTAAAAATACAAAAGAAGAGCATAATAATTGTCAACTAGGTACATAATCATTTAATTAATTATTTTCATAAACACAAGCAACTCGGTTCATACTAATTAGTAGTTCATTCATAACTAGAAGCTGGTCATTCATAAAAAATTGAAAAAAATTAACTACTATGTACTGTCTATAAAAAATAAAAAAAATAAACTACTGTGTACAGTCTACAAAAGATTAGAAAAACAAAGTACTGGTCTACAGTGTCTAGTAGTACTAGTACTGCCGGCGACTCCATCCAGGCAGGCATCCATACTGTGGCCACATATTTGATATTCGGCTGTGGGGAAAGTGTTACTGATATGCCCTAGAGGCAACATGGAGATGTTGGATATCACGTTAATGTTTATGTATTTATGAATAAAGTGTTATTCAGTTCCATGAAATAGACATCTTGTATTGATCAATAAGTACGTGACTTATTTATGAGACTCGATATGTATGAATCTATTTCTAAATGATCCCTGATCATATATCATATTATTGGAACTAATATGATTCTAAGATCGGCATGTCTATTGATTGATGATCATGTCTCATAGATCATGGGTATGAAGATACCAAATCTATAAACATGGACACATGTGTTGGATAGACCCACCATGAGACACTACAGGAATTAATGTGCCATTAGTTGGTCTCAGGTAGCGTTGATACAAAGTCCTTAGACCTGAGATCACCATGGATTCCAACATGTGTAGTAGCCTACTTTGGGACTACCAAATGCTATTCCGTAACTAGGTAGTTATAAAGGTAGTTTTCGGGTTTGCTATGAAACATGGAGTGGGATGTGAGTGATCAAGATGGAATTTGCCCCTCCTTTGGAGAGATATCTCTGGCCCCTCGAGGTAATGGATTATGGAAATGCATGGCCATGCTAAGTTGATTGAGGAGTCAATCAACAGACAGATAATCCAATACGGTTCGAGTGAATGGTTAAGCTATTGAAGGGATGGCACACATCTTACCTATAGCTTAATTGGTATCGTGAGGCAAAGGGATTTATGTACACATTACAGGTTCAGAGCCGATATTATATTCTTGTATACTATGTTGTCAATATGTGCTGCTAGGCGCCGCTGTTGACAGGTCGGCTGAGTTGGACTCGAGCCGACGATCGGCTAAGTTAGACTATAGCTGAGACCGAGTATACCTGAACCTACAGGGTCACGCGCTTAAGGGGATAAGAACAGGCATTCGAGTTGGACTCGAATACAGCTCGATCGGATAGAGATCCGATCGGATAGAGTCCTATAGGCTTACGACGTGTGGGCGGCCAACTCTGTGAGATTCGGATGAGATCCGATTCAAAATAGAGTCCTGATCGGCCACTAGATCACCATGTGAAGGGGGCCATACTATTTCATGCTATTCTATCTATTTTCATATATGTGATATGTTTGTTTGATAGGATAGCATCCTCGCAAAATTAAGTAGTAAAGATACCCTTCCAAACGTTGCACCGTCACCGTTATGCTCGTCAATGGTGGGTCTGCCAAAGCAGAGTGCCATTCTCTATCATAACACGAGGGGGTATATGTCAGACATATACATGCAGAAGCATTTGGTTTACTTAACAAGGCTATCAAAACAGTTTTGGGCCTTGGGGCATAGGTTGGCGCCGGGGCATAAAGATGCCACACCAACAACAAGAGTGATATAGAGATGTGATTAGCAAGGAGTTGCTTACCGATATTATTAATTTTCTAGCAGTGATGCCAAAGCTTACTAGAAATTAACTAACATGTGAATCTTGACCCAATACGTAACCTAGAGGGAAGGTGTAAAATACGTAATGGGAGTCTTATGTTAAATTGTTTAACAAAAGACATAGCATAAACATTGGGCTAAACTTTGCTTTTTCGTTGTAGAATAAATGGCGACTAATACTACACCCGTACCTTTAATTTGCGATCTATTCTCGAAAAGGAAAAATTAAATGGAACAAACTTTATGGATTGGTATCGCAACTTGAGAATTGTTCTCAAGCAAGAGCGTAAGGAGTACGTTCTTGAAGTACCTTATCCGGAGGATTTGCCTAATAATGCCACGCAAGCGCACGGAGAGCTTACGAGAAGCACACTAATGATGTCCTAGACATAAGCTGTCTCATGCTTGCTACAATATCCCCGAGCTTCGAAGCAATATGAGAGCGCGATGCTCACACTATTATTCGGGACTGCGTGGCATGTTTGAGAACCAAGTTCGGGCCGAGAGGTTCAACACCTCGAAGTCCTTGTTTGCGTGCAGGCTTGTTGAGGGGAATCCCGTCAGTCCGCATGTGATAAAAATGATTGGCTACATTGAGAGTCTGGAAAATCTAGGTTTTCCCCTTAGCCAAGAGTTGGCTCGATGTGATTCTCCGTCGCTCCCTCCGAGCTTCGAGCCATTCATATTAAACTATCACATGAACAATATGGATAGAACCTTGGCTGAATTGCATGGGATGCTAAAGACAGTGAGGACAAGTATCCGAAAAATGGTCATCATGTGATGATGATGCGAAGGCTAAGCGCAAACCACTGTCAAGAAGCTTTGCACCAAGAGGAAGTTAACTCGATGAGATCGCGAGTGCCTCAAATGCAAAGAAGGGCAAGAAGGGGTCGGCGGCATCAGATGCCGTTTGCTTCTACTGCAAGGAGACAGGCCACTGGAAAAGGAACTGCAAGAAGGACATGGAGGATCTCAAAAAGAAGCAAAGTACGACTTACGCGGTATTAATGTTATAGACATTAATCTTGCTACTTCACCTACGACTCTTGGGTATTTGATACCGGATCAGTAGCTCATATTTGCAAATCGTTGGGAATGAGAAGAAGTAGAGGCTTAAGAAGGGACGAGGTGAACTGCGCGTCGGCAATGGAGCAAGTGTTGCTACGTTCTTTGTCGGCACGATACCACTTCATCTACCTTCGGGATTAGTTTTGGAATTAAATAATTGTTATTGTGTTCCAACACTATGTCAAAACGTTATTTTCGCTTCATGTTTGCAAGCGGAAGGATATGATTTTAGATCAATGAACAATGGTTGTTCAATATATCTCGAGAGATATGTTCTATTTTCATGCTTCATTGGTGAATGGATTATACGTTTTGAATCTTGAAGCATCTCCCATCTATAACATTAATACGAAAGGCAACTCTCTAATGATATAAACCCCACGTTTATCGGCATTGTCGCTTAGGCCATATAAATCGAAACGCATGGAGAAGCTCCATAAGGATGGATTGCTTCACTCTTTTGATTTTGAATCATTTGAGACATGCGAGTCTTGTTTACTTGGTAAGATGACAAAGGCACCTTTCACGGGACATAGTGAGAGAGCAAGTGACTTGTTGGCACTCGTACATACCGATGTATGTGGACCAATGAGCTCAACGGCCGAGGTGGTTATCGTACTTCATTACCTTTACGATGACTTTAGTAGATATGGTTATATCTACTTAATGAGGCATAAGTCCGAATCCTTTGAAAAGTTCAAAGAATTCCGAATGAAGTACATAATCATTTAGGGAAAACAATCAAGTTTCTACGATCGGATCGTGGAGGGGAATACTTGAGCCAAGAGTTTGGTAATCATCGAAAGATTGTGGAATTGTTCCACGTTGACTCCGTCAAGAACTCCACAATGGAACGGAGTGTCCGAACAGAGAAATCGCACCTTGTTGGACATGGTGCGGTCGATGATGAGCCAAAGTGATCTTCCGTTATCCTTCGGGATATGCTCTTAAAACAGCTACGCTCACACTAAATAGAGTTCCATCTAAGTCGGTTGAAAAGACACCATATGAGATATGGACAGGGCAACCCCCTAGTTTGTCTTTTCTCAAAATTTGGGGATGCGAGGCTTATGTAAAATGTTTACAATCCGACAAGCTCACACCCAAATCGACAAGTGCTTCTTTGTGGGATATCCTAAGGAAACTAAGGGATATTACTTTTATAATCGGGAACAAGGCAAAGTGTTTGTCGCCCGACACGGTGTCTTCTTGGAGAAAGAGTTTCTTTCAAGAAGGGTTAGTGGGAGAGGGTGTATCTTGAAGAAGTTCAAGAAACACCAGAAAACGTTTCAGCGACCACGGAACCACAACAGGAGAAGCAAAGTGTTGCGCCACGGTTGTAGATACACCACCCCACGAAGGTCGAAAGATCACGTCGTGCGCCGAGTACAGTGCGGAACAACGTGATATATTGTTGTTGGACAACGATGAGCCTAAGACCTATGAGGAAGCGATGGTGGGACCCGATTCCAACAAGTGGCTTGGAGCCATGAAATCCAAAATAGAATCCATGTACGACAATCAAGTTTGGAACTTGGTTGATCCACTGATGGTGTCAAAACCATTGAGTGCAAATGGGTTTTTAAGAAAAGGCCGATATGGATGGAAATGTTCACATCTATAAGGCGCGATTGGTGGCGAAAGGTTTTAAACAGATTCAAGGAGTTGATTATGATGAAACCTTCTCTGTTGCAATGCTTAAATCTATTCGGATTATCCTAGCGATTGCTGCATATTTCGATTATGAGATATGGCGATGGATGTCAAAACGGCTTTCCTAAATGGAAACCTAAGCGAGGATGTATACATGATACAACCTCGGGGTTTTGTCGATCAGAATCGCTGGAAAGATATGCAAGCTACAAAAATCCATTTATGGATTGAAGCAAGCATCTCGGAGTTGGAATATTCATTTTGATGAAGTAATCAAAGGGTTTGGTTTCATCAAAAACGAAGAAGAGGCTTGTGTTTACAAAAGGTCGTGGGAGTGCAATTGTATTTCTAATCTTATATGTGGATGACATATTGTTGATTGGAAATGATATCCCTATGCAAGAATCCGTCAAGTCTTCATTGAAAAATAGTTTTTCCATGAAAGACTTAGGGAGGCAACATACATATTGGGCATTCGGATCTATAGAGATAGATCCAAGAGGCTAATTGGATTAAGCCAAAGTACATACATTGACAAGGTGTTGAAAAGGTTCAACATGCACGATTCCAAGAAAGGTTTCTTGCCCATGTTACATGGCATTAATCTTAGCAAGAATCGGTGTCCTCGGACACATGATGAGCGGAATAAGATGGGTATGGTTCCATATGCTTCAGCAATTGGATCCATCATGTATGCCATGCTTTGTACACGCCCGGATGTCTCGTACGCTTTGAGTGCTACGAGCAGATACCGTCCGATCCGGTGAAGGTCACTGGATGCTAGTAAAGAATATCCTTAAGTACTTGAGAAGAACTAAGGATATGTTCCTAGTCTATGGAGGTGAAGAAGAGCTCGTTGTAAGTGGTTACACCGATGCTAGCTTCCAAACAGACAAGGATGATTATAGATCGCAATGCGGGTACGTGTTCGCCTAAACGGAGGCGCATCACTGGAAGAGTTCCAAGCGGGATACGTTGCTGATTCTACAACGGAGGCCGAGTATATTGCTGCTTCGGAAGCCGCAAAGGAGGCTGTTTGGATCAAGAAATTCGTTTCGAGCTTGGTGTGATGACCAGTGCGACTGGTCCAATGTCTCTCTATTGTGATAATAGTGGAGCCATTGCACAAGCCAAGGAGCCGAGGTCACATCGGAAGTCCAAGCACATACTTCGGCGATATCATCTCATCCGCGAGATAGTGGACGAGGTGATGTCAAGATATGCAAAGTGCACACGAGATCTCAACATAGCCGATCCGCGACAAAACCTCTCCCTCACCGAAGCATGAGGCGCACACAAGAGCAATGGGTATTAGATACTTACATGATTGACTCTAGTGCAAGTGGAAGATTGTTAGTGATATGCCCTAGAGGCACCATGGAGATGTTGGATATCACGTCAATGTTTATGTATTTATGAATAAAGTGTTATTCGGTTCCATGAAATAGACATCTTGTATTGATCAATAAGTACGTGACTTATTTATGAGACTCGATATGTATGAATCTATTTCTAAACGATCCCTGATCATATGTCATATTGTTGGAACTAATATGATTCTAAGATCGGCATGTTTATTGATTGATGATCATGTCTCATAGATCATGGGTATAGAGATACCAAATCAATAAACATGGACACATGTGTTGGAGAACACATTGTTGGATAGACCCACCATGAGACACTACAGGAATTAATGTGCCATTAATTGGTCTCAGGTAGCGTTGGTACAAAGTCCTTAGACCTGAGATCACCATGGATTCCAACATGTGTAGTAGCCTACTTTGGGACTACCAAACGCTATTCCGTAACTGGGTAGTTATAAAGGTAGTTTTCGGGTTTGCTATGAAACATGGAGTGGGATGTGAGTGATCAAGATGGAATTTGCCCCTCCTTTGGAGAGAGATCTCTGGGCCCCTCGAGGTAATGGATTATGGAAATGCATGGCCATGCTAAGTTGATTGAGGAGTCAATCAACAGACAGATAATCCAATACGGTTCGAGTGAATGGTTAAGCTATTGAAGGGATGACACACATCTTGCCTATAGCTTAATTAGTATCGTGAGGCAAAGGGATTTATGTACACATTACAGGTTCAGAGCCGATATTATATTCTTGTATACTATGGTGTTAATATGTGCTGCTAGCCGCCGCTGTTGACTGGTCGGCTGAGTTGGACTCAAGCCGACGATCGGCTAAGTTAGACTATAGCCAAGACCGAGTATACCTGAACCTACAGGGTCGCACGCTTAAGGGGATAAGAACAGGCATTCGAGTTGGACTCGAATACGGCTCGATCGGATAGGGATCCGATCGGATAGAGTCCTATAGGCTTACGACGTATGGGCGGCCAACTCTGTGAGATTCGGATGAGATCCGATTCAAAATAGAGTCCTGATTGGCCACTAGTCCCAATCGGCCAACTCTATATAAAGGGGCGAGGGGTGGAGAGCTGCGACACATCAGTTGGATCGCTTTAAACCGAATCCGCAACAGAAGTCGCCGAGATCAAACTCCATGGAAACCCTCCCTACTTTCGAGCCAAACCCTAGCCTTGCATCGCGTGCTAGCACACGGGTGTTCGGCGTTCTGTCCCCGGACGTGTGGATACCGGTAGAGGCGCTGCTACATTGCACGCTATTGATCGGCTACGGATCGGCTGTGGTGGAATCGGCTGCGGTCGAGCGCATCGGAGCGAGGCGCGAGAACGCGGTCAGACGACTCGGCGAATCGGCTACATCCGCGAATCGGCTGATTGGTGAATCGGCCGTCCCCTGGAATCGGCTACACTGTTCCGGATCGGATAGCCCTGATTGGTTGTTTCCGCTGCACACTCCAATCGGTAACAATCTATCGGCCCTTACTTGCAAGTGTTCCTGGTTTGCGCGGTTAAAGTTTTTGTTTTTGGCTAGCGTAGCCTCCGCGTAACCCTTCAGAAAGTAGTAGTACTAGTAGTACTAAGTACTGACGGACGGTGATAGTAAGCCCCGGCGACGGCGACGGCGCAGCTGTGGAGCAGTGGAACGCAGGCGATGGCGACTCGGCAAGTGCGGCGGCCATGTGGCAATGGAGCGCGGGCGCGGCGACTCGGCGAGTGCGGCAGTGAAGGCTAGGCGGCGGTGGAGCGTGACAGCAGTGATGGATTGACGACCGCAGTGGCGAGCAGATCAGTTTAAGGGCAAGGTTCGAGGGCTACTGAAACGGAGCGACGTGGAGTTATATGTCACTACTGGAGAAACGGTTTTTCCATGCGGGCCGAAAGGCATCTTCCCGTGCGGAAGGCCTGCCCGCATGCGCGAAAAGGTCTGGGAAAAGTTCATTTCCGCATGCGGGCGGCCCAACCGCACAGGAAGATCGATTATCCCGTGCGGTCGACTTAAGCGGCCCGCACGGGAAAATAGATTATCCCGTGCGGGCCGCTTAGCAGACCGCATGGGAAGATTGATCTTCCCGTGCGGTCCTCTAAGCGGCCCGCACGGGATAATCGTTCTTCCCGTGCGGGCCGCTTAAGCCGACCGCACGAGAAGATGGTCGTGCCCATTATTTTATGTACAACGTTCTGTGAGCTAGCCATTGTCCTCTCTCTCTTCTCTCCTCTCCTCTCCTCTCTCTTAGTAATGTTAAATGGGTCAATATATATATTTTTCGCGCACGAGAAAAAAAGACATTTAATATTATTTCCTTGTGAAAGATATATATATAACACAGATCAATCATGCGTAATGTATACATATCAAGCTAGTTTCGTCTCGCAAATTAACATAAGTCTAGCTAGCAACAAATTTACAAATTATTTAATGGCGGTGCTCTTTTTCCCACTCCCTAAGTCGTTTGAATTTATCGTCCGTCGCCAGCTCGCTCTCCGGATCGTAGAAATCGTCCAAATGGTTGCAGACATCGCGACGGATGAAGCGGCAAAGATCTGCAACCAAGTTAAGCATGGTTCTATCGTCGAACCGGTTCACTACAACTGGAACTTTCGTGATCTGTTTAAGAAAAAAATAGTACACATATACATACAATTAGGAAAATTATACAAGATCGATAACATGTAGAAAGATATATTTCTCTGATGAACTTACTTCTTCGAACTTAGTAGTGTATAATCCCATAGATTATGAGCATCTCACACACGTATTTCTCACAAAGGTTAGTGCCTGGTGGTTGCTTATAACAACTTGTGAAATTTGTGAATGAATCGACTAGACAGTTGTAATATGGTGTATATAAGAGGTGTACATGTGAGCACAATGTTTACCCTAAAAGAAAGATGATCGGAAAGCGAGAATCAGTTGCAATTCTGAATCATCTTTCACATCATTAGGAAATCATAAGTCTATAGCTAGCCTATGTATGCATGTGATAAATTGACAGTCAGCTCATTCTCTGATGGCTCCCCTGTGCCTCGAGGTGTGTTTTCTCTGTTTTCGGCAGCATTAATGTTCAAGTTCTCGTTGCTAATGTCTTCGGCCGAATTCTCGTGAATTGCCATATCTTGATCGACGCCTTCTTCCTGCCTTCTTCACCGATCTTGGTTTCTTCAACATGTCATGATCCATCGTAGTAGCCTTCTTCACCGATCTTGGTCTCTTCAACATGTCATGATCCAATCTTAGTCTTTTTCTTGCTCTTCTCCCTTTGTTTCATACTCTTTCTGTATTGCTCTTTCTTAGAGTACGGCGTAACAGTACTCGTGTATCTCCATCAAACCGGGTGTCATGGATGACCGCTTTCATGCATGGAAGGAGGATGCTAAATTTTCCTGGGTCAGGGCACTTGATTTTACACCGAATTATTCTTTTGAGAAACGGTCATGCCTTGTTGATTCCCAATGATGTCATTGGGTGTAAAATCAAGTGCCCCGACCCAAGAAAATTTTAGCATCCTCCTTGCATGCATGAAAGCGGTCATCCATGACTCCCGGTTTGATGGAGATACACGAGTACTGCTACGCTGTACTCTAAGAAAGAGCAATACGTAAAGATTATGAAACAAAGGGAGAAGAGCAAAAAAGACCAAGATCGAATCGTGACATGTTCAACAGACCAAGACAGTAAAGAAGGCTACTACGATAGATCATGACATGTTGAAAAGACCAAGATCGGTAAAGAAGGCAGGAAAAAAGTGTCGGGCAAGATATGGCAATTCACGAGAATTCGACCGAAGACATTAGCAACGAGAACTTAAACATTAATGGTGCCGAAAATAGAGAAAGCACACCTCTAAATCACAGGGAGTCATCACGGAATGAGGTGGCTGTCAGATTTTTATCACAATCTATATATGTAAAAGAGAAGAAGAATGAAAAAAATATTTCTTTCCTTCTTCTTCTCTTTATTAGAGATGAGAGATAAAAATGCATATGTTTGCCTATTTTGTCCGAGAGAAGAGGTGAGATAGGGGGAGGAGAAGAGATGAGAGATGAGAGACCGAGGAGAGAGGGAGATTAGATTTGTAGGTCGTTCGGTAAGGTGGGTATATGTGTTTGAAAATTTAAAAATCTAACCTAAAATCTAAAATTCATCAAAAATATTCACATGAACTAATCTCCACGAACGAACGAACACTCGTTCGTTCGCTCGTCCGTTCGTCCGTGCGTTCACATCAACAACCGACCGAACGAACGATCGTACACTCGTTCATTCGTCCGTCCGTCCGTCCGTTCACATCAAGGACCGACCGAACGAACGACCAAACACTCGTTCGTTCGTTCGTCCGTTCGTTCGTTCACATCAACGACCGACTGAACGAACGACCGAACACTTGTTCGTTCGTTCCTTTGTCCGTCCGTCCACGAACGAACGAACGCTCGTTTGCTCGTCCGTTCAAGTCCATCTTTAAAAAAATTCACATCAACTATTTCACATAAAAAAATTCAACAACAAAATTCATCAAATATATAATAGTCCATTTTACATTTCCATCAAAATTAACTATAGTTCCGTCAAATAAATAATAGTCCATTTTACTAATTATCATCCCAAATTAAAGGAAGATTTCATCACTTGTGAAGTAACAAACACTAGTCTCACTAGTCTCTTAATGTACATCAAATATATAACAAACACTGCTGTCACTCTAGTCTCACTAGTCATCACTTGTTATTCATCAAATATATAACAGTCCATTTCACATGTACTCTTAATGTACTCACTAGTCTCTTATCTAAAATATAGCACTAGCTAGTTTGTCCTAGAATTCACGTATTATATATTCATCATTTTGATATATTGGTTAGTATAATTTATTTCTACATACTTTCACAATTCATGGCTCATCATTTCTTATTGCATATCAATATTAAAACAAAAATCCATATATTGCATGATTTGTACCGTGGCGGTGGCGGAGGGGAGGACGTTCTCCGGTGGCACGGTGGAGCGGCTGGCGGCGGTTGGCGGTGGAGGGAGGACGTTCTCGGTGGCACGGTGGAACGGGCGGCGGCGGTTGGCGTCCGGCGGGGAGGCGTCGGGCGGCGGCTGGCGGCCCGCGGGAGGAGTTGGTTGAGGCCGGTGAGGCCGGCGTCAGCTTCGGTGAAGCCGGTCTTCGCCGTCGCCCTCGCCGTCTCTTTCTCCGTCTCCTGCTGCGCCGCCTCCTCCTCCGCCCGCTCGGCGGCGTCTCCCTCACCGCGGTAGCCGCCAACCTCCTCTCCCTACGTGCTCGCCGGCCCGAGCGCCGGGGCACGGTAGACGTCGCGGGCGGTAGGGGCGAGGCCAAGGCGCGGTGAGTGGATGTTGGCGGTCGGTAGGGGCGCGGGCGAGAGGCGGCGGATCTAGGGGAAAATTTTGGCAGCCTGGCGGCGCTAGATCTGTTTTCTCCGGGGACTTGGAAAATTTTCGGGAGCCCGCGCGATATTATATAGGAGGCGAATATCGCGTGCGAGCGGCTTAAAGGACCGCCCGCGATAAAAATCTTCCCGTGCGGGCGGATTAAGAGGCCCACACGGGATAATTCTCTTCCCGTGCGGGCCTCTTAAAATGACCGCATGGGAAAATATTTTTCCATGCGGTCTTTTAAGCAGCCCGTACGGGAAGATATTTTCCCGTGCGGGCCGTTAGGCCGCCCGCACGTGATAATCGCCCCTCCAACTTTTGCACCAAAATGGAAATTAATAAAAAAAATTATCGAACGAGACTTAAAAAATTACCAAATTTTTCCATACATCAATATATGCTAATTATTGCCTATGAAAAAATTTTGAAATCAAATGACAATTCGGCCATCACTTCCTCTCCAAATCTAACCAATCCTTCTCAACACTTCCAATCTTCTCTGCAGAATCTTCGGTTTTGTGAGCGCCGTATGTGATAAAATATTCAAAACCTTCTCAGTTTTTTCCACAGCCTCTACGTATAATATCATGACATCCACACAATTTTCAAGATTTTCTAACTTCGTTAGCTATTTATACAATTTTAAAATCATTCGGTCAATAGGTTCCTAATCATGTTTCTTGAAGAAAAATTCAAAATTTATTCTCATTTACAGGATAATGACTCAAGCAGGTCTAAACAACATGAATATAATTTTTCCACTAATTTTATTCTATTTTTTAATCACTTGTAGTTCAAATGTGAGACTTGGCAAAAAAATTCATGAACATAAAATAAATCAAAGAAATATAGCAAAACCAAACAAAAAATTACCAAATCTTATAATTAGGAGTAATATGTTGTATTTACATAGTAGAGAAAGTTTGGAGGGTGGAGAAGAAATTTTTTTCAAAATTTTGCCGAGTGCGAGGGCCCTTAAGCCGACCGCACGCGATAACGTATCTGATAAAATATTCGAAACCCTCTCAATTTTTTACCACAGCCGCGACATATAATATCATGACATCCACACAATTTTCATGATTTTTTGACTTTGTTTGCTATTTATATATTTTTTCTCATTTATAGGATAATGACTCAAGCGAGTCTAAACAACATGAATATACAAAAAAATAAACTAGCGTCTTACAATTTTTGGATTAACATCCTTCCGCACGGATGCAAACATTGATTCGTCGAGGACACTTTCAATGTGTTTCATCCGCGTAGGAAGATCTGTGAATAACGAAATGACATTGTATTGATTATAGTTGGACGCGTCTTCAATGTTGTCAATACCAATGATGTGTTGCTTGCCCGATACAATAATGTCCATCTTTTCATCGGAAGGATCCTTCACATAAAAAACTTGTGCAACACACTCGGCAAGGACCCATGGATCATCCTTGTGTCGAATTTTACTCCGTTCAGCACACATAAATCCAAATTTATCTACCATGCAGTCTTTCACCCATTGGCATCTGAGAACAGGGATCTGAAGATTTAAACCGTAGTCAAGTTCCCATATTTCTTGTATGATCCCATAGTATGATTTCCTCTGCCCTGTTGCGTCCAACGCTTCGACATGAACCCCACGTTCGCGTGAGCTTTTCTTGTCTTTTCTTGTTGGTGTAAAAAGAGTATCCGCGATGTCATACCCTTGCCATGAGGTCACAAGGCTTGTTGCGCCACTGCAAGTCTTTCTACCGTTTTTTCCTCGAGTGATTCACCAGACGGTACATTTTGATCCTTAAGCCATTGGGGGAAAGTGCGCTTCTGTTCTTTCGAAACCCAATCATCGGATCGCCCAGGATTGCATGCTCTGATCTCGGAAGTGTGTTGCTCAATGTAGGGCGCAACAATGGCGAGTTGTTGAAGAACACTGCTGTGTGCATCTGATACCGCTTTGTAATCATTGTCGTAGAAGCATTTTCTTCCTACCGTACCATTCCCAGATAATCTTCCATCATGTCGAGGCATCGGTATCCCAATGGGGTTGGCATCTTTCATATAATCTAGGCAACACTCGACAACCTCCTCAGTTGTGTAACCCTCTATCATCGAGCCCTCCGGATGAGCACGATTACGGACATACCCTTTCAGAACAGCCATGTATCCCTCATACGCCCACATTTGATGTAGGTATAGAGGACCAAGTTCAATAATTTGAGGGACAATGTGAACAATGAGATGTTCCATCATGTCGAAGTACGATGGAGGAAAAAACATCTCTAGCTGGCAAGCTGTCTCCACTGCGAATTTCTGAAGGGGTCCTAATTCTTCTGGATCAAAAACTTTCTGTGATACTCGATTAAAAAAATAGCACAGCTTTGTTATCACAACCTTGGTGTGCACTGGTTTCACCGCCCTTATAGCGATAGGGAGAAACACCGTAAGCATCTTATGACAGTCGTGAGCGTTGTATCCAGAAATCGACAAATCTTTCATTGATACTAGCTTCTGGATATTCGATGAGAATCCAGTCGGCACTTTCAATCCACGAAGACATTTACAGAAAGTTTTTTCTCTTCTAGTGTCATTGAGTAGCATGCTGGAGGAATCTCAATCTTACCATTCGTTAGCTCTATTGGGTGGAGATCTTTCCTTATGCCCAAATTGACCAGGTCGTTACGTGACTTCAACCCATCCTTTGTTTTACTAGGGATATCAAGTAAAGTCCCGATGGTGCTATCGAACACGTTTTTCTCGAGGTGCATGACATCGATGGCATGACGAATCTCCAGGTCTTTCCAGTATGTCAAGTACTTGAAAAAGATTGAATGTTTCTTGAAGAGCAGCGTGTTTTCTACCACTTCTTTCTTCCTCTTGCCTGAAGCTCTCTTTCACTTGCCGAACACGACCTTTATGTTCTTTGTCAACTTGAACACCGTGGAACCATCCTTTTCTTGGGGGGCAGTACCTACCTCGAAAGTTTTGTCAAAAAAGGTAGCCATCGCACGATACCTATGCTTCTGTGGTAAGAAACGACGATGACGCATGTAAACTAACTTTTTTGACGAGGTCAGGTATATGTACGATGTGTCGTCCAGACATATCAGACATCCGGTCTTTACTTTAATCTGTCCGGATAGGGAAAAATTGGCTGGTAGATCGTTAATAGTAACGAATATGATAGCACGCAAAGTAAAATACTCCTGGCGGTATGCATCAAATAATCGTAGACCCTCTTCCCACATTTCTTGCATATCCTCCATCAAAGGTTCAAGAAACACATCTAGGTCGATGCCAGACTGTTTTGGCCCTTGTATAAGGATAGTCAACAAAATGTACTTTCGCTTCTGACATAACCATGTCGAAAGGTTATACGTAGTGAGCAGAACTGGCCAAGTGTTGTGCGAGCTGCTTAGGTCACCAAACGGATTCATTCCATCCGTGCTCAACGCAAACCTGACATTTCTCGAATCATTTGCAAATTCTGTGTGCTTCAAATCAAAGTTTTTCCACTGTCGAGCATCGGTGGGATGTCGAATCATACCATCCGTCTTTCGACCCTCTTGATGCCATCTCATCAACTCGGCGTCGGTGGGGTTCAAGAACAATCGTTTCATTCGATCTTTGACTGGCAAGTACCACATCACCATGGCCGGAATCTTTTTCCCTGCCTCGACCAATGAATTTGTTTTAGCAATGTCACTATTGGCGACACTGTTATCCTTTTTGTACCTACTCGCCCCACAAGTTGGACACTTGTCCATGTCAGCGTATTCCTTGCGATAAAGTACACAGTGATTAATACATGCATGAATCTTTTTCACACCAAGTGATAATGGACATATCAATTTCTTGGCTTGATAGGTGTTAGCTGGCAACAAGTTTGGCTTAGGAAGCATAGCTCTCAGGAGACCCATCAAGTCGTTGAAACTAGTATCAGACCATCCGTGCCTGGCCTTCAATCTAAGAAGTTCTAGCACCGACCGCAACACTGTATAATCCATATCACATCCCTTTGCTTGATCGTATAAAAGATCTTTTGCTGCTTTCTGCAACGATGTCCAATTGTTTAAATATCTTGCTTTCTCTGTTAGGACCTCTGGTTCAGCGTGCCGCAACAAATCCTCAAGATCAAGATCAATATCAACCTCTGCCTCGTCAAAACCAGAGCCGCCAAAATCACCCGTCGTTTTACGAGACATGTCCTCAATTATAAAATTCTCTGCCTCATCAAAACAAATATCAGGATTCTCTTCCAGAGGGGCGACTTCCCCGTGATAAGTCCAAACTGTGTATTTCTCCACAAATCCACGCTGAATTATGTGTCCGAGAATTACATTCGGATCTTTCAACATCTTCTGATTCTTGCAATCCACGCAAGGACAAAAAATATCCTTCCTATTCTCTCTCAAAGCGTGTGCCTTAGCCTTATCAATAAATGTTGATGCTTCTCTCATGAACACCGAGATGAGTTCTCCGTGTCTCATACATCCATATCCGATCCATCTAAAAACAGTGACATCATAAATTAATATTATATTGTCGATGTTTCTAAATAAACAAATTAAACTTAAATCCTACAATTAATAAAAACAAAGTAAAATATTCGACAAATAATAAAAACAATGACAACATAAATTAATATTGCACAACAAATAATAATAATGAGACAAAAGTAGTTACCAAAAAATGATTTAATAAAAAAACAAAATATTTGACCTAGAAATTAAAAAGATAGCTCAACACACATATACAATTCAAACAAGTTTAAATATCTTCGCATTCAACCGATGAAATATTACAAAAACGGAAGCAAATGAAGTAGATGATCAAGCATATTACCTTTTATATTGATTTTAATTGAAGATTTAAAGTCTATAGCCTTCCACAAAATAAAATGCCTATTATTTGGAGAGAGAAAAACTGAGTTAAAAAAGTTCAAATATCTTCGCATTCAACCAATAAAAATTTTTAAAAATGGAAGCAAATGAAAGAGAAGATCAAGTATGATACCTTTTTGTATTGACTCCAATTGAAAAATTCAAGTTCAAAACCTTCCCCTATAATTGCCTTTTTTGGAGAGAGAAAACACCGGGTAAATACGCCACTATCGGGTTGAGCGGGAAATTTATTGCGCCACTGTTGGGCATCATCGCATGCGGTCCTCTTAAAGGCCCGCACGAGAAAATGAATTATCCCGTGCGGGTCCTTAAGTGGACCGCACGGGATAATGCGCTATTATCCCGTGCGGTCGGTTAAGTGGCCCACACGGGATAATGCATTATCCCATGCGGCCAATTGCAGGCCCCCCGGGAACGGTTTTTCCAGGCGCTGGCTCTTATGGCTCGCCTAGAACCTATTGGAGGCCTCGTCCAGAAAAATCATTTCTCCAGTAGTGTGTATCCCGTACGTATTCTTCCCGTATCCCTATTTTTTGGACTTTTTTCGCTGGAAAAAGAGGATATGTTCGAGATACGTGCATCCCTGGCGTATCCGTATGGGGACACGGCAGTGGAGCATCGTATTGGTGCAACCGAGCGTGTTGCTCGATGGGGCGTTTACACTCTTGGACGGCGAGCACCAGATCAATGTGCTGATGAGATATCAGAGCTTAGTCCAGTGATTGTACTACGTTGAGGAGTCCGACATCGCCCGGCTCCAGGAATGGCCAACCTGCCAGCTGAGGGCGAGCGGGCGACGCGAGTGCAAGCAATCTCGGTCTACCTGTGGAAGGCACTCGCCGGTGTCATGCGCGAGAGCAACGTGCGCTGCCGCATGGGTTGGTGGGTGGATGGCCGCTAGCGTCTCACCTCGCCAGAGCTTCACGCCGCGATGTGCAACTACGTGGGCAACGTCACGACATTCATGCTAGCGGAGGCCACCGTGGAGGGAGATCTAGTTGAAGCCTCTGTCGGAGGTGGTGTCCATGGCGCCGGCGTATGACGAGCACTTCCGGGAGCTAGTGGACTCAGTGGCGAATCTAGGATTTTAGCTTAGGGTATGTGGGGTCTCCAAAGAGGTCAACTCCCACAATACCACATAACTTCCCAGGAGTCCGGTTATGCGTGAGATAATACAGATACAAGAACTTCGTATATTATTATAAACTATTAATGTTTAAGTACAAACCATACAATACAAGAAAGCTACGACACTTTCACAGGGATAGCCTGAGTGTAGAGTCGACCTAGAAATCGTACTCGTCCTCCCAGTCCTCTAGGGTACTTGGAAGTTTTTCATCTGCTTTAGGGTTTCCTAAAAATATTTGTCGATGTTGTGGGTCGACATGCAGGGATCCGGGGGACCCCCTTTTTGGTTCGGCACGGGGAGCGATGTATCCTGACTCAAACTTGTATAAAAGATGAAACAATGCAGATGAGGCGGGAATTTATACAGGTTCGGGCCACCAGCGCGGTGTAACACCCTACTCCTGTGTGTATGCAATATATGGGGGAGGTAGCCAAGAACAATGAGAGTGTTCCTCTCCCTTAGACTTTGTGGTGGATGGGCGATTTCTGCCGGCTAGTTGGAGAGGCTTAACCTATTTCTCAGAACGTGTACCCCTCCTCTTCTTGAACTGGAACGGAACCCCCCGTCTATATGAAGGAGCTGAACCCCTTTTATGAAGGACTTGGGTCTCCTTTTATAGAGCAAGGGAACACCACAGCAGCCCTACCATTTCTCTACCTCACTCCACGTGAGAGAGTGGTTTTTGCTTTGTCTTGTCGGAGAAGCCGTTCCATTCCTACTCCCCCCTGTTTGCCGCGTCATGGAGGGCGGAAAAAGAGCGGCCGTCGTGGCTGCCATGCCGCTGACGTGATGATGGTCTTGCCTACCCCCTCCGATGGGTCCCACCGGTCGGCGGCCCATTCCATAGGGAGTGTAGGCACCGTGCTTCCTGTGCGCGCACTCTCTCTCTCCCATGCAGCCGCCCAGTGCATTAAATGCGACTGGACAGAGCGTGAGAGGGGCGTGCGCGGAGTGGACCACAGTCATACCGCGGTCTTAGTAAAGAACTTTTGGCCTCCCTTTTTGCCTCGTAGTAGGCAAAAAGGGGTGATGATGGGGGTAACTGACAGCCGCGCCTCACATCGCATTGAATGCGGCGGGGCAGGTGCTCAGCTTTCCCCATTTGAGCATTAAATGAGTTGGTTGGCAGCTGGGTTCGCCCCTCTTTCTGAGAGGTGCGGGATAGAGGATGAGGGTCCAGGTGGTCCCGGACCCTTCCGACTAGGGGTTCGGGAAACCCCGGACCCTGTCGTTTTGGAGATATGAGGGCCTCCGGGCAGCCCCCGGGCCAGCCCCTTCAGGGGCGGCCACATGGCCGCCCGTGGCCGAGATTTGCCTTAGCCTTTCAGGGTATAACTTTGGCGCTCCTTGGTGGGCAAGGGCGTCTTTCTTTTTCTTAAATACCGTGCCCACGACATACCCCCGGGCCCATATCACCGACAGTAGCCCCCGGCGTTGACCGGGGCCGAGTCGGGCTCGGGCGCGGTTGACGCCATTTCCTTGAGCGTGTGGGCCCGGGTATTTGGGTGTTTTTTGCTATGGCAAGTGGCCGATGCGCGACGACTGACGCCGCACCTGGCCAAGCCTTTACTTAGGACGGGGGGCGAGTTTGCCTGGGCCGCGCGCACGGGGGCCCATTCAAACCGCCTAGCACTCTTCGTCCCGCGTAGTGCGCCTGGCAGGCGTGGAACCCCAGGCGGCACGAAACCCGAATGGCGCGGGAATCCAAGGGGATGCGAAAATCGAAAGGGCGCGGAGATGAAAGGGCGCGGAGACGAGGGGGCGCTTCGTGCGGTAGTGGGGCGAATTTAATGCCGTAGAATCCGAGGGGACGGCAGCAGCTTATAAAACCAGATCCGCATGGAAGGGGACCGGTTTCTATGCTTTCCACTGCCATCTCCTCTCATTGTCATTCGCCCTTCGTCTACCTAGCGCCTCCTGCTCCTTCCGCTTCTTTTCTTCCACCTTCAGCTTTTCCCTTCCTGTGCTTCCGCATCCACCCCCGCAATGGGCCGCGATTCACCTCTGGAGCCGGGGAGTGTGCTCCCCAAGTCCTTGGTGCGCACCGCGGAGGCTCGCAGCCTCTTAGACAAATTCTTGCCGAACAGCACACGCAGCGGCGGCGACATCCCGGAGGAGCGGCCTCCCCACAGGATGGTGTTCTTCGCCTCCTTCGCCATGGTCGGGCTGGTGCCGCCCTTCTCCCGCTTCTTCCTCGATGTCCTGGAGTTCTACGACCTCCGGCTGCACCACCTCACCCCCAACGCCGTCTTCTACCTCGCCGTGTTCGCCCACACCTGCGAGATGTTCGTGGGGGTGAGGCCTTCTCTCCACCTCTTCCAGCAGTTCTTCCGGATATGCCGAACTGGCTCCCCCGGCACGGTGGGGTACGTGGCGATCTAGCCGCGGAACGACCGGGCGGTCGGAACTCCCTTCATCGACATCCACCCCCGCTCCAGGTGGGAGAACTGGAGGGCGTTCTGGTTCTACACCAGCTTGGGCGACCACCCCCGCCTCTCCTTGCCGACGGGGATCCCAGTGAACCAGAGGAACTGGGGGGGCGCGCCCACGAGCCGGGAGGGAGCTGGACGGGGTGCTGGACAGGATATGCTACCTCCGGCAGGGGGGCCTGTCCAGCCACGTGGTCTTCCGCGACCTCCTGATGAGGCGCATAGCGCCGTTGCAGGAGAGGCCGCGCCCCGCCTACATGTACACGGGCCCCAACGACGACATGCGGACCTTCGCGGGCGCCGTCTTCGACTGGGACGAGAGGGACCTTTGGACCCTGGTCCGCCGCTGCCTCGGCATCACGGAGATGGACTTGGCGTAGCTCCCACCCGGGTTGGTGTCGCTGTGTCAGGACTCCGCGCGCCCGGAGATCCTGCACCTGCTGCAGGTGGTGGGCGACGGTGTGGGCTCCTCGTCGGCCGCGCCGGAGGCTGCACCGGGGGCTGCTCCGAGGGCCGTCCCGAGGGGCGGAGGCGGAGGCGACGACGACGACCCCGACGACCACATCCCGATCGGGCGGTTGAGCCGCCGAGGTCGGGCGATCCGGGGGCCCCGGATCCCAAAGGGAAGAGGAAGAGGCCGAGAGGAGGACCCCTCTCCTCCCCTTCTCCACCACGAGGCGGCGGAGCGGAGCGCGCCGTGCCCCCGCAGCTAGGGGCTCGCGGGCGACGGACCCATCCCCGGGGGCCACCACGCCAAGGGCCAGGCCGGCCACAACGGCAGCGATAACGACGATGGGGAAGGCCCGGGGTGCGTCCCCAGTGAGTGCGCCAGCAGCGGCGGAGGCCCAGGGCGCATCCCCGGCGAGCACACCGGCGGCGGGGTCTGTCCGCGGGACTCCTGCGTCAGGGGGCGCGGAGGGCGAGAGCCCGGCGAGTCCTCCGGGCCGGCCCGCGAAGAAGAAGAAGCGGGCTATCTCAGGGATCTCCTGGGAGTTCAACTCCGCCCGCAGGTACGCCTTGCTGATGTGTGAATGCCTATCAGGGTCTTGCACTTTTGTCTCTATTTTTTGATTTTTTGTTGCAATTTTGTTTTGTTTTCAGCCGCGAGCACAGGCATTTTCGCCCAAGGGTTGTCCCCAAGGGCGGTTCTGCCTTGGGCTCGGGGGAGGGCGCACAAGGGAGGTCCGGGGCGCCCGAGCCCCCAAGGTCCGGGTCGCCCCCTTCGGGCTCGGTCCCAGATCCGGCGAGATCAGGGGAGGGCCTACCCGGCGGTTGGGCGTCGGCCGCCCATGAAGGGCAGGGTGGCGGCGGCGCCGGCGTAGAGGGGCAGCGGAGGGCGGCGGAGAGCAACCTCGGGGTCCCTCCGCGGCAACCATCGTCGCCGCCTGGCGGCCCTCGCCCGCGCCACACTCGGCGGCGCCATCTCCGCGCCGGCTGCCATTAATCCTGTCGGCACAGGCTGGTCGCGAGCCCCCAAGGCAAGAAGCGGGCAGCGCCGGCCGCGAGGGATCTCCGGTGGCTCGGCCGGCACCGGCGGCCGATCCCGGGCCGGGCTCCGACTCCGAGTCTGGGGGCGCCCGGTCCGGGTTCGCGGCCGCTTTGGATGCGGAGCCCCTCGTTCGGTCGCAGGAGTGGGCGAGGGAGGTTGTCGCCAGGGTGCTGGAGGCGGCCAACACCATCTCCCTGGAGGGGCTTCAGGCCCAACTACGGGCCTTGGCCGCCGGGGAGATCGAGGTGGCGCGGCGGGAGGCCGAGGTCGAGGAGGGCCGTCGGGAGGCGCGGCCACGGTGAGGGCGAAGGGCCTCATCCGCAAGCGGGAGCTGGCGGAGATCGAGCGGCGCCAGGAGGAGCTCAGTCAGGTGTTTGAAGACACCGTTACTGAGCGGCACGCCGCCGACCTCCGCGAGCAGGTTGCCACCGCCGCCGCCGAGGAGGTGCGCACCACCGCCGGGCAGTTCCTCCGCGACCTCAGGGAACGCGCCCAGGGCCTCGACGAGCGCGAACGCACCTTGTGCGACGCCGAGGCCGCGCCGCCGGCGCCGACGCCGACATCCAGGCCCGCAAGGTCGGCCTGGCGGAGCGGGAGAGGGCCCTTGAGGCGGCGTGGCGGGCGATTGAGCCGGGAGGCCATCGTCGCCAGGGCCGAAGAAGACTTCGCCACGCGGGAGGCCAATGTGCTTGCCCAGGAGAAGGCCGTCGCCGAGCGCGAGGCCGCCGTGGGGGGTCGAGAGGCGGCGGCGATGGAGGCCCAGGAGGAGGCCTCCCGGTGCCTGAAGGGCGTGTAGGACCGTGAGCAGGTTTGCTCGCTCGCCGCCAGCGCCTCGGGCAGCCGTTTGCCGGAGGGCAGCTGGGCCCAGGAAGCAAGAGGGCCGGCCACGGGAGCAGTGGTTATGGACGCGCGAGGCGCAGGCTGCGAGACCAGGCCAGGCTTGGAGGAGGCGCGCTCTGCAGTCGCGGATCTGGAGTGCATCCTGCGCCTAGGAATCCAGGGCCTGGCCTCATCCGTCGGGCGCCTTCGGGAGGCGGCTCGCGGGGTGGGGGTGAGGCGTACCCCCCCCCCAGCATCCCCACCTTGGCGGGATTGGCCACATACATCGACGATCTGGCCGCGGGGATACAGAGGGTGCCGGATGAGGTCGACGAAGTAGCGAAGGAGTCATCATATGACTTATCCCGCAAGGTCGCGTCCCTCATCCTGGCGAGCTACCAAGCCCGCGACCCCAACTTCGACCCCTACATCCCCACCGAGGACTTCCCGAAGGTACCAAGGAGGCCGCCCGCCGTCGTGTCCAAGACGCCGTCGACTCCATCATGCTGGGCTTCGACGGCACCCCGGCGGCCTTCCAGCTCGCCTTCCGCGAGGATTCGCCGGATGCAGACTCCCCAGTGGAAGCTCCCAATGACCCACCGGCCGCTTAGGGCCCCCTTGCCTCGGCTTGTATCTATAAAAAGATATTTATGTATTGTTTTTAAAGTTATTGAACTTGCCTTTACTTGTGCTGTAACAGCTCATCGTGGCTGCTTTTGTTGTTTCATGTATGTGTATGTTGGGAGCCCCCGGCCAACTTAGCGCGCATGTAGTGGCGGTTGGTTGGCCCGAGCCCCTGTATGTTAGCTTCCCTGCAATTGGTAGCTTAAGACTTAGTCACTGCGATAATGTGATAGTGTTGTTCTCCCCCGTGATTTGTCCCATTGCCATGGGGCTGTTAGGTTCGGGTAGCATGCAGCGGCCGTTGGTGGTGGCTTTGTCGGGGTTCGGGTAGGAGCGAAGGCATAAAAAGGCCAGCGAGGGCAGCGGCAACGGGGGGCCGGGACAGGCGTGTGTCATTCGCACCCGAACCTCCAGGCGTTGACTGCCCCCAGGCGTGGTAGTATACAGCATCGTTGTACCCTCGACACCCTTAGGGCTCTCAGGCTAAGGCGGGCAAGGCCGAGGAACTTATTGGGAAGCCGCATCCACAGCACATGCTCGAGCACATGGGGGAAAACATACTGTAACAGGTATTTGCAAGGGAAACGTTTGAAATGTGATAACAAACGCATTGCTCATGCCACCGGGGGCAGTGGATGAACTTCTATGCATGTCCCAGCACACCATGCGGCTTACGGGTAGAACCTGCGCAGGTGGGAGATGTTCCATGGGTTCGGCAACGGAGTGCCGTCTTCTGTGGCTAGACGAACTACTCCCGGACGCGGGGTGCCGATAACTTTGTATGGCCCCTCCCACATCGGGACAGCTTGCTTAGGCCTGCGCGTGTTTGGACACGGCGTAGGACCAGGTCATTGACTTGCAGCGCTCGGGGGCTGACTTTGCTTTGATGGTAGCGGCGAAGGCTTTGTTGGTAGCGGGCCGCGCGAAGCCTGCCCGGCGCCGCCTCTCCTCCAGGTAATCCAGGTCGTCTCGACGTCTTTGCTCTTGATCCGCTTCGGCGTATAATGTGGCTCGGGGCGATCCCAGGGTGAGCTCGGAGGGCAAGACCGCCTCGGCTCCGTACACCAAGAAGAAAGGTGTTTCCCCGGTGACGCGGCTCGGGGTTGTCCGATTGGCCCAGAGGACCGTGGGCAGCTCGTCAGTCCACGAGTCCCCATGTTTTTTTAGCACATTGTAGGTCTTGTTCTTGAGGCCTTTTAATATTTCTGCGTTCGCACGCTCGGCCTGACCGTTGCTTTGGGGGTGGGTGGGCGAGGCGAAACAGAGCTTGATGCCCATGTCGTCGCAGTACTCGCCAAACAGCTCGCTCGTGAACTGGGTGCCGTTGTCGGTGATGAGCCTGTTGGGGACCCCGAACCTTGCCGTGATGCCTCTCATGAACCGCACAGCTGAATGTTTGTCGATGACGCTGACTGGATAGGCCTCCGGCCACTTGGTGAACTTGTCGATAGCGACATACAGGAACTTGCACCCGCCCTGCGCCTGCTTGAACGTGCCCAGGATGTCCAGCCCCCAGACCGCAAATGGCCATGAGAGCGGGATGGTTTGAAGTGCCTGGGCCGGCAGGTGCGTCTGCTTGGCATGAAATTGACATGCTCGGCACCGCCGCACGAGGTCTGTTGCATCCTCCAGCGCGGTGGGCCAATAGAATCCCAGGCGGAATGCTTTTCCCACCAAGGTTTGGGAGGCTGAATGTGTGCCGCATTCACCTTCATGGATCTCGGCAAGGAGCTCGAGACCCTGTTCCCGAGCAATGCATTTCATGAGCACTCCGTTGGCACCGCATCGGTAGAGTGTCCCATCTACCAACGCGTACCTCTTGGAGGTCCGGGCGATGCGTTCGCCTTCCTCATGTTGCTCGGGCAATGACGCGTCTTCTAGGTACGCCCGGATTTCCGAAATCCAAGCCACCTGGCGCGTGATGTCGGTCTCAGCGGGGCCAGGCTGCGGCTGGCCCACCGAGTCCGGGGCGTCAGGACCGGCCGATTCCTGCCTCCGGGGCGGTTCGGGGCGCGCCGACGGCTCTGTGAGACTTTCCACAAAGGCACCTGGCGGGGCTGGGTCTCGCGCGGACGCGATCCTTGATAGCTCGTCCGCCAGGGAGTTGTCTCTTCTGGAAATGTGGCGTAGTTCGAGGCCATTGAAATGGCGCTCCATACGCCGTACTTCCTTGACATAGGCCTTCATTTGGGGGTCGGTGCATTGGTATTCCTTGGAGACCTGGTTTACCACCAGTTGGGAATCCCCAAGGACCAGCAGACGGCGGATGCCCACGCCTGCCGCTGCCCGTAACCCCGCCAGGAGCCCCTCCTATTCAGCCATGTTGTTGGTTGCTCGGAAATCGATCCGGATGATGTACCGAAGCACGTCGCCTGTTGCGAAAGTTAGCACCACGCCTTTTCCGGCTCCGTGCAAGGTGAGTGAACCGTCAAAGTTCATCACCCAGTGCGCGGTTCCTTGGCCGCGATCCTCCGCGCTCTCGGGTTCCCCCGAGGGTGGATCGCTTTCGGCTGTTGGTGTCCATTCCGCCACGAAATCAGCCAAAGCTTGGCTCTTGATTGCGTGCCGGGCTTCGAAGTGTAGGTCAAATTCCGACAACTCGATGGCCAATTTGACTACCCGTCCCGTGCCCTCTCGGTTATGCAGGATTTGTCCGAGAGGGTAGGACGTGACCACCGTTACCCGGTGCGCCTGAAAATAATGACGCAACTTTCTGGAGGCCATAAGTAGAGCGTATAGCATTTTCTGGGCCTGCGGGTAACGTGTCTTCGCGTCCCGTAGCGCCTCGCTGACAAAGTAGACCGGCCACTGCACCTTGGTGCGGGCCTTGGCTACCTTGCTAGGGGTGGCCGGTTCGGGTACACCTGGGCGGGTTACCTCGGTGTTTGGGGCCTCCGAGCCATCGCCTCCTCCGGGGCCCTCGGAGCCACTCTGGGTGGAGGGGGCTTCGGGTGCTCCCGGACTAGGGGGCCGGGCGGTTCCCTGGGGCTCGGGGGGCCAAGGGCCACCTCCGGGTTCGGGTGCCTCCTCGGCCAACTCCGTTCGGGGCTTCCGCCACAGTGCTTCGGGCGGGTCATCTCGGTGTCCGGGTCTCCCGAGCCATCGCCTCCACCGGGCCGTCAAGGCCACTGGGTGGAGGGGGCTTGGGTGCTCCCGGACTAGGGGCCGGGAGGCTCCCGAGGCTCGAGGGCCAAGGGCCACCTCCGGGTTCGGGCGCTTCCTCGGCCAGCTCCATTCCGAGGTCTCCTGCCTCCGGTTTTGACAGGGCTGGGGGCGATTGAGAGACTAGCTCGTCGTCGCGCTCCACAACCAAGGCCGCACTAATCACTTGGGGGGTCGCCGCCAAATATAAAAGGAGGGGCTCCCCTTCCCAAGGCGCCACTAGTACAGGCGGCAAGGAGAGGTAGCGCTTGAGCTCACCCAAGGCTTTCTCCGCCTCGTCCGTCCAAGTGAAGGGGCCGGTTCGTTTTAACAATTTGAATAAGGGAAGCGCCCGCTCTCTTAGCCTGGATATGAAGCGACTCAAGGCAGCTACACAGCCCGTGAGCCTCTACACGTCCTTGAGCTTTCTAGGGGGGCGCATCTCCTCTATTGCTCTTATTTTAGTAGGGTTGGCCTCGATGCCTCGGGCAGAGACCAAGAACCCTAATAGCTTGCCTGCCGGTACCCCAAACACGCATTTTTTCGGGTTTAGTTTCATGCGGGAGGACCGAAGGTTATCAAATGTCTCGGCCAAATCCGGGAGCAAAGTCCTTCGGTCCCGAGATTTGACTACGAGATCATCGACATATGCCTCAACATTGCGCCCTATTTGGTCCTTTAACGTGATGCGGATACCACGTTGAAAGGTGGACATGGCATTTTTTAAACCAAAGGGCATAGACATGTAGCAAAAAGTACCCACAGGAGTGATAAATGAAGTTTTCTCCTCATCCTCTATAGCCATGCGAAATCGATGATAGCCAGAGTATGCATCTAGGAAGCATAAAAGGTCGCACCCTGCAGTGGAGTCGACTATCTGGTCTATTCGGGGTAGAGGATACGGGTCTTTGGGACATGCCTTGTTGAGGTCGGTGTAGTCGATGCACATGCGCGGCTTGTGGTTGGCCTTCGGGACGACCACGGGTTTGCCAACCACTCCGGGTGCGGTACCTCCCGGATGAAGCCGGCCTCCTGGAGCCGTGCCATCTCTTCGCGGATGAACGCCTGCCGCTCCGAGGCCTGTCGCCTCACCTTTTGCCAGACCGGGCGTGCGTCCGGCCGTACTGCGAGTTGGTGCTCGATCACCTCCCTGGGGACCCCGGGCATGTCCGACGGCTTCCAAGCAAACACGTCGGTATTCACCCGCAGGAAGGAGACGAGCGCGTCTTCCTATTTGGGGTCCAAACCGCCACCGATGTTGGCGATCTTGGACGGGTCGTCGCCCAAACGGATAGACTTAATCACCACCTCGTCGGCAGAGGTGATGTGCTGCTTCGGGGCCCGGGAACCCGATGACTCCCCTTGGGAGTCCTCGGGTTCGACGCGGTCGGCCGCCGCAATGTCGTCCACACGCGCCTCCGCGCAGTCTAGCGCGGTTTTGACGTCAGCGTGGACGATGATGGGGCCTCCGGGGCCCGACATCTTGAGCTAGCGGTAGGCGTAATGCGTAGCCGCCATGAACTTCACCAACGCCGGCCTCCCAAGCACGGCGTTGTAGGGCAGATTAAGATCCGCCACATCGAAGTCGATCCGATCGGTGCGGAAATTAGTGGGGGCCCCGAAGGTGACCGGCAGGGCGATCTGCCCGAGGGGCCACACCTTTCCGGGCGTCACCCCAATGATGGGGTGAGAAGGCCCGAGCACCATTCCCGGGGCCTTGATTGCCTCAAAGGCCTTCGGGGATAGCACGTCGAGGGCCGCACCTCCGTCAATTAGGACTCGGGCGACCTTGACGTTGCAGATGGTGGGGGAGGTCACGAGGGCCAAATGGCCGCTACGCGCGACACTTCCTGGGTGGTCGGTCTGGTCGAAGGTGATGGGCACCTCCGCCCAGCGCGACCTCCGGGCCGCCTCGTGAGACGGCACGGCTGCGAGGAGCTCGCGTCTCATGGACTTGAAGCTCCGGCGGGACATTTGGGCGCCCGTGCCATCGTCAATGGTGGCGATGACGTGCTGGGGATCTTGGTAGCCCAGCTCGTCGTTGTCGTTCCCGGCGGGGGCCGTACCTCTGGCCTCCTCTCGCCGGTTGCTCGGGCGCTCCGCCAGTGCCTTGCCCTTGCGGCGGCTCTCCTTCTCGTTCTCCCTCCGCTCCTGCTCATACCTTTGCACCCGCTCAGCCAGATTTTTGACCGAACGGCACTCAGAGAGGTCGTGGTGGGAGGTTTGGTGCACCATACACCATTTGTCTCCGGCCCGACCTTGGGGGCGAGGGTTCGGGGACCACCTGCGGTTACCCGCGGGCTTGCCCTTCCGCGAGGGCTTCTCGGCTCCGTCGACGGCGAGGACGTGGCCCTCTTCACCGCCACGCGATGGCCGGCGTTTCCATCGCCGCTCGCGCCGCTCTTCACGGGACGCGGAGGGGGCAGCGCCGGTGGGGCCGGGGTAGGAGTCCTAGGATTCCAAACCCGGGCCTCCTCCTTGCGGGCCACCCGATCTGCGAGCTCGAAGAGCTCCGTGGTGGTCCGGGGAGCCTTGGATTCGATCTTCTCCAATATGACGTCGTGGCAAACGCCACTCCGGAAGGCGAAGATCACTACATGGTCGGCGATGGAAGGTATAGTGTCGCGTACTTGGCAAAAACGCTGAATGTATTTGCGCAGGGACTCGTCCTCCCCTCGTCGGACCATGTGGAGGTCCGCCTCCACTCTCGGGCGCGGGTATGTGCCCTGGAAGTTGGAGGTGAACTGGCGGCATAGGTCGTCCCAAGAGGTGACTGACCGGGCCGGCAAGTTCATTAGCCAGGAACGGGCCTGGCCCTTGAGCGCCATGGGAAAGAAGTTGGCTATGACGCGCTCGTCTCCTCCGGCGGCCTCAATGGCCGTGGTGTAGATCTGGAGGAACTCGGTGGGGTTAACCGAGCCATCGTACTTCTCCGTAAGGGCCGGCCTAAACTTGTGAGGCCAGCGCACGTTACGGAGGTTGGCAACAAAGGCACGGCAACCATTGCCGCCGGGGCGCAGTGGGCTGCGGGGCCTCGTTGGGCATCGCGGAGCTCCCTGCGGCGGTGGGCCATCACGGCCGCTCGCCGCCCGCCGTGGGGCTCCATCTCCGGCTGGGCGCTGTGGCGCTCGCCGTGAGGTGGCGCCTCCCGACGAGGGCGCAGTCCGGCACCCGCCCTAAGCGGCGCTCGTCTCGGCGCTGCTCGATGCGGAGGCGGGCGTCGCGCCCTGCGTACAACAGATCTCGGGGCGGCTCAGGCTAGGCCGCCGCCGAGAGGTTCTCCTCCACCCTCGCGGCTGCCGCCGCCCTTCGGGCCCGTCGCCGAGAGGAAGAGCTCACCGCGACGTGCGAGCCGCGTGGTTGGCGGCTGGAGGAAGCGAGGTCAGCAGCCAGCTGGTGTTAGGCCGTGCCTACGAGCTTCGCCACGTCGTCGAGCCACCTTTTGGCATTGGACCCCTCGCCTGGGGTGGCCGGAGGGTGGCGCAAAAGGGCTTCTGCCGCCTGCAGGGCACCCCCAGGGGTGCCAAACTCCAGGCAACGATGGACGTCGCCTCGGTGGGGTTCGTCGGTACGCCCGCTAGGGCGTGGTCTATGCCCCACAGGAGCGTTGTCGGTCCTGTAGGACGCACGGGCCCCTCCGCCTCCAACGCTGCTTCAGCGGGGGGCAGACGGGATGGCGCGGGCGCAGCTGCCACCGTTACCACCAACGGGGGCGAGGGAGACAAAGGCCCCTCCCCCCTTGAGCGGAGGTGGCGGAAGTAGGGGCTGTGCCTGCCCGCGTCGACCTCTTCTGCCGCCTCGTTGACCAGGCCACACTCGTGCATGGCGAGTGAGCCTGACGCGGAGCACAGGGCACGGCCGTGGACCATGGCTGAGACGGGGAGGAAGGATTCCCGCCAAAAAACAGACGGAAAACGGAGGTTTAAACCAGAATACAGCGCGCTCCCCCTACCTGGCACGCCAGCTGTCGATGTCGTGGGTCGACACGCAGGGATCCGGGGCACCCCCTTTTTGGTTCGGCACAGGGAGCGATGTATCCTGACTCAAACTCGTATAAAAGATGAAACAATGCAGATGAGGCGGGAATTTATACAGGTTCGGGCCACCAGCGCGGTGTAACACCCTACTCCTGTGTGTATGCAATTATGAGGGCGGTAGCCAAGAACAATGAGAGTGTTCCTCTCCCTTAGACTTTGTGGTGGATGGGCGATTTCTGCCGGCTAGTTGGAGAGGCTTAACCTATTTCTCAGAACGTGTACCCCTCCTCTTCTTGAACTGGAACGGAACCCCCCGTCTATATGAAGGAGCTGAACCCCTTTTATGAAGGACTTGGGTCTCCTTTTATAGAGCAAGGGAACACCACAGCAGCCCTACCATTTCTCTACCTCACTCCACGTGAGAGAGTGGTTTTTGCTTTGTCTTGTCGGAGAAGTCGTTCCATTCCTACTCCCCCCTGTTTGCCGCGTCATGAAGGGCGGAAAAAGAGCGGCCGTCGTAGCTGCCATGCCGCTGACGTGATGATGGTCTTGCCTACCCCTCCGATGGGTCCCACCGGTCGGCGGCCCATTCCATAGGGAGGTGTAGGCACCGTGCTTCCTGTGCGCGCACTCTCTCTCTCCCATGCAGCCGCCCAGTGCATTAAATGCGACTGGACAGAGCGTGAGAGGGGCGTGCGCGGAGTGGACCGCAGTCATACCACGGTCTTAGTCAAGAACTTTTAGCCTCCCTTTTGCCTCATAATAGGCAAAAAGGGGTGATGATGGGGTAGCGACGCCGCGCCTCACATCGCATTGAATGCGGCGGGCGGGTGCTCGGCTTTCCCCATTTGAGCATTAAATGAGTTGGTTGGCAGCTGGGTTCGCCCCTCTTTCTGAGAGATGCGGGATGGAGGATGAGGGTCCTGGTGGTCCCGGACCCTTCCGACTAGGGGTTCGGGAAACCCCGGACCCTGTCGTTTTGGAGATATGAGGGCCTCCGGGCAGCCCCCGGACCAGCCCCTTCAGGGGCGGCCACATGGCCGCCCGTGGCCGAGATTTGCCTTAGCCTTTCAGGGTATAACTTTGGCGCTCCTTGGTGGGCAAGGGCGTCTTCCTTTTTCTTAAATACCATGCCCACGACATACCCCCGGGTCCATATCGCCGACAATATTATATGCAAGGATGAGCACCAATGGTACTCAACAAGACAAACTTAATTTAAGCCATATAAATAAATATGCAAAGTATTCTGAAAAGGATAGCATACATTTATCCCTAATATGTCTCGATCCTACATGTATATGCATAATTTCTAAAAAGGAACAATACGGGCCTAACCTTAATATGATTCTAGGTTCTACCTTTTCCTATAATTTCTTATATATGATGATTATACATAATGTCTTAAAAGGAATGACATAGACCTAGCCTTAACTCAGCAAGCTTAAACTGGATTTAACTACATATAGATAAACATGAATAATGTTTAAAAGAAAACATGAATTATGAATTATCGTTATCATGATAATGTATCCTATCTTTTCGTAGGATATTTTATATAACTACCTAAGAATATTAATTATGTACTTAACTTTGGCCCAATTCTATATTCAATCCCTTCCTATATTTATTTATTTATAAATATTCAAATTTTAAGATGGCATTTAAGAAAAGTTACTTATGCCATTAAACTGGATTTACCCATAGACATAACTCCATTGACCGAGAGTACGGCGTATTCGAATACAATAAACTCTGCAGCGCTTGCCTAGCTTTACACGAGGATTAACCTTAGTTAGCCAGACTAAAGAGTAACATAGCATTTATATAGTTCTAACCTTGTCTGATGTGTGAACAAGACCTGAAGGGCTATCTTAATAGGGGCACCAATTCTAACCAGTAATTGGTGTCCTCACCCCTATTTAATAGCTGTTCGTCATACACTTGCCCCGGCTTGGTGAAACCTGGGGCTATCTTAATAGATGGTTCCGATCTGGTTAGTATCGGCGTTGTTATCCGCTGTTTACACAGCTGTCCACCAATAAGACTTTACCAACACTACAAATCCCCAATGTTGTTATGCGCATTAATAAATCTCCTGAGTCCCCAGGGAGATTGGAGAGAAATATATAAATGCTATGCCGGTATAACTGATCCATCGGATCGACGAAACTATGTCCTTATTCTGGCACAAGAGTTTTTTTATATTTTCTGGCAAATAGCCAAAACCATTCTCATATCACATGAGATGATAGGACTTATATTTGCCCATCCCATAAAATAATAGATCACTTTTTTATTTTGCCACATGAAATAACTTCTTATGAGCATGAATGAAATACTAGTACATGTGATAATGCTTATTCTATCATGGTGATAGATTTATACCTAGTCCAAGTTATCAAGGTATTTTTCTAAGGAGAAGGAGAATATATCTAATCATATGAAATAATAAGCTTCTTCTTTTTCTATACATGAAATAATAAGATGTTTCTAATGCATGAAATAATAAGATGTATAATCTAAAGAATATGTAAGACTATATGGAATGATGAAATAAAGTCTATCTACCCTATCCCACGAAATATTTTTGACTAAACATATTGTTTAAAACATGATGGTTTATTATTTTTAGACTAAATGATCAAAAACAGTTTGACTTGCCTTCGGGACCAATGGTCTCAAATTTTTTATTCCTCGAGTCGCAGCGAAGATGTTTGCGTTGACGATATGGTCAAGTTTGGTTTCCTTTACAAACTCGACGCTACGATCTATCGGAAACGACAAAATAAATCAAACAAACAATTTCAAATAAACATCAAATATATATAGAATTTAAAAAGAAGTTTAAAAGGTGATTTTTGAAGTTTTAAAGGAAAAGTTATTTGTTAGATCCTAAAACTTAAATTTTGGGCTTGAGTAAAATAAAGAAAAATAAGAAGAGTATTTTAAAAATTTTAAAGAGAAAAAAGAAATAGTTTTTAAAGTTTTAAATAGGAGATTATTTGTTAAATTTTAAGGTTTGAAATTTGAGCTTGAATAAATATAAAAAGAGTTGAAGGAAATATATATTTTAAAAAGGAAATAAATAGGTTTGAGAAAAATAGAAAGGATTTAAAATTAAAAAATTTGGAGGAAGTCAAAGGGGTCAAACTATTTTTCTAGGGTTATTTGTTGAATCTTAAAATTTGGTCTTATTTTTAAATAAAATAGTTAGAAGTTAAGATTATTTCTAAAAAGAACATAGATAAATTTGATGAAAATAAGAGAAATTTGAATTTGAAAGGTTTAAAATAGTAAATAAATAAATTTAAAAGATTATAAAAATTTGAAATAAAATTTTGAAAGGGTTTAAAAAGGTCAAACTATTTTTTTAGGGGTTTTCCTAAATTTTCTTCTTTCTTTCTCTCTTTTTTTCTATCTCTATCTTAATAAAAAATAAAACAACAAAAATTGGAAAAAAAATGGTCTAAGGCCGGATTCAAACCAGAGACCTCTCTTTCCATTCGCAGCCCAATAACCACTGGGCTACCCTTTCTTTCTTTCTTTCTCTTTCTCCTCACTTCTTTTCTTCTTTCTCCTTTCTCTCTCCTGCTCTACTCTTCTTCTCCTTCCTCTGCCTTTCCTCTCCCGAGCCGTCGCCGATGAAATTATGGATGCGCACGGTCGGGGACATGTAGCTTTGGGAATTTGGTTCGCTTTTCTCCATCTAGGACCTATGAGGATTCCATTTTTGTGCTTGGCTAAGCTACTGAGGTTCAGGGATGGTCCGGCGACGGTGAGGTGCCTACGGCGGTGGAGGTGCATGCCATGGGTGTGCTCCGGTGGAGTTCCAGCCGAAGCAAGGTGTCTATGAGTATCCACGGGTCCCAGGGAAGCTGATGGTGGCATTGGCTTAATCGGAGATGCATCAAAGAAGGCTGTCGCCGTGCGCATGGCGGCAGCCAAACAGGGGAACTCCAGCGGCTCTCGTCACGGTAGCCAACTGATAACGATACGGCCGAAGTAATGGGTGTGAGAGCTTATAGGGAGTGTGGGAAATCTAACTATGGAATTGGTTTGGTCGGAAATACAACGGGTTGAGCTAGCACCGTGCATGCGTCGGCGGCCGAAGCAGAACACTAATGGTGGTGCTCGCCGACGGCGGTTTTCGGTGGTTTATTGGCTCAAAAATCTTAGGGTAATGAAAGCTAGAGATGTGTAGATCATCGGCATACCTTCAATTTGGGAAGAAATCAACCGGAGGCAACGAATTTTAGGATTTACTCTTGGCGGCTAATTAGGGTTCTTGGAGTTCTTCCCTCGGGTTCTCTCAAAATTCACACAATGCATAGTGCAATAGCTAGGGGCACCTTAGGGGAAAAATAGAGGAGAAGGTAAGGATCAAGTTTGGTGTTTACATCTTAGCCTGGCAGGGTCTATATATAGGGCTTCGAGGTCGGTTTGTGTTCGGGATAACGCCGACGGCCATGGCGGTTCGGCATAGTCAGTTCGGTGCGGATGAGGACGGCGACGTGGTTGCTCCAATCGTGTTTTGCCATTTGTACCAGGGGATAGAGATGTTCTAAGGCCGGTTGCGCGCTCCAGTGGGCGAAACGGCGCCCACAGCACAATGGTTCAAACCAGGCGGCAACCGTGGTTCGGCTAAGGCGAGGAGGAAGAACAAGGAAGGAAGGAGGGAAAGAGGAAAAAGAAAAAGAAGAAAAAGAAAAAGGAAAAAGAAGAAAAGGAAAAAGAAAAAAAGAGAAAAAGAAAAGTAAAAGAAAAGGGGAAAATTGAGAAAAACTTAGAAAGAATTTATTCTAGGGTCTAAACTTGATTTAAATTCAGTTCTTGGAAATTTTATTGAATTAAAAGTTAATTTGGGATTTTTCAAAAATAAAAAATAAGGATTTAATTGATGTTTGCTTTTTAAAGTAGAATTAGGAAAATTTAGAAAGAATTTAATTTAGGGTTTGAAATTAATTTAAATCAATTGTTAGGAATTTCCTTGAATTAACGATTAAGTTGAGATTTTTCAAAAATAAGGGAAATAATTAATAAATTTGGAATTTTTAAATCCAAACAAGGAGAATAAATAAAGAATACAAATAAATTTTAGGAGATTTTAAATGTTTTTAAATAGAACACTCAATAAACTTGTTTTTAAATAGAACACTCAATAAATATTTGCAAAAATTTTCTACGTCAATTTGTGTATTTTTAAAAGTATGAATTTTGGGATGTCACAGGGTATGCCGCCAAAAAAAATTCAACACAAGATTTTGATAATAATTATAAAATTAACAACGTGATTAGGTATATATATGTACTAAGTACAATGATAAAGCTTTAACTCTTAGATTAGATAGAAATGATCCACTAAATACAATGTAAATAGTTTAAACACCACAGTGATAATTGAAAATATATACATAAAAGAGTAGCAGAGACTTACAATGCTATTTTTCTTACTAATTTATTTGACGTTTTTGAAGGGACATGAATGTCTTAATTATATTATCTTCATCAATTTGAAAGAAAATATTCCGCTCAATGAAAGTGACTAGACAATCATCCAAAAGACTATCTCCCATCTTATTTTGTAATTTTGTTTGCAATAAAACCATTGCAAAAAATATCCTTTCAACACTTGCTGTTGTCACAGGTAGAAGCAATACCAATTTGAGAAGCTCATAGACCATATCATACACTTTATGTCTTTTTGTTTCAACAAACTTAATTAAGAGATCAATAATATTTTCTAAACCTTTGAAACTATCATCATGTGTCATGTCATCAATATAATTATGCAATGCAACTCAAGTTTGAGCAAATCATTATTTGAGAACTCCTTTGGATAGAACTCGGCTAGTCGCATATTTTTAATTTTAATTTTTTAACACATTTTTAATTTTTTAGCATATAAATATATATTATACCCCTTATGTGTGGACCTCAGGGTATGCCAGGGCCCACCTAGCATACCCTGTAGATCTGCCCCTGGGTGGACTAGGTGGAGTAGCACAAGGTGGAGCCATACGTCGAGGCGGTGACGTTCGGGCTGGGTAGCCCGATGTTCGCGTCGTTCCCGGTCGACGCCGACTTCGGCTTCGGCCACGCCACGATGGCGCTGCCCATATCCTTCTCCAGCACAAGGTTGTGCTCAAGGTTCGTTCGGATCATCGCATGTCCTGGCGGCGATGGATCGTGCTTCGCCAGTGCTGTCGTGTGGCCACGGCTTGCCGCCGCTCTCGAGGCCGGCGACGAAGAGCAGCTGGGGCGCATCTTGAAGCTGGTGACGGCAGAGTATCTTGGTCTTCGGCCAGTGAGTGCTGGGTCGACAAAGCGGGCTGGTATGATCGCCTCTAAAATCTGAAGTGGAGTTTGCCTATCCTGAGTTCAATATTTTAGAAAGCCTAAAATAAACACCCCATTCTCCCCCAACCCTCGCCCCTAAATTTAAACAAATTTGAATAAATTTTGTTAAACACAAAATAATATGGATTGCTAGATGGCATGCGACATAACTTTGGGGATAAAATCTTGTAGATTTTGGATCATCCGATTTGTGCCAAGATTCATGCTTGGGCTCCTTCTCCTTAACTCCAGCGAACTCTTTCCCTTCTTCGACGCCAGCGACACTCTAACTCCAGTGGAGAACATGCGAATTAGGATTTGGGGTAGGAGAAGAGAGCTAGCTTGTGGAGGGGAAGAGGGGGTTTTAACTAGGGCTTAGAGGGATGGCCATGGGCGGCCCTGTCCCTAGCGGTGAATAATGGACACGGATGGGAAGTGAGGCGTCAGCGGTGATGCCAAAGCCACGGGGTCAGTGGTGATGGCGGGCTAATGTTGACAGCGAGGGCAAATAATCTAGTGATTGGTGGAGGCCGGTGGTGGCCGATATAGTGGCGAGGAGCCGCCAAAGACATGAAAGACGACGGGGTGGGGGCACCTCACCGCCATCACCCTTGAGGAGGAGGAGAGGTGAGGGAAGGGGAAGGGGGAGGAGGCCACCAGGGGACTTCACCGGTGTTGTTCGTGCTTTCCGGTCAGCCAACGAGGCCATGGGGCGACGTGCTGGACGAGGAGGCGGCAGCACCGGAGAGCGAGCTCATCGGACTTGAGTGCGTGCATGGATACAATGGTGTGGGAAAGAAGGGGCAAGGGTAGGTAAAAAGATAATGTTATTGTGGCACGAAATCTTAAAATCGATCCAACGATCATGAATTCAAATAAGATGCGGTGAGATTTTCTATCACAAGTTGTGTAAGCAGTCCCATATAATAAAGATGTTGTTTCTGCCTGTCTTTTGTGTTTTGCAATAATGGAATGCATAGTAATTATAATTAATGAGCTATGCGCTGTTCATATGTGCCTATGTCAGGTCTGACCTTATGCAGCGATGAGAATGGTTGGAAAAGGTACTCAAACCAATAAGGGCCTTATTTTGAACTCATAATATTCCCATGTATTTAAAATGCACTTGTAATTTTCGCTTTACCAAAATTACCAGTGAAAAAGTCAACGGTATGCTTGGCCGTCCGGGAGAACATGATTAACAGGTGGAAAAACAATTGTCGACGAAAATCGTAATTTATGTTATCACAAAATTATGTGGAAAATCAGTTAATTTAGTTGAAATCCATTCTGAATATCGATATCGATCTCAGTCGATTCATTCATATATACAAAATCGCTTCGGCAATTTTGCTAATGATTAATTGTCGGCTATGTTGGCATGACACGAGACTTTGCTTTTTTACGACGATCTGAAGTCAAAGGAATCTTTTATGTATTTCACCCGAACAAGTTAGACGAATATTTTGCGCTAATGCCTATGATGTGGACGAGATAGTAAAAACATAAATTAGGACTACCCATATAGAATAAATAATATTTTCTATCTCTTCTCTCTCTTTTTCTAATGCTATCTGTACTGTACTGTCTATGTATACATTGTGAGAACTGATATAGTTAAAATCTATATACGTGGATCTTATCTGTATGGATCACTTTTTCCATATATATTGGTGATGCCATTACTAATATATAAAGAGAGTGCGCTATATAAGAAAGTGTTTTCATGTGTTCATCTAATTGTTTTCTGTCACTAATGCAGAAAGTCATACTAGCCCCGGTTCATAACCCTCAGTAATTTCGGTTTTTAAACCGGGACTACGAATTCGAGACTAAAGATACATCTTTAGTCCCGATTGAAGCCACCAATCGGGACTAAAGATGGCGGCACCACGTGGCTGGCTCCGCCATCTTTAGTCTCGGTTGGTGGATTCAATCAGGACTAAAGATTTTTTATATTTTTTTAATTCCTCCTCCTGTTGTTAGCTTGCTGCCTGTTTACACATATATATATTTATACATATATAGATTTGCATATATATGTATAAATACATATAACACACATAACATACATATATATGCAAACAACATCGAAATCGAATACAATACAATGCAACAACAAAATTTAAACATGTATATAACAAATTGTCCACAAATTTGTTCACACATATATACAACAAAATCCACTACATATAATAAAATACAACAACATCAATTTTTCGCTCGGCTCGCCGCTGCCGCCGGCTCCCTCTCCCGCTCGCCGCTGATGAGAAGATGGCGCCCCGCTGCCGCCATCTCCTCCTCTGCCGTCGCCATTTCCTCCACTCCCCTTGCTTGCCGAGGGGAGAGGGAGAGGGAGAGAGAGAGGGAGAGAGCTAGGGAGAGGGAGAGAGATCCAAAAAATGTGCTAAGTGTTGGATCGGTGGAGAAGACGTTACGAGCCGGGGATATATATAGCCAATTCATCTTTAGTCCCGGTTGATGTCACCAACCGGGACTAAAGATAATTTCCCGCTATTTCCAATTCATCTTTAGGCCCGGTTGGTGGCACCAACCGGGACTAAAGATAATTTCCCGCTATTTCTAATTCATCTTTAGTCCCGGTTGATGTCACCAACTGGGACTAAAGATAATTTTCCGTAACTTTCCAAATTTATTTGGTCCCAGCTAGGGTTAACAATTAAATAATCCATTAAATAGGGCCAAATTAAATTAATTATATATAGGTTTAAAATAATTAAAATTAAATCAAATATAATCCTAGACATTAATGTGCTCCTCTAGATATTGTTTCTCTTTTTCCCCTCGGTTTTCTTTATTTTCATCTTTGTTGAGCAAGACAGAAAAATTTTCACTTTTTCTTTTTATTTTTTTATATTTTTTATGGACTTAGGAGCACACGAGAGGTAACCACATAAAATTTGAGCGTAAACAAGCAAAAGACATGGCCTCGAAAATTCGAAAGACACGCTCAAAATCGAAAAAAGCTTTCGGGCTCGAAAAAGCAATCTTCCGAGGCTTTTTGGGCAAAATAAAATCGCCGAACGCATGAAAGCGTGAACGAACGCATCCAAAATTTTTTCGATCGATTTTTATATATGAAACGTCTCGATCGGAGTCCGTATGCGAAAGTTATGGCCGTTTTAAAAACCGACTTTAAGTTAGAGGATGAAACGGGGACAATGCGCATAAAACTTGTTAAACGCGCATAAACTAGACGTGACGGTCAGGGTTTAAATGTTCTTATCAATATTGTACATCCCTCCGATTCGTATATTATCACCAAAATAATTTTACAAAAAGATTTTGTATATTGAGAATCATTAGTTAATAACAATATGATAATATGTAATAACAAAATTAAAGCTTCCTTCTATCTTCAATCACCCACATCTACACAACACCACACTCTTTGAAATTACAGATCCTCTTAAATTAATTTTTGGCCATTTGAATCATGTAGTAAAATTTATATATTTTTATTAGGTTCAATTAAAAAATAAGCACATACACTTTTGTAAATAGCATCTCTAGTCCCGGTTGGTGTGACCAACCGAGACTAAAGATGGTGAGAGAGGCTGTCAGAACCTGTCAGAGCGTCAGACATCTTTAGTCCCGGTTGGTAGCACCAACCGGAACTAAAGATAGCATCTCTAATCCTGGTTGGTGTTACCAACCGGGTATAAAGGTGCCCGGCGCTCTGACACTGACAACATTTGAACCGGGACTAGAGGTGATCTTTAGTCCCGATTCGTGACACGAAACAGGACTAATGTTCCTACAAATCCGTAGACTTTTTAAACCAGGACTAGAGATCATCTCTAGTCCCGGGTGCAACTCAAATCAGGACTACTGTGATTTTTGCCACTTCAACCAATGATGGTTTTTCCAGTAATGTGTGTAAGTTGTTTCGTCTTATTGGCTTTAAAGAAAATCTAAAACAATAATTATTCGTGACTAGATGGATTGCCATTCATCACCATCTAATAAGCAGGAGCGGTCCAAAATAAAAGAACACCATATGCCTTCTATATAGTTATTATTTCCAAATTTCATTATTAAATCAAGAAAAACAACAAATTAAAGAGGGAACTACAGAATGCCCGAGAACAGTGGCGAATCCACTGTTGGGGCTGCCTGGAGTTGACCCCAGATATCTATGCATAGGGAGTTTACAGTGCCAGCAAAATTAATTTACAGCAAACAGCTAGCCAATGATGGCTATTTGGCTGGAGATGTTCAGGATGAAAGAAACGATGTGCACGAAAAATTAATAGGCTGTTTATTACTAGCCGGATCATTTGTGATCATTAATTATATTGTGGATTATTTTTACTATTAGAGAAAGGATTTTTACGTGCGGATCGAAAGGCATCTTTCTACGCGGAAGGCCAGCCCGCACGCACGAGAAGGTCTAGGAAAATCAAATTTTCACATGCGGGCGGCTCAACCGTACGGGAAGATCTATTATCCCATGCGGGCGGCTTAAGCGGCCCACACGGAAGTTCTATTATCCCGTGCGGTCCACTTAAGCCGCCCGCACGGGATAATCGATCTTCCCGTGCGGTTCGTTAAATCGACCGTACGGGAAGATTGTCTTCCGTGCCTATTATTTTATGTGCAAAGCTCTCTTTAGTGTCCTCTCTGATCACCCTCTCTCCTCTCTGTCCTCTCTCTCCTCTACTCACCTCTCCTCTCTCTCAGTAATATTATCGGTCGATTAAGATGCACACAAAAAATATATTTAATTGTATTATTTTCTCATAAAGATATAAATGTACACATCATGCATGCATGTTTATATACATATCAAGTTTTGTTTCGCAAATTAAAATTATCTAGCAATTTATATATGGTCTTTTTCCCACTCCCTAAGTCTTTTGAATTTATCGTCCGTCGCAAGCTCTCTCTTCGGATCATAGAAATCACCCAAATGGTTGCAGACATCACAACGAATGAAGCAGCAAATATCTGCAACCAAGTTGAGCATGGTTCGATTGTCGAACCGGTTCGCTACAACTGGAACGGACTCGATCTGTTTAAGAAAGAATACACATAAATACGATTAGAAAAATTATACAAGATCGATCTTAATGTGTAGAAAGATATTTTCTCTGAACTTACTTGTTCAAACTTTGTAGTGTATCTCCTGTAGATTCTTAGCATCTAGCACACGTAGTAGCCGCATAGGCTAGTGCCTGGTGGTTGCTTATAACACTGTGTTGAATAAAATTGTATACATACGTCAATAGTTGAAATTGAACACATTATAAAATATCGGCATATAGCGGGCATATAATTACCGGCCATTGTGTCTTCACCAGAAGCTTCTTCTTTTGTAGATCCTTGATCGGTCCACCGTGTCTTACATAATGTGCGTGTGCTCTATGTAGACAAAATAATTATTTCAGTCAATTGTTTCTTCGAGAGTAAGAACAGATAGAACTTATGAAATGGTGCATGATAGTACTTACAAATTTAACAAGACGAGGAACTCTTTGAATGTATCCTCCTTGTAGTGTGCCGGATCAAGCACTATGTCGAAACTTGGTTTCGGCAATAAAAATTTGGGGATGCAGTCAAGATCGCCAAGCTCGATGGGTTAAGTGGAAAACAAGGTTTAGACAGGTTCAGGCCCTCTCATGAGGTAATACCCTACTCCTGTTTCGAGGATTCGATCCGCCGAGTGTTTATTGATCTCAAGATCTCGTGTGTCTAAAGCCTGATCTCTTGAATCTAAAGCTGATATCTAATATCTCATATCCCTCAAGGGATGTCTCTTACCCCCCTTATATAGTCTTGAGGGGCGGGCTTACAAGTCGGAATCTGTATCTTACTCTAAATCGGTTTCCTCAATCTTACCAAGTTATGACTATGAGCCGTTGCCTTATCTAATCAGCAACGTAACACCCAAGTCATAGCCGATTTACATAATTAGCAGGCATAACCTATCCCTATTACCAGTCGGATAAGCTTGCCATGTGGGTATCCGATTGCCATAATCTCCACAGTAGCCCCCGAGTCCTTCGCAGTCGATAAGATAACTTTGTCTCAAACCAAGATAACTCACAGCCAAACAACTTTTTGGCCAAATGCTTTTGGTGCCGAGTGGTTCCGTCATCCTTGCCGGAAACTCCTGAGTGGCTTCAAAGACTGTGAAGGGCTGAAAAACATCCCAAAAAATTCTCAAAAAATAAATATCTAGGTGCATCTCCTGATGCACCTAATTAGGTGTAGCCCCAACCTATGTGGTTAGTCAAAAACAGACTAAGCATATAGTCAAGAACTATAAAAAATCATTCTCATATAAATGCTTAGCTCAAGCTAAAGCAATCATAAAAAATCTCATCACTCGGCAAGCTCATGCTTATCCGAGTGAATTTGCCCGAGTCATCTCAGAATAAATAATTTAATTGACCCTTATGGGTAAAAAATCAATTCACTCGGTAAGCTCAACCTCATCCGAGTTGGTTCGCCCGAGTCATCTAAGGACAAATTTTTCAGTCATCTGAAAAATACGACCAAAATATTAAATAGCTCTTGCCATAACATTGGTCTTAATGTTAAAAGATCTTCACCAAGGTAGAAAAATGGCATTGATATAATCATTTAATTAAATGCTTAAAAACCAAACAGTCCCTGTCATCACGACAGCCATGAAAAACCTAACTGTTTGTCACCTTTCAAATCGCATCGTGCCAACCTCTCATGAAGTTGCGCAAACCACGGTATGAAAGGATTTTAAAGGTATTGGGCTATTAGACACATGCATATTGCCAGGGCAAATTTGCTTAAGTCCATTCACCTAAGTCCCTAAGGACACGCGTCAGGCCACACCTTAGCTGGGCTGTAAGTCTCTCATGGGCTCGGCCCAATTGCGAGATGACTTAGCAAAACCCTCAAATCTTTATACGAAGCCTCGAGGTCATCCCCGCCACTTCGTCTTCCCAAAAAAATTTTCCCTTTCGTAGTACTGTTCACCAGCTCCCTGCGGAAAACCCTAGGCTCGCGCGCGCGCCCAAATCCATCGATCCAGGAGCTCGTGCTTCATCACAAGCTAGCCTCCGCATCCAGCTCCCAAGATCCCCTTCTCAAATCCCCATTTCCCAAGCCAGATCCGCTTCCCCCAAACCGCATCCATGGCGGGAGAGAAGGAAATCTCTTTCGAGCAATGGGTGACTTCAGATGTCAAGGAGTCAACCCTTCGGAAAATGGTGAAGAACGGAGTTCTTCCACCTAAAGAGATCGTCGGTGGCGTCCGGCGGCCGGTGAGGAGTTCCCCACTCCCAACACCGGTGAGATCGTGGTTTTTACTTCCTTTTTCTACTGTGGCTTTGGCCTTCCTTCTTCTGAGTTCTTCCGGGGTCTTCTTGATTACTACGGTCTTCAGCTCTACCATCTGAACCCCAACTCCATGCTTCACATTGCTCTCTTCATCCATGTTTGTGAAGCTTTTCTTGGCATCCTTCCCCACTTACAGCTCTTTCGTCGCATGTTCTATCTTAAGCCACATCCGAACAAGGATGAGCCCTGCGTCGTCGGTGAGGCCAGCTTTCAGCTCCGCGGATCTCTCCACAGAGATTACTTTTCTCTTCCTTTGAAATCCTCTAACAAAGGTTGGCATGCAAACTGGTTCTATATCGCAAATTTTGAACCCAGTCTGCCCAACTTCGTCGGCCTTCCTCCAGTCCCAAGGCCTAACTGGAGCACCGTGCCAGTAGCCCAAGATTGGGATAAGGGCAACTAGCTCCTGGCCAGTATCCTGGAGATGAAGAAAAAGGGCCTTCGGGTGAACAGATCACTCGGCACTTCATCAAGAACCGATTGGCGCCTATTAAGGAGAGATCCAAACCCGCATTCGAATATGAGGGCGAGAGGGATCCCAATCGGGAGGACCGCGACTCCCTAAGCTACGAGACCCTGAAGACTCGCATGTACAAGATCTTTTCTTCTGGGATCACAGTCGAGCGCAACCTCATGCTGCCGGTTCTCCTGTACAGCTTGTATCGTCCTCCTCCTCCGGTAAGCTGACTCAGCTTCTTTACTGTCTTTCAATCTTAATGTCGCACTTCTCAGTGTACAAAAAATCTCTCTTGTAGGAAAATGCCTTCATTATCTCGAAGCCGTACAAAGTGCATCATGACGATGCGCCAACTCGGCCTGCCAAGAAACCAGCCGGCGGCATCAAGATCCAAAGTGATCCAATCGGCAAAAGGGCCACAGCCGGCGAGGATATCAGCAAGCGGGCGAGTAAGAGGAGGTTGGTGATTGATGACTCAGATGACGATGTCCCAGCCCCTCAAGCTGAAGTGACCCCTCCGAGGCCATCACCAAAATCTGCGCCCAAGATTCGCCGATCGACCAGGTATGTCTCATGACTGAAATCGTGTCCTTGTTGAAAACCTTTCTGCCTTTGTCCCGATTGCTCCCATCTTTCTCTTTGCAGGAGGCCTCAGAACATAGACCCCACTGGGCAGAGTGAGGGGCCAAAGCCATCTGAAGTAGCTGAGGCAACAAGGCCTACAGAACAAGAATTCCGGAGCCCTCTCCCGAGTGAGAGCGCTCCGAGTGAGAAGCCCCCACCTCCCAGCGAGGATGTCTCGAGGAAAGAGCCCCGGCGCCGGCCGGGAAGCCCATGGAAACCGGTCGGTGAAGAAGAGATCAGTGCCACTCAAGGGACCTCGGCGAGAACCGGTCGGGTAAGAACCGAGAAAAGAAAAGCAACTGGGAAGTACCAGTCAAGGACTCGGCCACCGAAGCTGGTAAGCTCTAAAGCGGTCTTCTGACTTTAATCTTCAATCTGTCATTTCTTTATCTTCATTCACCCTCTTTAAAACGATCAGCCAAAGTGGAGGAGATCCCCAGGCTGCAGTCTTCTGAGACCTGGGTCCCTCCAATCAAAATAGAGTGGCGTGACTCTGAGGGCTTGAAGCAAGGCATCGTCTTGAACAAGCAGAAAGAAAATGAAAAGAGAGACATGCTTGTGGACAGCCTGAATGAAGCCACCCGGCCGTTAAATGTAAGCATCATTCTTCTCTATCATAGCCTTATGATTGCTTTTAGTCGACTAACTCCGAACTTGCGTGCAGAGGGTATGTTGCCGGTCGATGGCTAAATTTGATGCACTCAAGAAGCTGGTCCCACACTTGAACTCCCTAGAGAACATCCAGCAGGAGCTGAAGGCCACTCGAGAGGAGGCCGCATCGAGAGAAGCTGCTTTGCGAAGGGAAATTTCTGCTCTCCGAGAAAAAAACCTTGACCTTCGAGGTTCAGTTGGGTGTAAGTTTAATCCTCTCGGTCTCTTTATGCCTTTATTCGCAGTCTATTTTGATCTTGGCGTCAACAACTTTTCTTGTTGTAGAGAACTCGTCGAAAGTCCACACGCTCCAGACCCAGCTGGAAGAAGCCAACGCCAGCAAAACCGAGCTGGAGTCTGAGTTCGAAGGTAAACTCTTTCAAGATAGCATTCTTCATTTTGCTTCATCTTCGAATGTCTGTGCAATCATATGTCTTTGGCAGCTTATAAGGTCAAAACCCGAGCCCAGTTTGATGTCTTCGTTGAAATGGTCCGAAGGGCCGAAAGCGTAAGGGACGATGTTGCCAACGCGGCCACGCCGATTCTCTTGTCGTTGTTCCATCATGGGCTCGGGACCAGTTCATTGGACACCGTCGAGGTCTTCGACAAGCTCAAGAGGGCTCCGGATCAATACATTGCCAACATCTCAGAAGCAGCCGTCATGGGAGTAGGTTTTGCCCTTGCGCAGGCCAAGTCACTCTATCCTCGGATAGATGTTGACTCAGTCGGGGAGGGCTTTGCTGATGGCACATCAGATGAGCAGGCCTTAGAATTGATAAGTGAAGCACAGGAGCTGGCTAAAAAGGTGGCTGCTGATGTAGTTAACAACTTCCGATCTTGATGGCTTTGTAAATGTTGTTTGTAAACTGTGATGTGAACTTGTAGATATCTGGCTTTTTTATGTTAACGTTTTGACCCGAGTCTTCCTAGAAAATTTCTTAAGTAATTTTCGTCCGACTGTCACCAAGCCTAAGCTTGATTAGGTCATCAAAAAATTCTCAGTCCTTATCTATTGAACTCGAATCAAAACATTAAACAATGATAAACCAAATGTGAATAAGTTACCGAAGAAAACCATGCTTTATTGACACATGTGCAGCCCCCGACTGTCAACTCAAGATGTCATCTTGCTTGAGGTTGGCAGTCGAGAATAACATGAAACTTAAGGCAATTTAAGCATAGTATCATCGAAGATGTTCGATGTTCCAAGAGTTCTCCACCATGGATCCATCTTCACGCTTTAGTCGATATGCTCCTGGCCGAGTCATCTCAGCGATTATATATGGTCCTTCACATAGTGGAGATAATTTGTGACGGTCCTTGGTGGTCTGGATCTTGCGTAGAACCAAATCGTCGACAATGAAAGCTCGCGCCCGAACATTGCGACTATGGTATCGTCTAAGTCCTTGAAGATATCTTGCCGACTGGATCAAGGCTGTCTCACGGGCCTCCTCCAGTCGGGTTAGGTCGTCCACTCGGTCTTGATCGTAGCGCTCGTCGTTGAAGCTGCGGACTCGAAGGGATTCGTACTCCATTTCATTCGACAATATGGCTTCTGCCTCGTAAACCAGGAAGAAAGGAGTTTGGCCGGTAGCCCGACTAGGCGTAGTCCGCAGTGACCATAGGACCAAAGGTAATTCTTGAACCCATTTGTCAGCATAAGGATTTAGTCTGTCGAACACTCGGGCCTTGATGCTTTGAAGAACCATGCCATTGGCACGCTCGACCTGTCCATTGCTCTTGAGATGTGCGACCGATGCGTAGCAAATTTTGATGCCGAAATCTTCACAGAATTCTTTGAAAATGCCTCCAGTGAATTGAGTTCCGTTGTCGGTTATAATTCTGTTTGGGACGCCAAACCGATGCACGATGTTGAGGATGAAGTCTCGTGCCTTGTCAGCGGTGATCATAGCGAGCGGCTTAGCCTTGATCCACTTGGAAAACTTGTCAATTGCGATGAACAGATGCATGAATCCTCCTGAAGCCTTCTTGAAGGGACCGACCATGTCCAAGCCCCATACCGCAAACGGCCAACATAATGGAATCGTTTGTAGCTCTTGGGCTGGAACATGGCTCTGCCGAGCGAAGAACTGGCAACCTTCATACGTTCGGACCACTTTGTCGGCATCAGAGACCGCCGTGAGCCAGAAAAAATCTTGTCTGTAGGCTTTGCCTACCAAGGTGCGTGCTGCCGCGTGACTTCTGCATATACCCGAGTGGATATCTTGGAGTAGTTAACGTCCTTCCTCAGGCGCGATACACCTCATTAGGACTCCAGAGGGGCTCTTCTTATATAAATCAGAGTCGACCATGACATAAGCTTGGCAACGGCGTCGGACTCGTTCCGCCTCATCCCGGTCTTCCGGCAGCTCTTGCTGAGTTAAAAATTTGATGAGCGGTGTCCTCCAGTCAGTGTCGAGCATGGCGACTGCAGCTTGCTCGTTGGGAGTTGGTTTTGCTGCAACAGTCGCTTCGTAGAGATGTTCTACAAAAACGTCTGTTGGAGCAGCTTCTCGCTTGGATCCGAACTGCGCCAACTCGTCAGCTGCCTCGTTGTTATGTCTCAAGACATGGGATAGCTCTAGTCCGTCAAACCTGTCTTCAAGTTTGCGAACTTATTGCCGATAGGCTTCCATGGTGTCGTTTAGATAGGATTAGTCTTTCATCACTTGGTTGACAACCAGCTGGGAGTCTCCTTTCACGACCAACCGTCGTATCCCGAGTGAAACAGCAAGTCGTAGGCCATGCAGCAGGGCTTCATACTCGGCGATGTTGTGTGAAGCGGAGAAATGAATGTGAAGAACATATCGTAGCCTTTCTCCACTCGGGGAGATCAGCACGACTCCCGCTCCCAAGCCGGTGATCCTCTTGGATCCGTCAAAGTGCATGGTCCAGTGTTGTTGGTCTTCTCGAGGTACGTTTTCTTGTTGTTCGGTCCACTCGGCCAAGAAATCCGCCAGGGCTTGTGACTTGATAGACGTCATCGCCTTGAAAGTCAAGTCCAGCAGCATCAGTTCCAAAGCCCACTTTACGATGCGCCTAGTCGCCTCCCGGTTATGGATGACATCGCCGAGTGGAAAGGAAGTGACGATGGTGACCGAGTGACCCTGAAAATAGTGCGCCAATTTCCTCGCGGTTATAAGGACACCATACAACAATTTTTGTACCTAGGGGTAGCGAATCTTGGCTCCTGCCAGCACTTCGCTAACGAAGTAGATTGGCCATTGAATCTTCTGCACTCGTCCTTCTTCCTCACGCTCGACAACAAGAACTGAACTGACCACCTGATGAGTTGCTGAGACGTACAGTAGCAAGGGTTCCTAAGGTTGAGGTGAGGCTAGGACGGGCAGCGTCGTGAGAAATTCTTTAAAATCTTCAAAGGCCTTGTGGGCTTTCGTAGTCCACTGGAATTCGTCGGTTTTCTTCAGTAGCCTGAAGAAAGGCATGCCTCTCTCGCCGAGTCGGGAGATGAATCGGCTTAGCGCCGCCATGCAGCCAGTGAGCTTCTGGACATCTTTCTGGTTACTCGGGGGCATCATATTCAAGATGGCATTGATTTTCTCTGGGTTAGCTTCAATGTCGTGATGAGACACCATGAAGCCGAGCAGTTTGCCTGATGGCACACCGAACGTGCACTTCTCCGGGTTCAACTTCATTCTGAAGGCCCGAATGTTTGCGAAGGTTTCTTCTAAGTTGGCAATCAGGTCTTCCTTCTGCTTGGTCTTGATGACGACATCGTCGACGTAAGCTTCCACATTTTTCTCGATCTGCGTCTGAAAGCATCTTTGGATCATGCGCTGGTATGTGGCTCCGTCGTTCTTCAGACCGAAGGGCATCGTAATGTAGCAATAAGCTCCAAACGGCGTGATGAACAATGTTTTCAGGCAGTCGAATTCCTTCAAGCTGATCTGATGGTAGCCCGAGTAGCAGTCCAGGAAACTCAGAAGTTAGCAGTCGGCTGTTGAGTCCACGACATGGTCGATTCGAGGCAATCTGAATGGATCTTTAGGACAGGCTTTGTTGAGATCGGTGTAGTCAACGCACATGCGCCATTGCCCTGTCTTCTTTCGAACCAAGACTGGGTTAGCTAGCCAGTCGGGATGGTAAACCTCTTTGATGAACCTGGCGGCTAAGAGTTTTGTGAGTTCTTCCTTGATAGAATTTTTCTGATCCTGAGAAAAACGGCGTAGTCACTGTTTAATAGGTTTCGCCTCATCTTTGACGTGTAAAGAGTGCTCGATCACCTCCCTTTGAATACCAGGCATATCAGATGGTTTCCAAGCAAAAACATCTTTATTATTTTGGAGGAAGGTGACGAGCGCGCTTTCCTATTTAGGATCTAGCTCGACGCTGATTACAGCGGTTTTGGAAGGATCCGATGGATCAAGGGAGATTTTCTTCGTTTTGGCGTCGCCTTGTCCCGACTTGGCTATCTTCTTCCTGGGGATTTCACCCTCTTGGATGTTGATGCAGCGGTCGAATTTCTTCGGCCACGTGATCTCTCACGAGATTGGGCCATGTCGCAACTTTCTTTGTCGCAGTGAAGGCTTGTTTGACGTCGCTGCGCAGGGTGATGACGTCGTTGGGTCGGGCATCTTCATGCAGAGGTAGGTGTAGTGTGGTATCGCCATGAACTTGGCGAGCGCAGGCCTTCCAATGATTGCGTGGTAGGCCGTCTCGAAGTCGGCCACCTCAAAAGTGATGTTCTTCGTTCGGAAGTTCTCTCGAACTCCGAAGGTGACTGGAAGGGCGATGTGCCCGAGTGGCGTGGATGACAACCCCGGGATAACTCCGTGAAAGGGGGCTGAGCTTGCCTTCAACTCGGATCTTGGAATCTGCATCTCGTCCAGAGTCTTGGCGAACAGGATATTGAGGGCGCTGCCCCCATCAATGAGGACGCGCTTCAGCTTGATGTTGCGGACCACCGGGTCTAGTACCAGGGGATACCGCCCCGGGTGAACCACTCGGTCAGGATGATCCGAGCGGTTAAACGTGATGGCCACCTCCGACCACCGTAGATATTGTGGGACTTCGGGTTGTGCCGCATTGACCTCGCGGTCCGTCAGCTTTTGCTTCCTCTTGGACTCGTAAGCTTGCGGCCCCCCGAAGATGTGATTCAGCTCGCCCACGGGGTCTTGAAAAGGCTCCGAATTTCAAGTCGGGTTATTCTTCTTGGTCCCCGATGGGCCGGCTTCGTCAGTCGGCTTCTTGTTAAGTTGTGCCGCATATTGCTCGGCCAATTGCTTGTAAATGAAGCAGTCCTTTGCCGCATGCTTGTGATTTAGGTGATGCGTGCACTGGGCGTTCATGATCGTATCGTAGGCCGTGACCCGGGGACGGCGTTGAGAGTTGGAGGTCGTGGCAACCAGGTCTTCGGGCCGGCGCTTGCGGTCTTTTTGGCCTTGGTTGTTGTTGCCTTTATCCCTCTTAGGATGTCGGCTGCCCCCGACTGCTTGTCGTCCCTTCTGTCAGGCCGATCTTGTCGCGCCGCCTTGATTGCGTCGTTGGATTTGGCATAGGAGTTCGCTGTTTCGAACATTTGCTTCACCGTCTTCGGTGGCTTACGCCCAAACTTTTCGATCAGCAACTTATCACGGACTCCCTTCTGGAAGACGGCGATGATGATGTCATCGGTGATGTTGGGGATCTTGTTGCGCTTTTCCGAGAAGCGTCGGATGTAGTCTTTCAGCGGCTCGTCTGGCTTCTGGATGACGTTGTAGAGATCGAAGTGGGTTCCGGGCCTTTCGAAGGTGCCCTGGAAGTTGGCGATGAAGTGATCCCGTAGTTCGCTCCACGAAATAATTGAGCCTCTCGGCAAGCTCGTGAGCCAGTTCCTGGCTGAGTTGGCGAGGGCAACACGCAAGTAATTTGCCATGGCCTTGTTGTCACCTCCTGCTGCGCGGATGGCGAGGGTGTACACGGTCAACCACGACTCGGGGTCGGTCTTTCCGTCGTACTTCTCGATTCCTGTTGGCTTGAAACCACTCGGCCAATGCACTCGACGCAGGTCCTGAGTGAACGCAGGTACTGCATCGTCGTTGTTGTCGGGCAATCTCCTTTGATCTTCGTGGGAGCGCTGCTCTCGTTCTTGATAGCGCCGGTCAAGGACTTCCTGCAGATCACTCGACGGGGTCCTTAGTAGGCAGCTTCGGTAGTCGGAGTTGTTGCTGCGGTGGACCCGGTCGTGGACGGGTGGTCGTCCACGCCGCTTTTCACGGGAGTCGGCCGATTGCTCTTGATGCTTCCGTGTGGCCTCGTGGCGAAGGTCTCTTGACCTAGTGGCTGTCTAATCTTGTTCGGGCCTCTTGTAATCCTTTGACCGTAGCGGCGGAAGTCGGCTTCTGTCGAGCGTCTCCGCGACGGACTCAGTCGGCCTTCACGCTGAGGTGGATGGAGAGCAGTTGGCTGTAGCCACGACGATGGTCTTGATCTTGTCCAAGATGGGTGTTACCGTAGCGGGCGCCGCTTCGATAACAGTGTCGAGGAGGATAAAGGCGGCCATGGCGTTCTGTTGAGGCGTCTGGAAGATGTTGGTGTTGTCGACTCGCGTCTGAAGTATGGCCTCCCGAGCGGATCGTCCAGTCGCCCTCAGGTCTCGCTTTCTCCTGTTGGCTTCCTCCCTGCGCTTGTTCTCATCTTCTGCCAGCTTGCGCTCTTGCTCAAGCCTGGCTTGTTCTTCTTCAGCGATCCTGTGGGCCATGGCCGAGTCGGTCTCGGCCACCTCAGCCATGAGAACGTTGAAGCACCTAGGATCGTAGTCCTTGTTGAAGTCGGAGTCATTGGCCTCGTCTGTGGAGATGTCGTATATGTCGTCGAAGTCTGAAGAGCTGAGGTACTCATCAAGCTCCGCGGATGAGCATGATCCGAACGGTTGGAGGATGACGGCGACTTCCCTTGAGCCCGGGTTGCTTGAATCTGGATTGCTCCAGTCCGGGTTGTAGCTTGATGACGGGGGTTCCTCCGAGTGGGTCGATTTTGACTCGGAGGAGAGGAGTTTGCAATAGACCTCAGTGGTGTTTGGTAGCCCAAACGGTGCCGAGAGGGTTTCTCCTCCCGAGTGGATCGATTCCGATGGGGAGTTGAGAAGGTGGCTGAAGATCTCAGCGGCATTTGGTAGTCTGAACGGCACCGAGTGGATTCCCCCTTCCGAGTGGACGGATTCCAACTTGGAAGTTAGAGCTCTATCGTAGATCTCGGCATTGTTCGGCAACCCGAACGGCGCGAGTGGATTCCTCCTTCCAAGTGGGCGAACCCAACTCGGAAGTCGAACTTTGTCGTAGATCTCGGCGTTGTTCGGTAGCCCGAACGGCGCCGAGCGGGTTCCTCTTCCGGCGGTCCGAATCCCGGTCGGGAAGGAGAGCTTGTTGAATCCTTTGGCGGCGAAGTCGTCGATGCACGATGAAGATCCCATCACGTTTGCCGGCGAGATTGAAGAAGAAATCTAGACGTGCGGGCCCCTACCTGGCGCGCCAACTGTCGAAACTTGGTTTCGACAATAGAAATTTGGGGATGCAGTCAAGATCACCAAGCTCGATGGGTTAAGTGGAAAACAAGATTTAGACAGGTTCAGGCCCTCTCGTGAGGTAATACCCTACTCCTGTTTTGGGGATTTGATCCGCCGAGTGTTAATTGATCTCAAGATCTCGTGTGTCTAATGCCTGATCTCTTGAATCTAAAGCTGATATCTAATATCTCATATCCCTCAAGGGACGCCCCTTACCCCCCTTATATAGTCTTGAGGGGCGGGCTTACAAGTCAGAAACCCTATCTTACTCTAAGTCGGTTTTCTCAATCTTACCAAGTTATCACTATGAGCCGTTGCCTTATATAATCGGCAACGTAACACCCAAGTCATAGACAGTTTACATAATTAGCAGGCGTAACCTATCCCTATTACCAGTCGGATAAGCTTGCCATGTGGGTATCCAATTGCCATAATCTCCACACACTACAGCCAAGTGGTCCTGCGGATATACCAGAAAAAGTATGTAGTGATCGCTACGGTAGAAGAGATATGTTAATTGCAGGTGATATCATAGGAAACTATCGGTTTTACGGAACAATATTACGTACCGCAGAGCATAAGGGACCATTAGGACATTTTTGTCTTTGTGCTCGATCATAGCTTGGCCCAAGAAGAGTGCTACCGCGACCATCTTCGCCTTGTACATTTTTTAATGGTCTCGTCTCTTTGGGACTTTGTTTTGCCTTTGAGCTCATCGCAATCTGCACGAACATGAACCTCGTATTCCATCCAGCATATCCTTGTTGGGTTAATGTAACCAACTGGATAGTTGGTCTTTGACGCATCATGGAATTGCATCCTAAGTAATACAGCGGGTAATTGTTTAGAAGTTAATTTGCAAATGAATTCATTAATGACATTAAGTGTGATTGATACTTACAGGCAAAACGTAGCAACGAGATTTATATCCATTTTTCCATCTTGAATAATGCGTGAAGGTCATTGAAATCGATTACCAGCATCCCATTTGGTCCACTGGTGAAAGCGTTATCCGGGACCTTCACAGTAATCATGCTGAGCCCCATTTTGAACGCCTTTAGGTACCAGTCGTGCATAAGCCTAATTTCTCAGGGCATGTCTTCCATGACGTGCCACGGCAGGAATGGCTTGTCGTACTCGTACTTTGTTGGCACTTCTTCCGAAGTCTAGTTTTGCAGGTCCTCCGTTTGGTTTTTCACCGATTGTTATGAATCCGACAACTTTGGAGGTTGATCCTGCTTCTTGTCAGTCGGCGATCTCCCCCTGAAAGCCTGGAACACTAAGTTCTGCTCGTATACGGCTATTTCTTTCTTATCATAGATTGATTTAACCATTTTTGTGATAAGCCGACGAGGTTCAAGATTGCTCGGACTTGGAACACTTGTTGTTTTCAGAAGAGGCTTTCAGGTACCGCCAAAGCTGACTGTGGTGTCGGAGGAGATTGATGAATATCTTGGACATCGGTTGGAGGTTGTTCTGTGACGACTTCAGGGGTTGATAGCTTTGGCGAATCATGACCTTTATCTTTAGGGGGGAGGGAGGTGGGGAAGTAGGCCGATTAGGTGGCGAATATGGCCCTGGTGGAGAAGGCGGTGTGGGAGCCGAAGGCGTCGACGGTGACGCCGGGGTGGCGGCGCGGTGGTCTTGAGGCTGGGCGGCGCAGCGGTCTTGGTGGGGCGTCGGTGAGCGAGCGGACGGACAGCGACAGCCGCGATGAGGCCGGCGGTGGCGACGAAGAGAGAGATAGAGAGAGAGGATGGGGCGGTGAACGCGGCTAGCGGCGGCACGGGGGATGGGTGGGGAGGACGAGGCGGCAAGGGTGCGGGGATGGGCGGTTGGCGGTTGCTCGGCGGCAGTGGCTCAAAATTATGGTAGCCTGGCGGCGCAAGATCTAGATTCACCGGGGACTTAGAATTTTCGGAAGCCCGCGCGAGCCTTATATAGGTGGGGACTATCCTGTGCGGGTGGCTTAACAGCCCGCACAGGAAAATCATCCTTCCGTGCGGGCCGCTTAAACCACCCGCACGGGAAAATAATCTTTCCGTGTGGGCGGTATAAGCGGCCCGCACGGAAAGATAATTTTCCCGTGCGGGCAGCTAAAGTCACCCGCACGGATAATCGCTCCCCTTTATAATTCATTAATGAATGTAATATAAATGAATACATGTAATATTAATGAATTTACATTAATTCATCACAAAATAATTTTATTAATGAATATAAATTCATCACATATTAATTTTACTAATTTAAATTCATCACATATTAATTTAATTAATCAATTTAAATTTATCACATATTAATTTTATTAATTAATGTAAATTAATGAAATACCATATTAATTATTTCATTTATTCATTATTCCATGTGAAACTATAAAACTAAAAAAATATCAATGCACATAGAAATATCAATTCATCACATAGAACCACACATTCGCTCGTAACACCATAAGTTTTATACATTCGCTCAAAAAACCATATTATATAAAAAACAACCTAACGTTTCACAATTTTTGGATTAACATCCTTTCGTACTGATGCAAACTTTGATTTGTCGAGGACACTCTCAATGCGTTTCATCCACGTAGAAAGATCTGTGAATAACAAAATGACGTCGTATTGATTATAATCGGACGCATCTTCAATGTTATCAATACCAATGATGTGTTGCTTGCCCAATACAATAATGTCCATCTTTTCATCGGAAGGATCCTTCACATAAAAAACTTGTGCAACACGCTCGGCAAGGACCCATGGATCATCCTTGTGTCCAATTTTACTCCATTCAGCACACGTAAATCCAAATTTATCTACCATGCTGTCTTTCACCCATTGGCATCTGAGAACAGGGATCTGAATGTTTAAACCATAGTCAAGTTCCCATATTTCTTGTATGATCCCGTAGTAAGATTTCTTTTGCCCTGTTTCGTCCAACGCTTCGACACGAACCCCACTATTCTGTGTTGTGCTTTTCCTGTCTTTGCTGTTTGTGTAAAAAGAATATCCGTCGATGTCATACCCTTGCCATGAGGTCACAAGGCTTGTTGGGCCAGCTGCAAGTCTTTCTATCGTTTTTTCCTCGAGTAATTCACCAGACGGTAGCTTTTGATCCTTCAGTCATTGAGGAAAAGTGTGCTTCTGTTCTTTCGAAACCCAATCGTCGGATCGCCCAGGATTGCACGCTCTGATCTCGGAAGTGTGTTGCTCAATGTAGGGCGCAACGATGGCGAGTTATTGAAGAACACTGTTGTGTGCTTCTGATACCGCTTTGTAATCGTTGTCGTAGAAGCATTTTCTTCCCACAGTACCCTTCTTAGATAACTTTTCATCATGTCGAGGCACCGGTATCCCAATAGGGTTGGCATCTTTCATATAATCTAGGCAACACTCGACAACCTCCTCAGTTGTGTAACCCTCTATCATCGAGCCCTCCGGATGAGCATGATTAGGGACATATCCTTTCAGAACAGCCATGTATCGCTCGTACACCCATATTTCATATAGGTATAGAGGACCAAATTCAATAATTTGAGGGACAATGTGAACAAAGAGATGTTCCTTCATGTCGAAGTACGATGGAGGAAAAAACATCTCTAGCTGGCAAGCTGTCTTGATTGCGAATTTCTGAAGGGGTCCTAATTCTTCTGGATCAAAAACTTTATGTGAAACTCGATTAAAAAAATAGCACAGCTTTGTTATCACTACCTTGGTGTGCATTGGTTTCACCGCCCTTATAGCGATAGGGAAGAATATCGTAAGCATCTTATGACAGTCATGAGCGTTGTATCCAGAAATCGACAAATCTTTCATTGATACTAGTTTTCGGATATTCGATGAGAATCCAGTCGGCACTTTCAAACCATTAAGACATTTACAGAAAGCTTTTTTTCTCTTCTAGTGTCATTGAGTAGCATGTCGATGGAATCTCAATCTTACCATTCGGTAGCTCTATCGGGTGGAGATCTTTCCTTATGCCCAAATTGACCAGGTCGTTACGTGACCTCAACCCATCCCTTTGTTTTACTAGGAATGTCAAGTAAAGTCCCGATGGTGCTAACGAACACGTTTTTCACAAGGTGCATTACATCGATGGCATGACGAATCTCCAGGTCTTTCCAGTATGTCAGATACTTGAAAAAGATTGAATGTTTCTTGAAGGGCAGCGTGTTTTCTACCACTTGTTTCTTCCTCTTGCCTGAAGTTGTCTTTCCCTTGCCGAACACGACCTTAATGTTCTTTATCAGCTTGAACACCGTGGAACCATCCTTTGCTTCGGGGGCAGTACCTTCCTCAACAGTTTTGTCAAAAAAGGTAGCCATCGCATGATACCTATGCTTCTGTGGTAAGAAACAACGATAATGCATGTAAACTAACTTTTTTGACGAGGTCAGGTATATGTATGATGTGTTGTCCAAACATATCAAACATCCGGTCTTTCCGTCCGGAGAGAGAAAAATTGGCTAGAAGATGGTTTATAGTAACGAATATGATAGCACACAGAGTAAAATACTCCTGGCGGTACGCATCAAACAATCATAGACCATCTTCCCACATTTCTTGTGTATCCTCCATCAAAGGTTCAAGAAACACATCTAGATCGATGCCAGACTGTTTTGGCTCTTGTGTAAGGATAGTCAATAAAATATACTTTCGCTTCTGACATAACCATGTCGGAAGGTTATACATGGTGAGCAGAACAGGCCAAGTGTTGTGCGAGCTGCTTAGGTCACCAAACGGATTCATTCCATCCATGCTCAACGCAAACCTAACATTTCTGGATCATTTGCAAATTCTGGGTGCTTCGAATCAAAGTTTATCCATTGTCGAGCATCGACGGGATGTCGAATCATACCATCCGTCTTTTGACCCTCTTGATGCTATCTCATCAACTCGGCGTCGGTGGGGTTCGAGAACAATCGCTTCATGCGATCTTTCACTGGCAAGTACCACATCACCATGGCCGGAATCTTTTTTCTGGCTCAACCAATGCATTTGGTTCGGCAACATCACTATCGGTGGCACTGTTATCCTTTTTGTACCTACTCGCCCCACAAGTTGGACACTTGTCCAAGTCAGCGTATTCCTTGCAATAAAGTACACAGTGATTAATACATGCATGGATCTTTTCCACACCAAGTGATAATGGACATATCAGTTTCTTGGCTTGATAGGTGTTAGCTGGCAACAAGTTAGGCTTAGGAAGCATAGCTCTCAGGAGACCCATCAAGTCGTTGAAACTAGTATCAGACCATCCGTGTCAAGCCATCAATCTAAGAAGTTCTAGCACCGACTGCAACACTGTATAATCCATGTCACATCCTTTGATTGATCGTACAAAAGATTTTTCATTGATTTCTGCAACGCCTACCAATTGTTTAATCTCTTCTTTCTTTGGTAGAACCTTTGGTTCAGCGTGCCGCAACATATCCTCAAGATCAAGATCAATATCAACCTCTACATCGTCAAAACCAGAGCCGCCAAAATCACTCGTCATTTCACGAGACATGTCCTCAATTATAAAATTCTTTGCCTCATCGAACCAAATATCAGGAATCTCATCAGGAAGGGCGACTTCCCCGTGATAAGTCCAAACTGTGTATTTCTCCACAAATCCACGCTGAATTATTTGTCCGAAAATTACATTCGGATCTTTTCACATCTTCTGATTCTTGCAGTCCACGCAAGGACAAAAAATATACTTCCTATTCTCCCTCGAACCGTGTTCCTTAGCCTTATCAATAAATGTTGATGCTTCTCTCATGAACACCGGATGGGTTCTCCGTGTCTTATACATCCATGTCCGATCCATCTAAAAAAATTCATAGCATAAATTAATATTATATTTGCCGGTGTTTTCTAAATAAAAAAATTAAACTTAAATCCTACTTTATAACTAAAACCTCATTCACAGCAAATAATAATACTTGAGACAATATTAGTTACCAAAAAAAGTTCAATAAAATAAAAAAATATTTGACCTATAAATTACAAAAAGAGCTCGAAATGATAATTCAAATAAGTTTAAATATCTTCGCATTCAAACAATGAAATTTTACAAAAACGGAAGCAAATGAAAGAGATGATCAAACATGTTATGTTTTATATTGATTTCAATCAAAGATTTCAAGTCTAAAACCTCCCACCAAAAAATTGCCTATTTTGGAGAAAGAAACCGAGTTTAAAAAGTTCAAATATTTTTAAATTCAACCAATAAAAATTTTTAAAAATAGAAGCAAATGAAAGAGAAGATCAAGTATGGTACCTTTTGTATTGATTTCAATTGAAGAATTCAAGTTAAAAACTTTCCTCCATAATTTTTTTAGAGAGAAACACCATGTTAAATATGGCGCTGTCGTGTTGGGCTGCTGTTTTATCGTGCACCATTGCGTACGGTCCACTTAACGGCCCGTAGGGAAAAATGCATTATCCCGTACGGGTCCTTAAGTTGGCTACACGGGATAATGCACCATTATCTCGTGCTGACTGTTAGTGGGCCGCATGGGATAATCACGATTATCCCGTGCGGTTCACTTAAACGACCGCACGGGATAATAGTCCGTGCGGTCTCTTAAGTGGACCGCACGGGATAATGTAATTATCCTGTGTGGTCAAACAGCCAGCCCTCCTCGAGATCAGTTTTTCCAGACGTGGCCACTTATGATCCGTCTGGAAACTATTGGAGACCTCGTCCAAAATAATCAAAATTGCAGAAGTGTTTTACTCTCGTGTTCAGTGTTCTAAGTAGCTGTTGCAGCGCAGCCCATGGCCTATATATATCTTCCAATCTTCTTCAGTTCCCTTCATTCTTTAATCCACTGTATTTTTTTCCTGATAGGATTTTGGAATATTGTTGATATAGGTCAAAGATATATGATTATTTTGTATTATGAAATTAATTTACATCCTCCTCTATATTTTCATCCCAAATTCGTCACTCCCCATGAACGGTAAAGATGACGATGATGCCATTAATGCACCTCTTTTCACGGGAGGAGTCTATCACTTCTGACAAACCCACTATAAGCCTATCACCTTACTTCTTGTCCCATAAAAATTCAATCTAGAATAACTGAGATAGAGGAAGTACTTCTGTATGAACCTCTCTATACATGTTATAATAGAGCAAGTTTTATAATAAAGATATCAGTTACCTTTAGTTTTGTTGATAACATCATCTCATAAATTTAGGAGGTAACATATACAATATATTATCAGTATCTACACTACTTTCAATATACTTGCTACTAATCCACACCTCTCTTTCCTTTCTATCACATCCGTCCGATTTCTTTTCTACCACATCCGTTCAAAAATATAAAAAATATTCTCTATGTAACTGTATAGAAAAAATCACTTATATTCTTAAACAGAGGTATTATTTCTTAAAATTTGTGCGAAGTTAGATGCTTACTCTTCTTTTTTTTTCTCCACCATATCATCATGACATCATGGTATTTGATGTAGGGTTAACGATAAGGTGCTTAGTATACATGATCATACACACAAAATCCCTGTCTCGATCAAAGCGAGGCCTACTGCGTCACATACACAAAATCCCTGTCTCGATCAAAGCGAGGCCTACTGCGTCACATGCATGTAGGGATGATATCCATCGGATTCGGATGCGGATACAAATAAAACTCACCCACGGCTAAACCCATCAATCCGAGCAAAACCCACACGCATAAATATAAACCTAAACTCAAACTCACGGATATTTATTAGGTTTCGGGTATTCATCGGGTTCTCAACTTCTCATAGGCAATTATCAGTTTGTCACATACAGAAAGCAACAAAAAAAACAACAAAATTCTCATTCTAACGCATCATGTAACAGATTTCTCATTCTAACATATCATGCAGTACACAGAAAATATGATCTCACAAACATGCAATAAATATTTGGGTTCATTATAGGATGTAAATGTGTAATAAGCCCTCCAAGCAGTACACAGTAAACATATGTTCTCAAATCTCACAAACATCCAAACAAATATTACAAATATACAATAAATCTCACAAACAAATCTCACCGGCGTGTCGTGGAAATGGGCCTGGAGGGGGGCGTGGCCTGGATGAGGGCGGTGGGGCGCCGACGACCTGGAGGAGGGCGCACCGCTGGCCTGGAGTGGAGAGGCCGAGAGACCCGAGACCGAGAGGTGGAGTCGTGGGTGGATAGCGTACTGGACAAAGACTGGAGTCTGGAGGGCGGACGCCTAGCCTAAGGTTTTTTTTATCTGTTTCCGGTGGGTTTGGATGGGTTGGATGCAGGTTCGGGTAAACCCATGGGTAAAGTACAGAACCCATACCCACGCTCATGAACTTCGGGTTCGGGTTCGAGCATACCCACGAGGAGATTTTACTATCCATGCGCATGCCCGTCGGGTATGAAACCTACGGATACTCATATCCACGGTAGGATTGCCACCTCTACATGCATGGCAAACATGCGTCACATGCATCAACCCCATTCTCTAATTCCCTTAATCCCTTTTCCAGTGTCCAAAAAATTCAGACCCAAGTCAAATTACAAATCTCTCACTCCTAATAAGATGAACAGAACACCGAAATATGATGCCAATTTCATTTTTACATTGACAAAAAATTGAATTGCCCCAAGGCACTCAAACCCTAGAAACAAGAGTTGATCTAAAACTCGAACCTACATGCACAACCGGAGAACTAGAGATGCTTGCCACTGCCTGTGCACGATGAGCCGCTGCTCTGGTCATTGGCGCCATGGGGTTTTGTCCTTCAACTCGCAAGAGGAGGAGGCAACATAGAGTGTGAGGGTGGAGAATGCGAACACCATGACGCCGAGCGAGGAAGACGGCGGTGGGAGTCGCTCGCATGGTCAACAACCGGTGTTCCCCATCTCTCCCACGTGAGGCCCTAAGAGAAAGATTAATGGTAAAGCCAACTGTTAGAGCATCACCAACAACTCATCTAAATGATGCTCTATATCAAATTTGGGTGTTTTTGATGAAAAAACATGGTCTAACAAAACATCCAAGCCATCATCTAAAATAAATGACCACCCAAATTGGACTTCTGGTCACCCAAATGGAGGAGACTCTCCCATCACCCAAATGAAGGAGACTCATATAAATTTCGAAAATTATGTTTGGATGAGAGATTTGGGTGATCTACTGTAGATAGAAGAGGCATGGGTGCCCTTTTTAGATAGGTGATCCTCTATCCATCCAATTTGGGGATTATATTTGGGTGGACTGTTAGTGATGCTCTTAGCTCTAAAAATTGATATATCATCTACCGTCACTTTAATAGCTTACCCATACAAAAGTTTTATATAAATACATATTGCACCATTAATACTTGGTCTACTTCTCATACACACACAATATCTTAGAGCCCATGCTGCAGCTGGCTACAAATCTATAGTCTTTTTTCTTCTCTCTTCTCTCCTCCATATGTGTTTATAGCTAACAATTGTACTTGCTATAATCGGCCGCACTTTGACCTGACAAGTGGGTCTAGGCGTCTAGCTAACATGGAAGAAGGATACCACGTCATCTGCCCTCATGTCATCTTCCCCTCTTAAACATGTGGTTTTGTGTTAATTGCACTGAAGACATGGTGTTATGTGAGAAAATAAACAAAACTTGTGATTATATGTTACATTGATCCCAAAACCCGAGGTTTTTCTAAAATTCAAATAGTATATATTGATTGTTGAAAATAGATGTGTTCAATTTAAGATTATGTTTGAATTAAGATACAGGTAAAACAATAAAGTAATTTGAAATGGAGGGACAGTTAATTATCATTACATTCATATATCAAGGACTCTCATGGCAAATCAATGTATAGCACGTTGCTCGGTCGTCGTGACGTACTGGACTACCGAGAAGCTGGCAGGTGGCATTGTGTAAATTCAAATGCCTTAATTTGTTTTTTGTTGATTAATGACAAATTTAATTATATGAGACTAATAGTTTTATTAGTTTTTCTATTATTAGTCTCATTTGAAAATGAAAATGAAAATGATATGATGAATGTATTAAACTTCACATATTCTAACTTAGTCTCTCTTATGGATTTAAAATATTGTGTGAGCTCTCTCATTGATCTTAATTGATTATGTGCATATGTTTTGGTTCATATCTAGATGTATGCACATTTTGAGGGGAAGCTCATTCTATATTGTTTATTATAAGATCTCTACCTTCATTTGAAATTATCTTTCATCTCATCTCTATATTGTTTATATCGGGTTATCATCCTTCACTAAAGAGAGAAAAGTTAAAAGATTTTAGATCAAACAATTTGCGTAATTATGGCTTTGGTGATAGATAATAAATTGGTTTTATGAGATTAACATTTCTTTTATATAAGTTGTCAACTAGGTTATTCCCGGTTAATGAGTTGCAATAGGTAATGAATTCTTTGGTGGTGGTTCTTAATCACGACAATGATAAAATGCATGCAGATCAAGCGATATGTATCACTCTTTCTCTCCATCATCATATATATGATTTCCATGTTACTAATATATACATGTGAGACTAATGTTTATTTAAAACTTATCTTATTTAGTCTCTTTTACATCGAGAACATGAAGATCATGAAGTTATGTGTCTATGTTGGTCTACATCATTGCTATATACTTTCTCCATGTGTATAGGATAACGTCCATTGGTTATTATCTAATTATGCATATACTTGCCTCTTGTATATTCCTTTGTATGTATATATTTAGCAGGAGCAAATCCCATACACTTGTTGCACATGTTCTAGATCCATATTGATCACCTATTATTCATATTGGATCTTTGTACTTGAGCTAATATTTGAATATATGTCATATATGATGTTAATGAATACTTAACAAACATATTCATATCTTTTATATGCAACTGATTGATCATCAAGTGGAGGATGACAACCGATTTGTTGGGATTAATGTTTTCTTTTGAGTTGTGCAAAGGAATAGATCCCACCATGATGAGACTAATGGATGACATCATGGGTTGATTGTCATCAAGCCAAGGACATCGCCGTGTTGACAGGAATGAAGTCAAGTTTGTGATAAAAAGAAAATATTAACAAAGAATGGTCAAGACCTCGATGTAAACATGGTTCAACCGGATGATCACAAGTGTTGATCTTGGCTCAAGCATTGACCCCAAGTTGAATGGTGTAAGGCAAATATATAATGAAGCTAATAATGTTTTCTTAGTATTTTCCTAGTCTTGGTGTTTGGTGGAGACCAGATTTCCTAGATAGGCACCATAGTATCAAGAGGGGTCTATAAAGTGAGTATGTGAATGATCTTGTGCCATATTTGGTTATATGCATGTCGGTGCATTTGGTGAGCATGTCTAGCCAAGTGTGGTGAGTTTTCTCATGTTCTAAACAAAGAGAGAAATGGGCATGTCCAATAGTAGTGAGTGTCCTCATGTGAATGTCCGGTGGAGCACCCTTTGGAGCTTGAGCCCTTTCTCCTTAAGAAAAGTTGTGTTTCTTGAATGGATTTCTCATGGGTTGGATATCTCTTTGAATAAGCTTTTCATAGAGTCCAAGAACATCAAAATCTGATACCCGAGTCGAGAAATCGTCGTTTTACTAACAATCGGTTGTGCTGAAAAGTGACATGCGGTTTGACCGTAGTCCCTATAGCGGTCTTACCACGGTGTGTTGTCCAGTCTGACCAAAGCTCTCATGGCAGTCTAACCATTGCTCCTGAAATTGAAGGAGAGATCTCATCTTGACGATACAGAGCCGCAAGAGCCAAAGTCGGTCTGACCGGAGGCAGCTCGATCTGACCGAAGCCGATCACGGTCCACCCGGGTGGCTTATGGCAGTTAGACTGTGAGTGCATTAAATGAACTCCTTCAACTGTTGCATTGGAGGCTGGTCTGACCGGCCATCCCATGGCGGTCTGATCGGCCGACACGTGTGAGTTGAGATTTCGCCTTCAATTGCTAGTTTTGGTAGTTGGGGGTATATATACCTACTCCCTAGCAGCAAGGGTAAGATTTTGACACTCCATTGCATTATCTTGAACCCTTGCAAGAGCTCTCACACCCTTGTACACTTAGTTTATCTAGTGAGGTGTTAGAGAATGAGTTAAGCTAATCCAAGTGCATTTTTCATTGTTAGAGCTAGTGTGACACTTGATCATCCTCAGCAATATTCTAGACTTATTACTCTTGGATGTTGCCACCGCTTAGACGGTTTGGAGTTGTCCGGTGACCTCTCTGAGAAGGTCGGGGAGGAGGCCCGGTGTTGATTGTGAGTGGTTCGAAGTTCACTGCCTTTGAAGCGAATGACAACTACCTTAGTGATCGAGGGTTGGGTAGACCACTTGGGGACCGGCTTCCATCTTACCCATCTCTTGACGAGGAGGTTCGAAGGCTTGGTGGTTTGAGCGATGAAGTTGGGCTCACCTTAACAGTAACATAGGAAGTTGGCAAGCTTCCAAACATTGGGTGAAAAAATCTTTTCTCTTGTTCCTTTTATTTTGGACAAATTTACTTTGAGCAAGTTTACATACTAGAGTTTATTTGTGCTAATACAATCTTAGATTTGCAAATCTCAACATAGGCTAGCTTCTTTGTGCACTTAGTTAAGACTAGTTGTTTTAGTTTTGAATTGCGCAAAACCGTTTTGATTAACGTTTTCACATATAAAACTCGGTTTAGCCAAAAGTTTTAAAACCATCTATTCAATCCCCCTCCTCCGCTCCCTCCTCTAGTCGGCCTCCTTGATTCTACACATTGTCATTGACTACACGATCGGTGACTCGTTGGCGGTGCCTGCGTGTTGGTGCCGCACTGCCGCCATCCCTCGTGAGCCATGCTGCACCATGTGCTCCTCGAGAGCCAACGTTTGAAGCTGAAGGACGATATCTGTCGCCTGACGTGCTGGAACAACAGCTTATGCGTCACCTGGGCCCACACCTTTTGCCTCCACTGTTGCACTCCACCACGTTGTCGTCTCGTCAACGACTCCGCCGGCATCCGCTCCTCCTTCGCCGGTCGGGGAAGACGACATATGCATGTCCGTCCTCGCCGTTGGGCTTCGTCGCAATTGATGCTACTGTTCAATCTTTGAACATCAGCTCAATCTCCATTTCTATCTATATTGTTTTCTGTATCTCTATCTCTGCTACTATAAAAACTGAACTTGTTTATGCCGGTCCGTTTGGTACGTCGTCAGCATCCGATATCCAAGGCTTCATCCGCGCGTACACCCATCACGTCCTAATCCCGTGCGGAGCAGGACATCCCACAAATCGTTTTGTTGCTTGGGTTCAGATTCGGCTTTCCATCCCTTTTACTGTTTCCAGCATCTGATCTGCTCTTCCCTCCCGACCTCCGCAACGCACGCTGATTGGCAGCGACGTTAGGGAAGGGCCGGTGATGTGCCGTGGCGTGACCGCGTCGACGGTCACACCTCAATGCGGAACTCGTCCGGCTGCAGCGCCTGCAGCGAGGACTGAGCAGTTTTTTTTTTTTTGTTTCATGGAAAACTAGCTTGGAGATGACATGTTGTTCAACGTCATGGTCATGATTCATGCTCATGCATTTTCCCAAAAAAAAATCATGATTAAATGCAGAGAGTGAGATCGATGCTACGCCAAATCAGATCAGTACTGTGCTTCCCAGCCTTCTTGTCTGAATCTCTTGAAGATTTTGACGTGCAAGACCTGAGCCACACGAACTTTTTTTCTGAATTAATCAAGTAATATGATTGCGGTGGTTAGTGCTAACAAACATTGGAGATTACTATGTCTGAATTGATTGCTATTATCATTAACAGCGTACTTTTATTTCACTTGCTAAAACAAACACCAATTGAAACTAGGTACGGCTAAAGCAGGCGGAACACACCTGTACGGACTGAAACAGGGGAGCGCGCGTTCGTTTCGCCGCGTCCGCGTTGCACCGGCGGCTGCTCCGGCCCCGACGGCCACCTCCTTTCGCGCCAACGGCCACTCCGGCCCCGGCGGCCACCGCTTCCGTCGCGCCGAGGCCCTCGTCCTTCACCATGACGCTACGCTCTGTTGCGACCACTGCCGCCTCCCTCATTGCGCTGTGCCGCCTCATCGCCATGGATGCGGTGAAGGGTGGCCAGACGATTTTCGCCTGCTCGGGGTGACTGCTTGGGCGCTCGATCCGGCGTTCATCCGTCTCGAGAAGTTTCTGCTCGTCCCCTAACCGCACCTGCCGTCGTCTTCGTGCCCGGCAGAGGACGGAGGCGGGCGCGTCGTGCGCGTCGCTCGCGCAGGACCACGGTCAGTCCACGTCGCTCGCGCCGCTGATCCTCTCGCTCGCTAGGCCGTCGAGTGGAGTTGGGGGCGGGCCAGTGCGCGTGCAGTCGGCCGGGCGGTGTCTTGTTGGGCCGGCCTGCTCGGACCGAGCGAGCGCGAGTCTTCGGTCGAATCGGAAGCTGGGCCGGGGCCTTGCTGGTGCGCGCGGGCGCGGCAGGCCGGTTGGGCCGCCGGCTCGGTTGGGAGTGCACGGCAGGCCGTTTGCTTTTGGCGCGTGCGGTGCGGTTGGGCCGGGCCGTGGGAGATCTGTGCCTCTGCGCGGCAAGAATTTTTAGCATTTTTAATTTTTATTTTTTAAAGATTTGTAAAAATAATTTTTGGTTTGAAAATATTGAAAAACTAATCGTCCATCGCCCTCGGGATGGCGAGATTTAAAAATCGTCCTCCCAGGGCGATTTTCTTGGCGTGTGACGGCGGTTAGCCGTCGTCTCGCGCGCGTGTAATTTTGCATTTTGCCCCGTCGCCCTTGCAAGGGCGTTTTTCACTGTTCAATAAACGATACGATGAACAGTGCAATAAACAGTGATGTACAGTACGATAAACATTGATAAACAATACAGTGAACAGTAAAACGCCATTTGTAAGGGCGATAAGGGGGTAAAATGTAAAATTACATGCGCGCGGCAGACGGCGGCCAACGACCATCTTCCACGTCAGCAAAATCGCCCTCTGGGAGGGCGATTTTTAAATCTCGCCCTCCGATGGGCGATTAGTTTTGCAATATTTTCAAACCAAAAATTATTTTTACAAATCTTTTAATAAAAAATTAAAAATCCAAAAATTCGGCGGCAAGCGCGGGCCGCTCGCGGTGATGCGCACTATACGCTCGGCGGTGGTGAGCACTATGCGGTGGGCCTAGTACCGTGCGGCTCGCCGGGATGTGGCCCAAGTTACGAGGAACCACAAGTTCAATGCCGCCCCGCTCCCGATCCCATGAGGCTTGAGGCCAGTTTCTCCTCCTTCCTCCCTATGTATTCCCGCTTCGACGCGCCTCGAGAGGTTGTGTTACGGGGTTCGGAGGATGTATTTTCCCCTTCTCCCTCCAGACCGCCGTCGGCCTGTCCCGTCCTGGCAGGACCGCCTACGCCGCCTTCTTCTCCGGGTGGCCTATCCTCGCCAGTTGTCACTCATGCGTCCGTTCCCTCTTCACCTTTGGAGGGCGGGTTAGTGGTGCCTCCATCGATTGCCACGACAGTTTCTCCCTCCCCAGAGGACGTTGTTGAGGAAGCCCGTGGGGACGACACTTTTTGATGTGCCGATCCTTGCACTTGACCTCGCGGGTTGGCCGGTGACATGCCTCCTACTGCCCTCGGTCGCAGAGAACGCTGCTCTCCGCGCTTTTCTCGCCAGTTGTTGCAAGCCTCTTTCGCCTGCACTACTTTCTCCACCATCGTCGCCCGTGCGCCGGCCGCGCCTCGATTGTTCTTCCGGCACGAGCGGATTGCGGCTCAGGTGCCACGTGGAGGGCCAAGTAACGCGGTCTCTCGCGGCAATGCAACTTGGTGCGCAAGCTTGGGTTGGCACCTGACGAGGGCCCGGTTCCAGCCCAGGCCCTGGCAGATTTTGATGCCCTCTTCGCAAAGCCTCTCTCACAGGACCACATCCTCGCCCTCTGTGCTCTCTTCTCCGATTCACTGCTTTCGGCGCAGGCGTTTGAGGTGTTGTCGGCCTGCAGCTGATTCCTACCTTTTTCTTTTCCGGTCTCTCCCCTCAGGACGTGTTCTAGTTTCTCCATGTGATCTTGTAATTAAAACATTTTGGTGTGGAACGTGTGGGGCCTGAACTCGCGCGCCCGTCGAGACGTGGTTCATGCTGTGGTCCACGACGAGCGGGTCTCTCTTCTGTGTCTTGTGGAGACCAAACTGGATGTTCTTTCCTCTTGTATCATTCTTGAAATGTTATGCCTTGACTTTGATTATTCCTTTTTGTCTGTTGTTGGTCGGTCGGGAGTGTGTTGCTTGCTTGGCGGTCAGCCATCTGGTCTATTTCAGATGTTCATCTTGCGGATTTCTCTCTTACCGCGTTGGTTCGGCACCGCTCTGATGATGCCCCTTGGTGGCTCTCCACTCTCTATGGGCCATAGGAGGAACCGGACAAGCTTAGGTTCCTAGACAAGATTCGGTTGCTTCTCTACTCTTGCTCGGGCCCGTGGGCCTTGGCAGGTGATTTTAATCTTATCATGGATGCTCAAGACAAAAACAATCTGAATCTCAATCGTCGTATGATGGGTCACTTTCGTCGCTTGATTGATGAGTTGGATCTCCAGGAGTTGCCGCTTCACGGCCATCGCTTCACTTGGAGCAACGAACGTGACTCTCCTACGCTCATCAAGCTCGATCAGGTCTTTTCTCCGTGGAGTGGGAGGGTATTTTCCCATCTTGTCTCCTTCGTGCGGCTTCTTCAGTTGCCTCTGACCACTATGTCCTTCTTCATTCCTGTGTGGTGTCTCCGAGGGCTCACCGATTTTGGTTCGAAGCCATTTGGCCCAAGTTCAATGCCTTTTTCAGGTCATGCAAGATGCTTGGCGACCTCCGTCCAACCTTCCCCCTCTCACCACGCTTGCCTGGTGTTTCGCTACCATGGCTAAGCGACTGCAGAGCTAGAGTGACCATCACATCGGGAGTGTTCGCCTTCAGCTGTAGATGGTGAGTGTCACGCCCAGAAATTCACACCAGAATTTCTACAGCTAATTTGTGCATTACACCCTCGTCCAGGCATCAGCCGAGGTACACAAATCGACGTTATTGATAATACAGAATCCTCGTCTTAGAAACAATATAAAAGAGTTACACCAATGCGGCGGAAAGGAAAATAAAGCGACTTAAGCTAAACTTGACACGAGCGAAGCGGAACACCAACTCCACGGCTAAACCTTGACGAGAACAAGCCTACACCTCCTCGGAGACCTCGATCTCAACCTCGCACCGAAGGGGAAAAGAAGCAAGGCGAGTACAACCACCGTACTCAACAAGTCACCCGAAAAGGGGACATGATGCAAGATAAATAACAAGGAAAGGTCAAGGGGCTCAATTTGCATAAACGGCATTTGCGAATATAATAACAATATTGGAAGACAAGAAAAAAGTAGAAATATTTAAGCAGTATTAAATAAACACCGTCCAACGCTCAAACCACGTTGCAACGGGCCCATCCATCCACTGCACTAGTCATGCTTCCACATTTCATTCGAATAAATAAATGAGACTAATCAAGGTGAATCTGGTCGATCGCCCGTAACCGTGGGCACGGCTACTCGAATAGTTTTTACTCTGATCAGAGGTGTACAACTGTACCCACAAGACACAATCCCACAACACGTTACCGTGCGTCGGTGCACCACCATGGTGCCCTGGAAAGGAACTGTGACAGGACCCTTCACATAACCCCCTCTAATCAATCGTACCACACCAAGGTTTCGCCCCCATTCCCATCGGGCAATGGGCAGCCCCCTCTAGTGCCGCGGTGAATCCGGAAGCTGATCAACCCTTAAAACCGAGGCCGACCCAACTCCATCACGCCCACCCTCTCTGGGATACGTCGACTAGAGACAGCTACGCTACAGACCCAGCCATTACCCATGCTGGCTTGTGGTATGCACGGCATTTCTTCCAGGGTTTTCCGAGAACCGGTCCTTAATCGTCATGAGCACGCTAACCAAAGTTCAACCATGTGCTCACGATCCACCTTTTCATAAATCAATATTATTAGCAATAGAGTCACAACTTAACATCATCTGAGAGTTAACTCCTAGTAATATACTTGATTAGTGTGATTCCCTTAAGTGAGCTAGTCGCGCTAAGCATAACTAAGCAAACCTTAAGCTATCATCTAGTCACATTGGACCCCAAGTTATCAATGGTATAAGGTAAACAATCCTATGGTTGAGTACAATAGGTATAATCATCCCATGAAATGACATTCTAAAACATATGCAGTATTTGAAAGAAAAGAGGTATTTACATAAAATAGGTACAATATGGTCAATGTAAGGTATGACTTGCCTTGCTCTGGAGACTGAGGAACCTCGGCGACTACTTCGAAGAGAACGGGCTCGCCGGAAAACTCGGGATCTACACGACAAACAAAGCACTCAACAAACACCCTAAAAAGTCTACTGAAATAGCACTGGAAAGTATTTTTAATGGATTCTTGACATTTTTCTGGATTTAATGAAATTTGAATGGGCTAAAACGGAGCTCGGATTCAAAAGATATGAATTTTAGAAGTTTAATTGCGATTTTTAAACTAAACAGAAAAGACTAAATTATTTATTGCGCAATTAAGTCCCTGGTGACGTCATCAACGCGCGGCTTAGGGCTGATGTCAGCATGACGTCGGCGGTGGCGTCGCCCTAGGGCCGACGCGCACACGGTGGCGCATGCGGGAGCAGGCGGCGGATCGCGCCACGTGGCGAGATCCGAGCGGCGGATCGGGCTGCGATCGGACGGCGGGGCAAAGGCTAGGGTTAGGGTTAGGGTTTCACGGGCGCGGCGGCGGACGGCGGGCGGCGAGGGTTTTGCCCGACGACCTTGGCGGCACTGGCGGCGGGCGGACGGCCGGCGGCGGCGGCGCGCGGCAACGACCCGGCGGCGGCGCGCGGCGGCACGGCAACGCAAAAGAAAAAAAACGGCGCTCACCGGCGGCGGAAGAAAGCGACGCCGACGACGATTTTGGGGCTAAACCTAACGGGAAACAAAGGAAGCACGCGGCGGCGCGGAGGATTTTATAGGGCGGAAAGAGATCGAATCGGGCACGGGATGGCGGAAAACCTCGCCGTTTGTTTCGGACTCGGAGAGAGAGAGGATAATCGGCGGCGTTTCGGGCGGCGGCGGTTGTTGCGGCGCGCGGGAAAGGCGGGCACGGGTGCGGCGGCGCGGGCGGAGCCGGCGTGGGACCCACGCGGCGCGAGGCATGCGGAAACGGCGCAAAAAAAAGAGTAGGGCGGCGCGGCCATGGCGGCGGCGGCGGTGGGCCGGCCGGGTGCGAGGAGGCGGCTCGACAGTGGGGCCCACTGTCGGTGGCCCGCGCGCAAGGGAGGGCGCCGGACTTTGCGTGGGCACGGCGCTCTTGGGCCTTGGCCACGGCGGAGGAGGGGGCGGCTTGGGCGGAACACGGGCCGCGGGAAAGAGCGGGAAAAAGGACGGCCCAAATGGGAAAAAGGAGGGGGAAAAAAAGAAAAAGGGAAAAAGGATTTAGGGACTTAATTTAATTCCTGATTTCTTATTTAATTGATTAAAAATACTTAGAGTGCTCTAAAAATTCCGTAAAAATTCGTTAGCGTATTTTGACATGCGAATTCAAGAAAAATCCCACCATGTCGTTTCCATCTATTAATTGCATTTTAAAAATTATTGGTTGGCTCAGTTAATTTCGAAATTTCGATTATTTCGGGTAAATTATTTAAATAAATTAGGGAAAAACCCAAGATGTGACAACCTACCCCCTTAAACGGAATCTCGACCCCGAGATTCGGAGGTGCGAAAGTTGCGGGTGCGCGGCCTTTAGCTCATCTTCTCGTTCCCAAGTAGCTTCTTCCTGGAGTGATGAGTCCACCGAACCTTGCAAAACCCGATAACCTTGTTCCGAGTTCTTCTTTCACCGACCTCAAGAATACGTGCTTGGTCTCTCTACATAGGTTAAGTCCTCTTGGATTTTAATCAGTCCGGACTCGCCCGCTCTTCGGTACCCTTAAACACTTCTTTAACCTGGGACACATGAAACACGTCGTGAATACCGAGTCATGTTGGAGGAAGCTCCGGTGATAGGCCACTTCTCCTCGACGTTCCCGAATCTGTATGGTCCCACAAAACGTGGTGCCAACTTGCCTTTGGTTTGGAAACGGTGTACTCCCGGAGTGGTGTAACGCGAAGATACACAAAATCCCCGCTTCAAAAGTGAGATCTCTTCGACGATTATCGCATAGCTCTTCCGTCGGGATCTGCGCAATCTTCAACCTTTCCCGAATCGCTCGGACCTTTTCTCTGCTTCACTTATTACTTCGTGCCAAACAAGCGGCGCTTACCCGTCGATCCCTGAATAGGGGTGTGCGGCATTTCCGTCCATACAATGCTTCATACGATGCCATTTGAATGCGGCTCGATAAGCGTTGTTGTAAGAGAATTCGCATAGGGCAAGCTTTTGTCCCACGCTTTTCCAAAATCGAGCGCGCATGCTCTCGGCATGTCTTCCAAAATCTCGATTCACTCTCTCGCTTGACCGTCCTTTGCGGATGATAGGCCGTGCTAAAATTCAAACGGGTACCGAGCTCTTCTTACAACTTCTTCCAGAACTTGGAAGTAAACTGACTTCCCCTATCGGACACGATCTTCTTAGGCACGCCATGCAAACACATGATCCTCGCGAGATAAAGCTCGCCAACTTCTTCCCCGAGTAGGTAGTATGTACGGTATGAAGTGGGCCACCTTGGTGAGTCGGTCCACCACGACCCAAATTGAGTCATATCCGACGTTGTGCGGGGTAAACCCGTGATGAAATCCATTCCGATTTCTTCCCATTTCCATTCGGAATCTGAAGTGGTTGCAGAATCCATGGAGTCGTTGATGTTCTCGCCATCACCCGCCGACAAACATCACAAAGTGCAACAAACTCAGCTATCTCCCTCCTCATACCGACCCCCAAAACTTTTCTTTAAGATCTTGATACATCTTTGTCTTGCCGGGTGAATTGAGTATTGGGTTTGGTGAGCTTCCGTAAGGATCATCTTTTCAAATCCTTGTCTTCGGCACACACAATCTCTTTCCCATCCAGATTGTGCCGTGTTCGTCTTCCGTAAAACCACGAGCTTTTCCGACTCTCATGTTCTTCTTGAGTTCGGCCATCTCGGGATCCGATGCCCGAGCAGCCCGAATTTGATCAATGAGAGTGGGTTGGGCTTCCGAGCAGCCACAAAACCAAAATCCACCACTCGTAGATTTAGATTCTCGAATTCCCGCCGCAACCGGTCACACATTCCTTCGACACCGAGGGTGGTGCGGTAACTCTTTCGGCTTAGTGCATCCGCAACCACATTAGCTTTGCCGGGATGGTAATGTATCCCTAAATCATAATCTTTGATCAGTTCCAACCATCTTCTCGTCGGAGGTTTAAATCCGGTTGGGTGAAAATGTACTTAAGACTTTTATGATCCGTATACACTTCACAACGATTACCAATTAGGTAGTGTCGCGATCTTCGTGCATGAACCACTGCGGATAACTCCGGATCATGAGTGGGGTAGTTGTTTTCGTGTGGGCGCAAGCGACGAGATGCATATGCGACCACTTTGCCTTCTTGCATCAACACACATCCCAACCCTTGGCGAGATGCATCACAATAAACTTGGAAGTCGTTTCTTTGGAGTGCAAGCGGTATCAACACCGGTGCGACACCAACTTCCTCTTGAGCTCTTCAAAACTCTTGTTGCATTCTCGCCGACCACTTAAACTTCTCATCTTTCTTCAACGTTGAGTCATCGACTTGGCGATTTTGGAGAAGTTCTCAATGAAGCGGCGGTAGTAACCTGCAAGTTCAAGGAAACTTCGGATCTGCGTAACCGTTTTAGGCGGGGTCCACTTGGTAACGATTCCACATTTGCTGGATCCACGGCTACTCCTTGGGCATTCACAATGTGGCCGAGGAACTGTACCTCCTTTAACCGAAAGCACACTTGCTAAACTTGGCGTAGAGTTGATGATCTCTCAACTTCTCGAGTCTTGTCGAAGATGTTGCTCATGATCCTCCTCCGACTTAGAGTAGACCAAAATGTCGTCAATGAACACCACCACAAATTTATCCAAGAACTCCATAAACACCTTGTTCATCGATTCATAAAGAAGGCCGGTGCGTTGGTTAACCCAAAAGACATGACCGTACACTCATACACCCATACACAGTGGTGAAGGCGGTCTTGGGAATGTCCTCTTCCCGAATCCTCAACGATGATAGCCCGATCGCAGTCTATCTTGGAAAATACCTTGGCCCCTTTGAGTTGATCGAATAAATCATCAATCCGTGGTAGGGGATACTTGTTCTTGATAGTAACCTCATTGAGGGCGCGATAATCGACACACATCCTCTTGGTCTTGTCTTTCTTTTCCACGAAAATCACCGGAGCACCCCAAGGCGACGTGCTCGGGCGAATATACCCTTTTTGCAACCTGTTCATCCACTTGCTTCTTTACTTGCCAACTCGTTGGCTCCCATCCTATACGGCCTCTTGTGTATTGGGGCGGTCCGGTACTAGATCAATCCGAATTCAATTTCCCTTTTTGGCGGCATCGAGTTAAGTCTTCGGGGAAAACTTTAGGGTATTCTCGACGATGGGGATATCCTCAAACTTCACAGGGGTCTTTGCCGCCATTTCGGACGATTCCCCGGTAGAAACATGATTCAAACTTGCTACGGGCTTGACTTGCATGGGAGAGCGAAAAACAACTCTTTCTCCTCTCGTATTAATTAAAGTAATGGTGCGTCTAGCGCGACAATTATTCCCTTATGTCGGACAACCAATCCATCCCAAGAATGACATCTATGCCTTTGGGTGAAGGAGGATAAGGTTGGCTAGAAACATAGATCCTTGGATTTCTATGGTCACTGAGGGACAATACTGAGTGGTCTCCAAGTAGTTTCCAGGGGTTTGAACCCGCATAGGTATCTTAAGTCCCACTACTGACAACCCATGTGCCCCAACAAACTGATTTGAGATAAATGAATGTGTAGCGCCAGAATCAAATAATACGTGGCGGGAGTAAAGTTTACGGAAACATACCCAGTATAACCTCGGAGCGGCCGTGCTTCCTCGGCGGACGCATGGTTGACTCGAGCCTGGATGAACCTTGGCCCAGCGCGTCTTGGCTTTGGACACTTGTCCAAAATGCCCGGATCACCACAGTTGAAACAGACTCGGCTTGCCCTCGAGTCCTTCCTTGGAGGTGGTGGCGTGGATCTGCGGGATGGCGCCGTTGGAGGGCGCGGGCCGGAGTACGCTGTTGCTGCCCACCGTCACTACCGCCGTTTGGAAATTCCCGGGTGATAAGGTCGATGCCGACGAACAATCATGGTGGTAGGTCCACTCGACTTCCGGCATGAAACGCGGCCTCTGCGATTTTCCGCCGTTGAGGAGGTCGGGACCGGAATACTTTTCTCTTCTTGATCATCTTGTTGCGCCGATCTTCCCGACGAATGGCCTTGTCAACCAGCTTCTCAAAGTTAGCATACTCTCAGGAGATAAGCTTGTCCGTGAGTTCATCATCCAAACCAGCCAAAAACTTTTCTGCCTTTCGCATCGGTGCGCACATCTTCGGGGCATAACGGGCAAGACGATTGAACTCGTGCGGATACTCGAATCGATCCGTTACCCTCGCTCAAGAGAACGGAACTCACGCTTTTTACGTGCAACTACTCCCGCAGAATGTGTGCGGTCCCGAAGCTGCGACGAAACTCTTCCCGTGTAATCTTGCTCCCGCCGGCGAGTAACCAAGTAGTTGTCCCACCAAGTGCAGCGGGACCACAAATCGATGAGTGGCAAATGAGACTTTCTCTTGATCCGTGCACTGCAGCAGGTCTAACTTCTTCTCTATGGCATGAAGCCAATCATTAGCCTCCATGGGATTAGTGGTACTGGAGAAGGTCGGCGGTCGGACACGAAGGAACTTTGGCGGCTTGGATGGGGTGGTGGGGCAGCAACGATTGTTCTCTGCTTTCGTTGCCGCATTTGTTGCAGCATCTCGCCGTTGCATCCGATGGTGTTGTTGTTGCATTTATCGCATCATTGCAGCCATCATCTCGTGTCGTGAAGCGAGCACTTGAGCAATGGTGGGGTTCTCGGGTGGCGGTGGGGAGCATTGCCATTGGCGTCGTGAGCCTCGTTGTTGTTGGCCGATCGCCCATTGTTGTCATTCGCCCCCGGTCCCGGTGTTCACCATCCGAAGGAGACGACCGACCGAAGAGAGAGAAAAGAAGAAAAAGCAGAGCAGGACTTAGAACTAATCTTTATTATTTGAATTCAAATGCATTGTTCGATCTTGACTAAAAACAAGGAAAAACACCAAACATCCTTAATTGGTCGGTCATATCACACTTGATATCGCGCCGCCTATCCCACACACAAAGCAACTACCAAGAAGACAAACTAAGTTAAACGGTAAAACTAAGGAGGGCAACTAGAACGATCCACGAGACGAGGAGTCGAAACCGCTTCCTTCGTAAGATCCCCATTCTTCCGAACGGCTCCTAGAGTCCTCTCGGCGTCACCTTAGACTTGGACTCTTCGAAATCGGTTGTCGTAGCCCAACCGATCCCGCCTTTCCCTCCGAGGAATCTCGAGTCTCTTCGAGTCCATGTCTTCACCGAATTCTCCGAGCTTGAGTCACTGGAGACGGAGATCCAACCATTACGTCACCTCCGCCTTGATTCGCCGAAGCCGGAGCAAAGGTGAGGACAGAACCTGCAGCAGAGGAACTGAACCGGCGCTGAACCGGAGCGGGTGGAGCGGAGAAGGCGGTGGAATCCGAGGTGCCCTGGATACGGACAGCGCGGTGGTGGTCTTCCGAGGCGTAGTGCGGAGTCTAACCCCAACCGGTGGCGGAGTCCCTTCAACTCGCCTACCTCCTTCTTCGACGAACCACTTCGTCCCCGTCGCGCGATCCTCGCATCTTCTTGTCGTTCGGCTCCTTGGTCGCCTTGTGTAGGTCGAGTGCATCCGATCCAGTCCTTTGAGCACGGTGCACATGTGACCGAAGGTAGAGTCATTCTCCTCGCCGTAGACTTGAATGCACTGACCTCTGAGGAACTACCTCGACGGGGATGGTAGTGGTAGGAGGAAGTGCGAAGGTCAGTGTCATGCAGCTTCCTCATCTTGGCTAACATCTGGTAGGCGGCTTCTTGACAAGCGTGATCGACGTGCCTCCGGAAGCCGTGACCTCCATGTTGGGAAGACACGTTCCCACAAACCCGTGAACCTCCAACCGAACACGGTAGGGCAACTCGCCACCGAGAGGCGCAAGCGTTGTATACTCCGGTGCTTCGGGATATCCAACCGCAAGGGCCATACGCGCCGCTCGCAACGAAGCCTGTCATCCCTTTTCCTGCATGCGTCGCGGGGAACCCGCCATCTATAGAAACAAAGGAGTGGGAAAATCAAAACATGCTCAAAAACCCACGACCAACATCCCATTTTCGCAATTCCTAATCCCTAGACTGACTCCACTTTTCAAAACACCTCCTTTTTTTCAAAACATATGCACATGAAAAGAATTAGAGGGCTCTTAAGGTTTCCAGTTGGCTTGTCCTACGACCACAAGAAGGCTCGATACCAACTTGTCACGCCTAGAAATTCACACCGAATTTCTGCCTAATTTGTGCATTACACCCTCGTCCGGGCATCACCGAGGTACACAAATCGACGTTATTGATAATACTGTAATCCTCGTCTTAGAAACAATATAAAAGAGTTACACCAATGCGGAAAGGAAAATAAACCGACTTAAGCTAAACTTGACACGAGCGAGCGGAACACCAACTCCACGGCTAAACCTTGACGAGAACAAGCCTACACCTCCTCGGAGACCTCGATCTCAACCTCGGCACCGAAGGGGAAAAGAAGCAAGACCGAGTACAACCACCGTACTCAACAAGTCACCCCGAAAAGGGGACATGATGCAAGATAAATAACAAGGAAAGGTCAAGGGGCTCAATTTGCATAAACAGCATTTGCGAGAATATAATAACAATATTGGAAGACAAGAAACAAGAGAAATATTTAAGCAAGATTAAATAAACACGTCCAACGCTCAAACCACGTTGCAACAGCCCATCCATCCACCCGCACTAGTCATGCTTCCACATTTCATTCGAATAAATAAATGAGACTAATCAAGGTGAATCGGTCGATCGCCCGTAACCGTGGGCACGGCTATTCGAATAGTTTTTACTCGATCGAGGTGTACAAGCGTACCCACAAGACACAATCCCACAACACGTTACCGTGCGCCGGTGCACCACCATGGTGCCCCGAAAGGAACCGTGACGGACCCTTCACATAACTCCCTCTAATCAATCGTACCACACCCCAAGGTTTCGCCCCCATTCCCATCGGGCAATGGGCAGCCCCCTCTAGTGCCGCGGTGAATCCAGAAGCTGATCAACCCTTAAAACCGGGGCCGACCCAACTCCATCACGCCCACCCTCTCGGGATACGTCGACTAGAGACGGCTACGCTACGACTCCAGCCATTACCCATGCCGGCTTGTGGTATGCACGGCATTTCTTCCGGGTTTCCCGAGAACCGGTCCTTAATCGTCATGAGAACGCTAACCAAAGTCCAACCATGTGCTCACGACCCACCTTTTCATAAATCAATATTATTAGCAATAGAGTCACAACTTAACATCATCTGAGAGTTAACTCCTAGTAATATACTTGATTAGTGTGATTCCCTTAAGTGAGCTAGTCGCGCTAAGCATAACTAAGCAAACCTTAAGCTATCATCTAGTCACATTGGACCCCAAGTTATCAATGGTATAAGGTAAACAATCCTATGGTTGAGTACAATAGGTATAATCATCCCATGAAATGACATTCTAAAACATATGCAGTATTTGAAAGAAAAGAGGTATTTACATAAAATAGGTACAATATGGTCAATGTAAGGTATGACTTGCCTTGCTCTGGAAAACTGAGGAACCTTGGCGACTACTTCGAAGAGAACGGGCTCGCCGGAAAACTCGGGATCTACACGACAAACAAAGCACTCAACAAACACCCTAAAAAGTCTACTAAAACAGCACTGGAAAGTATTTTTAATGGATTCTTGACTTTTTTTGGATTTAATGAAATTTGAATGGGCTAAAACGGAGCTCGGATTCAAAAGATATGAATTTTAGAAGTTTAATTACGATTTTTAAACTAAACAGAAAAGACTAAATTATTTATTGCGCAATTAAGTCCCTGATGACGTCATCAACGCGGCGGCTTAGGGCTGACATCGCATGACGTCGCGGCCGCGTCGCCTAGGGCCGACGCGCACACCGGCCGGCGCACGCGGAGCCGGGCGGCGGATCGGCCGCCACGTGGCGAGATCCGAGCGGCCGGACGGGCTGTGATCGGACGGCGGGGCGAAGGCTAGGGTTAGGGTTAGGGTTTCACGGGCGGCGGCGGACGGCGGGCGGCCGAGGGTTTTGCCCGACGACCTTGGCGGCACGGCGGCGGGCGCCGGTGGCGGCGGCCGGCGCGCGCGCGGCGATCCCGCGAGCGGCGGTGCGCGGCACGTGCGAATGCAAAAGAAAAGAAAACGGCGCCACCGGCGGCGGAAGAAAGCGACGCCGACGATGATTTTGGGGCTAAACCTAACGGGGAAACAAAGGAAGCACACGGCGACGCGAGAGGGGATTTTATAGGGCGGAAAGAGATCGAATCGGGCACGGGATGGCCGGGAAAACCTCGCCGTTTGTTTCGGACTCGAGAGAGAGAGAGAGGATAATCGGCGGCCGTTTCGGCGGCGGCGGTTGTTGCGCGCGCGGGAAAGGCGGCACAGTGCGAAACAGCGCAAAAAAAGAGGTAGGGCGGCGCGGCCATGGCGGCGGCAGGACGTGGGCGGCGGTGCGAGGGAGGCGGCTCCGACAGTGGGGCCCACTGCGTGGCCGCGCGCAAGGAGGGCGCCGGACTTTGCGTGGGCACGGCCGGCTCTTGGGCCTTGGCCACGGCCGAGGAGGAGAGGGCGGCTTGGGCCAACTGGCGGCGGAAAGAGCGGGAAAAGGACGGCCCAAATGGGAAAAAGGAGGGGAAAAAAAAAAAAGGGAAAAAGGATTTAGGGACTTAATTTAATTCCCGATTTCTTATTTAATTGATTAAAAATACTTAGAGTGCTCTAAAAATTCCAAGAAAATTTCGTTAGCGTATTTTGACATGCGAATTCAAGAAAAATCCCACCATGTCGTTTCCATTTATTAATTGCATTTTAAAAATTATTGGTTGGCTCCAGATTAATTTCAGAAATTCCGATTATTTCAGGGTAAATTATTTAAATAAATTAGGGAAAAACCCAGGATGTGACAGTGAGAGAGCTCATCTTTCGTTTTGATGCTGCTCAGGAGAGTCGCTCTCTTTCTCCTTTAGAGACCTGGTTGCGAAGGGATTTGAAGCTGAAGTGTCTTGGCCTTGCCTCCTTGGAGCGTACCATCGCACACCAGCGCTCGCGCCTGCTTTGGCTCAAGGAGGGTGATGTCAACACCTAATTCCTTCACCTTCATGCTAGGGCGCAAAAGCGGAAGAACTTCATCTCTCGTCTTCGAGATGGTGACTGCCTCGCCGTCTCCTATGGGGAGCTTCAAGAGCTAGTTTCTTCTCATGTTGGCGCCATTTTGGGGACATCCATGGAGTGTGATCTCGCGTTGGATCTCGCCTCTCTTGGCCTTGATCCCGTGAATCTTAAGGGCCTCGACACCCCCTTCTCGGAAGAGGAGGTGTGGGCGGTGGTCAAATCCTTGCCTTCTGATAAGGCTCCCAAACCCCGATGGTTTTTTGGGTCGCTTCTACAAGACTTGCTGGTCGGTGATCAAGTCGGAGGTCATGGCAGCGCTCAACTCTCTCTTCCTAACTAATGGAAGAGGCTTTGCCTCCCTGAATGATGGCCTCATCTCTCTTCTGCCAAAAAAGGATGAGGCCGTCGATGTTAAAGACTTCCAAGATTCTTGATTCTCGCCTCTCTCCTCACTTGGATGGTCTAGTGGCGGCCAACCAGAGTGCTTTTGTCAAAGGTCGTTCCCTCCACGACAATATCCGTTATGTCCAGCTTGCGGCAAGGGCTCTCCATGTGAGGCACGTTCCCTGCCTCCTTCTCAAGGTGGACATTGTGAAGGCCTTTGACACGGTTAGCTGGTCGTTCCTTCTGGAGGTGCTTGCCCATCTAGGGTTCAGCCAGCGCTGGCGGGACTGGATCTCCCTCATTCTCAGCGCCTTTTCCTCCCGAGTGCTGATCAATGGAGTACCAGGGTCACGCTTCTGTCACCAGAGAGGCCTTTGGCAAGGGGATCCGCTGTCTCCCATGCTCTTCTTTCTGGTTATGGATGTTCTCAATGTGATGCTTCGCAAGGCTTCTGTCGTGGGTGAGTTCCTTCCGCTCCCTGTTCGCGCATTGCGGCATCGTATCTCTCTCTATATGGATGATCTGGTTCTCTTCCTCTCTCTCGTGCGGCAGGACCTTCACTTTATCCAGGGAATCCTTTGTCTTCGGTGCAGCTTTCGGGCTTCACACCAATTTTGCTAAATGCTCGGTTACCCCATTTCGCTGTTTGGCTAAGGGCTTGGAGATGGTACAGGACTGTTTGCCCTGCTTGATCTCTAATTTTCCGTGCACCTACCTTGGCATTTCGCTGTCTGTCCGCAAGTTGTCAAAGGTAGCCCTGCAACCGCTGGTGGATAAGGTTTCCCGTCGTCTCCCTCCTGGAAGGGTCGACTTACCATGTTGGCTGGGCGTTCGGTGCTGGTCTAGTCCGTCCTATCCTCCATCCCAGTCCATGTGTCTATGGCGATCGGTCTCCCAGCCTGGGTAATTAAGGCCATTGACAAGAGGCGTCACGCCTTCCTGTGGATGGGTTCTGACTCAGCTAGTGAAGGGCAATGCCGAGTTTCCTGGACGACCATGTGTCGTCCCAAAGCGCTCGGTGGTTTGGGTATTCCTGATCTCAGGTTGGCGGGGTTTTGCTCTGCGTGTCCGCTGGCTCTGGCTCCACCGTTCAGGCCATCCCTATTGGGCAGATCTATGAGCCCCAGAAGAGCGGGCAGTCTTCAACTTGTTTTTGGTGTCCTCCTTCATGCCAGGGGATGGAGAGTTCTTGCTGTTCTGGACCGATCAATGGATCGATGGCCGCTCGATTGCCTCCTTAGCACCGGATCTCCTCTTCGCCGTACCCGAGCGTCTCCGGAGGTCACGCATGGTAGCCTCTGGGCTGGTGAACCACTCCTGGGTTTCGAATATCCGTGGCGTCCTTATTGTTCCAGTCATCTCCCAGTTTCTTCTAGTGTGGGATGCGGTGTCCCACTTTCCACTCTCCTCAGTCGTCTAGGACGCCTTGTCTGGCGTTGGACGAGTGACCAGCGTTACTCCGCGCGGTCGGCCTACCAAGCTCTCTTTTTGGGCCAACTCTCCTTCGCCTGTGCTGACCTCCTTTGGCGTGCGAAGGGCCCGGCGAAATGCAAGTTCTTTCTCTGGTTCGCGCTTCGCTGGCGCTGTTGGATAGCGGATCTCCTGCAGCGGCGTGGCATCGCTAGCCACTCGGTTTGCCCCTTTTGCGCACAGGAGGTTGAGACGGCTAACCACATTCTCCTAGACTACATGTTCACTCGACAGGTCTGGCTTCATGTCATGTCGCCTTCTGGCTGGTCGGCCCTATCCCTAGGGATGGCACCCACCGGGTTCGGGTGCGGGTAAAAAAAAACTCATCCATGGCTAAACCCATCAACTCGAGCAAAACCCACCCACGAGAAACCCACGAGCACAAATATAAACCCAAACCCAAACCCACGGGTATCCATGGGGTTTCGGTATCCATCGGGTTCTCAACTTCTCATAGGTAGTTGTCAGTTTGTCACATACAGAAAGCAACAGCACACCAAAGTATGAAACAATTAATTTAGCTATAACAAAAAGCAATAGACTTCTCATTCTAACGCATCATGCAACAGATTTCTCATTCTAACACATCACGCGTACATAGAAAATATGATCTCACAAACATGCAATAAATATTTGGGTTCATTACAGGGTGTAAATGTGTAACAAGCCCTCCAAGCAATAGACATTAAACATAAGTTCTCAAATCCCACAAACATGCAAACAAATCTCACAAACATACAATAAATATATGGGTCCATTACAGGGTGTAATTGTGTAATAAGGCCTTCATTGGTTTTTTTTGTTTCAGGTGGCTTCAGGCGGGTTGGATGTGGGTTCGGGTATGCCCGCAGGTTCGGATAAACCCACGGGTAAAACACATAACCCGTACCCACACCCATGAACTTCGGGTTCGGGTTCGGGCATACCCACGGACGGATTTTACTATTCATGCCCATGCTCGTCGGGTACAAAACCCGTGGGTACTTGTATCCGTGGGTAGGATTGCCACCCCTACCTGTCCCCCCTCCCCGTGGTAGCTGGTTGCAGGATTGGTGGCCATCATCTAGGGTGTCTCCCAGACCACCTCCGCGCCGGGTTTAACTCCCTGGTTCTGTTGGTCTCCTGGCAGCTGTGGAAGAAGCGGAACTCTAGGGTTTTCGACTCGACGCTCTCCTCGGTCTTAGCGGTTCTTCAGTCCATCCTTTCGGAGGGCCGTCTTTGGTCTATGGCTGGCGCTGCCGCTTTTGGAGGATGTTGGAGAGTATAGCGTACCTTGTACCCCCTTTTGTGGGTGTTCTCGGATGCTATAATTGTTTCCTCTTTCTTTCGCTTGTTGTTTCTTTTTTTGGTTTGGCGTGTCGTCCTGTATTCATCTTGACGTTTTGGTCCCATTTTCTAATATATTAACGTGCAATCCTTTTGCGCGTTCGTGAAAAAAAGCAAACACCAACCCTTTAGATTCCTCTTTCCAAGAATCATGCATGATTCTATCATGCATGATAATATTGGTTAATTGAACCGTCTGAGTTGAGATTTATCTGTCTATTGTCACCAAATGCAATGCACAAGCATTTTGCTAGTAAATAAATAAAAGATACTTTTTCAATAATTTATTTAAAACCTGGCCTCTACATCCAAAATACACAGCCAAATCTAAGATACTTAAGTCACAGCAAGTTTGAGATGCATATAATATATGCCCAGTCACTCGAACGGAAAGAGAGGAAAGAACATAATGGAATGTACACATTTTTGGTTCATTGTTCCAGCAAAGTACAAAATCAAAACAATTCACATCGTTATATACACATGCTAAACGTCAACATTCCTATTTGAAAAAGAAGATTCGACGCTCCAAGAATCCAAAATACACTGCAGGCCTGATTTATAAGTTCTGTGAAGAAGCCTTACACCAAGTTCCTCTTTTAGCCGAGCATTAGAGACCCTCTTCTCAGCAGCTACAATTCTGTCCCGAGTAGCTGGTACTACGGAATCCATTATCAGCCCAGGATGCTTCCTCTCAACCAAGCTCCGAGCAAATGCGAAAACCTCAGATCTGGGGGCAGGGTCATCATCCACTATGTTGTATATCCTCCTACAAATAAAGTTGCCAAACATACATGGAATCAATTATCGACCTTCAAAGGTCCAGTAAAAATGTATGTAAATAGGTTATTACTGAGATTACAAAGGGAGTAACACTATCAGTATCAGGACCTGATTTTAGTTCTTGGTTTGATGGTATACAACACCACAACCAAATATTGTACCCAAAGTGGTAATACTCAGATACAGTATTTCACTAAAAGGTAAATAAAAACAGTGCTTGCTACTACATAGAAATTTTATGATACCTGAATATTTTGTGGAGAAGTGATTATGAAAATGGTTCTGTACTGTGAACAGACATACAGCCAAAGTGAGTGTCTTTTGGCACTGCAGTCTCATAATTTGTTCTTGTGACTTGTGAGTTGCACAAGGTAACATTAAGGAAAATTCAAATGAAAATTTGAAAATATGATGGAAGAAAGAAAAACTGGAAAAGTAGCGGAAGTTTTGAAGACCTGAAATAAAAACAAACCTTGCACTTCTGATGCTCATGCTGGCCAGGATAGCCTGATAAATGTCAGCCACATGAATTCGTGAAGTGTACAGTTTGGATTCCCTCAATTTCTGTCTTCCTGACAAAGATTTGCTCTTAGCTATTGTGTCCACGGCACTGCAACAATAAACATAAAGGGTTATAATAGTGACATTTTTAGAAAGCAAGTATTGGGAACTGTAACAAAAGCCTCTGATGAAAAAAAAATCGCATTTTCATCCATTGCATACTTGACAAGTTTGTAGCACAAGTTGTAGACTATTGGTTGAAATCAGATAAAAAGTGCTCCAAATCTTTAATTTCAAAAGGTTGATTTTATTGGTGAAATTCAGAATTTCAGTAGCCAAGTCATGCAGTTCTGGAGTAAACATAACTTTTGATTCAAAGAAACAAAATAAAATGGACTGAAATTTTAGCAGACTGAAACCTTCTTCCTGGCCCATATATTCCACCTAAACGAAATATAAAGGCTGATAGATCTAGGTCATCTATAACATTCAACCATCCTTTTTCGGCAGCATATCTTAATTTGGCAGACTCGCTCTTCGGATTGACCGTATGACTGCATGAATAGCAGATTCTTCAGCTTTCAGTTAAACAATTATTGCAGAAGCATTTACAGAAAGCCATTTATCTTACTCCTCATCAACCCATGCACCACCACAATCACCATACACACCTGAAAAATAATAAGAAGAATTACAAGTTATTGTATGGCTGAAAATCTTTCAGGGCTAGTTTGCACATTTACAATACGTTCAGTTAACCTGAAAAGTTGGTATCGACTTTTGAATGCTAGCTAGGATTTTATAAGAGATGCGAGTATAATGCATGGTTTGCCATGAAAATGGTGTTGTTGCCTGATGTACCTCAGATCGAATTGAGTGTTGAACCAAGGAAAATCCACTTTCTGCAAGTCATTACAGGTGACAATCACTCACGCGTTGGTGCAATTCAGGGGTCAGTTCACAAGTCCAGGGAAGAATCCCAGTTTAGATAAACTCATTTTCGAAACCACATTTGTCATTGGTATGCTTGGCACATAAAAGGTTCCAGCAGCAGTGTCATCCTGGTGGCTAAGGAAGGAGAGAATAGCCGTACTTTTGGCAGCAAACATGCAACATTTTACCAGCTCAATATCTCCAGTAAGGAAGAGTTTAGATAGTGAACTAGGCAGAGTACAGTTGCTTATCTACTTTACTCAAGTAGTCCTTTTTGTGTTAACTAGGTAACGGTTGTATGTTTTTTTTCCCTAGAAAAAGCAGTTCACTAGCCATGTAGTTTGGTTGCTGAGTGTTGTGCCCATACCACCAACCAAGCCCACCGTATCAACTTCTCTTTTATCTTAATGGAACAAGAAACAAATATTATGCGTGTTTAAAAAATTAACATAAAAAGATGTTGCTACAGTTGAAGGACGAATTGAAATTATGCAGGTCATACTAGAGATGATCAACTGAGCATATGTGCACTTACTTGTTGAAGAAAGGTAACATAGCCATTGAAGGTTACTATCGCTCAGTGTTCTTTGCAGGTCGGAATGTGAAGAAAGCAGCTGTAGATATTAGATGCAAATTTAATCATTAAGTTAAATTTAGGTGGTATTCAAGTCAATCAAACTGATGTCAACAAGTAATTGAGAACGTACAGGATCACCAACTCCAGGGATGGGTGGAATGGAGATGAGCAAATGAGTTGCATCTTGCAAAGACGGGAGATTTATCAGACTGTAATTGACATAGACATCAGCAATCATGTAAACTGATTCGAAACACAACTCATGTACAGGAACACAAAAATGTAGCTACACGCGCCGAATAACAATGAGGATTGGTGGACATCACATCAGCGCAAAGGTTTTGAAATTACTGTTGTGCATCAAACCTCGAAGGAACAAGAACAAGAACAGCAAGAAGAACCATCACCTGCTGCTTGTGGCATCGAAGACCGAAGCATCCATGCCCAGCATCTCGAGCTCCGTCTTCTTGGCAGGGCTGGTGCACGTCCCGGACACCCTCCTGAAACAATCCAGCGGAGGAGTCAGGAGAACCAGACGGCAACAGCAGCTGAACCCGATCCAAAATGGAGGCGGGGTTGCATCTGCCGCTCGGCGAGGAGCAGGAGAAGAATGGGCGCGGGGTGAAAGTAAGCAGCCGACCATCCTTGCGCAAGGAGGCGCTGGGAGACGTAGCGGCCGACGAAGCCGGTTCCGAGCACGAGCATGTGCCCGGGCCTCGGCTGCGGCGGCGAGGCCGCGGCGGCCATCGGCGCCGCCGGCCTGGGGGAGCGGACGCCTCCTGGAAGAACCATGGGGATTGGGATTCTGCACTGCAAGGCTAACTTCTCTGTAACTGCAAGCTTCTTCGCGGCGTCGCCTCGCCGTCGGTGCTCCCCGCGCCCGTCCGTCGGCGACCGCCGCCTTCCCCTCCTGCGCCCGCGAGCCTCGCAAGTCCACGCGTGACCTGCGTCTGTGTTTTTCTCAAAATAACATTTTTTCCAAAAAAAAAACTTTTATGACTGAATGGATTGTTTTCAATTACATGGCAGAGGTATACACGGTCAAACGGGCCGCATGGTACGGTCCGGTCCGAATATGACTAGTGTGACCATATCGGTATGACCCACTTGTCGCGCCCCCGACCCAAATACGACCCACGAGTGGTCGGTCGGTCCGGTCCGAACATGACTACTGTGACCATACCGGTATGACCCACTTGTCGTGCCCCCGACCCAAATACGACCCACGAGTGGTCGGGTCGTGTCGTGCTGGCACGGACACAATTAAGACCCACGGGGTAAAACCAGCCCATGAGTCAAAGACAGGCCGCCAAGTACTATTACTCATGCGAAAAAATAAAAATTAAAAATAAAACTATTTCTCTTTCTAAAATTCATTAAAAAAATATATTCCTTATCAAAAATTCATAAAAAAATATTTCTTATCCGAAAAATATTTCAAAAAAATCGTGGGCCCACGACAAGATAAAAATATTTCAAAAATTCATAAAAAATATTTTGAAAATTCATAAAAAAATATTTTTATTAAAAAATGGCCCGTGGGCCGTGCCGTGTCATGCCAGCCCACGGGCTCGGACGGCGGCCTAGGCACAACACGCCTTAACGGGTCGTGGCGATACGACCCATCTCCTCACGGGCCATGCCGTGCCGACCGATGAATAGTGCAGTCATGCCCGGGCCAACTCATGACAGCACGGCCCATCTGGCCATCACTAGGCAGAGGACATACTTATCTCATTACAAACTTTTCATACACAACTCCACCGTCTCCACTCGTACATAAACATAATATTTATGAAAATCAGCTGAGTTAAGTTATGCAACCATGACTCTATCATCATACCATATGTGTTTTTTTATTATTAACCACTTATTCTGTTGTTAATGTCATTGTTACATGTCAATAATCTGGTTAATAATATATCTTCAGATGAAGCATGTAGAAGAAGGAGAAAGATCATGTGAAAATAAGCTAAATGTTAAAAACTCTTGAAAAACGTATATAAAAGTTTTGTAAATTTATAAAAAAATACTAGAGATAGGTATAGATATAAAATATATTTCACCAAATCTTAAGTTCAAACTTAATTTTATTTGACAAAAAACAAAACTAACCAATTTTAGGTGAATAGTATCCTGTTACTATTCACCCGAATTTTGTCTTTTTTCTTTCAAATAAAGTTAAATCCTGTTACTATTCACCCGAATTTTGTCTTTTTTCTTTCAAATAAAGTTAAGTTTGAATTTAAAATTTCAAATAAAGTTAAGTTTGAATTTAAAATTTGATAAGAATGTGTTTCATATCTACGCCTATCTCTAATAACTTTTCATGAATCTATAGAACTTTTATATATGATTTTTATGAGTTTTCAACACTTAACTTATTTTTATCATATATGTTCTCGTAGAAAAAAGCAATTGAAGGTGGTCAACATGTAGAAGAAATCAATTGGAGGGGCGGTATATTTTCGTTGTGCAACTTAAGCAGGTTGTCACGTAAACCACAGAAATTTACACCCTTGTTTTGCGTTATTTCAAATTGAAGATTTTTCTTTTATTTATCAGTGTAGCATCTGAACAACTGATACAAATTCCAAGCAGGCCCCCATGTACAATTGTGCCAACTACAAATGCTACACCGCTGCATTCTCTATAGGACAGCTTATTCAGCCGCAATTCACTCGCAAGCTGAGCACACCACTAGCCGAATAACCATCAAATTGATTTTATTAGTGGCAGTGCAATTTGAATAACTAGTTGCTCACGGGGCAAGCATACAAAATACACTCTTTATTGGACACATGAATAACATATTCATGTTTGTTTAGAGACCAAACTTTGGATGTGTTCTGCAGATTAGTGCCATTGCAACGCATCAAGGGCCTGCTTGTGGACACGGGCGTCTCCAGATGCCACCACATTGAAACCTACAAAAAAAGATGGAAACGGGGTGACCTCAGCATGATATGTATAAACAGGAAAAATGCACAATTGAAGCGACACCAGTTTCAGTTAAATTATACTGCATCCCAACCCTTAGACCAACTATTTTATGACAGAAAATAGAGAAATATTGCTTATCAGAGGGCATTTGCATCAACAGTGGGAGGGGTGCAATGCAAATATAAAGAAATTGAATAAACTTTATGGAGTCGTAATGCAAAGACTGGGAATTATACTTTCAGGCCGTGATTCCGCAGAAACAGGCCAATGGAGCTTGTTTCCTTTCCAATCTGATATTGAACCTCCAGCTCCTTCAATCACTGGTACCAATGAGAGAAAATCGTATGGCTGCACAACAGAAAGAAATAAATTAAAAATTTATAGAAATAAAGCTTGTTCATCCGATGAGATAACACAAGGATGGTAAACCAAGTACTGCTTCCACACTGGTCAACCAAGACACAGATGAAATGAACCCAACTTAAATAGCTCATAACAGACTCAGCTTGCTTGGGCCTGGTTTGTTTCCACCCAGAACAGAAAGCGCAGAACAAACCCTTATGTAATTATAAAATAAAGAAACTATTACCTTGCAACCAAAAAAACACATCAATGGTAGAGTCATACCTTCAATCCTGATTCAACAACAAGATCCACAAAACCAGAAGCAAGAAGAGCATAGGCGTAGCAATCACAACCATACAGTGGAACTTTGACCTTGCATCAGAAATAAGTGAGATAGCAAATGTGTGACATTGATGACTACGGCAGGCTTACTTAACGTAGAAATTGTAATGTTCAATAATCCACACCTTATCTCGTACACGAATAAATGAATCTTCAGCTTCTCCTGCAAAGAGATGTGGACTCGTTGTATATCTGACACACAAACACCATTTGCAATTATACAAGGGAAGTAAAGATTCAAGACTATAATGTCATGTATGGTGCTTAATATCTTCGATCTACTTCCTCCATCTCAAAGTATAAGGAATATTTTAAAAAGGGTGGACACAAGGACTACTATGATCTTGAATCAAGAGAATGGTGAGAAAATAAATACGACATCCTTGAATAGTGAGAGTGTTACTTAATAATATAGAGACTGAGACAAATGACATGTGCGGAAGGGCAGGGTGGCGAGGGGTCAAATGTTAATGAATTCACATGGATGCCTTGTGTTTTGAAAGAAGAAGAAAAATGCATATGCCTTATAGAAGGAAACAGGAGGAGTAAAATCCAATACTGTATACATACAAGTAAGCTTGTGCCAGTACATTGCAAGGGCGAACAGATATTTCTTGTCCATTTAAGGTTGTTTTCTTCCCATCCACCCCAACCCATCTTTCTCTCAAGATTGGCTGATCAATAATGCCAATAACCTAATGAAAGGAAGAACAGAAATCCATAATAAGTAATAGAAAACCCTCGCAAAACAAAAAGAACAAGTAATAGAAAGGGAATATCAAAAATCTATGCAATATTGAGACCAGGTGTTCAGAAAGAGAGCAAATATGAAACCATGTTCCGTAATTGAATTAATGCTTTGGAAATTGCATCAAGGTACCATGTAAAGGTAGTTCATTGTTGGCAACAACAACAGATTTCAGGTTAAACTATTGAGTGTACATAATTTTACATTACCAAACATCATTTACTAAATTGCGTTCATAAAATGATCAACGAGAATGAAAAAATACAATGGAAACAAATATAGCTGGGCATGGGCAAAGAAAATTAGCATACCGGCTTCCCCTTGTACAGAAGTGAAATAAGCGTACCAAACAGAGGCTTGCCTACAAACAAGTAAGCAATCATCATAGTTGCATTCAAATGAGTTTGGCCAACTAGGATAGCGATGAAGATTCAATACCAGTTATGAAGCTCTTCGTTCCATCTATGGGGTCCAAAACCCAAACATAATCAGCAGACTTTTCCACGCATCTCCAACCATTTTCCTCGCCAAAACTGCATCAACCCAGTAAAGTAAACATCATTTCTCACATTGCTATAGACGCATCAGAAGTCACAACTGAACGAAACTTCAAATCATTCCAAGCAATCTCACACAGCGTGGGAAGGGAAGCTCTTCAGAATGACTGACACCATTGCTTCTTCCGCTTCTCTATCTGCAATAGTCACAGGACCTGGACAAAATCCAGTCAATTCACAGTTAGCAAGCACAACCAACCCCAATGTTCAGCTTGGCAGAAGCTTCAGTAAACATCGCGGCATTCAGTTTGGTACTAAACTAGATGCAAACATTCATCTTAGTTTTATACAATACATTCAGTTTTCAAGCTCAAATTGCAATAATCAGTTCTGGAACTCCAAGGATATCACGCACTCTGATCCTCCTTGTCGATGATCTCGACGCGCTGCCGGAAGTACTTCCTGAGCACCTCCCCCGCCGCGTCCGCCGCCCTCCGCGCCACCTCCAACAGCGGCTCCATCCCCAGCCCCTCCTTATCCGCCGCCACCTCCCAGCCACCAGCCGCGGGTGCCGGAGCCCGAACCGATCCCATCCTCCGACGGCCCGTCGTCACCCCGCACAGTCGGACCGCCGCCGGCGCCGACACGGACCCGGGGAGAAACCCTGCGCGGAGGCGGCGCGGGGCAGCGCGAGCGAGGGGGAGGGGCGAGGCGGGTGGGACGGTGGAGGTGGCCGGGGGCATTTGGTGTAGGGAGGGAAAAGCGGCGGCCCCGGTGGTGGGTGGGGAAGACGAGGATTAAACGGTGGCGGCGGCGGCGGCGGCGGCGGCGGCGGTGGGTTTTGTCGGGTTTTGGACTCCTGCAGCTTCAGGATTGGAGTTGGTTCTTTGCGACGATGAGCCACATGGCCGTCCAACTCCAAGTGGCACAGCATCTAGTGCTACAAAATCTTTAAATGTGAAATTTTGCCTCATAGTAACAAAATGAAATCAGGGTTCCTTTGAAACAAAGGTTTATATAGAAAGAATTCCTACACGGACTTAGGAATTGCTCTCAAATCATATGAGTTTGAAGGATTTTATTGGGGTTCCGGGCCTATTCGGATCGAGGGAATTTTAAAGGATTCTCAAAGGAATATCGTATATAGGAACTATCATTCGGGCCACTCAAAATGATCGCAGAAAGTTCGAAGGAATATTTCATTCACCACTACATGAAAATCGTGGGAAGAAATTAAAATCCACTCAGACCACTTGCATCATTTGAGCTTCTCTAATAGCTCACTGACCAGATGGACCCATTAGTCTGAGGTTCATCTGTCAGCTAGTTTCATGCTTGTTTAGTCCTTGCACTAATTCAAAACAATTCCTATGCTTTTCCTTTGTCCTTTCCAAACATAAATTTATTCTCAAATCTATTCCTATGTTTTACCCGTTCCTCTGTTTTTCTAATCTCTTGGAAAAATTCTTTTGTAACTATCTCTTTCTTATAATTTTTTTCATACGCTCCATCCAAACAACCATTGTTGTATTTCTCCTATATTTTTCATTCATAGGATTCGAGGTGACAAGGCACTTGAATCATATGTTTTTCTTATCAATATATTCTGAAAATCATCCTAAGACTTTGCTAACTTTCTACAGTTTAATTGCAATAGTGAATCCACATTGTCTATGTCATTTAATTAGAGTAGATGATATACATACATTATAAGTAAATGCAGAACATTTTGCCAATTTAAAATGCAAGAGAAAATGAAAATGTATTTTTGTACGTCAACCTAAAAATTAGTTCTTTTTTTTGCAAGCTGAAAGTTGTTCCATAGTGGCCGAGACTAAGAAATTTCTATGATTTTGCTTTATGTTCAAAATTCTGCCGAAGGTCAGGATAACAGAAAAGTAAATAAGTTTTTCACACCAAAAACTGAAATGGGGTGGCATCAGTGGACAATAGGGTCCAAAAATGCGGCCATCTAGGGTCATACATGATGCTAACACTACATTTCGAGGAGGAAAGTGACAGTTGTGGTGAAGCTGATGGCATTGTCATGTTATAAAAGTGGTAGGTTTTGCCTGAATCAATGTATACTATATGAAGCCATCTGAGGAATTCAAGCTATGAAGGACAAATTGATGTGGACAAGGGTCCCGATCTTCCGAAAGGTTCTGACAATTACTCAATTTGGTGGAGTCGCGACATAAGTCGATCCGGCTTCTGAACGAATACACGCTCTTGAGCCCCGCAATCACAGCACCACGTCTCCTCAGGTTATCGACCAACGTGGCATGGTCGACCTCAACAACTTTCAAACTAGCAGTTCGATCTTTATCAGCTTGTACAATTTCAGCAGGGGTCAAAGGAACCAAAGTAATTTTCTTTCCTTTATGCACAAAAGTGTATTTATTACTTCTACCATGGTGTGTAGCATCATTATCATGTTCCCAAGGACGACCCAACAAAAGTGAACAAGCTTGCATAGGAACCACATCACAATCAACAAAATCAGCATACGAACCAATGAAAAACGAAACTCTGCAAGCTCGTGTTACCTTTGCTTTTCCAGAATCATTTAACCATTGGATATGGTATGGATGTGGGTGTGGGCGTGTGGTCAAGCCAAGCTTCTTGACCAAGTCAAAACTCACCAAATTATTGCAGCTACCTCCATCAATGATCACACGTGCACGACGATTGTTGATGACGAAGAAAATCTGGAAAAGATTATGGTGTTGCAACCTCTCGGTTGTTTGTACCGTGTGCCGAGCACCCGCCGTACAATGATGTTCATGTAGGCGTCGTGTCCTCACGACCAAGGACTTCGCCATCCTCGCATCAACTTCTTCTTCTTCTTCCTCATCTTCAACATCGGAGGTGCGATGTAGCCATCTTCGTGGCAATGTATGCCCGTTGACTAGGGCAATCTTTTTGCACATGGCCAAATCCATGGCAGCGGTGGCACTGAATGTTGGGAGTGTGCCCCGTCGAAGCGACGGATGAGGCACTCTTGGCGGGTGCCTGCGAAGAACTTTTACCTGAATCTATGGGTCGTGGGGGAGGTGGTTTTGGTGTTGCAGAAACTCTGGACGCAGCTGGTCGCTTGCTTGCCGGTGGAGGTGCCCGGAAAGAGGTGGCCTTGGTCGCCCGAAGGTGGCGTCGTGCGCGGAGTGTACGTACTTGCCTTGTTCTTGCCCCGCGATCACGCCCCGCAATTCCTTCTCTACAAGCATAGCAAACGAAACAACCGGTTGATAGTGTTAAATTCCTTATAATCAACTATGTTCGAATTTCAACCCTCAAACCCGAATAAAAACGACAAATAGCATCCTCTCGTCCCCTCCACCATGCTACAACGCATCAATCCCTTTTGTAGCTCACCATAGTAATCCTGTACAAATTTATCCCCTTGTTCTAAACGCATCAGTTTCTTGCGTAAATCTCTATTATAAGAAGAAGGAACAAATCTATCGCGCATAGCTACCTTAAGTTCTTCCCAAGTAGTAGGTAAAGCACCCTCCAGCCTAACCCAGTCCACCAAATGATAGCAAAATCTTTAAACTCACTAGTGGCTTGTCTTACTCTATGTTGCTCGTGCACAAGGTGGGCACTAAACTTTTGTTCTACTGTCATCTCCCAATCAAGGTATCGCTTGGCATCATAATAACCAGAAAAAGATGGTAGTTTAAACTTAGCCTTAGCATAAGGATCATCGGCCGCACGATTATTATTACCTTGATGGTGGTGGTGATTTGGAGCGCCACCCATACCTGTGCGGTTTGTGCGAAGACGACATCGTAGCTGTGCTTGCCTTGTAGCTTATTATCAATATTGTCACTGGAATCATACACCGTGTCCTCTGGCAAATGAGCTCCAGTGTTGTTGCCGCTCACATCTTCATTGGCTGGTTGTCGCGTCTCCAATGCAGCAACCCGATCAGTAAGCGTGGACACCCGTTTGTCCAACCTCTCCATGTAGTTGTCGAGATCAAGTTCAATGAGGGCTTCAGTGATAGCCCTGCTGACTGCCTCCTTCACCTCTTTGTGAGCATTTTCTACAACAGATTGTAGCTGCTCTTGACTGACACACTCCTTGAAATCCTTGGGAGTCCTCTCCTCACCATCACCTGCCATCGAAAACACAGAAAAATAGCAACAAATAGTGAAGGTTATCCCTAATAATCTACTACGTAGGAGTAGTGGGGCCTCTCAACAATTCAGCAAAGTGGTGCACCTTACCAAGCTCTTATAAGGTTCTTACCAGCAAAGGCAAAGGATACCTGGAGAAAGGCGTAGGCGGCGATTGCAAGGATCAAGAACTTGTGTTGTCCGAAAGTAGTATGTGGAGCTAGGAAGGCTGAATAAAAAATATGTGAGTGGTACACAATTCAATGACAGATAGTAATGCTGAATAAAAATCCCAAGTTACTCGCCTTAGTTGTTGGTCTATTTGTGTCCTAGAATACCACTTGATGTGGACAAGGGTCCCGATCTTCCGAAAGGTTCTGATAATTACTCGATTTGATGGAGTCGCGACACAAGTCGATCCGGCTTTGAACGAATACACGCTCTTGAGCCCCGCAATCGCAGCACCACGTCTCCTCAGTTATCGACCGTGTGGCATGGTCGACCTCGCCAAGAAGGCTAATCCCTGCTTGCGAATCGAAGAACACAAACAAGAATAAGAAATATTGCAACCAAAATTGCGAATATATGATTAAACTCACAAGTTGGGGTCTCATAAACCGAAGGAACGGCGAAACTGTTCTTGACAGATAATCTAAGCAAAACCCAAACCCTAAAGGTAGCGACGGCTATGAATATATGGAGTTTAGGGGCGTGCAAAGACCCTTGGATGAAACCCTAATTGGTTCCCACACGATACATGGCCCAAAGGCCCAAATTCGATGACGCAGCACCGGGACAGATTCTGGACGTCAACTTGTTTGGTCGATTCCCGATGACTTATGATGAATTTAGACTTGGGACCAAAACCATTAGAAAGATTATCTTCTTAGCTTTCCATCCATATAAAGAACGCCCCAATCCGAGCACGTAAGCGACCTGGGCACCCGTTTTAGTGCCGACTGGTCCTGGACTCCGAAACATACTCGAAGTCGACTTGGTTCGGGCCTTCACCTTGACTTGAACTCCCTTGCTGGTCCTCCACGCCTCTAAGCCCCTCTCTAAGTGTCTCCTTGTATTATCCATCATTCCTAATCATAATATAATCATTAGGTAGCAATCTATTCTCAAAATCATATAAAGAGGAACTTAGGAACGATCTCACCTGTAAATTCAATTGTTTCGCGCGAGCTCTTGTGATTGGACCTTGAATGTCCAATGGAGGGTTGTTATGTATATCCGAAGGAGTGATGTCCTCATCACAAATTGTCTTACCTAAGTTCAAATATTTGATATGATAATATTAGTCGTACTATAGCACTAATTATATCCAAGCTTACTCGATGCCAAGATCATCCTATACTTACATTTGTATGCACGTGACAACCAACCTATCTTCGAGAGTAATATGAAAAGATCGTAAGCGCCACATACACATCTTACCTGTGTTTTTTAATAGATAATATTGTTGATTTTTAAAATAATATTTTAATAGATAATGTTGTTGATTTTTAAAATAACATTTGACCACTCGTATTATTAAAAAAATAATGTAAATATGGTAAATATAAGTCTCTTTAATGATAAAACATAACACAATAAAATAAATAACATTTATATAAATTTTTAATAGGATAAATGGTTTTAAAAACCTATCTATTAAAAGATATGGAGTATAACATTTGCTTTCACTGCTTGGAAACAATTTTAATGAGATAATTGGCATACGGAGATGGGATCGATTTGAAGAGAAATAGACCCGCTACTTTTATTTCACACATACATATATATATACATACTGCACGTCTATATTGCACCTAGGTACATTCTATGTACATAATGCACTCAGATGTTAACGACTAAATTTGGTAACCAAATCCCTAAATTCTTGCCAAGATAGAGACGGAATCAGATTGGAAGAACAGAGGTCGAGTCGGCTGCGGTGCAATTGGCTACGAGGTCAATCGGCTGAGGTTGGATCGAACAAGGATAGCCGATGCTGAGTTAGAGGAGAGGATAAAATCGTTTCCGGTGAAAGTGCTTAAAGATAAATAGAGGATTCGGTTCGCAAATTGAGCGTTAAAAGATATTGCCATCTACGGATAGAGTCATGTAACGGCAATTGTATCTGTAAATTAGAAATTTATTTAGACTGTTTATTGTAATGCGGCATGGGTCCTTGTCCAGGGATATTGTCGTATTTTAAATAGTAGTTTAGATAGAGTCCAGGGCCTGTACAGATAATGTTATTCTTGGGTATAAATAGGATCCGAGATCCTTGTAAAAAGATATTCACACAATCAATACAACCTTCGGCGCATCGCCTCCTTTTTGTTCAGACGAACAACTGATCCGGCTTCGGGTTACATCGTTTCGATCCCCAAGTTAAGGTAAATGTTTGTCATTAGTGGTGTATCTCGTCGAATTTAATGCTTCCATCGCTATGACACTCTAAATTCGATGATTTATGCTGTGCTAGTTATCATATATCACATATAATCTAGAACAATGTTTAGATCTGTCTCGACATCGGCTCGTTTCTGACAAGAATCAGCAGCCGATAGAGCTAGATCTAAAGGTTGGCCTAGGTTATATGCGATATCCACCGTCTCGAGGTATTTACATCAGCTACAGTAGATCAGATTGTTCTTTTTATACTTAATGCTGCATCAACATTGATCTATTAAGTCGTTTTTAGAGCTTTTATGATCTATTCGGCTAAATGTACATGTTTAGAGACAGTGCCGGGGTTTCAGCCGGCCTTATCTGTTTTAATATTCTTTTGATATATTTGTTATCATATTTATTAAAACCGTCTCTTATGTTAAGATCTTGCTCTAGTTAAATGCCCTAAGCCAGAATCAGTTTGTCAGCTACAGCCGACTGATCTAGGTTTAACGCATTTAGCTCAGATCAATATCTTTTCATAAGATGAATTCGAGTATTAGTCGATTCACAGTTGGACTTACGACATCGGCTAGATTGTTAAAGCATATATTTATTATCCCATTGTATATTTGGATTAAGTGGTTAATACTGTCTCGGTGCAGCCGATCTATTCTAGTCACTTAGTTTAAATACACTTCGGGATAGCATATATATGTAAGTTGACTCTTGCAGCTGATCCAGTAGTATCTAACCTAACACTTAACGCATATATCTTTATTTTTCTTGTTGGTTAACAGATCAAACCAACTGGCACGTCTTGTACAACATAGGTAGCCGAGAAGGACCTGCACTGGAGTTAAGCAGATCTCCCTAAGGCAGCGTGTGAGAGAAATTTCTCATCAACACCAGGCCAAACGACCTAACCATCCAACTAATCATGCACGCCACCCCGCATGTGAATCCACCAGCTGATTCGTCGCGACCGACACTAAAACATCGAATCTCATTAGAACTCTGAAGTTAAGCATGCTTGGACGAGAGTAGTATTAGGATGAGTGACCTCCTGAGAAGTCCTCATGTTATGATGTATTTTGCTAAGTTGTAACTGGTGTTTAGATTATGTTGCAATCAGCATACTAAATGTGTTGCAACTGGTCAACCACCAGAGCTGCATGTCAGTTGCAACTGATGTTTAGATTAGGTTGTACCCTCTAAACACAAGTTACAACTAGATGAAGTTGCAACCATCTATGGACGATAATATTGGTGTATCACAACTGGTAGTACCAACAAACTGAAGTTGCACCTAGTGTCAAACTGAAGTTGCAACTGGTGTTTAGATGAAGTTACGACCAGTTGCAACTAGACGGTCGATGATATTAGTGTGTCACAACTGGTGTAACAAACTGGAGTTGCAACTGGAGTTGCAACCAGCTGTAACTGGACGATCAGTGATATTAGTGTGTCGCAACTGGTGTAACAAACTAGAGCTGAAGTTGCAACTGGAGTTGCAACCAGCTGTAACTAGACGATCAGTGATATTAGTGTGTCGCAACTGGTGTAACAAATTAGAGCTGAAGTTGCAACTGTTGTTTACATAAAGTTACAACTGGAGTTGCAACCAGTTGTAATTGGTTACAACTCCAGTTGCAATATCACCGACCGTCCAGTTGCAATATCATCGACTGTCTAGTTGCAACTGGACGATCGGTGATATTGCAACTAGAGTTGCAATAACTGGACGGTCGATAATATTGGTGTGTCGTAATTTGTGTAACAAATTGGAGTTGTAGCTGACCAACTAGTTTTCTAAAAATAGCAAACAAGAGTTGCAATTTGTGTGTAAATGAAGTTGCAACTAGATTTTTCCATGAGATCACCCATCCTAAGTACTACATTTGCCCAATTATGCGTAACTTTAAAGTTTTAATGGGATACGTTGTCTTAGTGGGATCCAGTGTTTTTTGTCTTTTTGTCTGGTTTAAGCGCGCCTGTGAGGATATGGTTTGGGCGCCCGAAGGATCCGTTACGTGCGCGTGGCTTCTGTGCAACACAGGGCTAAGATGCACCTAAGTATATACCGTTTATACCGCTCGCATCATACTCCATTTATTCCATATAAATCATCATATAACCAAAAATATAAATTAAAAATTAATCAAATATCTTCGTTTTAATGTAGTATTATTATTGTATCTAAATTGTATGCATGTATGCAAGCATTTGAAAATGGTATACCGCTTGTTCCTCGCGTAGGCGGGAAGTCAAGGTTTTTTGGTTTTAGTAAAAAAGTGTCGACTGATATGGAATGGAGGGAGTATATATTGATGCCCTTATATTGGTCTCTACATAAAAATGCATATATATATATATATATATATATATATATATATATATATATATAGAGGATCGTCCTCCTAAATCATTCTTTCAAATGATGTGAATTTAAACACGTGCATTTGTTCCACAATACAAGGCATGGATACCAGCCTTTTTCCTTCCGAAAAGGCTAGCTACTGGCGATTAGAGAGTTGGTTGCCGTGGGAATTATTCATTAATTAATCATACTTGCTCGAAATTAAAACTTGATATTTATGCAACTTTAATTATATATCATGACCACACATCCCCTTTCGAACAGTGACCACACATAATTGACCGAGCTAGTCTGAATGATATACACGTTCTCACTAACTACTTAATTATTAATAGACCTTAATGAATCCTTTGAAATGCAGGAAGCAAAAATCAAATAATCCAAGCCTTCTATAAAAACTTAATTTGAAGAATTTAAACATGGTATAGAGAAATCCCATATGATCGATGACAGTAAAAATGAAAATGTGTACTCCCTCCATAAAAATAATCCAACTTTAATAAAATATGACACATTTTATATAATGAATTTGAGATAACCAATTTAATAAAATATGACACATACGACGAACAAATCGGAAATAGCCAAAATAAATTCAGATTCGTTGCGTTGTGATGTCTCATATTTTTTATTAAAATTGATTTAGTTTGAAACGAAGGTAATTTTTATGAAGCTCTCGTAGCCGATAATTGGATATGCGATGCCTACTTTTTTTTTTTGTTTCTTGCGCTAACAACTCGCACCCAAGCCAGGAGAAGGCGACGTGATGATAAGGTTCGTCCGATCGATCCAGATAAAGATGCAAACCCCTAATTATTATTACAAGCAAAAGCGGCCGAATCGCCGAGACCAAATTAGCCTTGCCATCAGCTCATAATCTCATCCCAGATACGGATAATTAGCATCGGCAAAAGCAAGTGCTCCAAACTTCCAAAGTCAAAAGGGTTGGTTTTATTAGTACTAGCACTAATAAACAGGAGGATGAGGATGCAGTTAGAGAAAAGAGAAGACGACGTACTGGCCAATCATGCAGGAGAAAAAAAGCCAAGCAGATTGGAGCATCTGATCTGATGCAATCCTGAAAAGATGTCGAGTTGTTCTTTTCTTCAACTCAACTCATTCAACTCAACTCATTCGTTTTTGATGCGTATATTTTCTAAACTATTAAACACTATTTTTTTTAAAAAAACTCTATACAAAATTATTTAAAAACCATATTAATTTATTTTTTAAAAACTAACTAACACTTAATTAATTTAATGAATTATGTTCTAATTGATTGTTTTATTTTACACGAGAGAATTCCCAACCCCTAAAGCAACGAACTCAGAACGTTTAACAGAAGAAAGAGAAAAAGAAACGGCAATGGAGGTAGTGATGGATTATTACGGACGCGCCATTGGCTGGGTGATGTTGGCTGCTGCTGCCCTCTTTTTCCACGCAGGTGATGACGCACGCCTGCCGGTTTCCAGGTAGTTTCCTCCTCTACTCCGCTTGCATTGCCAGCTACGCAGTCAAAATCTGGGTGTTGAGTGTGAGGATTGTTTAGAAAAGGTCAAAAGGATACAGAAATATATCTACTCTCGAGGTAAACTGTCTCCGAAGAAGAAACCGAAAACGATTTGAGTCTACGAATTTTACACAAAACAGTTTAGCCATAGCACGTACTAAAGAAATTACGCTTTTCTCTGTTGAATTATAGTCAAAATTAACCGGGTTGATTGTCAAACACTAATCTCATCTCTACACGCCTTGGCCTCTTGGGCAGGTAGGCAACAGCTGGATCACCACTGGATGGATGGATGCACTGTGGTCTTGTTCAGTTGTACATTTTATCTCAGTTTTCATTATTATTTTTTAAACTGTTTAAACTGGTATATTTTATATAAAAATTTGTATATAGTAATTGATTTAAAATATTAAATAAATATTTTGTCAAGTTATTAATAATTAAATTTTAATTAATTATATATTAATGTTTTTTTTAACCTTAACTTCATATTTATCTTTAAGTTGTGCTTTAATGTCCAAGTTAATGTTTTTCTCGTTCGTTTCTCGAACTGTTATATGATATTTCTTTAATTTTTTAATTGTTGATGTTTGGAAAATGACACGATCTATAAAATATATTCTTCACTTTTTATTATAATATATATAATAAATAAATACATGTTTATTTTTATCTTATAAATAATAATTTTTCGTGTATAGAGCACGTCGAGAAGACCAACCAACAACACAAATAAAGCCCTGGGTACCTCCAAAAGGAGGTGCTACTTATGATGCCACGGATAGCTGTCCCAAGTGCTCAGCATCAGCAGCCGCACCAGTTTGCTCTTTGCTTTCTCTCTCTCCTCTCTCTCTCTCTCTGTGACATGCTCCATCTACCACTAGTGGCTCGACACGTGTCGCCCGGACGAGCCCCCTTGCCCACGTGGCGTCGCTGGCGGGCGGAAACTTGGGCGCCACGACTGGAAGAAGCGCCAAGTGGGCCGCGGGCCCCGCCACGGTCAGGTGCCGACCCGGTGGGCCCACGCGTCAGCCGCACGCGGAGCGCAGGTCGCCCGCGTTAAGCAAACGAGCCGGGCCGTTTTTTTTATATATAAGCGCGTGAGCCCGCAGCGCATCCATCCCCGTCGCTTCTTCGCTGCTTCGCCCGCCACGTCACCCTCCTCCTGCTCCTCCTCTCCCCTCCCTTTTTTCTACGCCTCCGCCTCGCCGCCATCTTCTTCCACCTCTCTCTCTCTCTCTCTCTCTCTCTCTCTCTCTCTCTCTCTCTCGCTCGCTCGCCTCGCCTCGCCTCGCCATCCATGGCGAACCAGCAGTAGTCCACCCGACGCGCGCGCGATCCAGCTCCGGTTGTTACCCACCGCTCGTGCCCCGGGGTGGGGGCACCGGGGAGCCGTCGCGCCGCCCGCTCCTTGCGCGGCTCTGATTCTTCTCGGAGGTGAGTGAGTTGACCCTGCCGTCTGTCTGTCTGTCTCTCTCTCTCGGGCGGCGAGCGGCGAGTGTTTGGTTCGATGCTTTGGATTCTTCCACGCTTGACGACGTCCCCGCTCGTTGTTGGGGAGATTTGGGGATTTCGTCTTGGTGCGGGGAATTGTTGTTGTTTAGCGTGCGTTCATGTTAGGGTAGTTATTTCGTCTCGTCTCGGGAGGTGGGGGTTTGAGGGTGCTCCAAGGGTCATTGTTCAATCGAGCTCTTCGTTTAGGGGTTTGGATCGGTCATCGATTCTGGATCTTTGCCGCGGAATTTTGCTTCTTTTTTTTTTAATTTTTCGCTCATGGGGTTTTCGATTCGGTCGGGGGGCAGATTCTTGGGAGATTCGAATCGTGCGTAATTGGTTGCGACCCGTCGAAGTCCGGGTGGATAGGTTGGTTAGTCGTGCGAAGAAGTGTTCTTCAAGTAGTTCAGTATTTGGGAAATTTGGCCATGGAAGCTTAGGAATTAGGATAGCTGCGCCTGCTCTTCCTTCAGTGCTTCAGTAGGATGACAAATCAATGAATTCCCAATTTTTTTCCCATGTTATCTAGCCTATAATCAGATAACACCCCACTTTTCAGGTGGTTTAATGTGAAATTTAGAGTTTTTACCATTCCTACATTACATTTTAGAATTTCCTCCTCCACTTGCTTTGAACCTGAAATTATCGATAATGGGAAAGGAAGCATCATTGTTCATATGGATTTTGTTAGTTGCCTCCATGTGCTCTATGCACACTTTTGCGTGGAATTAACGCACATAGTCCTTTCACCACCTGATCGTCATGGCCTTATCTTCTGTAAGATGCTTGGGGATGTTACTTCGTGAGCACACTAAAATCGTCATAAGTTTTCTAATGCTGAAGTGATGTGCAGAGACCATTCCACATTGGGCTTTGTGTTGAGAATATTTTCTTGGAAGATTTATAAGATCGTCACTTATTTTCTTTAGTTTTTAAGCAGTAATTCTTTGTGCTAATTACCCATGCTGTTTAGATTCCCACTGATAATGTTTGGTGTTCTTGATTCATGCACAGATTTGTACCATGGACTCTTTACGTGATATCGTCCTTCCACCAGGATTTGGATTCCACCCAAAAGATACTGAGCTCATTTCTCACTATCTGAAAAAGAAAATACATGGCCAAAAGATTGAATATGAGATCATTCCAGAGGTGGATATATACAAGCATGAACCATGGGATTTACCTGGTAAGTTTAACATTATTCCATGGAACCCTGTATTTATTTTGATCCATAGAGTTCGCTGATGAGAAAAGATTCAACATTTGACCATCAATTTGCCGTGTCAGTTCTTAGTAATGTTGCATCCTTTGCCTTAAATATTATGCAACTGATTGCCAATTATGTATCTTCTTTCTCCAATTCACTGCCCTCTTATTTTGATAGATGAGTTTTTTTTTCTATTTTTTGGCTTGTTTGTATGCCGCTTGAATCCTGATTATGTAAGCTGCTGATGATATTTCACATTACAGCAAAGTGCAATGTTCCAACCCAGGATAATAAGTGGCATTTCTTCGCTGCTCGTGACAGAAAGTATCCTAACGGTTCTCGGTCCAATAGAGCAACAGTTGCTGGGTATTGGAAATCCACTGGAAAGGATCGAGCCATAAAAATTGACAAGCGGACTATAGGAACGAAGAAAACTTTAGTTTTTCATGAAGGTCGGCCCCCCATTGGGAGACGTACCGAGTGGATCATGCATGAGTACTACATAGATGAGCGTGAATGTCAAGCCTGCCCTGATATGAAGGTATTGAGCTAATTACTAAGGTTTTAAAGTGGCATATTTAGAAAAGAGTGAGAAACTATTTTGTGTTTACATGACATATAAATTAATGTGCACTGCACCTTCTTGATGCCACTCTTCAAAAAACTTGCTGGGTTAGAGGATGTAAATATGTAATCATATGATTTGCTGTCTAAGGTGAATTCCAGTATGCTAACGTAGGCTTTTATTTTGTTACTCCTCAGGATGCGTTTGTACTTTGTCGTGTTACCAAAAGAAATGACTGGAACTCAGGGAATGGCAATGAGTTAGATAACAGCGACTCTCATCCAGAACCAAATGATGCTGCTCCATCAGCTATCTGTACTGCACAACTAAATCCTGCTGCTGCACCAGTTGTTGGTGCTGAACAATTAAATGGTGAAGCTACACCAGTTATTGTTGCTGAACCACCTGACGGTGTTACTACGTCAGCTATCACTGCTGATATACCATCTCCTAGTGATGGCGTTAATCTGGATGAATGGTTGAATGAACTATTTGATCCTTTCTTTGACCCTGAACAGAGTCTGGCTTCTGCTGATCTGTCTCCGGACGAACAAAATGTTGAATCATCAGTAAGTTCCTTCACACTCATTATGTTTGTGGATTAAATAATTAAATGGATAAATCATTATAATATTTTACGAACTCTGGCTCCCTATGAGAAAGTGCTATTGCATAAACAATAATCTGTTGGACAAAGCTAACTTGCTTGTTTCTTGTAATAAATTTGATCTTCACTGCTCCACTTCCACGTACTGATTGCTATCTAATACATCTACGTAATGCACTTCTGATAGACAAAATACTGAAGAACTTCACAAACATATAGAAACCATGCACAACATTACATTATAGTAACGTTTCTGAGCTTGGTACAACATTGGTTACTGCTTGGAAATTGATACTGATTGTGAAGCATGTGACTGGTGATGACCTCTGGAGATACCTAGACGTAGGCAACTCATAATGCTGTGGCCTACAGTTTGTCCGTGACTTAGTATGGCTGGCTTTTATTCTTTTGCTGCTTGACAAAGAAGATTTGCTTAGTATTGTTGTAACTTTTTTAGGAACTCTGAAGTAATGCATTCCCATGGATAATATTTGAAACTTATTGAGAATTATTATGATTTGTTCATACCATGGATTGACTTTTTAAAAATAGCCATGATTTGCATATACCATGGACTATGGTTTGTTCCACCTCTTCTGAGATTAATGGGGAAATCTTGACTGTGGTCATGTTGACTGTGGTTATGTTTACATGTAATGTTCTTATATTAACATGTACTTAGGAGTCAATGTATTTTCTACAGATCATGAATTATACTTCTATCATTGTGCTGCGCATGCTACCATGTTTGGATTGCAGTTCTTAGCCTGTGCATACTCGCTCATTGCACTATCTTCCTTCTGAATTTACAGAATGTAGGTGCTTTGGCTCCAAAGGTGGAACAAGACTATTCTCCTAACGAGAACATAGAAGATGATACAGAGTACCTATTGACTGAAGATGTTTACAACATACTGCACCCTGGTACAGATGACTTCAATATGCTCCAGAATCCTATGGATCAGGAAGCTCTTGCTTTTCCTTACCAGTACCTCACTGGGGGAATGTATCCTTTTGATCTTGCAAACAACTTCGGGAGTGGAATTCATCAGGAAGAACCGTGTTTGCGCCACTCCCTCACTCAGTCTAGTCAGTCGAATGAAGCTGCTGATAATGGAATTACAAGACGTTATCGTCATGTCAAAACACTTGAAACTACCGTGCCGCAGTACAAGGGTAAAACTCTGGCTAAAATTCAGGTTGGAATCAACAAGATGGCCACGAGTAGTTCTGAATCTATCAACCAGACTATCAAGTTTGAGAACAACAGTGGTCGTCTTGTTGAGCACCAGAAGAACCGAGCACATGATGTCACTTCTACCAAGTGGTCAGACGCAGGGAAGCCAAGTACAGAGCTCAGCAGCAATCGAGGAGTTCTCAGGGGCATCCGAAATGCATTTGCAGGCTGTTCAGATGCTCGATGGAACATCATACTTATTGCGGTTTTCGCGATTGGAGTCGCGGTGGTAGCGCTTCATGTAGGCCAACGCCTTGGATTAAGCCAGAGAGATCAGCGGCATGCCTAGCTTTTAGATTTGCAGGTTACTGGGTTTCTATGCTTTTGCAATCTGGAGAAACGTAAACAAACTCCGATCTTTGGGTGGTGCAGAACATTTGATGTCTGCCCCGGTTTTGTGTTGGTTTTGTACATATTAATATCTTCGGTTTTGGTCGACTTTTGATCTGGCCAGTTAGTACTATGTTGACGAATGTAGAAGAAAACCTCCAAAAAAATAGCAAAAGAAAAATTGACAATGAAATTTTATATGATTAACCGCTTGGTGGTGTATGCCTTTTTTCTGTTATGATGACATGGTTCTATACATGCAATGACTACGGCATTGTGCATCTGAATTTTTGTGTATTCTGGTTCAGTACTCTCTATGTTTGACTACTCGTAGTCGTATGTTTGGAGTACCAGAACTAGTCGTGTATTCTTTGCTTGCAGCATGTACGGCAATTTGAAACTTTGAAACGTATTTACAAAAGGCAATAGTTTGCAAAAGGACGTGGATACATCATACATCTAGCGCGACGTCCGGCTCTCTGAAAATAGGGCGCGGATACGTGCGTGGCGCTTGAAAAAAAAAAAAGAAGCGCACGCTGCTTTCTTTCTTGGGACAACAGTGCCATCCTTCTGCCTCCACTCCACCCCCAACGATAGCGTTGCTATTATCCGAACCATTGACAGACAAATAGACAAGACCTAGGGTTCCATATCCAAATCCAAATTTAAAGTCCATCAATAGAGCAGATCCAAAATACAACTTTACCACGTAAGTTTGCATCCCCGTGTTGAATTCATAAAACAAGAGCACAAAACAATCCTGAAAATTGGACTCCATGCACTAAGCTGCATCTTCCTTGTCTCTTTCTCTGAGAACAAAGAAATCGTTTTAGTTTCAATGTTATGTATAATTGACTAAGCTATCTCTTTCTCTGATACTGCATCAGGAAAGTTCAAAAGGGATAAAGGCATAAGTACCGATGAAGTTACATCTCAGAATATGTTTTCAAACAAAGTTACTTCTAAAGCCATGTGTTACTTCCTGAAAACATGTAAATTACTTCCCATAAATATGAAAGTTACTTCCCAGTAACTTTTCATAAAACAGTTGTTGAACTTAGTTTGCAAATTACTGAATTGAATCATGTCGACCTAAAATTACATTTACATATGTGTTTTGACAGTGATAGGGACACTGGTATGTCGGGATGCCTCGGGTATGCGGCTGTCCAGAGCTCGACGGTCGTCCGGGAACAAGGCACTGACGTCTTGAAGCCCCGAGCTGAGGCCCGAACACGTTCTTTGTCTCGGGCTTTCCTTGAAAAGCACCATCCCATTTATAAGTATTGGTGAGCCTGAAGGATTGGCTTGGACTAACACCATGCAGAACCCCAAGACAGAGCAACTCGGAATATAGCTCGCTTGCATGCTGAGAAGATGTGGCGCTGTGTGAAGCTTTTTGCAGACCCATGTCAACCAAAGGAACAGAGGAGGCGACGCTTGGCATTCCCACTCCGACACGTATGTACTGGCACTATAGATTTTTCTTGATGTATAAAAGGAGGATCCATGCCACCAAGAGAGTTAGAGGAGTTTTGGGGTGTTTGGGGGGCTAAGATAGTTGCTAACCACATCATAGGAAGAAGGATTCATCCTCTCCCACTTAAAATATCCTCGAAAAGCTCACTGTAATTTTCATTATCATCATCTATCAAAGAACACATGAGTAGGATATTATGTCTCCAAGCGACCCAAACCTATCTAAAAAAGCTTACCTCCCTCATCTCTATCGCCCGTGTTCCCCTCTCTCTCTCTCTCTCCGTCTCTATCGATCCAAATCATTGGCTCGGTTCCGCGCAGAACGCCCTTCGGCCGAATCTTCAAATAGGGGTGTTCACTAATTAGTGGTAGGGATGCCATGTATAGCCGATGATATGGACCCTGGTTCCCATTTCTCCGACATATCAAAAGTATAATAGTTTAACTTCTTTTAGCATGCCGATATGCTTCTCCATGTTCTCCCAAATCCATCTTCTTTCCACATCCTGCAAGAAGGGAGAAAACCAGAAATGGAGAGGGAAAAACTAGAAATCACCATTGTTGCCAGTCATAGCAGTAGTACCCCTGCTACTGTTTAATTTATTTTTTATTTTGTCTGTACCCATCTATGATATAGATCCAAAAACCTTACAATTTATAAGATGATTCCTATATGACACATGATGCAACTAAATCAGAAACTACCATGGAGAGTAAATCAGAAACTTCATAGTGCAGTTCTCTCTCTCTCTCAAAAACTAGTAATAACTACAATAAAAGCTTCTTGGACAACTAAATCTGAACTATAATAACAAAATTAAATCAATTCAAAGCATGAATCAATCAATTATTGCTCTATGGAGCTAGTAACTGCAAGCAGATACGATCTCCATCCCCATCACATACATGAATCAATCCATCAAAAACCAAGTACCATGAAACAATAATGTACGCGATTAGTGAAGAGGTCGTGATTCATGAACACACACCTTTTGGTTGGGAAAAACTGCCACCCTTGCAAACTAGTAATTAATCATACTTGGAAATCGCATATAGACAGAGATATTAAACGGGAATAGGATCGTGACTACACACCTTCCAATTTAAACAGAAATCATGTATTGAACAGTAGCCAGCCATCGCGACCCAACCAGCCTACTGACTTTCTACATCAGCAACATGGGTGTGAAGTAGAATCTCCAGTGTAGCTAGCTCCAGAACGGTGGTCTTCATTGCATAAATGGGTCTGCAAATTGAGACTGCATAGCAAACTCATCTCGCAAAAACACAAAAGGCTTTGCATTTGCATAGCATCTGGTTGGAGATAGATTGGCGTAGGCGGTCTCGTCCTCGTCAGACAGATCCGCTTCAGCAGCGCCATCAGCGTTCACCATCTGAAGGCCGCGGAATGCATCGGCCTCGCTGCGAGGGAAGAATCTCCCAAACGAGGTCCTCTCGATGCTCGGAAAAGCCACCGATCGTCGCCGCCGTTGCGGTCACACCGGATGCAAACAGTAGTGGGCATCGCTGATGGCTGTCGGACTCGGGAGTCGTCTCCACCTCTCCCACGATCGGACGGCTACGACGCAGTGAGCGCAATCAGATGGCCACGCTACACACCTAGTTTATACACTACTTAAAGTGTTTGACAGAGAACTTCAGATCTTAGATCTTAGTAGAATGAAATTAAGGAATGAAATTAAGTGAAATAAAGCTAAAGCTCTATTAAACGTTTCAGCTTCAAACAGATCTGAAACAGATCTGAATGAAACACTCCAATAAAAAAAATAAATAAAACTACCTTCCAGACTGCAGCTTTAGCTGAATCTTAAAAGTTCCCTATCAAACACCTCCTTAATTCTCCGTTTGCACAAAGGATCTAAATGCACAAGACGGCTAGAGAACTCTCCAGCAATATTTAAGGAATTGTAGAGCAAACATAATCCAAATCCACTGTAAACAATTGACCCTGTTAAAAGAAACATGCATGACCATCATACTACCACGTCTGCCAAGATGACAATCATCATTACATAACAACCATTTACATGCGTTGCCATGAACAAATAGCATCATCTCCCAAACTTATAGTTTCCAAATATGTAAGCAAGTTCCCAAACTATATGGATTTGCGACCATAAAATAAAGGAGGCACATAACATAACCAATAATACAAAACCACAAAACATAATAATCTAGACTGCTGGGACGCTGGATTATATAACCTTGCAACCCAGCAATGGACCTTCGGTCTCAACTCCGAAGGCCATCATCCCCTTTTCTGTTAGATTACTCGCTACTAAACTGCGACTGGGCTCTGAAATAAACCTCAGTGGCATAGTATACTACTATATCAACTGTTATTGTACTATCGAGACCCATTCCAGCACGACAAGTGCTCGCGGCCGAAATATGACTATGGCTTGGAGAAACCTTCAATGTGGAGATCGTTCAAAAGCCATACCATATCATTTGCACCAATTTGGCTTGACTTCAGTTCCCGCCTGCTTGCTCGCTTGGGAGTTCAGCTCCTCTTCAAGAGGGTTTCTAGAAAAAAAAATACATGGGCAAGATAAGACATATTTATCTTTGTAATCATATATATGGTAATGATACAGGGATGCAACATGACAGTCAGATTTCTCTTTTGAAAGAAAAGGACAGCTGTTAAATTGCATTTGGATTGGAATTGAAATTGCATAGTACAAGAATGGCAAACTGCTCACCTCAATGATGACTGGCAGCTAAGCTATTCCCTCCAGTGCCTTGCCCAGAAGCCCTTCTTTCTGGCTGACTCGCTCTCTGAAATTGACCGGGATGGCCGAGAGCCAATTGAGAAATGCCTTCTCAAAAACGGGCGATTAAATGAACCCTTCAAGCTAGAACTTGTGCCTAATCTGGGCTCTCTCCTACTTTCCTTCAGATGCTTAGAGCTCCCATCTAGATTAACATCAACTATCACATTTTTAGGTATCTTGTTCTTTGTCTTAGATTCCAACTTCCCAAATAGCTTCACTGTACATTTCTCACCATGAGTGCATACAGGACAAGGGGGATCATATTTGTCAGCTTCTCCAGTTAAGCTATCCAAACAATCAGCATGGTAAACATGGCCGCACAATAAAACCGCGACAACAGCCAGTTCCTGAGCATTCCATGTGGACCGTTCCTTTAATAGCTTTAAACATAGCTTGCACACCTCTTGGTCAGGTGAATGTGTAGTAGGATTATTAGAAGCATTTGATCTTGTCACTTTACTCGAAACAGAACCTAAGAGCTCACTATCAACTGACCATCTCTCTCTCTGAGATGATGCAACCATTTCAGAAAATGTTCGAATTGACCAACCATCAGATGACTCGCCATGTGATCCTGCTGCTGATAAATCATTGCTGCAGACTGAGCGCATGGAAGAGGATGGCCTTCCTTCAGGAGAGGCACCCTCATTGAGAGACCTGAGAGATGGAATCTTGCTGTCGGAGACCTGTCTATACAGTTGATACCCTGGTGATCGACGTGCTTTCCTCATTGAATCTGCATCTGTTGGTACAGAATACCCCCTTGAGGATGATGAAGGATCTGCTCTGGATATTGCAGGTGGCGTTGAAGGAACAGAGATTGACATCTTCGAATCTGAAGCCACACTTACTGTGTCTAGCGATTTCCTGGAAAGCTTTGCCTACACAATATGTTGAATAAGACAACTATGAGAAACAGGACATTTCAATCTTCCAAGCTGCATAGAACTTAAATGGTAACAGCTGCTAATTTCAGGTTTCAGCTATATAGATTAGTATTGCATACCTCAGGGGAAGAATTGCTTGTGGTGGATCTACCTGCTGAAAAGAAAGTAGTAGAAATCAGCAGGGTTATCAACAATTAGCTGCTGAGGCGAAAATTCCTCAGCCTATTGTCAACAAGAATGTGCTGAAGCCTAGTCTTCTGCATAAGGATGATAAATTCTATCTTACAGCCTAGCATGTAAGTTAAAAGTATGGTCGGAAGAAATCAAGAAATATCACTGAATATCGATTAAAGATAGATCTAAGTATTAATAGGTAGTTCATATTCGAAATAATAATTCCAAACTTGGCAAGGCAGGTAGTTCACTGAGAAATTGACATATGAACACGGTTTCAGAAATGAGTATTCACAGAAGCGCCAGTTTCCTGGGCCAGATAAGTAGGTCACAAGAATTTACTTGATGAAAATTCAAATCCAAAAAATTGAAGTAACTGGCAGGAAAAAATGTGTATAACAAATCAACAAATTCTAAACTTCAATTTTTAAATTTCTTAAAAGTGTTCAGGCTGCCAGTACCAGTCAAACAGCTTTGGAATAGTAACAAGATGGTTACCACTGGTTTTCCGAACCTTCGTTACAAAGAAATTAAATATTGCAAGCCAATAAAGTTCCCTTGGGTAAAGGATGCCCCCAAAAAAACCATGCCAAAAAAGTGCGATGTGCATGGTATATAGTTATATAATACTCCACCTTCAGAGATACAGTAGAAGGTTCCAGCAATGAGCACCAAAATACTAGAGCCTAAAATTTATTTCGATAATCCTATGAACAGCACAACCAATAAGGATGCCATCTAGAGTGGAATGCCAGGAGTAAAGCCTGAGCTATCAAATTAAACTTCAGCATGCAAGGACAGATTGATTGGCATATGCAATACTTCAGTTTACGCAGATAACAGGTGGAAAAAGATGAGGGGGGGGGGGCTGAATTAAATACATGGACAAATTGGATGGGTACATAAGGCAATGCCAAATAGCAAAAAATGGAGTGAGATAAGCTTCTTGGGGTGGTAACAGAACCTGAGATCAGTTAGGATGTTAAACTGGTCAAAGGGAATGCAAATTCCAGATTCATGGGGAAATATGCAAAATTAATATCTAAATTCAAGCAGATCCTGAGCAGGACCTACAACTTTTACTTTGCACCCTTGCTTCATAATCAGAAGTAAATTGAGCATCATGTATGCAATTAGAACTATATTACATTTGAATATCAGTTGGCAAGGTCAAGAGCATTGAATTTGGCAATATTCCCTATTTTTCCTTTCCAGTTTTCTATTGTGGTACAGGTGGTAGCTTATCTTCTGTTGGAAGTAAGTTGTATAATAAATACGTTGGTAAAGCAAATTAAACAAGTTAAACAAGTCATCTTTATTCTAGGAGTATCATCTAGCTCTGGAAGAGAGTGCTCATGCATCAAATGAACATAGGCGCAAGGATTCAGAAGTAAAATGACATGTTAAATCATGGAAGAGAGTGCAAATGCATCGAATGAACATAGGTGAAAGGATTCAGAAGTAAAATGACATGTTAAATCAAAGTGCTAATTCAGAAACAAAACATCGCAAAACAGATTGTTTATGTTCAAAATGAAACAAAGGGAATATTTTTTTTTGTTGCCTCAGTTCTTCGATCTTTATAGTTGCACTCAATGACATTAATGAATAAAGGCATCACTCTGTTGTCCTAAATGGTATCATGTCCATGTAGGTTCAATAACTCCATTATGAAGAACATCAAAGTTGAAATGTTGAATCCCATTCTTTAATCAGGTCAAGGAATGCATATAGAAACATACAAGAATGAAAGAATATGGGAACAATTTATAAAATTACCTCGAAGGTCAGATCTCGCAATCTTGGATGATTCCCTCTTCCTGTCAGATTTATGGCACTTGAGCTTGTTGAACATATCAGAAGGGCTGCCTCCGTTAGAAAAGCCATCAGTTGGTGCAATTGAACCACTCTTTGTTTCAGGCCGAATGCTTCCACTACTATGGTTGGAAAACAAGGCAGGCATTTCCATTATGTCTTCTATGTGTGTGCGGTTGTCCCATCGGAAACTCCATGATGGAGAGTGTCTTACGTTCCTGAATGCTGACACTTCAATTGGAGTAACACATGGCTGAGGCCTCTCTTTTGCAGCTATACAGCAATTAGCTCCCATATTTATTGAGAAAAAGAATTCAATATGCGTTAATCATCCAAATGCTGAGAGCTCATCGGTGTGAAGCAAAATCATGAGCAAAACGTAACATGATCATCCTTCCTAGCTGAGAGAGAAAGAGAAATAACAACAATAAGGATATTTTAACCAAGGAATGAAAAAGGCAGGGAAAAACTATCTAGTGTAGACAGCACTTTGAGCTACAACAGAAGCCTCCAGAGACAATTAGAGGTACAACGTCAAAAAGAAAATAAAGCCCAACGAAGCCAAAAAAAACAACCTAGACTAAAAAGAAATGTATGGCTTGAAATTGTTAAACTTAGCAAACAATAAATTCCTATCTAGTATATGATACTTTCTTTATCTCCATGGTCCTATAAAAGCTGCATACAGAGGAGGGGCGACCACATACATATGTTGATATGACAACGGGGAAGAGAGGAAATTAACTTAAATAAAGAAATAAGACCTAACTTGGGGTCCACATATTTGATAGTTGTGTATGGCCAGATACAATTCATCAGTCCAACTATGAGAATAAATCGCAAGCATCATGCATGACATAAATTTTCTTAGTACATGTCACCCTCTTCGATTTTGCAGGTCTAGACATCAATTATTTATGAAAACAGCAGCATGATCTCCATAGATAAGTAACCACTCATGCCATTTCTAAATACCCCACGAGCTTCATCGGCATCTATAAAGCAACCACTTCACTTATTCACAATAAGAAAGCAAAAGAAAAAGATGCTTGAGTATAATTGAAGGAACAAACTGGGGAAGCTGGTTAACCACATAAGGTGCAACTATGTGACCGAAGAAAGCCACAGTTAGGTAGACCAGAATCAGGACATTCCAAAACTAAAACACACTCAAAGGGCACTGATTCCTCCCACACAACACTCTTAAGCATCTCATCTTAAAGCCTCTGGACCGAATTGCAAATATTTAACATCTAAGTTATGATATTGCTAAAGTAATACAAAAAAATAACCGCATTTTTCACCCTATTTATCACTCTGATTCTATACTGCAGTAATAGACTCGATTTATCATGGAAAACGTGTTTTTAGCTGACAACAACATTTTCACAGCTTGTAATTTAGCTCCGAATTTCGGACTAACAAACTAATTCACCATTCAATAGTAATGGTACATCCAGCAGGTAAAATTGGGAGGGAAAGACTAACGTATGAGATCAGACTCAACATATATTTTCAAATTATGCATCACATGGGGAGCAACACACAAACAAAGCAACAACTTTGGAGCAGCGAAACTCAAACCAGCACCGATCAAAAAACCGCCACAGGCCACAGTTCCCAGCTACCCCACCGACGCACGCGACAGCCACGGCACCGAAATTCCCCGTTTCCCGCACCTACCGCAGCGGAACCCACCCACCCAACCCCCACCCCCACCCCCAAAGCGACCCACATGAAACTCACGAATTACCTCCAACCACGCAATCTCGGAGTACTGATCAGAGAGCGCCCTCTGCCCCCGGCCGAATCGCCAACAACTCCCGCACCTCCGCCGGCGCCGCCGCGGAGGACGCTGAAACGGGGTGGTCCGGATCTGGACAAGGCCCCTCCGCCGCCGCGGCGCACGCCCCGCACCCCAGCGAGCGCGTCGCCTACCTCGCCGTCGCGAGCGCCGAGGCTGGCTGCCTAGGGTTTCGGAGTCAGCTCGGGATGATGCGATTGGGAGGGGGAGAGAGAGAGGGAGGTCAGGGGTGGGAGGGGAGTGTGGGTATAAAAGCTGGTGAGAAAAGAAATAATACTAACTAGAATGCGCGAGTGTCTCTCTCTCCCTCTCCGTCTCCGCTTCGCTCCGCGGAGGAGGAGAAAAAAAAGGGAAAAGAAAACAAAATTAGTGCGGCCACCAGGGTCCGGGTCGGTGGACACGCGGGCGGGGGATGCGAGGTGGGTGGGGTCCGACGCTTCCCGTGCTGGGCCACGTGCACCCGCTGCATGTGCCACTGGGGATTCGGGCCCACCTGCATTGACTCGTGTGGAGTGCGCGTATGGGAATATGTTTGCCTTAGGTTCCACAATCTGCCGTCAAATTCGTTTCTAAATCGAACTATAACGGGTTTCTCGATTTATAAATCCGACTTGATTTTAACTAACATGACAAGCTAAGTCTAATTTATAGATCCATGTTTTACTGATATAACAAGTCGAATCAGTATAAGACCTATATAAAACTAGGGACGGATCTGGATCCTAGGCTATCAGTCTGTAACCCGGGATGAGGCCTAATTGCTGTATAAAAATAATGAGAAATAGATATATGATTCCATAACCAACATATATTTTCAGCATATTAGTCCAAGCACAAACTCTATTCTCCTCTACCCCAGCAGTCGACTTCCCCACTCCCCATCCCAACACTAGCCCGTCATCCCAAGGCGCTAGCCGCGGCCGCCGCCATCCCAGCGCAGCGCCAACCGCCATCCCCCACGCGCCGCGCTCCGCGCCATCCTTAGCGCCACCGCACGCCGCGCCCTCACGCCGTCGCTCGTCGCGCCCTGAGCCCCCGCGTGTCGCGCCTCGCGCCGGCACGCTGCCCGTCATCCTCAGCGCCACTGCCTGCCGACAACTTCGATTTTCAGCATAGTAAAGACTCCAACCCTCTATATTTTCAGTTTTTCATTAATTTCATATATTCACTCATTTTTAGTAAACAGTATGTGCTCCTTTTTGGGGTGATTCAGCTAGAATGGAGAGATATTTTGCAAAGAATGATGCATCCGGCAGTAATACTATTAGAACTAAAGAGAGTCGGGTTGAGAAAAAAGACCGCGGATTGAACTTGATTTGAGAGAGATTGTTAAAGATCTAAGGAATAGGAAACCAATTGATGAGTTGAAGTCATATGTGGTGGGTCATCTATTTTTTTTGTCATGTAAGCCTCTTTTTTATTTTGTTGTCTCATATAACGAAATATTTTAGCCATGTATTAAGAATTATTTTAGCCTTGTATTAGTTAGTTCGGAGCAGAGACCGTTTCTAGATTCGCCACTGCATGAGACCCACATGCTTGCACTTTCTTCCTCCTCTCTTTCCCTCCTATCTCCCCTTCTTCTCTATTTCCAATCCCTTCCAGGGCAACGGTCGACGGGAAGAATGACACAACAAGCGGCGAGGAGAAGGGCGGTGGCCGACGAGGAGAAGGGGTAGCGCCCAACGGCCACCTTCGCATGCCCTCCCCTGTCGACAGCACCATTGGCGAGGAAGGCGTCGAGTAGAGGAAGCATGCAAGCCATCCCCAACCAGGCGTTCATTGCCACCTTTGACCCATTGCATTGCCCCAACGGCCTTGTCAAGTAGATGATGAGGTTCGCCAACACGCTGAAGTAGGCAAAGCTGTCGGCCAACTCCAACACTGCATGCCCATGCGAGAAATTTCTTGTTGTTATGAGATGGAATTAATGAATTAGCTAGCTGGCCATGGCCGGACTAAAATTATTAACAAGATACATATATACATACATACATACCGGCGATGAAGAGAATGGAGCGCCACCCGCCTGAGGTGCCACGGTAGATGGGACGCCTATGGAAGATGGACATGCCGGCGAGCGGTTGCGCCTCCGCCTCCTCCTCCTCATCATTCGGAAGCAGGGGACGACCATCCAACATATCATATAGAATCAAATCAGATTCCTCCTTGACCGATTGCTTGGGTTTTCTTTTGCTTTTCTCACTCCTTTCCTCGTTGAATTTGTGCGCTCTGCTCGTAGGAGGAGGCCACCACACGCCGCCCTTCTCCCCGCCGCTCGTCACGTCATTGTTCCTGTCGGCTGTCGCCCTAGAAGGGATTGGGAAGAGAGGGGGAAGGGGAGAGAGAAGAGGAAGAACATGCTAGCCGCTGACATGTGAGGCTCACGTGGGTCTCATGCTGACTTAACTTGTCACATCAGCTAAAACCAGGCATAATACTACGTAGAACCTCGAGTTATCCGGTTTTGTAAATTGAGAGACCTGTTATATCTGGTATTTCGATTTAGGAACAAATTTCAAATCCGATGACAAATTGAGGAACCTAACGCAAACTTATTTCGCCTATGGGAAGGGTCGGGGCTATGGGATGGAATGTTGGTCGAGCCGTGGGCTTCAGGTTTGAGGCCCTCGCTGACTCCTGGACCATTGGCCCTCTCTTGGAGCGGCTTTGGGCTTTATGCCTGTGCAAGAAAATTGTATATCTATCCATGTCTCCTTGTTGTTGATAGGTCTGTCGGTCTATCATTGAAAGAACTATTAGCACACGTGTGCTAAATATAGGATTTCAACCCGGATAGACATGATCCATTAGAAGGAAACTATGCTCCGTTCGCAAAATTTTGAAGATAGGTCATGTATTTCACTCTTAAATTATTAAGTTAATTTACATCAAAGAGTAATTTTATTGCACGAAACAATTGTTGATGAGAAAAATCTCTCACGCGCTGGCCTAGGAGATCTGCTTAACTCCAGTGCAGGTCCATTTCTCGGCTATCTGATGTAAACAGGCGCGCCAGTTGGTTTGATCTGTCAACCAACAAGAAACAAGCAGATATGCGTTAAGGTTAGGGTTAGATCCTACCGGATCGGCTAAGGAAACAAATTTACATATATCTGCTATCCCAAAGCATATTTAAACTAAGTGATTGGGATAGATCGGCTACACCGAGACAGTATAAATCACTTAATCTAAATATACACTAGGATAATAAATATATGCATTCATGGCCTGGCCAATACTGTAGACCTAACTGTGGATCGGCTAGTACTCCGATACTTCTTATGAAAAGATATTAATCTAACCTAAATGAGTTAAACTTAGATCAATCGGCTGTCGGCTAATGCTGACAGATTGATACCAATTTAAAGCATTTAACCAGATTAAGATCTTAATATAAGAGGTAGCTCTAATAAATCTAATAGCAGATAATACTAAAGAAATATTAAAACAGATAAGGCCGGCTGAAACCCCGGCACTGTCTCTACAAGTTTACATCTAGCCAAATAGATCATAATACTTCTAAAAACGACTTAATAGATCATGGATGATGCAGCATTAAGTATAAAAAGATAGCATTGGATCTAAATAGACCGATGTAAACCCCTCAAGACGGTGGATACAACATATAATCCAGACCAACATCTAGATCTAGCTCTATCGGCTGCTGCTTCCTGAGAAGAACAAGCCGATGGCAAGATAGATCTAGGCGTTGTTCTAGATTATATGTCGTACATGATAACTTGTGCAATCTAAAGCATCAAACCTAGAGTATCATAATGATGGAAGCACTAGATTCAACGAAATAAACCACTAATGACAAGCATTTACCGTAATCGGGATTCGAAACGATGCAGCCTGTCGGTGATATGGGCCCGAGGGTATGTCAGGGGTATGACATCTGAGAAAAGGAAGGCGCCCTTGCCCGTCAAGGAGCGTCAAAGTTACACCCTGAATGGCTTAGGCGAATCCCGGCCACGGGCGGCCACGTGGCCGCCCCAGAAGGGGCTGGCCTGGAGGCTGTCCGGAGGCCACCGCACTCCCAAACCAGGGTCCGGATCACCCGACCTCGGCAGGTCCGGGTTACCCGGACCCCATCCTCGCCCCGCACCTCTCTCGAGAGAGGCGAGTCCAACTACCAACCAACCCATTTAATGCTCAAAAAGAAGGGAGCTGAGCGCCTGCCCCGCCGCATTCAATGTGATGTGAGGCGAGCCTGTCAGTTGCACTCATCATCACCTTTTTTTTGCCTGTCACGAGGCAAAGGAGGCCTAAAGTCTTTGACTAGGACCGTGGTATGGCCGCGTACCCACTCCATGCACGCCTCCCTCACGTCCTGTCCAATCGCGTTTAATGCGTCGGGCGGCCGCGTGGGAGAGAGAGTGCGCGTGCAGGAGGCGCGATGCGAGTGCCTACCCACAGGATGGGCCGCCGACCGATGGGTCCCATCAGGATAGGTAGGCAGGCCATCCCCACTTCAGCAGCATGGCTACCACGACGATCACCCTTTTTTCCGCTTATCATGACGCAGCAAACAAGAAGGAGCAGGAATGGAATGGCTTCTCCGACAAGACAAGATAAAAACTACTCCCTCACGTGAAGTGCAGTAGAGAAAAGTTGAGACTACTGTGGTGTTCCCTTGTACTATAAAAGGAGACCCAAGTCCATCATAAAAGGGGGATTTGGTCGATTCACTCTCGGTCGATTTGGTCGGCTAACTCCTTGACTGGGTAGATCAGCCCCCTGAGCAACAGCTAGTTTTTAGTAACCCTTCGTCCACCACCGACTTCAGAAGAGAAGAACACTTTCGTTGTTCTCTGTATTTTCATCCCTTATACCACATACCAAACAGGACTAGGGTGTTACACCTCGTCGGTGGCCCGAACCTGTATAAACCCCCGTGTCTCTGCAGTCTCGATTTTTTCCCGCCTCATCTGCATCATCCTATTCTCATCGCGAGTTTAAACCAGGATTCACCGCTCCCCGTGCCGAACCAAAAAGGGGGTCCCCCGGATTCCCGCGTGTCGATCTTCGACATCGACAGCTAGCACGCCAGGTAGGGGGAGCGCACTGCGTTTTGATTTAAACTCCCGTATTCCTTCCATTTCTCTGGCGGGAAAATCTCTCTCCTCGTATCCACCATGGTTCATGGCCGCGTCCCACGCTCCCGCGTCAGGCTCGCTCGCTACGCGCGAGCGCGACCTGGCCAGCACGGCGGCGGAGGAGGTTGACACGGGCGAGCACAGCCCCAACTTTCGCCACCTCCGCTCGAAGGGGGAAAGATCTTCATCTCCCCCACCGTCGCTGATGGCGACGGCGGCAGCCGTGCTCGTGCCATCTCCTCTCGCCCGGCCAGGCGCGGCGCGGGCGGAGGAGGCCGGGCATCTCGCAGGCCAACAACGCCCCACGGGGTCTAGGCCACGCCCTAGCGGGCGTACCGGCCGAGCCTCGCCGAGGAGACGTCCATCGTCGTCTGGAGTTTGGCACGCCTGAGGGTGCCCTCCAAGCGGTGGAAGCCCTTTTGCGCCACCCTCCGGTCACCCCGGGCGAGGGATCCAATGCCAAGCGGTGGTTTGACGACGTGGCGAAGCTGGTGGGCACGGCCCAGCGTCAGCTGGCCGCTGACCTTGCTTCCTCCAGCCACCAACCGCGCGGTTTACATGCCACGATAAGCTCGTCCTTCCGGCGACGGGCTCGAAGGGCGGTGGCTGCCGCAAGGGCGAAGGAGAGCCTCTCAACGGCAGCCCAACCAGAAGCGCCCCGAGATCTGCTGTATGCAGAACGGGACGCCCGCCTCCGCATCGAGCAGCGCCGTGACGAGCACCGCATGGGCGGCACCGGATTGCGCTCCTCGTCGGGAGGCGCCACCACTCGGCGAGCGGCCGCCGCGCCCTCCCGCAAGTGGAGCCCCTGGGACGGTGAGCGGCCGTGATGGCCCAGCCGCGAGCAGGAGGCTCCGCGACGCCCAACGAGGCCCCGCAGCCTTTTTCGCCCCCTCCGGCCGGTAACGGCTACCAGGCCTTCGTTACTAACCTCTGTAATGTGCGCTGGCCTAACAAGTTTAGGCCGGCCCTTACGGAGAAATACGACGGCTCGGTGAATCCTACCGAGTTCCTCCAGATCTACACCACGACCATTGAGGCTGCTGGAGGTGACGAACACGTCATGGCCAACTTTTTCCCATGGCGCTCAAGGGCCGTGCCCACTCCCGGTCGATGAATCTGCCGCCCGCCGGCCACTTCTTGGGACGATCTATGCCGCCAGTTCACCTCCAACTTCCAGGGCACATACCCGTGCCCGGAAGTGGAGGCAGACCTTCACATGGTCAGACGAAGGGAGGACGAGTCCCTGCGCAAATACATCCAGCGTTTTTGCCAGGTACGTAACACCATCCCCTCCATCGCTGACCATGCAGTGATCTTCGCCTTCCGGAGTGGTGTATGCCACGACGTTATGCTAGAGAAGATCGAGTCCAAGGCCTCCCGGACTACCACGGAGCTCTTTAAGCTCGCTGACCGGGTGGCCCGCAAGGAGGAGGCTCGGGTTTGGAATCCTAGGAATCCAGCCCAAGCCTCCACCGGCGCTGCCCCCTCCGCGTCCCGTGAAGAGCGACGCGAACGGCGACGGAAGCGCAGGCCATCGCGCGGTGGCGAGGTGGGTCATGTCCTCGCCGCCGACGGAGCAGAGAAGCCCTCGCAGAAGGGCAAGCCCACGGGCAACCGCAGGCGGTCCCCGGACCCTCGTCCCCAGGGTCGGGTCGGGGACAAATGGTGCATGGTGCACCAAACCTCCCACCACGACCTCTCCGAATGCCGTTCGGTAAAGAATTTGGCCAAGCGGGTGCAAAAGTACGAGCAGGAACGGAGGGAGAACGAGAAGGAATCCACCGCAAGGGCAAGGCACCGGCGGAGTGTTCGGACTACCGGCGAGAGGAGGCCAAGGATGCGGCCCCCATCGGGGACGACGATGATAACCTGGGCTACCAAGATCCCCAACACGTCGTCGCCACCATCGACGGTGGTGCAGGCGCCCAGGTATCCCGCCGGAGCTTCAAGTCCATGAGGCGCGAGCTCCTCGCGACTATGCCGTCTCATGAGGCGGCCCGAAGGTCGCGCTGGGCAGAGGTGCCCATCACCTTTGACCAAACCGACCACCCAGGGAGCATCGCACGTAGCGGCCATTTGGCCCTCGTGACCTCCCCCACCATCTGCAACGTCAAGGTCGCCCGAGTCTTAATTGATGGAGGTGCGGCCCTCAACATACTGTCCCCGAAGGCCTTTGATGCAATCAAGGCCCCGGGAATGGTGCTCGGGCCATCTTACCCCATCGTTGGGGTGACGCCCGGGAAGGTGTGGCCCCTTGGGCAGATCGCTCTACCGGTCACTTTTGGGGCCCCCACTAATTTCTGCACCGAGCGGATCAACTTCGATGTGGCAGACCTCAATCTGCCCTACAACGCCGTGCTCGGGAGGCCGGCGTTGGTGAAGTTCATGGCGGCTACCCATTATGCCTACCGCCAGCTTAAGATGCCAGGCCCCGGAGGCCCCATCACCATCCACGCCGACATTAAAACCACGCTAGACTGCGCGGAAGCACGCCGTGGACGACAATGCAGCGGCCGACCGCGTCAAACCCGAAGGCCCCCAAGGGGTGACCTCGGGTTCCCAGGCCCCAAGGCAACGCATCGTCTCTGTCGATGAGGTGGTGATTAAGTCTATCCAATTGGGTGACGACCCGTCCAAGACCGCCAACATTGGTGGCAACTTGGACCCCAAATAGAAAGACGCGCTCGTCTCCTTCCTGCGGGCGAACGCCGATGTGTTTGCTTGGAAGCCGTCGGATATGCCCGGAGTCCCCAAGGAGGTGATTGAGCATCGACTTGCAGTGCGGCCGGATGCATGCCCGGTTTGGCAAAAGGTGAGGCGGCAGGCCCCGGAGCGGCAGGCGTTCATCCGCGAAGAGGTGGCACGGCTCCAGGAGGCCGGCTTCATCAGGGAGGTGCTGCATCCGGAATGGTTGGCAAACCCGGTGGTCGTCCCGAAGGCCAACCACAAGCTGCGCATGTGCATCGACTACATTGAACTCAACAAGGCATGTCCCAAAGACCCCTATCCTCTACCTCGAATAGACCAGATAGTCGACTCCACTGCGGGGTGCGGCCTTTTATACTTCCTAGATGCATATTCTGGTTATCATCAATTTCGCATGGCTGTAGAGGATGAGGAGAAAACTTCATTTATCACCCCTGTGGGAACATTTTTCTACATGTCTATGCCCTTTGGTTTAAAAAATGCCATGTCCACTTTTCAACGTGGTGTCCGCATCACGTTAAAAGACCAAATAGGGCGCAATGTTGAGGCATAAGTCGATGATATCGTAGTCAAATCTTGGGATCAAAGAACCTTGCTCCCGGATTTAGCCGAGACGTTTAATAACCTCCGGTCCTCCCGCATGAAGCTGAACCCAGAGAAATGAGTGTTCGGGTGCCGCAGGCAAGCTATTAGGGTTTTTGGTCTCGCCCGAGGCATTGAGGCCAACCCCGCTAAAATAAAGGCAATAGAGGAGATGCGCCCCTAGAAAACTCAAGGACGTGCAGAGACTCACTGGTTGTGTAGCTGCCCTGAGTCATTTCATATCCAGATTAGGGGAGCGGGCGCTCCCTTTATTTAAGTTGTTAAAACAAACTGGCCCCTTCACTTGGACGGACGAGGTGGAGAAAGCCTTGGGCGAGCTCAAGCGCTACCTCTCCTCGCCGCTCGTATTGGTAGCCCCCCGGGAAGGAGAACCCCTCCTTTTATATTTAGCGGCGACCCCCCAAGTGATCAGTGCGGCCTTGGTTGTGGAGCGCGACGACGAGCTAGACTCTCAGTCGCCCCCAACCCCATCAAACCCGGAGGCAGGAAACCTCGGAACAGAGTTGGCCGAGGAAGCGCCCGAACCCGGAGGTGGCCCTAGGCCCCCCGAGCTTCAGGGAGCCGCCCGGCCCCCTAGTCCGGAGGCCTCCGAGGCCCCTTCCACCCTGAGCGGCCCTGAGGGCCCCGGGGGAGGCGATGGCCCGATAGCCCCAGGCACCGAGATGACCCGCCCCGAGGCACCCGTGGCAGGAAACCTCGGAACGGTGCCGGTCGAGGAGGTGCCGAGCCCGGGGTGGCCCTTGGCCCCCGAGCCGTGGAGCCGCCCGCCCCCTAGTCCAAAGGCTTCCGAGGCCCCTTCCACCCAGAGCGGCCCTAAGGGCCTAGGGGGAAGCAATGGCTCGGAAGCCCCAGACACCGAGGAAACCCGCCCGGGTGTACCCGAATCGGTTGCCCCTAACAAAGTAGTCAAGGCCCACACCAAGGTGCGCTCCGGCTCCGTGATCCGGCGGTGCGCCTCCTCCGCTCGGCCCCGACCCCGACATCTGCGCTCGTGCATCCATGACCACCGCTCCGGGTAGCGCTCCCGCTCCCACCACCCCAACTCGCCTTGCCGGCGGCCCGAGGCGGCGGCGAGCACTGCCGCGCTCCCTGACAGCCTTCGGCACCGGAGGCCTCCTCCCGGGCCTCCAAGACCGCCACCTCTCGCCCTCACGGCGGCCTCGCACTCCGTGATGACCTTCTCCTGGGCCAGCACGTTGGCCTCCCGCGCGGCGGAGTCTTCCTCGGCCCTGGCAACGGCGGCCTCCCGGCCCTCAACCGCCCGCCACGCCACCTCTAGGGTCCTCTCCCGCTCCGCCAGGCCGGCCTCGCGGGCCTGGAGGTCAGCGTTGGTGCTGGCGGCGGCGGCCTCAGCGTCGCACAGGGTGCGCTTGCGCTCGTCGAGGCCCTGGGCGCGTTCCCTGAGGTCGCGGAGGAGCCCCCCGGCGGTGGTGCGGACCCTCTCCTCAGCGGCGGCAGCGACCTGCTCGCGGAAGTCGGTGGTGTGCCGCTCAATGACGGTGTCTTCAAACACCTGGCTGAGCTCCTCCTGGCGACGCTCGATCTCCGCCAGCTCCCGCCAGCGGACGAGGCCCTCCACCCTCGCCGTGGCCGCCGCCTCCCGACGGCCCTCTTCCACCTCGGCCTCCCGCCGCGCCACCTCAACCTCCCGGCGGCCAAGGCTCGCACCTAGGCCCGGAGCCCCTCCAAGGAGATCGCATTGGCCTCCTCCAGCGCCCTGGAGACAACCTCTCGCCCGCTCTTGCGACCGAACGAGGGGCTCGGTGTCCAGGACGGCCACGAACCCGGACCAAACGCCCCCGGATTTGGAGTCGGAGCTCGGCCCGGGAACAACCACCTGCGTAGGCTGGGCGACTGAAGACCCCCCATGGCCAGAGCCGCCCGCTCCTTGCGTTGGGGGCTCACGGCCGGCCGGCGCCGGCAGAGCTAACGGTGGCCGGCAGGGTGACGGCGTCGCCTGGTGCGGCGCGGGCTATGGCTGCTATGGCGACGGCGATGGTTGCTGCGGAGACCCCGGGTTGTTCTCCGCCGCCCTCCTCCGCGCCTCTATGCGGGCGCCACGGCTCGCTCCTCGTGGGCGGTCGGTGCCGGTCTCGGTGGGCCCTCTCCTCGGACGCACGGGTCCGGGACCGAACCCATAAGGGCGACCGACCGGAAGGCTCGGGTGCCACGAGCCCCATGCGCTTCCTCCCCCGAGCCCGAGGCAGAACCGCCCTTAGGTATAACCTTGGGACGAAAATGCCTATGCTCGCGGCTGGAAGCAAAACATGAACACAATAAGGAATCAAAAACAAAGACAAAAATGTAAGACCCCAATGAGCATCCGCGGCGGCAAGGCATACTGCGGGCGGGGTTGAAGTCCCAGGAGATCCCCGAGATGGCCCGCTTCTTCTTCGCAGGCCGCCTGGAGGACTCGCCGGCTCGCTCGTCGCGTCCGCCGATGCCGGAGCCCCGCGGACGGCCCCCGCCACCGGCGTGCTCACCGGGGATGCGCCCCAGGCCTCCTCCGCCGTCGTCATCACCGCCGTTGTGGCCAACCTGGCCCTCGGCGTAGTGACCCCTGGGGATGGGCCCGCCGCACGAGCCCCTAATCGCGGAGGGAGCGACGCGCTCCGCTCCACCGCCACGTGGTGGGGATGGGGGAAGAGTGGGGTCCTCCTCTGACCTCTTCCTCTTCCCCTTAGGGTCCGGAACCCCCGGGTCGCTTCGGCCCGGACCCCGGCGGTTCAGCCGCCCGATTGGGACATGGTCGTCGGCGTCGGCGTCGCCACCGTCCCGCCCCTTGGCACAGCCTCCGGTGCGGCGACGACGAGCCCACGCTGTCGCCCACCACTGCAGCGTGTGCAGAATCTCTGTGCGCGTCGAATCCTAGCACAGCGGCACCAACCCGGGCGGGAGCTACGTTAGGTCCATCTCGGTAACGCCAAGGGTGCGGCGAACCAGGGTCCCGAGGTCCCTCTCGTCCCAGTCGAAGGCGGCGCCCATGTGGGTCCGCATGTCATCGTTGGGACCCATGTACGTGTAGGCGGGCGCGGCCTTTCTGCAACGGCGCAATGCGCCTCATCCGGAAGTCGCGGAAGACCGCGTGATCGGGACAGCCCCCGGAGGTAGCTGATCTGGTCCAGCACCCCGTGTAGCTCCCTCCCGGCTCACGGACGCGCCCCCCAGCTCCTCTGGTTCACCGGAATTTCCGTCGGCAGAGATAGGCGGGGTGGTCGCCAGGTTGGTGTAGAACCGAACGCCCTCCGGTTCACCCACCTGGAGCGAGGGTGGATGTCGATGAAGGGGGTGCCGACCGCCCTGTCGTTTCGTGGCTGAATCGCCACGTACCCGACCGCACCGGGAGCCCCCGCACACCCGAAGAACTGGAAGAGGTGAAGAGAGGGCCTCACCCCCACGAACATCTTGCGGTGTGGGCAAACACGGCGAGGTAGAAGACGGCGTTGGGGGTGAGGTGGTGCAGCGGAGGTCGTAGAACTCCGAACGTCAAGGAAAAAGCGGGAGAAGGGCGGCACCGCCCGACCATGGCGAAGGAGGCAAAGAACACCATCCTCGTAGGGGGCCGCTCCTCCGGGACATCACCGCCGCTGCGCGTGCCGCGCGGCAGGAACTTGTTGAAGAGGTTATGAGCCTCCGCGGTGCGGACCAAAGATTTGGGAAGCACGCTCCCTGGCTCCAGGGGCGAATCACGGCCCATCACGAGGGTGGATGCTGAAGCGCGAAAGAGGAAGCTGGTGGCGAGAGAAAGGAAGCAGAGGGAGCAGAGGGCGCTGAGTAGACGAAGGGCAAATGGCTGTGAGAGGCGATGGCAGTGGAAAGCGTAGAAACTGATCCCCTTTCATGCGGATCTACTTTTATAAGCAACCACCGCCCCCTCGGATTCCACGGCATTAAGTTCGCCCCACTACCACGCGATGCGCCCCCTCAACTCCGCGCCCCTTCGATTTTCGCATTCCCTTGGGTTCCCGCGCCGCTTGGATTTCGCACCGCCTGGGGTTTCGCGCCCACCAGGCGCACTACGCGGGACGGAGAGAGCCAGGCGGTTTGAATGGGCCCCCGTGCGCGTGGCCCGAATAAACTCGTCCCCCGTCCTAAGGAAAACTTAGCCCGGCGTGGCATCGGTTTGTCGCGCACGCCGCCCGCCATAGCAAAAGCATCCAGTGCCCGGCCCACACACTCAAAGAAATGGCGTCAACCACGCCCGAGCCCGACTCGACCCCGGTCAACGCCGGGGGCTACTGTCGGTGATATGGGCCCGGAGGTATGTCAGGGGTATGACATCTGAGAAAAGGAAGGTGCCCTTGCCCGTCAAGGAGCGTCAAAGTTACACCCCCGAATGGCTTAGGCGAGTCTCGGCCACGGGCGGCCACGTGGCCACCCTGAAGGGCGGCCGGAGGCCACCGCACTCCCAAACGGCAGGGTCCGGGATCACCCGGACCCTCGGTCGGTAGGGTCCGGGGTTACCCGAACCCCCCATCCCTCGCCCCGCACCTCTCTGAGAGAGGGGCGAGTCCAACTATCAACCAACCCATTTAATGCTCATCATCACCCTTTTTTTTGCCTGTCACGAGGCAAAGGAGGCCTAAAGTCTTTGACTAGGACCGCGGTATGGCCGCGCACCCACTCCGCGCACGCCTTCCTCACGTCCTGTCCAATCGCGTTTAATGCGTCGGGTGGCCGCGTGGGAGAGAGAGTGCGCGTGCAGGAGGCGCGGTGCGAGTGCCTACCCACAGGATGGGCCGCCGACCGATGGGTCCCATCAGGATAGGTAGGCAGGCCATCCCCACATCAGCAGCATGGCTACCACGAGGATCACCCTTTTTTCCGCTTATCATGATGCAGCAAACAGGAAGGAGCAGGAATGGAATGGCTTCTCCGACAAGACAAGATAAAAACCACTCCCTCATGTGGAGTGGAGTAGAGAAAAGTTGGGACTACTGTGGTGTTCCCTTGTACTATAAAAGGAGACCCAAGTCCATCGTAAAAGGGGGATTTGGTCGATTCACTCTCGGTCGATTTGTTCGGCTAACTCCTCGACTGGGTAGATCAGCCCCCTGAGCAACAGCTAGTTTTTAGTAACCCTTCGTCCACCACCGACTTCAAAAGAGAAGAACACTTTCGTTGTTCTCTGTATTTTCATCCCTTATACCACATACCAAACAGGAGTAGGGTGTTACACCTCGCCGGTGGCCCGAACCTGTATAAACCCCCGTGTCTCTGCAGTCTCGATTTTTTCCCGCCTCATCTGCATCATCCTATTCTCATCGCGAGTTTAAACCAGGATTCACCGCTCCCCGTGCCGAACCAAAAAGGGGGTCCCCCGGATTCCCGCGTGTCAATCTTCGACATCGACACAGCCCGAAGCCGGATCAAGAACTCATCTAAAAGAAAATGAGAGGCGATGCACCGAGATTGTATTGATTGTGATATATTATTTACAAGGGTCTCGGGTCCTATTTATACCCAAGAATAACATTATCCGTGTAAGACACGGTTTCCATCTAATCTACTATTCAAAATACGACAATATCTCGGGATACAATCCCATGTCGCATTACAATAGGAATATCTAAACAAATCCCTAATTTACATATACAATTGCCGTTACAGGACTCTATCCGTGGATGACAATATCTTTAGTGCACAATTTGGGAACCGAATCTACCATTTATCTTCAATCTTTCCATCAGAAACGGTCCCATCTTCTTCTCTGAGTTAGAATCGGCTATCGGCTGTCCTAGTCCGATTTGCGCCTAGCAAACCGGCTCCGCAGCCGATCCAGACTCAGCCTATTCTGTTTTCGCTTCTTCACAGATCACGCATCTTTCCTGATTCCGCTCCAATCTCTGCTTCAAACCCGGGGATTTGGTTACCAAATTTGGTCGTTAACACATGACCCCCAAGTCCGCGATATGAAATGTTGCAGATTTTAGGTGATTCAAACTCCAGGCGCAATCCTAGCTCGACTCTGTTTCGACCGTTACAAAAACTCTTCAAATACCGCCCCTTCGGTCGCCAAACGAGTCACGCCGTCAACAGATAGCCACCCTAGCAAACGTCCTCAAGTTCTTCAGCGCTCCATCCGGCTTTCAAGACCCACAGCGGCGATCTTCTCCATCGGCGATCCCCACACGACCGATGGCCTCCTCCGCTACCGCATCGGCCGCTGCGCCTGCTGAGTTCCCTGAGGTAAACCCTAATCGGCTAAAAACCCTCTTTTTACCGCTTTTATGCATAGAAGATTTGCATTCTAGGGTTTCTGACTATGAACCTTATTCTTCCTTCCGATTGTAGCATCTCACCCATCATATAATGATCCCTAGCTTTGTCCAGAAGAATAGATACTTTCTAGGGCCTATCGGCAATAAAGACCCAACTGAGCTGATAATAGCCAAAACCGATAGGATGCCCTACAACATGAGGAAACCCTCTCTGAACCACTGGGCAGGCACCTTCAAATCTTGGCCCTCAATAGATAAGTCCTGGCCTGAATGGTACAAAAGGATACAATCGGCCAAGCAAACCCACTGGGAAGAAATAGGGATAACCCAATGCTTGGCCTTATCAGTAGCCGACATGGAAAAGGATGAACCATTGATGTCGGCCGCCACTTATTTCTGGAATGACACCTTAAACGCCTTCATATTCAAGCAAGGCCCAATGACAATTACCTTGGCCGACGTAATGATGACAACCGGCTTAGATGTCCTCTCATCGGCCAACCCCGAACAGCTGACTAGAAAGGGCCAACACCAATTCAAGACCAAGGCCATAGGAGGATGGAGTGGTTATGTGGCCATGAACATGAAGGATGGGCCAGTTAGTCCTCGAGAGCATGCCGCATTCCTAATGATATGGCTGGAGAAATTTTTGTTCTGCGGATCTAGCTGTGGGCTGACAGCCAACTGGCAAGTTGTAGCCGAAGCTTTGGCAGACAAGAAAAAGATCCCCTTGGGCAAATATCTCCTCGGCTATTTATATCAAACCCTCCATCAGGCCATCGCCAAGATAGCTGCCAATGCCTTTGTCAACACCAACGGTCCATTGTGGTTTCTTCAGATTTGGTTAGTGCTGATGACCCAAAAAATATCTGGTCGGTCGCCTCTGACTGAAGCACGTTTCCCGCGATTGGAGCCGATTGAAGATGACGATGGGAACGAGATAACCACCACAAGGTGTCTCAGCTATGGCGAAGCAGCAGCTATGCGTACCGGATCCAAGCAATCGACTGAGCTGTTGGCCAAGTGGTTCATGTCCCTGTATGACGGATTCGCCAAGGACAACCACTGTTGGTACTTTTACAGGGACAGGTCACTCTTTGAGCTGCCCGCCGAATTCAACCTGGAAGAAATCAACTCAGACGACAACCCCAAGTGTCGGGAATTGTTCACAGCCGCTCTCACCCCTTGCATCCTGCCAACAGGAATCCACCAGGGCCGATCAGCGGCCAAATCTTATGAGTTTTATTATCCAGTGTCAGCTGCTCGGCAACTTGGACTTGGGCAACTACCCGTCGGCTGCTATTATGCCGACAAGATTGAAACAAGATTGAAGCAAGTTGATGGACTTAGCCGGCCCCCCTCTTGGCAACATCAACGACATGGTGCTAGCTTACAAGAAAGCACAATCTATGACCGGTGGTGGATCGAAATCAAACATCACTTCTTTCACCAGAGGTCCTCTCACTACATCACCTTGCTCCTGCCCGATGAAATCCCTTCGGTGAGTTCCGAATTCCAAGTTACTCCTTCTTAAATCATCGGCTGACTTAATCTGATAACACTTAAACTTTTCCTCTCTTGCAGGTGACAGAAATAGAACGGCTGACAGTGAGTAACTCTGGCATCCCCATCGAATACCACTTAGGCGTCTTGCCCAATGGGTGTGGGTTAGCTCCATCGGCCATCGGCTGGGAGGCACCAAAGTTGAAATCGCTGCTGCATGGGCAGACACGCCAGCCGCTGGCAAGGCAAAAAAGAGCCGTTCCAAACATAGAACCATCACTGCACCCGCAAAGAAGCAAAAAGAAATGATGATGCGCCGTGAGCCTCCCGTCTATGGATCGAGTGTCGACCGTTCCTTAACCGAGGAAGTTGCGAACGAGGAGATATCAGAAGCTATCGGGGCAGCGGCCGAATCAAGCGATTCGAGCCACAATTCAATCAGCCCTCCAGCCGACAGCCCACCAGCTCCAAGCCTACCTACGAAGAAACGGCCGGTAGCCCCTGTCTTGTTAAAGTCGGCTTTAAAAACAAAACCACTTTGCACTTAAATGAATCTGTTTTGTGCAGGTCAAGCAGTTGGCTCGCTGTCCTCCGCGTCGTGCTTCATCAGTAATTATTTTTGGCCTGTATTTATACTTTGTTATCGGCAGCCGATCCACCAACTGACACTTCTCTTTTCTCGCAGTCTCCTCCATCTCCATCGGCTGCCCCTCAGGTGTCGAGCGAGCACACGACATCGACTGTGGGCGGCCGGGAGGCTGAGGATGTCGCGAAGCCAGCCGACGAACACGTTGATGCAGCAACTTTGGCCAGTGGTCATGTTGAAGAAGATACCATCCCGAACAACCCAGCCGAAGTTGCTGAAGCTGTCCCCATGCCTGCAGCAAGAGTGAGTTCAGCCTTATCTCTCTCCCCCCAAACACTCCAAATAATCGGCCGCTTTGGTTGTAGCTTAACCCTATCATTCCTTTTGCAGCCTCTGGCCGATCTACTCTCCTTCGACATAAAAGAATTTCTTGGTGACGAAGAGGGGGAGGCAACTAGCCCAGAGAAAGCCCTAGCCAACGAGCTTAAGGAAAAATTGCAAAACATACGCCGTCGGCTAGACATTGACATAGACAGGCTAGTCGAGGAATGTGGATCGGCCAAGTCTCGATTCTGCGAAATTGAAAGCCAGCTCCCTGAAGATCTCGTTATCAAAGTATCTGCTGCCGTTTGCATTGATCAACATCGACCAAGGCTTGGGCGTGCGATGCAACGGATGATTGAAAGGCTTGCCCAAGCCGATGTGACTGCCAAGATTGAAGACGCGGTCAAGAGCATGGAGGCCAAAAAAGCAAAGCTGAACGAACTGAAGGCCTGCCCAACCACTTCTCAAACCCGGATTGCCAACCTGAGGACCAAAGAAGCCGATTTGTTGCAGCAGTTAGAACAATGTCGAGTTGAGATTGCTGCCGAAGAACAGGCGTTAGCTGACTTGCCGAAAGCCACCGAAGATCAAACAGGCAGATTGACGGCCAACATCAAACATTTAAAAGAGCTTCACAAATCAGCCAAGGTGGTCCCTGGCTCCGACGCCGAAGATCAAGCAGTGATTAATGAAGTAAAAGTGATTCAAGTGGCGGCGATCTCGGCTATAGACGCACTTTTGAGTCTGTAATAGATGAAGCAATCTTAAGATTTGAACGCTTTTGTTGTAATCGGCCTAAACTCGTCTTTACCTTGTAATCGGCTTATACAGTTTCCCTTATTGTCATGATTGCCGATCACGTTTTTGTCATAACCTTGAAGGCTTCAAAACCTTGAAAATTTTCCAAAATTTCTTCTTGATCTTGATGTCTGCTTCTTGATCGTGTATATATATGTCCCCTAATTTTTTTGATGTCTGTGATGTCGACAAAATTATGAAATCCGCAACTTCTGCCGCTGTCGTTGTTGTCGGCCAAACTTGGCCGATTGTAGAAAACCAGGGGAGAAAAAAACTTTGGCGTGAAAAAGACCTAAAGGCGATGCTTGTACAAATCAAGACATCGGCTAGCACGAATCGGCAACAACACAGCCAAATCATGAATTGATCCAAACCCTTGTGTAATATTTTTTCAAATATTTTCCATTTAGAGCCATTCCAAATACTTCTCCATCCAACCTTCTAACATGTAGGCCCCTTTAGAAACACATTTGTGTATCTTGAAAGGCCCTTCCTAATTAGGTGACCACTTTCCAAATTTATTATCTCTTGATCCAATCGGCAGTATCAATTTCCAAACGAGTTCGCCCTCCTCAAAAGACTTAGGCACAACTTTCTTGTTATAATGACGGGCTACTCGTTCCTTATCCCTTGTTATCTTTTCCAAAGCCCTCATCCGTGACGAAACCAGGTCTTCTGATTCGTCTACCATCAAATTGTAATAATCATTGGCTATTAGCTGATCTTGCAACTGAATCCGTCTTGAGCCGATGATATTTTCCCATGGTAGGACTGCTTCATGCCCGTAGACCAATTTATATGGAGGGACTTGGATAGATCCGTGGCACACCATCTGATAGGCCCAAAGTGATTCGGCTAATCGGCTATGCCGTTGCTTGGGATACTCAAAGATCTTCCTCTTTATCAGCTTGATTAGGCTTTATTTGAAGCTTCTGCTTGTCTGTTGGCCTGAGCATAATATGGTGAAGAATTAAGCAACTTGATTCCCATGCCGTCGGCAAACTGAACAAACTCGTCCAATATGAAGATGGATCCCTGGTCTGTTGTTATGGTTTTAGGAACGCCAAATCGATATACGATATGTTCCTTAACAAACTCGATTGCGTCCTTAGAATCAACTTTCTCAAGAGGAATTGCTTCCACCCACTTCGTGAAATAATTGGTTGCCACCAATATAAATTTGTGCCCTTTACTCGAGGGTGGATGGATCTGGCCGATCATATCAATTCCCCATCCTCTGAACGGCCAAGGCTCTATGATTGGGTTCATAGCCGATGCTGGTGCTCTCTGTATAGCTCCAAACTTCTGACAACCCTGGCAGCCCTTATAGTACTTGAAACAATCTTCCAGCATCGTCGGCCAAAAATACCCCGCTCTCCGAAGCAATCATTTCATCTTGTGAGCCGATTGATGCGTGCCACATATTCCTTCATGCACTTCTCCGATAGCCACCTTGGCTTGATCGGTACTAATACATTTTAATAGCACATCATCAATCGTCCTGTAATATAAATCTTTATCAAGCAAAACATATCTCAAAGCCTTGTATCGTAATTTCCTGGAAGCCGATTGAGAAAGATTTTGTAAATAATTGTATACCTCAAACCTCCAATCATCGGCTGTTATGGCAGCAACCTTTATCTCGATATCCTTTGTCATCGGCCGATAACCCGATGCCCCTTGAGCTAAATCATTGGCTTCTGTGTTCTGCTCCCTGGGGATATGCTTTAATGTTACTAGCCAAAAGTTGTCCATCAAGTCTCGGCATTGTTGATAATAGATCATCAGCGCATCATTTTTGCTTTCATAATCCCCTGACAATTGGCTGATGACCAACAGTGAATCCCCCATGATCTCGATGGCGTCGGCTTCAACCTCTTTGAGGAGATTCAATCCCTTGAGCACCGCTTCGTATTCGGCTTGGTTGTTTGTGGCGTGGGGGTTGATTGAAAATGCAAATTCAAAACTTGCCCCCTTTGGGGATATAATTACCAAGCCGATACAGCAGCCATTTGTGCAAACCGAGCCATTAAATGTTAACGTCCAAGGCATGATTTCCAGTGAGCCGATTGAGTCATCCCTATGTTCCACTATGAAATCGGCTATAACTTGTCCTTTAACTCCCTTGGTTCCTGGTATCTTAAATCAAATTCTGTTAAAGTAAAAATCCATTTTCCAATTCGTCCCTTTAACACTAGAGCCGATAGCATATATTTGACTACGTCGGCTTTACAAACTATCGTGCACTCATTGGACAACAAATAATGCCTTAACTTGGTACATGAAAAATACAGGCAAAGACATAACTTCTCCACGGGTGAATACCTTGTTTTTGCATCCAACAGTCGTCGGCTGAGATAAAAGATTGCCTTTTCCTTCCCTTCGACTTTTTGGATCAAAACCGAGCCGATTGACTTGTCGTCGGCTGATAAGTCTCATGGCTCGGTCCTTAATTGACCATGGGCGGTACTAGCCTTTCCCGGAATCCACCCAAATCTATCCATCCTCCCTAGTCCAAACCATTGGTTTTGTACTTTTTGTTTTTCATCAAAACTAATTTCATCATGATCAAGGCAATGAGGCGCTCATGTCTCCACATGCCGTATTCCAACTACCTTCCCAAAGATAGTTGCCCAAGCACGAAGCTTCTTTGTAAAATCATGTGTATGCAAGAATCTAGTATAAGCAGGGCTAAGCATTTTACCGAAGTTAGCCTCCGGTCATATCACATCGAGGGTTACAAAGAATGATTCTAAAGGGTATCAACATCAAGGCATGGTATATCAAGCATAGGTACTCATTTGTGTATGGCATGCAATTTGTAATTGAAATCAACATCATTTCACAAAGTAGGATCAATATGTTCAAAGAGAAGCGTTGACTTGCCTTGCTCGCACACTTGTTGGCCGGGGTCTTCAACGTAGTCAGTGCTTGCTCCCTCGGTTGCTATCCGTACATGCAAAAAATCAATGGAATTCAATCAAAATTCAATAAAATGCTGAGAGATCGAAAATAATCATAAAAACGACTCCAAACGTTTAGCCTAAAATTCTACTTGAGTTCGGACGAGAGTTTTTTGGGATGAAATCCGAGTTAAAACGAGTTCAGGGTTCTAGGGTTTTCGCAAAGCGTAAATTAAGGAAATAATTTTAAAAGTGTTAATCGAAGGGATTTGTGCTCGAGGTTTTGGAGGTGCAGAGCACCAAAAGAAACATTTTAATGGCGGAAAAGAAATAGACAAATTCCGGATTAAAATGATGCGAAATGAAATTTCCGAAAAATCCGATTTGTATTTCCGAATTTGTACCGAGAAAAATACACGAGAAAACAATATATTTTTGCCCAAATATTTTCTAAATACTTTTCCTAATTTTCCAAAATTTTTCCCTATTTTTTCCTTTTTCTTTTCTTTTTCTTCTCTTTTCTTTTTCCTTTCTTTTTCTCTTTTTCCTATTCCCTTCTCCTCTACATGTTCGACCGGCGCCCCTTTCCTCTCTGTTTCGGCCGGCAGCCGCGCTAGCGCGAGGGCGATGGCTTGAGGCTTACCTGCGACGGCGACGACAAAGGGAGGCGGCAGAGAGCACGCACACGGCGGCGACGGTGCTCGGCGGCTTGTGGCGCTTCGGCGACGGCGACGCTCGGCGCTAGGGTTGCGGCGACGGCACTCGGCGAGGGAGAGGGGTGGAGGACGGCGGCGAGGGGGAAAATGGGAAGTTGGGTCCCTATTTATAGGCGCGGCCGGGAGGGGAACGGGGAGAGGGGGACCGCGCGGCGGTGCGGTGAGCGACGCGCGACGCACGGGTTGGCGGGGCGCGCGGCGAACGCAGCGACGCGGGGTCCGGGAGGCGTTGGCGCGTGGCGCGCGCGCGGCGCGGGCCGGGCACGGGCACGGGGCCGGGCATGGGGCCGGGCGCGCGAGGGCGTGGTGCGGCGCGGCGACGTGAGGGCGCGCGCGAGGCGGCCGGGCGTGGCGCGCGCGGGCGCGTGGCGCATGCGCGCGCGAGCGTGGGGTCGGTACAGCGCGGGTGACGCGCGCGACGCATGTCCGCGCATGCGCGGGGGTGGAGGACCGGGCCGAACACCTAGCGACACATGAACAGTGCACTTCCTCCATTTTCCCGATTTTAAATTCTAATTTCCAATTTCAATTTTCTTTCACTCTAAAAATTCAAAATAAAAATCCAATATTCATAACATTAGTTTAAAAATATATTTCCAAAGTTTTCACCCACTTTTATTTATTTAAAAATATATATCACCTTATTTAATTTAATCTTTTTCTTAAATTCCATAAATTAAAATTTTAAAATCCCAAATAATTTCTATACTTTTTATAAATCCTCTAAAATATTTTATTGCCCATTTTATTTTCTAATTAATATTTCACAATTATCAAAATAACGTTTTGTTTTCCAAATATATATTTTTATGAATCCACACCATTTTCCTATTTTATTTTAAAATCCTCAATTCTAAACTCCGAGATTTTTCTCCCCAACGGAAATCCAAATCATTTGGTTTTTCTCAAACACCGAGATGAATCGCTCACATATAAATTTATGCAACTAAGCTGGCAAATAAGAAGCGAAAAACTCGATCAAGCAACAACAAGCAGAAAGTTTTTGTGAGTTCCGATTTTTAATTTCTGGTTTTAAAATTCTCCTATTTTCAGGGCGTTATAGATAGGTAGCCGATGTACGACAATTGATGGGCTAAGACCAGGCATCTTGAAATACTCCCAAGCAAAATAATCTTTATATTCTTTTAACAAATCAATAAGTTGGGATCTACAACGAGAGGACAAATTCTTGCTAATATATGTCGGCCTAGGTCTGTCTCCAGAGCCGATACCTATTTCCTCTATCTCGTCGGCCGACATAAAACCTTGTCCAAGCTTGCCATCGTCGTCGTCCACGGTGTCCTTGCCGTAGACACTCGAGCCCTCCACGTCGCCTTCAAAGCGGCGGTGCGGCTCCTCATCTCCGATTAGTTGTATGGCAGAATCGGACACTTTAAGAAAATCGGCTTGCCAGATTTTCCCGGACAAACAATAGATGCGATCGATTTCCCATAATGGCAAATCGGCATCAGCGACGCTACTGACCTATCGGTTGGTACAATTTCAATCTTGTCGTCGTCCCATTGTATCAGACTTGGGTGCATGGTGGAAGGGACGCAACAATTTGCGTGGATCTAGTCCCTCTCAAGCAGCAGGGTGTAAGACCCCTTCCTGTCAATGACAAAGAAGGTTGTGGGCACGGTTTTGCCGCCGACGGTCGCTCCACATTGAGTACACCCTTGGCCTCCGATGGGTTGCCGCCAAAGTCTTTAAGTGCCATATTTGTTTTGATCAAGTCTTCAGCTCCCTTGCCCAATTTTCTGAAAGTTGCATAGGGCATTAAATTTACCGCAACCCCTCCGTCGACCAGCATCTTGGACATCGGCTTGCCATTGACAAATCCCTTCACGTAGAGTGGTTTGAGATGTCAATTTTTAGTTTCCTCTGGTTTGTCAAAGATGACTTGATCTGGGGATAAGGCTAGCTTGGCATGGGTATCCTCAATGCTATCTGCATCGGCCTCGGTGACGTCGAATTCGACTGGCAATATGAAAACCATATTGACCGACACAGTAGCTTTTCCTTTACCTCTGGCTGCCCTCCTGGCTTGATCAGTTGGGCTCTCTTCGGGTTAGCTTCCGTCGGCTGGTGCGGTTTCCTTCTTGGGCCTCCACTGTTTCTTGCTCAGCCGACGACACTGATCCCGAATCATCTGCCGAACTTCTTCTTCTTGTCCCTCGCGTTTCAACCTCTGGATTCTTCTCTTCTAAGTTTTAGTGAATAGGTCAGAAGGGCACCATTGGGGATTAGCCGATTGATCATCATCGGCTGCTTTTTCGTCGTACTATTCGTCATTCTTGTCTTCCTCGAAGAAGTCTTGATGGATCGACCCAAGCCGATCGTGGACAGACTGTCGTGTCTGGTTCAGTTGCACGGCCCTAGGGATGAATCGAGTTGGGCTTTGAATCGGTAGGTCTCTGTACTCGTCCTCGCGGTACTCACTGCAAACCGGGCAGTTTTCGATCGTCGGCAGCCTCATCCCCGATTCCCAACAGAATCGGAAAAACTCGCATTGCCAGTGCGGATTGCAGTCGATGTGATGCCTAATATAGTGGAAGCCTGTAACCTCGGGCTCCCTCACATAAGGCCTGTTGCACCGAGCTTCTTCTTCCCGCCAAAACCATTGTTGAAAGCGGCGTCAGCTGTCCATGCGGATTGGCTGTTGATTAGCCGATCGGGCAGCGAGATGCACCATGTTGATTGGCGCGACTTGGTCTCTAGTCGGCTTCTTCTCTGACTTGACCCCTTTGAGAGTTTCGGCTAAGCTGTTTGTCATTCTGTTCTGCCGATCAGCTTGCCTGGGGCCGGCTTGAACCATGTTGACCGGGAAAGGGTTTCCGTCTACCTTCATCGGCCGAGGTGAATCGGCCTTGGTGATGTCAAAATTGTATTTCTCTTCCTTGGCCGTTTTCAGCAGCCATTGGCAGATGATGGCCTTTTTGTTCTTGGCCCATTCGGCTGCCGCGACCTCTGCATCATCGTCGCTGGAGTCGGAGGCTGACTCGACGATGACTTGAGCTACTTTCTTGATGACCTTTCTTGATTCTTGAAATCTCTGTTCATGGGCCGTCACCTTCTGCGCGAGATGCGCCAAACTGTCGAAGTCTTGAGCCAAAAAACGCTCACGGATCGGAGCGATTAGCCCGTGGAAGGCCAAATCGGCTAGCTGGGTATCGGATAGCACCAGGCTGTAGAATCGGTTCCTCATCTCTCTAAATCTTTGAATATAGTCTTGAACCGATTCGTCATGCTTCTGCCTAATGCTAGTCAGGTCCAACAATTTCATCTCGTGATTGCCGGTGTAGAAGTAGTTGTGAAACTGTTTTTCGAGATCGGCCCAGCTCTGAATAGAGTTGTAGGGAAACGAAGAAAACCATGTGAAGGCCGATCCCGAAAGTGAGAGAGTGAACAAACGAACTCTCAAGGCGTCTGTAGCCGATGCCTCGCCGAACTGCGCCAGGAATCGGCTGACGTGCTCATATGTTGAAACATTGTCCTGCCCTGAGAATTTGGAGAAGTCCGGGACCTTGTATCGGTTGGGCAGTGGAACCCGCTCGAAGCATTCCGGATAGGGGTACCGATACATGTTCCCAGAATCTTTCGGCTTGAGGCCGAATTGATCGCGCATAACATCGGCAATCAAATCGACCCAGGTCCTATTGTCTTGAACCTGCTGTATCGGCTCATACTGTTCATATTGCATGGGTGCCTGCCGATACTGAGGCAGCGGTGTTTGAGGGCGGTAATGCTCGTCGTGATGACCTCCTTGGTACTGGTACTGGAGTGGCCTATTGTCTTGAACCTGTTGTATCGGCTCATACTGTTCATATTGCATGGGTGTCTGCCGATACTGAGGTGGCGGTGTTTGAGTGCGGTAATGCTGGTCGTGATGACCTCCTTGGTACTCGGCATCTGGAGTGGGTTGCCGACGGAGGCACCGATTCGCCCAAGCGTGGCGTCGCGGATCCGAGAAAAGCCGGCTTCGGCCACCGCATTGTCCGTCCTCCCCGGCCGATATGTGCAATCGACTGCTGTTGCTGATTGTTGTTGAACATGCCGGCCAGCTGATCTTGGGGAAGGGGTTCCTGCCGGTTGAGCATAGTGATCGGCTGTCTCGAGGCCGACCCAGAAGGATTGGGTTGATCGGGGACTCCTCCCGACGGCCCGGCTGCATTGGTGGTGGGATCACCGATTTTGGGTGACCAAAGTCCCGTAGCCGGAAACCGGCCGTCCGCAAAGTAGGTTCGCCCCCTCTGTAGCTGATCGGCAATCTTTGAATCAACCACAGTGGCGATCATGTTGTTCAAGGTGTTGACCATAATGCCGCTCTAATTGACGAGTGCATGATGCATAGTCGAATCGATTCGATCCTGCAAAGTAATGCAGTTCCGAATCATTTTGCTCCTGTTTCGGCTACTCCATCTTGTGTTTGCCTTTCATATCGCTTGAGAAGGATGCCTTGAAATCGTCCATGCTGAATTTGTATTTCTGGAGGACGGACCCAGATTGGGTCTGGGCGAACGATCGCAGGTAATTAGCCTGCAGTTCTTCTACCATTTTCTTGTAGTCGGCCTGGTGTTCGCCGGCAGTTGTTCCATCGTGATTGGAGTCACATTCTCTTCAGTGATCTCTGAGTTCTTGATGTTAACCATCACGTCCGATGCTTGGTGATCTGCTGATTGTCCCACTGGGCGTGCCAAGAAGCGTGTTGATGAGAAAAATCTCTCATGCGCTGGCCTGGGAGATCTGCTTAACTCCAGTGCAGGTCCCTTTCTCGGCTGTCTCATGTAAACAGGCATGCCAGTTGGTTTGATCTGTCAACCAACAAGAAACAAGCAGTTATGCGTTAAGATTAGGGTTAGATCCTACCGGATCAGCTAAGGAAACAAATTTACATATATCTGCTATCCCAAAGCATATTTAAACTACGTGATTGGGATAGATCGGCTACACCGAGATAATATAAATCACTTAATCTAAATATACACTAGGATAATAAATATATGCATTCATGGTCTGGCCGATACTGTAGACCTAACTGTGGACTGGCTAGTACTTCGATACTTCTTATGAAAAGATATTAATCTAACCTAAGTGAGTTAAACTTAGATCAATCGGTTGTCGGCTAATGCTGACAGATCGATACCAATTTAAAGCATTTAACCAGATTAAGATCTTAATATAAGAGGCAGCTCTAATAAATCTAATAGCAGATAATACTAGAGAAATATTAAAACAGATAAGGCCGGCTGAAACCCCGGCACTGTCTCTACAAGTTTACATCTAGCCGAATAGATCATAATACTTCTAAAAGCGACTTAATAGATCATGGATGATGCAACATTAAGTATAAAAAGATAGCATTGGATCTAAATAGACCAATGTAAACCCCTCAAGACGGTGGATACAACATATGATCCAGACCAACATCTAGATCTAGCTCTATCGGCTGCTGCTTCCTGAGAAGAACAAGCTGATGGCAAGATAGTCTAGGCGTTGTTCTAGATTATATGCCGTATATGATAACTTGCACAATCTAAAGCATCAAACCTAGAGTATCATGATGATGGAAGCACTAGATTCGACGAAATAAACCACTAATGACAAGCATTTACCTTAATCAGGGGTCGAAACGATGCAGCCCGAAGCCGGATCAAAACTCGTCTAAAAGAAAATGAGAGGCAATACGCCGAGATTGTATTGATTGTGATATATTATTTACAAGGGTCTCGGGTCCTATTTATACCCAAGAATAACATTATCCGTGTAAGACACGGTTTCCATCTAATCTACTATTCAAAATACGACAATATCTCGGGATACAATCCCATTCGCATTACAATAGGAATATCTAAACAAATCCCTAATTTACATATACAATTGTTGTTACAAGACTCTATCCGTGGATGGCAATATCTTTAATGCACAATATGGGAGCCGAATCTACCATTTATCTTCAATCTTTTCGTCAGAAATGGTCCCATCTTCTTCTCTGAGTCGGAATCGGCTATCGGCTGTCCTAGTCCGATTTGGGCCTAGCCGACCGGCTCCGTAGCCGATTCAGACTCAGCCGATTCTGTTTCCGCTTCTTCACAGATCACGCATCTTTCCCGATTCCGCTCCAATCTCTGCTTCAAACCCGGGGATTTGGTTACCAAATTTGGTCGTTAACAACAATACACTGAACGGCACAAGTAATAAAAACCTAAAGCCAACAACACTAGAGGTGGTGGTTTGCTCATCGCAGAGTCAGAGCTGCATGTCCTTTACAACAGTTGTACATAGCACATGCACATCATTGGATGAATTATAACGACCAAAGCACTGCAACTTTAATCTGAAATATTCCTGAGCTATTTTCCTAGTATGCTAATGCACTACAACAAGAGTACTGGATTCTACAGTTTACAAATTACATATGTGCTTATACTAGAAATTACAAATGAGAAAGCTATGATAATGATAAAGCATTGCTAGATTATGCCTGTCAATCTGCCCTGGATCATCTTGAAAACTATTCAATCTTCGCGATATATGACATCTCCTAGTGAAGTATGACCGCATCTCCAGGTGAAGTATGACCGACATATTTTAACTGTCGATGGTTGCATGGTATAAGATTTTCTAGTCTCCAATATTTTTGATATCACAATTGCATAAATGAATAACACGACACTTACAAGCCATACCAGTTCGATGTTACTGCAAGATTCTTTCTCAATACAAAGTTCACACTTCACACCACCCTTCCACTAAATGGTTCTCCTAAGAAAAAACGCATGAAAAAAAGCTATTTCCCATGATAAATAAATATGAAAAATCAATCAAAATTTGAATTTACGAGGTAGAAAAATGGAAAGATTCTCTCCAGTCGATGGTGTATTGGTGGCTACAAAGGCTGTTCTCTCCAATGCCTTTTCCAGAATCCCTTTCTCCATGTTGTCCCACTCCTCAAAACTTATCTTGGTGGTCGAGAACCATTAGAAAAATGTCTTTTTAAAAATGGTCTACTAAATGAATCCTTCATGCTAGAACTTGTGCCAAGTCTGGGTTCTCTCAAAATTTTATGATGGTGCTTAGAGCTCCAATCTATATCAGTATCTGTAATAACACTCTTGGATACATTGTTCTCAATCAATGAATCCTGCTTACCATATAGATTTTTGAAACATTTCTCACCATGGGTACATGCATACAGGACACAGAGGATCATATTTTTCACTTTCTACTGTTATACCATCCAAACAGTTTGCATGGTACACATGACCATAGAATAAAACAACAACAATTGCTAGCTCACGAACATTCCATGTAGATCGCTCCTTGATCTTGTTCTATTATTTGTAACAGAGCTAAAAAGATCATTGTCAATGGACCACCTCGCTCTTTGAGATGAAGACATTGATTCACACCTCTCTTTGCGATGAAGCCATTGATTCAGAAAATCTGCATGTTGACCACCCTTGAGATGACTTACCCTGTGATCCTCCTACAATGAGATCTTTCTCTTTATTGTAGGCAGAAGGCATGGAGCTTGATGGCCTTCCTTCAGCTGAATAACTCTCATCGAATGACTTGAAAGAGTAGACCTTGCTATCGAAAATCTGCCTACATAGTTAATGACCTGGTGATCGATGTGCTTTTCTCATTGAATTTGCGTCAACATGAAGAGAGAAACTTCTAGATGATGAAGGACCTGCACTTGGTATTTGGGGTTGTGTTGAAGGAAAGGACTCTGACATCTTTATGTCTGAAGCAACAATTACCACACTTGGTGATCTAAGGGAACTCGCCTATGAAAGATAATGATCAGTGAAGGAAAGGAAAGGAAGTTCAAAAGAAAGAATATTTGAGTCTACATAGCATTTCAAATATAGATGTGTTGATTTGTTGAAGCACTTGATGTAGATTGAACTGCTGAAAACATGGAAAAGATATCAGCGGGAAAGTTGTTTGTCTCTCTAGTGAAGTATGGATTCTAATATGCAACAGAAGTACAGAACACTTTCTACTTCCTAGGTTGCTACACATGATAAATATCTAGTGCGGAGATATAGTTACATGTGCATTTTAGTGCAAGGCACATACATGATCTTTATGATTTTGCACACATCAAAGCTAGGGGGGAAATGGTTACCATATGGAGTTAAGACAGTTAACTACAATAGATAGGAGAGAACAAATTCAATAAAAAAATGATGCCACTCCACTATTAAACTACACAAAAGAAAAAGAAAAGAAAAGAAAATTGAGTCATTCACATTAATTAATCAGTTAGTTAATTAGTTAAGCAAGTATGGTCTTTTTAGTGCAGAAAAGATAAAAATGCTAGCACTAGATTAGGAAAAGCATCAGAACGGCATTGTTCGTGTAATGCTCTGCCCTTTTCGGACAAAATATGATCATCATAACTATTCAATCAACAGCATTGCATTAAGTTCCATAAAGAAAGAAAGAAAAAACTGCCGCAAACTATGAAAGGAGCAGGCACCATAGTGCATACATCATGTATGGCTTTACCTTGAGAGTTAGCTTTCAAATATTTGGATGATTCCATCTTACTTTCAGATTTTTGCCATTTGACACTAGAAGAACATTAGAAAGGTTATCCTCATAGGGACGACCTTCAGTCAGTGCAATGTAACCACTCTTCAGTTCTTGCCGAATATTCCCACTACTCTGATTGGATACACAACCGCTCGGGGTTCCATGGTTCAACAACATATTTTTTTCCATCATATCCTCTATGTGTGTACGATTGTCCAACCAGAAGCTCCATGATGGAGAGTGTCTTATCCTGTATGCTCAAACTTCAGCTGATGCTACATGTTGCTGGGACCTCTCATTAGCAACAAAGCAGCAATTAGCCCCCATATCTATTGTCAAAAACTCAATATAACTTTATCTAAATACAAACAAATCTTCATTCCATCCATGACTCCATGTGATACAAACATCAAGACAAAAATACCGTGCTTGCACAATTGCACTCCCAAGACGATGCTGCAAAGGGCAAACTAATATTAACCATGTTATCGTCAACGACAAAATTTATACAAGACTTTAAGGAAATACTAGTAATTCGAAGGGACATTCTTAGCTATTATATTAGAGACCTTCAGAGATGACTAATGGGTGCAAAACTATAAGATGAAAGCAACCTCAACAAGAAGACAAAGAAACACCAATGACAAGCTTATTTAAGATAATAGTATGGACAATGTTCAACTGTTTCTCAAATTTTTTGAGAGCCGAATTCATAAAAGGGTTTCAATATTTGCACCTGCAAATATACAAAATGCAGAAGAGACGACTACCTTGTTTTGGCACAAGAGGAGATAAATGTTAAAAAAGGGGATATGGCATAAAATAAGAAACGAAACAACATAATATACATAGAAACATCATGAAACTATAAACAATGTAAAAAAATAAGATTATCACTTTGTCTTTATAGAGTTTAAAAAATCACAAATATGCATAAAAGTTAATCTGATGAAAGGTACGTGCGAAGGTCAAGCGTACCTTGTAGGCATCTTAAGGCAAGTATGTCACCTTAAGTTCATGTGTTAAAATTCATGATGTTCTGAACATAAGGACACCTTCATGTCACCTTAAGATGATTGCATATTATTTAGGCAACAAAATTGGGTGGATAAAAAGTCTCATCGCGGTGGGGTAAACTATTTGAAGGAAGGCATTTTTAGGTCCAGATATTCCAAAACTATCACACACTCAAAGAGAACTTATTCCTCACACACAACACATACATGAGCATCTCATTATTGTTGACTGAAATCAAGCTCTAGAAACTACATAGTAGTAGTACAAGGCTGAATAGTGGATGAATACCAAACTTTTTTCGTGGGTACCAGGTCGTAGCACAATGTGAAAAGGCAAATGTGTGTTTCACGGATGAGTAATTGATTCTACACAGTTGATCAGATAAGATCATAAGACTTGAGGAAAACGATGTAAAGGCGCTACTCCATGTGTGACTACAACCCCTTTTGAGCCATCAACATTATCAACTTCCATGTTCCAATCCAACAACAAGGCACGCAGTACGGGTCATAATTAACCAAGGCTTTCGAGTTCATCTAAGAGATCATACAAAACCAACCGCAATCGTGCATCTATATTGGGCACGACTACGCCGACACACAAAATTCTAAATCTTTTCATCATAATCGATACCACATCAGATAGAACAAAAGAAATCATACCCACATCGATTGCAAAACTTAGCAACCAAACGAATCAGATTCCAAATTCCCCAACCCTCACCCAGCCCAAAACCAAAAATTCTCATAAATTACCTCGAGTCAGTCAACATAAAAAAGAAAAAAAATCAAAGAACCATGCTACGCTCGCCGTTCTAGTTCCACGGTGACGATCCCCCCGCCCCAGAGGCAAAACCTAGGGGGTAGGACCCTTCGCCGAACGAAGCTAGGGTTTATGAGGCCTGAACACGTGGAGGCAGAGGCGGAGGCGGAGGCAGCCACTCGGAGGAGAGGAGAGAAACAGAGGAGCATGTGCGTGCATGGTGGGTGTAGAAAGGGAGTGGATACAGAGACTGGTGCGAAATGGTCTTTTCCTTCTCTTTCTCATGTTTCGCCCGCCTGCGGAGATAGAGACGAGGAAGGGCGCGTCATCCCCGTGGGTGGCTGGGGCCCAGATGCATTGGCCATGTGGCGTGGGTAAAGGAATACACGTAGGCTATGATAGCATAAAACAAAAAATTTCTAGTGCGCATCCCAGAAAAGCTTGCAAGTAAGGGTCTATAGATTGTTACCAAGTGACGTGCAGTGCAACAGAAAAATTACGTTGGAGTAGCCAACCCAACGTACGCACGTCAGGAAGTCTTGCCGACCTCGGACAACACTTTTCCGACCTCGGACAATGCCTCGCCCGACCTCGCCGACCTCGGACCGTCTCGCCCAACTTCGCCCGATCTCGTCTACATCGCGTCGATTCACCCGACTAGTCCGACTTCCAACTACCGAATAATTGATTCGGCAAGTTGGAACTCGAGGATATTTCGATGTCACCGATTACACCACAATGTAATGATGTCTCTACCAGTATCCACACATCCAGGGAAGAAACGTCGAACACTCGTGTGCTAACATGCAATGCACGGCTAGGGTTTTGGCTCAGACGTGGACTAGGGTTTCCGTGAAGAAGTTGATCTGGCTTAGAAGTTGTGCTCCCTGATCTCCACTCCTTGCCCTCCTTATATAGAGTTGGCCGACTGGGCCTAAAGGCCCATCGGGACTCTATATTTGATCGGATCCCTATCCGATTAAGCCACATCTGAGTCAAACTCGAATATCTGTTCCAACCCATTAAGTGTGCGACCAATAGGTTCGTGTACACTTGGTCCCGGCACGAGAACACCTCTCGGCCGACCCTGTCAACAGCGGCCCCTAGCAGAACGTATTGACACCAAAGTCTACAAGAAGATCAAAATGGCTGAACCTGTGATGTGAGTATAAATCTCTTTGTCTCATGATATTAATTAAGCTATAGGCAAGACACGTGTCATCCTATCAATAGCTTAATCATTCACTCGATCCTGTATTGGATTATGTATCTGATGATTGACTCCTCAATCACCTCGGCATGGCCATGCACTTCCATAATCCATTATATCGAGAGGCCCAAAGATATCTCTCTCATAGGAGGGGCAAATTTTATCTTGATCATTCACATCCCTCTATATGTTTCATAGCAAACCCGAAGACTATTTTATAACTACCTAGTTACGGAATAGCGTTTGGTAGTCCCTAAGTAAGCCACTACACATGTTAGAATCCATGATGATCTCAGGTCTAAGGACTTTACACCAACACTACTTTAGACCAACTAATGGCACATTAATGAGACTCTGTATGTATGAATCTATTTGTAAATGATCCCTGATCATATGTCATATTGTTGGAACAAATATGATTCTAAGGTCGACATGTCTATTGATTAATGATCATGTCTCATAGATCATGGTATGGAGATATCAAATTAATATACATGGACATGTGTTAGAGAACACATTGTTGGATAGACCCACCATGAGACACTACAGGAATTAATATGCCATTAGTTGGTCTCAGGTAGTGTTGGTACAAAGTCCTTAGACCTGAGATCATCATGGATTCCAACATGTGTAGTAGCCTACTTTGGGACTACCAAACGCTATTCCGTAATTGGGTAGTTATAAAAGTAGTCTTCAGGTTTGCTATGAAACATGGAATGGGATGTGAGTGATCAAGATGAAATTTGCCCCTCCTTTGGGAGAGATATCTCTGGGTCCCTCAAGGTAATGGATTATGGAAGTGCATGGCCATGCCGAGTTGATTGAGGAGTCAATCAACAGACAGATAATCCAATACGGTTCAAGTGAATGGTTAAGCTATTGAAGGGATGACACACACATCTTGCCTATAGCATAATTGATATCATGAGACAAAGGGATTTGTGTACACATTACAGGTTCAGAGCCGATATTATATTCTTATATGTTATGGTGTCAATATGTGCTGCTAGGCGCCGCTGTTGACAAATCGGCTGAGTTGGACTCGAGCCGAAACCAAGTATACATGAACCTATAGGGTCGCACGCTTAAGGGGATAAGAACAGGCATTTAAGTTGAACTCAAATATGGCTCAATTCGGATAAGATTTGATTTAATATAGAGTCCTATGGGCTTACGAAGTATGGGCGGCCAACTCTATGAGATTCGGATGGGATCCGATTCAAAATAGAGTCCAGATCGGCCACTAGACCTAGTCGGCCAACTCTATATATAAGGGGGAGGGGTGGAGAGCTGTGGGATGTAAATTGGAACCGAATCAATCTGATCAGGCGCGGCTTCAGAAGTCGGCGAGATCAATCTCCACGGAAACCCTCCCCACTTCCGAGCCAAACCCTAGCCTTGCATCTTGTGCTAGCACACGGGTGTTAGGCGTTCTATTCCCAGACATGTGGATACCGGTAGAGGCGTTGCTACATTGCGGTGCTATTCGTCGGCTACGAATCGGCGTGGTCGGGCGCATCTGAGTGAGGCAAGCGTGGTCGGGCGAATCGGCGAGTCGGCTGAGAAGGGATCGGCTCCGGCATCGGGAATCGGCTACGTCGGATCGGCTGTTGGAAATCGGCTGTCAACGAATCGATTGTGATCGGCCAGTACTGTTCCGGATCGAATAGCTCCTGATTGGCTATTTCCGCTGCATACTCCAATCGGTAACGATCTTTTGACCCTTACTTGCAAGTGTTCCTGGTTTACATGGTAGAAAATTTTTGTTATTAGCTATCGTAGCTTCCGCGTAACCCTTCAAATTCCCTGTAGTGTCTCAAGGTGGGTCTATCCAACAACATGTTCTCTAACACGCGTTCACGTTTATTGATTTGGTATCTTTAGACCATGATCCATGAGACATGATCATCAATCAATACATGTGCTGATCTTAGAATCATATTCATTCCATAGATATGATATATGATCCCAGATCATTTAGAAATAGATTTATATTACATAAAGAGTCTCATGAATAAGTCACATACTTATTGATCAATATTAATTATCTATTTCATGAAACAGAATACCAATTTATTATTAATACATAAATATTAACCATGATATCCAACATTTCCATGTTGCCTCTAGGGCATATCACTAACAGTGGGGCCCACGGGTGAGGGGACACCTGGGGCCTATCTGCATCGAGCGTGGAGGGTTCTTGGTGTACGTGATGCGGGTGGTTCGCGTGGCATAATTTGGTTTCGAGGAGGAGGCGGGGTTGACTCATCAGGGGCCACGTGGTTGTAGCGGCCATGGCGTCACAGCCATGTGCGGTGCAGTGTAACGCATATTGGGTCATTCATGGGCCATGAGGAATTGGAGATATGGGTAGCTCTTGGGCTTATTATGGGCTTTAAGATTTTTGATATTACTGTTTGGAATAAGTTTACTTGAGGTCTTCGAATTTGTCACCGAGTCTGAAATTCGTCCCTGAACCAAAATACCAAGTATAGCTTCTCCCCCAACTCAATATCGTGCCAACTTTGCTCTCTTAGTAGTATAGTGGTCGGTTTTGGTTGACATGGCAAGTGGGCCCCACATGTCGGTGGCCAACTCTCCTCCCTCCTCAACCTCTTCTTCTTTCCTCGGGGATACGTAGGTTGGCAGCTTTGTTGATGACACGGTACTCAGACTAAGGTCTTCTTTACTTCATGTAAAATTTTGTAAAGTTTTGGGATTTTGGACACTTTTGGGGATTTTGGAAGTAAACATGTATATGTAAAGTTAGATTGTAAAAATTTTGGATTTGGGAGGTTTGGGAGCCAAAAAGTGCAAAAAAAATTTTGAGGAACGTGCTGGACTCCCCTACCCCGCGCGCATGTCTCTTTTTTTGGTCGCATGCCCTCCCCCGCTCTCTCTCCCCACCGCCGCTTCTCTCCCCGCCGCCGTCGCCCCTCTCTCCCTCGCCGCCACCGCTTCTCTCCCCCTTCCGCCGCCGCCCCCGATCTTCGCCGCCGCCTTCGCTCTCCCTCGCTGCTCTCCCCCTTCCGTCGCCGCCCCATGCTCTCTCCCGCCGCCGTCCCCGCTCTCCCCCTTCCGCCGCCGCCTCTGCTCTCCCCCGTCGCTCTCCCCCTTCCGCCGCCGCCCCCGCTCTCCCCCACCGGAGGAGGAGGAGGGGACGCCGGGGACACGTGGGGTCGCCGCTGCCCGGATCGCTGCTTGGATCTGGCCTTGCCGGCTTGGATCTGAACTTCGCGTGCATGGCCCCTCGCCGGCGCCGCCGGAGCCGGAGCATCCCTACCCGCGCCGCAGGACTTGCCGTGGTGGAGCTTCCGCCCCAAGCCGCGCAGCTCCTCTCCTACCACCACAAGCCGGTGAGTTGTCATGGGTAAACTGTCATTTTTTAACATCCCAAAAATTTTACACGGGGAAGTAAACACTACTCTTAGGTGTAAAGTTTTTGGGTGTAAAGTTTTAGGTGTAAAGTTTACATCCAAAATGAAGAAGTAAACGGGGCCTAAGTGGTGGAGGCGCTGGATGAGCTCCCGGGGAGCTTCCTCCTCACTGACTCGGCCATGCTAGGCCACCCCATTGTCTATGCCTCCAAGGGCCTCACCTCGCTCACAAGGTACTCGCCCGTGGAGGTGCTCGGCAACAACACGAGGTTGTTCCGGGGCGCAAACATGGGAGGTCGTGTGTGGCCAGCAGGCGCACCAGGTCGTCATCCACTACCATCGCGACAGGGAGCCACACTATGTGCTGCTCCACCTCGCGCTCATCTTCCACACCACTGACGGTCGGGTGCTCCACTTCCTCGCCGTGCAGGTGCCTATCGGATTGCCCCCTCCCACGAACCCCCACCAGCCACCTCCCACAGTGATCTCGCACACGCGTCGGCACAACGAGTGACCACAAACCCCAGTCGCATGCGACATTACAACGCAATTCCCTGCACCATGCACCAAGAGAAGGGTGCTAAACCCCTCCTCAAACGGAAAGTCTGAATTACACCCATAAACTATAGCGACAGTACAAATTACCCCCTAAACCACAAAACTAGACATCCTTCACCCTTAACTTTTCATACCTGACGAATTACCCCCTGACTCATTCTGGAGTGGTTTTGGTTCTACGTGGCGTACACATGGCAGCCCAGTCAGCATAAAAAAGCGATGATGCCCACATGTCAATTCTAATTTGTGGATTTAAATAACTTTAAAAAACAAAACTAACATGTACGTCCCAGTGTTTTTTAATTTTTTATGTTAACTGGATTGCCACTCGTACGCAACATAGGACCAAGACCGCTCCAGAGCGAGTCATGGGGGTAATTCGTCCGGTATAAAAAGTTGAGGGTGAAGGATGTCTGATTTTGTAGTTCAGGGGGTAATTCATATTGTCACAATAGTTTATGGGGATAATTTGGACTTTTTCTCCTCGAACACCACCCCTCACCTTCCACGGTGGCCATCTCGAGGTGGTGGGGCCGATCTTCTCTACCGTTGAGACACCACCGGGGAGGTGCCTCCCTCGTTGCCGCCCTCCCCTCCCTCATCATGGCAGCTCCGGCATCAATCAATTAGATCAGAGGCGCGGTGAGGTGCGCGTGGAGTGGAGTGGGAGGAGTAAGGAAGAGAAGGGAAGCAGGGAAGGGAAGCTAGGCACGCGAGGAGAGGAGATGGCGAGGAGAGAGGAGGAGATAAGTGTCCATCCCCTAGGCTGAACGGACAACCGGTCGTTTTGTTTAGCTCTGGCACTCCCTCCCTACCTTTTCACCGTGCTCTCTCTACCTTTCATGCTCTCTCCCTTTCTCATCTCGTTGCTCATGTTGTTTCCCTTTTCTATATGTGCGACCAGAAAAAGGAGGCTCCAGCGATGCTGTAGTCCAAGAGCCGTTCACCACCTCGACTACTTCACCAGCTATACCCATCGTCGTGTCAACTCCGATGCTAACAACAGCAGCATTGTTCGTGTCCTTCTACGACGTGACCAACCATGGACGTCACCGACGAGACGGCAGGGGTGGCGCCCGACGACGTCGACACGACCAAGACCGACGGGTGCACGCCGCCGCCGCCACCGTCGATGCACGACTCGAAGGGGTCCGACACGCAAAGCGCGGATGATCACGGTAGCCCACAGAGGGAGAAGCCAAGGTCGACGTCGATGGCCAGGGGCATGAAGTGGGATGTGGCTCCCTCCAAGTCGTCGAGGCTGCTTGCGTTCCTGCACCCCAAGGAAAGGGGGGAAGAGTTGGCCGCTGACATGTGGGGCCCACGTGGATTCTACTTGCAACGTTAGCCAAACCGATCATTATATTACCAAGGGACTAAAGTTGACACGGTATTGTGAGTTGGGGATTGGCTATATCTGGTACTTTGGTTTAGGAACAAATTTTGGACTTGGTGTCAAATTGAGAGACTTTAAAGTGAACTTATTCCTTATGGTTTAGGGATGTTAATTAAGCTCGTTATAAAGATGAGGGACGGTAAGTGGACTTAATTGATGGTTCGCTCATGGCAGGTCGGCCCGTTTTGGGAGCAAATTGGCCCAAAGTGAAGTCTCTACATGAGGTTCTAGTGAATATTCTGCTCCGGTTGAGCATTCTCAACGACCGGATGGAGTCATGGAGTATATGTAAAGTTTACACTAGCTCATTTAAAATTGTTTTTAATTACAGCTGTGTATTTTTTAATGATTTTTTGTCTATTTCTCTCTAAAAAGGCAGTAGCAGCTTTACTTTTTTTACCGTACTAGTCGATAAATTACTATGTAACGCCCACAACTTGGTTGTCACACCTACATATTGTGTCATGTGATGGGGAAGAGTCTTAATTACCCTCTTCGCACCACATCATTAGCCTTTTCGAATATCAATAGTAACGTCATGTATGGTAATTTCCAGCCCTTTAAAATGACAGTGGACAGTCCTTTTTTTAAAAAAACTTTATTCTAATAGTATAAAATATAAATATATAAGATGTCGCACGCTTTAGAAATAATATCAACGCGTTGTAACATTGACACACGTTACTTGACGTCCATTTGCCATTCGAAAAAATATATATAAAACAAACACACACACATATATATATACACACACATAAAAAAGACTTATTGGTGTAGCCCCAAAAGATGCCGGTCAAACCAAATCCAGCACCTATAATGTATATTGGTGGCGGCAAAAGACTAAGTGGTGGTTCGTGTTAAGAATCGCCACCTATAGTCTCAAATAGATGTCGGGTGAACAGTAAAACCGCCACCTATACTCGCCACCTATAGTATAGGTGACGGTTTTACTGTTCACCCAGCACCTATTTGATACTATAGGTAGCGGTTTTACTGTTCACCCGGTACCTATTCTTCGTGAATAGGTGACGGTTCCTATTACGAACCTATAGTATAGGTGGCGGTTTTACTGTTCACCGGCACCTATTTGAGACTATAGGTGACGGTTTTACTGTTCACCCGGCACCTATTCTCAGAAAAACACTATTCCCTCGATTAGTACCATACCGCTCGCCGAACCAGAGCAACACCAGCTTAAATAGGTCTGTGCCTTGCTCGCTCGTCGTGTAGAATCGCTCGCCGAACCGCTCGCTCGTGCCTGTAGCTCTATCTCGCGGGTCCGCGCCCGCGTGGAAAAATATGGTGAGTCCGGTAAATATGGTGGGTCCGGCTAAAGGAGTGGGCCCATAAGAAAAGATTGGGAGCACCTCATTGAATGGTGTTTGGTCCGTATAAGTGTCGGTTCTACACGAACCGACACTTATTTGTCCGAATAGGTGCCGGTCGAAGAACCGACATCAATGACCAAAGTCATTGGTGCCGACCAATAAGTACCGGTTGAAAAAACCGGTATCTAAGGGGGTTTCTCAACCGGTACCTATGAGACATTCTATACTAGTGCATGCAAATTTCACGTATATGATCAACAAACACACACATACATATATATATACACACACTATAGTACTACTACATGCACGTAGAATTAATCGGTTCCAAACCTTCGAATAATCCCAAAACAAATAGCATGTGCACACACATGATACTGATGTACGTCATATATATATATATATATATATCCACACGTGTCCGTCCAAACTAGTGATACATATATAGTCGACAATATTTTCATGATATATATACATGAAATTTATTCGACAAGATATATGTGTTGGGTGGACCAAAGTAGTATATATAGAAAATATGTAGCAACTATTAATTAATATATCGAAGTATCTTGATGAAGTGGCATTTAGTGATATATATATGCGCATGATATATATTGATCACATATATGCATGCATGGATATAGTTAGTTAGGTATTTCCTTGGCGTGAGGCTTAGCCATGGTTGGAGTAGGGTCGTAGGTCCCGTAGTCGTTCGTCTTCACCTGCCTCAGAATTCTCTGGTGGACCATCACCAACATTTCGTCGTCTTCCTGCCCTTGCATGGATTCTTGATCAGACATCTCCTGCATTGCCATGCATACATGCACGCACACATTAATTAGTTATTATAGATTAAGACATTAACTAACTAACTATGTATGTATATATATTCTTCTATATACATATTAATTACAACCACAAACAGCCACCTTATCAAATTAGTTTTAACCGTTAGATCGACACGTCTCTGCGATAATTAGCTGTTAGATAATCCCCTCCACTTTCTCCCACCAAATAATAAAATAACACCAATAATTTGTTCGCCACACCCATCTTGAAAACTATTTAATCTGGCACGGCCAATCGGTGAATCGAACACTAATAAACATCACTTTTAGATTAGTGTTACCGGTCCATTTAGGGATTATCAAAAAAAACGGCCACAAGTTGTTTTATTGGAAAACTTTTAAACATCACTATGTATATATAGTTATAATATAATTCCACCATAACTATATAATATCTATAATAACTTGTATATAAGTATTAAAAAATAGGTGTAACTTTATACCTAAGTTATATAGAGATTAGGATATAACTATCGTGTAGTTACACACTATAGTTACATTATTATTATAATTATAGTGTAATTATATCTAAAGTTTTTGAAACAAAAAAGTTTTTTAGCAATTCCGTTCCATTTATATTCTTGTTCAATTTTATATGCATATGGTAATGCAAAATGTATTTGTGTGCATATGAAAGCATATATATATTGTTTTCCTTGACAAAGCCTGTACTCGATGAACATTCAACAACATGCCAATCATGGACACATGCAATATGCCTATGTTACGTTCATACAGAGTTCCACAGCAACGCGTGGGATACAGATTTCCTTTTAAACATGGAAAAGGGTAGGCCTTACACTAAAAATTTTCATGATAGAGTGCATTGGAACATTATCTTTAAAAAGTGCATTGGAAACATTTTGCAAAATAGTACTCAGGTTGACACAGCAATATAACTGGTTCACTTTAATTAAGCTAGTTCAGGGTGTATATATATGTTACGAATCAGTATATATGACCCCTAACTAGATATAGTATCTATGAATGAACGGTTCGATCTAATTAATCCACAGAATATTGTATATATAGTTCTACTTATGTAAACTGTCGCGTGGCTCTAATACCCACACACTTCTTGGTCTAATCACCTGGAGCTAGGCACATACAAGTTTCTCTAATTATCTGTCATATATGAACCAATGCAAAATGTTTGCCTATCTTGTTAGTGGCAAACATGCATATTCAGTAATAACATCTATAATGAGATGATTAGCACTCATATCCATCGATAGCTAGCTAGCTGGAGTATTTTCCAATAGCTGCTGGTAATTAAATGTATGTAAGGTTACTTTTCATAACATCTCTTTTTGAAAAAGTAATTAAGGGGATGTAAAGCCCAGTACTAATCATTCACTGTATATATGGCTATACTTAAAAGGAAGCCTAGTAGTGTAGGCAGTTCGGTTTGTAATTAAGCGGCCGAGGCCAGCTAGCTAGTGGTATATTTACTTGATGTTCTAGACATGGGCATATGTAATTAAGTTTCCAAATGCACATATTTTAATTTATAGTTACTTTCTTTAATTTATTTTGTTAAAAATATAACTAGATGCAATGAAAGTATTTTTCTTGTTCATAACAAATCTACTCAAATATAAATCATTTTCGTATATAAAACTATAATATATTTGTATCTTTTAATGATTTAAGATTCCATTGTTTGACTGCACGCTATGTATTCGAGAATAGAGGGAGTAGTACATATTATATACATTTGTGGGGGTATATTTGTATGAATATTACCCTATATGGAAGTAGACCTAGCTGTATGACAATTGACATGACAGCAAAGACTTGTTTTGAAGCATGTATTCTAGAACTTGTCAAACAAAACTAATTGTCCTATAAGGATTAATCCATCACATGAATATGGTCAAACAAAAATTGTCCTCTCGGTTGGAAAAATTAATAATACATTTTGTACTTAGTCAACGTGTGCTGCATGTTCTATAACCGTATGCACGCTTCTGAAATCAAGGTGAGAGAGGTTCTGAAGGCACGTAAGAATCACAGTGCTTAAAAGAGTTTCCCGGTATATTCAGCAAATTTTCTCGTCGCTTCAGTACAATGAAAGACTAACAATACAACTTCGTTAGATTTTTAGATCATGCATCATAACTTTGTTAGATATATTGATTAATAGAAATATGAAGTCATAGATATACCATTGATTGAACTTGATGCTTATTGATCAACATCTTCCTCCCTCCTGCATCAAACAAACCCCAGAAAATCACTAAAAGAAACTGAAATCGGCAAACACGCAAAAAAATTGCAGTTTCTTCTTGCATATACTAACAATCAAAAGAACAGGAAATCAACGAGATCTGAACATATATGAAGCTAGCTAGTCAGCTAGATGATCCGTTATCTAGCTTCTGTTGAAGCAAAGACTGGATTATTCATTATCTTAAAAAAAAGAGCCAACTGGATGATTAACCTGCTGCCATGGAGGTCAGGAGGAGCAAAGCGAAGACCACGACGAGGAGGAGAAAGCTAGACCTCTTGATGGCTCCCATGGCGTGGCCACCAGAGAGCAAGGATCGAGCAGATGCTCAATCTGTCACCTAGGTTTCCTCCTCTTGAAGAGAGATCTCAGGAGAAGGAGACGAAGCAGCAGCAGCAGCAGCAACAGCAGCAGATGTGGCTGGAGATGAGTAGGGAGAGAGACTGCCTTTCCTTTCCTTGGTTTGGACACAAAGGAACCAACCTGCAGATGTGAGTTGTCTGCAGCAACAACAAAGAAGAGCAGAGAATGCTGCAAATTGTTAGTATTATTATTCTTCCAATATTCTCTTATCCTCCTCTACTTCAGAGATGGAATGATATGAGATGAGATGATATGATATGATATGATGGGGATGTGTGAATCTCAGTAGTGGAGTCCCTGCCTGCCTAGTGCAGGTTTGCCTGGTGTTTATTTATTTTTAATAATCAAAAGCTAGGCAGGATTAAAGGGAATGGTCAGTGCTTTGCATTGCCCTATGTATTTTTCTTTCTTCCGAGCTGGCCCTGTCATCATTAGGCTTGCTGGTGTGGTGCAGCATGTTTAACTTAATTAGCTAGCTAGCACCATAAGCCAAAGCAACTAATACTGTGACTTGTACGGCTACATATGCATGCATGCAGGTATAGTAGTCCCCCCATAATTGAATAATTAGTCTAAGCTGATATACTAATCTGCAGTCTAGCTTGCAGTGTAACCATGGCATGCTGTATTTTAGAAAAATTGAAAATGCCCTGCAAGCAATCTAATTGTGGCTAGTGGTTGTTCATCACATCATTCTTTTGTCATATCATTCTTGTGTGTGCAGGTAGGTAGAATATAAGATATTACAAAGTATTGTAAATAATTCTGTTAGAAATGATGTGTATGGTTGTATTTGTATATATGGTTGGACAAGAGTGGTCATTGTTCAGAGATCCCTGTAAGTGTGTTTGATGACCATATAGTACATGGGACAGACATGCATGCAACATGATGAGCATCAAAAGTTTACTTGACTAGCTACCTTGAGGTAGAAACTATGATGAGCTATGAGGGTTTCAAACTAAAGCCTGACTAATCACTTTTCAGGCATGCAAGGGCATGGAATTATGGTAACTCTACTTCAGTTACATATTTTTTTCACTGAATACTTTTGCATACTTTTCCATCTACTTTTAGTCATAGTTCGGCTTAGTCTATTTTGGGAGTGCACACAATTATATGCAAAGATGCATGACAATGTTAAGAAAAAACTATTAAGCTATATCTAGTTAGGAGTCAACATTATGGGCAATGAAATAAAGTATTTAAAAGTTAAAACACAACGACTTTACATAAACAAAAACGATCAAAGTAGGGTGGCCGCGTTGTTAGTGGGGAACTGCTTTTCCAGCTTGGGAATATTGTGTGTTTCTCTATAGCTAAGTTAGCAGTAGTGTTGAAAGGACAATTGGAGCTAACACTAGTGGAGAATAAAGACACCATGCATCATGGCTGAACCTTTCCTTTTTGAAGATGATAAAAGTATATACTAGTAATAGTGTCTAGCTAGGTTTAATACACACATCTCTATCCGATCTCTGATTGAATTGCAGATGATGAGATGCAGATGCAGGCCAATTTGCTTTAAAGCTGAATGTTGCTAACTCCCTCTGAATCTCTGATCAGTATGATATTTCAGAAAGCTTGCAATTGCTGTCACAGTTCTGTACTTTTGACCATAATTACCATGAGGATTACTCATGATAAGTATAATTAATGTTGGTAATTTGTAATAATATAATGTTGGTACAGATGCATTTCATTTGTGCAAGTGCATGCTTGCTTGAGAAATGGGGAAACCAATCTGGCTAGTCTCACATATATATGTTTATTCAGTTGATTGATACTAAGTACGATTCAGATGATGAAAGGAATTGAAATTCAGTCGACTTGTGGATGATGACCTGTCAGGTTTCAGATATATTACACTACATTTTCAGTATGGTTCGTCATGGACAAAACAGAATAATAATGTTGTCGTTCTTTGGACGGCAAGGTTACCCATGCGCGTTTTTATCTTGTTTTCTTCTCTTTCTTGCATTGGTTTGGTTGCCCCCAATGAAATACAGTCATAGCAGAACTTCTGCAGATTGGATTTGAATCATCGGTGTGGCTGACCCCTCTCTGAATCCAAATGTGTGTAAATTAACGATAAACCTGACAGAATAAATCCAAGTGTTTGTTCTGATGGTGGAAAGGCCATGATGGAGCTATACACTATTGGTGGACACTACTGCTTGTTGGTACATATGTTGGGACATGGTGTGCCTACACTACTACGAAAACCATTTTCGCAGTTGGTCAAAACAAGTTTTTACAAGTGTCCAAAAATTTAAGGATTGATTATATATATATATAATTTAGGCAAATTATACGGTTGACATTGTTGAAATATGAATGAAAAAACAATGCAAAACGACTATGGGTACGTCAGAACAAATGTTAAATATTCATAATGATGTATATATATAGACAAACATATTTTTCCATATTGTCACCATTTCCAACATTGAAGATGAAAAAGGAAAAAAACAGGAAACATGTATGATCCATATACCTCTGCAAACAAAATAACCTCAGAAACAATTTTTTTTTTAAAAAAAAGAACTTCAGGACACAAGAAAACTTAAAACAGGTATGTTTTCGAAGAACGTTAAAAGTTAGAACAGTAATGGTGAGAAGAATACATACATATATACAGTCAGTTGAAACAATGCAGAACTATGGACGGAGCTTGATCAGGACATCAAATCTTTTTAATCCGGGCGGCTGCTCAAGACGACATTATTAAGTGGTCATTAGGCATCTGACAGACACTGTGCTCGATCGGCAAAATTTGGCAGTTATTAGAAGGATAATAAACTTGATCAGACATGGTATATATATGGGGCAGCAGATAAGTATGCATGGATCGAGAGAGCAAAAGTAGGGTTCAAAAACATTCGACAACATCGCAAAGAAAGGACAGCCACAGCAGCTGATAATTGAACTGCACAAGAAACGGAGAGACTACGAACTTGTGATGTTGTGCATGCACGCATTGTCCATTTTCGCTAGGACGTGGTATCTTTTCTTTTTCTTTTTACATAGCAGAAGCACACTCTCCGGTATGTCTCTAACACACGTCTTAAAAGAAACATGTCAGTGACAAATATTTTGATCCCTATTAAATTTATATTAAAAGTATGCGTAATATTGATGAGTGAGTATCAAGATTTTAACTCTAATCCATGAGACCATGACTCTATCAACGTACATTTGGTGCTTTCCAATACTTGTGGTAAATAGTGTTTGTTTGGCAAATTACAACATACTCTTTCCATATTTAAATATATGACACTGTTGATATTTAAAACAAAACTGAAAAAAAACTTTGACTAGTTTTATTTAGTTAGTTAGTTGAAGAGAACCACTTGGTCTGTTTTATTTTGAAGCGTGTCATATATATGTTTATCTGTTTCCATAGATATTTTTTAGAAAGAAACAAATAGTCAAATGAATTAAAAAGTTAATTGTATCATATGTTTAAAACATGAGTTAGCAAAGAATAGCACAGCGCACGCCAAATTTCAAATTATTCTATGAAAAATAAACAATTCAACCAAGAGCCAATAAATTGACCTAAAATCAGGGTTTAAAAATAGTCAAAATTTGCTGCAGGGCACCCAAAATTTGCGTAATTGGTTGGAAGCCACCACAAGTTTGTGTTGCTGCTGATGGACATACAGAAACTTCCAAAGGTGTCGGTTAGGAAACCTTCTTAGGTGTCGGTTTTTTCAACCGACATCTATTGGTCGGCACTTATAGGAAAATCAATAGGTGCCGGTCTAAGAACCAACACCTTTAAAATTCAAAAAAAAATCCGGTTCGTCGACTTGCATCGGTTTGAGCCGAGCTCCACCACATTCATGCACAGATCGATCCAATCCACAACAACACAAATCCACATATCCATCCACAACAACATCCATAGATCAATCACAAAAAAAACCACAGACAAATTTAATCCTCCACAAATCAATCATCCACAGATCCACATATAAATCCACATATCAATCATCCACGATTCATCCACAGATCCACAGATAAATCCTCCATAAATCACAAAAAAAATCAAAGATCCACATATCAGATCAAAAAAAACTCGAGCTCGGTCGTTGTCCCGCCATCGTCGTCGTCTGGAGCCGTCACGCTGCTTCTGCAAACCCCGTCACCTCTGTTGCTGCCTTCCCTCCCGCCGGATCTGCCGCGCAGGGAAGGCTCCTCCGCCCGCCGCCGCCTCCCTCCCGCCTCCCGCCGCCCTCCCGCCGACTCCTCTCCTGCCATCGTTGGTGAGGTACGGGCACAGGGAGTACATCGGCGCGAGCACCTCGCACAGGGTGATTAGATCCTCATTGAAAACCGGCGGCAGATCATTGACGTACACTAGCCCGCCCGAGCAGCCGGAGTCCTCGTCGTCATGGCGCGTCGACACCGGCACACGGGCGACGGCGGCATCGGGGGCGCTTAGAGAGGGCGCTCCATGGAAGGCGAGGAAGACGAGCAGCTGGAGGGCGAAGAAGGCAATGAGGAGGAGCATGACGAGGCGCGGCCGGCGGGCGGCGGGGTTCGTCGGGTCGGGACAATACATCGCGGCCATGAAAGGAAGGGAGACTCTTCAAGCTTAGAGCGTGGGGGGATCGTGCGATGGCCTCGGGGAGATTTGAGGCAACATGGCAGCAGCCGGCGGGACCACGGCGAGAGAACGTGGGGAGCAGAAGGGGGAACAGCGAATTGGAGCCAGGAGGCGTGGATGGGGACGTCGGAGATCATGGTAGGGGAGAGAGGAGCCACGCGAGAGAGGAGTGGTGGAGAGTGATGCGTTGATGTAGAAGATATAAGGATAAGGTCGGTTTATAAAATGTGGCCGGCTCAGCTCACCCGGTCCGGCTCAGTTTTTAGGTGCCAGTTTTATTAAAAACCGACACCTATAATATGTTATAGGTGTTGATTTTTTTAAAAAATCAACACTAATAGTATAGGTACCGATTTTTCTTTTGAACCGACACCTATAATATATTATATGTGTCATTTTTTAAAAAAAGGTACCAATAGTATAGGTGTCGGTTTTTCTTTAGAGCCGGTACCTATTAAAACAATAGGTGTCGGTTTTTGTTGAACCGGCACCTATTAGGCCAATACCTATGCATGTTTTTGTAGTAGTGCATGTAGGACATTTGAGGTAATATTTTATTATTTCTGAGCTAAAAGATTGAAAGAAATTTCAAAAAAATAGAATTGCCCTCATCCCTATCTAACACCTCGCCCTCAACCCGACTAGGTCTGGTGGAACCCTAACCACAACGGCGGCTGGCACAACCGAGCGGCGAGCGGCACTGGTAATGTAATGTGAAATTTAAAAATTGAATGCAATTTGAGAATTGAAAATTCAGCTGTGTTTGTTGCTTTGTATTTCTTAGATATGGCACATGAGGTGAAATTTGGAGCACATCAGCATATTGGTGACCGAAAATTTTGCAGCACCTCCACACATGTTGCAATATTTTGACAGATACATTCCAAAATACCAGACTGGTATTTTGACAAGCAAAATTCCACAGAAATTAATGCCAGCCGTCAACACATAGAAATTAATTCCACAGAAATCTCTCCTGATGACTTCTTCCCAGGTGACTTCATCCTCGGCGACATCATCCCGGCACCGTCGATGCCTACCAACTTCACATATCTATAACCCGCTTTCCGCTTCCGCTCGCCAGCCGTCGCTGCCGTCGGTCGTGCATGCTGTGCTAGCCACCAGTGAAGCCGGTGGCGTGCCAGCCGCCACCTATGGTAGGGTTTTGGATGGGGATTGGGGGGTGGGGGGAGTGCGATGGCCGATGGGCCAGTCGGGCTAAGGGACAGGTTAGATAGGGATGATGGCAATTTTATCTTTTAAAATTTCTCTCTTCTCCTTTTGCCCAGAAATGATAAAATATTACCTCGAGTAGCCTATAATCAATTACACAAATTTTATGCTGTCCATCAACAGTCACACGAATTTGTGATGTCTTCCAGCCAATTACATAAAATTTAGATGTCCTGCAACAAATTTTGCGTTACAAATATGACTGGTCACCCAGTAGTGCTCCCTAATGATTTTCATCGATAACTCTGAAAACCAAGTGGTTACCAATAAATCGGTTGAGTTTGGATAAATTTTACCAAAAGAAAGCATTTTTTGATATTTTTTTGAGCTAGACCATTTTTTCTCGAGTGGTTTCTAAATGTGGACCAGTTGTTGAACCATGATAACGAACAACTGTTATCGTATTTTTGAAACCCTGTCTAGAATGCAACATGGGAAAAAGAACTCCATGTGGCTTAATTAGTCGTTTACAGTAAAATAAGTGTAGCTCAACTAAATAGGTTCCTTATGGTGAAACTTGCCAACCTGGATTCAATACTTATACTTGATACGTGTGTTCATAGTTACGGTTAATTATTATTTTTTCGAAGATGTTCATTGGGGTAGGGTGTGTATGTGTATGTTCTAAACTTCTGTGTATTGCATTTCTTAAAAAAAATAGTCGTTTACATGTATGAGGGTACAAGAAATGTGATTTCTCCATGTAAAAGAAGAATTCACATGGCTTATTTAGTCCTTCACATGCACAAGGGCACAAGAAATACGATTTCTCCAAGTTATAGGCCACTAAAGTTTTAGTTGATATAGAATAAGGCCTTGACTATATATATTGTTTGAGTTTACACCACCTTAACTAGTAAAACCGGATAAAATTAATACATCCACATTGGAAGATGGTTGGTGTAGTGGATTGATGAGGAGACATCATTGTGGATTGTGGATATTGGAGGATAAGTGGAGGAGTGACATGGCGGAGGATGTAACAAACATGATGGTGGAGGACGTTCGGCGTCGTGGAAGCAGACAGAGGCATCATAAATTCATGGTACAATAGGACTGTGAAATCGACTGTGGAATCGTGAGTTTAAAATATAAAAGATTTTGATTGGATGAATACGATGAATCTAGACAGAATAGGATATGTTACATCCAATCGAAAACACTACTTATATTTTAAGACGAAGAGAGTATACAATGTTTCGTCCATTGCACACTAGTTGCTTCCTACTACCTCCATTTTATATTATAAGTCGTTTTGATTTTTTAGTCAAACTTCTTTAAATTTGACCAAATTTTTTAAAAAATATTATAATATTTTGAACAAATGTGTTATCAAAATATATTAAATATTGGTTTTAATGAAACTATTTTGATATTGTAGATATTGCTAAAATTTTCTATAAACTTGATTAAATTTAAATAAGTTTAACTTAAAAAAAGTTAAAACGACGTAACATAAATGGAGAAGTGAGTATGTCCTAAGTTAAACTTCTTTGATTTTAATAAAATTTATATTAAAATGCACCAACATATGATGTCAAATTAGTTTCATTAAAATTCATCATAAAATATGTTTTGATAGTGTATTTATTTAGTGTTGTAGATGTAAATTGTTTTTCTTGATCAAAGTTAGAGTACTTTGATTTAGGACGAAATAGAACAGCTTACATTTTAAACGGAAACAACGTTGCACTGCTAAGGGTCAAAAAATGACCAGATACACATTTACATATTGACAATATTACATTGACCCAGAAAAAAAACTGAACACTAATTACATTTCCAATCTTTCCCTGCATTTTTATTACCGTTAATATTGGTCTAACACAGATCATAAATCGTACGACTTATTAGAAAAAAATATGATATATGTGTGTGTATATACACTTAAAAATATTTTTTATGAAAAAATAAAATTAAGCTTTAAAAATCAAATTTTAATAGTGATTTACAAGATATATATATATATATATGTATATGTATATATATATATATATGGGGCAAAAGATGAGAGCCTACGATGCGCACTCAGTACAGAGCCAGTCACTGACAGTCAGCCAGCTCCTCTCTATGGTCACCACTCACCAAAACTGGACTACTAACATCTTTGTTTGTTGACTATAAATCTATAATCTTCGACTCCCTGGATAGACCATTCAAGGAGAAGACAGAAAATGCGAAAAAAATGAGCACGGGATAAGCTGCAGTGTAATCATACGAAATTGCAACTCACAAGGACATTTTTATAGCAAATTTTATAAAACCTATGTTTTATGATCAAAATTTTAAAAAATCATATGTATTATGACCTATGACACATAATTACAATTTTATGGTTTAAATGTTTCATAAAACCTCACATTTATTTAAATTTCATTTGATTTCAGTATGTCTGAAATTATACTTTTTAAAAATAGTCAAGGGTTAAATTGACAACCTTAATCAAGAAATCAACAAGTAAACATTTCATATACATTTTATGTTTTGAAATTTTAAGCAAATTTTTTCAAATATATATAGAGATAGGTTTTATGAAACTTTAGAATTAGGCTTATATGCTGCCGGCCAAAATAGTTGGGGTTATGCAACTTCGATCATAAAACATAAAATTTGCTGAAATTTACTTTTTTTTTAAGTTCGTCTACAGAAGCTGCATTTTTATCTGTCACGAGATGGCGATGCTTGGGATATGACAGATTTTGAGCCAATCCTTGCTCTCTGCAGTTTTCGTTCAGCTGAAGCTGCAACTAGTGACAGTAAATTCCTCCAGTGCAGTCTGTCGAGTGTTGCAAACCAGTTGGCATTGAGACCAACTTTGGGCAGCAACTTTTAAGAGATTCATGTGCTTATTAGATATTTAGATCACCAATCCATTCTGGAAGGGCCTGATCTTCAGCTTTCGTAGCATTGTAGGGTACCTGATTGCTTCTGGCAGAGCACTTAGCTTTTCACAGTACTCCAAGGTTATTTCTTCATACTTGGCTCTTAAACTGATGAACGATGCTCCGGTGCTCACTATCAATAATATAATAAAAACAATTCGTTATTAAGGATAAATCGTTAATTTATTAATGTAGTGATTAGAGGTAACTGTCATTTATATTTTTTCTGGCTAAATTGATATGTAGTTATTCATTGCACTGACATAAAAAAGATTTAGTTACTGCTAAATGATGATTATACCCTCCATATTTTTTATACTTTTTTATAATAATATTTTTTCACGTTTCTATTACTAGTAATTAAGATGATAATATAAATAGGTCTAACCCTTTCTAACCCTTTCGGTCAAGTGAAATACATGATTCAGATTGTTTTCAACTATTAATAGGGCACCGTAGTGAAGCTCTAAGCTGACAAAGGACGAATAAATATAGAAGTATCTCAAATGTTTCAGTTAAGCAACCGATTGATGGAGCTCCATTATTTATCTGCCATTCAAATTAAATCTAGTACGAAAGATCATAACTTGATGTCAAGAGTAGGATGACAGATTCACTGCTATCATTATTATTTTTAAAGAATTATATATTCATGTTGTTCGCTCGAGATAATCATCCGATTTATTGGAAGCCAATTGGCAACCGTACTTTGAGGGGTTCAACAAAAACAAGAGCAATCCGTTGGTGAATAAGCTTATCCATGTCGATCTCATGGTTTAAAGGAAACACTGCACAATATGCGAAAACATTGCTTCAGATCGAACAGGTGACATTTGGTCATTGCTGAGTTTGAGAAGATGGCGAGATGGTCTCCTTCTTATGGTCCCTTTGAAACACAGGAATTTGACAAACATGGATAAGAAAAACGTAAGACTAGGATGTCACACCTTATGAATTTCTACAGAAACTAAAAACATAGAAATGCTCTAAAACAATTGTTTGGATGTCACATAGAAAAAAACACAGAAATCCTCCCAACTTTTAAAGAGGAATGACTCGTTCCACAGGATTTTCAAAGGAAACTTTAGGGACCAATCCTTTGCTTTAAATGGCCTCATAGAAATTGTATTCTTAGGATTCAAATCCTTGGAAAATCCTTTGTATTTCCTCTGTTCCAAAGGAGCCCCCATTGTCCCTGACAGCGATGAGCAATCCATGATTCCTCATTCCTCCTGAACCTGTTAACATGCTCAGCTCCCAGCAAGCATCTAGCGATCCTCATCGAGGAGTTTCTTTTGAGTGCTCACCATCATGCCGACCTTGGCGGCCGTCCTTGAGGCTCCCACTCCTCGTGCTTCTGGTCGCTCCACACGTCGTCAAGAAGCAGCAGCAGGTACGTCGCATCGCTGACCTCCATCTCCTTGGTCGCGGCGACGATCGCCTACGCCTGGACCAGCGTGGCGAAGGCTGAAGCCGGCGGCGGACATGCGGGTGGTCCAACACCTACCTCCTCGTCGGTTGGCCGGCTCTCTCCGGTCGTTGAAGTAGGAATTTTTGGCATTTTTATTTTTTTTAAAGATTTACAAAAATAACTTCCGAGTATCAAAAATTGCAAAAATAATCTCTTCTCGCCTTCTGGGAGGGCGTGAAGGGAAAAAACGCCCTCCCAGAGGGCGAAATATCCGACGTGGCAGACGGCCGTGGGGGGCCGTGTAGGGTTACGCGGAGGCTACGCTAGCCGAAAACAAAAACTTTTCCCGCGCAAACCAGGAACACTTGCAAGTAAGGGCCGATAGATCGTTACCGATTGGAGTAGAGTGCGCGGAATAGCCAATCGTGGCAATCCGATCCGGAACAGTATAGCCGATTCCCGGAGACGGTCGATTCGCCAATCGCCCGATTCGAGTCGTCCGGCCGCGTTCTCACGCCTCGCTCCGATGCGCCCGACCGCAGCCGATCAACGGCGCGCAACGTAGCGCGCCTCTACCGTATCCACACGTCCGGGGACGAACGCCGTACACACGTGTGCTAGCACGCGATGCAAGGCTAGGGTTTGGCTCGAAAGTGGGGAGGGTTTTCGTGGAGATTGATCTCGGCGACTTCGTTGCACGCGATGCAATTGATGTGTCACAACTCTCCACCCCTCCCTCCTTTATATAGAGTTGGCCGACTAGGACTAGTGGCCGATCGGGACTCTATTTTTGAACCGGATCTCATCCGTATCTCATAGAGTTGGCCGCCCATACGTCGTAAGCCTATAGGACTCTATCCGATCGGATCCCTATCCGATCGAGCCGTATCCGAGTCCAACTCGAATATCTATTCTATCCCCTTAAGCGTGCGACCCGTAGGTTCAGGTATACTCGGTTTCGGCTATAGTCTAACTTAGCCGATCGTTGGCTCGAGTCTAACTCAGCACACTCCGCACGGCGCCTAGCAAGCACATATTGACACCATAATATACAAGAATAATATCGGCTCGAACCTGTAATGTGTACACAAATCCCTTTGCCTCACGATACCAGTTAAGCTATAGGCAAGACGTGTGCCATCCCTTCAATAGCTTAACCATTCACTCGAACCGTATTGGATTATCTGTCTGTTGATTGACTCCTCAATCAACTTAGCATGGCCATGCATTTTCATAATCCATTACCTCGAGGGGCCCAGAGATATCTCTCCAAAGGAGGGGCAAATTCCATCTTGATCACTCACATCCCACTCCATGTTTCATAGCAAACCCGAAAACTACCTTTATAACTACCCAGTTACGAATAGCGTTTGGTAGTCCCAAAGTAGGCTACTACACATGTTGGAATCCATGGTGATCTCAGGTCTAAGGACTTTGTACCAACACTACCCGAGACCAACTAATGGCACATTAATTCCCGTAGTGTCTCATGGTGGGTCTATCCAACAATGTGTTCTCCAACACATATGTCCATGTTTATTGATTTGGTATCTCCATACCCATGATCTATGAGACATGATCATCAATCAATAAACATGCCGATCTTAGAATCATATTTGTTCCAACAATATGACATATGATCGGGATCGTTTAGAAATAGATTCATACATATAGAGTCTCATAAATAAGTCACGTACTTATTGATCAATACAAGATGTCTATTTCATGGAACCGAATAACACTTTATTCATTTATACATAAACATTGACGTGATATCCAACATCTCCATGTTGCCTCTAGGGCATATCACTAACGAGCCGTCCGCCGCGCGGTGGCATATTTGCGGCGGCCCCTTCCCGCCCTTGGGAAGGACGTTTTTCACCGTGCACGGGGCGCGCTGCAAAAATGCCGGGCGGCGGCGCGTTTGCAGCGGCGCCCTTCTCGCCCTTGGGAAGGGCGTTTTTCACCGTGCACGGGGGCCGCCCGCAAAAGGCCGGCCGCTCGGCATTTTGCGGCGGCCCCTTCCCGCCCTTACCAAGGGCGTTTTCACCGTGCTTGGGGCCGCCGCAAATTGGCACGGCCGCCTTGACAATTTTGCGGCGGCCCTTCCCGCCCTCTCGCAAGGGCGTTTTTTACCCAGGCCAGTATATAAGCCGACTCTCAATCATTTCAACCTCATTTACACCTTTCGAAATCCGAAAAGAACAGAGAGAGAGAGGTGAGGAAGAGGAGGAGCGCGCGAAGCCCCGCCGGATTGCGTACTTCATTGGAGGTAAATGCAATATCTCGTCGTTATTTTGTTTGTTAGCTAGTACGTAAATGAAATATTAGGAAAAATATAAATTTGTAATATTTGAATAGGTATTGAATAATTTGTTATAGATTTGTAAAACAGATGGTTTAATTTAAATCAATTTAGATAATTTAATCGACAGTAACATAGGAAAAATAGATAGATCAACAAGGATAATTTAATGGACATTAACATAGGTAGAATAGATAGATCAACTTAGGTAGAATGTGTTTGGATCTAAGTATAAATTATGTGAGTAGATGGTAAGCACTATAGAAAATCGTACGTATAATTTTGTTGATGATCAAAATATGTTTAGATATAAACTACGATTTAATTGAATTTAGTTTATAAATTTTGGCAAACTGAAATGAACGAGTTACGATTGGCGGTAGATGGAACGAACAAATTGATTTGGGAAAATTTAAGATGTAGACCAGAGAACATATTGTTAAAGAAATTAAGTTAGGCACGTAATCATCTAGGCAATATATTCGTAGTATGGAATAAACTCGGTTTCAATTTGTTTGTCGCACTATGGCAAGTAAGATCATATTTCGGATAGTTTACGGTGAAGGCAATGTTAGATACGGTCCGAAGGTGTAGATTTGTCGAATTTAGGATGAAATCAAAGGGCATCGATAGGCCGGCGAGAAAACATTTGAGTCGGTGTATAGTTGGTTGCTACGTGGATTTAAAGTGGATACAAGAGTGAACACAATGTCTCTATCCGTTGTAGTAAGTCGTGCAAAGAAGGATATTATTGGGAACTTATGCCTATTGATAACACCGAGTCGTGGAGACGTTATGTGGACATGGCACTTGAAAGGTCCTGGCCCCTTGTTATTTTTGTGGCACTGCATGAAATCGATAGCATTAATACAATGCAAACAGAGTATGGCGAAGGTCCAAGCAATGAAGCAAGCTTAGAGGAGGCGATTGGCGTGACGGACGAGGGAGAGAGAATCGAAGCAATTGTTAAAGAAATGGAGAGGGAGGATTCTGAAAATGAGCAGGGCGGAGGGCGATGAATCATCGGACGAGGAAGAAGATGTCATGCCGTCGATTGGGAACAAGCTGATTTCTCTCGGCTTGTTATCTCGGAAGGGCATGTTTCATTTGAATACAAAGATAACGAGGTCATCCAGGGTGCTAGGTATGCTCATAAGGAAGACATGAAAGAGGCAGTGAAGCATTGGGCGGTGTCTTTGCATAGAGAGTTTAGGGTGGTGAAGTCTACGAACTATGTGTATGATGTGAAGTGTATGAAGGATGATTGTCCATGGCGCGTTCATGCATACAAGGGGAAATGGAATGACTATTGGAAAGTGAGCATTGTTGGTGAGCACACATGTCATTGCGGGGTAGATAAGTACCACCGCAACATCACCTCGGCGTTTGTTGCCGGTGAGATGTACTGACCATGTTGTTAAAAACATGGATTTTGAACGAGCTCCATTATTAAGCACATTGAGAACAAATTCAAGTATACTATTAGCTATGCGAAGGCTTGGAGGGCGAAACAAAAGATATTGGAGATGAGGTATGGCACATTTGAAGCATCGTATGACAATTTACCTCGTCTATTAGCCACCATTGCTCGAGAAACCCCAATACCTACTACGACATTCGACATTTCCATCATCTACCGATTCGAGCAAGAGCGTGCTGCAAAGAGCCTTTTTCTCGATTGGTGCTTGCATCAACGTATTTGTGCACCGTCGCCCGTGCTGTGCATAGATGGAACCTTTCGACTGGGAAATATAGAGGTCGAGATCGACGGCGATTGGAGCAGATGGGAACAACCAGGTGTTACCTATGGCGTTTGCATTTGTCGAGAGTGAGAACACCGAAAGCGGTATTGGTTCTTGGAGAGAGTTCGATGCCAAGTCGTTCGTATGAGGCCCAATGTTTGTCTCATACATGATCGTCATGCCGGCATGCCGAGGGCAATCGACTACCTTCGAATGGTTGGCCGGAGAGGGGACTTCCAGTTAGGTGGCATGATGTTCGGAGTAGGTGGTGCATACGTCATATGGGAGCCAATTTCTACAAACAATTCAAGAACAAGCACCTGATGGATCTATTCAAGAGGCTATATGGTCAAAATCAAGAGAAAAAATTCAATGAGATGTGGAGAAGGTTGGATGAGCTGACAACGAAGCAAACCGACGAGCAATCTCGTTTGCCACAGGTTGACGAGCCTGCTGTACCTCTTGGTCCATTGCATAATGACCCGCCAACAATGAGGAGGTCTGCACCATCAATACGTAATTTCTCCCACTGGATAGAAAATGAACCGAAAGAAAAGTGGTCTCTGTTGTATGACACTGACGGAGCTCGATATGGTATAATGACAACGAACCTGGCCGAGGTGTACAACTGGGTGATGCGAGGAGTTAGGGGGCTTCCATTGGTGGGTATTGTGGAATTTATCCTTCATGGCACGCAGACATATTTTAGGGATAGATTTAAGAAAATATCCCCTTTAATGGTCGATAACAAAATTGTATTTGGCAACGTGGTGACGAAATATATGCAAGACAAAATTCTGAAGGCTATGAAGCACAGAGTAATCCCCCAAGGAACCCAAGTTCTTCGGTACGAGATCATGTGTGTCAACAGGAGAAGGCGAGGCATCAACCGTGTTCAAGCTATGCAGGAATGTGTGCTTCATGCGGATGGTGGTTGTAGCTGCAGCTGTATGAAGCCGAAGCTTAGACATCCGCCTTGCTCACACGTCCCTTGCCGCACTGGGACTGCGGCATAGTTCCGATATTTATGTGTCACCGTACTACAGGAAAGAATCAATTTTTCATACGTGGAAGGAGGAGATATATGGTTTTGGGATATCTGGATCGTACACAACTGCGGCCACAAGTGTTCTACATTCCAGATCCATCGAAGTTAAGGATGAAAAAGGGACGTCGTCGGTCGAGACGCATCGAAACGACATGGACGAGTCCGAGGCCGGGGAAGGACCCTACGTTGCAGCAAATGCGATGAGCACGGACATACATACAAAAATGTCCGAAGAATTCGAAACTTCAACCGTCGAAGGTTCGGGACTTTTCGGACGCCCTCCGATGGTAGCCGTCCATCCGGAGAAGGAACAACAACGAGGCGACCACGTCCTAGACGTGCTCGTGCGAGCGACTACGTCGTCCACTTGGAGATGCAATGGCTTGATTATTTTGTTTGCTCCTTTTCAATCTAGTGGTGATCTGATATTTGTACTATTTGTCATGTTGTTGCTCTCTGTCGTGCGTGTAATATTATCATTGTTCCACTCGTAAACTGTTTTATTGTTGTTGTGATACTTATATGTTGTGTTTGTTAGTTTGAATTAAGACGTGAACTTTTTTATGTTGAGATATAATGGACCATTTATGTCATGTATTCATGTTGTTTTGATTTTTCTTATAAATTGCTTATTGTGTGCTTCATGTATTCATGCGGTATGGCGGACGATACACCGCGCTTTTCAGGCAGACGGTGGACGGGCGCACGAGTCGTACTTGTCGGCGGTGCGGGGTGCTCGGTGACCACCTTTCGTCCACGGCCGTCGCGCGAGTTGTTGCGTGTCGATCCGCGACACGTCCAGCGGTACGTTCAAACTCTTATCACTTATTGCAGGAATACTATGCTTGATACTAATATTACACTATGTGTATGATATGCGAGTTACGTGAGTCCGGCCCGATCGCTCGCAGACTTGTTGAGGCGCGTGGCCACGAGCACGACCAGGCCGAGACGGTGGGATGCGGACCGGTCCACGATAGCTGCTTTGGTGGATCGGTGGCGTCCGAGACGCACACCTTCCATCTTCCTTGTGGGGAGATGGCTCCGACGCGCAGACGTCTCCCTACCCGCTAGGGCTACCACTAGCGGAGAGGTCGTCGGGCTGTGGACGGTGTTGGTGGATGGAGGAGGACATCACCGCACGCTTTGCTCGGGTTATGAGGCTACGGGGCTCCCACTGTTCGGTCGATCTACCCTTACGCGACCACCGGGCCTACGAAGACTTGGATTATGCGGTTCACGTAAGTTAACTTGAAGACTTCGGTATTTTTCATTACATCGATGTTTGTTAACATGGATTTCTCCTTTGTAGGCCGACAAGCTCCACCCCGACGCCGACGAGTACTCCGTGCGACGCTCGTTGGAGGCGTACCTTCTTTGGTTGTTCGGTTGGGTGATGTTCACCAACACGTCGGGGAACACTGCAGAGAGGGGCCTGATCCACTACGCCCGGTCGATAGCGGACGCGGAGATAGGCTTCGTGCCTCGGTGGAGTTGGGGTTCGGCAGTGCTCGCAGCCACCTACCGTGGGCGTGCGACGCGTGCACGAAGACGGATCCGGGAGCGATCTTCACGGGTTGTCCCCTTCTCTTACAGCTGTGGGCTGCGGAGCGGTTCGCGATCGGCCGACCGGTCGTCGACACCTCTCCGTACGACGTAGCGCCCGCTTTCGAGAACCCGGCCGACGGGCCTACGATGGGTTCGTACTGGTTTCGACGCAACGTAAGTACAAAGTCATATTTCTTTCAAATATTTAAATTGTGTTGAACAAAACTTGTAACCACTTGATTTTTAATTGTCGCAGCGTCGTTACGCCCACGCTCAGGTGAGACGGAGCTACCCGGACTTCGTGTTCGAGTTGGACCGTCTCCAGCCGTACGACGTTGTCTGGGAGCCGTACACGCAGCAGGCGGTCGCAGCTCGGGCGCCTCTAGGCCTCTCGACGTTGTGCACGCGCGACTCGGCCTACTGGATGACGTTGATCCCGATGGTGTACGACATCACCGTCGAGCCTCACCGCCCGGGCCGAGTGATGAGGCGTTCGGATGCGCCGGGATTCCCGTAGACGACCGGTTGCCGTTCCCCACCAGACCACCGGTGAGTATTTCTATTTCAAATGTACTACTATTGTGTCAAATTAAATGGAACTATAGTCGACCTTTGCGTGTACGCAGTTGTCTCGACGGGGACGGCGGGGAGGCTCCCTCCGGGAACTACGTATGCAGCAATACGTGGCGGACGGCCGATAGCCACCGAGGAGGTGATCGGCGAGATCTACGCCCACTCCGAGGAGAACTACACCGCCTACCTTCGGTGGTACCTACCGCGGACGCGTCCGCGAGTTACCTTCACACCGGCCACACAAGAGCAACACCGGGCGCGAGTCACGGACACCTACCCGTGCACCGAGACCGGGACTACTTCGTTGGGGTACGTCATGATTTCTCGGCATTAAAGCCTTTGTACGTCATTATGTTTTTTTATTGGAGCAAAAACCTAACTTGTTTTGATTTTTGTAGGCCGACGCCGCACGGGCATTGAATGCCGAAATCGACTCGGTGATGCCGAGGCCGGACGCAGCATTCACCGAACGAGGTGGAACAGAGGATGACCTTCCAGCGGATGTAGACGACGGCACGTTCGATCTTGCGGATCTTCTCGTGTCATTCTGCCGTCGACGCGGTTCCTCCACGGGTGTTACAGTCCTCGTCCACGCGGTCCAGTGCCGGATGGTCACCACACGGCGGCGGTGCTTCCACGAGTTAGTTCCACTCATTTTCATTGTGTCAACCCTACAACGTGATCTAACAAACCGAATGTCGCCTAGGTCCGACGCTACCGACCGGGGATACGACGGCGCGAGTGGATCGTCGATCCTCGGCCTTTCGCTACTCGGCCCAAGATCGCGAGCTTTTGGAGCGAGCGGATCCTCCGTTCTCGTCCCCTCACTCAGCGGGAGGTGAGCAAGCGTCGTCCGATGATTAGTTCACACGTGTTAGTTTAAGTCACCGATGCTTCACATTGCTTACATACGGGAGGATTCTACTCGGCGGGGATTTTCCGGTCGGGGACTTCGTCGACGCGGCGGGCGGGTCGGGGAGGCGACGAGGGGGTCGGTACGGGCGACGACTTCGACGACTGGAGGACCCGATCGGGACGTACTCGCCTCCTCTCGGCTCGGTGGAGCACCTCTACCACGAGCCGGACCCGCCACGGAGACGCCGCGCCGGATGTCCGTGCTAGTCGTGGCGTGCCCCCGACAGCCGACGTACTCTCGGGGCACGTCGAGCACGGCCTAGGAGGGATAGGGGTAAGAGGCCTCGTCGTAGGCTGTGTGCAAAGTTTGTACAAATTATAAATATTTATTTTGTGTTTGATGTTTGTATATATCTATGTCATTCGTCGCACTCACATGTCACGAGATCCTTCCGTATCGTTGCGCATGATACTCTTACTAACGACCAAAAAACTTTCGGCCCGCTTAGACCCGCACGAGACATCGCTATCGGCTTTTGCCCGTGATAGTCCCGCACGATACGTCGCTATCAACTTTTGCCCCGTGACAATCCTACACGATACGTCTCGATCAATCTTTGCCCCGTGACAGTACATAAACGATACATAGATGTGAACCTTCACCTCCTGCACTATATATTGCCAAGATCCGAATACGAGCTCTTCAAATCTGCATTCTCTTTTCTACATTTACTCCTGCAATAAGATCTTCATATCATCCATTCCTTGAGCGTCTCCACCGGCGACTCCATCCTTTGAGCAGTTTTATTCCACCATGGTGTGACCGTCCGTTATGCCATTGTGGAGATGGCGCATACTTACGTCGTCCCTCCTCGTGAAACCGGGGAGACGATTTTTCCAAGTGCGCCAACATTGATCGTGTATGGCTTAACCGCACCGCTTTCATCTACAAAATCTTCACGCGTAAAAACGCTAATTTGATTGTACATCGTGTTAACACCTCATGCGAGGCATATCGTCGGGTGTGCAACTTCGTTGAGTGGATAGATACGGAGAACCCACGAACCGACGGAACACGTTACTACCCACTTAGCGAAACAAGGTCGACTACCTTCAACGGAAGGTGGGTACCAACTTCGAGTTCGCGCCGAAGCTTTGGCGGCCTATGGATCACCGGCACTACCCACATGGCGGGAACGTCCGTAATGCCACCGTGGTCTACGTTGCCGGTGGTAAGATCCATAAGACAAGCAACTAGAGGACAAAGATGCTTCGTGTGTCCCGAGATTGCGGATGACGATTTTGTCGTGAGTATAATTTTTCTTTCTTTAACCTTTTCGCTTGTTCCATTTTTTAACTCCGACCATAAAAATGTGCAACCAGGAGGATGTACGTCGGTGTCCATACAAAGATTGGATCGATACGGTTAAACCCGCTTCGATCGGTCGACGGTAACACAACCCGAGTCGACGAACAATTCATTCGGGCTTGGATGGAGTATGAACGTCGCGTCCAAATCGCAAGCTTAGCTTGGAGGAACAACCCACCGGGTTTCCCTAAATGGTCGGAGCGTCCTATGTGCGGTTGTAGGGATCGTTGCAAGATGGCTACCTCATTTGAACCACGAACATATGGTCGAAGATATTTCATTTGCCCCAACTTAGACAACGACTTCGTTGTACGTCTTTCATTTTATCAATTATGCAAACGTCTTCGCTCTAGTGGCTCTCTAACCGATTACATGTGTTTCTTTACGTGGCATTCAAAGAAGGTGTGGATTCACTAGGTGGATCGACAATGTCATTCCCCAATATAACGGCCTAAAAGTAACCGAATGTGAAACTCAAAAGGAGTACAACGCCGAGAAGGAAAGAGAAAATTGATGACAAGCTTATCGCCCTTGAACGGTTCCGTAGGTAGCCGAGCCTTCACTCGTCGGGGACGAGTTAGTTGTATTGTATCATCCGTACCTAATGGGTTATGTAACACCGTGACAAACAACCGCTTAACCATTGCAACTAAGTTAACTTGGTTAAAACAATATGTTCACGAGTAATGCAAACAACATATGTACGATACCTCGAACATTTACACTTGCAACAATATTTACATTTGCATCCTTACGACGATAACATTTATATTTCAAACAATACGACAAATCACGAAGACGGTTACATTTGCAACAATACCACAAATCCAATGGATTTGTTATATTAGCACAAAATACAACGATAACATTTTACATCTCAAACAACACGAGAGAGAGTTGGTCGATGTCGATCGGGGCAATTAGGGTTTGGGCATAAAACGCCCTCTGGAAGGCGGGAATGGGCCCCCTGTAAGCACAGTGAAAAACGCCCTTGGTAAGCGCGGAAAGGGGTCGCTGCAAAAATGCCGGAGCGGCGGCCTTTTGCAGCGGCCCCGTGCACGTGAAAACGCCCTTCCCGGGGCGGAAGGGCCGCCGCAAAACGCCGCCGCCCGGCATTTTACAGCGCCCCGTGCACGTGAAAACGCCCTTCCCAAGGGCGGGAAGGGGCCACCGCAAATATGCCACGCCGCGGAGACGGCCCCCACGGCCGTCTCGCCACGTCGGATATTTCGCCCTCCGGGAGGGCGTTTTCCTTCACGCCTCCCGAGGCGGGAGGAGATTATTTTTGCAATTTTTGGAACTCGGAAGTTATTTTTGTAAATCTTTAAAAAAATTAAAAATGCCAAAAATTCGTTGAAGAAACGAGCTCGCCGCGCGGCACCATACGACCAAACGGACGACACAGCCCGTTAAACATGACTCCTGTAGCAGCAGATTGTGTCGTACCGGCTCACGTACCGTCTCCTCGACCTAAGAGGAGGTCCTGCCGCACAGGTTTGACCCATAGGCCAAGGTCGCTCGATTCGTTGCAACATTAGTCATTGGCCATCGGCCCGTCGTGCGTTCGCCCCGCACCACATGTCAGCACCGTGCACCCGTCCTCACGCCATGCGTCACGCCCACGCGCACCCCGCTCGGTCGCCCCCGTGTTATGCTCTTGTACCATGTCGCTCCATTACAGTAAAGCGTTGGCCCACAGGCCGACCGTGTTGGCCCACAGGCTAAAGCGTTGGCACACGTCACGCCCACGCGTGCCCCGCTTGACGGCTCCCGCTCCCGTGTCATGCTCGTGAATCGTGTCGTGTCGTGCCGGCCCACTACGGTATACGGGCCGGCCATGTCGGTCCATGGGTTAAGACGTTGATTCAAACACGACACAGACCGGCATACTATGCCATGCCGAGTTATAGTGCTGTCGTGTTCGAGCCGACTCAGATTGAAGCGGCGCCAGCGACGATCGCCTGGACCAGCGTGCCACCACCCCCGAGACACGCTGCGAGCAGCCTCAGCCATGGCCCATGGATGCCTAAGCCGCTCGCTCGCTCTCGTCAATTCTTCCTCTTTTTTTTTTTAGTGATCTCTCGTCATTTCTTGTGGAACGCCAATACTAATAGTACACAATTATGCTTATCAATTTGCATTTGACAACGCTATATTTGCAAAATGACCCGAAGACAATTTATTGATGACATTATATAGCAGCTGTTAACACTTTAACAGGATAGTACTAGTACAATGCAAGTAAAGAAAAGAAAATAACATGTGCACATTTTCCTGCTTTGCTGGCGATCCATGATAGACCAAATACTATTACTCCCGATGTGCCTGATCAGGCATAAATCATGAAAAATGAAGGTGATTTCAGAAATGTCACAGATACAAGCCACACATTTCTTGTAACCAAATAAGCAAAGAGCCCTCAACTAACCACAGTATGAAATTAATATATCCTCTCCCATCAGCACACGACCTTATTCGTGTAGAACGGGCATTGCATAAAAGAAATTACTCTGACGAGTGACATGCAAGCCTAAGAGCAATAGTAGTTAGTAACAGTGCTAAATGCGATGCAGAAACGGAGAGCTAGCTCAACCAGGAGATGATGCACGCTAACAATGCTAATCACCAGCTTATACCACCCCCACGAACAATATACTGCTTATTATTCCTCGATAAGAAAAGTCCCAAACAAATCAATCCTCACCACTGAATTCAGAAAAAGGAAGAAAGAAAGAAAAGAGAGAAATAACATTATTATCCCCACCAGATGAATTAATACTGCGTGATCTGCACAGCCACACACCACATGACAAACCTAGAGGAGGCATAACAGCAGTAACGGCCATGGTCAAGCACCTCAAGCTAAATCATCTCTGACTGGACTCCACTGTGCGCACGTTCGCACCTGTCATCCCTTCAAGCCTGTCCTTCATTATATCTACAAAGTGGCCAACCATTTCATGGAATTGCTTCAACCCAGAGAGTGGCAAGATTATCGACGAACGATCAGCTCCAGCCACCTGCAGTTTGACAGGCCGTAAGAACAAAGCCCTTGCGTTCTTCAAGGTTTGAGATAACACAAAGTTACGGACAATAGTAGGATACCTCAGAGATCCTCAAGTAATGACCCCTGTTGTTGCTTCCAAGGTCAAAGAAGAACCTCTTTTGATCTGCCCTTATGACCTTAGACATGCCCATGCCACTAATTTCTTCCTGAGGCGGCAAATCAACCAGCCGTTCAACATCTACCTCTGGTCCAGAAGCAGATTGGCTTCCATGTCCAGCGATAAATCCAGCACCGACATCATCAGAAAGTCCAGGAAGGCGTTCTGGAGGTTCCAAGTGTTGCTACCAAATAAAATTGCAAGAATTTAATAATTATGTCAACAGAGACTTCATGAATCTTTACTCCTTTAAAAAGACTCCAGTGGTGGTGGCAGTGAATCTGCCACCCCCACCTACTCACATTGCAATTTTTACATATTACCCCTTGAACTTCTGGGATATTACATAACTAAATCTAAATAGATAGCCACATATATAATTAATGTGGATAGCCACATTTTCCTATAGGGAAAATGTGGGTAACATATTCATGGTAAATATGATTTATTTATTTTAGAAAATATATTTGTGATATTTTTCCTTTTATCTGTAGCAAAGGACAGGCATTTAGCTAGTATGTCAAAAAATGTTACTTACTTGTACCTGATTAGGATGGTTTGGTAGAACATAAAGTCGGGAAGCCTCATTGTTTATTTCCAACAAGACATTCCTGAATGCTTCCCAGCCTTCTTCACCAGAACTACCAGCCGGAACAATGATTGTACTACGGTTTCTGTTGACGGATGCCTCTGATACCTGAAGAAAAAAGCCAGATGATAAAATAAATATAGTTATGTGTAGTTTTGTGAAATTATTCTCAATTAAATTTCTCCTAGGTGACCCTTGATCATTAAATGTAGCAACAAACAGCACTTAGCATATATAAGATTTAGTACGCGGTGCTTAATTGGAAATTGTTTTATCACAACCATGACAGGTTTTAAATGCATAGAGTTCGATATATAAATAAAGAGTACATCTGTAGGGAAATTAATTGTGGATAAAGAAAGAAGAAACACATTACAAAAACTAATGTCGCTTCCAACTACTCCCTCTGGTTCCATAATTCTTGACGTTTTGGACAAGGTTGAGATCAAACTTTTATAACTTTGACTATCAATAACTTTAAAAATATTTAGTTTAAAGGCACTAGAACAAAATATATCGATTTGTCTTGCAAAGTACTATAATAAAAGTAAAATTTATTTATTTATTGTATATATTATAATAGAAAAACATAGTCAAGGATATATTTTGAAGACGATGTCATTGTCCAAAAACGTCAAGAATTATAGAATTGGAGGGAGTATGTTACAATAGTTTTAATCTGGAGACTATAATATTTGCTCCCACAGAATATCTCAACATGATATTTGCTTCCAAGTGATAACTTCCCAAACATAAAATGAGTACGAAACCTACAAAACATTTTATTGCACAACAATACAATCTGTCAGTTTAGGGCTACTTTCTGGAGGCAATGCATTATGTACACACACATAATCTTCTAATTAAGTGTTCATCCATATAACATGTTTAGATTTTTAAATCAGAAACAGTTCAGGTTGAGATTCCAAGACCCATTATGGCATGATATTTATGTGGAAAGTGTTTTCCCTTTTTTGCTGCGAACATAGCATCCCCTTTTCCTACTGATTGCACCCTTTGGAGTCATTTATCTGATTTCATATTCTTAGTCCAAATTTACATTATTAGACCATAAAAGGATATATTCAGTTCCTCAAATATATTGCTCAAATTAGGCATCATGATTAAGACAATAAATGACAATACAGGAATTTGAAATATTCCATACAAGGACAAACATCATCTTGAGAAAATAGAAACAAATCAGCATCCTAATCACGCCCACCACATACAACATAATTAGCCGCAATATATTCAGATTAAACAGTCAAACCAACAGAATAGCACATAGCTCAGTTGGCAAAGAGCTGACAAGCGATCCTGCCAATCTGTATTTGAGCCCTGCTTGGCGCAGGTGCTCAACACCTCCTCAAAATTAATTTCCACGAAGGAATTTGTTGCTTCTTGCTTAAACCTTAGTATCAACAAATAGCCAAAGCAATATGAGCATTGATCAACCATGTTTTTACTTCTCCCACTTTTGAACCACAAGTGCCAACCTGGATAATTATGATGACTAGTTCAACATTCTAAAAATATCACCGTCGTATGAAAGCTATAGCTCATTAATTACAGGACACTGACTGTCATCAACAAAAGATCAGGCAATCAATGAAATTTGAAAAATGTTAAATGCAGAATGTTCAAGGGAATGCAGCTGCAGTTTGTCAACATAACCACAAAAACAAAATCTAATCTGCAGCTGCTTGTGTTTTTATGGAGTCCAGACCAATTATATATGCTACTCTCTCATGTCAAAAAGTACTTGACGTTTGGCTTTTTTCACAGTTTTCGAGGAGTGAATTTAACCACAATTTTATACAGAACGTTTATACAATCTAATAGTTTTATGTAATTATGATTATGAATATAGCATTTTGATTTTTTAAATAAATATTTTAAAAGACATCGATAGTCAAAGCTTTAAAAGTTTGACCAGATCTTGTCCAAAACGTCAAGTTCTGCTGGCCCAGTGAAAAACTGTCAAGTTTTGGAGGAGTGGAAGGAGTAGTCATTAGTGAGGACATGAATTATTTATGACCAGAGGGAGTAGTCATTATTGGACAAGAGCAAACCCATAACACCATATTTGCAATTACTGCTAGTTACCAAGCAAAAATTGGTTCTTTTAAAGAACAGAATGCTCTAGACAATGGAGTGATGACATGACAAGCACGCATAATATGCTATTTTCACCCAGTTGGCACTAGCTTCGTTAGTGGCTGGAAGTAACAACCAGATAAAAGTGAGCCTGTCAGATAAGGGAAAACAAAACTCTGAGCAAGACAGAATTACTAAAGTGGAAAGTCCCATTTTGGTTCTCCATCTTCGAACTCAGTTTCTCCCTAAAAACCTTTTCAAAACCCCAAGCACCTCCCAAGGTGACACTACCATGTGGGTCTAGCCGTCTAGGCTCCGCATATCAATGACAGAGAAAATCGAGAGGCTTGTACCAATTCTTACTCAGCGTGCCTTTTTAGGACATTGAAGCAGGGGACCTTTTTTGATCATACAAAAAGCTGAAGTTTGCCACGCCTAATTTCCTGTTCTAGCTAATCAGTTTCACTCCTCGACCATGAAGTTCACAACACAAACTTGGCATTTTTTCCCTATTAAACGCAAACAAATTTAGGAATTTTCAGCGGTAAAAGACACACGGACAACGTTTCGTCAGTCACCTACCTTGAGGAAGCGGCCTCTCTTGTTCTCCCCAATATCGAAATAGAACACCTGCGTGTGCGCCGCGAACAAAATCAGCAAGATATACAGCGAAAAATCAGCGGGCCCCGGAATCAATCGGGGGCAATCGCAACCTTGGTGTCGAGGCGGAGCTCCTTGCTGAAGGCGTCGCGCTCGTCGGTGCGGATGTAATAGTCGAAGAGATCGAGGAACCAGGCGACGCCGGCGACGGGGACGATGATGGTGGAGCGCGAGGCGGACGTCTTCTCGGAGATCTTGAGATACCTCCCCTCGGGTTCTCCTTCAGATCGAAGTAGAACAGCTTGTGTTCGAACTGCAGCGTCTTGCTGACCAGCTCCACGTCGCCCCCGCCGCCGCCGCCGCCACCGCCGCCTCCTCCCCGCCAGGCCCCACCATGACGCCCCCGCCTCCGCCTCCCCCGCCGTCCATGGCCTCCGCCGCCGCCGCCGCCGCCGCCGCCGCGAGCTAGGGTTTTGAGCTAGGGTTTGGGTTTAAACTCACTCTCACCCGAGTCGTCGAGTCGAGGAGAAGAGGGGGATGTGAGGTTGGGAATTGGGATAGATCTCGCGAGGTGGGGGTTTACCATGCGAAGGAACGGTTACCCTTTTTCGGATTCCTCCACTTCACTGACCTGTGGGACCGAGATCAGGTGGGGCCGAGGGTTCGGTGGGCGGGGTAGGGTTTGGTGGGCGACCGTGTGGGTGGTGACGTGGCGAGATGTGATTGGTTGCCGAGGACGCTGACATGACCGGAAAGGGTAAGGTTTGTACTGGTACGTGTGCTGCTACAGTTACAGTTGTGTAGAGTATGAGTAAATATGGTTTGGACAATGACGGCCGTTACCGGAGTATTACTCCCTCGTCCCCATAACCCTTATTTTCTTTTTATTTTGCTTGTCTTCTTTTTTTCTTTGTTTTTCTTCTTCCGCCGCAGCTGCCGTCGTCGAAATCGTCTCGCCGTTGAGGTTACCGACGGCTAGCTTGTTGAGCTTGAGCTCCCAACAGCCATCTCATTAAGCTCAGGGACGGATCTAAGATGAAAATAGTGGAGGCTCGAGGCTCCACTACTGCTAATAGAATCATAGGAGCCCTCACTAAAATTGTTTATCATACATATATGCAAAGGAATTATAGCTTTATCTAATTTCTAGTTTGTTCAGGTGTAACATCCTAAAATTTATCCTTTTAAAATTTCTCAAATTGACCAAAAAAATTTTCGAATAAAGTTATTAAGTATTTTTTAAATTTATTTGTTTTCCTTATTTATTTTTCTTATTTTAATTTAAAAATCCCAAATTTATTAAGTTTTGGACCTTATTTTGAAAAATTCCAATTTAATCTTTAACTTAAGGAAATTTCTAAAAATTAAATTTGAATTTATTTCAAACCCTAAGTTAAATTTTTCTAAAAAGTTTTCTTAATTCCAATTTAAAAATCAAACATCAATTAAATCCTTATTTTCTATTTAATCCCAATTTGACTTTAATTTGAGAAAAATTCCTAAAAATTGAGCTTAATTAATATTAAATTTTAAATAAAATTCCTCCTAAAACTTTCCCAAAATCCTTCCTTTTATTTTTCTTTTCCTTTATTTTTTTCTTTTTATTTTTCCTTTTTCTTTTCCCTCCTTCCTTCTTCTTCTTTCCTCCCTGCCGAGCTGAACCACGGCCGCCGCAGGTTGAACCATTGTGCCATGGGTGTCGGCCTCGCCCATTGAATCAAGTAATCGACTTTACAACATTCTTATCCCTCTGCACAAACGGCAACACAAGATTGGAGCAAACACGTCATTGCTAGATTGCCATGGATGGACTGACCTTGCGCCGCCGCCCTTATCCCGTGCACGAACCAACATAAAAGTCCTATAAATCGAGCATGCCAGGCTAAAAGCGATATATGAAAGTTCTTCCTCTCTCTGGGGTTTTCCCCAATTTTTACACATTGAATCATCTGAATTTTGAAGAAACTCGAAGGAGGACCGAGGAACCCTAGCCTGAGCCGCCTAGACGATTCTTCAAAATTTATCGCAATCGGTTGAGCTCTCTTCAAATTGAAGGTACTTCTACAATTTATACATCTAGAGCTCCAAATTCCCTAACCTAGCCAAATCAATTAGTCACCGAAAAAGTGCCGCTGGCGAGGCCGCCGCACACTATCTGTTCAGCCGCCGTTACCGCGCACAATGCTAGGCCATCCTAAGGTTTTTTCCAACTAAGCCAGCTCCCTAGCTAACTTCCCTGTACTCCCTAGATACTTCCTAGCCCTTTGTTTTAGTCAAGCCGTCACTAGTTAACCGCCGCAACGAGTGCCGCAGCCACCACGGCCACTTCATTGTCGTCGGCTCGTCCCACCACCTCTATGGCCCGGCCGAGCCCAAAAATGAAACCCTCGTGGCTTATAGATGGAGGAAAGTCCCTTAGATCTTGAGCTCCAGCCACCCTTGCTGCTGCGCTCCTCTCTCCCTCACCCACTGGCATTGAGGAAGAAACAAAGGAGGGAGAGAAAGGAAAGAAGAAAACAAATAAAAGAGAATAAAAGAGAAAGAGAGAAGGGAAGAACAGTGCAGTGGAAAAGGGATTAAGGTGGAGAGAGAAGGTCCAAGAGAAAAAGAAAGAAAGAGAAAGAGAGAAGGGAAGAACAGTGCAGTGGAAAAGGGATTAAGGTGGAGAGAGGAGGTCCCGAGTTTGAACCAGCCTTAGGCCAATTTTTATATATTTTCTTTATTTTCCTATTTTATTTTTAGAGATAGAAAAGGCATAGAAGAAACTCTAGAAAAATAGATTGATCTCTTTGGTCCCTTCAAAATCTTATTTTCAAAATTCTTGTATACTTTTAAAACTTATTTAACTACCAATTTAATCCTTCAAAAATATTTGTTTTCAAAACTCTTTTATATTTATATTTATTCAAACTTAAATCTTTAAAATTAAGTATAGATCCTTTAAACTTTTCAAATTCAAAATTCTCCTAGTTTCTTTAAATTATTTATATTCTTTTTAGAAATACTTTTAACTTCAAATTTCTAGAAATTATTTTATATTAAGTCAAACCCAAAATTTTACATTTTAGAACTTAACAAATGACCCTAGAAAAATAAGTTTAACCTCCTTGACTTTTCCCAAATTTTATTCTTAAATTTATATTTGAAATATTTCCTTCAACTCTATCTATCTTTATTTAAATTCAAGTTTCAAACTCTAAAAATTTAACAAATAATCTTTCTACTTAAAACTTGGAAAAACTATCCCTTTTCCTCTCTAAAATATTTTAAATATTCTTCTTAGTCTCCCTCACTCTACTCAACCCCAAAAATTTAAGTTTTAGGATCTAACAAATAACTTTCCCGTTAAAACTTCAAAAATCATCTTTTAAACTCCTTTTGAATTTTTATATTTATCTGGTGTTTATTTGAAGTTGTTTGATTTATTTTATTGACTACCGATACATCGCGATGTTAAGTTCGCAGTGGAAGCTGAGCTTAACCATATCATCGACACAAACATCTTCGTCGCTATTCAAGGAGAAGAATTTAAGACCATTGGTCCTGAAGACAAAGTCAAACTATCTTTGATCATTTATATAATTTAAAAATAATGAATTACCATGTTATAAATAGTATATTTAGTTAAAAATATTTCGTGGGATGGGTTAGTTAAGTTAGATAGTTATAAATTATCATTTCATATAGTTTAAATATTCTTTAGATTATTTATATCGATATTTCATGTGAACACAAGGAATCCTTTAGTACATATAAGTTATTATTTCATGCAGTAGAGGCATTTTATCATTTTTATGTGTAGAAAAGGAGGAGGTTACTATTCCAAATAACTAGATATATTCTCCTTCTCCTTAGAAAACACCTTGATAACTTGAACTAGGTATAAAACTATCAATATGATAGGATAAGCATTATCATATGTGCTACTATTTCATTCATGTTCATAGAAAGTTATTTCATATGGTAGAATAGAAAAATGATCTATTATTTCATGTGATAGGTAAATATAAAACCAATCATTTCATGTAATATGAGAATAGTCATATGAAATTATATTTCATACAATAGAATGGAAAAATGATTCATTATTTTATGGGATAAGCAAATATAAGTCCTATCATCTCATGTGATATGAGAATAATTTTGGTTATATGCCAGAAAATATAATTCATATGACCTAAATGATTTTGGCTGTATGCGAGAAAATATAAAAACTCTTGTGCCAGAATAAGGACATAGTTTCGCCCATTGTTGATGAGAAATTTATCTCACGCGCTGGCCTGGGAGATCTGCTTAACTCCAGTGCAGGTCCTTCTCGGCTACCTATGTTGTTCAAGGCGTGCCAGTTGGTTTGATCTGTTAACCAACAAGAAAAATAGAGATATATGCGTTAAGTATTAAGTTAGATCCTACTGGATCGGCTGCAGGAGTCAATTTACATATATGTGCTATTCCGAAGTGTATTTAAACCAAGTGTCTGAAATAGATCGGTTGTGCCGAGACAGTATTAGTCACTTGACCCAAATATACAACACAATAATATATATATGCTTTGACAATCTTAGCCGATGTCATAAGTCCAACCGTGAATCGGCTAATACTCCGATTTATCTTATGAAAAGATATTGATCTAAGCTAAATGCGCTAAACCAAGATCAGTCGGCTGTAGCTGACAAACTGATTCTGGCTTAGGGCATTTAACTAGAGCAAGATCTTAATATAAGAGGCGGTTTTAATCATCCTGATAACAAATATATCAAAAGAACATTAAAACAGATAAGGCCGGCTAAAACCCCGGCACTGTCTCTAAGCAAAATACATCTAGCCGAACAGATCATGAAAGCTCTAAAAACGACTTAATAGTTCAACACTGATGCAACATTAAGTATAAAAGGAACAATCTGATGTATTGTGGCCGATGTAAATACCTCGAGACGGGGGATATCGCATATAATTTAAGCCAACCTTTAGATCTAGCTCTATCGGCTGCTGATCCTTGGCATAAACAAGCCGATGTCGAGACAGATCTAAACATTATTCTAGATTATATGCGACATATGATAACTAGTGCAACATAAATCATCGAATTTAGAGTGTCATAACGATGGAAGCACTAAATTCGACGAGATACACACTAATGACAAACATTTACCTGAACTTGGGGATCGAAACGATGTAGCCCAAAGCCGGATCAGTTGTTCGTCTGAAGAAAAAGGAAGCGATGCGCCGAAGGTTGTATTGATTGTGTTGAATACTTTTTACAGGGGTTTCGGGTCCTATTTATACCCAAGTACAGCAAAGACCACGCTAAACACGGCTGCAACTAACTACCATATCTATACGACAAAAGCGCGGGAAGCAATCCTTTGTCGCCTTTACAATAGGGTTATCTCTAAACAAATCTCTAATTTACATACACTTGCCGTTATGGGACTTTATCCCTAGATGACAATATCTCTTAACGCGCAATTTGGAAACCAAATTTTCTATTTTATCTCCAAACATCTGCATCAAAAACGGCTTCAACTTCTCTAAACTTGGAATCGGCTATCGACTGTTCTTGTCCGATTCAACCTTAGCCGGCGGCTTCACGGCGATCGCATCTCGGCCGACCCGGCCTCTGTTTCTTCGTCAAACCGGCCGATCCGATCTTGCGACCTCAACTAGGACTTAGGGATTTGGTTACCAAATTTAGGGGTCAACACCCATCCGATGGACCGGTTATACCGGCATGACAATTATATATTTCTCTCCGATCTCCCTGGGGACTCAGGAGATTTATAATGTGCATAACAACATTGGAGATTGTAGTGTTGATAAAGTCTCATTGGTGGACCACTATGTAAACAGCGGATAAAACGTCGATACTAACCAGATCGGTACCCCACCAAGCCGGGGCAAGTGTGTGATGAGCAGCTATTAAATAGGAGATGGATCCATCAGTTACTAGTTAGAATTGGTGCTCCTATTAAGATAGAACTCAGGTCTCATTCACACATCAGAAAAGGTTAAAACTATATAAATGCCATGTTACCCTTTAGTCTGGCTAACTGAGGTTAATCCTTGGGTAAAGCTAGGCAGATGCTGCAGAGTCGATTTGTATTTGAATACGCCGTACTCCCAGTCAATGGAGTTGTGTCTATGGGTGAATCCAGTTTAATGGCATGAGTAACTTTTCTAAAATGTCATCCCTAAAATTTGATATTCATATATAAGAAATAAAAAGAAAGGATAGAACTTAGATTCATGTTTAAGTTAGGCTTAGTTTATTTCCTTTTAGGACATCATGCATATCTATTCTTGTATAATATGGAATCACATTAAGATTAGACTTATATTATATCATGTATATCTATATAGCATAAGATCATGCTAAGGCTAGGATTATATTATTCTTTTTAAAATATCTTGTATATTTATAAGAAAGGGTAGAGTATAGGATTAAGCTAAAGGTAAGCTTATAATTCATGTCCTTAAATGTTCACATAGAATATTTTAGAAAGAATAATAGGATATATCTTCATGCTAGGAACATATTTATAATTTGTTTCTCTTGTCGATATAGCATGCATTTTTAAATAGAATTGCATTCAGTCTGGCTTGTTGAGTACCATTGGTACTCACTCTTGCACATAATAACTTCAGGAAATCTCGAAGCCAAGGAAGAACGTGAACTCTAGGTCGACTCTACACTCGGGCTATCCCTGTGGAAGTGTCGCGTCTTTTTGTATTGTATAAACTTATACTTGTACATTATTAATTTGTAAAAACATACGAAGTTTCTCTATCTGTACTATTTCACGCATAACCAGATTCCTAGGAGGTTATGTGGTATTGTGGAGTTGACCTCTCCGGAGGAGACCCTACATCAGACCTTCCTCATGTTGAAACTCTAGCAACGCTTGTGCAGCACGAGCTGAGGGGCATATGGGAGGACTGGAGGAGGATGGTTAGATGGGCCTATTTTTTAGGCCACACGAACTTTATGTTTATCCCATCCCACGCCTGATGTTTTGGTTATTGGGCTCTCATGATATAGCGATAGACGGTTGGTCCTTGAATATTTTTTACCAACAGATAGTCTATCACTACTTTCCTGATAGACTACTGCCTCCTATTGGTGTTGTGATGTAGTGTGGATATGTCAGTAATTGAGCTTGTCATGGTGACACTCCTTAACAATTATTAGTCTTGACACCATTCCTCTGTTTATACGATGATATAGCAATAAAATCACGTTGTTGTTATAGCTCAATGCTGAATTAATGGATCATGAATATTCTTTTCTTTTACGAGTATGAATCATGATCAACCTTTAAGAAAACATTCTTCACATGGATCAGAAACGAAGGCCAGGGAACTAAATGATGGAGTTGTGAGCGCTGGAGACGTAGGGAGGAGGGTGGGGTGATGACAACTGGTTGACCGCTTGCACGATGGTGACTAGGGGGTAGTTGTCGATGATAGAATCGAGTAGAGGGAGAGCGACTTTTTAGAGGAAGAAAGTGCTCTGAAGTCCTTTATAGTTTATTTTTTCAACGAGGGTGCTAGCCGCATGATGTTAGAGAAAGTTGTAAATAAAGTTGACTTAAGTACTAAAACACAAATAAGCTAGGACTGAAAAGAAAAGGAATTATGAGGGTCCATCTGTCGAAACTTGGTTTCGACAATAGAAATTTGGGGGTGCAGTTAAGATCGCCAAGCTCGATGGGTTAGATGGAAAACAAGGTTTAGACAGGTTCAGGTCCTCTCGTGAGGTAATACCCTACTTCTGTTTCGAGGATTCGATCCGTCGAGTGTTTATTGATCTCAAGATCTCGTGTGTCTAGTAGCTTGTATATGCTTAGCATACATCAGATCTAACATATCCCTCAAGGGACGCCTCTTACCCCCCTTATATAGTCTTGAGGGGCGGGCTTACAAGTCGGAAACCCATTCTTACTCTAAGTCGGTTTCCTCATTTTCCCAAGTTATGACTATGAGCCGTTGCCTTATCTAATCGGCAACGTAACACCCAAGTCATAGCCGGTTTACATAATTAGCAGGCGTAACCTATCCCTATTACCAGTCGGATAAGCTTGCCATATGGGTATCCGATTGCCATAATCTCCACAGTAGCCCCCGAGTCCTTCGCAGTCGACGAGATAACTTTGCCTCGAACCAAGATAACTCACAGCCAAATAACTCTTTGGCCGAGTGCTTCTGGTGTCGAGTGGTTCCGCCATCTCTGCCTAAAACTCCCGAGTGGCTCCAAAGACTGTGAAGGGCTGGAAAACATCCCAAAAAATTCTCAAAAAAGAAATAAATATCTAGGTGCATCTCCTGATGCACCTAATTAGGTGTAGCCCCTGACTATATGGTTAGTCAAAAACAGACTAAGCATATAGTCAAGAACTATAAAAAATCATTCTTATATAAATGCTTAGCTTAAGCCAAAGCAATCATAAAAAATCTCATCACTCGGCAAGCTCATGCTTATCTGAGTAAATTTGCCCGAGTCATCTCTGAACAAATAACTCAATTAACCCTCGTGGGTAAAAAGCACTCGGTAAGCTCATGTTTATCCGAATTAACCTGCCCGAGTCATCTCGGAATAATTAATTTAATCGACCCTCATGGGTAAACAAATTTTTCAGTCATCCGAAAAATACGACCAAATTATTAAATAGCTCCTGCCATAATATTGGTCTTAATCTAAAAAGATCTTCACCAAGGTGGAAAAAATAGCATTGATATAATGATTTAATCAAATGCTCAAAAACCAAACAGTTCCTGTCATCAGGACAACCATGGAAAACTTAACTGTTTGTCACCTTTCAAATTGCATCGTACCAACTTCTCATGAAGTTGCGCAAACCGCGGCATGAAAGGATTTTAAAGGTATTGGGCTACGTGACACGTGCATATTGCCAGGGCAAATCTGCTTAAGTCCATCCACTTAAGTCCCTAAGGACACGTGTCAAGCCACACCTTAGCTGGGCTGCAAGTCTCTCATGGGCTCGGCCCAATTGCGAGATGACTTAGCAAAACCCTCAAATCTTTATATGAAGCCTCGAGGTCATCCCCGCCACTTCGTCTTCCCAAAAATTTCCTCTTTCACAGTACTGTTCATCAGCTCTCTGTAGAAAACCCTAGGCTCGCGCACGCCCAAATCCGTCGATCTAGGAGCTCGCATTTCACCACAAGCTAGCCTCCGCATCAAGCTCCCAAGATCTTCTCCTCAAATCCTCACTTCCCGAGCCAGATCTGCTTCCCCCAAACTGCATTCATGGCGGGAGAGAAGGAAATCCCTTTTGAGCAATGGGCGACTTCAGATGTCAAGGAGTCGACTCTTAGGGAGATGGTGAAGAACGGAGTTCTTCCTCCTAAAGAGATCATTGGCTGGCGTCCGGCGGCCGGTGAGGAGTTTCCCACTCCCAACACCGGTGAGATCGTCGTCTTTACTTCCTTTTTCTATTGTGGCTTCGGCTTCTCCACTTCTGAGTTCTTCCGAGGTCTTCTTGATTATTACGGTCTTCAGCTCTACCATCTGAACCCCAACTCTATGCTTCACATTGCTCTTTTCATCCATGTCTGCGAAGCTTTTCTTGGCATCCTTCCCCACTTCCAGCTCTTCCGCCGCATGTTCTATCTTAATCCACATCCGAACAAGGATGAGCCCTGTGTTGTCGGTGGGGCCGGCTTTCAACTCCGCGGATCTCTCCGCAGAGATTATTTCTCTCTTTCCTTGAAATCCTCCAACAAAGGTTGGCATGCGAACTGGTTCTACATCGCAAACCTTGAACCCAGCCTGCCCAACTTCGTCGGCCTTCCTCCGATTCCAAGGCCTAACTGGAGCACCGTGTCGGTAGCCCGAGATTGGGATGAAGCCAACAAGCTTTTGGCAAATATCTTGGAAATGAAGAAGAAGGGCCTTCGGGGAGAACAAATCACTCGGCACTTCATCAAGAACCGACTGGCGCCAATTAAGGAAAGGTCCAAGCCCGCATTCGAGTACGAGGGCGAAAGGGATCCCAATCGAGAGGACCGCGACTCTCTGAGCTACGAGACCCTAAAGACTCGTATGTACAAGATCTTTTCCTCTGGGATCGTAGTCGAGCGCAGTCTGATGTTGCCTGTCCTCCCATTCAGCTTGTACCGTCCTCCTCCTCCGGTAAGCCAACTTAACTTCTTTAATGTCTTTCAATCTGGATATTGCATCTCTTAGTGTACATAAAATCTTTCTTGCAGGAAAATTCTTTCATCATCTCGAAGCCATACAGAATACATCATGACGATGCGCCAGCTCGGCTTGCCAAAAAACCAGCCGGCGGCGTCAAGATCCAGAGTGATCCAATCGGCAAAAGGGCCGCTGCCGGTGAGGATATCAGCAAGCGGGCGAGTAAAAGGAGGCTGGTAATTGACCTTCGAGGTTCAGTCAGGAGTAAGTTTAATCCTCTCGATCTCTTTATGCCTTTATTCGCAGTCTGTTTTGATCTTGGTGTCAGCAAGCTTTCTTGTTGCAGAGAACTCGTCGGAAGTCCATATGCTCCAGACCCAGCTGGAAGAAGCAAACACCAGCAAAGCGCAGCTGGAGTTTGAGTTCGAAGGTAAATTTTCTTAAGATAGCATTCTTCGTTTTGCTTCATCTTCGAGTGTTTGTGTGATCATATGTCTCTGGCAGCTTATAAGGTCAAAACCCGAGCCCAATTCGATGTCTTCGTTGAAAGGGTCCGAAGGGCCGAAAGTGTAAGGGATGATGTTGCCAACGCGACCACACCGATTGTTTTGTCGCTGTTCCATCATGGGCTCGGGATCAGTTCATTCGACGCCATCGAGGTCTTCGACAAGCTCAGGAGGGCCCCATATCAGTACATAGCCAATATCTCAGAAGCAGCCATCATGGGAGCAGGCTTTGACCTTGCACAGGCCAAGTCACTCTATCCTCGGATAGATGTTGACTCAGTCAGGGAGGGCTTCGCTGACGGTACTTCGGATGAGCAGGCTTTAGAATTGATCAGTGAAGCGCAGGAGCCAGCTAAGAAAGTAGCCGCTGATGTAGTTAACACTTTTCGATCTTGATGGCTTTGTAAATGTTGTTGTAAACTGTGATGTGAACTTGTAAATATCTGGCTTATTTATGTTAACGCTTTGACCCGAGTCTTCCTAGAAAATTTCTTAAGTAATTTCGTCCGACTGTCACCAAGCCTAAGCTTGATTAGGTCATCAAAAAATTCTCAGTCCTTATCTATTGAACTCGAATCAAAACATTAAACAATGATAAACCAAATGTGAACAAGTTACCGAAGAAAACCATGCTTTATTGATACATGTGCAGCCCTCGACTGTCAACTCAAGAAGTCATCTTGCTTGAGGTTGGCAGTCGAGAATAACACCTTTTGGCGTCGCCTTGTCCCGACTTGGCTATCTTTTTCACGAGGATTTCACCCTCTTCAGATGTTGATGCAGCCAGTCAGATTTCTTCCTGGCCACGTGATCTCTCACGAGATTGGGCCATGTCACAGCTTTCCTTATCACAGATAAAGGCTTGTTTGACATCGCTGCGCAGGGTGATGACGCCGTTGGGGCCGGGCATCTTCATGCAGAGGTAGGTGTAATGTGATATCGCCATGAACTTGGCGAGCGCAGGCCTTCCAATGATTGCGTGGTAGGCCGTCTCGATGTTGGCCACCTCGAAGGTGATGTTCTCTGTCCGGAAGTTCTCCCGAACTCTAAAGGTGACTGGAAGGGTGATGTGCCCGAGTGGCGTAGATGACCCTGGGATAACTCTGTGGAAGGGGGCTGAGCTTGCCTTCAGCTCGGATCTTGGAATCTGCATCTCGTCCAGGGTCTTGACGAATAGAATATTGAGGGCGCTGCCCCCATCAATGAGGACGCGCTTCAACTTTATGTTGCGAACCACCGGGTCTAGCACCAGGGGATACCGCCCCGGGTGAACCACTCGGTCGGGATGATCCGAGCGGTTAAACGTGATGGCCACCTCCGACCACCATAGGTATTGTGGGACTTCGGGTTGTGCCGCGTTAACCTCATGGTCAGTCAGCCTTTGCTTCCTCTTGAACTCGTAAGCTTGCGGCCCTCCGAAGATATGATTCAGCTCGCCCACGGGGTCTTGAAAAGGTTCTGAATTTTCAGTCTGGTTGTTCTTCTTGGTCCCCGATGGACCGGCTTCGTCAATCGGCTTGTTGTTAAGCTGTGCCGCATATTGCTCGGCGAATTGCTTGTAAATGAAGCAGTCCTTGGCCGCATGCTTGTGGTTTGGATGATGCGTGCATTGAGCGTTCATGATCGTGTCGTAGGCCGCGACTCGGGGACGGCGTTGGGAGTTGGACGTCGTGGCAACCAGGTCCTCGGGCCGATGCTTGCGGTCTTTCTGGCCCTGATTGTTGCTGCCATTATCCTTCTTAGGATGCTGGCTTCCTCCCGAGTGCTTGTCGTCCCTTTTGTCAGGCCGATCTTGCCGCGCCGCCTTGATTGCGTCGTTGGATTTGGCGTAGGAGTTCGCCGTCTCGAACATCTGTTTTACCGTCTTTGGTGGCTTACGCCCGAACTTCCCGATCAGCAATTCATCACGGACTCCCTTCTGGAAGGCGACGATGATGATGTCGTCGGTGATGTTGGGGATCTTATTGCGTTTTTCCGAGAAGTGCCGGATGTAGTCCTTCAGCAGCTCGTCTGGCTTCTGGATGACGTTGTAGAGATCAAAGTGGGTCCCAGGCCTTTCAAAAGTGCCCTGGAAGTTGGCGATGAAGTGGTCCCGGAGCTCACCCCACGAGCCAATTGAGCCTCTTGGCAAGCTTGTGAGCCAGTTCCTGGCCGAGTTGGCGAGGGCAACAAGTAAGTAATTGGCCATGGCTTTGTTGTCTCCTCCTGCTGCGCGGATGGCGAGGGTGTACACGGTCAGCCACAACTCGGGGTCGGTCTTTCCGTCGTACTTCTCGATTCCTGTGGGTTTGAAACCACTTGGCCAATGCACTCGGCGCAGGTCCCGAGTGAATGCGGGTACTCCATCGTCGTTGCTGTCGGGCGATATCCTTCGATCTTCGTGGGAGCGCCGCTCTCGTTCTTGGTAGCGCCGGTCAAGGACTTCCCGCGAGATCACTCGGCGGGGTCCTTCGTAGGTCGCTTCGATAGTCGGAGTTGTTGCTGCGGCGGACCCGGTCGTGGACGGGTGGTCGTCCATGCCACTTTTCACGGGAATCAGTCGATTGCTCTTGATGCTTCCGTGTGGTTTCGTGGTGGCGGTCTCTTGACCTCGTGGTCGTCCGAGCTTGTTCAGGCCTCCTGTAATCCTTCGACCGCGCGGCGGCGAAGTCGGCTTTTGTCGGGCGTTTACGCCCTGGACTCGGTCGGCCTTCGTCTTGCGAGGTGGAGGAGAGCGATTGGGCTGTAGCTGCGACGATGGTCTTGATCTTGTCTAGGATGGACGTTACCGTGGCGGGCGCCGCTTCGATAATAGTGTCGAGGAGGGTAAGGACGGCAACGACGTTCTGTTGAGGCGTTTGGAAGATGTTGGTGTTGTCGACTCGCGTCTGAAGTATGGCCTCCCGAGCCGATCGCCCAGTTGCCCTCAGGTCTCGCTTTCTTCTGTCGGCTTCCTCCGTACGCCTATTCTCCTCTTCTGCCAGCTTGCCCTCTTGCTCAAGCCTGGCTTGTTCTTCCTCTGCGATCCTGCGGGCCATGGCTGAGTCGGTCTCGGCCACCTCAGCCATGAGAACGTCGAAGCCTGAGGAGCTGAGGTACTCATCGAGCTCCGTGGATGAGCATGACCCAAACGGTTGGAAGATGACGGCGACTTCCCTTGAGCCCGAATCGCTCGAATCTGGATTGTTCCAGTCCGAGTCGTAGCTTGATGATGGTGGTTCTTCCGAGTGAGTTGATTTCGACTCGGAAGAGAGGAGTTTGGAGCAAGTCTCAGCGGCGTTTGGTAACCCAAACGGTGTCGAGATGGTTTCTCCTCCCGAGTGGATGGATTCCAACGGGGAGGTCAGAAGATGGCTGTAGATTTCAGCGGCGTTCGGTAGTCCGAACGGTGCCGAGTGGATTCTTCCTTCCAAGTGGATGGACTCCATCTTGGAAGTCAGAACTTTGTCGTAGATCTCGGCGTTGTTCGGTAATCCGAACGGCACCGAGCGGGCTCCCCCTCCCGACTGGTCCGAATCCGAGTCGGGGAAGGAGAGCTTGTCGAATCCTTTGGCGGCAAAGTCGTCGATGCCTGATGAAGATCCCATCGCGCTTGCCGACGAGATTGAAGAAGAAGTCTTGATGCGCGGGCCCCTACCTAGCGCGCCAACTGTCGAAACTTGGTTTCGGCAATAGAAATTGGGGGGTGCAGTCAAGATCACCAAGCTCGATGGGTTAGATGGAAAACAAGGTTTAGACAGGTTCAGGCCCTCTCGTGAGGTAATACCCTACTCCTGTTTCGGGGATTCGATCCGCCGAGTGTTTATTGATCTCAAGCTCTCGTGTGTCTAGTAGCTTGTATATGCGTCGCATACATCAGATCTAACATATCCCTCAAGGGACGCCCCTTACCCCCCTTATATAGTCCTGAGGGGCGGGCTTACAAGTCGAAAACCCTATCTTACTCTAAGTCGGTTTCCTCAATCTTACCAAGTTATGACTATGAGCCGTTGCCTTATCTAATCGGCTACGTAACACCCAAGTCATAGCCGGTTTACATAATTAGCAGGCGTAACCTATCCCTATTACCAGTCGGATAAGCTTGCCATGTGGGTATCCGATTGCCATAATCTCCACACCATCCATGCTACAGATGCATTGATAGAGTAGTGTCCTAAGTAGTAGGTCCATCTTACATGTGGCATAATCTATCTTGAGACCACATCACTAGCCTACTCCTCACTATAAATGGGCTAACCATCTAAGTTGATGGATCAGATTTCTACCCATGACAACGGAGCTGATCGTTGGTGGGTTCATTATTATAGACGGAGGCGATGGTGTATCATGAGCCAAGAAAAGTTTAGAGTGAAGTGCACCAACAGTCCCTAAACTTGTCACGTTGTGTCATCTAGGTCCCAAAACTTACAAATTGCTGATCTAGGTCCTGGATCTTGTTAAAATGTGTCATCCAGGTCCAAAATTGCCACGACTCCTTCGAGATCCTATATGGTGCTGATGTGGCTTGCACCTTCCCTCTACTATCTCCCTCTTTCTCTTTCCATTTAATATTTCCATCTCTGCTAGTGGACCCACTCTCCTCTCTCTTTCTTCTTCCTCTTTCCTAGTCCACTCTTCCCGTCACATCGGGGACAAGGAGGCAGTGGTGGAGATTACTAGCAATTATTGGAGCATGCCTACTCCACCTTTTGTCACATTGCCGACTCATCACTCCCAAACGTCTTCGGTAGGATGCCTAGCATGACACGCTAGATACACCTAATCATACATTTAATATGCCATGACAGATGATAGACACGTGCATTTAATGTGAAATGTCGGGGTGTCTGGATGCATGTTACGTCTTATGCGCATGCCTTGATCAAGGGGTCCACAAATACCAACCTTGTGACAAGAAGAATGGTCGCAAGACTCTATGTGGGTTCACCCTGCTCGGAGATCACATCGCCACCTGGCTTGATGGTGGTCTCCCTCCGTCATGCCTAGCTGTTCTTGGTTGTGGACTCCATGTTAAATAGAAGGTGCACATGCCATCCTCGTACAACAACACTTTATCTCTAACCAGTTAATGGTTGCAAAAGATATATTTTTTGTCCTAAAATAAATGTAGTTCTCTAGTTCAAAGCATTTATTTTGGGACGAAATGAGCAATGAAAAACAAGTACATATGGTAGCAAAAGTGGACTTCATAAAATTTCAAACAAGCGTAGAATTGAATATCAAAAAATTAAAAAAGTTTCGTGAACACGTTCTTTGTTTGTTCTGGGTTTCTTTCTCCGGAGGATTTATCTTTTTCTCTAGCTATTATAAAAAATAAAAAACTTGATTTTATTTTAAGAATCAAAATAGAGCCTATGTGTACAAAATTAAGAAATGTGAGGGTCTCTTTTCAATAAGTTAGTGCCTAAACTAAATTGGTGAGAAAGCCAGTGTTTCATTTTAAAAATTTAGGTAAGGAGGGGTATCATGCAAAGGAGATGGTACTTTTTAGATTTACATGTCATAAAAAAAACGGATTTTGCCTTCTTCTCTTGATATTAGCAAACACTATAGGGGTATATAGAAACGTTTCGCTTGTTATTGATTCTCAAGAAGTATCTATTTTACATTTCTACGAAAGCTAAGGGTCTTGATAAAATGTGAAAAGGTTGAGAGTGACCCTTGAATCGCTTGGAGGGCTGAAAATCGACTGGAGACTAGTAGTGAGGATGTGATTAGCAACCCAGGTACACAAATAATCATCTCTGACTAAGCCTGCGTTCTTTTTAGCTACTTAGGCTTAGGCTTAGTTACTCCTCATTTCTCATTTTTTATTAACACACTTTTCAAACTATATAAAAACTTTTTATATAAAAAATACTTTAAAAATTTAATAAATTTATTTATTAATTTTTATATATTAATATTTAATTAATCATGTGCTAAATTAATCATATACTAACCAGTTTCTCTACGTAGTGCCTGCATTTTGTACACAACTTATCCATTCTCTCAAGTCTTAAGGCGGCCTAACTGTCAAACAAGATGTGCTTCATTTTTGTACGTCTGCTGCACACCAGTTACATTGTTAAGGGTCAAGTGATGGCCAGTTACATACTTACATATTGTCAGTTGTGCACTCATTGAACCACCCCCCAAAAAAAAATTGCACACTAATTTCATTTCCAATCTCCCTCTGCACTTTTTTACTACAATTCTCACTCCTATAGAGCTACAAACACTGACAGTCAACTCCTGTCTATATTGAAATAAAAATTGGACTAAAATCTCTGTTCATTGACTATAATCTCCGACTCACTTGATAAACCATTCAAGGAGAAGACATGATGGGAAAAAATTGAGTAGAGGATAACTTCAGCGTGATCAGATTAACTTGCAACTTACCAGGACTTCTTTTTTTGTTTAATTGATCAACAGAAATTCCATAGTTAACTGTCACGAGATTACGATGCTTGGGATATGACAGATCTTGAACCAATCCTTGCCTGTATCTTCCCTGCAGTTCTCGTTCAACTCAGAGTTACAGGCACAGTAAACTCCTCCAGAGCAGTCAAATGTTGCAAACTTTTTGGGATCGAGATCAACTTTGGGCAGCAACTTATTTGAAGAGATTCAAGTGCTACAAGATCACCAATCCATTCTGGAAGCGCGTCCAGTTCAGTGCAATTGCTGATCTTCAGCTTTCGCAGTGTGGTAAGGTACCTGATGAATTCTGGAAGACACAGCGTTTCGCAGTATTCGATGGTTAGCTCCTCGAGTTTTGGTCTGTGCTGCAACAATTTCCACTCACTGGATGATACATTGGACTTTCTGATCCACAATCTCCTCAGAAGTGATACGGATGTGGAAGACGATGATCCAAATATCTTCCTGACTGACAATATTTCGCTGCTGTCGGAGACAGACAAATCTGTTATAGCATCTGGAAGGCATGGTTTGGGCCTGAGCTTTGGGCATCCTGTTGCAGTTACAGTTTTAAGAACAGGAAACATTGATCCTTCTGGCTGAGTATCTCTGTCATCTGTCGCTACTGAAGTTGGCCAGGTCTCTAGGTTAGGCATGTCTTCAAAATGGAGTTCCTTCAGTGACTGGTACAACACGCTTTTCTGTCTTTTCACAAGAATTTCAGAGCTCATGCTATGGACACCGGCCATGTATCGGAGATGAAGCAATTGGAGATAAGGGATGCGTCCGAGGGGTGGGAGGCAGCTACAGTTAGGAATATTGCTTAAATCTAATGAGACAAGATTTGGGAGCCATGATTCCATGCTCTTCATCATCCAACTGGGAAATCTGGTGCCCATGTAGCCATCTATTTCAAGGACGTCAAGATTTTCAGGTGGCACAAGAACTTCAAGAAATGTTTCAACATTTTCAAAATCATCCGTGGAATATGGAATGGTCCACGACAAGGTCAACTTGCTTAGTTTTTTCTTATTTCTCCAGTTTGCTGTTTTGGCAGCAGTTGTCAGATCCATCTTGTGTGAGCAACATTCAATCCTGAGCACACCAGTTAGATTGTTTAGATCTTTCAGCTCCGCGATACTGCTATGCTTGTCACCTATCATGAGTAAGGACAATATTTCAAGTTTAGTCCATCGCCCAAATCCATTAGGTAGTTTTTTTAAAGATCGACATTGGTCATTTCTTAAATGTTTCAGATTGGTGATCCTTGTCATGCCATCAGGTAACTTAGCTAGGTTTTCACAGCCAACAAGGTTCAAACTCTCTAACATCAAGAGGTTGGTTATAGACTCAGGCAGCTTACAGAGACTCCAGCACTGGAACAAGATCAGGGTCTTCAAACTATGAAGATTGCCAATTGATTCAGGCAATTCCTCTAGACCAAGATTCCATGAGAGATCTAAAGTCTGCAAGTTTGGGAGATGACTAGTTGATACAGGCAATGCCAAACTGCTCGCATGGTGTGATAAAATGAGTCTCTGAAGTTCATGAAGACCACCAATGGATCCTGGTAACTCTGACAGACTACTACAGTGAGACAGATCAAGAATATGCAAGCTCTTAATGTGACCTATTGAGGTCGGGATTGATTCAAGATCAGTGCACTGTGATAAATTCAGGTGCAACAAATTTGAAAGGTTACCAATATTTTTGGGCAGCGCTTGGAGAACACCACATTGTGAAAGGTTCAAGAAGTGTAAATTTTGCAGGCTGCATATAGTGTCAGGTAGAATCTCAAGGTTGCCACATCCTTTCAAGTTCAGCAAATGCAAACTTTGGAGTGTACCAATGGAGCTAGGTAATGTCACGAGGAAACTGCAAAAGGACAAGTTAAGATCCTGTAGGTTTTGAAGATGTCCTATAGAATCTGGCAAGCTATGGAAGTTGCAAGCTGAAAGATTCAAGATTTGTAAGTTCTCAAGGGCACATATTGACATGGGCAGCACATCAAGATTTATGCAATTGTGTAAATGGAGAGTTTGCAAATTGTGGAGACTATTGATGCAATTGGGCAGAGTAAAGATAAGGGACAAAGAAAGGTCCAAGTATCTCAAATGTTTCAATTTACCAACCGATTGAGGGAGCTCCATAATTTGGCTGCCGCGCAAATCTAGTACTCTCAAGAACCTGGAGTGAAGAAATAAATTAATGTCAAGACTATGGCCCCAGGAATGAAACGCACGGACTTTGCGAAGCATGCTCCAAAGAACATTGGTCGACCCCATATCATCATGCAATGATGCATAGCGGCAAGCTTCTGTCCTCCCATTGACTCGCTTAGCGCTTATGATCTGAACTTCATCGCCGGCAACAGACTGAGCAAGGTCATGCACCAAGTCATGGATTTTATACTTAACACTGCCATCTTCCTCTAATCCTTTCTTTGACAAATCATGTTGGTCTACCTCTTGAAGGAATGACATCCACAACAAGTGCTCAAAACAGTCATCCGCTTTATCAGAAACCGGCTGGCAACCATACTTTGAGGGTTCAACAAAGCCAAGAGCAACCCATTGCTGAATAAGCTTATCCTGTCAATCTCATGGTTTCTAGGAAACACTGAACAATATGCGAAACACTGCTTCAGAACGGGTGGCATTTGATAATAGCTGAGTTTGAGAGATGGCAAGATGGTGTCCTCCTTATCCAGCTGCTATATCTCACTGTCCCTGATACCAATCCATGATTCCTCATTCCTCTTGAACCTCAGCATGCTCCCAAGGGCCTTCGCCGCCAGCGGCACACCGCCGCATTTCTGGACAATCTCCTCCCCTGTCCTGACCAAATTTGGGTACAAATCCTCATCTTCTTCCTCAAAGGCCTTCCTCCTGAACAGCTCCCAGCAATCCTCATTAGAGAGACTCTTGAGCATCAATGGCGGCACGGTGCCCACCATCATGCCGATCCTCCGGCTCCGCGTCGTCACGATGATCTTGCTGCCCCGCTTGCCGTCTTTGAGGAGCAGCTTCAACCGCTCCCACTCGTCGTGGTTCTCGCTCCACACGTCGTCAAGAACAAGCAGGTACTTGTTCCCCGTGAACGCCATGGACAAGAAACGCGCGATGGCTTCTAGGTTGGTGAAGTCGCACCTCTCATTGGCCGCGGTGACGATGGGCTGGACGGCCTGGACCAGCGTGGCGAGGCTGAAGCCGGCGGACATGGAGACCCAGATCCGGGGGTCGAACGCCTCGTCGTTGGCCCTCCGGTCGTTGAACGCCAGCTACGCCAGCGTCGTCTTGCCGAGGCCGCCGAAACCGACGATGGGGATGACGGAGACGTTGTCCTCCTCGTCGCTCGCCGCGTCGAGGACCAGCCTCATGAGCCTCTCCTTGTCCGCGCTCCTCCCCACCGTCTTGGACTCGTCGACCATCGAGATCGTCTCGCGCCTGGGGGAACGTAGGGGAGCTGCGACTCGGGCGGGTGGGCGTCGGGGCTCAGGGAGAACCTGTCCTTGGAGGCGGCGACGGCGCCCAGCTCGCGCCTGAGAGACCTCAGCCTGTGCACCATGGCGAAGGAGCGGGGCGTGAAGCCGCCGCACCCAGAGCAGTTGCCGGAGCGGTGGCGAGCGGCGTGGAGGTCGGTGTGGCAGGCGTCGAAAAAGTCGTCGATGTCGTGGGCGACGTGCTTGAGCCTGCGGAGCCAGTCGCGGACGGCGATGTCCCCGCCGGCGCCGCCGCGCGCCTCGGCGTCGGCGAGCACGGCACGGGTGGTGGCGAACTCGGCCTCCATGGCCCTGAGGTCGGCCCTGAAGGTACAGAGGAGTGCGAGGTCGTCCCAGACGGAGGAGCCGAACTTGGCAAGCACCTGCCTCACGATGGTCGAGGCAAGAGCTCCCTCCGCCATGGCTGCTCTCTCTCTCTCTCTCTCTCAGTCTCTCTCAGCCTGGAAGTCAAATTTGTCGAATAGCAGAGCGAGAAGAGAGTGCGAAAGTGGAGTGGATAGCAGTTGAATAGTATAGGTCTTTGAGCGAGCCAGTGAGGGAGTAACTCTAACCTGGATCGAATGCGACGTTGATAAAGTGGCTACCAACCAAAAATAAGTTTAGGTCGTCTTCTATTCAGAACAGGGTTTGACTCACTGTTTTAGAAGGTTATCGTCCTATGGTTATCGTGATAAAACGGTTATCATGATAACCACACGGTAACTATCCAAAACCGCACGAATTTTATCGTCAAAATTTCAAACCGAAACCACACTATTTGACCACGGTTACCGCATGGTTTAACATAATAACCGCGGTTTGGCACGATTTGACACGGTAACCCTGGTTTGGACCGTATTAGGCCTTATGAATAGTGTTGCTTTGGACCTATCAAATTTTTTTAAAATTTTCTGACATAATATCAGTTTAAATCTAAGAAGTGATTTTATCTCGTTCGTTTTAAAAAAAATTTCACCATCTAGCACTATAATTACTATAATTCAAGAACTACCTTCACGAATTTTTTTGATTTTTTTCTAAAATTTTATTTTCGACCTAATATCGGTTTAAATCTAAGAAGTGATTTTATCTTGTTTGTTTTAAAAAAAATTCTTCGTCATCTAGCATTACAATTCAAAGAACTACCTCCACGATTTTTTTGATTTTTTTCAAAAAATTGAATTCGGATAAAATTTGCCCAAACCTTACCGCCGATAACCCTTACACTGATGGTAAGTCAAACCCTAATTTAGAATTACTATGATATCATGTTAAATAGTATAAAGAGAGGAGAAGAGATGGTGGATTTCGGCCCCCCAACGAGTAGGGATGAAAACGGACAAAAACGGACGGAAAAGCCATATTTCTACTTTCGTTTCTATATTATTTAGCGGAAACGAGATCCGGTTCGGAAAATACGGGTTTGAAAACAGAATCGGGATCGGGATATACGGGTACACGAAAATGGTCGGAACCCGAAGCTTAAGTCAGAATTTATATATCTTCTAACCACGTCTTGTTTGTTCTTTTGATAATTAACGAGATAATTAAGATAATTCTACCAACTAGTCGAAATTATAAGATAATTGATATAAACGGTCTATGATGACATACAATCATTCACTCAAATCAAAAGGATCCCGACGGATGAAGGATAGGGTAGGTTTTGTTTAGATGGGCCTAGACGGCTGGACCTTCGAGACATAAATATTGATGGGCCGAAATTGGGTTAAATCGGATACAATCCGGAAATATTAGGTTAAATACGGAATTCGCGAAAACGGACGGAAAAATATCATTTCTACTTCGTTCCGTTTCCATATTTTCCGAAAATACGAAACGGGTCAAATGTAAAAAAATGATCCGCTAGAAAAAATATGTCTTTTCAACCCTACCAACGAGAAGGCAGAGGCAGACATGCAGAGGTGAGAAAGCTGCGTCGTGCTTAGGACGGGGGTGCCAAAGCCAACGACTTGGCCGGCAGTAGGAAGAGTTTCGACACAGGTAATTACGGGCGTTGAAGCCGTCAATGGACTTGGCGGCGTGGATCTAGAGGTGCTACGTTGGGGGCACCGACGACGAGATGGATCCCACGGTGCCCTTGGCCCAGCAACGACCCAACGCGACCCTCTTCCCGGATGATGCGAATGGGCCGGCACGGGGAGCAGCCGATCCTGCGGCAGCATGAAGGAGTCGAGGATGAACGGGGTTGGAGAGGTCGTCAGAGCGGGCAGGGATATTTGTAGCGGCGGCGGGGTCGCCGACATGCCGGAGGCGGCCTAGGCCCAGGAAGCATATGGTTATGGTTTTCCAGATCGACAAGGAAGATGTGACCGCTGCTGGTGCTTCTTGACACTAAAAAGAATGTTTGTAGAGATATTTTTCTAATACTATAGAGACACTTTTTAAATGTCTTTATAACGATAAAGAAGCATTTTAAAAAATGCCTAATAAATGTCTTATGGTGAATGGTCTATGTAAATAAAGAGACATTTTATAATATGTAGAGGCATTTTCTAGGGGCATTAAATTGTACCATAATCATATGAAACCAATGTAAATGACACTACAAGAAAAATGCTTTGTATTGTAGAGACATTTTTTTAATACTATAGAGACATTTTTCAAATGCCTTTACAAATATTGTAGAGGCATTTTAAAAAAAGGAAAATGCCTAATAAATACCTTATGGTGAATTGTCTCTATAAATGAAGAGGCATTTTATAAAATGTCTATGAGATGATAGAGGCATTAAACTGTATCACAACCATATGAAACCAATATAAAAAGGAGAATAAAATATTTTCCTTTGCTAATGCCAATCCTTCCACTCAAGATCTCTTGGACGAATCTTTTTTTGTCTTCAATGCACTAACCAACTCAACCTCATGTCATTACCTATATATTTGTGTTTTGAGTTACTTATATTTAGTATACATTATCATTCTAAGAAGTGTCTCCGGACAGTTTAAAATGTCTTAAGAAAATACAACATTTTAAAGTGCAAAAAAATGCCTCTACAAGATAAAATGTAACAAAGCATGCTGAAAATGTTTGTAAAGTGTCTCTAGAGTAAAAGTATTCTATGCAATTTTTAAAGGACCTCTATAAAGTGTCTCTACACTATAGAACTCCTGATTTTAGAGGCAATTTGTAAAATGCCTCTACGAAAGTGTCTCTATGAGGTTTTTTTAGTGTGATGATGATTAAACGACAATGAAGACAGGTTGTCCAAGAAGATCTAGATCGAACCTCTATGGACAACACATGATGAACAAAGAAAATCTACAATCAACGAAAAATTAAATAAACATGGGTGACCATCCTCGGGAGATCAGAATCCTCCTGAAGACGATACAACGGAAATATGAGCGGTGGCTCTAGGTCATCCGCTCTAATACCGTGTTGAATGGTAGAGGGAGAAGATATATCGTGTAATGTGGATAATGAAGGTACTACAGATATTGAGTCTTAGAGGGACAATATATATAGAGATTACATGAGTAGAGATAAAGATAAGGAAGGTACTACCGGAAAAAGGATTCTAAACAAATCAATCACATCTTAATATTATTGCTACAACTATCATATATACTCAACTATGGTCTAAGAAGGGAGTATTAGTTGAGTCGTCGGTCAGGTTATCCTGCAAATAATTATGGAGAATGACATCTGCCTAAATAATACTACTCTACACATCACAAAATAGAAAATGATTTTATAAACAAACATATTTTTTGAAATTACATTGTGTGTGCTCACTGACATACTTAACTAGATGATATCTCACGTGTTGTTGCAGGGTAACTATATACAGATAAACGGATTCAAAAGATGAGTAGGCTGAAAAAGAAAAGAAGGGATGAACAACGGTACATGGATTCTTTAGTTATATAGCTGGGGAGGTCGATCAACGCTCTTCTGGTAAAAGTAAAACTGCATGAATTAAAGGACTTTAGCTTTTCAACTTTAACTAAGACTTTCTTCTAGCTCTTCCACTGATGATCCAACGGTCAAAAGGTTTTTAAGGTAAAGATCCAACATGGGTGTACCACATTACACCAGCACTTTCTCGATCCATTACCACACCACCGGCGCTTTCACGTATTGATTTTTTTAAGTAGTCAACTAATACTAAGTCTATAATGCAATACTCATATACAAACTTAAAATTCACATTATTCAACTAGCAAAACAACTCATAATACCAAAGAAGAATACAAACCTGTTCTAATAATAGTTCCTGTGTCAACCCTTTTTTCATTTCCTCTAAGAAAGTGCTTGTGTATTGTAATGACAAAAAACTAAAATTACAATAAAACTAGATTATTATGATTCAATTTTCATAACCTGGATCCACTTGCCAAAGACGACGGAGTCCTCACTAAAAAACAAAGGCTCATGCAGTCGCGCTAGTCTGGAACGGGGAGGGCTCATGTGGTCAACGCGTGTATGAACACGCTCCAGCGCAGCCTACAACATGGTCCACGTGTGATAATTTTCAAGCTCACTCTTCTCTAGTCTATTTGAGGCTTTTTCTCCCTTTTCCATTCAAAGCCCAGGGTGTGGGTCTTGTGGGCAGGCGTTCGCAGCCCGTGAACGCTTGGACAGCCAATAGCCCAACAGTTCTCTCTCTACTTTATCTTTTCCTCTCTCTATCTTTACCTGATTTGTCCGTGCATTACCACAAAATATTAAAACATAACCTTTGCATTTATTTTAAAGCCTACCTATCAGGCCAATTTTACAATTGGTTTTTTATGTTTACTGTGTTAGCCATAGCCAGAAGCAAAGAGCTATGCCCTTTTACAATGAAAACATCGACACTACTAACATTATAGGCCCACATGTTAGTGAAATGAATGGTGATGACAGATTCATTTCACCACCATAATATTTAAAGTATTATAGATCTTTTCCTTCCGCACCTTCTTTTTCTATCCCCCGTGAGATTCCCGCGAGCAATAACAGCGACGACGACCTCTAGCGAGCTCGCTCCACCTCCTCCGACGAGCCCCCTCATCCTCTGATGACGAGCTTCATCCGAGGGAGAAGAGGGGATACAATGAAGCAGTCTTCCTCCTACGACGATGATGGAAAAGGCCTCTCTCCAACAAGCTTCCTCCGACAAGATAGTCCATCAACCAGGTTAGTTCTTTCCAGTATCACCATCCCCGCCACCCAGCCTTGCCAGCACCGAAAGGCATCAATGTGCCGACAAGGCCCCATTGTCACACCCAAAAATTTTAGCCAAATTTTCATACTATTTTGTGTATAAATCCTTGTCCAAGAATCAGCTAGGATACATAAAACGACAAATCAATATACAGATCCAAACAAAAGTAAAGCGTAAATACTTACATAAAAGACACTTAGTTCTCACACCGAAAAGAAAACAACAGCAGAAAAAGGCGATCCTAACGGGGCTTCAGCTCCACAGGCAAAACTCAACTGGGGTATAAGCATTGATTCTTTAACTTTGTCTTCAACTCAGAAGCACTACACTTCCAAAAAGAGGGAATAATAGTAAGGCTGAATACAACCATCGTACTCAACAAGACCACCAATAGTACAGACGTGCAAAGGGAGACAAAGAGAGTCTTGTGGCTCTTTGCATAAAGGCAGTTGTAAACATTTACAATTTAAAATAGGAAAGCAATTGATTAATTAAGGTAAGATTAATCTCCACTAAACAACACTGCACCATGTTTAACAGGTCCAACCAAACTACCTAAACTAAACCAGTTCATTAAGTCAAGCTAATTAATAGTGTTGGACTAATTACGGTGAAGCTAGTCGATCGCCCATAACCGCAGGCACGACTATTCGAATAGTTTTACTCTAATCAGAGATGTACAACTATACCCACAAGACACAGCCCCATGACATGTGTCCGTGCACCGACATTGTTAGTGATATGCCCTAGATGCAACATGGAGATGTTAGATATCATGGTCAATGATTATGTATTAATGAATAAATTGTTATTCTGTTCCATGAAATATATAATTAGTATTGATCAATAAGTATGTGACTTATTCATGAGACTCTTTATGTAATATAAATATATTTATAAATGATCCCTGATCATATATTATATCTATGGAACAAATATGATTATAAGATCAGCATGTGTATTGATTGATGATTATGTCTCATGGATCATGGTATGGAGATACCAAATCAATAAACGTGAACACATGTTAGAGAGCATGTTGTTGGATAGACTCACCTTGAGACACTATAGGGAATTAGTGTACCATTAGTTGGTCTCAAGTGATGTTGGTGCAAAGTCCTTAGACCTGAGATCATCATGAATTCCAACATATGTAGTGGTTTACTTAGGGACTGTCAAATGCTATTTCGTAACTAGTAGTTATAAAAGTAGTCTTTGGGTTTGCTATGAAGCATGTCGAGGAATGTGAATGATCAAGATGGAATTTGCCCTTCCAATGGGAGAGATATCTCTGGGCCCCTCGATATAATGGATTATGAAAGTGAATGACCATGCCGATGTGATTGAGGAGTCAATCATTAGATACATAATCTAATATGGAATCGAGTGAATGATTAAGTTAATAATAGGATGGCACGAGTCTTGCCTATAGCTTAATTGATATCGTGAGGCAAATGGATTTGTGTACATATTACAGGTTCAGCCGATATGATCTTTGTGTATATTTTGGTGTCAATATGTTGTGCTAGGGGCCGCTATTGACAGGGTCGGCCGAGAGGTGTTCTCATGCCGGGACCAAGTGTACACGAACCTATTGGGTCACACACTTAACGGGTTGGAACAGGCATACGAGTTTGACTCGGATATGACTCAGTTCGGATAAGATCTGACTCAATATAGAGTCCTGGTGGGCTTACGAGTCCGGTCGACCAACTCTATATAAGGAGGGCAAAGGGTGGAGAACAAGGTGCGTAACTTCTAAGCCAGATCAGCTTCTCCACGAAAACCCTAGTCCACGTCCGACCCAAAACCCTAGCCATGCATCGTGTGCTAGGACACGGGTGTTTGACGTTCCCTCCCTGGATGTATGGATATCGGTAGAGACATCGCTACGTTGCGGTGTAAGTCGGCGACATTGAAAGATCTCGAGTTCCAACTAGCTGACCCCTTTATTCGGTAGTTAGAAGTCGGACTGGTCGGGAGGTCGGACCGGTCGGGCAGATCGGAACGGCCTCGATGAGATCGGGCAGACCAAAGCGACATTGGCACGGTCGAGTGAATCGGGTAAAAGTCGACGCTGTCGGCGGGGTCGGGCGAATAGGACCCGAGGTCGGCGAGGTGCTGTCCGAGGTCGGCAAGGTCGGCAAAGTGTTGCTCAAGGTCGGATAGAATTTGATCGGCTATTTTCGCTGCACTGCGCATCTTTTGGTAACATTCTATGGACCCTTACTTGCAAGCTTTCCTGGATTGCGTGGCTGCGCATTATCCTACAGTGCCACCACGACATACCGAAAAGGAACTGTGACATGACCCTTCGCATAATCCTCCCAAACCAAGCACACCACACTTCAGGTTTTGTCCCTACCTTTAAAACCAAGGTAGGTAGCCCCCTTTTGACTAGGTGAATCCGGAAGCCGCATAAACCATCGCAGGGCCCATCCAAACTCTTTCACGCTCACACTTTCTTAGGTACGTCAGAAAAAAAAGCTACACTACAAGCCTAGTCGTTGCCCACGCTGGCTTGTGGTACGCATAGTAATTCTTTTAGGTTTTCCCGTGAACTGGTCCTTAAATGTCACAGGTGCGACAAGCAAAACCATGCACCCAGATCCCACCATTAAACCATATTTTAGTTGGATAATTATAACTGTCGACGAGTGGTCGATCAGTCCTCTAAGGGGGCTGCCCGAGAAGGTGAAAAGTGTGGTCGAGGTGTCCTATCGATGGATCTGATGGTCGACTCGAGAACAATGTGAGCCAAAGTTTTAGATAGGTTTGGCCCTCCCGAAGGATAACAAGCCTACGTCCTGTGTTCTTTGTTGCAGTGGTGTATGAACAAGATTTGTGTACAAGTGAGAGTTTGAGATTGGATCTGGTCTCCCTCCTCGCCCGCGCGACCTGTCATCCTTTTATAGCTCAAGGGGGCAGTTACAAAGAGGCTTGGACCGCAAGGAAGCTTGGCCATAAAGTAAAAAGCAAGCACAACGTAATCTGAAAGAGTACACAAAGACCCTTTGGATTCTAGTCGACGTGGGTATCTTGTGTGCAGTCTTGCCTTGGGAACCGTCCTCCGCAGGTACCACACGCGTAGTCCTGTCCGGTGACATCATCTTCTGTCGGGTTGTCTCCTCTTTGTCCCCTCAGTGAGCCTTGCTGGGTACGCCTCCTTCCTGATGAGGAATCCTTGCCCTTTCCAGGTTGGAGCCGTTCGCAGAGGTCAGGTTAAAGGACTGAGGTCGAACTAGGGGACGAGGGTCGAGACGACCGACCCCGAATGAGGTCAGGCCTCTGACCCCAGCCCGAGGCCTTCTTAGTCCGACCCCGCTGGTCTTCTTTCCCTTGCATGGACTACCCCGAGGTGATACCCCCCACAGCGACCAATAGAACATGGCCAGATGTCTTGCGCTCATAGCTCATCAAGATGCTAAATGTGAATAATGTGAGTATCCTATTAAGTGAGCTAGTGGTAATTAAGCATGGTAAGCATAACATAATTCTAGCAAGGTCAACATAAGCGACACCACCTAGTCAAATTATCACCCAAGTTTGACAAAGAATGAATATCAAGTAAACATGGCACAAGCAAGCGTATAGGTAATTCTTATTCCCATGTAATTAGGAAAACATTTTATAAATTAGGTACAACATGCTCGATGGGGAATGTGTGACTTGCCTTACTTCTTCAAACTCTTTTCCTTGCATCCGCGAACTTTTGAAACGGTGGAATCTACATGCTGGCACACAAAACGAGGAAAAGCTCTAACAAAACCAAATAAACAATACATAAAAATCAAACAAACATGTAGAGATCAATTTTAGATGAATTTTACAAGTTGAATGGCTCAATTTGGAGTTCGTATGAAATAGTTATGAATTTTAGAAGTTTTGAGACATTTAAATGAATTCTTGAAATTAATTTGATTTATTACACAATTATTATTTATTTTCTCAAATAAAAGGTAATGCTGACGTCAACAAAGGGGAGGTTGGTCCCACGCTTCAGCGCGTCAAGGGGAGGCCGGTCTACCGTGGACCGAGTCCACGGAGGCACGGGCGGGTGCACCACATGGAACACACGTGGCGCTGATGGGGCACCGACATGGCAACCACGTGGGCGACCACATGGACGGTCTGGATTCACCCCAAGGCGAATCAGATGCCCGGGTCCGACGGCCACCAGCGACGAACGGCGGCGGTGCGAGAGGGGCATGGGTAAGGGCAACCGGGAGAGGAGGAGGAGGGGATTCTCATCATGCGCAAGGGATGGCGATCCGACGACGGGAAGGTAGCCAACGGCGAGCCCAAAATGGCGGCGTCCCTCTGGTTGGCGATGACGACGGCGATCCGACGGCGGTATGAGAGTGGGGAGCGGCGGACGAGGATGGCCACAACCTGGGGAAGACGAATGAGGAGGTTAGGGTCGGAGAGGTGACGCGGAACGACGACTAGAGATGGCAACGGGTATATACCCGATGGGTAGTGCCCACCCATACCCGTACCCGCCAGAGTAAATTTTACCCGTCGGGTTACCCGTACCCGCATGTGGGTAAGAAAGTACTTCCATACCCGTACCCACGTGGGTAATTTTACCCAACGGGTTACCCGTACCCGATAGCACACCCGACAGATGGCGTGGCCACGGTCGGACGGCAAGGCGCCGATCGGACGACACAGGAGCGCAAGCCATGGCGGTGCTCGGACGACGTCGTGGCTAGGGTCGTGGCGCCGTTCGGACAGAGAAGGGCGCTGTCGGGATGGGGCGGGCGGCGTCGGGAGTGGGACGGGCGCCGCCTGGAGTGGGGCGGGCGCCGCCGGGATGGTGCGCCGCGGGCGTGCCGTGTGATGCTGCACGACGCGAGGGTACTGGGTGTGGCGGCTATGGCCTATGGCGGCTCGGGTGGGGTGGGGGGAATGGATTGGGAATTTGGGAGGTTGAGTAAAACTAGGGTTTCAGGGTTTATGGGCCATATGGGCCATATAGACTAAATGGGCTGAGGGAGGGCAGCTAGACTTTTTTATACGGGTATTTATTACCCGCGGGTAGACGGGTATGGGTAGTATACACCCATACCCGCACCCAACATACCCGATGGGTATGGGTTTTCATCCAAAAACGTACCCACGTGTAGGAAATTTCTCCCATACCCGTTACTTTATCGGGTAAAACCTGTCGGGTACTCGGGTTTCGGGTAACCATTGCCATCTCTAACGACGACATGGGGCAGCCGGAGGCCGGTGGAAGGAGCTGAGCTCACCTTTACGGTGCTAAAGGGGTTTCAGTGGCACGCGACTTCGAGGAATTGGTGGCCAGGGTTCTCCTCGATGCGGTTGACGCTATGGAGGCAGCAACACGGCTTGAGGTGGCTGGGAGCGACGACAAGCGGTGACCGGAGCGGCGGGATGGCGACATAGCTATGGTTGCCAGTGGAAGTGACGGCTCGGTGGCGGATTGGAGGAGCGGAGCAGCGACCGAGATGCGGCGCGGAGCGACGGAGCTAAAGGTGGCAGTGGCACAGTGCGGTGGCAGTGCTCCGCCGGAGAAAGGCGGCGAGCAGCGGTGCGAGGGAGCGACACAGGAAGAGCGAGAAAGAGCGCGACGAGCTCAGGGCGGCAGAGTGGAGTGGCGACATGGAGGCGAGATGCGGCTCTATGCTGCAGGATTTGCAGGGAGGAGTGGGAAAAGGTGGGCGGGGTGGCGGGGACCGAGTCCATCCGGTTTGGAAGCGGGAATGGGTGAGGGGAGACGCGGGAATGGCTCAGCAGCGTGGCAACGTGGTCTGGCCGGTCAATCGGCCAGAGGTTGAAGGAGAGCCTAACAGGTGGACCCCACCTGTCGATGGCTCGACGGAGAAGGGAGGTGAAGTGGACTTGTTGCGAGGGAGAGGAGGCGAGCTGGGCCGAGCGGACTAGGCCGGTGGAGAGAGAAGGGAGGCATGCCAGGACGACTTGGGAGGAGAGATGGACTTTGCGAGGAGGGAAGAAAGCGGGCCAACTGGACGGGCCGCACTAAGGAAGGAGAGAGGAGGGCAAGCGGTCCAAGGGAGAGAGGAGGGAGGCGGCCGAGAGGAGGAAGTGGGCCTAGGCTTGGGATGAAAGAATATACTTCGACCGAAAATGGCCCAAGGGAAGAAAAAAGAATTAATTTGTTTTTCAATTTAATTAATTGATTAAATAAACTTTATATTATTAAAATTACTTCTTGAGATCCGAAAATTCACGGAAATACGAGAGAGTACTTTAGGGCATGGAGAATACTATAAAAATATTTTCAGCCATGATTTTTAAGGAAAATTTTAATTTCCACATTAATTTTACTTGATAAAATACTTTAACTTTTAATACAATTTCTAGAAATGCATTGTTTAACGATTTTTAATCCCAAACAAAAATCGAGGTGTGACACCCACCCAATCGGCCTCCTTCCCCTCCCTTTCGCCTCACTTTTCCCTAGAGAGCAACACAGGCCCACCGCCCGCCCTTGTACGTCGCCCACCACCGGGCTGCCACCTCCTAGGCAATCCCTGTAAGCCGGACCCCCCACTTTCCCTCCCCAACGCCACCCTCTTCCTCAACCTCGGACCCTAACCCTAACTTGAACGCTTATTGCGATGCTATCAGGATCCATTCATGAGATGTCCATTTTGCGTGCGTCCGCGAAATAGTCATTCCGTTTGGCTCACTTATCTGTTTTAGTGAGTTTAGCCTATAGCCCAACACATCCACTACTCCCTCTTCCGGTGCCCATAATTCTTGACGTTTTGGACAATGTCATGGTCTTCAAAATATACCTTTGACCTTATTTTTTTATTATAATATATACAGTAAATAAATACATGTTTACTTTTATTATAATACTTTATAAGATAAATTTATATATGTTGTGTAGTTTCTTCAAACTCAAACTTCAAATTTTTCAAAAGTTATTAATCTTATTGCAAAACATCAAGAATTTATATAAAAGGTGCTAAACAGATGAGTCTTTCATACTCATGGGAGTATACGTACTCTCACATTTTATTAGATACTCCATCAGCACCCAATTCATGATTTGAATCGGTGGAAAAACAAAATTAGACTTTTCCTTCAATCGATGCATGCATGCACATGTAATTCCGATTTTAGTGCAGCCGCTGGCCCGCGTTAGAGCGAGTATAAATAGTTGGAGTGTAAAACGTTGGTTTTTATGTAAAAACTAGCTCTACATATATTTTAAAATAAATATATTATTGGTTTTTATGTAAAATCTAGCTCTACATATATTTTAAAATAAATATATTATTAAATTTATATAGAGAGAAAAGAATGAAGCTGACTTTATAACTAATCCAAGATCAAAGAGAAAGCAAGTACTTATAACTTAAGCAAGTACTTATAACTTGGCATGAGCAAAGGACCTTTGTAATCTAGCCCCTTAGGCTCGTGCTTTTCTTTTTTAAATATTTCATATACGTTGTATAATTTTTTCTCTTGTTTTATTCAATGAAATCAACAATTTTACGGTTCGTTAAAAAATATTATAACTATTATATTAGCTTTAATATGTCTTATGCTAATGCTAGTAAGTTACCTGTACTGTTATATTTGCTCTTATTGAAAGGATTAAAAATTTGCTCATATTGAAAGTATTAAGGACCGGTACTTCCTTCATTGGGAAAATTCCATCCATACCTTAACGTTCATCGGGAAAACTTCATTTTATTAGTACACTCATTTTTTTACGTAGTAGTACGTTCACGATGAGCATGTATATGCATACAGGTCGTTGAGCATATACCTTAATGTACGATGCATATACTGCTTTTTTTGTTAGTAGCAGCACATACTACTTTTTATAGTTAATTGCAGTATATAGCGTTTTTCAGTTAGTTGCAGTATATATTTGTCCTTTTGCGGTTTCCTCGTGACATTACCTAGCTCCATTGGTACACTCCAAGGGTGTGTTTGGTTTGGGGATGGGTTAGAATGGGTTGGACCCATCCCTGTTTTTTTGGTTGGAGCGGTTCCATTTTTCTGTTTGGTTGAAGGGTTGGAGCGAGTTTGTTTTCTGTTTGGTTAGAGGGATGAAAAGGGATGGAATGAACCCTTCTTCCTGTGTTTGGATGGAGAAATCTTGGTAGGATAAGTAGGTAGAATAACCTCCTCATATGCAAAGGTGAGATTACCTTCTCACATCAAATTTGTGAAGTTACAAATTCAGTTTACAAACCGAGAACAATTATGTGCATGCAAATAAATAATACATCAATCCTTCACACATAAATAGCATTTTTAAAACATTGACAAGATAATCAATCCATGTTCTAAATAATATAAGGATAATAAGTTTAAGCCTTAAGGATAACAAGTCTTACATATGAGGATAACAAGTTCAAGTTCTATATATAGGTAACAATCCATGGGTTACACATAATTGCCGATTATGCCTTACATATAATGGCAACTTAGTCCATAGCAAAATAATTCTTAACCCATACACAACCTTACATACTTAGTCCATAGCAAAATAATTCTTAACCCATACACAACCTTACGTAGAGTTAGGAAACTTCTCAGTAACATACATAGAAACCAAGTCCAACTTGTTCTCGAATGGAAGATCGTTGAAAGCTCTAGCAATGTGAGGGTTAGCCACAAAGTAAGCATAGTAGTGAGAGATGTGGATTCGCTCAAAACCTGGAATGCTATTCAAGTTTTGAAACAAATCAACAGGAATGTGATTGTCAGGGGTACCGGTCTTAGCTATAGCGGCGGCAAGTTTGTTACCAACTCTTTCAAATGCTCCAATCAGCCTCTCATCATCATGGCCACTTGTCTTGGCTTTCTTTGGCTTACTTGCAGTAGATCTCTCATTATGATCCATTGTTGGAGGGCCATCATCCACATCGTGAATTTCAGTAGCAACATCATCTGTACCTAGAACTGAGCTAGAGTCCCTTGCATATTTTCCAGTAGCCATGATGTTCCCAAAGATGGTAAGCATCTCACCATAGTTGACAAGAGGTTTGTTAAAAAATTCTGTGTCGCCTTTGTGATCCTACTAATCGGTGTAAACAATTTTAGCAAGTTGATGACATATAAGAATTACAAATGGATGGAATACAAATTGATGTAAATAATTTCAGCAAGATGGCAAAGTATACCTGCACATGATCATTCTAGTGTTTGTCAGCTAGGGATATGATGAAATTATCTTCATCCCAAATGGCACCACTTACTTCCCTAAGTTTATTTATCTTTTGGAACCTTTTTGTCCATGTCTTCAAATGATTTGAAATCTGATCACTAGTTAGATCAGTCATGAACTTCTCATTGAGAGCTCTAGCACATCCTCTGAGATGAACTTGTTTAAAACCAGATGAGGTCCTTGTGCCACTAGCCACTAAGTTGGCCAATGGATAGCATGAAACTAGACATAGCTGATGTCCATGAGGCATGATTGTTCCCTACTTTTCCATTGTTTGGTTCCATGTCCTACCTGCGCAACAAAATAAAAAAATCAGCACACAATGTTCATACAAATCAGCACACACCATGTCTCCAAAAAAAATAAAAATCAGCACACCATATCTCCAAACAAATAAAATCAGCACACCATGTGTATATTATGAATTAAAATCAGCATACCATGTGTACATTATGAATTAAAATCAGCATACCATATCTCCAACGTAATAAAATCAGCACACCATATCTCCAAAATAATGAAAGCAGCATACCATGTCCACAAATATGAGTTCACCACACCATATGTCCAAAAAAAATACCATACAAATGAAATACATTACAACTTGTCCATACAAATGAAATACATTACAACTTGTCCATACAAATGAAATACATTACAACTTGTCCATACAAATGAGATACAAATCAAATTCAGGTTACAAGTGGTCCATACAAGTAAAATTCAGGTTACAAATACTAAAGCTGTTTTATTAGTGTGCGACATGGTTTTGACGGTCCGCCCACATCTGATCAGCAAGACCCTGCCTAAACTGAACCATCCATGCATGATCCCTTGGCACACCACTTGAAGATGTGTCGTCATTTTCACTTATCACTTCATTTGGACCGATGACAAACTCATCTATTCCATCATTTATGACCCAATTATGAATAATGCAACAAGCTACAACAATATCTACTTGAGTTTGATAAGGGAAAAATGGAGTGGCATCATCAAGAATTTTGAATCTCCTCTTCAATGACCCAAATGCACGCTCAACTGTAACACGGAGGGATGAATGCCTAAGGTTAAACAACTCCTTCTCATTTTGCACTGGATTATTCCCCCACTCATTTAAATGGTACCGGACACCACGAAAAGGTGGCAAAAATCCTAGTTTAGCTCCATATCCAGCATCAACTAGGTAGAATTTTCCTATCATATGATGTAGAGGTTGTCATATTTCTAAATATCAATAGTTGACTAATAGAAAATTGATGCACTAAATTAATCTATTACCTTGTGGAACACGAAGGCCATTTTCTCGTTCCAATGCATCACTTAAAACTACGGCATCGTGTGTTGTCCCCTCCCAACCAGCCAAGACATATGTGAACCGAAGATCAAAATCTACGGCTGCCATTACATTTTGTGTTGCATGTTTCTTTTTACCACGAAAAGACAACTCCATACTCTTCAGTACAGGTGCTCTAACATGTGTGCCATCAATAGCTCCAATACAATCCTATCTTATGTTCAACATCACATAAGAATAGGAATCATATAGGTTTAAACAAATAACAAATTATAAACATAGACATAGGATTAATCTCACACCTTAAAATAAGGATCCCATCTGTGGTTGCCTGCTATTTTAGGTGGGGTGTCCAATGATGGGGCCTTGATTAATTCGTCTCGTAGCTCACCAACAGCATGAAGTACTTTATTGAAATACCGACTAACTGTTTCCGTAGATCTTGCAAAATTAGCACCAGCTACCCTATTTCTAACGTTGTGTCCTATTCTATGTAGAAACATAGCTACTTGTTCCTCAATAGACATGTGGATGGTATCTTCAAGCAAGACATGATCTCTAAAAAGCTTACAAAACCTAAAGAAAGAATCTTTTTTAAGTCTCAGTATGTCAACACATAATATATTATTTCCCCAAATTCTTGTGTCTAGCTACTCAGTTCTTATCCTATCCCTTTCATCCATTGGGCCATATTTAATACCTTCTCTCCTTATCACTCTCTTTATTTTTCTAGACTCAATTATTATGGCCATCATAGACAACAACATATTTGCAGCTGCTGCATAAATTAAAAGCTTCATCCTCTTATCCATCTACAATACAACAACAAAATAAAATAAACAATTGCTACCATCATCTCAAGCACAAACATCTCATGAAAAATTAGTTGACCACATCACAAATTAATTTGCTAGATCTGTGAATATATTGCCTAAATAAACAACAAATAGATTCTCAACTAGTTTTCATGTTATATAGGTCCATTCACTTCATGAGAAATAAAAAATAGCATAGATCTGAAATATCCATGGCTAGGGTTTACCTTGACAATGGAGGTATCGGGAATAGAGGTTGCAGTCGCCGGCCTTCTTCCCTTTCTTCCTCACCTGCATCTTTAGGAGCAAGATTGAGGAAGAGAGACATAGAGAAGAGATGGAGGCGTGGGAGGAGACACTGGCGGCGGGAGGAGACAGAGATGGCGACGGGAGAGGGCACAAATGGCAGGAGGCGAAGAGGGGAGGAGGGAGGGAAGGGGAGAGCACCTGACGCCGGCGCCGGGAGTTCTGCCGCGCGCCGCCGCCTTCTCTCCCTGCGCTAGGGTTACTCGTCGCCAGTTCGCCTCTCGCACCAACGAAGAAAACGTGAGGGGAAATCACGAGCGGGAGGGAGGAGTAGCGGTGATTTTTTCCCCGAGCGGTGACACTCGTGTGGGCCCTCTTCACGTGCGCGCTCGTGCCCGCGCTGGGTCGGCGCGGTCCGGCAAAATTTCGCGGATCGTCTCGCCCCGAATCTGAGCCGAATATTCCCTCCTAGGTCCGACCCACTCCTTTTGGCTCCCAAACCAAACAGGCATAAAACCGGGTTGGCTCCATCCCAACCCATGAAATTCCCCCAACCAAACACATCCCAAGTTTGCATTTGCTGAACTTGAAAGGATGTGGCAACCTTGAGATTCTACCTGACACTGACACTATATGCGGCCTGCAAAATTTACACTTCTTGAACCTTTCACAATGTGGTGTTCTCCAAGCACCGCCCAAAAACATTGGCAACCTCTCAAGTTTGTTGCACCTGAATTTATCACAGTGCAACGATCTTGAACCAATCCCAGCCTCGATAGGTCGCATTAAGACCTTGCGTATTCTTGATCTGTCTCACTGTAGTAGTCTGTCAGAATTACCAGGACCTATTCGTGGCCTTCAAGAACTTCAGAGACTCATTTTATCACACCATGCGAGCAGTAGTTTGGCATTGCCCTGTATGTATCAACTAGCCATCTTCACGTACATGTTCTTCCAGAATCCATCAGGTACCTTACCTTACCGCGCTGCGAAAGCTGAAGATAACAATTGCACTGGATTGGACGCCCTTCCAGAATGGATTTGGTGATCTTCTAGCGCTTGAATCTCTTGAAATAGTTGCTGCCTAAAGTTGGTCTCGATCCCAAAAGGCTTGCAACAATTGACTGCACTGGAGGAGTGGGCTGTCATTGGCTGTAGCTCTGAGTTGAACGAGAGAACTGCAGAAAAGAAGCAGGCAAGGATTGGTTCAAGATCTATCATGTCCCAAGCACCGTAATCTCGTGACATATAACCATGCAAACTTCTGTTAATCAGTTAAACAATAAAAACAAGTCCTGGTGAGTTGCAAGTTCATCTGATTACGCTGAAGTTATCCTCTAAATTTTTTTCCCATCATCTGTTTTCTCCTTGAATGGTTTATCTTGTGAGTCGGAGATTATAGTCAATATAAAGAGGGATTTTAGCCCGATTTCGCTGTCAATATAGACAGGATCGGAGTTGACTGCCAGTGTCTGTAGCTCTGTACGAGTGAGAATTATAGTAAAAAATGCAGGGAAAGATTGGAATACTTTTTAGTGGAAATGTAATCAGTGTAAGCATTAAAGTATGTAACTGGTCATCAATTGACCTATAACAATGTAATTGCTGTGCAGCTGACGTATAAAAATGAAGCACATCTTGTTTGACAGTTCGACCGCCTTAAGACTTGAGAGAATGGATAAGTTGTGTACAAAATGCAGGCACTAAAGAGCTTAGTCTGAGATGATTATTTGTGTAGCTGGGTTGCAAATAGCTAGGGATGTAAGCGTTCTTTTTTTTCGCTTATCCTATTTCCAGTTTATTTTCACTTTTTAATTTTGTACTAGAAAATAAATAAACCAGTAAGAAAATTTTTATGCGGGGAGCTATATTGAACCACATACCCTGCCTGTCCGGTCAAATGTCACCCCTCTTAGTGACTTGCGGCAGTTCATGGCACGATAAGGAAATAGGTGAAAACGGTTAACAAAACACACGAGAAAGGAAGGCTAATGGGTTTGAATAATTCATGACAAGAAGAGTAAGGCAAAAAAGAAACATATAGCGAACTAATTCTGTGGTCAAAATTAAAGCCTCTTTGTAAAATATATGTTTATTATTTATTATAAATTTGCCAGCACATAATCGAAACATCACTTTTAGGTATTATGATAAAGTAAAAACCTTGATTTTATTTTAAGAATTAAATTAGGCATATAATAAAATTTTCGTTTTTTCTCTAGGTATTATATAAAGTTAAAAACCTTGATTGGTTTTAAAATTAAATTAGGGCCTATGTATACAAAATTGAGAAACATGAGAATCTCTTTTCAGTAAGTTAGGGCATATGCTAAATTGTTGAGAAAGCCTGGTGTTTTACTTTTAGAAATTAGGTAAGGAGGGTTCAAGAATATATTTTCTTAGATTTTACGCCTGAGGACAAATGCTTACAACGACATCTTCAAGCATTGAGTTTGGATTTATCTGAGTGCCTAGTTTTCATATGCAGTGTTATTGAATACACATTGAATTTAAATAATGTATTAAGAGTATTATGAAATTTTTCCATCTCTCATGCACATTTATGCTTTTTAGCCTACATCAATAATACTCAATATTGACTGTGCATTTTTCTATTTCTTCTCCAATTTATATATCATAACTAAAATTGAATCATACTCTCTCCATTCCAAAATATAATTTGGCATCACTTAATACTACTACGAATCTAAAGATGTTCTCTTCATACTCGTAGTATCAGGTAGCTAGTGTCGAAATTGTCTTATTTTGGATGGATCTAGAGAGTGCAGCACTAGCTTATGAACGACCGATGGGTGATATTTGATCAAATCATACGTACGCACATGACGTACGTACGTTCCTGTCATGTGATCCCAATTGCTGCACCACCTCCATGGCGTCACATCACATTCACTCGACTCATGCTCCTCCTCCCGTTTTAAACTCCATCACGAGCGCGCCAACCTCGGCGCGCGCGCACGAACGCGTACACGCCTAAGCTATATACTAGTGGAGTAGTACTTTTCTCGAACCAAACCTAGCTAAAACTGCGCCATGGCGTCCCTCTTCTCTCGCTCGATTCTATCCCGTAGCTAGGGCGTGTACCACCATGCGCCGCCGCGGCATACGCAGCTTCTGCCACGGCGTCGACTCCACGTCCACGATGCAGCGCCGGCTGGTCGGCGGCGGCACGGACGCCGACGCGGCGTCGTCGTCCGTCGGCGTCGCCGAGAGCGAGGCGGCGGCGGTGACGCTGGAGCAGATGATCCTGCAGCTGGACCTGGAGGAGGCGGCGGCCGCGAGGAAAGCTCAGCAGCAGCCGCGGCGCGCGTCGTGCGTGAACAGCTCGGACCGCGTGCTCCGGTCGGCGAGGGACGCGCTCAGCCAGTACCCGCGCTTCTCCCTCGACGGCCGCGACGCCATGTACCGCGCCTCCTTCAGCGACTACTACGACGGCATGGGCCTCGCCTCCTCCTCCGGCCACCGGAGATCGTCGGCGTGCTGCGAGATGGACCTGGAGCGGACGCTGAGGATGCCGCCGACGGTGGCCGGCGAGAGCGTGGTGTGGTGCAAGCCTGGCGTGGTGGCCAAGCTCATGGGCCTGGACGCCGTGCCGGTGCCGGTCAGGGGAGGGCGGAGGGCCGCTGGCGGGAGGAGGAAGGCTACCGGGCCGCCGCCGCCGGCTTCGGTGATCGGCGGCGGAAGGAAGCGGAGGGTGAGGAGGACGGGAAGAGAGGAGGAGGAGGAGGAGAAGGAGAAGCTCTTCATGGCGCTGCATGGCTATGACGTGGCAGGGGCGGGCGCGTGTCACGCCGCTGGAGCCCTTCACCCCAGCGTGGGGCCCAGCGTCAGTGGAATGGGCATGGGTGCAGAAGATGGCTGGGGATTTCGACTTCCTCGCTGAAATATATTATATATATAGCAAGTAGTTATAGATATATATTTTCTATATCTTAATTCTCACATGAAATTTCATGTAAAATCGTCAGCATTACTAGCGAATAGCTCTATGTTTTCAAAAGGGCTAAAAAGTGATGGTATGTACTGCTGGGTTTTGCTTCTTTGTTTATGGTTCTGCTTTTTTTAAAAAAAAAAGTTTTATAACTTACCTTACGTATCTGTAAACTTATGAGTTGTGACTCTGTTTATAAATGTTTGATTCCCATGTCTTGTTCACATTGTGTTCGTGCAGCTAAACTAGATAATTTCAGGTGTATTAGTGGATCAAGCTAGTGAGACTGAAAGTTAACTAGCTCATCTGTGTTTGCAGTTTGCACTAGCATGCAGTCATTGATATAGCGGACAAGCTAAAAGTCCAAGATTAACTTGACCTGCCATTTCCATTAGAGCGACCCTGATCCTCCTATTAGCACCAACAATCAAGATTAAATTACATAATTACTCGTTTTTATGCCTAAGAGTCCAGATGAATATTTTTCACCTGGCAGTCCAGATGAATACCCATTTCTTCTTGAGCAATCAACATGCTAAAACTTCATTATCTTCGTCACCTAAACTCTAGCATCACTTTATTCATCTCATTAACTTTACCCAAAAGTGTCAACAATCAATTAATGGATCAAGACAGAATAATCTTAAAATTTTATGAATCAATAATCAATTGTTGCTGAAACCAAAGGTTCTCAACAGCATATGTTTATTATTCGGTTAATTGAATCCATACCATTATAAATTTATTAGTTTTAAAATATACCATTACCAAATTAGAATCATGTCAATTTAACATGTATTTGAGATGTGCCCTTACCTAGTATCTACCCCTTTGATGCATTTTCCAAAATTTTTTGACCAAATTACCCTCATCTTCTTCCTCCATCCTCTTCTTCTTTCCTCCTCTCTCCTCTCACTTCTAGCATGCTCTCGTTGGCCACAGATGGGCACGGTGCATGTGTGTGCATACGGCTAAATCCAACTAACCAATAAGCTAGCAAACCTATGGGGATGAACAACAGTTATCTCACTGCATTATTCCTTTCATCTTCTATATGCTAATTTCATCGTCGGTTGGTTAAATACGATAACGCTCGATAGCTAACCAGACAACATGCCATCATGTTCTACACCACCGATACTGAGGTCAACCCAAAAGCGCCCGTCGGGAGGAGCATGTAGATGCTGCTAGCGATGGCCACCATGGGGAGGCGTGGGGGGGCCCTACAACCGCTGCCCGACGTCATCCTCCCCTCCCTTCACCTCTTTTTTTATCTCTTTTCTTCACCGATCGATGAACTCCAGTGAGAGATGAAGATGGAGGCGCTCATAGAGCTCTCGCTCGGGTTCCCCATCGACGAGCTTCTATGCGCGTGACAAGGCCGACAGCGCCGCCTTCACAGCTAACCAATGTGGCCAAGAGAAGAGCATGCTAGAGGTGAGAGAGTAGAGAAGGGGAAGGAAGAAGATGAGGGCAATTTAGTTTGAAAATTTTGGAAATTGCATCAAAGGGATAGGTAATGGCATGTCCCAAATCGCAAAATCTATAACATGCGCGCTCTCGATTTTGCTCATATCACGCGATGCATGTGCAAGTTCGTCCGATCAAAAATACCAAGAATCTCTAGTGTAAAAAGAGATGCATATTCACGTGCATAGGACAACATCAACCAATCAACCATCGTTACAATAGTCCTATTTTCAAACTGATCTTATCTATGAAACATTTAACGATTTATATTTTTTAAAATCCGTTTGAACCATCATACTCCACTCAAAATATATGATAAAATGAGTATAATATTGAGTATATTCAAATATTTTAAAAGTAATTTATTCAAACTATAGAAGTAACTTAGCTTTATAATAGAAGTAATTTTTCTGCAGCATTGAAAGTTAACATATTGGATGATATTGAAATAAGAAATAATGCGAAGTAAAATGTAGAAAAGATTCATGACTAAATACAATTATTTTCTTTGTTTGGAAGTAATCACTATAACTTTTTGGAAAGAGTAATTAGTGTATAGGAAGTAACTCTTCACAGTATTTGAAAGTAATTACACAGTCAGGGGAATGTAACTTTTTTAAAAAGTAGAAGTAATTCTTTATGGCATTAGAAGCAAGTAAACTGCTAGATGAAGTAATTTAAAAAATAGAAGTATTTTTTCATGGGATTAAAAAAACTATGAAGAAATCCAAGTAACTCTTAATTAGAAGAAAGTACTCTAGAGAAAGTATGTCTAGAGAAATAGAAGTACAGAGCTAGAGGAAAGTCCCTGAAAAGTAACTTTTCACAACTAATAGAAGAAAGTAACTATTCTTCGCGGTACTACAAGTAGCTGCATTGCTATAGAAAAATAACATTTCATGTTATTTGAAGTAACTTAGCTACTACAGGAGCTAAGAATAAAAATAAAAACTTAAAATAATTGACTCGTTTTGTCATATATTTTGAATAAGTACAATGGTTTAAACGTATCTTAAAAATAATTTACGTTTACGATTTAGAAGATACGAGTGGTTATATATAAAAACATATTAATGCAGTGGTAATAGTCTCTATAGCCTTTTTCTTTGAAAATACGTGCATAGAAACAAAAGATATTATATAAATAATAAGTGTATGTGAACTTATTATTTTGACGACACACTCACGTGAGAAAGAGTGCACCTCCTTTTTTGGAAAGGAGTGTGTCGTTGGTTAGCCCTATTACGTTACCACGCGCTATCTAGCCACGTTCATCTTAAATACTTGTTAGATTAAAACCAACAAATTAATAATAACATGAATCTTATTTATTCTAGTGCTGCTGCCTATAACCCTCAACATATATATGCATGCACCTACCTTTGGCCCGTCGTCGTTGGCTTAAGGCTGTGTTCGGGAGGTGGAGTTAGGAACTCCAACTCCTCGCACGAAAAACGGTATTATCCATTAATACGTGATTAATTAAGTATTAACCTAAAAACCTGAAAAATATATTAATATAATTTTTAAGGTAAAATTTTTATAGAAATTGAAAAAATGCATTGTTTAACAGTTTGGAAACTGTGTGTACGAAAAACGAATGAGTAAAAGTTAGAAAAGTGTGAAAAAATACCGCCTAAATATCCCTATAAGATGAGATATAGATCCTTGGCAGATACGCTGGTGACTAATGAAGTTAACTAATTAAGGTGGTTGACAGAAAGATGAAAGCTTGTCAGCTAGCTAGCATATATAGATGAAACTTTCTAATCACTAATCAGCTTGTCGGTGAGAAAACACTGAGCTATTCTTTAGGCACTCTAGAGGCTGGGACTGGGATATATAAGGCTCTAGCCCGTTTTTCACGGTAGGGACACAGGGAGTAAATTTCTTTTTAGAAAAAAATTATTGGTCTCAGCAATTACATCAAGTGTCAAGGTGATAGAACTATACTGAGAACACTCCCTAATAAAGTGAGTAAATACATTTCAAATGCGGATTGATCAGTCCTCGCAGCTTTCGTGGCTGGCTGTTTGTTTGAACCTATTTGTTCTCATCTTGTTGGCCTATATTTGTTCTCATCAAAGTTCTAAAAAAAAGGGTCGTGCTACATTCACGCAGCAGTTATTACTTCTTGTTAGTTAGGCTGTTTTGCATACTCCTGTGGGTCTCTTATCATGCATTATATTCCATTTATAGTCAAGTGACTACTGGCTAGTGTAACTGATAGTATCTTGATCCATCTCATCTTTTGAGTAGTACACTTCCTCGAATTACGACGATCTATTGCATCTCCTAATTAATTCTTGAATCAAACGGAACATTTCTAGGACTATTGCTGGATTACATTTTGACCTAACTTTAATGATTTTACAGTTTGTGATTCTAATTAAAAAGGTGTAGTGCTTCTATACCACATTGACTATTTCCTTTTCTTCTACTACTACTTGCTTTCTCTCTGTAACGTTCTTTCTAATTTTTTTTCTAACTTATCTTCCACTCCTGACATGGCCATCAACTGATGAACATCTCCATGCCTTCTCCTTTTGCTTAAAAGGAAGAAAAAAGGAGAAGAAATATTGTTACTCTCGTAGGCTTTACTCACCTGAGCTCAAAAGGTACTTTGCCAGCGAGAAAATGCAAGCGGAGGAAGATTGAAGCGATACATAGGGGAAGCAGAGTGTACTCATGATCATCCGATTCTTATGGCCCATAGGGCATAGCTCCTTCATATCTTATATCTGCCCAGATCAATAAAGAGATCCTCTTATCATCTTTGTGTGCTCTGGAAAGATGGAATTTGATCAGGCATATCACTGAGAAATCTTCACATATATAAACAATACAAATGTATCAAATACATACTATTTAACAGCTGAGATTGTTATAGCGAATACCTCACATCAAATTAACTGAGTTATTTTTTCCTAGAAGGTAAAGATAAATTTCAGATATATTGGCCTTTGTTGTCAAACGAAAAGAAGGGAATATTCAGAATGCCTTGTTGTTGGATGTGGATGTGTCTATATTTTTTCCGTTTCAAAAAAATTATGAACATTCACTTCTCCCTTTCATTGGACAGCAAAGAGTACAGCAAGATCCATTACTTGCTAACTAAAATAGAGACAGGCCATATCCCTACAAAAGGCCGATGGGTCCCTGGTTTTATTAGTCCACAGTTTGTCACTGCCTCACTGGTGAGACTTACCTGTTGAGACCCACTTATCAATACAATCATGTACCCCCTTGCTTAAATGCCATACTGGACTGTCTTGTGAATAACAAATGCATTTCTGGGAGAAATTTTATTTCATCCACGGATACCTAATTACACATAAAAGGTACTAGAATGAAAGGTAGAAAACTTCAGTTCTACCCTACAACCCTTGAAAGGTAACGTCGAAATACACTGTTCCAAGTATAAGATTGCAATACTATAATCTACACCAGGAAATGTAAGACTGCCTAATCAAATAAAAAAGGATCAAGCAACAGATACAAAACTTTACATACATTTATCATGAACGTACCTGACATCTGCAAAGGCTGCAGGGATCATCTCATGAACGAATCAATACAACGGAATGTACAAGCACTTGTTGTCCTGCTGACCTCACCATGCTGGTCAGACAAAATATTACAAGCCCAATATTGACGGGGAACAGTGTCTGTCAGTAAGAACCCACTGAAAAAATAGTAAGGCCTTTTGTTTTGAGCGATGATCACAAGATGGATTAGAATCCAGCATTTTTCAGGCTACAGTCCCACCTGTTGCTTCACTGAAAAGCTCAGCACGGCACATGGTAGGTGAGCTTTTTCTTATGACAGCAGAACGAGAATGGTTTTCATTAGCCAAGCACCACATCCACCCATTAAATGTTGTCGCCATGTGCCACGGAATAAATCTATCATTAGCTCTGCCATCCATACTTAATCACCATCACCACTCCCTCCCTGGCAGACAAAAACACACTGAGGGAGTTACAGCTGTGGAGTACTGAGGGAGTTACACACTGAGGGGGTTCTGACTGAGCTCGAGCTCCCTTGACCAAAGAATCCCAAGCAATGGAGTAGCAGATGCACATGCTTTGCCTTGTCTTCCTTTCGTATGTACAGATGGCATAGCTGAAACAGCAAGCTCCATTCCGTAGCTAGGTATCCCAAGGTCTATTTGATCTGCAGTTATAAGGACAGTTTTGGAGGTAGCAACTACGGCAGATTGTACTGTCAAGATTCCAAATGCTGAAACAAACAGGAGGTACTTGCATATTCTGACCTAGAATCTCTCTCACTAGGTGTGTCGGTTGGGCACTCTTCACCCTTGATGGTGACATGCTGATGGATATATGGAGCAGAAAAACTGCCTTGAAGGTGAAAAGAAGTCTAGCTGAGGAGGTATCGCACAAGTTTCTTCTCTTCCAATGCTCTTAAGCCTTATTTCACACTTCAATTACCCTGCAAGAACAAGCAATGTGTTATTTCCTTTATCTTGTTTCATGATCGTTTCTGTTTTATCTAACCTAGGAAATGCAGTGGTTGGAGGGCTTGAAGTAGAACTGACCTTTTATTGAGAAGTGATAGAGACCATTTACCTCCAAGAAGGATTTAAGCAATGTATGGGTTCTCCAGAGGCAGCTCCCACATCCAGCATCCTCCTTGCTCTTGCAGTCCGTAGACATTTGACCGAGTATGGAAGTGAAGCTTGTGCAGGTACGAGCTGCAAATATCTCCTTATCCTTATAGATATAGTCTTCATGTTGTTCTTTCTATATCCTTCTCAAGTCTAACTGCCACAAAACACTTCGTCAGACATTGATTAGAAAATCATAGCAAAAGCCTTGGTTATCAACTACATGTGGTCAGAATAGGCGTGCTGAAATCGTCCAATCTGCTGATTCATGCCTGACTTCAAGAAAACACCATTTTATTTTTTTTCTGACTGACCTTATAATCTCATTCCGCAATGGCAGGTGGAATCACCAGTGAAGAAGCAAATAGGATCAGTAGGATAGAGATCAGCAGCACTGGTTCTTGGCAACAACTGGTGTACTACATACATGGATGTGCAACCAGCAAGAACCATGCGGAATCTCCCAGATACACTGTCATCCCTCATGGGGTTCAACAAGCACCTCACGCCTAGTTGGATTGAATCAGTGTCTCACATCATTGATGGGTTGTCACCTACCAAGCCACAAATGAAAGTAATGGTTGAGAAGGATGAAAATATCAGTGATGACAATACAGAATCAGAGCCTAAAGTTAAAAAGATTCAAGGTATGCACTTCTAATCTTGCCCTCAAAAGCTCTAAGCGCTTCTGGGAATTTCTCATCTTTTGTTTGCTTATTACTACAGAAGAACTGGTTTCACTGAATGCTCAACTAAAGCAGACAACACTGCAGAGGAGAGAGGCACTAAATAACTATTTGGATTTGAAAGGTTGAGCTTTGTTCTTGAATTTTCTGTCTGCGAAAAATCGTTTATCTTTGGTTTTGTAAGCTTCAACAAAGACAACAGGTGCCACTACATGTTGATTGACATGCCTTTATCCCACAGGAAATATAAGGGTGTTTTGCCGTATAAGGCCTTTTCATCATGAAGAAAATTACAGTTCGAAAAATCTGTTCACTCTGGATGAGAGTAATGTTTTTCTCAAAGTTGCTGAAACCAAGAGAAAACAATACAAGTTTGATAAGGTTTTCAATCAATTCTCAACACAAGGTATTGAATTATACCAATACTTAATTAAAGTTGAACAAATTATTTGAATGCAAGTCAAGTTACAATTCTATGTTTTTCCAGGTGATGTATTTTCCGAAGTTGAACCAGTGATAAAATCTGCTTTAGATGGCTACAATGTTTGCATATTTGCCTATGGTCAAACAGGTAGTGGAAAAACTTATACAATGGTAAGATTTTCCCTATTGATCACTTTTATTCCCACCATCCCCTCCATGCACAAAAGGATAAATGAAAAGTATAAATACCCCAAACCGACTGAATTCAAATGTTTTACTTACAGTCCATTACCATATGAATTAGGAAGGCAAGACTACAAATTTGGGTGTCATACCACGTGGGATTCAAACACTGTTCAATCGAGCTTCAGAGTGCAACAACAGGTTGTTGTTTACTTTCAGTATGCTTGAGATATATATGGGGAACATACGAGATCTGCTAGCCCCAAGAAGCAAGAGTAATGGACTTAAGAATGTACCAAGGTAACTTTCTAAATTTGTTTGAAAGGAAGATATCTTTTGCAAAATAAATAATGATAAAAATAGAAAAAGAAAAGGAAATTAAAGTATCTAAGGTAAAAGAAAAGGAAATTAAAGTATCTAAGGTATGTCACTTCTGAATAAAATGAAAATTTGAACCAGTTCCTGACTATGATGCAGTCATGCAGCAACAGCAATGAACCACCAAGTGTCAATTGCGTGCCTGTTGTACAATTATGTTGAATCCCAAGAAACTAAAAATGTGTTCTGGATATGGTATAACATATTTCATGAATGTGCTAGCTGATAAGATTGTAATATAGTTTGAGGCATTTTTGGACTTAAGCTGTGCCCTTGTTTCCTACTTAATGTTAGCAATTCTTGCACAATTGACTTGACAATATTTTGCAATTTCGGATTTCCATGTACCTGACATTGATATGAAACTGTCAGGGTCACATATGTTCGTATCTAAGCAGGGTGTGGCATAGTGTTGATATGCAAAGCATCCATTCCCGATTACAAAAAAGAAAAGGAGGAAAACCATATTATTGACTTCAGGGAACAGGACTTCCTGTACTTCATCAAGATATATCTCATATCAGCTGAAAACTATTAAACATACTAGTTTTTTTCTGTGAATATGGATAGTTCTGAGAAAATGCCACAATCATGTAGTATAATTGTTGTCCCTATGCTGCATACAGGTGCGACACAAACAACAAATGAAATGAATGTGGTCTATGAATAGAACCCAATATTGAATGTTTACCCCTTTCAAGGATCTAAAATGAAAAGATGGCCCTTTCCTCTCAATAAAAGGAAAGAAGATCCTACTATCATTAACTTGTGAATTGCTTTGTGTTGTCCCTGAACTTTTGGATAATACAGGTTTAACTCGCTTCTGTATATCTATGCACAATTATAAACTTTGCATCTATTGAATTAAACTGTTATTTATTGTTTCTGTGCATCCAGCCTCTCCATTAAATCAGACCCTGATGGTGGCATTGAGATTGAAGACCTGGTAGCAGTTACTGTGAATAGTTTTCAAGAAGTGAAAAGATTATATGAAGTGGGGACCCGTCTTAGATCAACAGCTTCCACTATGGCGAATTCTACATCAAGCAGATCTCACTGGTAATTTTTTTATGTTATTGAATAAAAGCATTTCTTATTTCTATAGCAATTTGAATATCGACCATGGTTTGCACCTGACTGAAAGGGCATTCCATCAAAAGTTAGATGGCAAATGTCTACAGAACTATCATAGATGAATAAAATGGTTGTTTTTAGATAGAGAATCATGGAATAATCTCTTTCCTGAAACCCTGTGACTTTATTTGTTCATTGATGCAACAGTTTGATTCGCATCTCATTGACTTTCTTGAATGCGACTGAGAGAAGAAAAGCAACGAGTAAATTGTGGATGATTGATCTAGGTGGGAGTGAAAGACTTGTAAAGACAAAAGCAACTGGGAAAAGGCTCAAGGAAGGGAAAGCCATAAATTTGTCTTTGTCAGCCCTAGGTGATGTGATTGATGCACTACAGACTAAAAAACCCCATGTACCTTACAGGTAAATGAAATTCATAATGCACTCCTGTATGGAGGTTGGTTCATGGCTGACATTTCATCAGAAAAATATGACAAAACACTAACATGTCGCCCTTCCAAATTTGCAGAAATAGTAAGCTTACACAAGTACTGAGAGATTCTCTAGGTAAAGTAGTTCATCAGTTACTATTTCAAAAGGCATAACAACATCTGTGGCTGATTTTTTTTACAGATCCATATTTTCACAGCTTACCTTGGCATATTCATGTTGACAGGATGTGAATCCAAAACTTTGATGCTTGTCCATATCAGCCCAGATGAGGGTGATTTGTGTGAGACAATTTGCACCTTGGGTTTTGCAACAAGAGTGAGAAGTATTCGCCTGGAAAGTGAAGAGCCACCAGTAAGATTTTGCTCTTACCATTATGATGAGTGTACATGCAAGAACTACCAGATGACTATTTTACCCATTAAAAATAGCATAAGCCAAACATTGATTAGGGTAATAAGACAGTTGTTGTTCTCATATTTCAATTGGCAAAAGGACAACTTCAAAAACAAGATCCCTTCTAAAGAAAAGTTGAGCTCTGTGTGATCAGCCAAATTTAATCAATACTCGGTTTGTGTTTTTTTTACAAAACATGATATTTGCATCCATGCACAAACATAAAACAACTTTATGTGAATTTTTAACTAACTTGACTAATGACTATACAACGTATTTTTATCTTAAACAGGAGGTGAAAACAAGGAAGGAAACATTATTAATAGATTTAGGACAAAAGGTCAGTGATTTGGAACATGAATGTGAAGATATTAGAAGAAAAATTAAGAATCTCGAGGAGAGTATGGAGCATTTGACAGGACCTCAGCCAACTATTAACTCCAATTTTGACATGTCACGTCTATCCAGTGAAGAACTGAAAACAGATGTATCAAGCAATGTGAGGAGCTCAAAGAATCGCAGAGAAGTCTCTTCCAGGCTACCAAGGTTCATGAAGCCAACTGCTTCTAGCCAGCACAGGATAGGCTTAAATAATCGCACTCCTGTTATTAACAGGGGAAAACCACCAGTGCCACCAAGGAGGCGGCCTTCCTCAGTTTATGCTGAGTCTGTAACGGTCCCAGTAAATGCTGCCACTTGGCAATCAGAATGCAGCTCTGAATGCAGTATGTCCATGACAAGTGACATGAATTGGACACCAAGCATACGAGATGGAACTGAATGTAGCCAGGATGCATCAGAGTACGAGATTAAACAGGTGATTTTCTCAGAACATGATAAGTCATCGCAAGACCAAGTGACTTGCTACACAGATTATCAACTTGCGGAATCTAGAGATATGCAGAACAAAATCGAAGAGAAGGGAATTGTAGACATTGACAATTGGCTTCACCAACAAATTGTTGAGAATACTGGCACATTTCGAAGTAAACTGGTGCTAGATATTCCCAGAGTAACTGAAGATGAAATCTATGTTTCTAATATTCCTTCACCAACTACTATGGCATGCACTAAAGCAGATAGCCAGGTAAAGGATGAAGGAATGGGCCTGACTCTTCAACCCTCAACGGACAATGTCAAGGATATAAAGCAAAGCAAGACTGCTAATCAATTCACATCACAAGAATTATGCACTCCACCATTTAAAGAATTTTGCAGCAACAATGAAGTTAAGGGGCACAAAAACGAACATCCTGTGTACCATGGGAGACCCAGAAGGTCATTACAGGAAGAACTGGAACATTGCATGCTAGAGAAGCCAAACAAGGACTCAAAATATCACAGGTCACAGGATGAGAAACACAAAATAGGTAATGTTCTGTCTTACACCAGAGAATGAACATCTAGGAGAATTTAATTTTTCCTGGAAAAAAAGACACTATGCATCCAGTACCATCTGGATTTATTGAAGTTGCTCCTAAATTTGAAGCCACGGTAAGAGAATGCTTAGCAACAAAACATTTTAGAATATGCACATATAGATATAGAAAAGTTCATGATACCAGAATTGCACATGGAACAACATGAATAAATTGTACTCCACAACAATCCAGTCGTATCTTGGCAAACAACCACAAATGATCCAAACACTTAGAATCAGAAAACTCCATCATGCAATGGTGTTCAGCCTTTCTGAAAAGTTACTCTTGGCTGTATATTAGACCCCAAAAACTCCACAGATCAGCCATGTAGCAGACATTGTGATACAGCAGGTTTATGCATGAAAGAGAACTTTAACATATAGGTAGACATTGCAATTTACTGTAATTGTTGTTAGATATAAGTAGTAAATGTAAAATCTACAGGAAATCTTTCCAAAAAATAATTAAATAACGATTTTGCTATAGAAGTTACTCCTAAAGTGAATAGAATAAATATTGAATGTAAACTTCAGTAGATAGGTTTTTGAGAGAGAAACAGCTTCAGTACATAGAAACTGAAATTTCTAAATTGACTTCCACAATGACATAAATATCTGTGATTTTTAGCTAAACATCTCAGTAAAATATATCATGCAAAATTTCTCTGTTTTGGTACTATCATTTTGAACAGAATACACAACTAGCATACAAATACTACCATTTGTCCACTTGGGACTTCTGCGTGTCTACAATCTTCACATAGTTCTTGTTCAATAAGCTATATTACTGGTTTATCCTTCACTGCAGGGAAGTTAACAAAGTTCTTTCAAGCTCTTCAAACAGCATGGATTGGTGCTCTTCTAGGACTGGGAACTGTAAGCATTGGATTAGAGCATGGCTTTTTTCAGAGTTTAACACTCTAAAGTAACTAGAACCTCATCACTTTGAGATATAGTAGTATTCAATTTTAAGAGAACTACTAATCGGTGTATATTGTACCACGAGTACACAATGAAATGTGTCCTGCCAGTACCACAATGGCAGGTGAACTGCTGATTGATGCTAAAAGAGTTCCTTTGATTTCAGATGAATTCTTTCAGAAAGCCAAAAAAATTGGGGTGTTTGAGTAAGAATGAAGTAATGATCATACAAGAAAATTGGCATCATTCTATCATACAGTAATTGTTAGTTTGTTACAGTATATTAGTATTGCACTGCCCTAACTCTGACAAAGAATTGTTTTATAGTTCTAAAGCATTTCAGCATATTTGCCTCTGTACACACCTAAAATAAGTTAAGTGTCTCAATAATTAGTATTTCCTCCATTTCATATCATAAGTCGCTTTGACTTTTTTCCTAGTCAAACTTTTTTTTAGTTTGATAAAAGTTTATAGATAAATAGAGCAACATTTCCAACAAAAAAAAACATATTATCAAAATATATTCAATGTTACATTTAATTAAACTAATTTGGTATTGTAGATGTTGCTAAATTTTTCTATAAATTTGATCAAACCTAAAGAAGTTTGATTATGAAAAAGTTAAAACGACATATAATATGAAATGGAGGTGGTATTCAGTAATGTGTGGAATAATTACTTAATTAAAGCAGCAACTTAAATCAGAATGCTAGAGTATTTGTTTGAGATAAGTTCAAAAGGGAATGGCCTATCTATTCTACATACATTGCTAAAGGAGAAGTCTGATGAAACAACCGGTCGGTCAATATCAAGAAAAGGAAAATGAACTTCTGTTTAGATGTTGCCGTACCTTTAACTGAAGAAGAAAGGCTTGGCCAATTTTTATCCTAAGAAGACTAAATCTCACATCAAATAACTAGTTAATCAAGAATCAACTCTTGAGTTTCAACCTTGTGCTGTTGTGCATGCGATCAGTTGGCGAAAAACTACTCCTTTAAAACCCTTTCTAAGTTATCAGCTATGTTCACTTATCACATAATGCAAATATGTCTCTTTATGAGTGTACCAAAGTATGTTGTCCTCCTTCAATACAAACAAGTGCTTCCTAGAATACTGAGCATAATCATTGGAATCCATTTTACCATCAAGGCATTGAGGCATTGTCATCACTTTTGTTTTGCCAGAAACAATGATTTAGTATGAAGCACTGCATCAGGTATCTTCTCTATCAGTCTGAGTCTGACTGGAAGGATGGGGTATAACCTCTTGGAGAACTTGTAAACCATGCCATCAATCTTACCAAAACTTCAATTGCGCACGCTTGGCATGTGATGGAACAATGCTCGTACTATATGATCTTCATCTTACCCTTCTTCAACATCATGCAGACTTTCAGGGAGCAACACAATATGACCGACAGATTTTATGTTACTGTTGATTGCATATAGAACTTCACGTATCTTATGCAAAGCAGGATGAGAGCCATCTCTGGAAGTGAACTCATGAACCATGCCATCAACTTCAATAGAACTTGCCCCTGGCACATTCCTTAATCCTCTATCTCTCATTGATATTCGAAGTTCTCTCACAGCATCCCACCTCTCCTGTTCTGCGTAGATATTAGATAGGAGAATATAATTCCCACTGTTGTGAGGTTCGAGCTCAATTAGATGCAACAAGGCTTGTTCTCCAAGCTCTGTATCACCATGAGTCCGAGCAGCAGCAAGAAGAGCTCCCCATATTGCTGCATTTGCCTTGAAAGGCATTTCCTGAACTAAACCACGAGCTTCCATCAAACAACCTGCACGGCCAAGTAGATCAATCATGCATCCATAATGCTCGACTCGTGGCTTAATGTTGTAGTGAGACACCATAGTTTTGAAGTACCAGCGGCCCAAATCAGTCAACCCAACGTGGTTACACGCTGATAGGACTGCAAGAAAAGTGACATCATTTGGTACCACATTCTCTTTCTCCATTCGGCGAAATAACCCCACAGCTTCCAAACCAAGGCCGTGCAATGCAAATCCTGCAATCATCGTAGTCCAAGTGACAATACTCTTCTGCTCCATGCCCTCGAACACTTCCACCGCTTTCTTGACACTCCCACATTTGACGTACATGTCGATGATCGCATTCATCAGAGGTACCTCCTGGCATAACCCCCGTCGCAGCACAAACCTGTGCACCCAATCCCCCAAATCAACCACACGAAGATCTCCACACGCTGAGAGCACCGACAGCAATGCCACCCCATCTGGTTCGATCCCCTCCACCTGCATTCTCCGGAACACCTCAATCGCCTCCTCCGGCTGCTTCATATGCGCGTAGGCCCCGATCACCATCGTCCACGACACCACGTTCCTCCCCGGCATAACATCGAACAGCTCGCGCGCACGGACCAGGTCCCCGGACTTCACGTATCCATCGATCATGACGTTCCAGGAAACGACGTCCCCGGAGGCGGCCGTCTCATCGAACACTCTCCGCGCGGAGGCGACGCTCCCGCAGGAACAGTACGCCTGGACGAGGCTGGCCGAGGCGTGCGAATCAGTGGCGTGGCCCGCGCGGACGAGCAGGGAATGCAGCTGCGCGCCGAGCCCTCCCCCACCCCCGCCGCGGAGCCGCGCGACGGCCCTGAGGGACACGGAGGGGTGGACGCGGCGGACGAGCGCGGCCGCGTGGTCACGGAGCGGGAGGCGGAGGGATGCGAGGAGGAGCGCGGAGACGAGGCGCGTGTTGCGGTGGCCGCCGCGGGGAGGAGGTAGGCGTGGGCCTGAAGGGAGGTGGCGCGGGGAGGCGAGGCGCGGGAGCAGGGAGAGCACCCGGTGGAGATCCGGGGGCAGAGATGGCGGCGGCGGCAGCGGCGGCATTCGCGCCGTGGTGGCCGGCGGCGGTGGCGGTTGGCGCTCGTGCGTTCGTGGGGCGCGCGGTTTCACGTGCTTCCCTTTCTTCTCGCTGTTTGGGCCTATGGGCTTCAGAAAGATCAACGTCGTACTGGGCTGGAAGCCTGTTACGCTTATAGTGTTGGGCTGAATGGGTTGATGTGCCGAGATCTGTTTCATCACGGGCTCGTACATCAATTAGGCCCCATTGGGACGTAGAAAATTTTTCAGAAAAGGATTTAATTCGCTTAGTACTTTTCTAAAATAATACTCAGTAATTGTTTTATATAGAAATTGAAGGAATAGTTTTTATTTAGTTATAAACAATGGTTTTAACCAATACATTCATATTTGCCACTATTTTATTTTTATATACAGTGGACTCTCTTGGTAGCAAAATGATTTACTCCCTCTATTCTAAAATAAATTATGTTTTTATTTCATGTATAAAAGTTGATTTATTTTAGATGAGGGGTAGATTTTTTATTCCAAGTCGATCGTATATTTTTCCTATAGTACTCCTACAATTGTCCAATATAAATTTTTTTATTTGTATTACCATTTCTAAGTCACGACTCACGAGGAAAAAAAGGAAATTGCAATATCCGAAAAATGCTATGGGCTGAAGAGCCAAAACAGCACACCGCTTCTTCTATAGGGTTCTGGAGGCTGCGGCTCATGGATCGCTCAAGTGTACGACGCCAATTTAAGCCACTGTATCGTACGTACACCGTCGTATACGCACGTGATCGAACGGCGTAGGTACGTGCACATCGCCGTCGGTGCCCGTACGATCGACGTCGTCGGCGAAAGCGACAGGCCCATTTGAATTGTACGGATGAAAAAAATATAAAAAACACAGGATTTTGATAAAAATATAAATGAAAAAATAGGAAATTACAACACACGATAAAAACACATGAATGATCGTATGTAGGAAAAACGCAAGACGTGAATGCGGCGGCTAGCGCCTCTAAATAGCTTTTATATCTGTATCTATATAGTTAATTTAATAATATACGTACGTTGCAGAGGGTGTGTACCTAAAAGTTTGAAAAGAGAGAGCGTGTTCAGAGGCAAACTGCAGCGACCTAGGTTTCCTCCCCCGCCGTCGGCGGCGTCGACAGTTGCAGCCAACCGCCCCCTCTTCCTCTCCTTCCTCCTTCGCCTCGCCACCGTCCGAGCGGCCGTCGGCAAAGCTGTGCAACCGCAAGGAAGACGATGGCGAGGCTTCTCGTCGGCTGCAAGGCTGTGACAACGGCAGGAGCGATAGCAGACGACGGGATGGCGAATTGCGCGGCGGAACGAGCGGCTTGGCGGCGAAGCGGCGGCGGCGGACGGGCGTAGGATTCGGGCGGCTCGAGGCTGCGGGGTGGCTGTGGCGGCACGGGTCGGCCTCATGTTCGAAGTAGTAGAAGAGCTCCCCCCGTGCTCCTCGTTGACGGCGATGTAGCCTGTCTCGAGGCGGAATGGGAGCTCGCAGTCGTAGCCCGGGAGGATGGTGACGACGTGGTGATGGTGGTGGTTCGCCGTTGCAGCAGCGACGAAGGTGGCGTCCGTGGGGATGGAGTGAAGAGGGCAAGTTGGCAGAGCAGAGAGGATGGAGAGGACGAGGTGGTGGAGGCGGAGCCGCGGGGACAGGGTGGCAGCGATGGTGGATGCCGGCATGTTGCGATGGATGTGGCGACGGCGGGGGGGATGGCGGTCGCGGGGGGATGGCGGCGATGGATGGTGATGTGAGTAATTAATTATAGTGGTGTACGAGATGTTCTCCAGTGGGTAGAAGACGACCTTGAGCTCTCCGAGGCCGAAGCACTTCTACGGCGTCGCCTCCATGTCCATCGACGTCGTCTTTGTGTCCGAGCACCTCGCCTTGAACGCCTCTGCCTGCCCCGCCAGCGCCGCCATGCACCCGCCGCCGCCCACCCTGGCACCGCTGGGGCAGTCCACGGCGAGATCCACGGCGCACACGAGTGTCGGGCACAGCCGCCCCTGCTCGAAGCCATGCGGCGTCACCACCACCGGCACGTTGAACCCGTCCACGAGGCTCATGCTATACTCCGCCAGCCCGCCGGCCCGTGCACGCTCATCTGAACGGGAGCAGAACCTAGTGGAGTGGGCCCGGCCATACCTGACCAACGCGCGGCGGCTGAGGCGCAACCTCGCCGATAAGTACCCGGCGAAGGCGGCGAAGAAGGTCGCCGCGCTGGCGCACCGCTGCGTCAGCCTCAACCCGAAGTCCCTCCCCCACATGTCCGCCGTCGTCAAGGCGCTCGAGCCACTCCTCTCCCTCGATGACGACTGCCTCATTGGCACCTTCGTCTATGTCGTGTCGCCCGACGATGGAGACAGCGGCGGCGGCAACAGGAGGCGAGCGGAACGGAGGAGGTCAGAAGGCGCGGTGGATCGGTCGATGGTGGCGACTGTCGTTGTGCAGTGGGAGTGATACGGTTTTGTTCGGCGTGTTGCTTTGTGTTTGTCTGTGCCAACCGAGCTAAGTACGTACTGATCAAGCGATGTCGGTAAAATCAGCGCGTGCACGCTCGTCTGCGCCACCGTCAACGGCGGCGCGTCGCCGGTGTCGCACCTGCCGGGCTGCCCGGGGGCGATGGCGTTATCTCTGCAACTGGTATGCGCCTCAACACGGCCATACCATGCAGCGGGTGGGAATGCAAGGGTGCGCGAGGCGGGCGTCGTCGTGGCCATCGAGGCGGGTGGCCGCGCCGGCGTGTTAACAACAGAATTTGGTAAGCCCTGGAGTCTTCATTGGCCCAAGGTTCGTATCGGCTCAAAGCAAGTATCGGCTTATAGTGAAATAGTATGGCCCCCTTCACATGGTGATCTCCATCTCCATGTCGGCGCTGAGGATCTCCATCTTCGGCACCATCTTACAATGTGCATGATGCTTGATTTCTTCAAACTAAGCTACTACTATAGAAGCTCTAATTGAAGATTACATCGACTCGCAGGTCGTGAAAGAATATTACAAGCATTGCACGTATGAAAGAATATTACAGGGATTGCACATATGAAAGAATATTACATGCATCACATGCATCTCATACATACAATAGGGTCATACTATCTCAAAGCATTTTCTGCAAAAACAAGTTAGGCGTAGAAACGTTTTCTACCTATCGCAGAGAAACGGCATCGAGACGACCTATAAAGGGGGTGCACACGGCGGTCTCGGGATTAGTGCTTCTATCTTTATGACACTCTAATCCTGTTTACGTAAATCGTCGAGTTATCATATATGTTATATGATCTAGATCGATATTGCTATCTAACCCTAATCGGCTAGCATCTGTTACAGACAACAGCCGACAGGGTTATATATTTCGTTGACGTGTTTAGATCTTATGCTTCTATTTACGCTTAGTGCTACATAGCTTGAGTCTGACCTACTAAGTATTATCTAGAATCATAATATCTATCTTGTCTCATGATCGCTATTAGAGATAGTATCGGGATTTCAGTCGATCTTACCTGTTTTAGTTATCTTGTTTCTTATATGTTTACTTTGAAGGGTTACGCGGAGGCAACGCTAGCCGAAAACAAAAACTTTTACCGCGCAAACCAGGAACACTTGCAAGTAAGGCCCGATAGATCGTTACCAATTGGAGTGTGCAGCGGAAACAGCCAATCAGGGCTATCCGATCTGGAACTGTGTAGCCGATTCCCGCAAGCCGACACCCGATTCTCGGGGATGCCCGATTCGCCAATCGGCGGATTAACAGCGCGCAACGTAGCGGCGCCTCTACCGTATCCACACGTCCGGGGACAAAACGCCGTACACCCGTGTGCTAGCACGCGATGCAAGGCTAGGGTTTGGCTCGAAAGTGGGGAGGGTTTCCGTGGAGATTGATCTCGGCGACTTCTGTTGCGGATTCGGTTCAATGCGATGCAATTGACGTGCCGCAGCTCTCCACCCCTCCCTCCTTTATATAGAGTTGGCCGACTGGGACTCGTGGCCCATCAGGACTCTATTTTGAATCGGATCCTATCCGAATCTCACAGAGTTGGCCGCCCATACATCGTAAGCCCATAGGACTCTATCCGATCGGATCCCTATCCGATCGAGCCGTATCCGAGTCCAACTCGAATGCCTGTTCTTATCCCCTTAAGCGTGCGACCACAGTAGGTTCGGGTATACTCGGTTTCGACTATAGTCTAACTTAGCCGATCGTCGGCTCGAGTCCAACTCGGCCACTATCAATAGCGGCGCCTAGCGGCACATATTGACACCATAGTATACAAGAATATAATATCGGATCGAACCTGTAATGTGTACACAAATCTCTTTGCCTCACGATACCAATTAAGCTATAGGCAAGATGTGTGTCATCCCTTCAATAGCTTAACCATTCACTCGAACCGTATTGGATTATCTATCGTTGATTGACTCCTCGATAAACTTAGCATGGCCATGCATTTCCATAATCCATTACCTCGAGGGCCCAGAGATATCTCTCCAAAGGAGGGGCAAATTCTATCTTGATCACTCACATCCCACTCCATGTTTCATAGCAAACCCGAAAACTACCTTTATAACTACCCGATTACGGAATAGCGTTTGGTAGTCCCAAAGTAGGCTACTACACATGTTGGAATCCATGGTGATCTCGGGTCTAAGGACTTTGTACCAACACTACCGAGACCAACTAATGGCACATTAATTCTTGTAGTGTTTCATGGTGGGTCTATCCAACAATGTGTTCTCCAACACATGTGTCCATGTTTATTGATTTGGTATCTCCATACCCATGATCTATGAGACATGATCATTAATCAATAAACATGCTGATCTTAGAATCATATTTGTTCCAACAATATGACATATGATCGGGGATCATTTGGAAATAGATTCATACATATAGAGTCTCATAAATAAGTCACGTACTTATTGATCAATACAAGATGTCTATTTTATGGGCTGAATAACACTTTATTCATAAATACATAAACATTGACGTGATATCCAACATCTCCATGTTTCCTCTAGGGCATATCACTAACAATCTCCCACTTGCACTAGAGTCAATCATGTAAGTATCTAATACCCATTGCTCTTGTGTGCGCCTCATGCTTTGGCCGAGGAGAGGTTTTGTCGGCGGATCGGCTATGTTGAGATCCGTGTGCACTTTGCATATCTTGACATCACCTTTGTCCACTATCTCGCGGATGAGATGATATCGCCGAAGTATGTGTTTGGACTTCGATGTGACCTCGGCTCCTTGGCTTGCGCAATGGCTCCACTATTATCACCATAGAGAGACATTGGACCGGTCGTACTAGTCATCACACCAAGCTCGAAACGAATTTCTTGATCCAAACAGCCTCCTTTGCGGCTTCCGAGCGACAATGTACTCGGCCTCCGTTGTAGAATCGGCAACGGTATCCCGCTTGGAACTCTTCCGTGACTGCGCCTCCGTTCGAGGCGAACACGAACCCGAGTTGCGATCTATGATCATCCTTGTCTGTTTGGAAGCTAGCATCGGTGTAACCACTTACAACGAGCTCTTCTTCACCTCCATAGACTAGGAACATATCCTTAGTTCTTCTCAAGTACTTAAGGATATTCTTTACGGCGATCCAGTGACCTTCACTGGATCGGCGTACTGCATCTCGTAGCACTCAAAGCGTATGAGACATCTAGGCGTGTACAAAGCATGGCATACATGATGGATCCAATTACCGAAGCATATGGAACCATACCCATCTTATTCGCTCATCATGTGTCGAGGACACCGATTCTTGCTAAGATTAATGCCATGTGACATGGGCAAGAAACCTTTCTTGGAATCATGCATGTTGAACCTTTTCAACACCTTGTCAATGTATGTACTTTGGCTTAATCCAATTAGCCTCTTGGATCTATCTCTATATATCCGAATGCCCAATATGTAGTCTTTGCCTCCCCTAAGTCTTTCATGGAAAAACTATTTTTCAATGAAGACTTGGCAGATCTAGCATAGGGATATCATTTCCAATCAACAATATGTCATCCACATATAAGATTAGAAATATAATTGTGCTCCCACCGACCTTTTTGTAAACACAGGCCTCTTCTTCATTTTTGATGAAACCAAACCCTTTGATTACTTCATCAAAACGAATATTCCAACTCCAAGATGCTTGCTTCAATCCATAAATGGATTTCGTAGCTTGCATATTTTTCCGAGCGATTCGGATCGACAAAACCCGAGGTTGTATCATGTATACATCCTCGCTTAGGTTTCCATTTAGGAAAGCCGTTTTGACATCCATCGCCATATCTCATAATCGAAATATGCAGCAATCGCTAGGATAATCCGAATAGATTTAAGCATTGCGACGGGCGAGAAGGTTTCATCATAATCAACTCCTTGAATCTCGTTTAAAATCTTTCGCCCACCAATCGCGCCTTATAGATGTGAACATTTCCATCCATATCGGCCTTTTCTTAAAAACACATTTACACTCAATGGTTTTGACACCATCGGTGGATCAACCAAGTTCCAAACTTGATTGTCGTACATGGATTCTATTTTGGATTTCATGGCTCCAAGCCACTTGTTGGAATCGGGTCCCACCATCGCTTCCTCATAGGTCTTAGGTTCATCGTTGTCCAACAACAATATATCACGTTGTTCGCACTTTGTGTACTGTCGGGTGCACGACGTGATCTTTCGGACCTCCGTGGGCTGGTGTATCTACAATTGGTGGCGCAACACTTTGCTCCTCTGTTGTGGTTCGTGGTCACCGAAACGTTTTCGGTGTTTCTTGAACTTCTTCAAGATGCACCCTGCTCCCACTAACCCTTCTTGAAAGAAACTCTTTCTCCAAGAAGACACCGTGTCGGGCGACAAACACTTTGCCTTGTTTTCGATTATAAAAGTAATATCCCTTAGTTTCCTTAGGATATCCCACAAAGAAGCACTTGTCGATTTGGGTGTGAGCTTGTCGCGTAAACGTTTTACATAGGCTTCGCATCCCCAAATTTTGAGAAAAGACAAACTAGGGGTTGCCCTGTCCATATCTCATATGGTGTCTTTTCAAGCGACTTAGATAAAACTCTATTTAGTGTGAGTGCAGTTGTTTCAAGAGCATATCCCCGAAGGATAACGGAAGATCACTTTGGCTCATCATCGACCGCACCATGTCCAACAAGGTGCGATTTCTCCGTTCGACACCCCATTCCATTGTGGAGTTCTGGCGGAGACAGCGTGGAACAATTCCACAATCTTTCGGATGATTACCAAACTCTTGGCTCAAGTATTCTCCTCCACGATCGATCGTAGAAACTTGATTGTTTTTCCTAAATGATTTTGTACTTCATTCGGAATTCTTTGAACTTTCAAAGGATTCGGAATTATGCCTCATTAAGTAGATATAACCATATCTACTAAAGTCATCGTAAAGGTAATGAAGCGATAACCACCTCGGCCGTTGAGCTCATTGGTCCACATACATCGTATGTACGAGTGCCAATAAGTCACTTGCTCTCTCACTATGTCCCGTGAAAGGTGCCTTTGTCATCTTACCAAGTAAACAAGACTCACATGTCTCAAATGATTCAAAATCAAAAGAGTGAAGCAATCCATCCTTATGGAGCTTCTCCATGCGTTTCTTATTTATATGGCCTAAGCGACAATGCCGAGATAAATATGGGGTTTATATCATTAGAGAGTTGCCTTTACGTATTAATGTTATAGATGGGAGACGCTTCAAGATTCAAAATGTATAATCCATTCATCAATGGAGCATGAAAATAGAACATATCTCTAAGATATATTGAACAACCATTGTCCATTGATCTAAAATCATATCCTTCCGCTTGCAAATACGAAGCGAAATAACGTTTTGACATAGTGTTGGAACACAATAACAATTATTCAATTCCAAAACTAATCCCGAAGGTAGATGAAGTGGTACTATGCCGACAAGAATGCGTAGCAACGCTTGCTCCATTGCCGACGCGCAGTTCACCTCGCCCTTCTCAATCCTCTACTTCTTCTCATTCCCGCAATGATTTGCAAATATGAGCTCGACCGGTATCAAATACCCAAGAGTCGTAGGTGAAGTAGCAAGATTAATGTCTATAACATTAATACGAGCAAGTCGTACTTTGCTTCTTTTTAGATCCTCCATGTACTTCTTGTAGTTCCTCTTCCAGTGGCTGTCTCCTTGCAATAGAAGCAAACGGCATCGATGCCGCCGACCCCTTCTTGCCCTTCTTTGCATTGGAGGCACTCGCGATCTCATCGGGAGTTAACTTCCTCTTGGTGCAAAGTTTCTTGACGGTGGTTTGCGCTTAGTCTTCTACATCATCATCACATAATGACCATTCTTCGGATACTCTCCTCATTGTCTTTAGCATCCCATGCAATTCAGCCAAGGTTCTATCCATATTGTTCATGTGATAATTCAATATGAATGGCTCGAAGCTCGGAGGGAGCGGCGGAGAATCACATCGTAGCCAACTCTTGGCTAAGGGGAAAACCTAGTTTTTCCGGACTCTCGATATAGCCAATCATCTTTATCACATGCGGGTCGACGGGATTCCCTCAACAAGCTGCACGCAAACAAGGACTTGGAGGTGTTGAACCTCTCGGCCCGAGCTTGGCTCTCAAACATGCCACGCAGTCCCCGAATAATAGTGTGAGCATCATTGCTCTCATATTGCTTCGAAGCTCGGGGGACATTGTAGCAAGCATGAGACAACTTATATCTAGGGCATCATTAGTGTGCTTCTCGTAAGCTCTACGTGCGGTTGCGGTGGCATTATTTGGCAAATCCTCGGGATAGGGTACTTCAAGAACGTACTCCTTACGCTCTTGCTTGAGAACAATTCTCAAGTTGCGATACCAATCCATAAAGTTTGTTCCATTTAATTTTTCCTTTTCAAGAATAGATCGCAAATTAAAGGTTGGGTGTAGTATTAGCCGCCATTTATTCTACAATGAAAAAGCAAAGTTTAGCACAATGTTTATGCTATGTCTATTGTTAAACAATTTAACATTAGACTCTTATTACGTATTTTCCACCTTCCCTCTAGATTACGTATTGGGTCAAGATCCACATGTTAATTAATTTTCTAGTGAGCTTTGGCATCTTGCTAGAAAATTAGTAACATCGGTAAGCAACACCTTGCTAATCACATCTTTATGTGACTTTTGTTGTTGGTGTGGCATCTCCATGCCCCGGCGCCAACCTATGCCCCAAGGCCCAAAAGCTGTTTTGATAGCCTTGTTAAGTAAACCAAATGCTCTGCTATATATGTCCGACATATACCCCCTCGTGTTATGATAGAGAATGGCACTCTGCTTTGGCAGACCCACCATTGACGAGCATAACGTGTGACGGGTACAACATTTGGAAGGGCATCATTACTACTTAATTTTACGAGGGATGCTATCCTATCAAACAAACATATCACATATATGCGGTAGAATAGCATATAGTGAAATAGTATGGCCCCCTTCACATGGTGATCTCCATCTCCATGTAGCGGAGGATCTCCATCTTCGGCACCATCTTACAATGTGCATGATGCTTGATTTCTTCAAACTAAGCTACTACTATAGAAGCTCTAATTGAAGATTACATCGACTCGCAGGTCGTGAAAGAATATTACAAGCATTGCACGTATGAAAGAATATTACAGGGATTGCACATATGAAAGAATATTACATGCATCACATGCATCTCATACATACAATAGGGTCATACTATCTCAAAGCATTTTCGCAAAAACAAGTTAGGCGTAGAAACGTTTTCTACCTATCGCAGAGAAACGGCATCGAGACGACCTATAAAGGGGGTGCACACGGCGGTCTCGGGATTAGTGCTTCTATCTTTATGACACTCTAATCCTGTTTACGTAAATCGTCGAGTTATCATATATGTTATATGATCTAGATCGATATTGCTATCTAACCCTAATCGGCTAGCATCTGTTACAGACAACAGCCGACAGGGTTATATATTTCGTTGACGTGTTTAGATCTTATGCTTCTATTTACGCTTAGTGCTACATAGCTTGAGTCTGACCTACTAAGTATTATCTAGAATCATAATATCTATCTTGTCTCATGATCGCTATTAGAGATAGTATCGGGATTTCAGTCGATCTTACCTGTTTTAGTTATCTTGTTTCTTATATGTTTACTTTGAAGGGTTACGCGGAGGCAACGCTAGCCGAAAACAAAAACTTTTACCGCGCAAACCGGGAACACTTGCAAGTAAGGCCCGATAGATCGTTACCAATTGGAGTGTGCGGCGGAAACTTGACCAATCGGGGCTATCCGATCCGAAGCGTGAGCCGATTCCCGCAAGCCGACAGCCGATTCTCGGGGACAGCCGATTCGCCAATCAGCAGATTAACAGCGCGCAACGTAGCAGCGCCTCTACCGGTATCCACACGTCCGGGGACAAAACGCCGTACACCCGTGTGCTAGCACGCGATGCAAGGCTAGGGTTTGGCTCGAAAGTGGGGAGGGTTTCCGTGGAGATTGATCTCGGCGACTTCATTGCGGATTCGGTTCAATGCGATGCAATTGACGTGCGCGCAGCTCTCCACCCCTCCCTCCTTTATATAGAGTTGGCCGACGGGACTCGTGGCCCATCGGGACTCTATTTTGAATCGGATCCTATCCGAATCTCACGAGTTGGCCGCCCATACATCGTAAGCCCATAGGATTCTATCCGATCGGATCCCTATCCGATCGAGCCGTATCCGAGTCCAACTCGAATGCTGTTCTTATCCCCTTAAGCGTGCGACCCGTAGGTTCGGTATACTCGGTTTCGGCTATAATCTAACTTAGCCGATCGTCGGCTCGAGTCCAACTCGGCAGGCTGTCAATAGCGGCGCCTAGCGGCACATATTGACACCATAGTATACCGAATATAATATCGGATCTCGAACTGTAATGTGTACACAAATCTCTTTGCCTCACGATACCAATTAAGCTATAGGCAAGATGTGTGTCATCCCTTCAATAGCTTAACCATTCACTCGAACCGTATTGGATTATCTATCCGTTGATTGACTCCTCAATCAACTTAGCATGGCCATGCATTTTCATAATCCATTACCTCGAGGGGCCCAGAGATATCTCTCCAAAGGAGGGGCAAATTCTATCTTGATCACTCACATCCCACTCCATGTTTCATAGCAAACCCGAAAACTACCTTTATAACTACCCGATTACGGAATAGTGTTTGGTAGTCCCAAAGTAGGCTACTACACATGTTGGAATCCATGGTGATCTCGGGTCTAAGGACTTTGTACCAACATTACGAGACCAACTAATGGCACATTAATTCTTGTAGTGTCTCATGGTGGGTCTATCCAACAATGTGTTCTCCAACACATGTGTCCATGTTTATTGATTTGGTATCTCCATACCCATGATCTATGAGACATGATCATCAATCAATAAACATGCCGATCTTAGAATCATATTTGTTCCAACAATATGATATATGATCGAGGATCATTTAGAAATAGATTCATACATATAGAGTCTCATAAATAAGTCACGTACTTATTGATCAATACAATATGTCTATTTCATGGAACTGAATAATACTTTATTCATAAATACATAAACATTGACGTGATATCCAACATCTCCATGTTGCCTCTAGGGCATATCACTAACATACTTGACATGCTAAATCTGCCCTTTATACTAAGATCTCACTGTGGCAAAATATATTAATCTTGTTATCAATTTGTTAGGTTATTTTAACACTTGATCGGTTCCTGTTTAATGTATTTAATCCATATTGATATCTTAGTATAAAGAGGTATCGGAGTACTAGCCGATATATGTTAGATTTACGACATCAGCTATGCTATAAATAAGTATAATCTTTATTTTAAAGTACTGTTAGACATAAGTGATTTATACTGTCTCAGCACGTTGCCGATCTATCCTAATCACTTGGTTTAAACATATTTCGAGACTTAGATTATATATTATGAATAATTACAACCGATCGATTAGATCTAATTTCCCATTGCCGATTCTATGAATACAACATCAGCTCAATATCGAACGATACATTATCGGCCACTGGCCTATCGGCTATCGTTTACGGACTAACTCTGTTTTTTTCTTTGTTTCTTGTTGGTTGCAGGATCAAATCAACTGGCACACCTACGAACCTCAAAAGCAAGATTTGGACCTAAACTAGAGTTAAGCAGATCTCTCAGACCAGTGCGTGACATTTTTACTGTCAACACGCTTTTGGTACGCCCGTTGGGACCGTGTTTTTGACAACAAATTTTTTTACATGGCTCGTGGGACCCATAATTGCAACATGATGTCTGATGAAGAAGTCAAGACCAAGGAAGAACGATCTCTCAAGCCGATGAATGAAGAGAAGGAGCAATCTTTTGAACCGATGAATGATGAGACGCTTCAGGACATAGTTGATAAAATCGTTCATCGTGCTGTGTTCGATCAATCTGGAGTTCTTACAAGTACATTACATGGTTTGATCGAGGAGATGATTCCTAGGGTAATTGCCTTAAGAAATCAACATGGGGAGTAAATTGATGAGCAATCTCAACATCATCGACAACAACAATATTAGCTCGGGGGCAAGTTGATCAGTATCAGCATGGGGGGCCACAACAATAGTATCGGCCAGAAGAAATTCAAATGTATCAGTTTGAAAAAGATTGGGCCAATATGATTGCAAAAGTAATGAATGAACAGTTTGGAATTAAACCCAAAGATCAAACTTCTGTTATCAGCTGCCATATCCTGAGTGGTTTGATAGGATTTCACTTTCAAGCCGGTACAAGGTTCCAGATTTCTCCATATTCTCAAGGCAGGATGGTGTATCTACAATGGAACATATCAGCCGATTCTTAGCTCAATGTGGGGAGGCATCGGCTGAAGAAGCTCTGAAAGTTAGACTTTTTCCATTGTCTTTGAATGGATCGGCCTTCACATGGTTTTCATCATTGCCGCCAAACTCTATCAGAGGTTGGCTGATCTTGAGAAGCAATTTCACCTGTATTTCTTTCTAGGGTTGATGAGTTAAAGCTTGCAGACTTGATATCAGTTAAACAACAAGAAGGGGAATCGGCTAAGGAATATATTCAAAGGTTTCGTAATGTCCGCAGCCGATATTATAACTTGGATTTAAATGACGAGTAGCTAGCAGAGCTCGCATTCCAAGGGTTGTCAATACCAATCAAAGATAAATTTTTCTTCCATGAGTTTGACAGCCTGGCTCATCTAATACAGAAGGTATCGGCTTACGAAAGTCGATGTCAAGAAGAAGAGAAGAATCAGTTTTGGGGCAATCAAGGCAAGGATAATTTTTTGAAGCATGACTTCTCATACTCCAAAACTGGGGGGGCATATGTTAACATCAGTATTTAGTAAGCCCCGGAGTCCCCATCGGCCCAAGGTTCATATCGGCTCAAAGCTAGTATCGGCTTAGAGTTCTGCATCGGCTGACGCGGGGTTTTCTTTTATCAACATCATGGTAGTCAGATTCTTGTTAGCTTTGGTTTGGGAAGGTCTTATCCAGAAGAAACCTAGTTCAGGGAGGATGCGGCTTGTATCTATTAATTAGAAAGAGTTTGTTAGCTTTCTATTCTATCTTTAGGAAAAATACACACAACAAGTTTTTGAATTTGTGGACATATCAAGTAAACATGTAGGGAACAAGATAGCTAAACCAGGTAAGATCGGCTGAAACCCCGATACTATCTCTAAGCACAATCATAGAACAAGATAGATATTATGGTTCTAGATAAAACTTAATAGGTTGGACTTAACTGATGCAACACTAAGTATAAAGAGAAGCATAAGGTCTAAACAAGTCGACGAAAGCCTTTCGAGATGGTGGATACACCATATAATCTAGGTCAACGTTGATATCTAACCCTATCGGCTATTATCTGGTAACACATACTAGCCGATTGGGATTAGATAGCAGTATTGATCTGGATTATATAGCATATATGATAACTCGACGATTTACGTGGAGAGGATTAGAGTGTCATAAAGATGTAAGCACTAATCCCGAGAACGCAAGCCACCATAACAAGTTTTACCTCTCGTCGAAGATCGAACCCGATGCAGCCCAACTCGAAAGCAAGAACTCGTCGAAGTAATTGAAAGGAAAAACGTGACGATGCGCCGAAGTTGTATTGAACTAATTGATATCTCTTACATGAACCTCGGGCTTACATATTTATACCCATAAGCTAACAAAGATCCTAACAGATTACAATCCAAATTTTTCTAAAGATAAAAAAACAAACCGAGTCCTTATTGGACACTAACACATTTTTCTAAAGATAGAATAGAAAGCTAACAAACTCTTTCTAATTGATAGATACAAACTGCATCCTCCCTGAACTCGGTTTCTTCTAGATAAGACCTTTCCAAACCGAATCTAACAAGAATTCGACTGTTGGAGATGTTGATAAAAGAAAACCCTGCGTCAGCCAATGCAGAACTCTAAGCCGATACTAGCTTTGAGCCGATACAAACCTTGGGCCGATGGGAACTCCGGGGCTTACCAAATTCTGTTGTTAACACGGCGGCATCGCGATGGCGGGGAGGCCGGCGTTCGCGGTTACGAGCGGCCAGACAGGGTGGGTGTAGAGGTTGTGGAGGGTGAGGTTGGTGGTGGTCGGCGTCGCTGCCACGGTGTAAGAAGAAAAAAAAGAAAAAAGAAAAAAAGGAGAGAGAGAAAAGCAAAAAAAGGGGAAAGAAAAAAGAAAAAAGGGAAAAAAGAGAAAAAAAAATAGAAAAATGAAAAAAATGAAAAAAAGAGAGAGAGAAAGAAAAAGAAAAAGGAACAACAGAACAAAGAAAAAAAGAAAGAAGTGTGTCGGGATTCGGTAGCCACGTGCGTGGATCTACCGCCCGCGTGGCCGGAGGCGACGCGTCTGTGTCGGCACTTGGAGAGGGCGGAGTCCGGATACTGCAACACGAGGAGGTTGCCGAAAGGGCGCACGAAACGGAGACGTGGCCGGCAGCGAAGGTGACCATCGAGGTGTGGCCTGACGTGGCGAGGCATAGCCGGCTCATGGTTGCGGCGCAAGGTGGCACAGAGAGGCACGGCCGTCGATAGTGGAGGTTGGTGGCTAGAGTATCGCGAGGAAGTGCGGCCGTCGGAGGCGAAGCCTGGTGTGACATGACGAGGCGCGATCAGTGGCGGCACGCGGAGGTTGGTCGGTAGGGGACGCAGGTGCAGTGGTGGGCAGGGATAGACTTGGAGACGTGACTGCGGTGGCATAGCGAGAGAAGGTGCAATGGTGGCCCAGGACCTTGGGAAGCCTCAGCTGATGGCAACCTCTCTAGCATGTGGAGAGCTTAATGAGGATTGACGAGGCCAGGTCGACTCTCTGTGGCGGCTCAGCTGTTCGATGGAGATAGGGAGGAGCAGGGCAACTTCTCTTTTGCTATAACGGTGATAAAAGAAACAGATCCAAGGTGAGAAGTGCAGTAGTGGGCGTGGCGTGGCCCCCACGAAGAGGAGTGCAACAGTGAGCGTGGCGTGGCCCCCGTGAGCAGCGAGGTGGTGTCCAACGGCAAATGTGGTGAGGACCCCGCGCGTTGAGTCATATGAGATATCCGGATCTGGTGGTTTTCACCCTGTCGGGCAGGGTTTAGCGTTGTAGCGGCACAGCAGCGATGAGTAACACAAGGCGGGGGCCCTTTCGGTGCAGTGCGGTCTGTTCTCTCTAATGTCCAGTTGTCTGGGAGCTCTACTGTAAAGTTTCGATAGCCAATTGTGTGTAGGCTTGGTGGGTGCCATCGTATAAGGATTTGATCTGTCGCCTGAGTGGTGTAAGTTTGTTTAAATAGGGCTATTGTAGAGGCTCGAGTTGAGCGTTTGTCCGTGTTAATGTCCCAATCCAGCCGGGCGAGTGTCTTCCTTTACTTGTTTTCCTTTTTTTTTGTTTATGGCCTTCCAAAACTGTAGTCTGTATTTTTCTTTTGTTATATCGATGGAACACACGATCTCTTGTGTCTCGTATTAAAAAATAGTCTTCATACACATATAATAGTTAGCTACATATTTATACTTACTTGGCTTGACCTTACTATCTCACCAAGTTTTTTGAAGCCCGTACTGCAACGTGTTTTTCTTCTCTATCATCTTCTCTCACGGTTCAGCATAAATCAGTTCACTTACATCATATTATTATACATGCTCTTAAGAACCTTGACATAGGTTTATGTACAAGTTCGTTGCTAGATTTTTTTTACGAAGGGAGTAGAGTTTAAATTACATTGTCCACGAATATTACTCATAACTGTGTTTTCAATGCAACTTTAATTTCAGAAAAAAAGATAAATTTTTCCCATTTTTTACAAAAGAGTTGTACTCCGTATTTCAGTAACAGATGCCATTTTGTGCCAATGCATGCATGCGTCTAAAGACGTTTTTTGGGGTCTCAAGCATGATTTTCTCACGATATGGAGGGCCTGCGGTCCATGCGGCGAGTGGCGCGAACGATATGGATGCAACTTGCAAATTTCATGATCAACATGTACTCATACGCAGGATAAGTACGATCAGCTGTCGGTTTCAGAGAAGCAAATGGTTCTAGGAGCTACTACTACTATAAATCTCATCATCAGCACTGGACGTATACGTGCTCGATCGCCGTAGATAGATCGATATATGATCGATTGTTCAGATAAGATCGACGACACACACACAACGTACATCACACGTAGCATTGCGTATCTTATCTGTCAATTGACCTGAATTGAATTGGAATGCCCCTGAGCCAGCAGAGACTAGAGATATATCTCTCTCCAAATTAATACTACAAAAGACAAGCCAAGCAACTGATTGATTGATTGGTTGGTCAATGTAAATCTATACTGCTTCCTAATCAAATCCAAAGTCAATGTAAACCAGATTAGTTAACATGATAGCAAAATAAACGCGTGTAGAAATTAGTTAAGGGATAGCAAAATAAACGCGTATAGAAATTAGTTAAGGGATGGGCGCATATGCATGCGCGCACTCGATGTGAAACCAGGCATGGCACTATGGCAGCTAATCAAGCTAGCTGATCGATCAACTTAACACTGCAATTAATTAAGCTTGGAATTAATTGTGTTGGAGATTTGGCCAAGAACAAGAGCTTACTAAGCTGAAAGTGTGCGCAGTGTCGTCGTCGTCGTCGTCGATTTCGTCGCCATAGGCCGGCCTTACATGGGGAGCAGGGGCCAAGATGTAGCCAAGGACAACTTGCCGATCGATGACGGATGATCAGATCGATCACACCAGCTGCTAGCTGCATCCGTAGATCGATCGATCGGCAAGTCATCCTTGGCTGCACCATAGCCTCCGATGTATCCCAATGTCAGGCCGCCGGCGATTCCGGCTGCTCTCATCTTTGGCAGCCGCCATGGCTGGCACAGCTGAGGAGGAGGAGGAGAGAAGGGAGTGATGAGTTCATAGATCAGCGACGCGTACTGACGGGCCTTATATAGACGAGACGCGTGATCTGATCCTTCCTAAACGAGCTTAACTCGAGCAATTTAACGCAGTAATTGAAGAGTGGATTTTAAGTTGGTGCAGAATTTTGAGCAGGACAGGTCCTGGAATGATCTCGATGTGTGGGCCAGCAAAAGCTTAGGCCGGCCGATGCAGTGCACGATCAAATTATCTTCTACCCCTGTGTTCCAGCTAGTTTAATTCCAAGTTAAAATGTTTCCGCTTTAAATTTTATAATAAAACTAATTTATTATTATTGTATTTATAAACTCATCGTATAGCGTTAAAGGAGTTTAATTAGAAAAATATATAATACCTTACGATATGATACGGCGAAAAGCTTTTTAAAAAAATATAGTACATCGGCAGCAAATTATTGCGTGCTTGAGCGGGACGGATTTTGGCCCTGACTTAAGAGGGCTGCAGTTCGGATCACAAATTAATTTTTTTACAAACAAATCTTCTATATTCATAAAAATCATCTCTGACGTTTAGTTCAATATAACTTCTTCTGCAGCAGTTTAACCAATTTTTTACTAATTAGTTTTTTAATAATATTTCTAAATCCATCCATATACTTGATTTTAATTCTAAGTACGAGCGTGCTTGATTCTGTCTCAAGTTTACAATTTCGTTCAAATTTCATCGCCTGTGTTTCGAAGCGCTTCCAAACCATTATAAAAAATGGAGGGAGTAGCCTTTTTTTCTGACAAATCTGGCCGAAGCCGAAAGGAGCATGAGAGGGAATGGGCGCGACGGCAATCATGAATGGGCATCTCGATATATATCGGTGGTCATGACATATGCCCTCCAACTCAATAATTTCGACCGTGGTATACAAGTTCATCCCCAATCTTCCCATCCCCTTGGTCTTGCCCTGATCAAGACTCAAGCAGATGCAGAGCCAGAAACGAGCTTCACCTTAGACTAACTAATATAAGGTTAAAATAATTTGTTCTGAGATAACTGATAGATGACTAAAATAATTGACATATATTAGCTAACTAATACATGGCTAAAACAAGTGTACCGTGGTGTGAAAGAATTGTTTTGGTTGATCGAGGAAGTAAAACTAAAGTAGCCTAGTAAAGATTGGTCTGGTTGGTTTCTCTATCATCTCGTCTCGATGGTACGCGTGGGTTGGCTTGTTGAGTTGGTTAAGCAATCTATTATACATGCTTGCGTGGCAAATTAAAAAAGATAAAATTTAGTAGACCTGTAATTAATAGATAATACAATAATAAGCACTTCAGCCTACTTGGTTACTTAGTAATAACTAGTAAGATCAGACTGGGCAGCGTCATTATTAAATTAAGGCCGAAAGAAGATTCAGAAATGAGGCGTGGATTAGTACTCGATTTTGACAGTAATGGAAGGACTGCCAAATTAACAAGCAAAGCAAAAGCCTAAAAAAATCAAAGCAACTGCTCGAGAGGAAGACGATGATTTCGTCATATAGCCTCACCTCGGACTACAGCCCGGTAGCCCAAGGCATGGATCCGCCCCTGGACTAAAAACAGCTCAAACTAATAATTACTCATAATCTTTAAAAATGAGAGCTTTGATCCATAAATACGAAAAGCTAAGTACATACGGTTCGAAACCATTATAACATATTTCCTATGTTGTAGCATAGTTAACTTTTTACATAATTATTTATATTTAAAAATTTATATAAATATTATTTATTTTGTTACGATATGTGTTATCACTAAAAATATTATTTTAAATTATTTATTAAAAACGAAAGTAGTCATGTGTATGTGCCATATTTCGAACCATTTACGCTACCGTTTTGGGGTCAAATTTTGACAACCCCCACCCATCGAGAGGCCAAAAACAAGATATTTCAACCAAATTTTGAGCCATTTCAATCAAATTTTATTAAAACTTACTGATTGAATTTTGAAATTGTCAAAAACATTTGAAACCTCTCCTCAAAATATCATTCTTCAAGCTGCCTCCAAATCAAAAAAATAACATCATTGAAAACTGACCAGTCTATGTCCATGGTCGTTTTGAGTTTAAGGTGATGCGGATTGCGGACCGACAAAAGCGAACTTGTAAACCCCAGTTCGGACCTGATGTTGGCATACCCTAAAGACAATATGAGCTCTACGCTATCTAAAGACTAACGTGGTACAGCAGTTAAAACAATACCATCATATAATCTTTTACTCTTCCAGTTGTCATACGAAACAACCATGTTTCTTCTATCTTCTCAATCTGTTTTTTCATGTTTCTCTTTTTTCTTTTTTTTCACGTCACCAAATTTACTTGCGTAACATGACACCATTTGCAAGCCCAAGCCCTAAACAGCTTTCAAACAACACTAGTGGATGCCACGGAGAATCAATCGAACCGAATAACGAGTTTGTGATACTCACACATCTGTCTTTTTTTGCTGTTCCGTTGCAGAGTTCCAGTCCTTTTTTGCTGTTCCGTTGCAGAGTTCCAGTCCATATTCCTTTCCTGATTACTTGCAAGCAGCGAACGCAATTTCGCGAAAACTTCGGTCGTTTCGTGGGAATGTGGCCATCCTCGTGTTTCATTTAAATAATTTCTTGAAAATTTAAAAAAATTAAAAAAATTCATTTTAACACAATATATATATATATATTGTAAAAAAATATAAATTTCACGATGTTTGTCGCGAAAACATGATATATGACGCGGTTTTCATGAAAACCATGGCATAACATAAATTTTGATTTGGTTCAAATTTAAATTACGGGTTTCATAGTTTTCAAGGTACGTACGAAATCGTTATACTGTTTATTGCCAGTATGCCGCCGAGGGATGCCGCGTTGCAAACCGCGTTGCAAACCGAGCAGTCGTATGAACTGGGTTTCGGTTTCTTTCGATCTATGATTATCATGTACACCCTCCGTTCAAAAGAAAAATTCAACCTACGAAACTGGACATAGGTAATGTCCGGATACGTAGTCGAAATTTAGCTTTTTTTTGGATAGAGGGAGTTAGTCTCAACAAAGCCCAAAATTGTTAGCTCAGCTCAGGCAGCTTGCCTTTTTAATTCAGAATATTTTTCTTGCAGTTTTGCATTGTGATTTGTAACACACAAGCCACGGTTTCAGACTTGTGAACATGAGCGCATCTGAAACCAGACCAAAATATTCTGTCTCGCGCGTTAGGTATTTTCAATTCATTTTACACAGGTGTATGTGTATTGACTTGTCAAAACTCGATCAAATTTAGAGTTCGATAATGCGTCTCCCCGGTTTCGTAACAGTTGTGATAGATTACGCAGCGAAATAACAGCATCCGAAGCACGCCAAGCAGCATCCGGAGCACGCAAAGAACATCTCAATAAAAAGAAATAAGACGAAGAGATAAAAAAATGTGGGCAAATTCACGCGAGAAGCGAGCGAGGAGAAGCGCCCGCCCGCAGGTTGGAGGCGTGAATCGCCAGCAAAGGTTAGCTCTCGCACACCAAGGTTAGGCACCCGGGTATTCAGGATCAAGAACCCGAGGACTCTTTACATGTGCGTTTTGTAAAAACCCAAATCCAAATCCATAGAACAGCTATGCTTTTGTAAAAAAAATCAAAATCCAAAGCCAAATCCAAATTCATAGAACAGCTATGCCTCTGACGCGGCTCAGTTCAGAGAAGCAAAAAAACAACAGAGAAATCAAACAAACATATCGGGATTAGACTCTTCCGGGATCTAAGATTCGTAGCAAACCACAAGCAAAAGAAGACGCATTAAACGAAACACGCTGCTGCTCTTGGATGGACGGATCCACCAATCCGGAGGAGGCGAGGCGCGGCGACGAGCGCCGCCAACGAACAGTTGACGTGCACACGGCCTGAGAGCTAGTACATCGATGGTAGGGTTTGGGTGGGGTATTTATAGAGGGAAGAATCAACGTCAGCCGTCCGATCGATTCGTTGGACTATTCTACGGCGGTGATCGTAGGGTGTCCATCTCTTTCACGGTCGGCCCAGCTCTTGCGAGGGCTTTGTAAAAAAACCCAAAAGCCCGCGCGAATAATGAGACTTATCGGCCCAAAACCCAAAGCCTATGGGAATCGTCCGTCTCGCTATAAATACATCTAAATACAGTTTTAGTAAATGTATTTATATTGTATTTACTACTAAATATACCCGTGCATCGTAATGGGCGTCATTTTTCATCCAAGTCCTCTTTTTCTTTTCAGCATTGGGACTACGGGTTGATTTTATAAATACTCAAAGGGTTTTCTGCAAAATAGCCAGACGAACGAAAAATTTGGGTAGAAACACTACTTGCTTTATAGATAGTTATAGATTATAGATTATAGATATTGGGATGAAAGAAGTTTTTTATATCAAGAGTACAATCACGAGCCAGAAGCTCATTAATGCAAGAAGGGGCATGTATAAGCCACGCAGCACGCCGCTCTGTACGCGCTAACTGAGCTAGTTCATGGGCTACACTGTTTACAAGCAATTATAGTGTAGATCAATTACTAGCTTCAAATCATTTATATCATCTATAGTCAATTCATACAATAGCTATGTGTGGGGTCTCCTCCGGAGAGGTCAACTCCCACAATACCACATAACTTTTCAGGAGTCTGTTATGCGTGAAATAGTACAGATATAGAAACTTCATATGTTTTTATAAATTAATAATGTACAAGTACAAGTTATACAATACAAAAAGACACGACACTCCCATAGGGATAGCCTGGGTGTAGAGTCAACCTAGAATTCGTGTTCTTCCTTGGCCTCGAGATTTCCTAAAGTTATTATGTGCAAGAGTGAGTACCAATGTTACTCAGCAAGCCAAACTGAATACAACTCTATTTAAATAAGCATGCTATATCAATAAGAGAAACAAATTATAATATGTTCCTATCATGAAGATATATCCTATTCTTCTTTCCAAAATATTCTATGTGAACATTTAAGGACATGAATTATAAGTTTAACTTTAGCTTGATCATATACTCTATCCTTCCCTATATATATGCAAGATATTTTAAAAAGAATAATATAATCCTAGCCTTAGCATGATCTTATGCTATATAGATATGCATGATATGATATAAGTCTAATCTTAATGTGACTCCATATTATATATAAATTGATATACATGATATCCTAAAAGGAAATAAATTAAGCCTAACTTAAACATGAATCTAGGTCGTATCCTTTCTTTTAACTTCTTATATAAATATCAAGTTTTAGGAATAGCATTTTAGAAAAGTTACTCATGTCATTAAACTGGATTCACCCATAGACACAACTCCATCGACCAGGAGTACGACGTATTCGAATACAATCAACCCTGCAGTGTTTGTCCAGCTTTACCTGAGGATTAACCTTAGGTTGCAAGGCTAAGGATAACATAACATTATATATTTCTAACCTTTTCTGGTGTATGAACGGGACCGGTGGACTATCTTAATAGGGGTACCAAACCTAACCAGAGAATGGTACATCAGTTCCTTATTTAATAGTTGTTCGTCATATACACTTACCCCGGCTTGGAGAGACATGTGGGCTATCTTAACAGACTGTACCGATCTGGTTAGTATCGACGTTTTTACCTGCTGTTTACATAGTTGTTCTCCAATTTGACTTCTGCGGGTCACATAGGGCAAGCCCCCAGGGAGATCAGAAAGAAATATATAGTTGCTAAGTCGGTATAACCGATCCATCGGATAGGCGAAACTATGTCCTTATTCTGACATAAGATTTTTTATATTTTCTGGCATACAGCCAAAACCATTCTTGTATCACATGAAATGATATGATTTATATTTACCTATCACATAAAATAATATATCATTTTTATATTCTATCACATGCAATAACTTCTTATAATCAGGAATGAAATAGTAACACATGTGATAATGTTTATTCTATCATATTGATAGTTTATAGCCAGTCTAAATTATCAAGATGTTTTCTAAGGAGAAGGAGAATATATCTAATCACATGAAATATCAAACTTCTCCTTTCCTACACATGAAATGATAGAGTATTCCTAATGTATGAAATATTAATCTTTATGAATTAGAAACTTACACAAAATATTGATATGCATAACTTTAAAGAATATGTAAATCTACATGAAATGATAGCTTATAACTATATAACCCATCCTGTGAAATATTTTTAACTAAATACATCATTTTAAAAAATATGATAACTTATTACTTTCTAAACTAAATGATCAAAAATAGTTTGACTTGCCTTCGAGACCAATGGTCTCAAATCTTTCTTCTCCTTGAATAACAGCGAGGGTGTTTATATCGACGATATAGTCAGGCTTGTTTTCCTTTACGAATTTTGACATCGCAATCTTTAATTCAAGAAGAAATCAACTGAGAGCAACGAATTTTCAAAGATTGGTTGACACGGCTAACTAGGGTTCTTCAAAGTTTTCTTCGGGATTTCTCAAAATTAGAGCAATAGAAGATATGATTCTTAGGGGGAGTTTGGGGGAAATATAGAAGAAAGGATGAGGTTCAACTTTTGTATATCAATCTTGATCTATTATGGCCTATTTATAAAGTGTTATGGTCGGTTTCAAGGTTTTTTGGATGACACCGGCAATGGTAGTTTGATAAGGCTGTGATTATAGGTTGGTTTCGGAGTGACGTGTTCGCTCCAATCACACACTGCCATTTGCACAAGAAGATAGTGATGCCATAGAGTTGGTTCTATGCTTCAATGGGCACGGCTAAGGTTTCCAGTGTGGCTGCAAAACTACGGCGGCTATGGTGGTTCATAATGTGTCGGTTTGCCGGGGATCAGGACGATGACGTCGACGGGCAAATGGTATTTGGGCACATGTATGAACTATGGCAGCCAAAAATCGATTGTTGTTCTTTGGTGGACGAGATCAGTCTTCAGGGCGGCGGTTTTGAACCTGGCAACAGCCACGGTTCTACTGAACAGGGAGATAGAAGAAGTAGGAAGAAGAAAGAGAAAAGAAAAAAAGAAAAAAAGGGAAAAAAAGGAAAAGGAAAAATTAGAAAAATAAGGAAAAAGGAAGAATAAGAAAAGGAAAAATTTGGGAAAAGTTTAGGAGAATTTAATTTAAGTTTTTAAAATTAATTTAAATTCAATTTTGGGAACTTTCTTGATTTAAAAGCTAAATTAGAATTTTTAAAAGATAAAATCAAAACTTAGTAAAATTTAATTTTCTAAATTGAAATAAGGAAAAGGTTAATAATTATTAAGGAATTTTAAATATTTTATCACTAAGCACACAACTATTCGCAAAAATTTTCTTCGTAATTTCATATATTTTTAAAAGCGCAAAATTTTAGAATGCTACACTATCTATAAATATATACTACATCATTAATACCTAGTCTCATCTCTCATACACAATGTATTAGAGTTCATGCTGTATCTGGCTACAAATCTGTAGCCCGTCTCTCTTCTCTCTCATCTCTTATCTCCTCCAAGTATGCTTGTAGTTAGCTTATAATATGTGTAGCCCGTCTTTCTTCTCTCTCCTCTCTTATCTACTTCACGTATGTTTTCTTTCTCCGCTCTTATCTCTTTCACGTATATTTATAGTTGGCTTATAGTATCTGTAACCCGTCTTTTTTCTCTCCTCTCTCATATCCTCCACGTATGTTTCTCCGTCTTTTTTCTATCCCCTCTCTTATATCATCCACATATGTTTCTAGTTGGCTCATAGTCTACTGTTGTGTACTTGCTCGAACCTTCACCGCCCTAAACTCGGAAACTCCGGAAGTAGAGCAAGAGCCACCTTTTATCTCCATGAAAACATGACACAATCTCGATCCGTCGTCCCCCTGAGCAAAATGTCTCGCGTTCTGAAAATGACAAGCCTAAAAAATTTGCATTGGTTTATGATTTTGTAGTTTCTTAAAAAAAAGAAACAAAATGATTTTATCTAAATGTTATCAATGCAATCATAGTTCTAGATCCGTGTTTCTTTTTCTCTGAAAATATTTGGCTTTAAGAAATGACAGGGCCTTAGTTTTGGTCACCGATAATGCTTATAGGACATTAGGACATACTGAAACTGCAATTATACCACTAGACTAGGCAAATATTTTTCAAGATTGGTCTACACGTACGTTTGGACCAACAAAATGGCCCAAGTCGCAGCTCGTGTGATTGCACGGTTTCTTCTTTGACCAAAGCTTTGACCGAGGGCATTCTTAGATGCCCTCTTCTCGATACATAGTAAAATTGCGTCATTTCAGCATTCATCAGGAAAATAGCAATTGAGCCAAGCAAAATGCTCTGTGGCGGCAAATGACGATTTGATAGAGGTGCAGGAAACTCAAGGAGGCGCCTTTCTTGCAAAGCTCCAGGCCGGGTGCTGACAGTTCAGGGAGATATTAACCTCTTCTCCTAGCTCCTGGGCTATGATGATACTGCTACTCTGCGATCCTAACCTTCTTGTTTTTCTTGGATTTCCCCACTGGCGTCTGAGGCACCTCCGAGGTTGTGCCGCTGTCGCCACAAGCCTGAGATCCTTCGGCCGACTTGCCTGATACATTTGAGTGCCCCAAGCTGCTTTCATCCTTTCTCTTTTCTTTGTGTTTGTGTGCGGGCTCGAAACTCTGTTGGCCAAGTGATAGAGCTGAGCCTTGGCTGCTGCGGTTCTTCGACCCGCTAGTGAACCGAGACTTCGTCTTCTTTGAAGAACCTGGAAATCCGGACAAATTCTGATCAGTGACAGCAACTACTGTTTACCAAAGTGTTCTATTTATCAACTGGTGGTTATGATAGAAAAAGAGAAAACACTTCAGCTGTTGGGTGGAAACCTTTATTCACTGAAAGTGCATACCTTAATCAACAGCAATAGAAACTACAGAGCGATTTTATCAAGGCTTGTTCAAAAACTAAGCTGGCAATAGATGGGCTTGTTATTTCTCTCTCAGAACAGCTCTCACATCTTATAATACAAGAGCATGCATTACATCATTGACACGAGTCTTCATAATATAAATCAGGAATTCAGCTAATCTCAACTTTCAATGATGTCCAAAAATCTCAAGACAAAATAGTATGTTCACAACCTCATTACTGTCAATGCCAAAAGATTGAACATCAATATGCACTTAGCAAGCCTATATAATACATTACCATTGACAGCACAAGAGTTGCATCATTAAATAAAGATGCCCAAGAAAATGTACTCACCTGCAGATTTCTTACTGCTAGGAGTAAAACTCCCCAAACCTGGCTTCTCCAGTTCTTCAGGGTCAGGATAACGAACTAAGCTAACTCGACGTGCAATCTTCCCAACTGTAAATATATTTTAGGATTAAAAAAATATGCATACAGTAAGATAAAAAGAACACTACAAGAGTAAATAGCTGCCTCTCGGGAAAGGAAGAGATGACAGGAATGTTCTACCACTTGTGCTATCAAGCATGATCAAAATCACAAAAATCAAATATGTCAACAAACAGCTCAATTTAACAAGACTAATAGCAAGTAAAAGCAGCATCAATGCAAAATACTGCAGAAATAAACTGCAAGGTTGGTATTTCAGCATACCTGCTTTTGCTTCTGATCCAGATGGAAGGAAAACAGTTGCATCTGGCTGCTGAGCGGCAAAGCTGACAAGATCATAAGATTTCCCTGTCAAATTAAGAACATTAAGTACATCTCAATTTTTTTGGGGAACTTTAAATTGTCATTGCCACAATAATTTAAAAGTGACGAGCTGACGATCTTAACCAATGAAAAGAAATTACAGAACCTAGCTAGTAGCCTACTGCTAGTACTTTACTGATGTATCATCAATCTAACTTCAAATCGTGGGGAAGCTTATGGAGCATTATACGAGGAAGCTGAGAGCGAATTTCACTTCACCAATCAAACTTCTGAACATCACCTAAGCATGAAAACAGTCTATATGTAAACTAAATTATAGCATCTTAATTCCATTTATATTGGAAAAAAGCATTTAATAAGTATTAGCTTGTTCATTTGCTGACTAAAGATTAACAAGCAAACAGTACACCAGGAACTTAGCGAGTAAAAACTACAGCTAATACTTGAAAGCTCTGCAAAACACTACTGATCATCAACGAACCAGCATTGACTTCATCTTCATACAAAAATGAGAGGCAAGCTTGACCATAGAATGCAAGCTGTCCAGTTGATAGAATTAACATTGTTTGCCTTTAGTAGTGTTTAGTCTAGGTGCACTCTTTGGGAAAAACCAATCAATAAGTACAAGTGTAATTGCATGAGCAAACAGCCAGATACAGAATGCATCCAACAGTAAAGAAAGCTGAAAAACCTACAATAGATGTAACCGATCAGGTGTGACAGTTCATTGAATATATCTTACCTGAGGAACTCTCCAGACTGCTCAATTTTCCATCATGGTGCAACTTAAGAGTAAGCTCTTGACCATGAAAATCAGATGCATCTAACTGCAAGCAACACAGAAAAACGTTAAATTCGAGATCCCCTGTGCAGCATGCCACATCGCACATAATGAAAAGAATCTCCGCATTACCTGATTTAGAGGCCACTGTATTAGCCAAAGTTCTGTTGACTCTGTTGGCGAGATGTCAAGCATAGCCTCTTCGCTGTTCTCCTCAAATGCCGGTCCAGGCTCATAGCTACGATGGTTGGTTGCAGCAAAGTTAAAATAAGTTACAGACAGTACAAAAACTTACCAATAAGTGTATATTCGAAACAGTATAAGCTACTGAACTCAATCCAAAAATTTCGCAACTACAGTTTTCCAACCTCCCTTATCTCATATATGAGGTATAACTGTTATTCAGAATGGAATCAGAACTACCAAATCCACAAATTCGATTTACCATAAACAGTGGCAAATCCATTAGTAAGTTTCGATCTGAACAAACATTGTCTGGCTTCACTGTAAAGTAAATGATATGATCGAACAAGCATTCCTGCTTTTAAAACCGTGAATCGGATGTGGTTTTGCCCATCACTCTGCCAGTCATTTCGTCCAAAGGCAATTCTTTGTTATTCCTCAAAAAAATTTTGTATCTTTCACTCCCAAACTGATAAATAGCCTAGTTTATCCCCAAACATCGGGAGGAAATCAAGGCCTTATTGGCTCCTGAGACTGACCAACACCAAAAGGAATGGCCGAGTAAGCAAAAGAAGATTTGACCATACCGGACCCTGCTTGATGATCCCTTCACCATCTCCACCACCAAACGAAGCACACCCCCTCAGCTTCTCCTGCGATCCAAGTGCCCGACGTGGTAACGAGAAGAGCAACAACTACCACCACCACCACACACGCACGAACAAACAGTACCCGTGGACGCGCGGGGGCACCACAGAGAACCTCGAGTGGATTGAGGCGATGCTACGAGGGGCGGGCTCGGAGCTCAGGCGAGGGAAGAGGAGGAGGAGGAGGAGGCTGCTTCGACGCGACGCCGGCGCGACTCGTAACCCTAAAACCCCCCTTGGCTCGCGAGGAAGGAGAGGAGTCCGCCGTCTCGCCGCGCAGCAGGCCAAGCGGGTTGATGTCTTTTTTTTTTGTGCCCTTTTCATCTTTTTTGGGCCGCTTCTGTTGCTTTGTGGACCGCGGCTTCTAATTGGGTCGTACGGATCACGCCTCGAAAACCTCCAATTAGACGAGGAATAAGTTCACTTTAGCCCCTCCCGTCGAGTTTGAATCAATATAATATGTTCCTCAACTTATAATATCGGACTACCCAAGGTCTCAGAATAGTATTGCATCTGATTGTAACGTGACGCCCACATGTCACTTATAGTCAAGAAAAAATAGATAGGGCCCACATGTCAGACACGGTATCTCCTAGCAGCCTACCTCTCTACTCTCTTTCCTCATATCTTCACCCATCCCCTCTTTTCCTCTTCATCTTCAGGATACGACTAACGAGAGATGAGCATCAGTGCCTCATCGAGAGAGGCAGAGATCGAACGAGGCAAGCGTCGTTGTCGATGCCCCACATGTGCGGCTACGAAGCAACAATAAAGGTGCCTCTCCCGACGGATATAGTAGAGAAGCAACAATAGCAGAGGCACCTCTCTGATGGATACAACAGTGCATATTGAGTCGTCCGTCGGCGTTGGCCAGGCACGTGCACCGACCATTGGGTGGCCCGTAGACGACATAGTCGCCGCAGATGCTCTTATGGCGAGGTAGTTGTCAGGCTCCATGCGCGCGTAGGTCGAGCCATCGCCGGCCACGATTTGGGCCTTGGCCTCCAATGTCGTGTGCTTCCATTACATGGCCGCTGACGTCGCCATTTGCACCCACGTAGAGAAGCGTCGACCGAGGACGAGGTTGCCATCGAAGAGAGGGAGACGGGAGCAAACCACTACGCGGTGCAGTCAGGGATGCGCCGCTAGAGCGAGAACGAGGAAGGGAGGTGGAGTTGACACAGAGGAAGTAGAAGACAAAGACACCAATATGGGTCGAGCATTTTCAGAGTTGATGTGAAGGAAGCCGAGGAAGAAGATGCTGATAGGGTTGGATTGGTCTTGCGCCACCGAAAAGCCTCTCCGCGGCTCCTGCATCACCACTACCTCGTCAATGACGACACCTGCCCCTGCTCGACCTCTGCCTCTCCCGACGAGGTGTCGTTGTCGTTGCTCAGTGACGCATCTCCCACGTCGTCGTCATCATGGAGATGAAGAGAAAGAAAGGGGATAGGTGGAGATATAGGGAAGGGATAAGAGAGGTAGGCTAGATGAAGTAGAAGATACATTGTCTGACATATAGGTCCCACCCTTTTTCTTGTCTATAAGTCCCACATGGATGATACATTAGCCAAAACTGGACACAATATTGCCTCAAGACCTCGGGTAGTCTGGTATTGCAAGTTGAGATACATGTTATATCTAGTGTTGTAGTTTAAGGACATGATTTAAACTCGACGTTAAGATAAAGGATCTAAAATAAACTTATTCCATTAGACAATGTGACAATTTGATAGGTGGTGTTGTATTCAATTTCGCTATACATTGTCAACGAATGTTCTTTAAAAATTTTCAAATGTAAATACAGTATTATTATAGTGTAATTACATTATAACTTGCATATAGTTATTAATATAACTTGTATGTAATATAACATAACTTGTACTTTAATATAATTTTGATTCGTTAGATTACTTCAAGATTTGTGCAAGAGGGAAAGAAAAAAATCATAGCGCATATGCGGTGAGGGGGTTTGGTCTCCCAACCTCCTTTTCATGGAAATAACGTGTTACGGTGAGATTTTTGAAAGTTACATATAATAATATATGTAAATAATATATGTAAGTTACAATGTAATTATATCGTGATAAAGTTTTAGTAATGTATATATAGTTCCGTTGCATTAGATTTGAGCTGGCTACTACCTTCACATAACAAGGATCAAGCAACAGGGATCAAAAGTATTGTGCCATTCATAATTGTGCCATACGAACCATATTCTTTGAGGATCCTACTGCTTCTTCCTGAAATCAATCCATTCACCTATGACACTGCTTCGACGTAACAATTCGATAAGTGTTGAAACTCGGTTTCGGCAATGTAATTTTTGGATCGCAGTCAAGATCGCCAAGCACAATGGGTTAGAAGGAAACGAGGATTTAGACAGGTTCAGGCCCTCTCGTGAGGTAATACCCTACTCCTGTTTCGGTGGATTCGATTCGCCGAGTGTCTTTATTGATCTCGTGATCTAAGGCTGAAAGCTAAAAGCTGATCTCCTATCGGAATATCCCTCAAGGAACGCCCCTTACCCCCCTTATATAGTCTTGGGAGGCGGGCTTATAGATCGAAGACCCTATCTTACTCTAAGTCGGTTTCCTCAATCTTACCAAACCGTGACTAGGGGCTGTTGCCTTATCTCTATCGACAACGTAACACCCAAGTCATGTTTGGTTTACAGATATGGCAGGCACAAACTATCCCTACCTCCAGTCGGATAAGCTTGCCATGTAGATACTCGATTGCCATAATCTCCAGAGTAGCCCCCGAGTCCTTTTCAGTCGACGAGACAACTCAGCTTCAAACCAAAACAGTATGCAGCCAAAAATCTCTTTGGCCGAGTGCTTTTGGCGCCGAGTGATTCCATCATCTCTGCCTGAATCTTCCCGAGTGGCTCCAAAGACTGTGAAGGGCTGGAAAATATTTAAAAAATTATCAAAAACAAATATCTAGGTACATCTCATGATGCACCTAATTAGGTGTAGCTCCCGACTATATGGTTAGTCAAAATCAGATTAATCATATAGTCAAGAACCATAAAAATCATTCTCATGTAAATACTTAGCTCATGCTAAAGCAATTATAAAAATCTCATTACCCGACAAGTTCATACTCATCCGAGTGAATTTGCCCGAGTCATCTCAGAACAAATAATTCAATCAGCCCTCACGGGTAGAAAGCACTTGGTAAGCTCATGCTTATCCGAGTGGACCTGCCCGAATCATTTCGGAACAAGCATTTTAATCGTCCCTCATGGGAAAACGAGTTATCCAATCGTATGAAAAATATGACCAAGTTATCAAATAGCTCTTGCCATAATACTGGTCTCAATCATTAAAGATCTTCACCAAGGTGAAAAAGTAGCATTGATATAATCACGTAATCAAATGCTAAAAAACCAAACAGCCCTTGTCATCAAGGTAGCTATAAAAAGCTTAGCTGTTGGTCACCTCTCAAATTGCATCGTGCCAGCTTAAGGTACAGGGCATTCGGACACGTGCATATTGCCAAGGCAAATCTGCTTAATCTCATCCGCTTAAGTCCCTAAGGACACGCGTCGGGCCACACCTTAGATGGGTCGCAGGTTTCTCATGGGCTCGGCCCAATCACGAGAAAACCTAGCGTAACCCTCAAATCTTTCCATAAAGCCTCGAGGTCATTCCCGCCTCTTCGTCTTCCGAAAAATTCCTCTTTTCACAACGCTGTTCATCAGCTCCCTGCGAAAAACCCTAAATTCGCGCGCACCCGAAACCATCCATCCAGGAGCTCGCTCCTTGCCACAAACTAGCTTCCACAACCAACTCCCAAGATTCCTTGCTCAAACCCCATCCTTTCTGACCAGATCCACTTCCCACCCAAACCACACTCATGGCGGATGAAAAGAGAATCCCCTTTGACCAATGGGCCACATCAGATGTGAGGGAATCTACCCTCAAGGAGATGGTGAAGCACGGCGTGCTTCCCCCTAAGGAGATCGTGGGCTGGCGCCCGGCGGCGGGTGAAGATTTCCCAATCCCGAACACTGGTGAGCTTGTTGTGTTCACTTCCTTCTTTTATTACGGGTTCAGCCTCCCCACTTCCGAATTCTTCTGGGGGCTTTTGGATTACTATGGTCTCCAGCTCTATCATCTGAATCCCAACTCTATGCTTCACATCGCTCTTTTCATCCACGTATGCGAAGCTTTCCTTGGCATCCTCCCCCACTTTCATCTCTTTCGCCGCATGTTTTACCTCAAACCTCATTCGAATAAGGACCGCCCATGCGTTGTTGGTGAAGCAGGTTTTCAACTCCGCGGATCTCTCCGCAAGAGTACTTCTCTCTCCCCTTGAAATCTTCCAACAAGGGATGGCACGCGGGCTGGTTCTACATTAGCAATCTCGAACCCGGCATGCCGGCCTTTGTCGGCCTTCCTCCGTACCCAAGCATACTTGGAGCACTGTACCGGTGGCTCAAGATTGGGATGAGACCAACAACCTGCTAGCGAAGATCTTGGCAATGAAGAAAAGAGGTCTTCGCGGCGAGCAGATCACTCGGCACTTCATCAGGTGCCGACTGGCTCCAATCAAAGAGTGGTAGAAGCCGGCCTTCAAGTATGAAGGCGGGAAGGACCCCAATCGGGAAGATCAAGATCCACTCGATTACGAGATCCCGAAGATTCGGATGTACAAGATCTTCTCGATTGGAATTGTAGTCGAGCACGCCCTCATCGCCAGTTCTTCCTTCGCATCCATCGGCCTCCTCCTCCGGTAAGCCGACTGACTTCTTTATATTGTCTTGCAACCTTGATGTCATGCCTCTTAGTATTGTGAAAATTTCTCTTGCAGGAAAATGCTTCTGTTATCTCAAAACCGTACAAGGTGCCTCACGATGACGTGCCGCTTCGCCCTGCCAAGAAGCCGACTGGCGGGATAAAAATTCAAAGTGACCAAGTCGGGAAACGGGCGGCCCCGAGTGAGGACGCCAACAAGCGGCGAGCAAGAGGAGGCTCGTCATTGACGACTCGAACGATGACGTCCGGCTCCTCCAGTCGAGACTCCTCCTCCAAGGCCATCGCCGAAGGCGGCGTCGAAGATCCGCCGGTCGTCCAGGTATACTTCATAACTGAAGTCCGATCTTTTTGTTGAAAATTTTCTTTGTCTTCATTCTGACTGTATCCGTTGTTGCAGGAGGCCCCAGGACATAGATCCTGCCGGAAAGGGTGAGGGACCTACTCACCGCTGCTCCCGAGGCATCCAAGCTGCGGAGCCAAGACCCGGAGCCCGCTCCGAGCGAGGATGCTCGGGCAAAAAACCCTCGCCTCCCAAGAAGGATGTCCCGAGGAAAGAGCCTCCGATGCGCAGCGGGACGTCCGGGGACCACGGCCGCTGAAGAAGCCCGGGCGGCGGCTCAGGGAACCCCGCGAGGACCGCCGGCGAAAAGCCGGAAGAAGGAGGCCGGTCGGGTGCTCCACCCAAGAGTGCGGCCACCGGCGGTAAGTCTTGAATCAAAGTCTTGTCTTTACTCTTTTAGTTTGAATCTTTTGTGTCTTCATCTGCTCCTCTTAATCGCGGCCACAGTGGAGGAAATCCCAGTGGCATCTTTTGAAACACGGGTTCCCCGATCAAGATCGAGTGGCGAGACTCGGAAGGCCGAGGCGGGGCATCATCTTGGACAAGCGGGCCGAGAGCGAAGAAAGGGATGCCCTTGTCGACGGCTTAAACGAGCGACTCGGCTACTCAACGTAAGCCTTAGTCTTTTTCTCTTATTGTATTATCATTTCTTTCCGTCGGTCACTCTTCGGATCTCGCGTGCGAAGGAGTATTGTCGATCCATGGGCAAATCCGAGGTCTTGGAGCGGTTCCTCATCCGAACTCCTTGGAGGACGTCCGGCGAAACTAAAGACCACTCGGAGGAGGCCGCGTCGAGGAGGCGGCTCTGAGGAAGGAGATAGCCGAGCTCTGGGAGGAAAACCTCGAACTCCGCGGTTCAGTCGGGAGTAAGTCCAATCTTCCCAGTTTCTTTATAAGTCTTGAACTAATCTCGGTCGCTGATAGCCTTCTGTGTTTGTAGAAAATTCGTCGGAGGTCCACTCGCTCCAGGTCCAGCTGGAGGCAGTCAGCCTCGACAAGACCGAGTTGGAGGCCGAGTTTGAAGGTAAGCTTCTTCAAAGTAACATTCTTTATGTTGCTTTGTTTCTGAGTGCTTTGCGTGATTAGATTATTTTGGCAGCTTACAAACTCAAGACCCGAGCTCAATACGACGTGCTTCTTAAGAGGGTCAAACGAGCCGGAGAGGTCCGGGAAGAGGTTGCTAACGCGGCGACGCCAATCTTTCAATCTTTGTTTTACCAGGGGGTCGGGGCTAGCTCGCTGGAGCCATTGGAAATCTTTGACAAGCTGAGGAGGGCCCCTGACCAATATTTGGAAAACATCACCGAGGCCGCCAACATGGGGGCTGGTCTGGCTCTTGCACAGACCAAGTCTCTCTACCCCCGAGTGGATATCAACTCGATCAAAGAGGGCTTCGCTGACGGGACCTCGGATGAGCAGGCGCTGGACATGCTGAGTGAAGCGCAGGAGTCGGCGAAGAAGATTTCTGTCGATGTAGTGAATAACTTCCGGCTTAAATTTGCCTTATGAACATTGTCTTGTAAACATTGTATGATTATGACACTCTGACATAGGTTTGTGAATATTCAGTCTATTTATGTTAATGCCCTGATACGAGCTTTTATGTGAAATTTCTTAAGTAATTTTCGTCCGATTGTCACCGAGCCTAGGCTCGATTAGGCCATCAGAAAACTCTCAGTCTTTAAACACTGAACTCGAATCGAGGAACATTAAACAATGATAAACCAAATCATGCACAAAAGTTGATGAGGAAAACTATGCTTTATTGACATATGTACAGCCCCCGACTGCTAACTCAAGAAGTCGTCTTACTTGAGGTTGGCAGTCAAGAAAAACATGAAACTTTAGTCAATTTAAGCATAAAATCGTCGAAGATGCTCGATGTTCCAGGAGTTCTCCACCATAGATCCGTCTTCATGCTTTAGTCGGTATGCACCGGGCCGAGTCACCTCAGCGATTATGTATGGTCCTTCCCATAAGGAGGATAACTTGTGACGGTCTTTGGTGGTTTGAATCTTGCACAGAACCAAGTCGACAACGATGAAAGCTCGTGCTCGAACGTTGCGACTGTGGTATCGTCTGAGCCCTTGAAGATATTTCACCGACTGGATGAGGGCTGCCTCACGGGCCTCCTCCGGTCGGGTGAGGTCGTCCACTCGGTCGGGGTCGTAGCGTTCATCGTTGAAGCTGCGGACTCGGAGGGATTCATACTCCATCTCATTTGGCAACATCGCTTCTGTGCCGTAGACTAAAAAGAAAGGAGTTTGGCCGGTAGCCCGACGGGTGTGGTCCGCAAAGACCATAGGACCGAGGGAGCTCTTGGACCCACTTGCCTGCATAGGGGCTTAGACGATCGAACACGCGGGCCTTGATGCCTTGAAGAACCATGCCGTTGGCCCGTTCGACTTGTCCGTTGCTTTTGGGATGTGCGACGATGCATAACGGATCTTGATTCCGAAGTCTTCGCGAATTCCTTGAAGATGCCTCCCGTGAATTGAGTTTCATTATCGGTTATGATCCTGTTTGGGACGAAGCGGTGCACGATGTTGAGGAAGAAATCCCGTGCCTTGTCAGCAGTAATTGTGGCAACCGGCTTGGCTTCAATCCACTTGGAGAACTTGTCAATTGCGACGTATAGGTGCGTAAAGCCTCCTGGGGCCTTCTTGAAAGGTCCGACCATGTCTAAGCCCCATACCGCGAACGGCCAGGATAGTGGGATTGTTTGTAGCTCCTGGGCTGGGACATGGCTTTGTCGGGCGAAAAATTGGCAGCCTTCACAGGTTCGTACCACTTTGTCCGCGTTGGAGACCGCGGTAAGCCAGAAAAAACCCTGTCTGTAGCTTTGCCTACCAAGGTGCGTGATGTCGCGTGGCTTCCGCATATGCCCGAGTGGATGTCTTGGAGCAGCTGTCTCCCTTCCTCGGGTGTAATGCATCTCATTAGGATTCCGGAGGGGCTTCTCTTGTATAAGTCGGAATCAACCATGACATATGCTTGGCAATGACGTCGGACGCGCTCTGCCTCATCCCGGTCTTCCGGCAGCTCTTGCTGAGTTAAGAATTTGATGAGGGGCGTCCTCCAGTCGGCATCAGTTATGGCGACTTCATTTGCAGCTTATTCGTTGGAGGTTGTCTTTGTCGTGATGGTTGGCTCATAGAGGTGCTCAACAAAAACGTCTGTTGGGGCGGCTTCGCGCTTGGACTCGAACTGTGCCAACTCATCAGCTGCTTCGTTGTTGTGTCTCAAGACATGGGACAGTTCGAGTCCGTCAAACTTGTCCTCAAGTTTGCGAACCTCTTGTCGGTAGGCCTCCATAGTGTCGTTTAGACAGGACCAGTCCTTCATTACTTGGTTGACGACCAGCTGGGAGTCGTCTTTCACGATGAGCCGACGTATCCCGAGTGAAACTACGAGCCGTAGTCCATGTAGCAAGGCTTCGTACTCGGCAACGTTGTGTGAGGCGGAGAAGTGGAGGTGAAGGACGTATCTTAGCCTTTCCCGGTCGGGAGATCGGCACAACTCCCCGCTCCCAAGCCGGTGATCCTCTTGGATCCGTCGAAGTGCATGGTCCAGTGTTGGAGGTCTTCCCGAGGTACGTTCTCTTGTTGCTCAGTCCACTCGGCCAAAAAATCCGCCAGGGCTTGTGACTTTATAGACGTCCTCGCCTTAAAAGTCAAGTCCAGTGGCATCAGCTGAAGGGTTACGCAGAGGCTACGCTAGCCAAAAACAAAAAAATCTACCGCGCAAACCAGGAACACTTGCAAGTAAGGGCCGATAGATCGTTACCGATTGGAGTGAGAAGCGGAATAGCCAATCGGGCAATCCGATCCGGAGCATGTGTAGCCGATTCCTGAGAGGCCGATTCACCAATCAGCCAATTCGAGTCGTCCGCCGCGTTCTCACGCCTCGCTCCGATGCGCCCGACCGCATGCGATTCCACCACGGCCGATCGCTCCGGTGCGCCGATCCGGCCGATCAAGAGCGCGCAACGTAGCGGCGGCTCTACGGTATCCACACGTCCGGGACGAACGCCGTACACCCGTGTGCTAGCACGCGATGCAAGGCTAGGGTTTGGCTCGAAAGTGGGGAGGGTTTCCGTGGAGATTGATCTCGGCGACTTCGTTGCACGCGATGCAATTGACGTGTATTCAGCTCTCCACCCCTCCCTCCTTTATATAGAGTTGGTCGACCGGGACTAGTGGCCGATTAGGACTCTATTTTGAATCGGATCTCATCCGTATCTCATAGAGTTGGCCGCCCATACGTCGTAAGCCCATAGGACTCTATCCGATCGGATCCCTATCCGATCGAGCCGTATCCGAGTCCAACTCGAATATCTATTCTATCCCCTTAAGCGTGCGACCTCAGCAGGTTCGGGTATACTCGGTTTCGGCTATAGTCTAACTTAGCCGATCGTCGCTCGAGTCCAACTCGGACACTTCAATCAGCGGCGCCTAGCAAGCACATATTGACACCATAGTATACAAGAATATAATATCGGCTCGAACCCGTAATGTGTACACAAATCCCTTTGCCTCACGATACCGTTAAGCTATAGGCAAGATGTGTGCCATCCCTTCAATAGCTTAACCATTCACTCGAACCGTATTGGATTATCCGTCGTTGATTGACTCCTCAATCAACTTAGCATGGCCATGCATTTCCATAATCCATTACCTCGAGGGGCCGAGATATCTCTCCAAAGGAGGGGCAAATTCCATCTTGATCACTCACATCCCACTCCATGTTTCATAGCAAACCCGAAAACTACCTTTATAACTACCCATTTTGGAATAGCGTTTGGTAGTCCTAAAGTAGGCTACTACACATGTTGGAATCCATGGTGATCTCGGTCTAAGGACTTTGTACCAACACTACTCCGAGACCAACTAATGGCACATTAATTCCCTGTAGTGTCTCATGGTGGGTCTATCCAACAATGTGTTCTCTAACACATATGTCCATGTTTATTGATTTGGTATCTCCATACCCATGATCTATGAGACATGATCATCAATCAATAAACATGCCGATCTTAGAATCATATTTGTTCCAACAATATGACATATGATCGTGGATCGTTTAGAAATAGATTCATACATATCGAGTCTCATAAATAAGTCACGTACTTATTGATCAATACAAGATGTCTATTTCATGGAACCGAATAACACTTTATTCATTTATACATAAACATTGACGTGATATCCAACATCTCCATGTTGCCTCTAGGGCATATCACTAACATCAGCTCCAAAGCCTACATGACGATGCGCCCAGTTGCCTCCCGGTTGTGGATGACATCGCCGAGTGGAAAGGAGGTGACGACGATGATCGAGTGACCCTGAAAATAGTGTGCCAATTTCCTTGCGGTTATCAGGACACCATAAAGCAATTTTTGTACCTGAGGGTAGCGAATTTTGGCTCCTGCCAACACTTCGCTAACAAAGTAGATCGGCCTCTGGATCTTCCGGGCCCGTCCTTCTTCTTCGCGCCGACCACCAAGATGCCGTGCTAACCACTTGGTGAGTGGCTGAAACGTACAGCAGCAAGGGCTCCTGGGGCTGAGGCGAGGCCAGGACAGGCGGCGTTGTAAGGAATTCCTTGAAATCTTCAAAGGTCTTGTGGGCTTCCGCGGTCCACTAGAAGTTGTCCGTTTTCTTTAGTAATCTGAAGAAGGGCATGCCTCACTCGTCGAGTCGAGAGATGAAGCGGCTTAGCGCCGCCATGCAGCCAGTGAGCTTCTGGACGTCCTTCTGGTTACCCGTGGGCTTCATGCTCAAGATAGCGTTGATCTTCTATAGATTGGCTTCAGATGTGACACCATGAAGCCGCCCAGTTTGCCTGATGGGACGCCGAAAGTGCACTTCTCCGGGTTCAACTTCATTCGGAAGGCCCGGATATTTGCGAAGGTTTCCTCTAAGTCAGCGATCAGGTCTTCTTTCTGCTTGGTCTTGATGACGACATCGTCGACATAAGCTTCTACGTTTTTGCCGATCTGTGTTTGGAAACATCTCTGGATCATGCGTTGGTATGTGGCACCGCGTTCTTCAGCCGAAAGGCATGGTAATGTAGCAAGAGGCCCCAAACGGCGTGATGAACGATGTCTTCAGCAATGGATTCTTTCAAGCTGATCTGGTGATAGCCCGAGTAACAATCCAAGAAACTCAGGAGTTGGCAGCCGGCTGTTGAATCTACGACTTGGTCGATGCGAGGTAGCCCGAATGGATCATTCGGACAGGCTTTGTTGAGGTCGGTATAGTCAACGCACATGCACCATTGTCCCGTCTTCTTGCGGACTAACTGGGTTGGCTAACCGTCGGGATGTAGGACTTCTTTGATAAAGCGGCCTAAGAGCTTTGTGAGCTCTTTGATGGCATCTTTTCGATCCCGCGCGAATCGCCTAATCATTGTTTTATCGGTTTGGCGTCATCTTTGACGTGCAAAGAGTGCTCGATCACCTCCCTAGGAATTCCGGCATGTCGATGGTTTCCAAGCAAAACATCTTTATTATTTTGGAGGAAGGTGACGAGCGCGCTTTCCTATTTGGGATCTAGTTCGCGCCGATTACTAGTTTTCGAGGGTCCGATGGATCAAGGGAGATTTTCTTGGTCTTGGCGTCGCGGATCCCGATTTGGCTATCTTCGCGGGACTTCGCCTCTCGCCGAAGTCGATGCACCAATCGGATTTCTTTTCGCCACGCAATCTCTCGCGAGATTGGGCCATGTCGCAGCCTCTCCTTGTCGCAGTGAAGGCTTGCTTCACATCGTTGCAAAGAGTGATGACGCCGTTGGGACCCGTCATCTTCATGCAGGTAGGTGTAATGCGGGATCGTCATGAATTTGGCAAGCGCGGACCTTCCGATGATGGCGTGGTATTTTGTTTCGAAGTCGGCCACCTCGAAAGTGACGTTCTCCGTTCGGAAGTTCTCTCGAGCCCCGAAGGTGACCGGGAGGGCGATGTGCCCGAGTGGTGTAGACGATAGCCCGGATGACTCCATGGAAGGGGGTGAGCTTGCCTTCACCCGGCCTCTGGATCGCATCTCATCCATGGTCCCGCGAACGAGAATATTGAGGGCGCTGCCCCATCGATGAGGACGCGCTTGAGCCCGATGTTGCAGACCACAAGATCCGGGACGAGTGGATAGCGCCTCGGATGAACCACTCGGTCGGGGTGATCCGAGCGGTCAAAAGTGATGGCCACTTCCGACCATCGTAGGTACTGAGGGACCTCGGGTTGAGCCGCGTTGACCTCTCGGTCGGTTAGCTTCTGTTTCCTCTTGGATTCATAGGCTAGCGCCCCCCGAAGATGTGATTGAGCTCTCCCACAGGGTCTTGGATGGGTTCGGCGTTCTCAGCCGTGTTGTTTTTCTTGGCGCCCGATGGACCGGCCTCATCAGTCGGTTTCTTGTTGAGTTGCGCCGCGTACTGCTCGGCGAACTGTTTGTAGATGAAGCAGTCCTTAGCCGCGTGCTTGTGATTGGGATGATGAGTGCATTGGGCGTTCATGATGGCGTCGTAGGCGGGACTTGGGGGCGGCGTTGAGAGTTGGAGGTTGCGGCCACTAGATCCTCGGATCAGCGCTTGCGGTCTTTTTGGCCCTGGTTGTTGTTGTTGTCGTTATCCTTCTTAGGATTTCGGCTTCCTCCCGCCTGCTTGTCTTCCCTCCTGTCTGGCCGGTCTTGACGGGCCGCCTTGATGGCGTCATTGGATTTGGCGTAGGAGTTCGCCGTCTCGAACATTTGTTTCACCGTCTTCGGTGGCTTGCGCCCGAACTTCCCGATTAACAGCTCATCACGGGCTCCCTTCTGGAAGGCGGCGATGATGATGTCATCGGTGATGTTGGGATCTTGTTGCGCTTTTCGGAGAAGCGTCGAATGTAATCCTTCAGAGGCTCGTCCGGCTTCTGGATGAATTGTACAAGTTGAAGTGGGTGCCGGGCCTCTCGAAGGTGCCCTGGAAATTGGCGATGAAGTGGTCCCTCAGCTCGCTCCACGAGCCGATTGAGCCTCTTGGCAGGCTCGTGAGCCAGTTCCTGGCTGAGTTGGCGAGGGCCACGGGCAGATAGTTGGCCATAGCTTTGTTGTCGTCGCCTGCTGCGCGGATGGCGAGAGTGTACACGGTAAGCCACGACTCGAGGTTGGTCTTGCCGTCGTACTTTTCTATTCCTGTGGGCTTGAAACCACTCGACCAATGCACTCGGCGAAGCTCCCGAGTGAAAGCTGGCACTCCGTCATTGTTGCTATCGGGTGATCCCCTCCGATCTTCCCGAGTGTGTCGGTCTCGCTCCGGTAACGGCGATCGAGGACTTCCGCAGATCACTCGGCGGGGTCCTCGGTTGGTGGTTGGGTAGCCGGAGCCGTTGTTGCGGCGGACGCGGTGGTGGACGGGTGGACGTCCATGTCGTTTGTCGCGGAGTCGGCCGTTTGCTCCGGGTGCTTCGTGTGGAGTCGTGGCGTGGGCCTCTTGGCCTAGTCGTCGATCGGTCCGGCTCAGCCTCTTGTAGTCTCCTAACCTTAGAGGCGGAAGCCGGCTTTGTCAGCGTTACCACGGACTCGTCGGCCTTTGCGCGAGGTGGAGGGATGACCGTTGGCGTGGCGGCGGCGATGGTTTTGATCTTGTCAAGTATTGGAGTCACGTCGGCGGTGCCGTCTCCATGACGGTGTCCAAGAGTGTGAGTGCGGCAACGCGTTACGCGTGGCGTCTGGAAGATGTTGGCGTTGCGGACCCGCGTTTGAAGGATGGCCTCCTGAGCGGATCGTCCGGCTGCCCATAGATCTTGCTTTCTTTTGTCGGCATCTTCCCTGCGTTTCTTCTCCTCCTCAGCCAGTTTGCGCTCTTGCTCAATCTTGGCTCGCTCTTCCTCAGCAAGCCTGCGGGCCATGGTTGAGTCGGACTCGGCCGGCTCAGCCATGAGGACATCGAAGCACTTCGGCTCGTAGTCCTTGTGACAGTCGGAGTCGCCTGCTTCGTCTGAGGGGATGTCATAGAGGTCGTCAAAGCCGACGGAGCTGAGATATTCGTTGAGCTCCGAAGATGAGCATGAGCCAAACGGCTGGAGGATGACAGCGATCTCCCTCGATCCTGGGTAGCCCGGGTCTGGATCGTTCCGGTCCGAGTCAGAGCTTGGTGATGCGGGCTCCACCGAGTGGGTCGACCTCGACTCGGGGGAGAGGAGTTTGCCATAGATCTCGGCGGCGTTTGGTAATCCAAACGGCACCGAGAGGTCTTCTTCTGAGTAGATCGTCTCCGTTGGGGAGACGAGAAGATCGGTGCAGATTTCGGCAGCGTTCGGGAGTCCGAACAGTGCCGAGTGAAGTCCTTCGTCGGAGAGGATGGACTGCATCTTGGACTCCAAGATGTCGTCGAAGATCTTGGCGCTGTTCGGGAGCCTGAACGGCGCCGAGTGGGTCTCTCCTTCCGACTGGTTCGAATCCGAGTCGAAGGAGGAGTGCTTGTGGAAGTTGTCGGCGGCGAAGTCGCCGAATCGTGAAGAAGATCCCATCACGCTTGTCGGCGAGATTGTTGAAGAAGTCTTTGACGCGCGGCCCCCTACCTGGCGCATCAACTGTCGAAACTCGGTTTCGGCAATGTAATTTCTGGGGTCGCAGTCAAGATCGCCAAGCATAATGGGTTAGAAGGAAACGAGGATTTAGACAGGTTCAGGCCCTCTCGTGAGGTAATACCCTACTCCTGTTTCGGTGGATTCGATTCGCCGAGTGTCTTTATTGATATCGTGATCTAAGGCTGAAAGCTAAAAGCTGATCTCCTATCGGAATATCCCTCAAGGGACGCCCCTTACCCCCTTATATAGTCTTGGGAGGCGGGCTTATAGATCGAAAACCCTATCTTACTCTAAGTCGGTTTTCTCAATCTTACCAAACCGTGACTATGAGCCGTTGCCTCATCTCTATCGACAACGTAACACCCAAGTCATGTTTGGTTTACAGATATGACATGCACAAACTATCCATATGTACAGTCGGATAAGCTTGCTATGTAGATACTCGATTGCCATAATCTTCATGAGTCTTCATGATTTGCAGAGAGTTCTAAATTATCAATTGTACGCCGAATTATTCAGCTACGGTTTGCCACTGAAAACTGTTCGGACAGATTAGGCATAGAAGCCCTGCTGAAGCAAAAGCCTAACAAAGCAATTTTCCTTGGCAGTATAAATGGTGATCCGGATGCGGTAAGTCCCATGAATGATTTCTTCTTCAGTGATTTAATATTCTCTCTTCCCATACACTCTCTCTATTTCATATTAATTATATATAAGATGTGTTGTTTTTTATAAGTTGAACTCTTTTAAATTTGTTCAGGTTTATAGAAAAATATAACGACATCTACAAAGTAAATTAGTAGTTTTATTAAATCTAGCACTAAATATATTTAAATATATTTTGATAGTATGTTTTTTTAAATATTGTTATAATTTATTATAAACTTATGAGATCCAAAGAAGTTTGAATTAGAAGAGAATCAAATTGTTTTATAATATGAATCGAAGGGAGTGCTGTTTTGGTTTTCAATGGCTGTTTGGTTGAGTACTTCGAATTATCCAAACTTGTCATATATTTTTTCTTACTTGTCTAAGACGCGGCTAATAAGATGAGCCATTCTTATTAATTTTTTTATCTCAATGACATGTAAGGCCTATAAAATGAAAGAAAAAATCTTCACAAGTGTGGCTGTAAAAATCAAACGGCCACCTAACTCAATCAAACTTACGTAACTTGAGGTGTGGAAACCTTAGACATGTGAGACTAAACAGCTCTTAACTTGTCTAAGGTGTGACTAACAAAATTGGAGCCGCATGAAATCTTGTCACGGTGTGGCTATGAGCCAAACAGTCGTCTAACTCAATCAAACTTACCTAACTTGAGATATGACAGTCTTAAACAAATTAAGTAGAAATCAATCAAATAGCCTCAAAATAATGCAATTTCATGTTGGCCAAAAACAGTTCTCTCCTAATTTCCTTCGCCGGCCTCTGAATGAGGGTGAATCCAATCCTGAATTGGTCTTAGAGGGTTGTCTCCTGATCATGCGAGTCAATCAAACTTTCGTTCTCTTTTCAGAGTTGCCAATTCTAATGCTTTGATGTGACGGTGATGTTTGGTCTTTCCTCTTGATCTGCAAGATCAAGTACACTGAAGCCTTTATGATCAAGGGTAATATGTTCTTTTTCAATAGTCACATCCTTTTTGGTAGATGTTAGGTTTCATCTTTCCCTTGTGGGTCAGGGTGCAATTTATCACATCATTTATAAAGTGAAATCCCTCTGTTCAAAAAAACAGCTACATTTAGTTACTAATCTAGATCAATATGCGAGCAGTGCCATCAGTAGCATTGATGAGCCACAAAAGCAACATATGTGAGTCGACTGTAGATAAAAGTCACGGATTTAACCGAAGAAAGAGTACATATTAACTGTGATATTTTGGAGAAAAAAAATGCGGCGGAAACGGAGTGTTCTTCTTGCGTCGAATTCATTTTAACCAATATTACGTATAAAATCGATTATATATATTCATTCACCGAGCGATACCATTATATGAATATCATGCTCATGTAGCCTTGTTGAGAAACTGTATCCATATAATTGTAAAAAAATGTTGAAAAGAGTAAAGTAATATATTGATGCAATACTATGACTGCACATTGGTGTATACACATATAACCATATTGTCTATTTCTTTACCTTTTATTTTTTTCCTTTACTTATGTTGTAAACAAACTCAGCTTATTCCGAAAACGAGGGACAAAAATCATAAATATTGATTGTTATAACTTTAAAAACAATGTTTTATCTATATTAATTTAATTTTAATTTTGCACGGAACATCGTTTAACAAGCATAGAAAGTATGTTAGATGTGTGAGATTGTTGGGTACCACCTCTTTCAACTTTGGCTTACGTCCTCCATAACGATATTTTAGTTCCAAATAAAACTCAGGACTGTAATTAACGAACGTACGGCATGGTTACTACCGTCGAGTAACGAACTCTCTCACACCTGTGTTCAATTCAGCCACGCCACGGCACAACGCTGGTGGGTTTGTACCCATGTGAGAATAGCTTTGTTTTATTCTGGAAGTTGTTGCTTCGTTGGGTCGTCAATGCGAATGTGCATGTCCAACCAAAACCCATCCAACATCTACCTAATCTGCACATTGGTAAATAGATGTGATGCCAACGCACAAAATATTTTGCACCGTAAGATAAGATATGAAAATGACTTTGACGGAGGAAATAGAGGAAAGGGTCAGAGTATGTTGTTTGTTATAAAGTTATCTTTTTTTAATGACGGAGGAAGTAGGAGTATTTGTTAAACCCTAAATAGTATTTTTTTAAAAAAAAATTATGAAAATTCTTAAGAGTAGCTTGCAGCTTTTAGAAACTTGCAAACAGAAGCTCAACCTGTTCGACTTGCCATCCTAAACAATCGGACACGAGGAGCTCCAAATGTTGGAACAACTTAAAAAGATTTTATTATACGACTTGTGACATTTTTTAAAAAAATTATTTTTTAACCATTAGACGTGATTTAAGATTGTGTGGAAAAAAATTTGGTCTCGAAACAGCAGCTAGCCAACTAACCCACATACTTCTTGTGTAGTTAATATAAAGTTAAATATAAATGATGTTATATTTAAACTATAATTACACTGGACTAGAAAAAAGTATCTGTGCATTGCAGCAACGATAATTTTAAACCTATATTTTAAATTCAATGACGTGAATGTAAGAAAGACATTAATATCGAGCAACAAAAGCTTGTATTTATTATTAAGCTAATCAGCTTGCGATCTTACACCAACTATGAAAAAGATACACATGCATGTATACTGTCTGATTGGCACTTGTGCAATTACAGCTTTGTTAACTAATTAATACTTCAGTTTGTCACAACCTTAACGATCCGAACAATCTGGATCGATTAATTACCATGCAACATTATGACCAGCGCATCAAAGCTTTACTTTGTCAATTAGTATATATGAATTTTGGATGATGTAGAGAATGGTTTGCGGTCTGTCTTCTATCGTTTCTGCGGTACACGATGTTTGTACATAAACTCGTATCGTATCCGATCATTAGTTCTTGCTAGCTCCGTCCATGGAGAGCAGCAACATGGACCTCGTATGATCGTATCCGACAGCGTCAGCATTCACACGTTTTGCCCTGGGTGGTCACGTCGATGCTGCTGCTCAGCTCGCATTGGCCACCCACGACCACCGGCTCTAACGAATGCACACACACGCGCTGTACGTACTCCGACTATTGGGTTCATATTTGGCGAGCTCGACGAACATTGGACTGAACCAGAATAGGTACGGTCCCGACAAGTCGTCCCGACAAACGGTGGCATGACGTGCGGGGAAAGGGCCAATTAGCGTTAAAAAAAACTACTAGCGTATAATTAATTAAATTTTAATTATTATAATTTTATATAATATTTTAAAGCAAAATTTATATACATTGGTTGTTTTTCATAGTAATTTAAAAACCGTACTAATACAATTTTAATCAAAACTAGAAAATACGTGAACCAATACGTGAAACAATACGATGGAGTGTTTTTTTTCGTGCACTGTGATCGGAAACGGACGAAAATCTTCGGAAAAAACAGGAAGCGCGCCGCGTGAAGGACATGACGACGGATGAAAACTTCTCCGGAAACGTATTAAGTAGGTAGGTATGTATATGTGTTTTTCTATATATAGAAACACATATATACATATCTATCTTATCTACTTAATATATAAGATTTTGGGGAAAAATATATATCTATATCTATAACTATACTATTAAAAAAATATCCTTTGAGTTTTTCTAAAATGAAGGGTCACGGCCCAAACAGCGATCCATCTCGAATTTGATCCAATTTTAAGGCTATCTCGCGCTTAACACGAACCATGCCCGAAATCCCTAATGGACGACCAGGCGTACGGCCCACTATACGTGCGACCATTTCTGTTTTGGCTCATTGGTTGTTTTAGGAATTTTCTTTTCGGTCACTGTGCGATTAATTTGGCCCGTTATCAAATTTGGATGTACGTTTTCAGACTTTCTCTTTTGTAATTTTTTATGGGCTTCATTATTTAGCAGGCCGGCCCAATTCGTTCACATACATCAAATCGTTTTTTACATGCCCACTATTCAACCTATGTGTATACACTTTGTATAGGTACGTACGCATACAAAGTATATATATTATATTTATATCTATAACTATCTATAAAGCAAGAAGTGTTTTCACCTAAAATTTTTGTTTGTCTGACTGTTTTGCAGAACACTCCTTAAGTGTTTATAAAATTAACCCGCAGTCCACTTGGCTATTTTGCAGAAAACCCCTTGAGCGTTTATAAAATTAACCCGCAGTCCCAATGCTGTGTTTCTAAAATTAATCCGCAGTCCACCTGGCTATTTTGCAGAAAACTCCTTGAGTGTTTATAAATTAACTCATAATCCTAATGTGAAAAGAAAGAGAGGGTTTGGAGGGAACAAAAAACCTCCTGCGCCCCTTCCTCCCGTCCCCATCCGCGCCGCGCCTACGCCTCTCCCTCTCATCCCCATCCGCGTCGTGCCCCTTCCTCCTGTCACCGCTCGAAGCTTCCACGTCGCTGCTTGGACCTTCGCCCTCCGCCTGCTTCCCTCCCTGCGTCGTCGTCTCTCCTGTCGGCTCGCCGCTCGGTCGACCCAAAGGCGAACGCCCCGGGCCAGGCGTCTGCCTCCACGCTCATCGATGCTGAATCTGAATCGAAATTCATGGTGTGTCTGTGTTGGACTTCTCACTAAAATGAAATGACACCCGTTGTAACGCACGAGCATATTTATTAGTATATGAATATACAAATAAGTAGCTAGATGGTTAACTCGTGCGTTAATAAAAAAATATATGATAAAATAATAGATATGAGTTCTAAAATTTTTAACTTACTGTACAATTTTTTCATGTGCTTATATTTTTTATAACTTAATTAATTATCCAAATATTATAAATGATCGCTTGTATAACATGGCTTTTGGGAAGAAAAGATACAGTTTGCATCTATAAACAATTACAATTGAGGTAATGTGGCTTGATGCGAAAAGAGAGAATTAGCATTAAGTGAAGATGAGCTTGATAGATATAGCAAAATATGTCAGATAGTATTTTAACTTATGAGGTGGATATAATTTAGTCATTTTTTTTAAAATTACTCAAATATGTCACTCATCTTATTTCGGTAGTGCAAATATTATAAAATATGCATTGCTTGTACTGTTTGTTTCTAAATTAAAAACCGCATGGGTCTAATATACTGTATTTGTGAGCCATATAAACAACGCAAGCTTACATTTTTGGCAAGCAATAAATTTACAAATCAGGACCCATAATCCATGCTAGCTGCTACTTGCCTGTGTTTCAATAAACTTTACAAGCAATAAAATAATTCATCTTAAAATGAATTTTACTATGAATCATATTACATTTACCTTTTTTCAAATATTGTGCGGCCATGATTGCAAAAGAAATTAACACAACTTAATAGCAAACTCCTCGCAAGACACATAATTTATGTGATTTGAAAAAAAACAAAAAAGTGACTTATTTAAACATTATACAAAGACGAGTGACTAAATTCACCCATCTCACAATTTATGATACCACTAACATATTTTACTCTTACTAACGTAATGGCCGTACCTTACGACGAATATTTTACGAATATTTTAAGAAAAATAGCTCATGTATATATTTTTAAAGCTTCTAAAAGAAGTTGTTTTTATTGGCTAATATATCATAGAGCAACGAATAATTTTATAATAAAAATATTTGATTGAGTTATGAAAAAGATAAATTTTAATTTTATTTTTAAGGTCTATATAGATGGGTAGACGATGATAATATATATAGGTTCCCAAGAAATAAAAAAAGGCCCAGGCACCAGACCCGGGTCCACCCACCGTCCCCACCCGGACGCGTGCGCGCGAGAAGAGAAAAACATCGCAAGAGAAAAAAAAAAAAAGAAAACCAAGCGGAAAAAAAGATCCAACGCATAAACAGCATCCGCAACGTGCCCCGTCTAATCCATCCACCACCCCATCTCCCCGAGACCCCGACCGTCCCCTCCTTCCCTTGTGGAACGAAGCCTCCCTAGTCCCTCCTCTTCACGGCGGCGGCGGCAGCCAGCAGGAGCAGCCGCCGGCGACCGGTCGCCGGCGTTCTCCAGCTCTCCACCCTCCGAACCCAAAGCGGGGCTCCTCCTAATTCTCTCCAGCGGCTCGGCATCTCTCCTGAGTAGGAGGAGGAGGGAGGAGGAAGGGGATGGAGATCGACCAGGCGGTGCGGGCGAGCAGCGACCGCCGCCTGCAGACCAAGTACGACAACGCCGTCTACGTCGTCCAGCGAGCCTTCGCGCTCTACCCGTACGCTCCCCCTCTGCTCACTCCCCCACCCTCTCACTAGATTCGGGGTAGCGGTGATGGTGGTGGTGGCCTAGCTCGATGATGATCCACGGGCACGCGAGATTTGATTTGGGGGGAAAGTCGTGCTGTCATCGCTGCTTTCTGCGATCGGTTCGGGTCGGGTTCGTTTGGCGCGCGTCCTGTAACGAGTGGCTTGGCTGGGTTGGTTCATCCAGCTCGGATTTTGGGATATGCGGTATATAAAACATGGGAGGAAATGGAATATCGACTTGTCAACAGATCTCAACACTGCAGGTCGCTGCAGCTGTTTAATCCCGATATACATTCTATATCCGTGTGTCCTTACCAACAGAAAATTTCATCTCACTTTGTTTGCCTCTGTGCCTGTTCGATTTCTTAATCCCCTTTGCGCAATGCGTATGCTGTTGTAGTTTCTGAACATCAACTAACAGCAATTTAGGACGGTCTAGGCTATTTGGATTGGCTGGCGAAACAATCCTCTAGTCTCGATTGATTGGATTTCGGCTGAATTCCTCTGTTCAAAACTATCTTTTCAGTTGATTCGGACCACGGGTTAAAGTACATGTGTTTTGAATGCTGTCCTGAAACAACGGGAGTAGGTACATTGTTTTCATTGTTGGTTAGTCAGGTTGTATCGGCTGTTCTTACACCAGTTCTGATGAGCAAAATCTTTATATATATTCTTTTTGTGAGTTGTAAGATGTTTCTTTTTTTAGTCAACACTGTGACTAACTGAAAACCGAGTTTCTTTGGATGAAAAAGGAGAGACTAAATCAAACTACATCCATACAGGGAATGAAAACCCATGATGCGTGTTTGTCACGTAATCTTAAACCAGGGAAGGTCCATCCAGTGCTTCCACATTTCCTTTGCAGAGGAATACATCTGCAAATTTTGAGCTAAATAATCTGAGTTTGCGATGAAAGTATGTGCTAAAGGCTTTAAAATAGCTTTCAGGATTACATGCATATATTCATAAACTTTAAATTTTAGTTTCAGTTTCTATATCTTAAGCAGCTCAGAATATGTAATTTGAGTGAAAATGCAACACTGCCTACTGAATTCTTAAGGATGTCAAGTGTTTGAAATCACATAGTTGAAGTCAATTTTTTACCTTTTCTCCAAACTATACTCTCAGGCACATTTATCATGTCAATTGGGTTGTGTGACTGGTATGTTTTAGCTTGTAAGTATGATGGTGTACATGTCCTGATCCAAATCTTCATGTTGTTCCAATGCAAAATATATTCGGTGAGGTCATAGTGACATTTCTTTAGGACACTGAAGGTATTTTTCAATGAATTGATGAATTATGATTCTAATCATGCAAACTTCTTGAAGAACTGGAATGTGGGATGTCCAGTTGTGTTGAACATGATATAAGTAACAGCTGGTGGGAAGTTTATATATCATTGCAAGCGTGAACACTTTGTCTTCTTTGAAAGTTCAACCAGTTATACCTGGATTACGTGAATAAGGCACAAGGCAGATGTTTCCAAAATGCATATTGACAGTTTTTTTGGTAGTCTATCCTTTATTTCCCTATTTAGTTCTTTAAAATGTTCCTGCACTTGGCCAGGATGGATGTTGAGAGGGTGGGGGTTGGTTTGAATGCTCTCATTTTATATATACACTGAATACAGGAACTTCCATCCTAAATCTCATTATCAGAAATTTCATTTTCCAGGTTTGAGGAAGTTGCCTTCAGCTTTAATGGTGGGAAGGATTCAACTGTAATATCTTTATGATCTCTCTTGCTTGTCATTTTTCTTCTGTATGCTAAGGGACGTTTTTTTGTCTATTTGTAAGTTTAACAAGATACCAATGGTATATATCAATAGGTTCTGTTGCATTTACTTCGGGCTGGTTACTACCTCCACAAATCAAGCTCTGGTGATGAAGTTGAAATGAATACTGTCCAAAACTGCCCTGTGCGCACAATCTATTTTGAGAGCCCTTGTGCTTTCCCTGAAATCAACTCATTCACTTATGAAACTGTCTCGACGTAAGAAATCACTAAGATTCCTTTTCTTTGTTTATTTGCTATCCTTCAGAAGTTAAATGAAATTTTATGTTCTCCGTTCTTTGCAGCTATGGCTTGCCACTGGAAACTATCCACTCAGATTTTAAGTCTGGCCTAGAAGGCCTGTTGAAACAGAGGCCTACTAAAGCAATTTTTATTGGTACTAGAATTGGCGATCCAAATGCAGTAATTTTCTTGTTCCCTTGTTTAGTTGTTCTTCAGATCTCGATAGGCTTGTTATGTCCAATCCTCGTGCCCATAGACCTTTCACTTATTGATGTCCCCAGACTCCCGATAAACCTATTACTTATTACAGTTTGGGATTATAGGTTGGTCAAGAACAGTTCTCTCCTAGTTCACCTGGCTGGCCTCCTTTCATGAGGGTCAATCCTATATTGGACTGGTCATACAGGTTTTCCTCTTGATCATGTAAAATCAATCAAAATGTGCCTTCTAGTCTGCTAATTCATGTGCTAAGGAACAATATACTTCTGCCTCAGGGATGTTTGGTCTTTCCTCTTGACCTGTAAGGTGAAATACTGCAGCCTCTATGATCAAGGGTAGGTTCTTTTCCATGTTCAGAATCCAAATTTGTAATGGTCTGTATGCATACCGTCTGTTGATTGTTTTGGTATCATTACCTATGGGTTAAAAAATGCCATTTATCATGTTGTTGCTTTAATAAATTTATATAAAATGGCTTGTGGGACATAAGCTATGTAAAGCTACCTTGTAATTTAAGCCACTTGAGAGTACTATACAGTCTTTCAGATAAACTTTCTAGTTTATCTTACCATGTCATGTACTTGTGTTGATTCTAGGTATACTTCCATTGGAAGCATATATGATACTGTTCCCAATGCGCTTCTTAGTGATTCAACAACTGGGAAAAGCTTTAGGCCAGCATACATGTTATCAGACGGAAGGCTTGAAAGAGCTGGTAGAACAAAGAAGAATATGAGTTCTGTTTCAAGCAATGGTACAAACAGTACTGAGGTGGAGCAGACGATCTCACGCTCAGCGTCAATCATTGTAGTTGGTGATGAAATATTGTGAGTAATCTTTCCAATGTCTCTACAGATAAAATTCTGTCATTCCAAGGTTCTTGCAGTTCCAACAGCCTTTTTCTTTGGCAGTACTGGCACCCCTGGTCTCTTTCTCTTTCCTTTTGAAATTTATTGCACGTTTATGCTAATTTAGTTTTTTTTTGGCATTGCCTTTTGGATAAACGCAATAATTATATTTCATCAGTAGTTTGGACACCGAAGAGCAAATGCAATCAGCTGTGTTTATACCTCCAGCTATTTGATACAGTAGAAACATCTTCATTTCTAGGGGAACAACTGATAGTGGAATGAGTTCCATTGAATCATTTGTATGTGTTAAGAATCATTTTAAGTCAATTCAAAGTGCAACCAGGCATTCCAAAGCTCAAAATATAAGGATTTTTCTTTACTACTGTTGGAGAATTTGGTGTTGCCGTGCTGCTGGTACTCCGTTTTGTTGTTTTTTTGTGTGTAAATGACTCCTTATCGACAGTTGTTTTATGCAATTATTGATACATGTGCATGGGTTTCAGGTTCGGCACAGTTGAGGATAAGCTAGGTGCAGCCTTGTGCAAGAAGCTCCATGCAATTGGCTGGCGAGTTTCTCATGTAGCAGTTGTTTCCAATGAAGTAAGATAAGTTAAATGAATCAAAATAGTTGTATGTCCTATAGGCTCCATTTGGGAGCTTGCAGCCTACTTGCAACTGCTGTGAACTATGCAATCTACATGCCAACTTTGTCAGTTTTCTGGCACGTAAATCTAACAGAAATTACCTGTGATTGTTATGCAGATTGATTCTGTTGCTGAAGAAGTTGAACGTTGCAAATCTATAGATGACATGGTTAGCTTGTAGGCCTTTTCACTTTGTGAAGTTTTTGGATTATTGTGTGTGATGATATTCACATTGTATTTCAGGTGTTTCTTGTTGGAGGACTTGGCCCTTTACATTCAGACATTTCGCTGGCTGGTGTTGCAAAAGCATTGGGAGTTCATCTGGTGCGTTTACAAATAGAATTAAATTCTTGAGTATCTAGTGCTGTGCATGTTTATTCTAGCATAGTGCAAACTGCAGTATTATCACTTAACTCCACATCTCTTTCAGATGGCTTTACTGCCAGAAGGTATTACAGAATTGTTGCATCACAAAATGCTACCGTTGCCATTGGTACGTTATGTTGTTTTAATGATTTATTTCGAATTACTTCCGAAACACATATTTGGTGAACACATTTTTGGCTTTACAAGGGGTGTAATTTCTCCAAAGCTAGCATGTGCCAATGATATGAACTGATGCAGTAAAGACAAAGTCCATGCACATTTATTAGGTCGCGTAGCCAAAATCCCTTATATTTCGGGATGGAGTTATTAACATATATCCAAAGTTTAAAAGTTTAGTAAGTATGCCTGAATGAAAAGTCTGGCATCCAATTAGGAAGTGATATGAAAATGCCTACTGTAAACTACTTCCTCCATCCCAAAATATAGCAACATAGGATGGATTAGACCCATCGTAGGACTACGTATCCCATCCTAGGCTGCTACATTGTGGAACAGAGGTAGTATTTTTTTAAAAAAAGAGAGTTAGCAATTGCTTTTTTTTTTCATTTGCCTTACAGATAACTGGTTTCTTATGCAGATCAAATGCAAAAATGTGGTCATTCTTGCTGCAACTAATGTGGATGAGCTTGAAACGGAGTGGGGTTATCTTCTAGACACACAAGAGAGCGGTTTAGTGATGGCTAAACCTTTTGTGTCAAAGCATCTCAGCACGTCGCTATTAGATGTATGTCTCTTCGACTCGGTCAGAATTTGCTTTGTTTTTATTATAGTCATGTTATCAGAAACAATTCCTTCATATTTTATCCCTGTCAGTTTCAAAATAGATCTTTATAGTATGTTTGACCTTAAATGAATTTCACTTATCTATACTCCTTTAAAAGGGAGTAGTGGTGGTGGTGGTCACCCTACATTTCTTTGAGAGCAAAAAAGACAGTTGGAGCTAGAGGGCCCATATGTCAACCACCCCCACCAATTCTCTACTTTTTGTGAGAAGGAAAAAGGACAGTGTGGGATGAGAAGGTCCACATGTCAGTAACAAATATCTACAGCAATTAAAAGATGATAAATGCAGAAAATAATGGTAATAACGCGTTAATGATATTTTTTAAAATTAAAATTCCATTGCAACGCACAGGCGATATGCTAGTCAATATTTGAAATAGAAAGTAAATGACCTCTATTGATGTATCTCAATAATCTTGATTTTTGACCAAATGCTATGCCTCGTATTGTTTCTTTTTGTTGCTGTTTGATATTTCACTATTTGTCTTTACCTTCCTAGGATCCTAGATGTTACTTTCCTGGTAATTATTGGATAAACATTGAACACTTGTTAATTACATTCTTACGTTTAAAATCCACCTTTCTCATTAATTTTCAAAAAGAAAAAACAAGTTCACTTCTATGTTTACTTTTGGAGAAGTACTTCATCATGTATCTTTATAAACTTTTGCTGTGTTCTTTTTCAGGTTAAAATTGCCCCAGTGGTTGCAAAACTATGCATAGATTTTTCTGATGTATACATAGGTATGATTTGATGCTCTCGTTAATTTTCTTTGTGGGAAATGATTTTTCAAATTTTCCGGTGATTTATATATTCTTTCTGACTCGTCTGAGTTCTTTGGTGGTTAATGAATGTTTTCGACGTGCAGGTTGTCATCGGATCTCAAGATCTGGGCCGTTGGTTGTGAGTTTTATTGGAAAGGTATGTGCTCGATCTCTTTGTAGCAGACTTCATTAATCCATTTATTCCACATAACAGCATACTAGCATGTAAAACTTTTATCTTTGCGAGCTCTTGGAAATAACATAAGAGAAGTTATGTACTTTTTGGCGCCCTTGTTTTAATCAAAGCAAGATAATTGTTAACCACGAAGTAATTTGCATATAGATGTAAGCTTGTCCTGTTTGTGCACTAATGGGGACAACTTAGTTTCTAGCGGAAATGGCTATACATCCGACCCATGTGTACAACTTGCATCCGACTAGTACAGTACAAGCACAACTGTTGTTTGCCTGGACCGGCATGAAGAGAAGCCGAGCGCATATTAGTGGATGTGGCATGGTCGGACGCATGCCATACAATACAGTCATACGCATAGCAGGACTCGTTTATAGCAGTCTACGCTTTCCAGCACGAAGTACTACATTTAATTCCCTGGAGCAGTAGTTTTACAGTCTCCATTTATTTACCTTAATTTCAGGACAAGCAGAGGGTAGAAGCAGCTGCAGAGAAGCTGACGAATAGCTTTGAAGGACAATTCTCCCAAGTTGACAGTTGCAAATAAGCTTTCTGAGTACACACTTCGATATTCTTCCCTTGTTCTTCCTGCTGGAAGTTCTGAAATTGTGCAGGGCTAATGACGCGATACGGTGCTCGGATGGCTTGATCCAATGGCCGGAATCTGGACTCTGGAGCTCCACATATTATTTAGGAAAGGAAATATGGAAATTTTGTCCTAGAAGTTTAGAAGTGAATTACTGAATCAACAGCGGAGGTGCTCTGGCCTTCAGCTGATATAGAATGGCGGCTTTCCACGCCCGATATTTTGACCGGGCTAAGGGCTCGTAATATTCTTTTGGAATTCAATTCAAAGTAGGTTATAATTTATAGCCACCAGTCTTCCATAGTTCAATAATTTAATCATGGATCTTTTTTTACGATAAGCACGTCCAAATCAGGGATAATGTGGAACATTTAGTTTCTAAGTTACTCCCAGAAATCATAAATAGCATATATTTTTTTAAAAAAAAACAAATTTGTTACAGGATGTGATATATCTTATATATAGATTTATAGTACATAAGATATATCACATTATATGATAATCTATTTATTTATTTTATTTTGGGATGAAAGGAGTAGGCCTAGAGATGGAATCGGGGTAATGAGGCTCATGACCTGAGATACGATGGGTTTTTTAAGTAGGAACCACTTACTTTAATAGGAACCACTTACGGTTTTTGTATCTATGGGTTTTCTTATCCGTTGGGTAAATGAGTATGGGTCTATTATTTAGTCATTCGTATCCACTAATCCATGGTATCCATGGGTTTTTAGCATGATATTTATTTTCCTTTTGAACTTTAATGTATGGATTAGTTTTTATTTATTTGTCATATATGGTCTAAGTTTGTTTACAACGTTAATGTTAAAACTATGACTACCTGATATGATGTTGTATGATGTTGATGGTTGTCGTTGTAATCGTTTGATTGTTGTGTAAAATTACAAGTGCTTTAAGTAAGTTAGTGTTGTGGGTACAGGTGTCCGACGAATACCCATTACCTCTGTAGTATGAAAAATCTTGCATCCTTGAGCAGATGTGGGTATTGGACCAAAAAATTTTAGTCATTATGAGTGTGTCACGTTCAGAAATTCAAACCAGAATTTTATTTTCGAAGCTATATATGTATTAAAACCTTTGTAGCTATATATATATTAAAACCTCTGTAGCTATATATGTATTAAAATCTCTGTCCAGGACCAGTCAGGATATACATATGATATTATTGATATTACATAATTCATGTCTTATAAATAGTATAAAATATTACAAAAATGCAGCAGAAAAAGAAACGACTAGCTAAGCTGAAACTTGACTCTTGCGACAAAGCACCAACACACCACGGACAACCTTGACGACGGTCGCAAATCTAATCCTCGCGAAACCTTCCTCCGCCTCGATCTCTGACTCTGATGGGAAAAATTAAGCATGGAGACAATTATGCAAGACTGAGTATTATCCGATGTACTCAACAAGTCATACCAAAAAGAAAGTATGATGCAGGGTAATTCACAAGGAAGGATAGAGTTTCATTTGCATAAACAACATTTCACAAATAATAATAGTTGAAAGCAGTAAAATAGTAGTAAATAAATAAATAGCATTAAAAATAATCACTGTCCAACGTTAACCCCACGTTACAACAGACCCAACCATTCATCTATTCTAGTCAAGTACCATTAATCAAATTATTTGCTAGAATAGGACTAATCACGGTGAATCTGGTTCATCGCTCATAACCACGGATACGGCTATTCGAATAGTTTTACTCTGATAAGAGGTGTACAACTGTACCCACAAGACATAACCTCACGACACGTTTCCGCGTGCCGGTGTACCACCATGATACCCCGGAAAAGGAATATGACAGGACCCTTCGCATAACCTACTCTAACCAATCGTATCACACCAAGGTTTCGCCCCCGCTCCCATAAGGGTAATAGGTAGCCCTCTCGCGTGTCGCGGTGAATTCGATATCTGATCAACCCTTTTAACCAAGGTTGACCCAACTTCATCATGCCCACCCTCACTAGGGCACATTAGCTAGAGACAACTGCACTACAGATCCAGCCATTACCCATGCTAACTTGTGGTATGCACGATAATTCTTTCAAGGGTTTTCGAGAATCGTTCCTTAATTGCTATGGGTGCGACTATCCAAAACCATTGCACTCACAGCCACCATTGTCATGTTTTAATATTATTATCATAGTATCTCATACTTGACATCATCTGTATTATAATCTCCACTATAGTAATTAAATAATGTGATTCCCTTTAATAAGCTAATTGATCTAAGTCAGGCTAAGCATGTCCTAAACCAATATCTAGTTATATTAAACCCAAGTTATCAATGGTATAAGACAAACAAGTCATATGACTGAGTATAATAGGTAAAACAATCCCATAAAATGACATTATAAAATATATACAATATTTGAGAGAAATAAGACATTTGGAAAAATAGGCACAATATGATCAACGTAAAGTATGACTTGCCTTGCTCTGAAAATTGAGAAACTTCGACTACTTTGAAATAAATGGGATCGCTGGAACTACCAAAATCTACACGATAAACAAAGCACTCAACAAAACATGCTAAAAGTATACTGAAACAACACATAAAACTAATTTTAATGGATTCTTGGTATTTTTCTGGATTTAATGAAATTGAATGGACTAAAATGAAGCTCAGATTAAAAAGATATGAATTTTAAAAGATTATATATGTTTATCACTAAAATAGAAAAGTCCTTAATAATATATTGTGCAATTAAGTCCCGGGCTCATGCAATCGGGTAGGGCTGATGTCATCAGCGTGCAAGCATTGACGCAAACGAGTGCGCGGGATATCGGTGCACGGTGGACCGGGTCCACGGGAGCGACGGCGGTGTAGTGTACCATGTGGGCACACATGGCGCTCACGCGACCCTGCGTGGCGCCAGCGTGGCGGCTCCGCAAGCACATAGGATTGGATGGCCCCGATATACCGCTCAGTAGATCGGACGGCTTGGGTTTGCGGCTAGGGTTAGCGCCGGCGGCTGAGCTTGGCGCAACAGCCATGGCCGCGTGGCGGTCGGCCGGATTGCCGGCGCTAGGTTGCGGGATGCGGCGCGGAGCGACGCTAGGGTTTTGGGTTTACTCGCGGACTTGCGGGATTGTGGCGGCTAAAGCACGGGATAATGAAAAGAGAGAGAGCGGGGCTCACCGACGACGGAGACGAAGGCGGCGACACACAGCGACGGAAAAGCAAACTCGGCGAATTAGGGCACAATTTCGAGCAGCGATAGATGGGAAACAATGTGGGGATTGCGAGGAGTTTTATAGGGGGTTTTCGGAGTCTGGATTTGGCACGAATCGACGCGGATTCCTCACCGTTCTTCTCGAACTCAGAGAGAGAAAAGGCAGCATAGTTCGGTTAGGGTTAGGGTTTGGCGCGGATAAGGACAGCGTGATGCGGGCGGATGCGGTACGACGCACGGGCGCGACTCCGACACGAACTCGGTGCGGGGTGCGCGCGAGTGGCGCTGCGGCACGGGGTCGGGCGACACGGGGCTTGACTTGGGGTCGGGCGGTGGGTCAGGCGGAGCGCAACGACATGGGATCGAGCGCGGGGAGACGGGTCGACGGGCGAGCCCCCGCCGGCGGCTTGAGAGAGAGGAAGGGCTTGCGGACTTGGCGGCAATGCGTGCGGGGTCGGGCGGTGGCCCACGGGCGAGAAAGAAGGAAGACACGCACAGGCGGCTTGGGCTGTGGGGTCGGCCGTCAGCTCGGCTGAAAAGAGCGGGAAAGGATGGGGAAATTAATGAAAAAGAGAAAATAATTTCCAGGGACTTAATTAATGCCGAGATTTGATTTTAATTGGTTAAATATTATTTCTAGTGCTCTAAAAATTTCACTAAAAATTCAGTTAATGTATTTTAACATGTAGAATTTAAAAAATCCTACCATGTCATTTTCACTTATTAAATATATTTTAAAATTAATTATTTGCTCTAGGTTAATTCCAAGATTCAATTTCTTTTTGAGAATTACTTAAACAATTTTTTAAGGGCTAAACTTAAAGGTGTGACAGTGTGGGAATGGGGTAAGAAAACCTAATAGATAATTATAACCCGCTGCCATCTTTGTGTAGGTCACAGATCTATATTACATTTCAGGTTTACAAAACCGTACGATTACCTTATGATTACCTTGGTAACTATGCACGGTAACCATCTTAGTTTCTGAAATCTCACAGTTTCTCTTGGTTAATGATGGTTTTCTTCATGGTAACTGTGATACTGTTGGGTAGCGGTAACGCCTATTATTAAAATGGTAGGAAAACATGCATAATTCATTACTAGTTTATGAAATATTCTTAACCTGTTGACTTCCCTACGTTATTTCTTCGGTGAATTTTCAGATCGCTTTGCCAGCTTGCCGCTAACTCAGTGGTGGCATCTCTCTTTCAGTTTGTCTCCATTCAAATTGTGTTTGAAGTTGAAATTTAGTGAAATGATAGAAATACCATGTTCCAAATACCTTTTTCTAGTTTCTTTAATTGACTGTTTACACATGGTAGAGCATCTAAAGACTGGTTTAACCCTCAAGATGTGTAAGCTTCCAAATAGTCGTGAATACGATCATACTGACAAATTCGAATTATGATTTTTTATCGGCTACTTAAATGTTTTGGAGCAACTAAGAGGCAAAGGCTTGTTTAATCCCCGAGGTATGAAAATGCAAGCAAATGGTCATAACAATTGATTATATTAACAAACTGAAAAAATCCGTATAACTTTAAACATTGAACAAAAATCCATCTAGCACCATAATTTTTAAAACCAAAACATCTTCCTCCAAATTTTGTCACAGTAGGTTTAGACCAAATCCACATAACCATAAGATAATATAGGACCTGTTTGGTTACAAGAACTTCCCGTCACATCGAATGTTTATTATTTTATTATTTTGAAGTATTAAATATTAATTATTAATAAAACTTATTCACAATCGATGGATAATTCGCGAGACGATGATTTGATGATGTGATGCTATAGTAAATATTTTTAATCATGAATTAATTAGGCTTAATAGATTTATCTCGTGAATTATCCTCTGATTATACAAATATTTTTATAACGAGTTTACGTTTAGTCCTTTTAATTAATGTCCAAACATCTAATGTGACAGATAATAAAGTTTAGTACATTCATCTAAACACCCCATAACCATATGAGACTATTCTTTTGTTAAAAAAACACTTTCTTGATGTCTGTTCGCCAATTCGGTTGCGGCTACAATACAGTCAGCAAGCACGTTAATTTGTCTGTACCAATCCATATACTGGCTGTGCTGTAAAGGTATCAAGCAGTCAAACAAGCTAGTAGATGTGTTTATAGAGCGGTGAAAATGATAGGGCGATGACACGTGACATTATAAGACTCGTATGTCAACTACTTCTATCAACTATTTATCTTTTTTATAGATTCATATGTTAAAAAATATATATACATATAATTAAAAAAGATGATAATAACGAATTAATGATATTTTTTAATTAATTAAATTCATTTTGCCGTCAATTTGAAGGTTCCATCGCTGTTGCGTTCAAAGAAGGCAAAGAAATCTTGTAGCCGTTGTACTCTACTTGACCACTGTCTCGCAACACGGGGACTTCGTATTGATATGGAGAAAAGCTAAGGTCCCATACAAAAAAAGCACAACCCGAAGACGAAAAAAAAAGTTTCAAAAATCGGCAGGAGGAGCGCCTCCGCCGAAACGGAACGCCCAAAACTCCAAACTAGCCGATCGAGCGCCCATCTCAAATCGAAATCCCGCTCTCTTTCTCTTTCCCCCCCCATTCCTCCGCCTCAAATCGCAAACCCTAGGCCTCGTCGACGAGAAGAGGAGGAGGAGCTACCCCTCCTCCTGCCGGTGACGGTGCTGGTGGTGGTGGTGGTGGTGGTGCTCCGCCATGAACAACTTCCACGTCTACGAGGCCATTGGCCGCGGCAAGCACTCGGTAAGCCCGCTACCCCCGCCTTCTCTCCTCTTCGCGTGGGTTTCGCGGCCCGGATCCGTTTCGGATCGGGACGGCGTAGGTGCAGATGGGGTGAGATTTCTGATTTTTTTGGTGGTTTTTTTGGGTGTGGTGGTGGCGGCGGCGGTGGTCCGGAAGACGGTCTACAAGGGGCGGAAGAAGAAGAGCATCGAGTACTTCGCCGTCAAGAGCGTTGACAAGTCGCAGCGGTCCAAGGTCCTCAATGAGGTGAGGCGGTGGCGTCGTCTCCCTGCTCTTTCATCAGTAGTTGGTAGGCATGCGCCCGCGATTTTGCGGGGAATGTTTTGAACCGAAGGGCTGGCTGATGTCGCGTTCCGATGCTTGGCCTCGCGGCGGGCTGGTTATTTGGTCCGTGGAATGGTCCTTGGAGTGATTTGATTGCGCGCTTATGGATTTCCCGAAAGCAAATCGTGATATGATATCCATGATTGATTTGATAGTTTCGGCGACTGTTTTAGACTGTGTGGATACCGCGGTTTTCGTTAACTCCTGTTTTCTGGGCATGCATTCTTGCTTCTGCAGAGTTCCCTTGTCAGCTGATGTTGTTTAAATGGGCAGATTGTATACATTCTTCGTTATATAATATCTCGATGTACTAGTGGATTGCTATTTACTTCCTGGGAAAACCACTTTACATGCTTAAGCTTGGAATGCTGTTTAAATTTTGATTTCCTGATAATCGTGCAAAATAATCTATTTCCTATAGCCATTTCTAGAGAAGATGAAATGAGGCAAGATAAGTTACATTTGGTGCGCCTGTCAAATGTTGTGTTATTTGGTCAGGAATGTACCTTCTTTTTGTTATTTTTATTTTTTGAGGTACGTGTGTACTTATTGGGTGTCTCTTTGAGCAAAGTGCTTAACGGTGAAGATCAGTAGTTTAGGTAATATTTTTCTGGATAGAAGATGAGCACATATTCTAGTCTTCAATTAAAAAATAATCTTTTAGTGAGCATGGTAAGAAAAATAGTTACTGAGCCTGAGGAATGAGGATGTTTGTTTAGTCCACTAATAGTACTTTTGAACTTTTCTTTGCAGGTCCGAATGCTTCATTCCTTAGATCATCCGAATGTTCTGAAATTTTACTCATGGTACGTTTCTAGGGGACTAGTATTGACCTATTTATTCATGTTGGCAGATCTTGCGGTGCGATAATGGCAAGCAGTTCACTTGTTAGATAAATAATGACAAGTATAGTGTGGCAGTTTGGTTGCAATCATCGTTATTGTTCCCTTAACATTCTACTACAAAGCATACTTATGTCTGTACCTGTTGTACCAGGTATGAAACCTCAGCCCATTTTTGGTTAATACTGGAGTATTGCGTTGGTGGAGACCTAAAGGGCTTGCTTGAGCAGGTATCTTGCTTGTCAGTTTAAGCAGCATACCATTTTCTAGTTCAAAGCATGCTGTCAGCTGTTTACTTGTATAATAGTACACGTTTGTAATTGATTTGCATTTGCTTCATTTACAAGTTTTTTTCTCTCTCTGCATGCTGAGATGTCTTCTGTATTGCTCCTTAAGAAATAAAAAAAGAAAACCATGTTCTTTTTTTTTGTTTATAGCTGGTACTCCTTCCGTCCCAGAATATAACAACTCCTAGTATTCAAAATTTGTCCCGAGATATAACAACTTCTCCACCTACATTCTCTTTTTAACCAATCACAACCTTCCCCCATTTAATTTCTCTACCTACTTCCTTTTCTCAATCACTCACAACCTTCCCCCCATCTTCATTCTTAATACCCGTGCCCAACCCTAGAACTTCTTATATTTTGGGATGGAGGTAGTATAATGGAAGGAAAATTCATTGTCAAACTGTCAGATTAAGAACTTTTGCTTTGGCTGTCTATTTATGTATATGTTGTCACATTTAAGTATGCTCTAATGTCATATCCTTTGCATCCAAATTTTTAGTATTGTGTTAATATATTTTCATATGAACATTTTCTACTTCTTCAATAACCTGCAGGATAAGAAGCTGCCTGAAAATTCTATACATGACCTGGCTTATGATCTCGTGAAAGCTCTTCAGTAAAGTTCCTTTCCTTGTTTCATTATTTCTACTGTATGATGTGTGTGATCTTATTTATTAAAACAATTTGGACTCTAGGTTCTTGCATTCACAAGGAATTATATATTGTGATCTGAAACCATCAAATGTTTTACTTGATGAATCTGGGTGCATGAAGGTACTTACTGGGTCACTGGAAAATAATTCATACAATGAGGCAATACTTGTAACTAACGATATACATTTCTTTAATTTTCTAGCTTTGCGATTTTGGATTAGCAAGGCGTTTGAAAGACATAGAGAAGACCAATCCTGGAGATGTGAGCTTCCATTTTCATTGTTTTTATCTCATTTCATTTCCTTGTGTTTCCATCTACATTTGATTATTTTCCCAGCTTAATTTCTCCTTGTGTAGGTGCCGCAACCTTTGAAGGGGACTCCATGTTATATGGCTCCTGAGTTGTTCCAAGAGGGAGGAGTGCATTCATATGCTTCAGATTTCTGGGCACTTGGTTGTGTGTTGTATGAATGCTATGCAGGAATGCCCCCTTTTGTGGCTAATGAATTTACCCAGCTAGTCAAATCTATAATTTCAGATCCTACACCACCTTTGCCTGATAACCCATCAAGATCCTTTCAAAATTTGATCAATTGCTTACTCATGAAAGATCCTGCTGAAAGATTACAGTGGTCTGAACTATGCGAGCATCACTTTTGGAGGAGCAGAATGTCAATTATTCCTTTACCTCCTCAGCCTGCCTTTGACAACATGGTCGAACTTTCTTCTACGCCATATTTAGTTGAGAGAAATGATGATAAACCTTCGAGACAGTCCACACCACCCAAGCCCCGTGATGGCCTATGGAAGAAGGACGAAAATTCTGCTAAGGTGTTCACCCCTGTTAAGAATGTGCTAAGTGGTAAGAAAAACAATGCAAAACCTTCATGTAAGGCTGATGGGTTGAAGGGTGTAAATATCCTCAGGATGTCTCGCGTAGCTAAGAGGAATTTGCAGAGAGAAAAAGACAAGGAGAACTACAGGCGACACCCTACAGAAGCATCTGAGAATGATACTGAAGTTAGGATTGAAAACAATGATATGGAACTTGATTTTGGTGAAAATCCAGAAGGTGATGCACCTGATGACAATGATGGATCAGACAATCCTGGATCCGCAGAAGATGAAAAACTTTCCACTCAAGGCACTGATGGAAATGAAGAGAACTGCTTGAGTAATCAGATGGATATGCTCACAGATGAAGGCCCAGTTAAGGCTGAAACCATGATAAAAACTGAGCAGAATTGTTCAGAAAATCTTGATGTGGTGGCCACTCCACCAAGTATTTGTATGAGGAAAACACAACGAGCAAAGACAACTTCAGGTGCCACAGCTGGTTCTGAGCCATCTGACATCTCTGCAACATTCTGGCATCCAACAGATCTTGCTGTTAAACCAGTTATGCCTGGTAGGAAAGGAGATAAAGCTGCAGAGACAGTCCCTATGCTTCCGTTTGAAGCTCTTCCTGCTGCTGATTATATTAAGTTGCCACGGGAACAGATGAATGCATTCAATAGTCAGATACTTCAGAGTTTAAGTGGTACTTTTCAGGTTTCAGAAAAACAGAATATCATCAAATACCTGGAGATGTTAAGCATCAATTCTGATGCTGCAAATATAATCACAAATGGTCCAATTATGCTGTTGCTTATAAAAATGCTTCGTCTGTCAAAAACTTCAGTATTGCGTGTCCAAATTGCTTCACTTATGGGATTGTTGATACGCTACTCCACTATCCTTGATATAGAGCTGGCAAGTTCAGGGATTTTTAATGCACTATCAGATGGTCTAAGGGACAAGCATGATAAACTCAGGAGATTCTGTATGGCAACACTAGGAGAATTACTGTTCTACATTTCTACTCAATCTGATCAAGATACCAAAGAAATCAATGCCCAAGAATCCCCTTTGAAGGATAACAGGGCCACAGCTTCTTGGCAGGTCAGAAACTCAAAATGATGAGTGTGTTGTGTCTGTATGCTTAGTAATTTATCTGCAAGTTGTTAGGTAATATGCTTAGGCTATCTAACCTGCAGTTAGAAGATCAATAGCAAGTTACTGGTGCTAGAAATATCTAAGATCTTTTACTGATTCAATCTGATTCCTGCATGGAACGTAGTTGCCTTGCTCACTGTTTAAGTTATGAAGTGGAAGTTCCTTTTGGTTGGGCCTCACTTATGTGTGACGCTTGTTGGGAATTGTTCTTGGTGGAAAGGGTCCTTTGACCCTTTCTTTGTAAATATTTCTCTCTTCTTAATGAAATGAAGCACAGTTCTCCTGCGTTCTCGAAAAAAGAAGTGGAAGCTTCTTTCAGTTGAAAGTATATACTGCATTATTCACATAACCACATAATCACACTGCCCACCTTCATAACTTATGCTACAATATATGGACTAAATTATGTTTATATACATGCTCTTTTCTTTGTTTTTGTGTCTATGCACATGTTTATTGTTAGTTAAACCTGTATGATTTTATAGAAAACCACATACCAATCCTGTTTTATGGCTAACCTAATCAGGAGTGATTCAAATTACATCTATCCGTTAGTTTTAGTGATTGTATGTCCATGAATTGAGGGTGGATCTCTTTGTTAATTTCTGCTTCTGCACCTTGATAACTTTGCTCACCTATAGGTTGAACTTTGCCTCTCCAATCGGCCTGATCAACTTAAGCGACATAATTCCATACTGATTTTCTTTCAAGTGTTTTAACCTGCTTTTCTTTTAATGCTATATTCTTGTATTTGTGGAACCATATATAGGTCAGCTATGTAATAGCGTTAATGAATTAAAGAGACCTTTACTTTCATATCTTACTGGTCAAGTAGTATATATATGATACATATACATGTGAGGAATCCTTTTCTTTTGGTTCACAACTATGACATTAACTGTTGTGTTTTATTAATGATTTTACTTTGCAAGTTGTGCAGGTTCCAAGTTCTGTAATTGCGCTGGTGTCATCAATCTTGCGTAAAGGTGAAGATGATCTAGCCCAGCTTTATGCTTTACGAACCATTGATAACATCTGTAGCCAAGGAACAGATTGGACTTCACGTTTTGCTTCCCAAGATGTAATCAGTCACCTGTGCTACATCTATAGAGCAACTGGTAAGCATGAGAATACAAGACTTATTGCAGGATCTTGTTTGACACGCTTAGCTCGCTTCAGCTCATCTTGTATTCATTTAATACTGGAGAGGCTGGCCTTCAAAGATATTGCATGCACACTCATTAAAGGCAATTCACGTGAGCAGCAGATCAGTTTGAATCTTCTGAACTCAGCACTAGTTAACAGCCAAATCATACCAACCATGAACCGCTACATTCAGTCGTTAACAGAAGAGAAGCAGTTGGTTCCTGGACTCATCTCTCTTATTGAACAGGGAACTGATGTTCTGCGTGGCAAAACCCTTCTATTTGTTGCTCTTCTTTGCAAGAACAGTCGAAGATGGCTTCCTCATTTCTTTTGCAATGCAAAACTACTATCAGCAGTTGATAGATTGGGAAAGGAGAAAGAAGGCTTCATTCATCAATGCACAGAAGCATTTGTGCAGTTGGTTGCTTCATTGGTCCCAGGCATCCTTGACACTGTCTCCAGTGATATACAGCAGGTTATGGGAGGCAAGCGTCATGGAGCTGCTACTGCTTTAACTGGACGAGCTCATCCAAAGAGCATAATTCATTTGTTTCCTGTTATCCTTCATCTTCTTGGGAGTGTTTCATTCAATCACAGAGTTGTGACGAGTCATGTATTGCTTCAGTTGGCAAATCTTATGAAAATTTTGGAAGCACCATTTCAGGTATGATCTAAGAACTTCATGACGGTTATGCCATGATGAAAAAACATGGCGACCACATTCATTTTGTAACTGCATTTAAGTGTCAAATCAATCCCATCCTTTGTTTTGATGCTGTGCGCCTTAACAGTTTTGCATTACCACTGTATTGTTTAACATATCTTGACCTTGTCTGATTATTTATGTGTATCTTATACATCCAGGCTCGGGATGATTTTCAAATGACATTATTGAGGGTTCTTGAGGCAGCCACGGAGGAGCCTTCTGTTATACTTAATGAACACAAAATATTCACAAGTCGAATCCTTCCAAGCTTATCTGTCTTGTACAAGGGCAATAAAGATGGTGATGCCAGATTCCTGTGTCTAAAGATACTGTCGGATGTGATGATTGTGATCTTCAGTGACTCTTCATTGACGTCTAATGAGCAAACAGTATCTGACCTGGAAAAGATCTCTCAGAAGTATTTTCTCCCCATGTATCCATCATTTGCAGAGGATGAAGATCCAATACCTATATATGCCCAGAAACTTCTGGTAATGCTGATGGAGCATGATTATGTTAAGGTTTCTGATATTCTCAATGAAGCAACAGTATCCCGGTGCTTTGAATTTTTGCTAGGAGATTTGTCTAATGCAAATGTAAGTAATGTCAAGCTTTGCTTTGCTCTGGCATCTGCTCCCGATATGGACACCGACATTCTTTCTCAGCTTCAAGTTGTCAGAAGAATAGGGAACCTGCTTGAGTTTGTGACTGCAAAAGATATGGATGATTTTCTTGAACCAACCTTGGAACTTTGCAGAGCATTCGTTATCCGTGGCATTGGCAGCGACAAAATTGTGGCCCTTTCCAAAGAGCCTGCACTCCTTGTTGATAGTGCCTTTAGCATGAGCATTGCTGTCGATCAACAATCATGCGTCATGGATATATGTGACTTTGGTGGCAATATGGGCATTTTCCTTGACCTAGTTGGAAGTTCAGATCCACATATAAGCGATTTGGCATCAGACTGCTTGGTACTGTTACTCAAAGCAGCACCTCGAGAGGCTACGGTGGGCTTGCTGACCAATCTTCCTAAACTGAGTGTTGTTCTGGACCTGCTGAAGCATGGCACCTGCCTAAGGCTGACTCGCCTGCTGTATTGCCTAGCCTTCTCTTGCAGGCAATATCTAGCCCAAGGAATGATCGTGTCGATATCTTTATCAGCATTGATGCGAGTAGAAGCACTCGTGTCGACATTCAGGGGTTCACATGATGGCCACCTTGCTGATGCCGCCTCATATCTGGGCGCTGAACTGCAGCGTTTACCTCGCTGTGGTTGAGCAGGAGTTTGGTCAGGTGCAAGCTGGTTGGCGTTGTGCAAGCGATGTTTATAGGGATCATAAGAGAGAAGGCCTTGGCCTTGCATTTCTTCACTATTTCTTGCACCAAGCTATGATCACCATCGGATGCCCCTTACATGCCACGAAGGGATAAACCTTCAGTCACCAATGTGCAGGAGGATCTGTTGTGTGATCATTTTTTTTATGTGCAACATGGAGCTGCTGTTCTTTCAATATACTATTTCTGACCAAATTTGGAGAGGCAGCTAGTGGCCAAAACCCTTCCTGTATTTCCTCTGCCAATTTTCGTTGGCGTTTCATCAATTTTCAATTTCTCGACATGTAATTCTGTAGAATTTCATAGCCCTTAATCATGTATATTTGTACACTGCCTTTTACTTTACCAAGCAACGGATGGAAATTTACTGTTATGAATATCTGTAAAGCTCTGTGATTCTGTGAACCAAGAGGACTATATTGGACCCTGGTGCTATGAACCTAGCTTCCACAGTGTTACTGTCTAATGGACCCTTTTGACTAGATTAACTCCCACGTTCTCGGTTGGGAAAATCTACTGTGATTATATGATCATCATTGGCAAACTTTTCTCTTTTGAGTTTTAATTTTACCTTTTTTCATATGATTATTTACCTTGAATTAAACAATATACTGTGTGACGTACATGATTCTTCTCTATAACACGACAATAATAATGTTCAGCTGATGCATTTTTTTCTCATCTCCCTTATCAAGTTTGTGTAAAAAGTTACTAAAGAAGTTGCAGACAACAAAGATCAGACAAGAACTTGGCTTTCCCTGTCCGTCTCTTTTGCCGTTCTGCATACGTGGTGTGTGTGGTGGTGGAGCAGCAGAAGACGGCGACTCTGAAAATCTGCCCATATATGCATCCTCCCGGTCTTTATTATGTCCTCTCAAGATGACGAGAGTACAGTTGATCTCGTCCCAGAAGATAAACTTTTGACGTCTTTTCTCCCTCATTTGCACTGCATCTTCCACACATTTGTTTGCTTCTACAATTCTACTGATTTTTTCCCTTCAGATCCTTGAGAATGACCTGTCCTGTGGTTACAAGAGTTGAATAGAATCAACGGAGACCGACCTATCTGTCCATCACCGATATGAAGTAGAAAGTATTTGTATTTTTAGTTGATTTTGTTTGAATCGGTGTGAACAGTGGCCCTTGAGAAAGATGGATAATAAAATCTAGGGAGAGCTTTTTGTGCCTGTGACAGTGCACTAACCGTGCCTTGTGAAAATTTCGTCCACAACTTGTCTCGTGATCCAGGCCGTGTATTTGGTACAAACGTTGAGCCTTAATTTGGACTGATCACTTGACCAGTCGTCTATTAACCAGATTCTTCTTGTATTATACCATCAAGTTTCCAACTTTAAGCAGCGCAGGTGTTTGGATCACACATGTCCATTAAATTAGTTTGTTAATCACGATTAATTAGCTACAGTAGGGATCATGATCAAACAAAGGGTATGTTTGTTCAAGCGTGCTTTGCACCACATATTTTGTAATTACAACTCGATCTCATGTCTTATTTCTTTTAGAGGATTTTTACATTTTTTTATGATGTCAACGGTGTGACATGCATAATAAGGATGATATATGCACATGCCACCAGATTTAATTTCTTCAAGCCGTTGTTGCAACTTGCACGTGCTGTGAAATTTGTGATAATAATCGTACCACACTAACCTTTTGCCCATAATAATACATGATAATTAATTAGCTACGTCCTTGTCAAATTGCTAAGGGAGTGATTTTTCTTGGCAGTTTCATATGATCCGTGAATACGAAAACAGGTGTAAATAAATAAAAGAGACGTGTGGTCCATGAGACTGACAGGTTACAAGTGGGAAGATCCACTAGAAATTTCTTTTCTCCATTTTCGAAATGTAATAAACAGCTGGAAAGATTTCAAAAAAGAAAAAAGAAAAACAGCTGAAAGTATATTTTGATTCGTCTCAAATAACACCAATCAACTATTTTTTTCTTGATAACTATACTTGTACATGTTATATGTTCGGTGAACTGGCCTCTATCAAGAGTGATTTTGTCCATACACAAAAAATATTCTTTCAAAAGTATAAGCTACCGACTACATATAATCTCCAATGAAATCTTCCCACTATCTAGGTTTGATATGTCAATGAACAGTTCCCGCAATTCAGGCCGGAATTGAAATACCACCAAAATCGAACAAAAACCAACCAAAACGCCGTACCATTTCGTCACACGGTTAGACTACAACCACTACGTGATCACTCACCAAAAAATAAACGGAAACCACGCATCACCTAACTGCAAAAAACGTGTTTTACTTTTGCTAAGCACATAGTAATTATTATCGCTAATTACTAGATTATTACAAACATCCCTCGCGAGAAAGAGAGAAAATTATTTAAAGATTTATTTAAAACGAGCTGGACTTGGTTCTGGAAGTTGACCCAGAAAGAGAGAAAGAATCCATTGTCACACACACACCTCGACAAGTCGACATATATGTATAGTAAGATGATTAGTAGAGGTAGATGATTAGCATTCGATCTGCTTCGCTATCGAAGTAATCAACTCGGAGGCGATCATTAGCAAAATCTGCTTGGGCTTCATGGGGAAGGTGTGCCTGCTCGTCATCGACGAGAACCTCTTCAATGGCATCCTCCTCGTCGCCATCGTCGTCCTCATGTTCATGCTGCTCGCCGGCGGCGGCCCGCCGCCACCGCGCCGCCGCGGCTTCTGCATGTACTGACCGGCCGGCGCTCCAGGCCATGAAGAACACTGCAGGTGCAGGTCGAGCTTGATTTCTAATTAAGCTTTAGTTCTTGTGTTTTTTTTCTTTTCTTTGTTCGAGCCATGAAACTATCTCGTGATTTCTTCTTCCTTCTTCTTAAATTAACGTGTTATTGTGTAGGAATATATGTGATGGATTTTCTGGTTTGGTCAGTGCTGGTGTATGTATATGATCCGTGCAGGTTATATAGGAATCTGCAGTTCAAAACTTAGTCTCATAGAAAAGCATAAAAAATTAAGGAGTTGGTGGTGGAAACGATGGTTTCTTCGTATAATTGTTGTGTAATTTGTATCGATCGATATATTGTATATAATAACAATGATACATTTATTTAAGATCCATTATAATTTAGTATAAATATGTGCTGAACTTACAAGCATATGGGTTAATTATTTTCTATTGTTTTGATTGTATAATGGTAGTATGCTTATTTGAGATCTACTAGATAGAAATACATGGTTTATGTGTTGTTTTTGACGAGCGGTTTTCTCTTGATGCATAACGGCACAATGCATTTTCATGTGTTCCATAGAGTTAGCTGCATTGTGATGTGTTCCATAGAGTTAGCTGGCTCTACAATGATCATTTGGTGAAATAGAGTTTTGCCATTTGGTGAGTTTATAGATAGAGGATTTTTTATCATCCTTGATGAGGTATTACCCATATCCAGCCGTCCATTACCAAAGGGTATGATGGGAAATGAATCTCTGCACCGAGGCCATAGGATTCCTTCAACGCAGCACCACACCATCGAGCTCGCCCGCTGCACCGCCATCAATCTCGTTTCTACTTCGGTCGTGCTCTAAGTAGCTATTTCAAATTAGCTGTTTCTTGTTTTTTAATGATATTTTTAAATTGTTAAATAATGTGTTCCGTATGAAAACATTTTATATTATAAAATATAAAAGTTGTTTCTAATAAATGTATTTATTATTTTTTACATATTAATACTTAATTAATTATATGTTAATTATGTTTTCGTTTAACGTGTTGGTAATTAGTCGTTTTCGAAATCTGCAAAGAACGGCGCCCTTCGCCGCCTCCAGATTGCTCTGATTCGTCGAGCTCGTCCGTCGAGCACAGCACGCCGCCCGTGGTGCCCGAGCTTGTTTGCCATTGCGGCTCGTCGAGCATGCTGGTGCTTGGAGCTCATGTGCGCACCCATGGGGAGGAGGGAGTTCAATCGAAATCCAGTTTCTCATGTTCATCCTTGTTGAAAAATCTGGACGAGAGAAACCCAACATATGAATGAAGTTGTTGATAAGTAATACGTTGTTTCCTAGTCAATAGACTAATTTGTTATGCGAAAATCTCTCTCTACCTGCTCTCCGGGAGACGCTGTACCACCAGGTACCGAGCCTTTGCGGCCGTTAGATCCTACAAAATGGACGATCTCGATTTGGTACCTCCTCCACTCAAGGACCGTAAAAAACCTCTTATAAAGAAAATTTATAAATAATTTCTTGTTTAGAAAAAGAAGGTTCCTACCTAAGTTCGACCACAGATTTCCACGTCGTTTTCATGAGCGAGCAATTGATTAATTCATGTAATTCGATATAATGTAATGGAAAAATGAAGCAAATTAAGAATAGTCCATTGCTCCGTCGTCAACCCACCTTCAAAAAACCAGTGTTTTTACAGCGATTTCCTGGCTGATTCACAGCCTCCTGGTTACCCCTAGCCTCATGCGCTTTTTTTTTTCTTAACAGCAATCATTATTCAGAGGGTACAAACGGATGAAGTATTTGAAAAATAGATATAAACAGTTTTTAAAGAAATTCATATATAGAAAGTTTTTTGAAAAGTTTTTTGAAAATTGCACCGTCTAGAAGCTCGGGAAACGTGTCCCATTAATCCATTCTTGCATGATAAAACCATGAAGAAGAGCAACAGCTCTGAAACAATTCGCTGCAGAGGAACAGATCACCTTCCACACTATTCAGCATCTCTCTTTTTTCACAAATATATCAATTCCTTTTTTACCTGTGCTCCATGATGATGAGAACAGAGAAATTCCAGGGGGAGTTAACACCAAGAATCATCTGAAAAATGTATATGCTGTACTGTAGCACTTATGGTACCAGTTCATGTACATGGATTCTCAAGAAACATCCAACTACAGAAAATATATATATATATATATATATATATATATATATATATATATATATATATATATATATATATTGCTCTGCATCTGCCACTTTTGTTATGGGGGGTTATTTACATGTACAGATCCCCTCCTGTGACTTTTGAAACCTATAGAAGCTACATTATCTATATGAGAAAGAAATAAGAATCCATGTATGCAGTGACACAAGTCTGGATGTAAATTAGTAGACTTCACCGGTGAAATCTCCCAAGCGCTCACTCTGGTGCAGGTCCACAGAAGAACTCACTGATCATTATTATTCGCTATCGTCTTCTAACGGTTATTCGGTCTGCGTTTTTCTTCAAAACGTATGCAATCTGTGGCATACCTTGTCAATTCTGTTCCTAAAGATCAAACGGAGCTCGCAGCAAGAAGCTTTTCACCGTTTACCGCATTTTGCTCGTCTTCTCTTGGCGTCTCCAAGCCTCGGCCCATACATTGGCCTCTGCAAGCGCGCGCTCTCTATCAGCGCCGTTTGGGCCGACTCGGCCCCTTCCCGATCGATGCGAACTGCTCCGGCAATTCTCCTTAACTTCTTGTACCATGTGATTCGTTCCGACATGTGGTGGCATATGAGCTCCATGTTGACTGGGCAAAGAAGTGTCTTGGTTAATCTGATCATCCAGCACTCTTGGTACAGAAGGGCCAGGCAGGGTATGGCGAGCAGCAATGTTCAGACTTTCATGTGTTTGTGATGCTAAATAAGAGAGAGCAACAGCAACCTCCCTAATGGAAGGACGGTTCTTCGCTTTCTCCTGCAGACACATTGCTGCAATAGCCAAGGCCTGGTACAAACCCCTTTTCGGGAAGTGGCCGTGTAACGAGGGGTCTGCCATCTTTGGAAATTTCCTTTGGTGTTTGAACAATGGACGAGCCTGCAAACAGATAGAACATTCAACATTAATAACATAATTACACTCAAGGGATCAAATGATGAAAGAGGATCCAATTTACAAGGATGTCCATAAAATTAGAGGAACACGTCCTGGCGAAAAATAAAATTAGAGGAACAGGTATTTAACTGCTACTGAGGTCTATGTTAAAAAACAGATAAGAGTCATTTCCTAGAACGAGGGAACTCCTGGACACACGAGATAAAGACATTTACTTCCTGTGCCCTAGGCATTTGGATGCATACAGGGAGGTTAATTAACAATAGAATTATTACTTTGTTCCCAGAGCATAGCTCGCACTATATATTTGGAAAGGTGTACATACCACCAACACCCACCCTTGCACCGTTAATTAACTGTTACTAACATCGACCAAATACCATTTTTCGATCCTTATCCACACAGCACAATGTTGTTAATGATAGCTGTAGTATTTTAAAAATTAATCACAGAAGAAAAGGTTTTGTAGCATTTTCTATAATTCCAGTAAGCCATTATTGTTTCAATGTTGCCCTTTAAACAATACATATTTTATCCTCATTTTGTTTTTCTTTGTGAAAATATGATCATTGTAACCTTTCCTGACATTATGGTATTGACAGAAACATACCCATGCGACCAAGTCTTGTTCCTCAGGTGGCCGATTGCTGTCAAGCGCTCTTCGTCCAGTAATTAGTTCAAGAAAGACCACACCAAAACTATAAATGTCAGATTTGATCGTAAGCTTTCCAGTCGAGAGGTACTCAGGAGCACAATAACCATGTGTCCCCATGACACGGGTTGTCACATGAGTCTTATCACCAACAGGACCAAGTTTAGCAAGTCCAAAGTCAGACAACTTTGCATGATACCCTTCGCCAAGAAGAATGTTTGACGGTTTAATATCCCGGTAAATAACTGCTGGAATGGCCTCATCATGCAGATACTCCAAACCAGCAGCTGCATCAGCAGCAATCTTCATCCGTGTTGTCCAATCTAGTGGTTCTTGGTCCGGTCTGAGATCTGTCAAAAGCACCGGCAGCAGATTTTTAACAGGGTATCCAGTAATAACACTTAAGGAAAGTAAGTAGCGTACTGGAGTAAAGAACAATTTTAATTCTTATTGAACCATGTGGTCTAACGGTTAGAAACGAACACGAAGTTGATAAACAGTAACATGCTGACATTGCAACAATGAAAACAAATAATAGGTGGTTATGGTTCTTGTACATATCTATCTCTTTATTGAACATACACTGCAGGGACCTCTCGTCAAGCAAAAAAAATGTTGTATCGATGGTTATGAAAAGTTATGCCCTCGATTCCTCACTGGATTCTAGACAGAGCTGCCTAAAGTTGGACATTGCATGCTAGCTTTAGCTTTTGATCAGATGCAGAAAACAATGGAAACGAAACTAATCTGGATCCTGGACAGGTCTACCAAAATACTGGATAATAATTTCCAATGCCAAAAACAATAGTACCTTCATCATACATAAGAAAAGGTCAAATGATGTTTTAGTAAGGCATAGTGATGTGATCATGACTATCATGAATACAACCGTTGCTCACATCATATGTATCAAGCTGTCCAAGTGCTGGAATCTAATTCGGCCACCTGCTACAGTGCTAACTTCAAACGGCCACCAAATATGCATACAACCTCCGTTTGGAGCCCATGAGTACTTGATAGAAAGCTCGCAGAGTTCTCTTTCCAACGGATCCAGCCTCATCTCCAAATTCATTCCCAGTCAGCCGTCAATCACAGAAACAAGATGCTATATCACCCATAATGGGCCTATAGGCTTGTAACTTCGTTTGGTACCTCGGCCCAAGTGGGATGTGCCCCAACCTGGTGGAACAGACCCTAGGGACCCCTAGGTCGTCCTTCCATCTCCTTAAATAGCTAGGTACCCCTTCAGGGTTTCTTGGGTTTTGTTTAAATTAAAGTTTAGCTATTGCTACTTTTTCGGGTAAAGCAGTGATCGGTTAGATCGCCGTTTTCCTCGTTACAGAATCCAAACTTATCATTTGTATTCAATTCTTATTTGCAATTCAGATTGCTTTTATCTTGTTCTTGTTTGTTTTTCGATTTGCTTGCAGAAATAAGGTTGATCTACGTCAATAAGATCAACAACCCATGAAAAGGTGTATTGATCGCTAAGGCGCAACACAACAACGTCTCATACGGTTGTAGTCTCGTCAACATTTTTTCCAAATCGTAGTTATCATCAACTCATCGAAAGATCGGGCCAATCAAAGCTGTGAGCTTATCAAGTGAAGCTCAGGGTTCATCACATAGTAATAGCCATTTGAAAGTAAAAGGTTGAGATGTTTAACATTTAAACGAATTACTTCAAGCCATCTTTAGATACAACAGATTATAATAGAAATTCAAAATTTGAGAATATGATGGATGGAACATTGAAGAAAGCCAATTATTTTCTTTTCCAAGATAGAATGCAGAAAACAACTTCAAATTCAGGGCAACCCAAAAGTATAGAAGTTGTGAACTCTTTCTATATTGAAGTTATTAAGTACTATCAGCTACTGATCTTTAAAATGCTGAAAGAGGTGCCAATTTATCAGCTCTTCGTTTTTTATTTCTTTTCACCAAGAAGACAGTTCTTTTTACCATGTTCAAGAGGTTAGATGTGCTTTAAATCACAATGATGTAACAATGAAAAACATCAAATGTTTTCTAACACTACTACAGATTCTTAGGGAACTTTCAGGTTTTTCTAGGAGCTAACTGAGGATATTATACAATTTCCAATAAAATACTAACCGTGCAGGTGGTCTTCTAGTGATCCCAATGGCATATATTCATAAATAAGCAGGCGCTGATCTCCATCCACACAGTAACCAAACAACTTGACTAAATTAGGATGATGCAAGAGGCTGAGCATGAGAACCTCCACAAGGAATTCTCTGTTTCCCTGAAGCCCATTTAGATCAAGTTGTTTAACTGCAACAACCTGAGATGCAGCAAATGCTGGAACCATATTAGACATTTATACAGAGGGTATATAGCATCTCAATACTTTTTGTTAACATCAACAGTCTAAGCATTCCCATCAATTTTGACCAAAGGAACAGCTTCTTTTATCAATATAACTAAGTATTCAAAGTAATGTTGTTGGAAAAAACTTGTTTCATGCTCGCGGCATAACTTGGGACTGGAAGTACATAAGGAGTTGAGTGCTCAAGTAGAAAATACAAACCTGTCTATCATTGAGAAATGCTTTGTACACACTGCCGAATCCTCCTCGGCCCAAAAGGCACTCCTTGCTGAAGTTGTTGGTAGCATCAGCAAGCTCGCGCAAAGTGAAGATCGTTGCTTCACCATGCCCCTTATTTCGCCGAATTCCTACCATATCTATCGACCCTTCAGTCTTCAGTGGGCAACTCTCTGATGACTTTGAATAGTCCACTGTTATTGAGAAATTTCAAGGGAAGAAAAGAACACGTCCACTGTTAATGAAGATAGACTCACAATACATCCTGAAAGTGAAATAGAATTGGAAATCGAAAACAAGAACAATACAGTGTTCATCTTCTTCATAATTTTAATTCCGCTTCAACTAATTCATGTTTTATTATCCTCTTCTGGTGGTGAAACTACGAACTCCAAAGTCCAAACTTACAAACAAACTTCTAATATTGGATCCTCTCGTGTAACTTCAGATGAATTGCGCGAATAATTGCTCCCACCACAAACCAAAAATAAGGAAAGGAGCAAACAATTGAAAAATCCTGATGGTTGACTACAACAAGTCTAGTATGTCAATCAAAATTTAACTAATATACAACCCTGGACTGAATCATCCCCAACCGAACAACACAATCATTAATATCAATAGATCACAAATAACTCGATTCTTTTTTCCTTCCACAGCATGAAAGAAAAGCCCCTCTTATACCTGAGAGCATATTTAGCTCCACGAGAACTGCTACAAGTGACACTAACCAACCAACACCAAACATTTCTACTCTGATTAAGCAATAACATAAGAAGAACGAATTCCACCAAAAAGAAAATTAAATCCACCTGAGCTGACTCGCTGGCCGCTTCTTGGTTCCTCATCCTCATCCCCCTCATCCTGAGGGCATGGGAACAGGCACGCCAAGAAGCCCATCACATAAATCCGGCTCAGAAAATCCACCAAATACGGATCAAAACGACAGAAAGCTCCGATCTTTAGCCGCCCCAGAAGGAGATTTCACTCCGCAAAGGGGCATCGAAGGTTGCAGCAACCATCAAGAGAAGAAAAAAAGTCGATTTTTTTAGGACAGTCCAGAAGGAGAAAGAAGAGAGAAGCGGAAGAAGGATGGATAGGAATGTGGTGGTGGATTGCGGCCAAACCAAAAAGACTCCACCAGCAACAGAATAAAAAACTCAAAAGAGTGGCCAAAAGGAAAAGAAAAACAGGGGATCAGACAAAGTCAGGATCGATGGGGATGTTGGGAGAAACTAATTATACCTGGTTAATTAACAATTATATTAGGGGGTTAATTTAGGTGAGAATTGCATTCCCATCCCTGGATAATTTGGTTATTTTCTATTTTTTAGACCCTCTACAATTTGACTAGCTAACCACCTGTTTTGGTTGGGTGTGTGCTTTTTATGGAGATGACAAAAAGTAGGGTGAGGCTGAAATAAAGTCACCTATTGAATAAGGCTTAATCACTTAAAAAGCTCTCAAATTCTGAATCAATTGATAAAGTGTTTGTGAAGCCAGAGAAATCTCGCATGCTAGCGATGTGTTATTTGTCGTCTACAAAACTAATAGAAACGAGAGTGTTTCTCTGGTCTAAAATGTACACGTTGAGACAAGAACATGCCAACATCTATATATGAGTGGATAAACATTGATATATAAAAAAATATGTATGTTCCACAAAATTTAAAAATCATCTTGACTTTACAAATATAGTCCTTTTATTCCATATAAGCTAAAGATCCTTTCGACATCATTGGTCTATCTGGATTCATTTGGTGTGTACCCTTTCAGAAATTTTAAAGAAGCATATATCATTGATCTTACTTTCCAGGGGCAAACCGGAATTTAAGAGTTTCTCGTGTGCAAGACTAAAAATGTACGGTCGTTCCATCAGTGCCGTTATTAGCATTTTTTTCTATAACGATTTCACATCATGCATGGTCTCAAAAGCTTTGGTCAAAGTGTGTGGTTTGTTTTTCATCCGAGATAAAGAAAAAATAAGGGTGATTTGTCCGGTAGCACGATTTACCAATGACGCTGACACGTCAAGGTGGGCTAATTTATCCAGATTAATCTGAGCCCAATCCAATCCATCTCAATATGCAATTGACCAAACAAAGTAACAAACTATAATGATCTATTTTTTCATTTTTACATAATACCTGCTTCTTCCGTTTTATATTATAAAATATTTTTCTCTTTTTATAATCAAATATCTTCACGTCTGATAAATTTATAAAAAAAAATAGCAACATCTATGACACCAAATTAATTTCATTAAACATAAGATTAAATTCATAATCTATATCTATAACTATCTATAAAGCAAATAGTATTTTAATCCAAAATTTTATTCGGTCTGGCTATTTTGCAGAAAACCCCTTGAGTTTTTTTGAAATGGAGAGCCGTGACCCAAGTAGCGATCCACCTCGGATTTGATCCAATTCCGAGGCCATCTCGCGCCCAACACAAACTAGGCCTGAAATTCCTAATGAACGACCGGTGCATGACCCAATATGTGTGCGACCACTTTTGTTTTTGGGCTCATTGGTTGTTTTGGGATTTTTTTCGCCAACCTGTGCGATCAACTCGGTCCGTTACCAAATTTGACTGCACGTTTTTATACTTTCTCTTTTGTGATTTTTATGTGCTTCATTATTTAGCAGGTCAGTCCAATTCGTTCACACACACCAAATTAGGCTTTTTAAGTAGACATACTATTCAACTTATATGTATGCACTTTGTATAGGTATGTACGCATACAAAGTATACATATTTATAACTATCTATAAAACAAATAGTGTTTTTATCCAAAATTTTCGTCCGTCTGACTATTTTGCAGAAAACCCCTTCAGTGTTTATAAAATTAACCCGTAGTCCTAATGCTGAAAAGAAAGGAAGGACCTGGATGAAAAAAGACCTCCTGCGCCCCTCCCGCCCGTCCCCATTCGCGTCGCGCCCCGCGCCGCACCTGCGCTCCTTCCTCCCGTCGCTGCTCGGAGCTTCCGCCCTGCGTCTGTGTCCCTCACTCCCGTGTATATTTTAATAATATATTTGTTATGTATTAAAAATATTATTAAAATTTTTATAAACCTTGTTAAATTTAAAATAGTTTAATTTTTTAAAAACAAAACGATTTATATAGTATAAAAGGGGACTAGTGTTTAGTTGGAGATTACTATGGACTGTTCGGCGGCGAGGCTGCAGCAGCCGCACGCTGTTGTGCCGCTTGTGGCACTATTTTGGGCAGCAACTGTGCAGCCATAACCCCAGAAGCCGGACAACCTCTATGTTTGCAATCGCCTAATAGAATATGCACGCATATCTGCATTTTTACCGGAATTTTTTCCTTTACCATAGAAACACTAGTAAACAATTTTAAAAACAGTAAAGTTATATTCTTACTGCCGAGGTCAAACTGGAATGTTTTGTTTTGGATGTCCTGTTTGAAATATCAGAATTTTTGTCTTGGTCATACGAGATTGTACTGTCTTCAGTGAAGTTTATGTTGGGCAGAAAATTATGTCCAATGCAAGATAAACTCCCGAATTAAACGAATTAAACACTCCCATTCGTTTCATAGTGATCATCACGTAAGTCTTTTCACCAATACCAAAGAAGCCTTAACTTTCATATATTTCATTTATTGTAAGTATGTGGTTGAGAAAAAAAAAATAAAGAAACATGTAAACTATCCTCGTGCATGCAAACTCAATTTATATGCATAAATACAATAATATTATACATTAAATGAAGATGACATGGTTATATGATGATCAATTTAAATTTTTTTGATTTTTAGTTATATGATGATCAATATGAAACTTTCAGTTGGCATATACGTTTAGAAACTTTTGGATCACATATCCCACCCAACTAATAGTATGTATTTTGGTCATTTTACCTATAAAAAGTTGGTTTCATTGGTGCACGGAACAAATACTCTTCTCCATCCCTCGTTTAGATTGAGTAGCATCTATATGAGTCTGGAACCAAAGATGAAATACATATATGCATTCATGTATAAATTTATTTAAAACCCCAAAACAATATATAATGTGATATGGAGGAATTAAAAAGGTGCAAATTTCAGATATTGGAGCATCCATAACACAATACACAAAACCCCACTTATTGTGATTTATTTCAAGAACCTCACTTATATGTAGTAAAAAAATCTCACATATTTTTTACAAATCTATAACTTATTTATAAAACAAGTAGTGTTTTCACTTAAATTTTGTTTTGTCTGGTTATTTCGTAGAAAACCCTGTGAGTTTTTCCGAAATTAACCCGTAGTCCGCCTAGCTATTTTAAAAAACCCAGTTAAAGAACAAAAAATGACAATTTTGCAGAAACTTCTTGAGTGTTTATAAAATTAACACATAGTCCCAATGCTAAAAAAAGAAGAGCTTAGATGAAAAAAGACCTCATGCATCCCTCTCTTCCGTCCCTATCAGCGCCGCGCCTGCGTCCCTCCCTCCCATCGTCGCTTGAAGCTCCCGCGCCGTTGCCTGGACCTTCGTCCTTCGCCTGTTTTCCTCTCTGCGTCGTCCTATTGCAATGCACGGGTATTTTACTACTACTATAGATAAATATATTAGTAAGATATATGATATAAGCTGATAGTTAGGGTTTGTTTTCTTTGCCCCAAAACCTAAGGTTTCATCAAACAAATTGTAAGACTTGGGGTTTTATGTTACGGATATCTTAAAAACCCGGATTATGTGAAATTTGCTAAAAAAAAGATGGTTATTGACTTTACGGCGTCGGTGCATTACACGTTAACAACGAATAACAACATACACTAGTCCACTACTGTACCAACGAGCGAATCTGATGTAAAGGAAGGGAATCGAATTTTTCGGATTGGGATCACCTGCAGTGGCTATAGCTACTGCAACTTAAGCAGTCCTATAGCCACCGTTGGATCAGAAATTGATGTCCTAGATCTTTTCTGAATACTGTTCACAGAAGACCGTACAAAGCTCATTGGTGTAGCATGTTAAAGGATAGGATCTAGCGCCGCTTATATCGCATGCTCTGTTTTCGGCTTCGTACGAGTCACACGCAGCGCCAACAACCTGCAGCACATAGCTTACGCCCACGCTGGCTCGGTAGGATCGTGCATGCGCCGCCATGACTGAGGCCAGCCGTTTATCTATAATATATAATCTATAACTATGTGTTTTTACTCAAAATTTTGTTCTGTCTGACTATTTTGCAGAAAAATCTTTAAGTTTTTTCAAAATTAACCCGTAGTTAGGGGTGGATACCGAGCCGGCTCGGCTCGGCTCGGCTCGGCTCGGCTCAGCTCAGCTCGGCTCGGCTCGGTAGAGAGCCGAGCCAGGAGGCCGGCTCGACTCGGCTCGTGAACCGGCTCGAGCCAGCTCGTTTAGCTCGCGAGCCACTTTAATACAATGCAATTTATGTACAAATTACATTCTATTTTTTTCTAAGTCTATTAAATATGCAAATATACAATTGAAAAAAAATAAAAAGTGATATATTAAGTCCATAATTAACGTAATAACACTTGTCCATCGATAATTATCCATGCAAATATAATGATACAACTAGATTAGATATTATTACTATTATAATTTAAAGCAAAGCATTAGATCCATATTGACCATCATAAAATCATAAAAATTATTGATTTATTGTCACATAAAACAACAAAACAAGCAAAAGAATAACAAAGAAGCAAAACATTAGGATCTGCTTTGTACATTGTATCTGGCTCGTTGAGCTCAAGAGCAGCTCGCGAGCTGACTCGAGCTGGCTCGTTATAGCTAATGAGCTAAACCCTTGGCGCAGCTCGTTAGCATTTCTCAACGAGCCGAGCCGAGCCGAGCCAACCACGAGCCGAACGAGCTAGCGAGCCACGAGTATTTCGTCCAGCCCTACCCGCAGTCCCAATGCTGAAAAGAAAGGGAGGACTTGGATAAAAAAAGACCTCCTTCGCCCCTCCCTCCCGTCCCCATCTACGCCACGCCCGTGTCGCGCCTGCGCTCCTCCCTCCCATCGCTGCTCGAAGCTCCCGCGCCCCTTCGTGCCGTCGCCATCCACGTCGCGCCTCGACTTCACCCGTTGCAACGCACGGGTACAATTGCTAGTTATCTATAAAGCAAGTAGTGTTTTTATCCAAAATTTTGTTCTACCTGGCTATTTTGCAGAAAACCCCTTAAGTTTTTCCGAAATTAACCCGCATGCAATAGAGGTTGTATGGATCAACTTCAAAGAGCGATGGCGTATGAGCGGTCTCGTTTTCGCGGCCCTCCAGGGCCCATGCAGAGCATCCAGGCGTTCCCCTCGATCGGGCGTGCACAGGCGAGCTGGGAGACTGTGTGGCCGGACGCCGCGCGACATGGACAGCATCTCTCCGACGCGGTGATGCGCAACGCGTCCAAGCGACCAATGCAGTACATGCAAAACAAACAGCAAACCAATCTAATTAGCAACAAGAAAATTAGATGCATATATATCGATGCATGCATGCTTGCAACATATGCTTCTTGGTTTATTTGCCGATTGATCTCAAGCATGCAGGAATGTAAGGTGCATCAATCCACACATTCGCGTGTGACAACGCCGACCCCAGGTCGTGCGGTCGTGCCTTGCAAGCGTGAAACCGAAAGCGAAGAGATCATGCGTGGGGCCGCGTAAGCTGTGCTCATCGTCCATCGCTAACAAGCTGATGGCCGGACACGCGATGCAGACGACATCACCCTCCATTGGATCGGCGAATCCCGGTACATGCGTGTCGGTGATATGGGCCCGGGGGTATGTCGGGGGCGTGGCATTTAAGAAAAAGGAAGGCGCCCTTGTCCATCAAGGAGCGTCAAAGTTATGCCCTGAAAGGCTAGGCAAGTCTCGGCCACGGGCGGCCACGTGGCCGCCCCAGAAGGGGCTGGCCCGGAGGCTGCCTGGAGGCCACCATACTCCCAAACGGCGGGGTTCGGGATCTCCCGGACCCCTGGTTGGTAGGGTCCGGGATCACCCGGACCCCCATCCTCCATCCCGCACCTCTCTGAGAGAGGGGCGAATCCAACTACCAACCAACCCATTTAATGCCCAAATGGAGGAAAGCTGAGCGTCTGCCTCGTCGCATTCAATGCGATGTGAGGTGAGGCTGTCAGTTGCACCCATCATCACCCCTTTTTGCCTATCATAATGCAAAGGGGGCTAAAAGTCTTTGACTAAGACCGTGGTATGGCTGCGCACCCACTCCGTGCACGCCCCCCTCATGCCCTGTCCAGTCGCATTTAATGTATTGGGCGGCTACGTGGGAGAGAGAGTGCGAGCGCAGGAGGCACAGTGCCAGTGCCTACCCGCGAGATGGGTCTCTGACCAGTGGGACCCGTCGGAGTGGGTAGGCAAACCATCATCGCGTCAACAGCATGGTTACCACGACGACCACCCCTTTTCCGCTTTCCATGACGCAGCAAACAGGAAGGAGTAGGAATGGAATGGCTTCTCCGACAAGACAAGGCAAAAACCACTCCCTCATGTGGAGTAAAGTAGAGAAAGGGTAGGACTACTGTGGTGTTTCCTTGCTCTATAAAAGGAGACCCAAGTCCATCATAGAACGGGCTCTCTCTCTCCCCCTTTGTCAGGCCGGTTGTTGCTGGTTGCTGTTAGGTTGACCCACCCTAGGTCGTGGATTGATCAGTAGATCAGCCCCCTGGGCAGCAGCCAACTCTTGGCGATACCTCCTTCACCACTGAGTTCGAAGGAGAGAGACATCCCCCTTGTTCTTGGCAATTTGCCTCATATACTACATACAAACAGGAGTAGGGTATTACATCGCGCTGGTGGCCCGAACCTGTATAAACCCTCGCGCCTTCGCAATCTGATCCCTACCCCGCCACACCTGCGTTACTCCATCTTCACCGCGAGTTTGAATCAGGATACACCGCTCCCCGTGCCGAACCAAAAAGGGGGTCCCCAGATCCCCGCGTGTCGATCTACGACATCGACAATGTGCGCTGTAGGGGAGCGCACTATGTTTTGGTTTAAACTCCCGTTTTCCATCCATTTTTTGGCGGGAATCCTCTCTCCCCGTCTCAGCCATGGTCCACGGCCGCGCCCTACGCTCCACGTCAGGCTCACTCGCTACGCGCGAGCATGGTCTGGCCAACGAGGCAGCGGAAGAGGTCGATGCGGGCAGGCACAGCCCCAACTTTCGCCACCTCCGCTCGAGGGGGGAAGCATCTTCGTCTCCCCCACCGCCGTTGGTGGCGACGGTGCGGCCGCGCTCGCGCCATCCCTTCGCCCCCGGGCGGTTGAGGGCAGAGGGGCCCATGCATCCCGCAGGTCGACAACGCTCCCGTGGGACCCAGACCACGCCCTAGCGGGCGTATCGGCGAGCCCCGCCGAGGCGACGTCCATCGCCGCCTGGAGTTTGGCACTCCTGAGGGTGCCCTGCAGGCGGCAGAAGCTCTTTTGCGCCACCCCCCGGTCACCCCTGGCGAGGGGTCCAACGCCAAGAGGTGGTTCGACGACGTGGCGAAGCTCGTAGGCACGGCCCAGCGCCAGCTGGCCGCTGACCTCGCTTCCTCCAGCCGCCAACCGCGCGGTTCACACACCGCGGTAAGCTCTTCTCCCGGCGATGGGCTAGAAGGGCAGCAGCTGCCGCAAGGGCAGAGGAGAGCCCCTCGGCGGCAACCCAACCGGAACCGCACCAGGACCTGCTGTACGCAGGGCGCGTCGCCCGCCTCCGCATCGAGCAGCGCTGGGACGAGCGCCCCTTAGGGCGGGCGCCGGACTGCGCCTCCTCGTCGGGAGGCGCCACTCACGGCGAGCGGCCGCAGCGGCCTCCCGCGAATGGAGCCCTCGACGGCGGCGAGCGGCCATGATGGCCCAGCCCGCAAGCGGAAGCTCCGCGGCACCCAACGAGGCCCGCAGCGTTGTCGCCCTACGGCCGGCAACGGCCGGTCGTGCCTTTGTTGCCGACCTCCGTAACGTGCGCCGGCCTAACAAGTTTAGGCCGGCCCTTACGGAGAAATACGACGGCTCGGTTAACCCCACCGAGTTCCTCCAGATCTACACCACAGCCATTGAGGCTGCTGGGGGTGATGAGCGCGTCATGGCCAACTTCTTTCCCATGGCGCTTAAGGGCCAGGCCCGCTCCTGGCTGATGAACCTGCCAGCCCAGTCGGTCACTTCGTGGGACAACCTGTGCCGGCAGTTCACCTCCAATTTCCAGGGCATGTACCCGCGCCCGGAGTGGAGGCAGACCTTCACATGGTCCAACGAGGGGAGGGCGAGTCCCTGCGCAAATACATTCAGCGTTTTTGCCAGGTACGCAACACCATACCCTCCATCGCTGACCATGCAGTGATCTTCGCCTTCCGGAGTGGTGTATGCCACAACGTTATGTTGGAGAAGATCGAATCCAAGGCCCCCCGGACCACCACGGAGCTCTTCGAGCTCGTAGACCGGGTGGCCCGCAAGGAGGAGGCCTGGGTTTGGAATCCTAGGAATCCTACCCTGGCCTCCACCGGCGCTGCCCCCTCTGCGTCCCGTGAAGAGCGGCGTGAACGGCGGCGAAAGCGCCGGCCATCGCGCGGTGGCGAGGAGGGCCACGTCCTCGCCACCGACGGAGCCGAGAAGCCCTCGAGGAAGGGCAAGCCTGCGGGTAACCGCAGGCGGTCCACGGACCCCGCCACCGTGGCCGGGCGGAGACAAATGGTGCATGGTGCACCAAACCTCCCACCACGACCTCTCGAGTGCCGTTCGGTCAAAAATCTGGCCGAGTGAGTGCAGAAGTATGAGCAGGAGCGGAGGGAGAACGAGAAGGAGATCCGCCGCAAGGGCAAGGCTCCGGCGGAGCGTCCGGACCACCGGCGAGAGGAGGCCAAGGGTGCGGCCCCCGCCGGGGACGATGATGACAACCTGGGCTACCAAGACCCCCAGCACGTCGTCGCCACCATCGACGGCGGTGCTGGCGCCCAGGTATCCCGTCGGAGCTTCAAGTCCATGAGACGCGAGCTCCTCGCAGTCGTGCCGTCTCACGAGGCGGCCCGAAGATCGCGCTGGGCAGAGGTGCCCATCACCTTTGACCAGACCGACCACCCAGGGAGCGTCGCACGTAGCGGCCATTTGGCCCTCGTGACCTCCCCCATCATCTGCAACATCAAGGTCGCCCGAGTCTTAATTGACGGAGGTGCGGCCCTCAACGTACTATCCCCGAAGGCCTTTGATGTAATCAAGGCCCCGGGAATGGTGCTCGGGCCCTCTCACCCCATCATTGGGGTGATGCCCGGAAAGGTGTGGCCCCTTGGGCAGATCGCTCTGCCGGTCACCTTTGGGGCCCCCACTAATTTCCGCACCGAGCGGATCGACTTCGATGTGGCGGATCTCAATCTGCCCTACAACGCCGTGCTTGGGAGGCCGGCGTTGGTGAAGTTCATGGGGGCTACCCATTATGCCTACCGCCAGCTCAAGATGCCGGGCCCCGGAGGCCCCATCACTATCCACGCCGACGTCAAAACCGCGCTGGATTGCGCGGAAGTGCGCGTCGACGACGTCGTGGTGGCTGACCGCGTCGAACCCGAGGGTCCCCAAGGGGAGACATTGGGTTCCCGGGCCCCGAAGCAACGCATCACCTCTGCGATGAGGTGGTGATTAAGTCTATCCGTTTGGGCGATGACCCGTCCAAGACCGCCAACATTGGTGGCGGCTTGGACCCCAAATAGGAAGACGCGCTCGTTTCCTTCCTGCGGGAGAATGCCGACGTGTTTGCTTGGAAGCCGTCGGATATGCCCGAGTCCCCAGGGAGGTGATCGAGCACTGACTTGCAGTACGGCCGGACGCACGCCCGGTCCGGCAAAAGGTGAGGCGACAGGCCCCGGAGCGGCAGGCGTTCATCCGCGAAGAGGTGACACGGCTCTAGGAGGCCGGCTTCATCCGGGAGGTGCTACATCCGGAGTGGTTGGCGAATCCGGTGGTCGTCCCGAAGGCCAACCACAAGCTGCGCATGTGCATCGACTACACCGACCTCAACATGGCATGTCCCAAAGACCCCTATCCTCTACCCCGAATAGACCAGATAGTCGACTCCACTGCGGGTGCGACCTTTTATGCTTCCTAGATGCGTACTCTGGCTATCATCAATTTCGCATGGCTGTAGAGGATGAGGAGAAAACCTCATTTATCACCCCGTGGGTACTTTTTGCTACATGTCTATGCCCTTTGGTTTAAAAATGCCATGTCTACTTTTCAACGTGGTGTCCGCATCACGTTGAAAGACCAAATAGGGCGCAACGTTGAGGCATATGTCGATGATCTCGTAGTCAAATCTCGGGATCAAAGAACTTTGCTCCCGGATTTGGCCGAGACATTTAATAACCTCCGGTCCTCCCGTATGAAGCTGAACCCAGAGAAGTGCGTGTTCGGGGTACCGACAGGCAAGCTATTCGGGTTCTTGGTCTCTGCCCGAGGCATCGAGGCCAACCCCACTAAAATAAAGGCAATAGAGAAGATGCGCCCCCCTAGAAAACTCAAGGACGTGCAGAGGCTCACTGGTTGTGTAGCTGCCCTGAGTTGCATCATATCCAGGTTAGGAGAGCGGGCGCTTCCTTTATTCAAGTTGTTAAAACGAACCGACCCCTTCACTTGGACGGACGAGGCGGAGAAAGCCTTGGGCGAGCTCAAGCGCTACCTCTCCTCGCCGCCCGTACTGGTGGCTCCTCGGGAAGGGAGCCCCTCCTTTTATATTTAGCGGCGACCCCCCAAGTGATTAGTGCGGCCTTGGTTGTGGAGCGCGACGACGAGCTAGGCTCGCCTGCCCCACCGCAAAACCGGAGGCGGAGACCCTGAACGGAGCCGGCCGAGGAAGCGCCCGAGCCCGGAGGTGGCCCCCGGCCCCCGAGCTTCGGTGGAGCCGTCCGCCCCTAGTCCAGGGCACCGAAGCCCCCTCCACCTGTGGTGGCCCGTGAGGGCCCTGGAGGCGACGGCTCTGAAGCCCTGACACCGAGATGACCCGCCCCAAAGCACCCGTGGCAGGAGACCTCGGAACGGAGCTGGCCGAGGAAGCGCCCGGGCCCGGAGGTGGCCCCTGGCCCCCCGAGCTTCAAGGAGCCGCCCGGTCCCCTACTGGGGCTCCCGAAGCCCCCTCCACCCAGAGCGGCCCGAGGGCCCCGGTGGAAGCGACGGCTCGAAGCCCGGACACCGAGGTAACCCGCCCGGTGTACCCGAACCGCCGCCCTAGCAAGGTAGCCAAAGCCCGCCCCAAGGTGCGGCGCCTACTTTGTCGGCGAGGCGCTACGGACGCGAAGACACGTTACCGTAGGCCCGAAAATGCTATACGCCCTACTTATGGCCTCTAGGAAGTTGCGCCATTATTTTCAGCGCACCGGTAAGTGTGGTCACGTCCTACCCTCTCGGACAAATCCCGCATAACCGAGAGGCACGGACGGTAGTCAAATGGGCCATCGAGTTGTCGAATTCGATCCGCACTCGGCCGGCACGCAATCAAGAGCCAAGCCTTGGCCGATTTCGTGGCGGAGTTGTAACATCCCGAAAATCGAAGAACGGAAAACGGAACGTAAAATCGGAACTTTCAAAACCTTCGCTTGTTGCTTCTTTCTCGGGTTGTTGCTTCTTATTTGCCGCTCGGTTGCATAAATTTAGTCGTGGTTAATCCCTTTCGGTGTTTTTGGATGATTCGGAGTTGTCGAAATGGAGGTGCGAAAGCCGTATCCGGGTTTTTAAAAAGGAAATCGGGAAAAACACGGATTTATGAAAACGCGTTTTGGGAAATATAAAATAAAATTTTTGGTTGGGAAAAGATAAATTAAGACACAAAATATATAATAAAATTCTCGGGAGTCGTACTCGAAATCGGGAAAGTTTTGGGAAAAATAACTGGAGAATATTAAATTTTGAAAAGAGGAATTTTAAATAAATAAATATAAAAAGTATATATTGTGGGAAAATAAAAGTGGGAAAAAGTTGAAAATATTGTGTTAAAAATTATTTTTGAATTAGAGGAATTTATTTTAGAATTTTTAGAAGAAAGGAAAATAGGAAATGGGAAATTAAAATAGAAAATCGAGAAAATAAGAAAGTACACTCTTCATTGCGCTAAAGGTGCTCGACGCCCGTACGGCCCCGGCGCGCGCGCCGCCGTGCGCCGCCTGCCGGCCAGCGCAGCGCAGCAGCGCACGCTACGCGCGCGCGCCGCGCTCGCGCACGCCCGACCCCTACCCCGCGCTGCGCCACGCGCCGCGGCACGCGCCCGCGCGCGCGCGCGCCACGCGCCGCGCGTGCACCCGACCGCGCCGGACCGCGCGCGCCGCGCCGCTGCGCCCGCCCGCGCACGCCCTCCCGTACCGGCCCCGCACCCACGCACCGCGCGCCGCCGCCACGCGCCGTGCCGCTCCCGGACCCCACGCCGCGCGCGCGCGTGCGTTGGGCCCCGCCGCCGCGTTTCGACCGCCGCGTTGCGCCCGCCGTACCGGCCCACCCCGCCGTCCGCCGCGTGTCCTCCACCCCGCGCCCGCGCCGAGCCGGCCCCTCCTCCTCCACCCCGCCCGCGCCAGCGCTCGCGCCGCGCCTATAAAAGGCGGCGCCCGCCCTTGTGCCGCACCACCGCCGTTCTCTGTCCTCTCCCGGCGCGCCGCCGCCGTCCTAACCACCGGCCGCCGCCGCCGTGCGCAAACTCCCCTCCGTGCCCCACTAGCTCCTCCCGAGGCCGCCGTCGCCGGTAAGCCCCCTTCCCCGCCTTTTGTCGCGCGCCGCCGCTCTGTTTCGGCCGGACACCGGCCGAACAGCTTGGCGGCCAATGAACAATGCGCCGGTGAAAAGAAAAAAAAGAAAAAGAAGAGGAAAAATTAGGAAAAATTTTGGAAAATTTGGAAAATATTTTGGGGATGACTTGAGTAAAATTTTGGGCAAAAATAAATTATTTTCTTGCATGTTTTCTCGGTGCAAAGTTTGAAAATCGAAATCGGACTTTTTTCGAATTTCATTTCACGTCGTTTTTAAATCCGGACTCCGTTTAATTCGTTCTCGCCATTTAAATGTGCTTCTCCCTTGTGCTCAAACCTTTAAAACCTCGAGCACGAATTCCTCCGCTGACATTTTCAAACCTAATTTCTCAAATAATTGCGATTGTCGTCTTTGCAAAAACCCTAGGACGTCGACTCATTCCCAAAACTCGGAATTTTTCCTAAAGCGACCCTTGTCCTAACTCAAGTAGAATTTTTGGCAAAACTTTTAGAGTTGTTTTCATGGTTTTTATGGTTCTTTTCGATCTCTCGGTATTTTATTGAATTCTAGTTGAATTCAATTAATCTTTCGCACGTACGGGTAGCACCTGAAGAAACCGGCATCGACCCCGCTGAAGATACCACCCCTCAAGTGTGCGAGCAAGGCAAGTCATCACACTCTTTGAACATATTGATCCTACTTTGTGAAATGATATTGATTTCAAATTACAAATTGCATGCTTTACACAAACAGTACCTATGCTTAATATGCCCTGCTTTGATATTGATCACCATTAGAATTTATTCTTTGTAACCGTCGATGTGATACGACCGGAGGCTAACTTCGGTGGAAATGCTTAGCCCTGCTTACACTAGTTCTCTGCATACTCATGATTTTGCAAGAAAGCTTTGTGCTCGGGCAACTACCTTAGGGGAGGTAGTTGAAATACGGCCTGTGGAGACATGAGCGCCACATGGCCATGTTGAACTGAGTTTGATGAAAATTGAAAATGCTATACAAATGTTTTAGACTGGGGCGGCCGGATGATTTGGGTGGATTCCGGAAAGGGCAAGTGCCGACCCTGGTCAATTAAGGACCGAGCCATGAGATAGCCGGAAAACGAGCCAGTACAACCGTACTTCTCGAATGGGTATAGACCTACCTGACTAGATAGCCGAGGCGAGGCGTATCCTTGCATAGATGGTTCTCTATGATGTGGTTATGTGATGGAAATGAGGCTGCGGCCTTTGTTGTGAATGGTGGAATTAAACCGATATTAATTAAACTTAAAGATTGAGGAAGTTTCCTTACCCCGGTGCGCTTAACTCCTCTCACCGCTAGAAAAGGACGGCTAGAGTGCATGAGGGCTTAAGTTCATGGAGCGGGTACCGCAAAGCAAGGTTATCGAAAGGCTTTGCCGTGACCGTCTCATGAGTTGGGACGTAGGCTCATTTGTTGGGCTATCGCGGAGTACGAGTAAAGTGTACATCCACCGCAAGTGTGAGTGAATCAATCTATTCGAATAGCCGTGCTCGCGGATATCGAGCATCGTGACAAGACTTTCGCTTGGCTAGACTTTAAACTTAAAACTGGGATGGGTTTGCATAATGATTTCATTCGCTGGTGGATCAACTTCTCGAGATGCGAGAAGGGGTAGTTCCCCAGAAAATCATGACGAATCGGAGGCGGGAAGCCATCCTTGGAATCACGATGGATGGTGGACAGAACCGTCGCCGGATTAATGAACTATGGAATTAAAACTTGTTTCGGCTAGTTGTTAGGCCTGTGAAAAGAATTGTGAAAATTGGCTTTATGCAAAGGAAACTTCACCATTCCTTGAATAACCTTATCATGTGCATCAATTTCGTGTTGGCTTGCCGAGTACGGTCGGTACTCACCCTTGCTATACGCACAAACCTCGTGATGGAAATGAAGAGTCTGAGGATCCATACGCGTACTACCAGGAGGGTGAAGGAACTGATGGCGCATACTAGATCTTAGCTCCGGTCGTTGCCTGTGGCAAATGACATGCCGCTGCCTCTATTCCGCTGCCGTATCTAATTTCTACTTTTGTGTTGTACTCGGACCATGTGGTCCAGTGTGTTGAACATTGCCTTCGGGCCTATGGTTGTAATAATGTCGCCGTAAGACTATTCGTGCATGTGCACCCTGATTGCCCAAGATCGCATTTCGTGAGTACCAACTACTCGATCCAGGGAAATGGTACTAAGAACACGAAAGATTCCCGTCTCAAAAACGGGGGTCCACAGAGCTGGTATCAGAGCCATGCGACCGTAGGCTAAGACCAAATGGCACCCTACCCCTGACTAGTTGGCTAAAGGGAAATATCCCTACATAGGATCATTTTTAAACTATTATTTCCAAAAATACAAATATACCTTTTCTACATCTGTATTTCCTTTTATTTACCAAATGATTATAATAGCTCTCTCCCTTTAACCCTAAGTTGCCTTCAAGAGCAGATGTCGAACCATGACGGGGCCTAGGAGGTCACTATCCCACGAGACGAGGGGTTTGTGGCACAGCTTCAGTCCCTGCTGTGGTGTTTGAGATACCCGGAACCACCCACCTATCACATCAAAAGGCATGGCTCCGAAGGATATCCAGCATGGGAGGCAGCCGTTTCCATAGAAGCCCGCATGGGAAGTGAAACATCTTTCTGCTTCCACACCCGCTATCACCGGGATTTAGCGGAAGCAGCCATCCAAGATGCGGCCCGCGAAGCATTTCTTCGCCTTAATGCGATACATCGTGCCGAACTCACGGTGACAGAGTTCGTGCATCATCCCTATCGCGAAGAAGGCAACCCAGTTTGCACCGTGGAGGCCACCCCCTGCTGCTACAACCCGATGGTCACACGTCTATCACGCTGGGCAGAGACGGCAGATGACTGCTACGAAGAGGCCTTGCTTGAGATCAACGACCAGCCAGCCACGCCTCAATGATCCGGTCGAGAGCCACCAAGGCTGTGGGGATCGATAAACATGCCGCACTCACCGCAAGCCAATGGTGCCCAATACGAGCAACTCTCGGACCGCTACATGGCCCGTGGGGAAGCCCTGGTAGAGCTGGAGGAGCAGCTCAGGAAGAGCAAGCAGCAAGTCAACCAGCTGGAGGAGCAGCTGCGCACCCGCCCCGTCCACGCTGCAGGTACCTCCACTGAGATTGTACCAACACCTCCCGCTCCTGTGCCCGACCACTATTACCTTATGACTCCAGCATGCTTGGATACCTTTCAAGCCATGATGGAGCAAGCTTTATGTTGAGCACAGAGCTCGCGCCGCACTCGATAGACCCCACCGCCGCCACGTCCATGGGACCCACCTCGAGCTCCGTAGCAGTGCCATCCGAGCCTGGATCGGGAGAGGAGAACCCCATCCAGATCCACACCGACTCGGAGTCCGAGGCGGAACCTATGGAGGTCAAATGGGAGTCCAGCGACACCGATCCAATGGAGGAGGAAGCTCCCACTCGTCGCCTGACTCACACTGGAGGCCTCCTCACCCGCCAGACCGCTCGCAAGAGTACGCGGCCACCGAGTAGGAAGATTCGGCATGACTCCGAGGCCACCACCTCCGAGCCATGGGGACTCCGGTTTGCTTCAGCAGCGGACCACCCACTTCCCGCACTGGCTCTTGCGGATGGTTGAACGACTAGGCGGGAGGACCACCCCAGCCTTGATCTCGTTCGGACGGCTCGCGGACGGACCACACTCTATTTCCCTTAATTAGTTAATGCAGCTAGACGATGTAGTTGTTATTGTTATCATGGCAGAAGGACTGTGCATGTACATCCGTGTACCCGTCGATGTAATATGATGAACCTAAGCATCGCTTTGTGGTATCTTAATTCGTGAGCTTACTATTATTTTACCATGCTTGTTGATTGAAGATCATTTAAAAACAACTTGAAGAAAAATCCCCTAGGAACCATGACCTTAACAGTCCGATCTCTTAATTCATCTATCTTCTTCGATGGCACATCGCCGCAGAGCAAGAAGAACCAACGAGAACCCGCCGGAACCCAACCCCTCCACTGGCGGAGGTTATGGCTTTGCTGCACCCGGCTACTCCAAGCGATTGCCAACAACCAAGGAAGTCGAGGAGGATCAAGTCTAGGAGAGTTCATGCGAGCTAAGCCACCAACCTTCTCCACGGCCGAAGAACCCATGGATGCTGAGGACTGGCTGAGGGTGATCGAGAAAAAGCTAACTCTCGTCCGAGTACGAGAAGCCGATAGAGTGGTCTTCGCCACTAACCGCCTAGAGGGTCCCGCAAGTGACTCGGTGGGACACCTACAAGGAAACTCGAGCTGAAGATGCCGAGAACCGACATGGGAAGAATTCACGTGTTCCGTGAGAATTTCGTGCTTAGCTGCAGTTATGAGGATGAAGAAAAACGAGTTCCGCAGGCTGCGTCAAGGAAACACCTCAGTACAAGAGTATTTGAACAAGTTTACCCAGCTTGCCCGTTACGCCGCAAGTGACCTGACAGACGAGGAAGAGAAGATGGATAAATTCATCGAGGGACTAAATGACGAGCCGAGAGGACCGATGATCGGGCAGACCACACCCGCTTCCAAAGCCTCATCAACAAGGTCGTTCGGCTTGAACACGACCAAAAGATGGTAGAAAATAACCGCAAAAGGAGGCTCGCTATGGCTCGCCCATTTCAGGGAGCACCACAACGTCCCAAGGGAGCCACCCCGTCTGGATGGAAGCCAAACGTTCCGGCAGCCGGTCGTTCCCCCGCTCCCGACCATGTCAGCAGGCCAGCTACGCCTCAGCTTCGTACACCCACACCAACCCTAGCCGCTCCAGGAAGAAGGAATGTGAGCGCTTCAATTGTGGAGAATTCGGGCACTACTCCAATAGCTCGCCCAAAACCACACAACACTCCCGTGTGCACCGGCGCCAATGCAACGCCCGTCCGAGGAACCCCACCCCCGCCGCGGACGAGGTCCTGCTCAGACCCCGCTACCCAACGAGGCCGCCACCGGTTTCGACGTGGCCAGTGAATCATGTGCGGGTGAAGAAGCTCGGGAGGACCGGAGCGTATTGATGGGTATGTTCTCTATCAACTCTACACCGCTTAAAGTTTTATTCGATTCAGAGCCTCGCATTCATTCATATCTTCCCAAGTAAGCAAACAACACCACCTACACCAAGTAGCACTTAAGAGGCCTATGTTGGTACACTCACCTGGGAGACATAACCGTACCCCATGCTTGCATCAATGTGCCCATACGGATTAGGAACGTGGTGTTTCTTTCAAACCTTATGGTGTTATCACCCCAAACCATTGATGTCATACTGGATGGATTGGTTGACCAAGAATAATGGAATTATAGACTGCAATGAAGGGAAGTCACAGTATCCACCCCATGGGGATCACCGATGAGCATAACTATGGATCAAAATCCGAAGCTATGCGAACAAGCGCAGGAATATTCACCATGCTACCTCTAGGCGGAATGCCCGTAGTACAAGAATACCGGACGTATTTCCCGAGGAGTTGCCCTAATGCCCCTGATCGCGACATAGAGTTTATCATCGACCTAATGCCCGGTACCGCACCCATATCCAAGAGGCCTTATCGAATGCCGGCCAACGAGTTAGAGGAGCTCAAGAAGCAAATAAGGGAACTACAAGAGAAGGGATTTGTACGCCCCAGCTTCTTCTCCCTGGGAGCCCCGATACTCTTCGTCAAGAAGAAGGATGGGAGTATGAGGATGTGTGTGGACTACCGATCGTTGAACGAAGTGACTATCAAAAACAAGTACCCACTACCTCGAATCGATGACCTATTCGATCAACTTAAGGGTGCGCAAGTGTTCTCAAAGATTGATCTTCTGGGGATATCATCGCTGAAGATTAGGGTGGAGATATTCCTAAGACGGCGTTCTCTACACGTTACGGCTTATACGAGTTCACAGTAATGTCCTTTGGATTAACCAATGCCTCGGCATATTTTATGAATCTGATGAACAAGGTATTCATGGAATACCTGGACAAATTCGTAGTGGTATTCATCGACGATATACTTATCTACTCCAAGAACGATGAGGAACATGCGGAGCATCTACGGCTAGTGCTGGAAAAACTACGAGAGCATCAGCTGTATGCGAAGTTCAGCAAATGCGAGTTCTGGCTCAAGGAAGTCGCTTTTCTTGGCCACGTGGTTTCAGCCGGAGGAGTAGCGGTAGATCCCGCCAAGGTTGAAGCCGTCACGGAATGGAAGGCCCCCAAGTCAGTGACGGAAGTTCGGAGTTTCTTGGGCTTGGCCGGTTATTATCGACAGTTCATCGAAGGGTTTTCCACTATAGCCTGACCTATGACTCAACTTTTGAAGAAGGAAAAGAAGTTTGAATGGAACGAGAAGTGTCAAAAAGCTTTCGACCAACTAAAAGAAAAGTTAACCACTGCCCCAATCCTAACCTTACCTGACAACCGGAAGGATTTCGTAATGTACTGTGATGCGTCTCGGCAAGGACTAGGAGGCGTGTTAATGCAGGATGGGAAGGTCGTACCGTATGCCTCACGACAGTTATGACCCCACGAGGAGAATTATCCCACACACGACCTGGAACTAGCCGCGGTTGTTCACGCATTGAAGATCTGAAGACACTATCTGATCGGGAACCACTGTGATGTGTATACCGATCACAAGAGCTTAAAATATTTCTTTACTCAGCCTGATCTCAACCTACGACAAAGACGATGGTTGGAGTTGATCAAGGATTACGATCTAGGAATCCATTACCATCCCGGCATGGCAAATGTAGTGGCCGATGCACTGAGCCGCAAAGCCCAATGCAACCACATGGGATTGGGAGGTATGGCCATTGAGCTCCAAGAAGAAATGGCTCGACTTAATCTGCACCTGATTCCTCACGGAGAAGTGAACTCACTGGAAATCCAACCCCTTCTGAGGACTCAAATAGGAGAAGCCCAAAAAGGGAATGAGGAAACCCAGGAAATCAAGGAACGCATGACCGCTGGGCGCGCTAAGGAGTTTTCAGTAGACGACAAGGGAATCCTGTGGTACAAGAAAAGAATCTGCGTACCTGAACGAGGTGGTTTGAGAGGGTTGATCTTAAAAGAAGCTCACGAATTGGCATATTCGTTACATCCCGGAAGCACGAAAATGTACCAGGATTTGAAGGGAGAATACTGGTGGCCCAATATGAAGAGAGATGTAGCCGAATATGTAGCCATGTGCCAAAGGATGAAAGCCGAGCATCAATGACCAGCAGGCTTGCTGCAGCCACTCAAGATTCTCGAATGGAAATGGGACGAGATAGGCATGGATTTCATAGTGGGACTACCCAAAACTGCGACTGGTTACGATTCCATTTGGGTAATAGTAGATCGGCTCACCAAGACTGCCAGATTTATTCCCGTAAAAACTAACTACAATAGTGCCAAGCTAGCGGAACTATACATGAGTAGGATTGTGTGTCTCCATGGGGTACCGAAGAGGATTATATCGGATCGTGGTACCCAATTCACGTCTCATTTTTGGAGCAAAGTCCACGAGGCACTCGGAAGTCACCTCGCCTTCAGTACCGCTTATCACCCACAGACTGACGGACAGACTGAAAGGACGAATCAAGTACTAGAAGATATGCTTAGAGCCTGTGCATTGGATTTCACCAAGGATTGGGAGAAATGTTTGCCGTACGCCGAGTTCTCCTACAACAATAGCTATCAGGCCAGTCTGAAGATGTCACCAAACGAAGCCTTATTTGGTCGCCGATGCCGAACCCTATTAATGTGGTCAGAAACCGGTGAACGAACCGTGTTCGGGCCTGACATAATCAAAGAGGCCGAGGAAAAGTTCGCCTGATCCAGGACCGATTACAAGCTTCTCAATCACGATAAAAAGAGCTACGCGGACACCCGCCGAAGAGAATTAGAGTTTAAAGAAGGTGACTACGTATATTTGAAGGTCTCACCACTACGGGGAACTCAGAGGTTCAAGGTCAAAGGGAAACTCGTACGTGGGCCCATTCTTGATAAACGCTAGGAGAGGGAAGTGGCCTACCGGTTGAACGCGCCGCGAACCTCTCCGATGTCCACCCAGTATTCCACGTGTCGCAGCTTAAAGAAATGTTTGCGGGTACCGGATGAGCAAGCTCCTCTAGAAACCATCCATGTCCACGGTGATCTTACCTACCCGGAGCATCGAATCGGGATACCGGACGGCGTAAAAGAAGACACGGACCAAGTCATGGCGCATGTACAAAGTACAATGGAGCAATCACACGGAAGAAGAGGCTACCTGGGAGAGCGAGGAGTTCTGAAGACGAATACCCACACCTACTCAAGCAACGGTAAGAAATCTCGGGGACGAGATTTATTGTTAGGGGGTAGGTTTGTAACATCCCGAAAATCGAAGAACGGAAAACGAACGTAAAAATCGGAACTTTCAAAAACCTTCGCTTGTTGCTTCTTTCTCGGGTTGTTGCTTCTTATTTCCCAGCTCGGTTGCATAAATTTAGTCGTGGTCAATCCCCCTTTCGGTGTTTTTGGATGATTCGGAGTTGTCGAAATGGAGGTGCGAAAGCCGCATCTGGGTTTTTAAAAAGGAAATCGGGGAAAGCGCGGATTTATGAAAACGCGTTTTGGGAAATATAAAATAAAATTTTTTGGTTGGGAAAAGATAAATTAAGACACAAAATATATAATAAAATTCTCGGAGTCGTACTCGAAATCCGGGAAAGTTTTGGGAAAAATAACGGGACAATATTGAATTTTGAAAAGAGAAATTTTAAATAAATAAATATAAAAAAATATATATTGTGGGAAAATAAAAGTGGGAAAAAGTTGAAAATATTGTGTTAAAAATTATTTTTGAATTAGAGGAATTTATTTTAGAATTTTTAGAAGAAAGGAAAATAGGAAATGGGAAATTAAAATAGAAAATCGGGAAAATAAGAAAGTACACTGTTCATTGCGCTAAAGGTGCTCGACGCCGTACCGGCCCGGCCGCGCGCCCGCCGCGCGCCGCCGGCCGTACCGCGGCCGCGCACGTGCACGCCACGCGTCGCGCCGGCCGCGCGCGCCCGGCCCCTACCCCCGCGCGCGACACGCGCCGGCGCGGCACGCCGCGCTCGCGCGCGCGCGCGCGCCACGTGCCGCGCGTGCACCCGACCGCGCCGCGCGCCACGCGCCGCGCGTGCACCCGACCGCGCCGGACCCCGCGCGCCGCGCGCCCGCGCCCGCCCGCGCCCGCCCGCCCGCACGCCCCCGCACCCGCGCACCGCGCGCGCCGCCACGCTCCGTGCCGCGCCGGACCCCACGCCGCGCGGCGCGTGCGTCGGGCCCCGCCCGCGCTGCGCGTTTCGGCCGCCGCGTTGCGCCGCCGCCGTACCGCGGCCGCGCACGCGCACGCCACGCGCGCGCGCGCGCACGCGCACGCCCGACCCTACCCCGCGCGCCACGCGCCGCGCGGCACGCGCCCCGCGCCGCGCGCGCCACGTGCCGCACGTGCACCCGACCACGCCGGACCTCCGCGCGCCGCGCGCCGCGCCCGCCGCGCACGCCCGCCCGTACCGGCCCCGCACCCGCGCACCGCGCGCTCGCCGCCACGCGCGTGCCGCGCCCGGACCCCCACGCGCGCGCCGCGTGCGTTGGGCCCCGCCCGCGCCGCGCGTTTCGACCGCCGCGTTGCGCCCGCCGTACCGGCCCACCCCGCCGTCCGCCGCGTGTCCTCACCCCGCGCCCGCGCCGAGCCGGCCCTCCTCCTCCACCCCGCGCCGCGCGAGCGCGCCCGCCGCGCTATAAAGGCGGCGCCCGCCCTTTGTGCCGCACCACCGCCGCCTCCTCTCCCGGCGCCGCCGCCGCCGTCCTAACCACCGAAGCCGCGCCGCCGTGCGCAAACTCCCTCCGTGCCCCACTGCTCCTCCCGAGGCCGCCGTCGCCGGTAAGCCCCCTTCCCCGCCTTTTGTCGCGCTGCCGCCGCTCGTTTCGGCCGGACACGGTCGAACAGTTGGCGGCCAATGAACAATGCGCCGGTGAAAAGAAAAAAAAAGAAAAAGAAGAGGAAAAATTAGGAAAAATTTTGGAAAATTTGGAAAATATTTTGGGGATGACTTGAGTAAAATTTTGGGCAAAAATAAATTATTTTCTTGCATGTTTTCTCGGTGCAAAGTTTGAAAATCGAAATCGGACTTTTTGAATTTCATTTCGCGTCGTTTTTAAATCCGGACTCCGTTTAATTCGTTCTCGCCATTTAAATGTGCTTCTCCCTTGTGCTCAAACCTTTAAAACCTCGAGCACGAATTCCTCCGCCTGACATTTTCAAACCTAATTTCTCAAATAATTGCGATTGTCGTCTTTGCAAAAACCCTAGGACGTCGACTCGTTCCCAAAACTCGGAATTTTTCCTAAAGCGACCCTTGTCCTAACTCAAGTAGAATTTTTGGCAAAACTTTTAGAGTTGTTTTCATGGTTTTTATGGTTCTTTTCAATCTCTCGGTATTTTATTGAATTCTAGTTGAATTCAATTAATCTTTCGCACGTACGGGTAGCACTCGAAGAAACCGGCATCGACCCCGCTGAAGACAGAATACCCACACCTACTCAGCACCGGTAAGAAATCTCGGGACGAGATTTATTGTTAGGGGTAGGTTTGTAACATCCCGAAAATCGAAGAACGGAAAACGGAACGTAAAAATCGGAACTTTCAAAAACCTTCGCTTGTTGCTTCTTTCTCGGGTTGTTGCTTCTTATTTGCCAGCTCGGTTGCATAAATTTAGTCGTGGTTAATTCCCTTCGGTGTTTTTGGATGATTCGGAGTTGTCGAAATGGAGGTGCGAAAGCCGCATCTGGGTTTTTAAAAAGGAAATCGGGGAAAGCGCGGATTTATGAAAACGCGTTTTGGGAAATATAAAATAAAATTTTTGGTTGGGAAAAGATAAATTAAGACACAAAATATATAATAAAATTCTGGAGTCGTACTCGAAATCCGGGAAAGTTTTGGGAAAAATAACGGGGACAATATTGAATTTTGAAAAGAGAAATTTTAAATAAATAAATATAAAAATATATATTGTGGGAAAATAAAAGTGGGAAAAAGTTGAAAATATTGTGTTAAAAATTATTTTTGAATTAGAGGAATTTATTTTAGAATTTTTAGAAGAAAGGAAAATAGGAAATGGGAAATTAAAATAGAAAATCGGGAAAATAAGAAAGTACACTGTTCATTGCGCTAAAGGTGCTCGACGCCGACGCCGCCGCGCGCCCGCCGCGCTGCCGCCCGGCCGTACCGCGGCCGCGCACGTGCACGCCACGCGCCGCGCGCGCGCGCGCGCGCCCGGCCCCTACCGCGCGACACGCGCGCGCGCAGCAGCGCGCGCCGCGCGCGCGCGCCACGCGCGCGTGCACTGATCCGCGCCCGCGCGCCACGCGCCGCGCGTGCACCCGATCCGCGCGGACCCCGCGCGCCGCGCGCGCCGCGCCGCCGCGCCCGCCCGCCCGTCACGGCCCGCACCCGCGCGCCGCGCGCGCCGCCACGCTCCGTGCCGCGCCCGACCCGCCGCGCGCGCGCGCGCGTCGGGCCCCGCCCGGCTGCGCGTTTCGGCCGCCGCGTTGCGCCCGCCGTGCGCACGCGACGCGCACGCGCACGCGCCGCGCCGCGCCGCGCACGCCCGACCCTACCCCGCGCGCCACGCGCCGCGCGGCACGCGCCCGCGCCGCGTGCGCCACGTGCCGCACGTGCACCCGACCGCCGGACCCCGCGCGCCGCGCGCCGCGGCCGCCCACGCACGCCCGCCCGCACGGCCCGCACCCGCGCACCGCGCGCGCCGCCACGCGCCGTGCCGCGCCCGACCCCTACGCCGCGCGCGTCGCGTGCTGGGCCCCGCCCGCGCCGCGCGTGACCGCCGCGTTGCGCCCGCCGTGCCCGGCCCACCCCCGCCGCCGCCGCGTGTCCTCACCCCGCGCCCGCGCCGAGCCGGCCCTCCTCCTCCACCCCGCGCCCACGCCGAGCGCGCCGGCCGCGCCTATAAAGGCGGCGCCGCCGCCTGTGTGCCGCACCACCGCCGCTCTCCTCTCCCGAAGCGCCGCCGCCGCCGTCCTAACCACCGAAGCCCGCCGCCGTGCGCAAACTCCCCTCCGTGCCCCACTGCTCCTCCCCGAGGCCGCCGTCGCCGGTAAGCCCCCCCTTCCCCGCCTTTTGTCGCGCTGGCCGCCGCTCTGTTTCGGCCGGACACCGGTCGAACAGGTTGGCGGCCAATGAACGAAAGGCCGGTGAAAAGAAAAAAAAGAAAAAGAAGAGGAAAAATTAGGAAAAATTTTGGAAAATTTGGAAAATATTTTGGGGATGACTTGAGTAAAATTTTGGGCAAAAATAAATTATTTTCTTGCATGTTTTCTCGTGCAAAGTTTGAAAATCGAAATCGGACTTTTCGGAATTTCATTTCGCGTCGTTTTTAAATCCGGACTCCGTTTAATTCGTTCTCGCCATTTAAATGTGCTTCTCCCTTGTGCTCAAACCTTTAAAACCTCGAGCACGAATTCCTCCGCTGACATTTTCAAACCTAATTTCTCAAATAATTGCGATTGTCGTCTTTGCAAAAACCCTAGGACGTCGACTGCTCCCAAAACTCGGAATTTTTCCTAAAGCGACCCTTGTCCTAACTCAAGTAGAATTTTTGGCAAAACTTTTAGAGTTGTTTTCATGGTTTTTATGGTTCTTTTCAATCTCTCGGTATTTTATTGAATTCTAGTTGAATTCAATTAATCTTTCGCACGTACGGGTAGCACTGAAGAAACCGGCATCGACCCCGCGAAGATACCACCCCTCAAGTGTGCGAGCAAGGCAAGTCATCACACTCTTTGAACATATTGATCCTACTTTGTGAAATGATGTTGATTTCAAATTACAAATTGCATGCTTTACACAAACATTACCTATGCTTAATATGCCCCGCTTTGATATTGATCACCATTAGAATTTATTCTTTGTAACCTTCGATGTGATACGACCAGGAGGCTAACTTCGGTGGAAATGCTTAGCCCGCTTACACTAGTTCCCTGCATACTCATGATTTTGCAAGAAAGCTTTGTGCTCGGGCAACTACCTTAGGGGAGGTAGTTGAAATACGGCTGTGGAGACATGAGCGCCACATGGCCATGTTGAACGAGTTTGATGAAAATTGAAAATGCTATACAAATGTTTTAGATCGGGCGGCGGATGATTTGGGTGGATTCCGAAAGGGCAAGTGCGACCCTGGTCAATTAAGGACCGAGCCATGAGATAGCCGGAAAACGAGCCGCACAACCGTACTTCTCGAATGGGTATAGACCTACCTGACTAGATAGCTGAGATGAGGCAGTATCCTTGCATAGATGGTTCTCTATGATGTGGTTATGTGATGGAAATGAGGCTGCGGCCTTTGTTGTGAACGGTGGAATTAAACCGATATTAATTAAACTTAAAGATTGAGGATGTTTCCCTTACCCCGGGTGCGCCAGAACTCCTCTCACTGCTAGAAAAGGACGGCTAGAGTGCATGAGGGCTTAAATTCATGGAGCGGGTACTGCCAAAGCAAGGTTATCGAAAGGCTTTGCCATGACCGTCTCATGAGTTGGGACGTAGGCTCATTTGTTGGGCTATCGCGGAGTACGAGTAAAGTGTACATCCACTGCAGTGTGAGTGAATCAATCTATTCGAATAGCCGTGCTCGCGGATATCGAGCATCGTGACAAGACTTTCGCTTGGCTAGACTTTAAACTTAAAACTGTGGGATGGGTTTGCATAATGATTTCATTCTGGTGGATCAACTTCTCGAGATGCGAGAAGGGTAGTTCCCAGAAAATCATGACGAATCGGAGGCGGGAAGCCATCCTTGGAATCACACGATGGATGGTGGACAGAACCGTCGCCGGATTAATGAACTATGGAATTAAAACTTGTTTCGGCTAGTTGTTAGGCCTGTGAAAAGAATTGTGAAAATTGGCTTTATGCAAAGGAAACTTCAGCCATTCCTTGAATAACCTTATCATGTGCATCAATTTCGTGTTGGCTTGCCGAGTACGGTCGGTACTCACCCTTGCTATACGCACAAACCTCGGTGATGGAAATGAAGAGCGGAGGATCCATACGCGTACTACCGGGAGGGTGAAGGAAGCGATGGCGCATACTAGATCTTAGCTCCGGTCGTTGCCGTGGCAAATGACATGCCGCTGCCTCTATTCCGCTGCCGTATCTAATTTCTACTTTTGTGTTGTACTCGGACCATGTGGTCCAGTGTGTTGAACATTGCCTTCGGGCCTATGGTTGTAATAATGTCGCCGTAAGACTATTCGTGCATGTGCACCTGATTGCCCAGTACTGCATTTCGTGAGTACCAACTACTCGATCCAGGCAAATGGTACTAAGAACACGAAAGATTCCCGTCTCAAAAACGGGGGTCCACAGGAGTGGACGCCAACGGCCGGAAGCGATCCACCCCCGGGAACCCGAGAGTGCGGGGGATCGCGACCAAGGAGCCGCGCATTGGGTGATGAACTTTGACGGTTCACTCACCTTGCACGGAGCCGGAGCAGCGTGGTGCTAACTTCCCCAACGGGCGACGTGCTTCGGTACATCGTCTGGATCGATTTCCGGCAACCAACAACATGGCCGAATATGAGGGGCTTCTAGCGGGGTTGCGAGCAGTAGCAGGCGTAGGCATCCGACGTCTGCTGGTCCTCGGGGATTCCCAACTGGTGGTAAACCAGGTCTCCAAGGAATACCAATGCACCGACCCCCAAATGGAAGCCTATGTCAAGGAAGTACGGCGTATGGAGCGCCATTTCGATGGCCTCGAGCTACGCCACATTCCCAGAAGAGACAACTCCCTGGCGGACGAGCTATCTAGGATCGCGTCGCGCGAGCCCCGACCCCGCCAGTGCCTTTGAGGAAAGTCTCACGAGCCGTCGGCGCGCCCGAACCACCCTGAGGCGGGAATCGGCGGTCCCGGCCCCTGACCCGGCGGGCCAGCCACGGCTGGCCCGGCGGGACCGACATCACGCGCCAGGTGGCTTGGATTTCGGAAATCCGAGCGTACCTAGAAGACGCGTCATTGGCCGAGCAACGTGAGGAAGGCGAACGCATTGCCCGGACCTCCAAGAGGTACATGTTGGTAGAAGGGACACTCTACCGACGCGGTGCCAACGAGTGCTCATGAAATGCATTGCTCGGGAACGGGTCTCGAGCTCTTAGCCGAGATCCATGAAGGTGAATGCGGGGCACACTCAGCCTCCCGAACCCTTGTGGGAAAAGCATTCCGCCTGGGATTCTATTGGCCCACCGCGCTGGAGGATGCAATAGACCTCGTGTGGACCCCCGTTTTTGGAACGGGAATCTTTCGTGTTCTTAGTACCACTTCCCTGGATCGAGTAGTTGGTACCCACGAATACAGTACTGAATAATCAGGTGCGCATGCACGAATAGTCTTACAATGACATTATTACAACAATAGGCCTGAAGGCAAAGTTCAACACACAGGACCTCATGGTCCGAATACACCACAAAAGCAGAAATTAGATACGACAGCGGAATAGAGGCAGCGGCATGTTAATTGCCACAGGCAACGACCGGAGCTAAGACCTAGTAAGCGCCATCAGTTCCTTCACCCTCCTGGTAGTAAGCGTAAGGATCCTCCAATTCTTCATTCCCACCATCTGAAGGTTTGTGCATATAGCAAGGGTGAGTACCAACCGTACTAAGTAAGCCAACACGGAATTGATGCATATGATAGGGTTATTCAAGGAATGGATGGAGCTCTTTTGCATAAAGCCAATTTTCACAAATCCTTTTCACAGGCCTAACAACTAGCCAAGTCAAGTTTTAGTTCCATAGTTTATTGATTCGGCGACGGTTCTGTTTACCATCCATCGTGAATCCAAGGATGGCTTCCCGCCTCCGATTCGTCATGGTTTTCTAGGGAATTCACCCCTTCTCGCATCTCGAGAAGTTGATCCACCAGCGAATGAAATCATCATGCAAACCCATCCCAGCAGTTTTAAGTTTAAAGTCTAGCCAAGCGAAAGTCTTGTCACGATGCTCGATATCCGCCAGCACGGCTATTTGAATAGATTGATTGATTCACACTGCAGTGGATGTACACTTTACCCGTACTCCGAGACAGCCCAACGAATGAGCCTACGTCTCAACACATGAGACGGTCACGGCAAAGCCTTTCGATAACCTCACTTTGACAGTACCCGCTCCATGAACTTAAGCCCTCATGCACTCTAGCCGTCATTTTCTAGCAGTGAGAGGAGTTCTGGCGCACCCGGGGTAAGGGAAATTTCCTCAATATTTAAGTTGAATTAATGTCGATTAAATTCCACCATTCACAACATAGGCCGTAGCCTCATCCTCATCACACAAACCACATCATAAAGAACCATCTATGCAAGGATACTACCTCCGCTCGGCTATCTAGTCAGCTAGGTCTATACCCATTCGAGAAGTACGGTTGTACTGGCTCGTTTCCCGGCTATCTCATGGCTCGGTCCTTAATTGGCCAGGGTCGGCACTTGCCTTTTCCGGAATCCACCCAAATCATCCGGCCGCCCCAGTCTAAAACATTTGTAAAATTTTCATCAAACTTAGTTCATCATTCTCATGGCCATGTGGCGCTCATGTCTCCACAGGCCGCATTTCAACTACCTCCCCTAAGGTAGTTGCCCAAGCACAAAACTTTCTTGTAAAATCATGAGTATGAAGGGATCTAGTGTACGCAGGGCTAAGCATTTTTACCGAAGTTAGCCTCCGGTCATATCACATCGAAGGTTACAAAGAATAATTCTAATGGTAATCAACATCAAGGCAGGGAATTTCAAGCATAGGTACATATCTGTGTAAGCGTGCAATTTGCAATTAAAATCAACATCATTCGCAAAGTAGGGTCAATATGTTCAAAGAGTGTGATGACTTGCCTTGCTCGCACGCTTGTGGGGTGGTGTCTTCAATGGGGTCGATGCCGGTCTGTTTAGGTGCTACCCGTACGTGCGAAAAATCAATCGATTCCGATTAGAATCCCATATAACACCAAAAGGTCGAAAAGATCCGAAAAAGTCTCAGAAACAATTCCAAGCGCAAAGCCCAAATTCCTACTTAAGTTTGTACTACGATCGCCCCGGAAAACTCCAAGTTTAGACATCGGGTCGACGATTTAGGGTTTTCGCAAAACGACGATCGTGATCTGTTCGAGAAAACGGATTTGAAAATATCCGTGGAGGGATTGGTGCTAGAGGTTTTGAAGGTCCGAGCACAAAATAGAAACATATTAAAATGGCGAGAAAGGTCTAAACGAAATTCGGATTCAAAAACGACGCAAACGGAATTTCGGAAAAGTCCGATTTGATTTCCAAATTTTCGCACCGAGAAAACATACAAAAATATATTTTATTTTTGCCCAAAATTTTACTCAAACCTTCCCAAAATATTTTTCCAAATTTTCTAAAATTTTTCCAAATTTTTCCTATTTTATTTTTTTTTCTTTTCGCCACTATTCATTGCACTCAATGTGCTCGACCGAGGTTTGGCCGAATCGGGAGCGGCGGCGGCGCGAGCGCATGGGGAAAGGAGGGCGATGGCGGGGCTTACCGGCGACGGCGGACCTCGGGGAGGTGTGGTGGGGCACGGAGGGGGCTTGGCGCACGGCGGCGACGGCGTTGGCGCTCGGGAAACGGAGGAGAGAGGGGCGGCGGCGGTGCGGCAAAGGGCGGGGTCGCCGTCCTTTTATAGGCGCGGCAGGAGGGCGCGGCGCAGCGTGGGGGGTGCAGGCGCGGCGAGCGCGTGGCGCGAGGGCGCGAGGCGCGGGCGGGCTGACGGGCGCTGGGCGCAAGGCGCGGCGGGGTCCGGGCGGGCGGCGCGTGCGCGCGCGTGGCACACGCGGGGTAGGGCTGGTGCGCGCGCGGTGCTAGGGCGGGGCCGGGCGGCGCGCGCGCGCGGCGCGTGTGCGCGCGCGGGCGGAGTGCGGACGGCGCGGTACGGCGTCGAACACTGGCGCAATATGAAGTCTTGTTTTCCATTTTCCCGATTTTTTTATTTTTAATTCCTATTTCAATTTTCCTCTCTTGTAAAAATTCAAAAATAAATTCCTATATTTAAAATAATTTTTAATATATTATTTTCAACTTTTTCTCCACTTTTATTTTCCCACATTATTTTTCATATTTATTTATTTAAATCCCTTTTTCCTAATTTCATAATTCACCTCTTTATTTTCCAAAATTTTTCCGGATTTCGAGTACGACTCCCAAATCGTATTTTCATAAATCCGCACTTCTCCGATTTCTTTTTTAAAAAAATCCCTAATACGGACTTTCGTATTTTTCATTCCGACAAACTCCAAATCATCCAAAAACACCGAAAGGGAATTGATCATGACTAAATTTATGCAAGCGAGTGGCAAATAAGAAGCAACAAACCCGAGGAAGAAGCAACAAGCGAAGGTTTTTGAAAGTTCCGATTTTACGTTCCGATTTCGGTTTCTTCAATTTTCGGGATGTTACAAACCTACCCCCTAACAATAAATCTTGTCCCCGAGATTTCTTACCGGTTCTTGAGTAGGTGTGGGTATTCCGTCTTCGAGGAAATCCTCGCTCTCCCAGGTAGCCTCCTCTTCAGTGTGATTGCTCCATTGTACTTTGTACATGCGCCATGACTTGGTCCGTGTCTTCTTTTCTGCTTCGTCCAGTATCTTGATTGGATGCTCCGGGTAGGTAAGATCACTGTGGACATGGATGGTTTCCAAAGGAGCTTGCTCTTCTGGCACCCGCAGACATTTCTTTAACTGCGACACGTGGAATACTGGGTGGAAATCGGATAGGTTCTCGGGCAGCTCCAGCTGGTAGGCCACTTCACCTCTTCTAGCATTTATTAAGAATGGGCCCACGTATCTTGGTGCGAGTTTCCCTTTGACCTTGAACCTCTGAGTTCCCCGTAGTGGTGAGACCTTTAGATACACATAGTCACCTTCTTTAAATTCTAGTTCTCTTCGACGGGTATCCGCGTAGCTCTTTTGTCGTGATTGGGCAGCTTGTAATCGGTCCCGGATCGGGCGAACCTTTTCCTCGGCCTCTTTGATTATGTCGGGCTGAATACGGTTCGTTCACCGATTTCGACCACATCAATGGGGTTCGGCATCGGCGACCAAATAGAGCTTCGTTTGGTGACATCTTGGACGGCTTGATAGCTATTGTTGTAGGAGAACTCGGCGTACGGTAAACATTTCTCCCACTCCTTGGTGAAATCCAACGCACGGGCTCTCGGCATATCTTCTAGTACTTGATTGGTCCTTTCGCCCGCCCATCGGCTCGTGGGTGGTAGGCGGTGCGAAGGCAAGGTGACTTCCGAGTGCCTCGTGGACTTTGCTCCAAAAATGAGACGTGAATTGGGTACCACGATCCGATATAATCCTTTTTGGTACACCATGGAGACATACAATCCTACTCATGTATAGTTCCGCTAGCTTGGCACTGTTGTAGTTAGTCTTTACGGGAATAAATCGCGATCTTGGTGAGCGGTCTACTATTACCCAAATGGAATCGTAACCGATCGCAGTTTTGGGTAGTCCCACTATGAAATCCATGCCTATCTCGTCCCATTTCCATTCGGGAATCTTGAGCGGCCGTAGTAAGCCCGCTGGTCGTTGATGCTCGGCTTTCACCCTTTGGCATACATCGCATACGGCTACGTATTCGGCTACTGGCTCTCTTCATATTGGGCCACCAGTATTCTCCTTCAAATCTGGTACATTTTCGTGCTTCCTGGATGTAACGAATATGCCGATTCGTGTGCTTCTTTTAAGATCAACCCTCTCAAACCACCTTGTTCGTGCACGCAGATTCTTTTCTTGTACCACAGATTCCCTTATCGTCTATCGAAAATTCCTTAGCGCGTCCAGCGGCCATGCGCTCTTTGATTTCCTGGGTTTCCCCATTTCCCTTTTGGGCTTCTTCTATTTGAGTCCTCAGAAGGGGTTGGATTTCCAGTGAGTTTGCTTCTCCGTGTGGAATCAGGTGCAGATTAAGTCGAGCCATTTCTTCTTGGAGCTCACTGGCCATACCTTCCAATCCCATATGGTTGCATTGGGCTTTGCGGCTTAACGCATCGGCCACTACATTTGCCTTGCCGGGATGGTAATGGATTCCTAGATCGTAATCTTTGATCAATTCCAACCATCGTCTCTGTCGTAGGTTGAGATCGGGCTGAGTAAAGAAGTATCTCAAGCTCTTGTGATCGGTATACACATCACAGTGGTTCCCGATCAGGTAGTGTCTCCAGATCTTCAATGCGTGAACAACCGCGGCTAGTTCCAGGTCGTGTGTGGGATAATTCTCCTCGTGGGGTCGTAACTGTCACGAGGCATATGCTATGACCTTCCTATCCTGCATTAACACGCCTCCTAGTCCTTGCCGAGACGCATCACAGTACATCACGAAATCCTTCCGGTTGTCAGGTAAAGTTAAGATTGGGGCGGTGGTTAACTTTTCTTTTAGTTGGTCAAAGGCTTCTTGACACTTCTCGTTCCATTCAAACTTCTTTTCCTTCTTCAGAAGTTGAGTCATAGGTCGGGCTACGGTGGAAAACCCTTCGATGAACCTTCGGTAGTACCCGGCCAAGCCCAAGAAACTCCGAACTTCCGTCACTGACTTGGGTGCCTTCCATTCCGTGACAGCTTCGACCTTGGCGGGGTCTACTGCTACTCCTCCGGCTGAAACCACGTGGCCAAGAAAAGCGACTTCCTTGAGCCAGAACTCGCATTTGCTAAATTTTGCATACAGCTGGTGCTCTCATAGTTTCTCTAGTACTAGCCGTAGATGCTCCGCATGCTCCTCATCGTTCTTGGAGTAGATAAGTATATCGTCGATAAATACCACCACGAATTTGTCCAGGTATTCCATGAATACCTTGTTCATCAGATTCATAAAATATGCCGGAGCATTGGTCAATCCAAAGGACATTACTGTGAACTCGTATAAGCCGTAACGTGTAGAGAACGCCGTTTTAGGAATATCTCCGGTTCTAATTTTCAACTGATGATATCCCGACCGAAGATCAATCTTTGAGAACACTTGCGCACCCTTAAGTTGATCGAATAGGTCATCGATTCGAGGTAGTGGGTACTTGTTTTTGATAGTCACTTCATTCAACGATCGGTAGTCCACACACATTCTCATACTCCCATCCTTCTTCTTGACGAAGAGTACTGGAGCTCCCCAGGGAAAAGAACTGGGGCGTACAAATCCTTTCTCTTGTAGTTCTCGGATTTGCTTCTTGAGTTCTTCTAACTCGTTGGCCGGCATTCGGTAAGGTCTCTTGGATATGGGGGCAGTACCAGGCATTAGGTCGATGATAAACTCTATGTCGCGATCCGGGGGCATTCCGGGCAATTCCTCGGGGAATACGTCCGGGTATTCTTGCACTACTGGCATCCCGCTTAGAGGTAGCATGGTGAACACTCCCGCAGCTTGCTCGCATAGCTTCAGGTTTTGGTCCATAGTTATGCTCATTGGTGATCCCCATGGGGTGGATACCGTGACTTCCCTTCGACTGCAGTCTATGATCCCATTATTCTTGGTCAACCAATCCATCCCGAGTATGACATCAATGGTTTGGGGTGATAGCACCATAAGGTTTGAAAGAAACACCACGTCCCTAATCCGTATGGGCACATTGATGCAAGCATGGGGTACGGTTATGTTTCCCCCAGGTGAGTGTACCAACATTGGTCTCTTAAGTTCTACTTGGTGTAGGTGGTGTTGTTTGCTTACTTGGGAAGATATGAATGAATGCGAGGCTCCGAATCAAATAAGACTTTAAGCGGGGTAGAGTTGATAGAGAACATACCCATCGCACGCTCGATCCTCCCGAGCTTCTTCACCCGCACATGATTCACCCGGCCACGTCGAAACCCGGTGGCGCCTCGTTGGGTAGCGGGGTCCTAAACAGACCGCGTCTGCGGCGAGGGGTGGGGGTTCCTCGGACGGCCGTTGCATTGGCGTCGGTGCACACAGGAGTGTTGCGTGGTTTGGGGCAGCTGTTGGAATAGTGCCCGAATTCTTCACAGTTGAAGCAGTTCACATTCCTTTTTCCTGGAGCGGCTAGGGTTGGCGTCGGTGTACGGAACTGAGGTGTAGCTGGCCTGTTGGCATGGTCGGGGACGGGGGAACGACCGGCTGCCGGAACGTTTGGCTTCCATCCAGACGGGGTGGCTCCCTTGGGACGTTGTGGCGCTCCCTGAAATGGGCGGGCCATAGCAAGCCTCCTTTTGCGGTTATTTTCTACCATCTTTTGGTCGTGTTCAAGCCGTACGACCTTGTTGATGAGGCTTTGGAAGCTGGTGTGGTCTTGTCCGATCATCGGTCCTCTCAGCTCATCATTTAGTCCCTCGATAAATTTATCCATCTTCTCTTCTTCGTCTGCCAGGTCGCTTGTGGCGTAGCGGGCAAGCTGGGTAAACTTGTTCAGGTACTCTTGTACTGAGGTGTTTCCTTGGCGCAGCCTACGGAACTCATTTTTCTTCATCCTCATAACTGCAGCTGGTACGAAATTTTCACGGAACGCAGCCGTGAATTCTTCCCATGTCGGTTCTCCGGCATCTTCAGCTCGCGTTTCCTTGTATGTCTCCCACCGGCCACTTGCGGGACCCTCTAGCGGCTAGTGGCGAAGATAACTCTATCGCTTCTCGAACTCGGACGAGAGTTAGCTTTTCTCGATCACCCTCAACCAATCCTCAGCATCCATGGGTTCTTCGGCCGTGGAGAAGGTTGGTGGCTTAGCTCGCATGAACTCTCCTAAACTTGATCCTCCTCGACTTCCCTGGTTGTTGGCAATTGCTTGGAGCAGCTGGGTGCAGTAAAGCCATAACCTCCGCCGAGTGGAGGGGTTGGGCTCCGGTGGGTTCTCGTTGGTGGCGCGGCTCTGCGGCGATGCGCCATCCGAAGAAGATAGATGAATTAAGAGATCGGACTGTTAAGGTCATGGTTCCTAGGTGATTTTTTTCTTCAAGTTGTTTTTAAATGATCTTCAACCAACAAGCATGGTAAAATAATAAGCTCATTAATTAGGATACCACAAAGCGATACTTAGGTCCATCATATTACATCAAAGGGGTACACGGACCGTACATGCACAGTCCCTCATGCCATGATACAACAACTACATCGTCCTACCGCATTAACTATTAAGGGGGATAGAGTGTGGTCCTTGCTGCCGAACCGTCCAGAGCGAGATCAAGCTGGGGTGGTCCTCCCGCCTAATCGTCCAACCATTCGCAGGAGCCAGGTGCAGGAAGGGGGTGATCCTCTGCTGAAGCAAATCGGAGTCCCCATGGCTCGGAGGTGGTGGCCTCGGAGTCATGCCGAATCTTCCTGCTCGGTGGCCGTGTACTCTTGCGAGCGGTCTTGCGGGTGAGGGGACCTTCGGTGTGAGTCAGGCGACGAGTGGGAGCTTCCTCCTCCATTGGATCGGTGTCGCTGGACTCCCATTTGATCTCCATAGGTTCCGCCTCAGACTCAGAGTCGGTGTGGATCTGGATATCTTAAACACCACAGCAAGGACTGAAGCTGTGCCACAAATCCCTCGTCTCGTGGGATGGTGATCTCCCAGGCTCCGTCATGGTTCGACATCTGCTTTTGAAGGCAAATTAGGGTTAGAGGGAGAGAGCTATCATCAAAACCATTTGGTAAAGAAAAGGAAATACAGCTATAGAAAAGGTATATTTGTATTTTCAGAAATAATAGTTTGGAAATGGTGATACGTAGGGATACTTCCCTTTAGCCAACTAGTCGGGGTAGGGCGCCATTTGGTCTTATCCTACGGTCGCATGGCTCGATACCAGCTCGTGGACCCCGTTTTGGAACGAGAATCTTTCGTGTTCTTAGTACCATTTCCTGGATCGAGTAGTTGGTACCCACGAATACAGATCTGAATAATCGGTGCGCATGCACGAATAGTCTTACAATGACATTATTACAACAATAGGCCCGAAGGCAAAGTTCAACACACGGGACCTCATGGTCCGAATACACCACAAAAGCGAAATTAGATACGGCGAATAGAGGTAGCGGCATGTCAATTGCCACGAGCAACGACCGGAGCTAAGACCTAGTAAGCGCCATCGTTCCTTCACCCTCCCGGTAGTAAGCGTAAGGATCCTCCAATTCTTCATTCCCACCATCGAAGGTTTGTGCGTATAGCAAGGGTGAGTACCAACCATACTCGGCAAGCCAACACGGAATTGATGCATTTGATAGGGTTATTCAAGGAATGGTGGAGCTCTTTTGCATAAAGCCAATTTTCACAAATCCTTTTCACGGCCTAACAACTAGCCAAGTCAAGTTTTAGTTCCATAGTTTATTGATTCGGTGACGGTTCTGTTTACCATCCATCGTGAATCCAAGGATGGCTTCCCGCCTCCGATTCGTCATGGTTTTCTAGGGAATCCACCCCTTCTCGCATCTCGAGAAGTTGATCCACCACGAATGAAATGATCATGCAAACCCATCCCAGCAGTTTTAAGTTTAAAGTCTAGCCAAGCGAAAGTCTTGTCACGATGCTCGATATCCGCGCACGGCTATTCGAATAGATTGATTCATTCACACTGCGGTGGATGTACACTTTACCCGTACTCCGCGACAGCCCAACGAATGAGCCTACGTCTCAACACATGAGACGGTCACGGCAAAGCCTTTCGATAACCTCACTTTGGCGTACCCGCTCCATGAACTTAAGCCCTCATGCACTCTAGCCGTCATTTTCTAGCGGTGAGAGGAGTTCGCGCACCCGGGAAAGGGAAATTTCCTCAATATTTAAGTTCAATTAATGTCGATTAAATTCCACCATTCACAACATAGGCCGCAGCCTCATCCTCATCACACAAACCACATCATAAAGAACCATCTATGCAAGGATACTGCCTCCGCTCGGCTATCTAGTCAGCTAGGTCTATACCCATTCGAGAAGTACGGTTGTACTAGCTCGTTTCCTGGCTATCTCATGGCTCGGTCCTTAATTGACCAGGGTCGGCACTTGCCTTTTCCGGAATCCACCCAAATCATCCGCCGCCCCGAGCCTAAAACATTTGTAAAATTTTCATCAAACTTAGTTCATCATTCTCATGGCCATGTGGCGCTCATGTCTCCACAGCCGCATTTCAACTACCTCCCCTAAGGTAGTTGCCCAAGCACAAAGCTTTCTTGTAAAATCATGAGTATGCAGGGATCTAGTATACGCAAGGCTAAGCATTTTTACCGAAGTTAGCCTCCGGTCATATCACATCGAAGGTTACAAAGAATAATTCTAATGGTAATCAACATCAAGGCAGGGAATTTCAAGCATAGGTTCATATCTGTGTAAGCGTGCAATTTGCAATTAAAATCAACATCATTTCGCAAAGTAGGGTCAATATGTTCAAAGAGTATGATGACTTGCCTTGCTCGCACGCTTGTGGGGTGGTGTCTTCAACGGGGTTGATGCCGGTCTCTTCAGGTGCTACCCGTACGTGCGAAAAATCAATCGATTCCGATTAGAATCCCATATAACACCAAAAGGTCGAAAAGATCCGAAAAAGTCTCAGAAACAATTCCAAGCGCTAAGCCCAAATTCCTACTTAAGTTTGTACTACGATCGCCCCGAAAAACTCCAAGGTTAGACATCGGGTCGACGATTTAGGGTTTTCGCAAAACGACGATCGTGATCCGTTCGAGAAAACGGATTTGAAAATATCCATGGAGGGATTGGTGCTAGAGGTTTTGAAGGTCCAAGCACAAAATAGAAACGAAATTTGGATTCAAAAACGACGCAAACGGAATTTCGGAAAAGTCCGGATTTGATTTCCAAATTTTCGCACCGAGAAAACATACAAAAATATACTTTATTTTTGCCCAAAATTTTACTCAAACCTTCCCAAAATATTTATCCAATTTTTCTAAAATTTTTCCAAATTTTTCCTATTTTATTTTTTTTCTTTTTCCAGCGCCACTGTTCATTGCACTCAATGTGCTCGACCGAGGTTCGGCCGAAACAGAGGCGGCGGCGGCGCGAGCGCATGGGGAAAGGAGGGCGGCGGCGGACCTCGGGGAGGTGTGGTGGGGCACGGGGGTGGGGGGCTTGGCGCACGGCGGCGACGGCGTTGGCGCTCGGGAAACGGAGGAGAGGGCGGCGACGGTGCGGCAAAGGGCGGGGTCGCCGCCCTTTTATAGGCGCGGCGGGAGGGCGCGGCGCGGCGCGGGAGGGGGTCGGGCGCGGCGAGCGCGTGGCGCGGGCGCGAGGCGCGGGCTGGCGGTACGGGCGCGGCGAGCGGGCGCAAGGCGCGGCGGGTCGCGCGGGCGAGCGCGCGCGGCGCGTGGCAGCGAGGGCGCGGCGCGGGCGGGCGGTATGGGCGCGGCGAGTGCGGGCGCAAGGCGCGGCGGGGTCCGCGCGGCGAGTGCGCGTGCGGCGCATGGCGCGGCGCGGGCGCGCGTGCTCGCATGGCGCTGGCGCATGGCGCGCGGTTGTAGGGGCAGTGCGTGTCACGCGCGCGGCGGCGGTACGGCGCGGTACGGCGTCGAACACCGGCGCAATATGAACAAGTGATGTTTTCCATTTCCCGATTTTTTTATTTTTAATTCCTATTTCAATTTTCCTCTCTTCTAAAAATTCCAAAATAAATTCCTATATTTCAAAAATAATTTTTAATATATTATTTTCAACTTTTCTCCACTTTTATTTTCCCACATTATTTTTCATATTTATTTATTTAAATCCCTTTTTCCTAATTTCATAATTCACCTCTTTATTTTCCAAAAATTTCCCGGATTTCGAGTACGACTCCCAAATCGTATTTTCATAAATCCGTACTTCTCCGATTTCTTTTTTAAAAAAATCCCTAATACGGACTTTCGTATTTTTCATTCCAACAAACTGCAAATTATCCAAAAACACCGAAAGGGAATTGATCATGACTAAATTTATGCAACTGAGCTGGCAAATAAGAAGCAACAAACCCGAGGAAGAAGCAACAAGCGAAGGTTTTTGAAAGTTCCGATTTTTACGTTCCGATTTCAGTTTCTTCGTTTTTTAGGATGTTACACCTCGTGCGGCGGTGCCGAGCATGTCAATTCGACGCCAAGCAGACGCACCTGCCGGCCCAGGCCCTTGAGACCATCCCGCTCTCATGGCCATTTGCGGTCTGGGGGCTGGACATCCTGGGCCCTTTCAAGCAGGCGCGGGGCGGATGCAAGTTCCTATATGTCGCCATCGACAAATTCACCAAGTGGCCAGAGGCCTATCCAGTCAGCGTCATCGACAAACATTCGGCTGTGCGGTTCATGAGAGGCATCACGGCAAGGTTCGGGGTCCCCAACAGGCTCATCACCGACAACGGCACCCAGTTCACGAGTGAGCTGTTCGGCGAAGTATTGCGATGACATGGGCATCAAACTCTGTTTCGCCTCGCCTGCCCACCCCCAAAGCAACGGTCCTTTGAGCCAATCGGACAACCCCGAGCCGCGCCACCGGAAAAACACCTTTCTTCTTGGTGTATGGAGCCGAGGCGGTCTTGCCCTCCAAGCTCACCCTGGGATCGCCCCGAGCCACATTATACACCGAAGTAGTTCAAGAGCAAATGCGTCGTGACGATCTGGATTACCTGGAGGAAAGAAGGCGCCGGGCAGCGCTCCGCGTGGCCCGCTACCGACAGAGCCTCCGCCGCTACCATCAAAGCAAAGTCAGCCCTCGAGCGTTGCAAGTCAATGATCTGGTCCTGCGCCGTGTGCAAACGCGCGCAGGGCTAAGCAAGTTATCCCCGATGTGGGAGGGGCCATACAAGGTTATCGGCACCCCGCGTCCTGGGGTAGTTCGCCTAGTCACAGAGGACGGCACTCCGTTGCCGAACCCGTGGAATATTTTCCACCTACGCAGGTTCTACCCATAAGCCGCATGGTGTGTTGAGACATACATAGAAGTTCATCCACTGCCCTCGGTGGCATGAGCAATACGTTTCTTATTACATTCCATATGTTTCTCTTGCAAAATACCTGCTGCAGTGTGTTTTTCCCATGTGCTCGAGCATGTGCTGTGGATGCGGCTTTCCAATAGTTCCTTGGCCTTGCCCGCCTCAGCCTGAGAGCCCTAAGGGTGTCGAGGGTATAGCGATGCTGCATACTACCACGCCTGGGGGCAGTCAACGCCTGGGGGTTCGGGTGCGAACTAACACGCCTGTCCCGGCCCCCCGTTGCCCTCGCTGGCCTTTTTATGCCTTCGCTCCTACCCGGAACCCCGACAAAGGTGCCAGCCAACGGCCAGTGCATGCTGCCCGAACCCGCAACAGCCCCCAGCTGCATGGGACAAATCACGGGGGAGGACAACACTACCGCATTCTCCCAATAACTAAGAGTTAAACTATCAATTGCAGGAAAGCAAATAAACAGGGGCTCGGGCCAACCAACCGCCACTACGTGCACGCTAAGTTGGCCGGGGGCTCCCAACATACACATACATGAGTCATCAAAAGCAGCCACGATGAGCTGTTACAGCGCAAAATCAACACAAGTTAAGGCAAGTCTGCTAACTTTATAGACAATACTACAAGTATCTTTTTACACAGATACAGATACAAGCCGCGAGGGAGCAAGAGAGCCCTAAGTGGCCGGTGGGTCGCTGGGGGCATCCGCCGGGGGGTCTTCATCCGGCGAGTCCTCGCGGAGGGCGAGCTGGAAGGCCGCCGGGGTGCCATCGAAGCCCATCATGATGGACTCGACGGCGTCCTGGACACGGCGGCGAGCGGCCTCCTCGGTGCCTTCGGGGAAGTCCTTAGTGGGGATGTAGGGGTCGAAGTTGGGGTCGCGGGCTTGGTAGCTCGCCAGGATGAGTGACGCGACCTGGCGGGATAAGTCATATGATGACTCCTTTGTCACCTCGTCGACCTCCTCCGGCACCCTCTGTATCCCCTCGGCCAGATCGTCAATATGCGTGGCCAATCCTCCCAAGGTAGGGACGCTGGGAGGGGTACGGTTGACCCCCACCCCAAGAGCCGCGTCCCGAAGGCGCCCGACGGACGAGGCCAGGCCCTGGACCCCCAGGCGCAAGACGCGCTCCAGCTCCGCGATCCGGCGGCACGCCTCCTCCAGCTGCCGGCCCCGCAGCCTGCGCTCGCGTCCATGACCACCGCTCCTGTGTGGCGCCTCCCGCTCCCATCACTCCACCTCATCCCGCCGGCGGCCCGAGGCGGCGGCGAGCACTGCCGCGATCCCACACGCCCTCGTGCACGGAGGCCTCCTCCCGGGCTTCCAACACGCGCCTCGCCCCCACGGCGACCTCGCGCTCGGCGACGGCCTTCTCCTGGGCCAGCACGTTGCCCTCCCGTGCGGCGAAGTCTTCCTCGGCCCTGCTGACGGCGGCCTCCCGGCTCTCAACTGCCCGCCACGCCGCCTAAAGGGCCCTCTCCCGCTCCGCCAGGCCGGCCTCGCGGGCCTGGAGGTCAGCGTCAGTGCTGGTAGCGGCGGCCTCAGCATCGCACAAGGTGCGCTCGCGCTCGTCGAGGCCCTGGGCGCGCTCCCTGAGGTCGCGGAGGAACTGCCCGGCGGTGGTGTGCACCCTCTCCTCAGCGGCGGCGGCGACCTGCTCGCGGAGGTCGGCGGCGTGCCGTTCAGTGACAGTGTCTTCAAACACCTGACTGAGCTCCTCCTGGCGCCGCACGATCTCCGCCGGCCTCCCGCCCGCGGATTAGGCCCTCCGCCCTCGCCGTGGCCGCCGCCTCCGACGACCCTCCTCGACCTCGGCCTCCCGTCGCGCCACCTCGACCTCCCTGGCGGCCAAGGCCTGCACCTGGGCCCAAAGCCCCTCCAGGGAGATGGCGTTGGCCGCCTCCAACGCCCTGAAGATGACCTCCCTCGCCCGCTCCCGCGACCGGACGAGAGGCTCCGTGTCCAAGGCGGCCACGAACCTGCACGGTGCCCCTGCACTCGGAGTCGGAGCTCGACCGGATCGGCCGCCTACGCCGGCTGAGCCGCCGAAGACCCCCCGTGGCCGGCGTTGCCCGCCTCTTGCCTTGGGGGCTCACGGCTAGCCTACGCCGGCAGGATTAATGGTAGCCGGCGGGGCGATGGCGTCGCTGAGTGCGGTGCGGGTGAGGGCTGCTGTGGTGGTGGCGATGGTTGCCGCGGAGGGGACCCCTGAGGTTGCTCTCCGCCGCCCCCTCTGTGCCGACGCCGCCTGCGGCTTGCCCATCGTGGGCGACCGGTGCTCCAGCCTCTGGGTGGGCCCCCCTCCAAGATTGCATCGGATCTGGGACCGAGCCCGAAGGGGGCGACCCGGACCTTGGGGGCTCGGGCGCCCCGGGCCTCTCCTGTGCGCCCTCCCCTGAGCCCGAGGCAGACCCGCCCTTGGGGACAACCCTTGGGAGAAAATGCCTGTGCTCGCGGCTGAAAACAAAACAAAAACACAACAAGGAAATCATGAAACAAAGATAAAAATGTAAGACCCTAATAGACATCCACGTATTAGGAAGGCGTACCTGCGGGCGGGGTTCAAATCCCAGGAGATCCCCGAGATAGCCCGCTTCTTCTTCGCAGGGTGGCTTAGAGGACTCGCCGGGCTCTTGCTCGCCGCGTCCCCTGATGCTGGAGTCCCGCGGACGGACCCCGTTGCCGGCGTACTCGCCGGAGATGCGCCCCGGGCCTCCCCCACCGCCGGTGTACTCACTGGGGACGCACCCCGGGCCTCCCCCGCCGTCGTTGTCGCCGCTGTTGTGGCCGGCTTGGCCCTCGGTGTGGTGGCCCCCAGGGATGGGTCCGCCGCCCGCGAGCCTCCTAGTCTACGGGGGGAGGGGGGTGCGGCGCACTCCGCTCCGCTGCCTCGTGGTGGAGATGGGGGAGGAGAGGGGTCCTCCTCTGGCCTCTTCCTCTTCCCTTTTGGGTCTGGGGCCCCCGGATCGCTTCGGCCCGTACCCCGGCGGTTCAACCGCCCAATCGAGATGTGGTCGTCGGCGTCGTCGTCGTCGTCTCCGCCTCTGCCCCTCGGAGCAGCCTCCGGTGCAGCCTCCGGTGCGGCCGACGACGAGCCCACACCGTCGCCCACCACCCAGAGAGTGGTGTGATCTCCGGCGCGCAGAGTCCCGGCATAGCGGCACCGCCCGGCGGGAGCTGCGCCAAGTCCATCTCCATGATGCCGAGGCTGCGGCGAACCAGGGTCCGGAGGTCCCTCTCATCCCAGTCGAAGGCGGCCACCACGTGGGTCCGCATGGCGTCGTTGGGGCCCAGGTACATGTAGGCGGGGCGCGGCCTCTCCTGCAGCGGCGCTATGCGCCTCATCAGGAAATCGCGGAAGACCGTGTGGCTAGACAGGCCCCCCGCCGAAGGTAGCTGATCCGGTCCAGCACCCCGTCCAGCTCCCTCCCAGCTCGCGGATGCGCCCCCCAGTTCCTCTGGTTCACCGGGATCCCCGTCGGCAGGGAGAGGCGGGAGTGGTCGCCCAAGCTGGTGTAGAACCAGAACGCCCTCCAGTTCTCCCACCTGGAGCGGGGGTGGATGTCGATGAAGGGAGTGCCGACCGCCCTGCCCGTGGCTGGATCGCCACGTACCCGACCGCACCGGGGGAGCCAGCCCAGCATACCCGGAAGAACTGCTGGAAGAGGTGAAGAGAAGGCCTCACCCCCACGAACATCTCGCAGGTGTGGGCAAACACGGCGAGGTAGAAGATGGCGTTGGGGGTGAGGTGGTGCAGCCGGAGGTCATAGAACTCTAGGATGCCGAGGAAAAACCGGGAGAAGGGCGGCACCAGCCCGACCATGGCGAAGGAGGCGAAGAACACCATCCTGTGGGGAGGCTGCTCCTCCGGGATATCGCCGTCGCTACGCGTGCCGCTCGGCAAGAACTTGTTAAAGAGGCCGCGAGCCTCCGCAGTGTGAACTAAAGACTTGGGAGCACACTCCCCGGCCCGCAGGCGAGTCACGACCCATTGCGGGGTGGATGCGTAACGGAAAGGGAAGTCAAGGCGAAAGAAAGGAAAAAGGAGCAGGAGGCGCTAGGTAGACGAAGGGCGAATGGCAGTGACAGGTGATGGCAGTGGGAAGCGTAGAAACTGATCCCCCTCCGCACTGATCTGGTTTTATAAGCTACCACCACCCCCTCGGATTCCACGGCATTAAATTCGCCCCACTACCACATGAAGCACCCCCTCATCTCCGCGCCCTTTCGATTTTCGCATCCCCTTGGATTCCTGCGCCGTTCGGATTTCGTGTCGCCTGGGGTTCCGCGCCCGATAGGCGCACTACGCGGGACGGAGAGTGCTAGGCGGTTTGAATGGGCCCCCGTGCGCGTGGCCCAAACAAACTCACCCCCCGTCCTAAGGAAAAGCTTGGCCAGGTGCGACATCAGTTGTCGCGTACCGACCACCTGCCATAGCAAAAGCGCCCAAATGCCCAGGCCCACACGCTCAAGAAATGGCGTCAACCGCGCCCGAGCCCGACTCGGCCCTGGCCAACGCCGGGGCTACTGTCGGTGATATGGGCCTGGGGGTATGTCGGGGCGTGGCATTTAAGAAAAAGGAAGGCGCCCTTATCCATCAAGGAGCGTCAAAGTTATGCTCTGAAAGGCTAGGCGAGTCTCGGCCACGGGCGGCCACGTGGCCGCCCTAGAAGGGGCTGGCCCAGAGGCTGCCCGGAGGCCACCATACTCCCAAACGGCGGGGTCCGGGATCTCCCGGACCCCTGGTTGGTAGGGTCCAGGATCACCCGGACCCCCATCCTCCATCCCGCACCTCTCTGAGAGAGGGGCGAATCCAACTACCAACCAACCCATTTAATGCCCAAATGGAGGAAAGCTGAGCGTTTGCCTTGCCGCATTCAATGCGATATGAGGCGAGGTTGTCAGTTGCACCCATCATCACCCCTTTTTGCCTATCATAATGCAAAGGGGGCTAAAAGTCTTTGACTAAGACCGTGGTATGGCCGCGCACCCACTCCGTGCACGCCCCCCTCATGGCCTGTCCAGTCGCATTTAATGTATTGGGCGGCTGCGTGGGAGAGAGAGTGCGAGCGCAGGAGGCACAGTGCCAGTGCCTACCCGGGAGATGGGTCTCTGACTAGTGGGACCCGTCGAAGTGGGTAGGCAAACCATCATCGCGTCAGCAGCATGGTTACCACGATGACCACCCCCTTTTCCGCTTTCCATGACGCAGCAAACAGGAAGGAGTAGGAATGGAATGGCTTCTCCGACAAGACAAGGCAAAAACCACTCCCTCACGTGGAGTAAAGTAGAGAAAGGGTAGGACTACTGTGGTGTTTCCTTGCTGTATAAAAGGAGACCCAAGTCCATCATAGAACGAGCTCTCTCTCTCTCTCTCCCCCTTTGTCAGGCCGGTTGTTGCTGGTTGCTGTTAGGTTGACCCACCCTAGGTCGTGGATTGATCAGTAGATCAGCCCCCTGGGCTGCAGCCAACTCTTGGCGATACCTCCTTCACCACTGAGTTCGAAGGAGAGAGACATCCCCCTTGTTCTTGGCAATTTGCCTCATATACTACATACAAACAGGAGTAGGGTATTACACCGCGCTGGTGGCCCGAACCTGTATAAACCCTCGCGCCTCCGCAACTCTTATCCCTACCCCGCCACACCTGCGTTACTCCATCTTCACCGCGAGTTTGAATCAGGATACACCGCTCCCCGTGCCGAACCAAAAAGGGGGTCCCCCAGATCCCTGCGTGTCGATCTACGACATCGACAATGCGAACCAAAGAACAACAGATCAAATCAATCTGTCATTAAAAAAATCAATCTAATATATGTAGATTGGAACAATAAACCCGGTGAACGACAGAGTTGCTGATAACGTATTACAAATCAACACGCCTATTAACAATCACCGAACCCGTTCCCTATCTCTCTCATGGCAATAAAGACGTGAAAAGATGTAGAACATCCGCGTCTTTTTCTTTTCCCTAAATAATCGTGTCTTTTTCTTTGCCCTAAAGAATCTCTCTTATGGTAGTAAAGACGTGAAAAGATGTAGAACATCCACATTTTTTTATTTGCCCTAAACATTACAGAAAACAATGAACACAGATGTAGGGAACTCATCCATTCTTCCCATAAGTATATCAAGACATCCGACGCTCCGAGAGAGAGATAGCCGAGACATTGCTAGGCCTTTAGCCTACCACAACTTCACTGGATTGTGCCCGTCAAACCACTCGATGGTGGCGACCAGATCTGTTACACAACCAGAAGACTTGACATCAAATGGCTAAAAATCTATATTGTCTCAATTATCTTTAACTCATACTCATGGTTAAAACGTTTCTACCGAAAGGAACATTCTAACCACTTTCATCTGAGCATTTGGTATAGCTATCTGATTAAAGGTTCACCATATAGTATTATTCAATATATATATATAATCTATATATATAACGGCCAACCTTAGTTGACTGACAATGACAAAGGCTTGCGAAACAAAGTAGCGCCTTTGAAATGAAATCTTAATTAAGTAGTCTATCAGTGGTGTGAAGCATCTTTGCCCCAGGGAGCGAAAGGTTATACCTTTGTAAGCGAACTGCGGTTCTTCTATGTAGGGTATTCCTCCTTTACTCTCTTAATTAACGTCGAGCAGGCCTAGGCGACTGTTTACCAAAAACACAGGTCTCCACAAAGTCGTAAGACCATGTATGGGGGCTGACGCCTGCCCAGTGCCGAAAGGTCAAGGAAATTGCGTGACGTCTCAACTGCAATGGTGAACTCAGTGACATACACTGAAATGGATTGCATCTATTGTTCCAAACAAGGCTGATATTAGCAGGGCAAGCCCGCTTCAACGTTGAGCACCTACTAAGAGTTAGTTCTCGACGGGCAATAAATCATATTGATGAAAAATCACCAAGGAGCATGAAACAAAACACATAACTTACGTACCCATTGTACTTAGAGCCAATAAACTACCAATAATCCTCTCAAAACGAAGGGGTAAGGCCAAGTGTTCTTAAAACAAAACTCTCAGTGCACTTCGGAGCACAGTCTTTCGTTAGGTCCTTTACGGATGATGAAAGCCCCTTGGCTATACTCTACTCTTCGCCTCGGTCGTCTCGTTCTTTTCTTTCCTTTTGGCTCGCAGAGCTGAGTTGGGTTCCATTACACTCGTAGGAAATGCATAGACACCACGCAAAGAAACCGAGGCCTCTGCGTGCGCCGTACGTACCGCCTACGAATAATAGGTAGCCCCACCCGCAGAGTTTGTGAGCCGTGTAATAGGCGACCATTTCGCGCGGTTCGGGGGCACTTGAATAAGCTGTCGGCCCCCCGCTGCGTCTTTACCCCTATCCAATTTTTGGGCCAATTCCCCCTTCGTACTACAAAAAAAATGAGATTCTTGCTGAATCCGAGTTTGCTGCTCCAAAGCAAGTAGTGTTTTCATCCAAAATTTTCGTTCGCCTGGCTATTTTGCAAAAAACCCCTTGTGTGTTTATAAAATTAACCCGCAGACCCAATGCTGAAATAGGCCACAGGTGAAGACATAAAGAAAAAAATATAAATTGAAATTACATGAGACTTCAACTTTAGAATAATTATGATAAAATAAAAATGACGTCCATTGCAACGCATGGGGATATTTACTAGTAACTATATATATAACTATATACAAAGCCAGTAGTATTTCTATCCAAAATTTTGTTTTGCCTGACTATTTTGCAGAAAATACTTTGAATGTTTATAAAATTAATTCACAGTCTCAATGCTGAAAAGAAAGAGATGGCTTGGATGGAAAAAAGACCTCCTCCGCCATCCCTCCCTGCGCCCTCCCTCCCGTCCCCATCCATGCCGCGCCGTGCCTGCGCCCCTCCCTCCCGTCGCTGCTCAGAGCTCCCGCGCCGTGCCTGCGCCCCTACCTCCCGTCCTCATCCGCGTCGCGCCCCGACTTCACCCGTTACAACGCACGGGCATAGTTGTTAGTAATCTATAAAGCAAGTAGTGTTTCTACCCAAAATTTTCGTTCGCCTGACTATTTTATAGAAAACCCCTTGAGTGTTTATAAAATTAACCAACAGTCCCAATGCTGAAAAGAAAGGGAGGGCTTGGATGAAAAAAGACCTCCTGCGCCCCTCTCGCCTATCCCCATCCACGTCGCACCCCACGCTGCGCCCACGCCCCTCCCTCCCGTCCCCATCTGCGCCACGCCCCGACTTCACCTGTTGCAACGCACGAGTACAGTTGCTGCTAGTATATATATATATATATATATATATATATAAAGCAAGCAGTGTTTCTACCCAAAATTTTTTTGTCCGCCTGACTATTTTACAGAAAACCCCTTGAGTGTTTATAAAATTAACCCGTCGTCCCAATGCTGAAAAGAAAGGGAGGGCTTGAATGAAAAAAAGACCTCCTGCACCCCTCTCGCCCGTCCCTATCCGCGCCGCGCCCGCGCCCCTTCCTCCCGTCGCTGCTCGGAGCTTCCGCGCTGCGCCTGCGCTCCTCCCTCCCGTCCCCATCCTCGCCGCGCCCCGACTTCACCCGTTGCAACGTACGGGCATAGTTGCTAGTATATATATATATATGTATGTATGATACCACTTTAAAAACTCTCCAAAGTAAAATTAATTACTCTTGGTTGACTAAGTAATTCAAGTGATATTACTATTCCTAGTGCTGAAACACTATTCTTTATGCTGAATTTACTATTCTTAGTGCTGAAAACACTATTTTTAGTGCTGAATTTACTATTCCTAGTGCTGAAACACTATTCTTTAGTGCTGGATTTACTGTTCATGAAGCTGAATTCGAAAATTTAACTGCTGAAATTTTTGGATCTTTGCAGGTTGGCGAATCCTAAACAACCGGTTCTTGATTCAGAAGTTTTAAAATCCTACTCGGTACTCACCGTATGCCTCACCTACCTGTCTTTTTAGAAGCAACTTAAAACAGATATCCCTAGTCAAAAATGATCTAGCTAAGAATTTATCGTCTCCCCAGGCAGTTTCACCCAAAGGGAACACTTCTCTACGGATACCGTGTTCTCTAAACGCCCATACAAGATGCAGGCTAGAAATGAGAACCACCGAAGAGATTTCTCCTATAGGGTCCCTAGCATAAACGCTTGACTAGAACAAACAGACAGGATACATATTAAAAATTATTTCATATTAAATGTAAGCTTACATATGGTTTTTCCTTTCGGAAACCCCGAAGAGAATACAAACACGTTTTTTACCTTACATTGATTAAATATTACACTTCTTGCTCAACTATGCTGGCAAGGTGGATTCCAAAATACTACAATGACATTGGTGGGTTGCCTGAAGGCTCTGGATGGGAAGCTCCTTCTTGCGGTGTGTCCTCCTCAACTGGGCAGACTCCTCCTTTTATAGGAGATGAAGAAGGATGCTCTGAACTGCTTCGTGCTTGTCTTCTTAATACTGTGGATTCATGAGCTGGCTCGCATCATGAAGTAGAGCTTCCTTTTGCTTTACTTTTGCCTTTTATTTTGCCTGAGATGGAGACACCTTTGGACCTGTGCGTTAACGATCAAATTTGGTAACCAAATCCCTGAGTTCGAGGTCAAGATTGAAGCGGAATCGAAGAAAACGCATGATCTGCAGAGAAACAGAGGCCACATCGGCTATGTCCGAATCGGCTGCGAAGCCAGTCGGCTGAGTCCGAGTCGGACCAGGATAGCCGATAGCCGATTCCGATTGAGGATAGAAGTGAAGCCAATCCCGAAAGGAAAGCTTAAGGATAAGGTCCAAAGTGCGTAAAAGATATTTCCAAAGTGCGTAAAAGATATTTCCATCTATGGATAAGGTCCTGTAACGGTAATTGTATCTTTAAATTAGGATATTTTGTATAGTTTCTTTTTAGATAATGTCGGTTTGTTTAGAAATATTTGTAATCTAATCTGTAATAGGAATCGTGTCCGTCACGGACTCATTATATATTCGGGTATAAATAAGACCCGAGGGCTTGTAAAACATATATCAACATACATCAATACAATCTCGGCGCATCGCCAAACCTTTTTATTTTACTTTTCTCAACAAGTTCTTGCTCGGGCTGCATCGACGTCGATCTCCGAACGAGGTAATTCCTTGTTACAAGCGGCTTGTATCGTCGGGGTTAGTGCTTCCATCGTCATGATACTCTAATTTTGATGCTATAAACTGCTTAAGTTATCATACGCGACATATAATCTAGAATAATGTCTAGATCTATCTCGCAATCGGCTGAGCTCTCTTTGAAGACGGCAGCCGATAGAGCTAGATATAGATGTTGATTTAGATTATATGATGTGTTTACCGTCTCAAGGGGTTCTCATTGGCCCGTACAGATTTAGTATTTCTTCTTGTACTTAATGCTGCATCAAATTGACTTGTTAAGTCGCTTTTAGAGGTATATAGATCTGTTCGACATAATATTCTCCATTAGAGACAGTGCCGGGGTTTCAGCCGGCCTTACCTGTTTTAATCGTCTTTTTAGTATTAATTACTATTAGATATATTAGAGCTGCCTTTTAGATTAAGATCTTAATCTATTTAAATGCCCTAAGCCAGTATCAATCCGTTGAATCACATCAACAACCGATTGATCTAGGTTTATCGCATTTAACTCAGATTAATATCTTTTTATAAAACATATCAGAGTACTAGCTGATTTGTATGTTATGAATGCATATAATTTTTATACTAATGCACTTTTGGATCTAAGTGGTTTATACTGTCTCGGTATACTACCGATCTATCCCAATCACTTAGTTTAAACGTGTGTTGGGATAGCGATTATATGTTTATTGATTTCTTTAGCCGATCGAGTAGGATGTAATCTTAACCCAAACACATATTTCTTGTTTTCTTGTTGGTTACAGGACCAAACCAACTAGCATGCCCGAATTTCACCAAAGGCAATCAACTTGGACCTGCACTAGAGTAAAGCAAACCTCTAAGGCCAGTGCGTGGGAAGCTTTTCTCATCATCACGCTTTTGGCACGCCCAGTGGGACCACTGCAAACTTCCATGCCCAAAATAATGGTTGACATCAAGACTCCAGACATCGACCAGGAGAATGTCATCCCGGTGATAATGGAGCAATTGTCTGCTGAGCACCTAGCCGACTACCAGCAGATGGTTGAGCGGCTGCAGGCACATTACCTGCAATCTTTTACCCAGACCAGATCTGGGGCAGTTCTCCAGAAATTCAACTTCTCCATCGAAGACTTTGACATGTCTAATGAGGACATGGAGGACATCAAACAAGAGCAGGATGATTCGGGGCCCCACACACTGCAAGACCGAATCGAATTGGCTGTCCACCACGCGCTTGTCAACCAGTCGGGGATACTGGTTAACACTCTCAACAATATGATAAGCACCTGATCGATTCAAAGATAGCCGAGCAACTGCCAAGGGGGCCGACGTACTTCACTGACGGCCAGTTCCCGTCTTACAGGACGCTATCTACTCACGGCGTGCCAATTCCGCCACTAGGACACCGAACCCTCAAGGAGGAGCACCAATCCAGCCGAATATACAGGCATTGGCTTTAGAGCCGCGTCCTAAGATGCTGGTCAGGCAACAACCCCAACACCAGGGCCACGACATCTCAACAGTGACCCAGGAGTAGTTGAAGAACATGTTCAACACCAATCGGCAACCTATCATGTCTAAAGAGCCGATTGGTGGCTTTGCGCCAGAACCGCATCACAATACCAGTGGTAATCGACCTCCTTCTGAGCAGCCACCCTAGTTCGCGTCTTGGCCGCCTCCCGCTACAAACCAGTTCCAATATCAATATCCGAGAGGCCACTACGAGCAACAATACCAGCCGCAGACGCCGCCACTCCAATATAGGTAAGGACCCGTTCAGTACGAGCAGTACAAGCCGATACCTCAAGTTCAAACTCAAGACAACAAGCCTTGGGCCGACCTGATTGCTGATGTCATGCGCGATCAGTTCGGCCTTAAACCCAAGGATTTCGGCAACATGTACCGGTACCCGTAATACTTCGAGAGGGTGCCCCTGCCAAACCGGTACAAGGTGCCAAATTTCTCAAAATTCTCTGGTCAAGACAACGTGTCCACCTATGAACACGTCAGCTGATTCCTAGCTCAATGCGGGGAGGCATCGTCTACAGACGTGCTCAGGGTGCGTTTGTTCCTGCTATCGCTATCGGGATCGGCCTTCACCTGGTTCTCATCCTTGCCTTACAATTCAGTACAGAGCTGGGCCGATCTCGAAAAGCAATTCCACAACTACTTCTACTCCGGCACCCACGAGATGAAGCTGTTGGACCTCACCGGTATCAGGCAAAAGCACGAAGAATCGGTTCAGGACTACATTCAGCGCTTTAGAGATATGAGGAACCATTGCTGCAGCTTGGTGCTATCGGATACGCAGTTAGCCGATTTAGCTTTTCATGGACTTTTAGCTCTAATGCGTGAGAGGTTTTCGGCTCAAGACTTTGATAGTTTGGCCCACTTGGCCCAGAAGGTGACAGCCCACGAGCAAAGATTTCAAGAATCCAAGAAAACCTTTAAAAAAGTCACCCATGTCGCCTACGCAACAGACTCAGACTCGAGTGACAGCGACGTAGAGGTGGCAGCAGCTGAGTGGACCAGGAACAAGAAGGCCATCATGTGCCAATGGTGGAAGCAATTGGCTAAGGAAGAAAAATACGATTTTGACATAACCAAAGCCGATAGGATCTTTGACCTGTTGCTGAGGGAGAAGCAAATACAACTTTCAGCCAACCACGTCATACCATCGGCCGAGGAGCTAAAAAAGAAGAGATACTGCAAGTGGCACAACACCACCTCTCACAGCACCAACGATTGCAAGGTCTTCCACCTACAGATACAGTCGGCCATCGAGGCAGGGAAGATTAAGTTCGAGGAATCGGCTAAGCCGATGAAGGTCGACGGCAATCCCTTCCCCGTCAACACTGCCCTGCCGCCCCGCGGAGCTGATTGACAATGTAATGGCGTACGCCCCACCGAGGACCAACAAGAGCCGACACAGCAAGAGCCGCGCCAATCAACATGGTTTACACCAGCGGCCAATCGGCCGATCGTCGGCCCAAACAGATGGACAACCAATTGCGATTCCAGTGTTCTAGAAAAAGAAGAGAGCCGGCGCGGTAAGCCATACCAGAGGACACCCGATCGACTGGGTATATCATACTACCGCCGCCATGACGGCTGTGATCCGCATTGGCGCTGCGAGTTCTTCAGGTTCTACTGGGAATAAGGAATGAGGCTGCCCACCCTTGAAAATTGCCCGGCATGCAGCGAATACAGGGAGGACGAATACAAGGATCCACCAATGGAAAGTTCCAGCCGATTTGTCCCCCGAGCCGTTCAGCTTAACCAGCGGAAACCTTCCGTCCGTGATCGGCTCGGCCCAATCCACCAGGACTTCTTCCAAGAAGAGGATGAAGAGGAGGCTGATGAAGAGCAGTCGGTCAATCCCCAATGGTGCCCTTCGGACCTGTTCACCAAAACACAGAAAAGAAAAATTTAGAGACTTAAGAGCGAGGGACAGGAAGAAGAAGTCCAACGGATGATCCAACAACAACAACGTCGGTAGGACACAAAGCAATGGCATGTCAAGAAACAGGTAGCCCCGGCCGACGAAGCCCAGCCGATAAGGCCAAAAAGGCGGCAATAGGTAAAGGAGTAGTCGCTGCATCGGTCAACATGGTTTTCATACTGCTGACCGAATTTGAGGCCGTCGAAGCCGATGCAAACACAGTGGAAGAAACCTTGGCTAAGCTGGTACTGTCTCTGGAACAAGCTATCTTCGAGAAACCTGAGGGGACCGAAAATCAACACCTGAAGCCCTTATATGTCAAAGGATTTGTCATCGGGAAGCCGATGTCCAAGATGCTAGTCGATGGAGGAGTTGTTGTTAAACTAATGCCTTACGCAACCTTCAGAAAGCTGGGCAAAGGAGCCAAAGATCTGATCAAGAGCAACATGGTGCTCAAGGACTTCGGCGGCAACCCTTCAGAAGCCAAGGGAGTTTTAAATGTCGAGCTGACCATCGACAGTAAAACTGTGCCCACAACATTTTTCGTCATCGACGGGAAGGGGTCGTATAGCCTACTGGTTGGGAGGGATTGGATCCATGCCAACTGTTGCATCCCTTCCACAATGCACCAAAGCTTAATTCAGTGGCAAGGCAACAAGATAGAAATTGTGCCAGCTGACAGGTCAGTCAACGTCACTAACGCCGATTTGCCATTTTGGGAAATCGATGGTATTGATTGCCTGTCCGGCAAAGTTTGGCAAGCCGATTTCTTAAAGGTGTCCGATTCTGATATATAACCCATTGGAGACGAAGAGCCTCAACTATTACTTTGAAGGCGTCGTGGAGGGCTCGAGCGTCTACAACGAGGACACCGTGGACGACATCGATGGCAAACTCGGGCAAGGTTTTATGTTGGCCGACGAGTTAGAAGAAGTGGATATAGGTCCAGGAGATAGGCCTAGGCTGACATACATTAGCAAAAATTTGTCTTCTCATTTTAGGACCAAGCTTATTGAATTGTTAAAGGAATATAAAGATTGTTTTGCTTGGGAATATTTTGAGATGTCTGGTCTTAGCTGATCCATTGTTGTGCATCAACTTCCTATTAAACCTGGATATCGGCAGTACAAACAGCCTCCCAGGAGGTTTAAAGCCGATATGTATGATGCGATCAAAGTCAAAATCACTCGGCTAGATGACGCTGGATTTATTCGGCCCTGCCGATATGCTGAATGGGTTTCCAATATAGTTCCAGTCATGAAGAAAAACGGCAAGCTTAGGGTATGCATCGACTTTAGAGATTTAAATAGAGTTACCCCTAAGGACGAATACCCAATGCCCATAACCGATTTGCTAGTGGATGCTGCTTATGGCAACAAAATTATAAGTTTCATGGACAGCAACGTCGGTTACAATCAGATTTTTATGACCGAGGAAGACATCCATAAAACAGCTTTCAGGTGCCCAGGAGCAATCAACATATACGAATGGGTCGTCATGACTTTCGGCTTGAAGAATGCTGGAGCTACGTACCAGAGGGCCATGAATTACATATTTCATGACATGATCGACTCCCTAGTAGAGATCTACATCGATGACGTCGTTGTCAAACCTAGGGAGATAGAAGACCACAGCCGATCTAAGGCATGTTTTGGAGAGGACAAGGAAGTATGGCCTGAAGATGAACCCAATCAAGTGCGCGTTGGGCGTATCAGCTAGCCAGTTCCTCGGATTTCTTGTTCATGAGAGGGGAATTGAGGTCACACTAAGAAGCATCAATGCCATTAAGACGATTCAACCTCCGAAGGACAAGAAGGCATTGCAGTCCCTGATCGGCAAAATCAACTTCATCAGGCGATTCATAGCAAATCTATCAGAGAAGATGGAGTTGTTCACACCTTGTCTTCAGCTCAAAGCACATCAAGCATTCACCTGGGGGCAGAACAACAGAAAGCCTTGGACAACATAAAAGATTATCTCAGTTCCCCTCCAGTTCTGATTTCTCCACAAAAAGAGGTGCCATTGAAGTTATACTTGTTAGCCGACGAGAAATCCATCGGCTCAGTTTTGATTCAGGAGATCGAAGGGAAGGAGAAGACAATCTTCTATCTTAGCCGACGACTTCTGGATGCAGAGACAAGGTATTCACCAGTGGAGAAGTTATGTTTATGCCTGCATTTTTCATGCACCAAGTTAAGGCATTATCTATTACCCAACGAATGCACAGTGGTATGTAGAGATGGCAACAGGTATATACCCGATGGGTAGTGCCCACCCATACCCGTACCCGCCAGTGTAAATTTTACCCGTCGGGTTACCCGTATCCGTATGCGGGTAAGAAAGTACTTCCATACCCGTACCCACGCGGGTAATTCTACCCGACGGGTTACCCGTACCCGTCAGTGCACCCGACAGAGTATGTACATGTAGGTCATCCCACACACAAAATCCTTCCGTTTCAACCTCAAAATTCACAGCAAGGTAGAAAGATGTAACATCCTGAAAATCGAAGGAACTGAAATCGAAACGTAAAAATCAGAACTTTCAAAAACCTTCGCTCGTTGCTTCTTCCTCGGGTTTGTTGCTTCTTATTTGCCACTCGTTGCATAAATTTAGTCATGATCAATTCCCTTTCGGTGTTTTTGCATGATTTGGAGTTTGTCGGAATGAAAAATGCGAAAGTCCGTATTAGGGATTTTTAAAAAGAAATCGGAGAAGTGCGGATTTATGAAAATACGATTCGGGAGAAATAGAATAGTAATTGTGGTTGGGGAGGATAAATTAGGACACAAAATAAATAATAAAATACTTGGGAGTCGTACTCGAAACTGGGAAATTTTGGAAAATAAAGAGGTGAATTATCAAATTAGGAAAAAGGGATTTAAATAAATAAATAAGAAAAATAATGTGGGAAAATAAAAGTGGAGAAAAGTTGAAAATATTATATTAAAAATTGAAATATAGGAATTTATTTTGGAATTTTTAGAAGAGAGGAAAATAGAAATAGGAAATTAAAATTTGAAAATCGGGAAAAATATGAAAGTGCACTGCTCATTGCGCATGAGGTGCTCGACGCCGTACGCCGGCCCGCGCGCGCGCCGCGCGCGTCGCCGGCCGTACGGCGCCCGCGCCGCGCGCCACGCGCCGCGCACGCGCGCCGCGCCAGCGCACGCGCACGTCACGCGCCGCGCGCGCTCGCGCCCGCTCGCTGCGCCACGCGCCGCCGCCGACAGCGCGCCCGCGCCCGCCGCTCGCGCCACGCGCCCGCCGCGCCGCCGGACCCGCCCGCGTCTCGCACCCTCGCGCGCCCGCGCCCGTTCGGACCCCGCCCGCGTCCGCTCGCCGCGCCACGTTGCAAGCGCCGCGCCCGCCCGGCTTCCGCGCGCGCGCCGCCCGGCTTCCGCGCGCCGCATGGCGACCGCCGAGCCCATGCTGCGCCGGCCCCCTCTTCTCCCGCCTCGGCCACGGCTATAAAAGGGGCAAACCCCCACTTCCCTCACACCGCCGCCGCCTCTAGCCCCTCCTTCTCCCGAGCGCCGTCGCTTCAAATCCGAGCGCGCCACCTCCGCCGCAAGCCGTCGCCATCGCCGCCGAGCGCCGCTCCGCCGCAAGCCGTCGCGCCGCCGGGGGTACCGCCACCATCTCCTTGCCGTCTCCGTCGCCGGTAAGTCCCGCCGCCGCCCCTATCTTCCTTGCGCGCCAAGACGCCGCCGCCCTCTGTTTTGGTGCGCCCGGTCGAACACCTAGAGTACAATGAACAGAGCGCTGGAAAAGAAAAGAAAAAGAAAAAAAGGAAAAATTTGGAAAAATTTTAGGAAATTGGGAAAAATATTTTGGGAAGATTTGAGTAAAATTTTGGGCAAAATTAAAGTATATTTTTGTATGTTTTCTCGGTGCGAAAATTTGGAAATCAAACCGGACTTTTCGAAATTCCGTTTTGCGTCGTTTTTGAATCCGAATTTTGTTTAGACCTTTCTCGCCATTTTAATATGTTTCCATTTTGTGCTCGGACCTTCAAAACCTCTAGCACCGTCCCTCCGCGGATATTTTCAAATCCGTTTTCTCGAACAGATCGCGATCGTCGTCGTTTGCGAAAACCCTAAATCGTCGACCCGATGTCTAAACTTGGAGTTTTCCGGGCGATCGTAGTACAAACTTAAGTAGGAATTTGGGCTTAGCGCTTGAAATTGTTTCGAGACTTTTCGGATCTTTTCGACCTTTTGGTGTTATATGGGATTCTAATCGGAATCGATTGATTTTTCGCACGTACGGGTAGCACTGAAGAGACCGCATCGACCCCGTTGAAGACACCACCCCACAAGCGTGCGAGCAAGGCAAGTCATCACACTCTTTGAACATATTGATCCTACTTTGTGAAATGATGTTGATTTCAAATTACAAATTGCATGCTATACACAAATGAGTACCTATGCTTGATATACCCTGCTTTGATGTTGATCACCATTAGAATTATTCTTTGTAACCTTCGATGTGATATGACTGGAGGCTAACTTCGGTAAAAATGCTTAGCCTTGCTTATACTAGATCCCTGCATACTCATGATTTTACAAAGAAGCTTTGTGCTTGGCAACTACCTTAGGGAAGGTAGTTGAGATGCGGCCTGTGGAGACATGAGCGCCACATGGCCATGAGAATGATGAACTAAGTTTGATGAAAATTGAAAATGCTATACAAATGTTTTAGACTGGGGCGACCGGATGATTTGGGTGGATTCCGAAAAGGCAAGTGCCGACCCTAGTCAATTAAGGACCGAGCCATGAGATAGCCGGGAAACGAGCCAGTACAACCGTATTTCTCGAATGGGTATAGACCTAGCTGACTAGATAGCCGAGCGGAGGCAGTATCCTTGCATAGATGGTTCTTTATGATGTGGTTTATGTGATGAGGATGAGGCTGCGGCCTTTGCTGTGAATGGTGGAATTAAATCGATATTAATTAAACTTAAAGATTGAGGAAGTTTTCCCTTACCCCGGTGCGCGTAACTCCTCTCACCGCTAGAAAATGATGGCTAGAGTGCATGAGGGCTTAAGTTCATGGAGTGGGTACTGCCAAAGTGAGGTTATCGAAAGGCTTTGCCGTGACCGTCTCATGTGTTGGGACGTAGGCTCATACGTTGGGCTGTCGCGGAGTACGGGTAAAGTGTACATCCACTGCAGTGTGAATGAATCAATCTATTCGAATAGCCGTGCTCGCGGATATCGAGCATCGTGACAAGACTTTCGCTTGGCTAGACTTTAAACTTAAAACTGCTGGGATGGGTTTGCATGATGATTTCATTCGCTGGTGGATCAACTTCTCGAGATGCGAGAAGGGGTCGATTCCCTAGAAAACCATGACGAATCGGAGGCGGGAAGCCATCCTTGGATTCACGATGGATGGTAAACAGAACCGTCGCCGAATTAATAAACTATGGAACTAAAACTTGACTTGGCTAGTTGTTAGGCTTGTGAAAAGGATTTGTGAAAATTGGCTTTATGCAAAAGAGCTCCAGCCATTCCTTGAATAACCCTATCATATGCATCAATTCCGTGTTGGCTTGCTGAGTACGGTTGGTACTCACCCTTGCTATACGCATAAACCTTCAGATGGTGAGAATGAAGAATTGGAGGATCCTTACGCTTACTACCAGGAGGGTGAAGGAACTGATGGCGCTTACTAGGTCTTAGCTCCGGTCGTTGCCTGTGGCAATTGACATGTCGCTGCCTCTATTCCGCTGCCGTATCTAATTTCTGCTTTTGTGGTGTATTCGGACCATGAGGTCCTGTGTGTTGAACATTGCCTTCGGGCCTATTGTTGTAATAATGTCATTGTAATACTATTCGTGCATGCGCACCTGATTATTCAGTATTGTATTCGTGGGTACCAACTACTCGATCCAGGGAAAGGGTACTAAGAACACGAAAGATTCCCGTTCCAAAAACGGGGGTCCACAAAAGACATATAAAATCCTTTCATTTCAACCTCCAAATTCACAACAAGGTAGCAAGGTTCACAACATATTTATAGGCTAAATGGGCTGAGGGAGGACAACTAGACTTTTTAGACGGGTATTTCTTACCCGTGGGTAGACGGGTATGGTAGTACATACCCATACCCGCACCCGACATACCCGATGGGTATGTGTTTTCATCCAAAAACGTACCCACGGGTAGAAAATTCCTCCCATACCCGTTTCTTTATCGAGTAAAACCCGTCAGGTACTCGGGTTTCGGGTACCCATTGCCATCTCTAGTGGTATGCAAAGCCTACGTAGTGAAGTATATGCTATCGGCTCCAATTCTGAAGGGACGAATTGGGAAGTGCATTTTTGCCTTGACAGAGTTTGACTTAAGATATCAGGCACCCAAGGCAGTGAAAGGACAGGCTATAGCCGATTTGATAGTAGAACACAGAGATGATTCAATCGGCTCGATGAAAATTATGCCTTGGACGTTGATGTTCGATGGCTCGGTTTGCACAAACGGATGCGGCATCGTCTTGGTTATAATCTCTCCCAGGAGAGCAAGTTTCGAGTTTGTTTTTTCCATTACACCCCATGCAACAAACAATCAAGCCGAATATGCAGCCGTGCTCAAGGGATTGCAATTGCTCAAGGAGGTTGAAGCCGATTCCATCGAAATAATGGGTGATTCGTTGTTAGTCATCAGCCAGCTATTAGGAGAGTATGAGTGCAAGAACGATGCGCTGTTGAATTATTATCAGAAGTGTCGAAAATTAATGGATAGTTTTTGGCTAGTAACCTTGAAACATATCCCCAAGGAGCAAATTCAGAAGCCAATGATCTAGCTCTGGGGGCATTAGGCTATAAGCCGATGACGAAAGAGATTGAAATAGAAATTACAACCATGTCAGTCGACGACTGGGGATATGAAGTCTACAACTATCTGCAAAATTCATCCCAGTCGGCTTCAAGAAAATTACGTTACAAGGCTCTACGATACGTTTTGCTCGATGAAGATTTATATTATCGGACGATTGATGGCGTGTTGCTCAGGTGCCTAAGTGTCGATCAAGCCAAAGTGGCTATCGGAGAAGTTCATGAAGGAATCTGTGGCACGCTCCAATCGGCTCACAAGATGAAGTGGCTGCTTCGGAGAGCAGGGTACTTTTGGCCGACTATGCTGGAAGATTGTTTTAGATATTACAAGGGCTGCCAAGACTGCCAAAAGTTTGGAGCCATCCAGAGGGCGCCAACATCGGCTATGAACCCCATTATCAAGCCTTGGCCATTCAGGGGTTGGGGAATCGATATGATCGGCCAAATTAATCCACCCTGAAGCAAAAGGCATAAATTTATATTGGTGGCAACTGATTATTTTACAAAGTGGGTGGAAGCAATTCCCTTGAAGAAGGTTGACTCTGGGACGCGATCGAATTTGTGAAAGAGCACATTATATAAAGATTCGGTGTCCCTCAAACTATCACCACGGATCAGGGATCTATCTTTGTCTCCGACGAGTTTGTTCGGTTTGCCGATAGCATGGGGATTAAGCTGCTAAATTCTTCTCCATATTATGCTCAGGCTAATGGGCAAGTAGAGGCTTTAAATAAGAGTTTGATCAAGTTGATAAAGAGAAAGATCGTTGAGTACCCGAAGCAATGGCACAGCCGATTGGCCGAATCATTGTGGGCTTATCGGATGGCTTGCCACGGATCCATTCAGGTGCCCCCATACAAATTGGTCTATGGGCATGAAGCAGTTCTGCCATAGGAGAACATCATCGGCTCAAGAAGGATTCAACTACAAGACCAGCTAACAGCCAATGACTATTATAATCTAATGGTAGATGAGTCAGAAGACCTAGTTTTATCAAGGATGCGTGCGTTGGAAAAGGTGACCAGGGACAAGGAACGAGTGGCTCGTCATTACAACAAGAAAGTTGTGCCGAAATCTTTTGAAGAAGGCGAGTTGGTTTGGAAACTGATATTGCCGATCAGATCGAGGGATAGCAAATTCGGCAAGTGGCCACCTAACTGGGAAGGACCTTTCAAGATCCACAAATGCGTCTCCAAAGGAGCCTACGTGCTACAAGGATTGGATGGAGAGGTGTTTGGAAGGGCTCTTAATGGCAAATACTTGAAAAAAATATTACCCCAGCGTCTGGGTCAACTCATGATTCGGCTAAGTTTTTACCGATTCATGCTAGCCGATGTGTTGTACAGATACACGCATCGCCTTTAGGATGTTTTTATTCTAAGTTTTTCCCCTCTGATCTTTCCAAATTGGTTCAATCTAACCGACAAAGGTTGGATTAATAATTTTATCAATGCTGAAGACATCATCGATAAAATTAGGGGGGCATATACCGCACAGAAGTCAGAAATCAGAAATAGAATACTTAAAAAATTTGTTGGGGGGGATTTTCAAGTTTTTCAAGGCATTCAGACATAAGGACCAGTGAATCGACAGAAAGCATGTGATTAGATTAAGGACACAAATAGCCGATTACAAAGTTATGTACACGTGAGCAAAATACAAGTCACGAATTACAACCCCAAGAAGTTGTCTATAGCCGCTATTGCTGCCTCCTTGATAGCATTGACTTTATCAACCATGGCCTTGTCTTCTTGCTCGGTGCCGGGGACTGTCTTGGCTGTTTTGTTCAGCTCTCCCAAGCACTTTATAGTGGCAGTCACCTTGCCCCTTTGATCTTCTTGAGCCTTGGGGAGATCGGCCAGCAATTGTTTCTTGGCAGCAATTTTGGCCCTGCACTGTTCAAGCAGCAGCAGCATGCGAGCTTCTTCTAGCTCAAGCTCGTCGATCTCGCTTTGTGTGGCCGACGGCCCGGCCAAGAGTTCGTCTAACTTTGCTTTCTCGGCCACCACACGTTTCACGATCGCATCAATCCTGGCCGCCAGATCGGCTTGAGCCTGCCGCTCAAGCATCCTGCACATCGCCCGCTCTAACCTGGACCGATGCTGATCGATGTAGACGGCCTTCGAGATCTTCTTGGTCAGGTCATCAGGGAGATTGTCTTCGACTTCATAGAAGCAAGATCGAGCCGATCCACACTGCACAATCAGCCGGTCGATGTGAATGTCTAGCCGACGGCGGATGTCTTGAAGCTTCTCTTTGATCTCATCGGCTACCATGGTTTTGTCCAGGCTGGTTGCTTCGGTTTCTTCCTCGCCAACGAAATCTTTGATGTCAAAGGGCAGTAAATCGGCTAGAGTCTAAACGAAAACAGAGCAGTCAGACAGGGAATAGGATGGCCGATTTCCAAAAAGAAAAGGGAAGAAAAGTGAAGCTTACTCGCATGGCAGGAGCTGGAACGACCGCTTCCTCGGCAACCGGGCTGCCTGGGGCAGTAGCCTTTGCGACGTCGTGGCTAGCCAAAGCAGCCACCCCTTCGGTGTCCTGGTTGGTTGGGGTAGTGACTTCCTCAGCATCGTGGCTGGCCATGGCCGATTGAGTACGTTCACTTGAATCTTGGCGGTAGCCGATGAAGACCGAGGGGGCTACGTAGAAGACAAGTGTTAGTAACGATCGGTTAAATACAAAGACACAAGCAAACACAGATAAGTTTAGAGGACTACGGGTGAAGCTGGGCGAGGAGTGCGACCGACTAATCTCTTGAACTAACAAAGAGGATTTGATTAAGGCCTGAGTAAAAATAGTTTGAAAATCGTTCTAAAGGATAAGGCGCTTACCGGCCGTTTTGGAGCAGGAGGACTTGGCGGGCGTGAAGCGTCGGCTACTGGGTTGACTGAATTATTGCTTGTGTTGCTTGATGCAACTGCTTCCTCGATGACCCGAGAGACCTCTTCGTCCATAACCTCTTGATTGAGGAATTCGTCGACGCTTGGATCGATGGACGAGAGGCTATCTCGCCGGTGCGCTCGGCTTCTTTTTTCTTCGTCTCTTTGCAGGGAGCCGATGGTTTTGCGGTGCGAAGCGGCCCTCTTCTTCCTTGTGATCGGGCGGCGAGTTTGCCCATACAACAGGGTCTTCAGTTTCGGCGCTTCCCAGCCAATTGCTGACGAGGCGTATCCGTAGCCGCCCGAAAGGATACCCAGACGATACTCAATGGCAACCCCAAAGTTGCTCACCGTTGGCGGGTCTGTTTCTGTCATCTGCAAGAAAAAAAGATTCAAGTATTAGCTAGTGAGAACAGCCGATTGTTCAAAACAGAAAGTACTCAAGGGTTAAGAGCTTACTGAAGGGATTTCGTCTGGCAATAGGGTGGTGATGTACATGGACGACCGATGATGAAAGATGTGCTTCTTTATTTCCACCCACCACCTGTCATAGGCCGACCTTCTTTTGTGGGCCAGTTCCATGACTCCGATGCTACCGAGGGGTGGGCCTTCTATATACATCAGCCTGTTCATTACTAACTTGGAATCCACCACCCCTCGAGTTTCGATCTTATCGGCATAATAGCAGCCGATGGGCAGTTGCCCAAGTCCAAGCTGTCTGCCGGCTCACACTGGGCAATAAAATTCATATGTCTTGATGACGTTTCGGCCCTGATGGATCCCAGCCGGCATAATGCATAGAGAGAGAGTTATGGTAAATACTTCTCTGCATCTGGGGTGATCGGCCGACTTGATCTCATCAAAATCGAATTCGACTGGCAGTTCAAAGGATGCCATGTCCTCATAAAAGAACCAGCATCGGTTATCTTTAGCGAAACCGTCATATAGGGAGAGAAACCATTTGGCTAATAAATCAGTCGATTGCTTTGACCCCGCATGGGTGGCTGCTGCTTCTCCAAATGACTAGCACCTTCTGGTAGTCACTTCATTTCCTTCATCATCCTCAATCGACTCTAGAAGAGGGAAACAAGCATCGGCTAGCCGTGGTCGACCAGAGATTTTCTGTGTCATTAACACTAACCAGAGTTGAAGGAACCACCAAGGTCCTCCGGTGTTGACATTGGCATTGGCGGCAATCTTGGAGACGGCTTGGTTCAGGGTTTGATATAGGTAGCCGAGGAGGAATTTGCCTAAGGGTAGTTTCTGTTTGTTCACCAAGACCTCGGCTACCACCTGCCAGTTGGCAGTTGGCCCGCAGCTGGATCCGCAGAAAAAGAATTTCTCGAGCCACATCATAAGGAATGCGGCATGCTCTCTGGTGCTGATCGGCCCATCACTCATGTTCATGGCCACATAGCCATTCCAGCCCCCCATTGCTTTCATCTTGAAGGAGAATTGGCCCTTGCCTTTTAACCTATTTGGGTTAGCCGATGACAAAATATCCAATCCGGTGATCATAACTACATCGGCTAAGGTAACAGTCATGGGACCTTGCTGAAAGATGAAGGCATTCAGGGTGTTGTTCCAGAAGTATGTGGCGGCTGACATCAGTGGTTCATCCTTAGACATAACGGCCACTGATAGTGCAAGGCATTGAGTTATCCCCATTTCTTCCCAGTGGTTTTTCTTGGCTGGTTGCATTCTCTTGTACCATGCCGGCCAAGACTTGTCCATGGATGGCCAGGATTTAAAAGTACCAACCCAGTGGCTCAAGCTAGGGTTCCTCATCCTATATGGCATTCTATCAGTTTCGGCTATAATAAGGTCAGTGGGGTCTCTGTTGCCAGTCGGTCCTAAAAAGTATCTTTCATCGTTAAGTAAACTCGAGATCACTAGATGGCTGAGGTGCTACAATCGGGAAGAAAGAAGATTTCAGAATTAAAACCCTAACATTCAAATCTACAGTCGAGAGCAAACAGAGGAGAGGGGTTTTAGTTGATTAGGGCGTACCTCAGGGAACTCAATGGGAGATGAGGCTGATGGAGCGGCGAAAGTTGCCATTGGAGCACCTAGGGTCGCTGGAGAAGGAAATCGCCGCTACGAGCTTCGGGAAGATGGAGGTGTCACCGGAGAACTCGAGGACATTTGTTGTTGTATATTTGCTCTGACGACGTGAGTTGTTCGGCGCGAGGAAGGCGTTATTTAAAGAGTTCTCGTAACGACCAAAACAGATTCAACCTAGGATTGCGCGGGAGTTCAAAATCGCAAAATCCACAACATTATCATGTCATAGACTTGGGGGCATGTGTTAACGACCAAATCTGGTTACCAAATCCCTGAGTTCGAGGTCAAGATTGAAGCGGAATCGGAGGAAACACATGATCTGTGGAGAAACAGAGGCCGCATCGGCTAAGTCCGAATCGACTACGAAGCCAGTCGACTGAGTCCGAGTCGGACCAGGATAGCCGATAGCCGATTTCGATTGAGGATAGAAGTAAAGCCAATCACGAAAGGAAAGCTTAAGGATAGAATGTTGGATTTGGTTTCCAAAGTGCGTAAAAGATATTGTCATCTATGGATAAGGTCCTGTAACGACAATTGTATGTTTAAATTAGGATATTTTGTATAGTTTCTTTTTAGATAATGTCGGTTTATTTAGAAATATTTGTAATCTATTCTGTAATAGGAATCATGTCCGTCACGGACTCATTATGTATTCGGGTATAAATAAGACCCGAGGGCTTGTAAAACATATATCAACATACATCAATACAATCTCGGTGCATCGTCAAACCTTTTTATTTTACTTTTCTTGACAAGTTCTTGCTCGGGCTACATCAACATCGATCTTTGAACGAGGCAATTCCTTGTTACAAGTGCCTTGTATCATCGGGGTTAGTGCTTCCATCGTCATGATACTCTAATTTCGATGCTATAAACTGCTTAAGTTATCATACGCGACATATAATCTAGAACAATGTCTAGATCTATCTCGTAATCGGCTGAGCTCTCTATGAAAACAGCAGCGGATAGAGCTTGATCTAGATGTTGATTTAGATTATATGACATGTTTACCGTCTAAGGGGTTCTCATTGGCCCGTACAAATCTAGTATTTCTTCTTGTACTTAATGTTGTATCAAATCGACCTGTTAAGTCGCTTTTAGAGGTATATAGATCTATTCGGCATAATGTTTTCCATTAGAGACAGTGTCGGGGTTTTGCCACCTTACTGTTTTAATCGTCTTTTTAGTATTAATTACTATTAGATGTATTAGAGCTATCTTTTATATTAAGATCTTAATCTATTTAAATGCCCTAAGCCAGTATTAATCCGTTGAATCATTTCAACAATCGATTGATTTAGGTTTATCGCATTTAACTCAGATTAATATATTTTTATAAAACATATCGGAGTACTAGCCAATTTATGTTAGATCTGCGACATCGGTTGGGTTATGAATGCATATAATTTTTATACTAATGCACTTTTGGATCTAAGTGGTTTATACTGTCTCAGTATACTACCGATCTATCCCAATCACTTAGTCTAAACGTGTGTTGGGATAGCGATTATATGTTTATTGATTTCTTTAGCCGATCGAGTAGGATCTAATCTTAACCCAAACACATATTTCTTGTTTTCTTGTTGGTTACAAGACCAAACCAACTGGCACGCCTGAATTTCACCAAAGGCAATCAACTTGGACCTGCACTAGAGTAAAGCAAACCTCTCAGGCCAATGTGTGGGAAGCTTTTCTCATCAACACTGTGTCATTCCTTCTATGCCAGATGTTATATTCTCTATAGTGAAATATCATTTCACCAAAAATATTTTTGGATTGATTCAGCATTCAAAGATGTAGCTGCTATTAGGAATTATTACAAAGATGCAGCTGATAGCATGAATTAATTATTGTTAGGGTTAGGCTTACCCCACCCAAAATTTTTGGATAACTATTATCAAATTTATGTATTTATTATTTAAGTTATATTGATTATTGGTCGGGCTGTCCATGACCACCCATATCTATAGTATCAACATCAGAGAAAGATACATCAAATTTTTCATCATATGTCTTGTTCATTTCTTCAAATTTATCATTTATTTCTTGTTTTAATTCTTTAAGTATTTCTTCTTTTAATTCTTTTTTCAATTGAGGTGATGCTTCTTCAAAATTTTCAATTATTTTCCAGTCAATATATTCTCCATCCAAGTGATCAACTCCCTTAATTAAGCATTCTTTATATGTAGGTTTTTGGATGACCCTTCACTCTTAATATTTACATAATATGAGGTTTCTGGTGCTTTCTTATTTTTGGCATTTTTGCATTTTTATATATATTCTTTTGCGGCTAGCTCCAAATAGTAATTTATTCCTAATATTTTCCTGGCTTGGCTTAATGCTTCATCTATATCTATATATTTTTCCATCATAAGCCCCCCATTAATTTTGGATCTATTTTTGGGCTACTATTTCTTCGAAAGATATATAAACTCTAGGGAGTTTTCCATCAAACACTACATATATAGGTTTTGTTGTATATTTCGTTATTTTCGAGGTTGGCATTAGCTCATTTATTAGATGAACATATTCAGCAAGACTATTTAATATTGATAGCATGTAACCTTTTTCTTCTCTCTTATTATTATATTGATACAGAAATTGTCTAATATGCATTCTTGGACTTCATCGAATATTATATGAGTCTTTGGTTTAAACTTGTAAGTATTCGGTGGGAATACTTTAAGTTTGTTGTCTTCTCCGAATGTGAAAAATTCAACTCCATTGTAGTTCATAGATTTCTTCATACCTACAAAAAAGGTAGACGAGAGAGCATGTGAGGTAAATGATTATTTTCCCTTAATATGTTCGAATATAACTTTATATCCATTTCGATAATGATATCTTCAAATAAAATCCACCTCCTAGTGGAACTTTTCTTGCTATTAAGTTGATTATAATATCCACATATTACCTCACAATCCGTTCTAACCGTAAATTCTTTGAACCCTAAATATAACCTAAAAGCATTTATAGCATTGATTATTGCTAGGATCTCTCGATCTGTGTTATTTACTATTTTTAATTTATAACTTCAGAGGCATACCTATAAATTTTTTCTTCTGATTTAGGTGAGTATTTAGTAGTCTTTGTTTTAGTATAGCACCCCAACCTTGTTGAGATGCGTCTATTTCAATAATGAAATAATTTTCTTCTAACGGCAAGTTTAGAGGTTTTAATTCTTTCACCTTTTCTTTTATTAGCCTTACTAATTTAATATCTTCGAATTAAAATATCTCTAACCATTTTTCTTAATTTAGCATATAAAGGTCTTGCTAGTTTTGCTAGATTATTAATGTGATTTCTAGCATAATTTACAATTTCCAAGAATTGTTGTAACTTCTTTTTATCGTTCATATTGTCAGGAAATTGTAAAATTTTCTTAGCAATATGTTCTTGTAAATGTATTTTGCCTTCTCCTATTTCATGACCAAGGAAGTTGATCTTCTCCTTGCATATTTCCATTTTATTTTTAGATAATATTAACCCATTTTGTTCTACCTTTCTAAAAAACGTCTCTAGATGTGCTATATGTTCTTTGTAGGTTTTTGAGAAGACTAACAAGTCATCCATGCAGACTAATATAAATTTTTAATTTTCATTGAAATTATTTTGCATCTTTCTTTGGAATATGGCAGGTGCATTTTTAGACCTAGTGACATTACAAGCCATTCATAATGTCCCTAAGGACATGTGAATGCGGTCCATTCTATGGATTCTTGTGCCATCTTTACTTGCTAGAATCCGGCTTTTAGGTCAAATTTTGAGAAATATCTACTACCGTGTATTCTATTGATCCATTCTTGTTTATTAGGGATGTTATAAGCATCTTCAATGGTATTATCATTTAACCTTTTATAATTTATGACCATCCTAGATTTGCCTCTAACTTCTTTGGCATGATTTCTTACTATAGTAAATCATTGATTATAATATAGTAAGAAATCATGCCGAAGAAGTTAGAGGCAAATCTAGGATGGTCATAAATTATAAAAGATTAAATGATAATACCATTGAAGATGCTTATAACATCCCTAATAAACAAGAATGGATCAATAGAATACACGGTAGTAGATATTTCTCGAAATTTGATCTAAAAGCTGGATTCTCGCAAGTAAAGATGGCACAAGAATCCATAGAATGGACCGCATTCACATGTCCTTAGGGACATTATGAATGGCTTGTAATGCCACTAGGTCTAAAAAATGCACCTGCCATATTCCAAAGAAAGATGCAAAATATTTTCAATGAAAATTAAAAATTTATATTAGTCTACATGGATGACTTATTAGTCTTCTCAAAAACCAATAAAGAACATATAGCACATCTAGAGACGTTTTTTAGAAAGGTAGAACAAAATGGGTTAATATTATCTAAAAAGAAAATGGAAATATGCAAGGAGAAGATCAACTTCCTTGGTCATGAAATAGGAGAAGGCAAAATACATTTACAAGAACATATTGCTAGGAAAATTTTACAATTACCCGACAATATGAACGATAAAAATAAATTACAACAATTCTTGGAAATTATAAATTATGCTAGAAATCACATTAACAATCTAGCAAAACTAGCAGGACCTTTATATGCTAAATTAAGAAAAAATGGTCAGAGATATTTTAATTCTGAAGACATTAAATTAGTAAGTCTAATAAAAGAAAAGGTGAAAGAATTAAAACCTCTAGATTTGCCGTTAGAACAAAACTATTTCATTATTGAAACCGACGCATCTCAACAAGGTTGGGGTGCTATACTAAAACAAAGACCTACTAAATACTCACCTAATCAGAAGAAAAAATTTGTAGGTATGCCTCTGGAAGTTATAAATTAAAAACAGTAAATAACACAGATCGAGAGATCCTAGCAATAATCAATGCTATAAATACTTTTAGGTTATATTTAGGGTTCAAAGAATTTACGGTTAGAACGGATTGTGAGGCAATATGTAAATATTATAATCAACTTAATAGCAAGAAAAGTTCCACTAGGAGGTGGATTTTATTTGAAGATATCATTACTGGAAATGGATACAAAGTTATATTCGAACATATTAAGGGAAAATAATCATTTACTTGACCTGCTCTCTCATCTACCTTTCTTGCAGGTATGAAGAAATCTATGAACTATAATGGAGTTGAATTTTTCACATTCAGAGAAGACAACAAACTTAAAAGTATTTCCACCGAATACTTACAAGTTTAAACCAAAGACTCATATAATATTAGATGAAGTCCAAGAATGCATATTAGACAATTTCTGGTATCAATATAATAATAAGAGAGAAGAAAAAAGTTACATGCTATCAATAGTAAATAGTCTTGTTGAATATTTTCATGTAATAAATGAGCTAATGCCAACCTTAAAAATAACGAAATAATACAACAAAACCTATATATGTAGTGTTTGATGGAAAACTCCTAGAGTTTATATATCTTTCGAGGAATTAGTAGCCCAAAAATAGATGCAAAATTAATGGGGCTTACCATGGAAAAAATATATAGATATAGATGAAGCATTAAGCCAAGCCAGAAAATATTAGGAATAAATTACTATTTGGAGCTAGCCGCAAAAGAATATATAAAAATGCAAAAAGGCCAAAAATAAGAAAGCATCAAACCCCATATTATGTAAATATTAAGAGTGAAGGGTCATCCAAAAAACCTACATATAAAGAATGCTTAATTAAGGGAGTTGATCCCTTGGATGGAGAATGCATTGACTGGAAAATAATTAAAAATTTTGAAGAAGCATCACCTCAATTGAAAAAAGAATTAAAAAAATACTTAAAAGAATTAAAACAAGAAATAAATGATAAAATTTGAAGAAATGAAGAAGACATATGATGAAAAATTTGATGTATCTTTCTCTGATGTTGATACTATGGATATGGGTGGTCATGGACAGCCCGACCAATAATTAATATAACTAAAATAATAAAGACATAAATTTGATAATACTTATCAAAAAATTTTGGGTGGGGTAAGCCTAACCCTAACAATAATTAATTCATGCTATCAACGGTAAATCCAGCACTAAAGAATAGTATTTCAGCACTAGGAATAGTAAATTCAGCACTAAGAATAGTGTTTTCAACACTAAGAATAGTGAATTCAGCATAAGGAATAATGTTTCAGCACTAGGAATAGTAATATCACTTGAATTACTTAGTCAATCAAGAGTAATTAATTTTATTTTGGAGAGTGTTTAAAGTGGTATCAGAGCCAGTCATCATAGAAAAGCTAAATTCAAAAGTTAATATTGGAAAAGAATAACTACCAAAGAAAATATTAATATAAGGTGTAGACTAAATCATATCGAAGACCATAGTTGACACTCTAATAATAGTCAACTAAATTTAATTGTTGATCTAATCTATAATTTTTATACAAATTGGGATAAAAGGCAAGAATACTTAGAGCAAAAAATTGAAGAAGTGTATAAAAAACGAAAACAGATTGAAGAACAATATTTTCTTGTTAACAACAAATTAAATTCTGCATTAAAAATACTAGAAGAATATAAGACAAGGCAAAATAAGATCTAAACAGTGACTATATCAGAGAATTATTAAAAAAAATAAAATCTAGTGAAGGAAAGGAGATAGTTTTGGCTTCATCAGGTATAATTGCATCCTCACAAGCCATTAATTCAGAAAAATGGACCTATCTAAGAGTCTATTCAGAAGAATAGCAACCAGAGATGATAGATCTTTAAGTTATACCGATAAGCAAAAAGACAAATATGAAGACATAGATGACCTAGAAGATATTGCAGAAGTAGACAAACAGCTTGAGAGATATCAAAGAGATACTTTGAGGGCAATAAGACCTCAACAAGTATACCGCATGAGATTCTTTGAGAATAAAAATGGGTTATACAGAATATCTAGAGAAATAGAATTAAGTGTTCTAACCAAGCCAGTAGATTTAAAATAGTGGCTAAAGAATTTGAAAATAGGTTAAAATATTCAGGATATAAGTATATTCACCAAGGTATGTATATAATAGGAATCAAAGGAATGACAAGGAAGAAATTAGGTGCTAAAGTTTTAATAACCTTATTAGATAAGAGATGGGACACAATAGATAAAGCCTCACTAGGTTATTTAGAAGGAGATATGAATGAGAACAGTTGGTAACTTATGTAGCACCTGATTTAATGATGCATGTAAAAGAATTCATAGATAAAATGAGTCTTGGTTTTCAAACAAAGGGATATGAAGAATTTAAAGGGACAAATTTGATAGTAAGTATAGAATTTATAGGAAGATTAACTAATAGAAGTGCCTCTAAATACAAAATAAATATAAATGATGTGATTGAAAAAATGCATTCGAAAGGAATAGTATTTATGAGCCCCATGATAATAGATTCTGAAGAAAGAACAGGTGAACAATGGCAAATTAGTGAATTTATAGAAAAACAAAACTTTGAGTCAGCCCGAAAACTACATAAGTTACCAAGATAGAAAAGAGAATGTTAGTATTAGATTTACAAATTATAAATCCAGAACCACAGAAGACTTGGATGCAGAATCATCCGATAGAAATATAATAAATAATAATAGCAGACATAGTGTTTCAGAGTTTATGGAAAAATTAGATCAAGATAGTGAAATAAAATATTATTGAACGTAAATTAAAGGAAATAAATGAAGAATATAATAATTCAATGAAGAGTGAGTGGCCTAAAATAAGAGACAAACAACTTTATTTTTATAGAGAATTATCTAGAGTAAAAAAACTAAAAAAGAACAAAACGATGGCATTAGAAATTTCCAACACCCAAGAAACCAAAGTAGAACAAATAAAGCAGAAAGAGCAAGCTGAAAATGACAAAGGAAAGCAGAAGCTTGATAAAGGTTTAAGTGAAGAAGAACAATGGGAAGAAAATGAAAGGTTATTTCTCGAAAGTTATGAAGAAGAAATAATTCTAGTAAATGAAATGGAAGATATAGAAAATGAAATAGATAATGCAGAACAATACAATGATTTTATAAACTCTTTAGACGATGTAGATTTGCATAACCTTGACAATGGAATGGAAGCTATGGAAGTAGAATTAGGAATAGGAAAGAGGAAAAGATATGGAAAAGGTACTGTAAAGAATGAAGGGGAAAGAGAAAGACCTGCTAGGGCAGCAGGAATGTGGCCCCCAGATAGAGAAGATTTTTCATATAATTATATTCCAGGATAATATAGGCATATGGGCACTAAAAGGAGAGAATTTGAGAAACATGTTAAATTTCAAAATCAAAGGAGTGATGGTGCTATATTAAATTTAGCTGCACATGACCCCATTGACTGGCCCAATATTATTAACATTTGGAAAGGGTTAATAGTTCAAAAATATATACAGAACCAACACAATATAGGAAATAAAGTTGAAGATATGATAACTTATTTAGAAATATTTTTAGGTGAATCTGCTAAAGTCTCATGGGAACAATGGGTTGAAAAGAATCCTAACAATTATGAAGAATTAAAAAGAGCTGGTAGTAATCCGCATAATTTTGTAAATGTAATATCCAACATTATTATAGCTGAAGATCCGAAATTAGGTTATACAACATTACAAAATGAGAGGCTAAAAGAGATAGAAAAATTAACATTAACAAGTTGAAAAGGCATAAAAGAATTTTCTCAACATTATTTATATAATGCTACAACTGCCAAACAAGGATAGAACAAGGGAATAGTTGAACGTTATTTCAATAAATTACCTGACCAATTAGGAATTATGATATTTGAAGAATGTACAAAGGAAACTGAAGGAGCTGAAATCAATATTTCACAAGCCATAACTTTTGTGTTTAAACAACTAAGAAAAATATACATCGGTATACAAGCCCAAAGGTCTATGATGCACTCAGATTATAATTTTTGCAACAAAATAGTACAAATACTCTTATCATATGGAGAAGGCAGGCCTAGGAGTAAAAGAAATTATAAACATCAAAATAAAAAATAGCAATAATACTAGGACTAAGAAAAGATATTTCTTAAGAAGATCAGATAATCTTAAGAAGATCAGATAATAGAGCACCTTTCCTACATAAAAGAAATGTAAGAAGATATAATCCAAATAAAACTTATGATAAAACATGAGATGTTTTATATGCAATTCGCCAGACCATTTAAGCAAAACATGCCAAAAAAAGATCAAAAGAGATATTCTAGTAAATATGAAGAACAAGAGAGAGTTCTAATTATAGATAGTGTAATGAAAATATATTAGTATGTGATGATGAAATAAAGGATGATGAATCAATATATTCTATCATAGAAACAAATGAAATTGAAAACATCAATGAAGAATATGAATCAACTGACGAGGAGCTAGATTTAGTTGACGAATTAGCAGGATTAAGGGTCGAAATGATGGATCAATTAAATTGTGAACATGATTGGATTAGAGAAAAAGGCGACTATAATATTAAGTGTGTCTTTTGCATATATTACCCAAGCCAAGACAATAGGGTAACCTGTAGTATATGTTTAAAGCAAGCTTGTGTTGAATGTATAAAAGCAAATAAGCAGAAATGGAGAAAGGAGTTAGAATTAGAGTCAGACGAAAGGATATTGTCTAGTAGAGTGAGAGTCTTAGAAAATAGACTAAATAAACTAGAAGTAGAGCTAGAAAACTTAAAAACCAATTTTGATATTAAAGCATTACCAGAAAATGAGGACATACAAAACACGGAATTTAAAGAGCAATTGATAACATTGAAAGACAATAATACTTCTAAACTAATTCAACTAAAAGATGTCATAATCAATTTTGGGAGTAAATATATTGTGAAGTTACCCTTCAAAGAAATACTAGGGATAAGAATTCCTGTTAAAGTAAAGTTGTCATCCAAAATATCTTATAAAATATTAGCACTAGTAGACATTGGGTGTACAGAAAATATTATTCATGATAAGTATTTTATAAAATGTCCAGAAGTAGTCCACACAATTGATGATAACAAGGCAGAAGTTTCTACAGACATGTCAGGAATAAAAAAAATTCACAATCAGTTAGCATATAATATTAAAGTATACATTAATGGAACAAAATACATAATAGATGAGATTACAATAAAAAATTTATCAATGATAAACGATGACATGATAATAGGCTTAAGATTTCTTCAACAATCAGTACAGACCACAGACCACAGTAATACATAAGCAAAAAATTACATTTATACCATATCAAGACAATGTTTCTTATATTTCAGAGGTACGAAAGCGTGGTGGAACCTCCTCCAACCTTAGCAACCTTGAAATGCCTAAATTTGAGCCTGAAGAAATAAGTATAGATTATGAGCTTAGTGAAAATATAGACGAATATTACATTGCAAATTCTAATATAGAATGCATATGTCTACAATCATTTGCACCAAATTGGACTTTAAACACTCTCCAAAATAAAATTAGTTACTCTTGATTGACTAAGTAATTCAAGTGATATTACTATTCCTAGTGCTGAAACACTATTCCTTATGCTGAATTCTCTATTTTTAGTGCTGAAAACACTATTCTTAGTGCTGAATTTACTATTCCTAGTGCTGAAACACTATTCTTTAGTGCTGGATTTACTGTTTGCGAATCAAAAATTTAACTGCTGAATTTTTTGGATCTTTGCAGGTTGGCGAAACCTAAACTTAGCAGAAATTAGTAATTTCTATATTTTAATTTTCTCTAACTTCTTAGCACACAGCAAAATTTCGTTATTGTACGTACGTGTTGCAAATTTCATTATTTAGTTATTTTTTCATTTCACTGAAAAGTTTAGTTATACATGACACACATACATATAATATGTATCTATGTATGTATGTATGTATGTATGTATGTATGTATGTATGTATGTATGTATGTATGTATGTATGTATGTATGTATGTATTCTTCGATCATGAATACAATGAGACAATTTACCACTCTACATGGTATCAGATTCTTAGGTTCTTCCAAATCCCTTTGTCCCTTCTACTTCCGCATCCACGGCACTCTCCCCTCACCACTCTCCTCTTGATAATTCCTCCAATGACGTCAATATCATTGCCGCGCCTACCTCCGCCGTCGTTCTTCAGAACGTCTCCATTCGGCAGCACGTTCCCGTCGTCCTCGACCTCGATGAAGGCAACTACGGCCAGTGGCGTCTCTTCTTTGAATCCACACTCGGCAAGTTCGGTCTTGATGGCCTCATTCGCACGCCCACGCCGGACGACCAACGTGACGACGAATGGCATCGCACCAACTCCTGCGTCGTCAATTGGATTCTTGCCACTGTCTCCGCCGGCATATTCGACATCATTCGTCGCGACTGCCATGACACATTATTTCTCTGGCATGCCATCGAGGGCCTGTTCCAAGATAATGAATTGCAGCGCGCCATCTACCTCAAAACCGAGCTGCGCACTCTTCAGCAAGAAGACATGTCCATGCGCGATTACTGCACCAAGCTCAAGCGCCTCGCCAACAAACTTCACGACATCGGCCACCCAGTTTCCGAGCCAAGCCAGGTCCTCAATCTTCTCTGCGGCCTCAACCCTCGCTATCGCTACGTCAAGCCAGTGATCACCTTGTGTAGTCCTCCGCACTCGTTCCAGAGTGCGCGCTCCTTCCTCATCCTTGAAGAACTCGACGCCTAGCATGATGCCAACACTGAAGCCAGTCAAGCTTTTGTCGCGACACATGGCGGTGCCCCGTCCGGCCACTCCTCCGATTTGTCGACCACCGGCGCTCCTGATCCTATGCCCTGCTCTCCCGCCAGCAACAACCGCGGCTATCCTCCGCGCTCCACACGGGGTCGAGACCACGGTCACGACCATGGAAACAACGGCGGACCGCGCCCCCAACACCCGGGTACGCCATGGGCAGCTGGTTACAATCCTTGGCAGGGCATGGTCCAGGCTTGGCCGATGCCATTTCGCGCGCCTGGTGGCGGTGTTTTGGGACCACGTCCTCCCTTCTAGCCTCACCAAGCGATGACCGCCGCGCATCACCCCGCTTCTTCACCCAGCAACGCCTTCGACACCAACGCCCTCTACACCGTGCTCCAGTCCACCGCCGTCTCCCCGCAGCCGCCGAGCTCCTTGGATTGGTACTTCGACATTGGCACGTCGTCCCACATGTCTTCTTTCCTTGATATCTTCCATTCCTTCTCTCTTACATCTTCCAGCTCCGCCATTACCGTCGCGCGCCTCCTAGTCTCTCACCTCGCGCATTCCTTTATTCCAACCCCGATTACTTCTCTCCTATCAATGACATTTTTGTTTCTTCTCAACTTATAAATAATTTTATTAGTGTTCGTCGATTAACTCGCGATAACAATGTTTCCATCGAATTTGATCCCTATGGTTTCTCTATTAAGGACCTCCCTACCAAGGTGGAGATGCTCCGATGCGATAGCAACGGCGATCTTTATCCCCTTCGTCTCCAGCACCATGCCCTCACTGCTTCTTCGACGACATCCCTGTGGCATCAGCATCTTGGCCACCCCGGCAACCACATCACCAACCAAATTTCACAGCAATTTCCCTTTCACTATAATAAGTCTCACAATCATTCGTGTTCTTCATGCTGCCATGGTAAAAGTGTTCGTCTTCCTTTCTCCGATTCTGCTTCTCGCACTTATTTTCCCTTTCAATTAGTTCACTCCGATGTATGGACCTCTCCTGTCTTTAGCACTATTAGATACAAATACTATGTGTTCTTTCTTGACGATTTTACTCATTATCTTTGGACAATTCCACTCCGCAACAAATCCGAAGTTCTACCGACTGTCTGTGCATTTCTCTCTTATGTTCATACTCAATTTCGGCTCCCCATTCTCGCCTTACAAACAGATAATTGTGGTGCATTCGACTCTACTGCCATGCACCTCCTCCTTTCATCTCTTGGCACTCAGCTTCGCCTGTCTTGTCCCTACACTTCCCAACAGAACGGCAAGGCCGAGAACATTCTTCGTATGATTAATGTTTGTGTACCATTGTCACGCCCAGAAATTCAGACCCGAATTTCCGAAGCTATATGTGTATTAAAATCCCTGTCCAGGATCAGCCAGGGTACACATACAACAATTGTTGATATTACAGTTCCACGTCTTAGAAACAATACAAAAAGATTATAAAAGAGCAGCAGAAAAAGAAAAAGGGCCTAAGCCTAAGCTTGAAGCTGGCCACGCGGCTTCGACCACTCCACAGGCAGCTTCCAGAGTGTAGGACAAGCCTACTCCACATCGCCTTCTTCTTCAGCTTCTGGCTCGGGTTCTGATGAAGGAGCAAGGATGAGTACTTCCATGTACTCAGCAAGTCATGCCGGAAGGGGAGAGAAATGATTGCAAGGAAGGCAAAGGTTTGGCTAGGGTTTGCTTTTGCGCAAACAGCAGGGTTTTTTTCAAACAATACAAATTTTGAACATAGTCAAAACAACAGTAATTTGAGTAATTAAAGCATTTTGAATCCAACACTGTCCAACGTTATCCCCACGTTGGGACAGGCCCAAACCATCCACCTATACTAGTCATGTTCCAATAATTTGGGGTGTAAAAGTGTGGGACTAATCACGAAGAGCTCGGTCGATCGCCCCATTACCGCGGGCACGGCTATTCGAATAGATTTACTCTGATCAGAGGTGTACAACTGTACCCACAAGACACAGCCCCACAACACGATCTCCCGTGCGTCGGAATACCACCGCGGTACCCAAAAAAGGGAACTGTGGTAGGACCTCTCGTATAACCCCCCACTAACCAAGCGAACCCCACCAAGGTTTCGCCCCCACTCCCGGACCCTAGGAATGGGCAGCCCCCCTGAGTGCCTCGGTGAATCCGGCAGCCCAGCAACCCTTACACTGGGGCCGACTGAAACTCCATCCCGCTCACCCTTGCCAATGGGTTCGTCAGCTAGGAGAGGCTACACTATGGGGCCTACCTTACCCATTTCGGCTTGTGGTTTGCACGGTCATTCTCCCGAGGGGTCCCATGAACCGGCCCTTAAATGCTATGGGCGCCGCTAACCAAAACCATAGCGCCCACAGCCCACCATTTGTCATATTTTAGTTATTAGTCCGGTTCACCTAAAACTAATTATTAATCCTCCGAACCGAAGTCCAGGAGGGATAAATAAAGTGAGAATGACCCATTTAGTGAGCTAGTGAATCTAAGTCAGGCTAAGCATAACCTAGTCCTGAATCTAATCACATTATTTTCCCAAGTTCTATCAAAGGGTTTGGGGTGTCAAACCTAAGGCATAAACTAAACATAAGGTGTACTATTTCCCATGAAATGACAATATAAAATACATGTAATTTCATAGAATAAAACAGGTGTTTCAGCAAAATGAGAGCAATATGATCAATAATGTGGTATGACTTGCCTTGCTCTTCGGATTGGGGAACTTCCGCGAAGACTTCAAAGTAAACCGGGACGGAGGGACTACCAGGATCTACACGCCAAACAAGCACTTGAACAAAACAGGCTAGAAAGCTACTAAAACAGGGAACAAAACTATTTTTAATGGATTCTTAGCATTTTTATGAATTTAATAAAATTTGAATGGGCTAAAATGGAGGTCGGATTGAAAAGATATGATTTTTAGAAGTTTTCTGGGTTTTTTACTAAAACAGAAAAATCCTTAATAATTTATTGCCCAATAAACCTGGAAATGCATCAGCGCTAGGGCTGACGTCAGCGATGGCGTCATTGGCCGCGGGAGCACCGGTCCACGGTGGACCAGGTCCACGGGCCAAGAGAGAGCGGTGCACCACGTGGCGCACACGTGGTGCCGACGCAGCGGCCACGCGGCGTGCCACGCGGGCAAGCGGGGCTGACGACCCCGATCTGCCGAGGCGGATCGGACGTCCGGGAGAGGGGCGCGGGCGGCGCGGTCGGCCGACGATGGCGCACAGCGGCCGGAGACCGCCCGGCGCCATTTGGGCGACGGCGTGGGGCGGTGGAATGTCGCGGCTCATGCGCGGGCAGAGCCATGTGCACTCGGGACCGGTTGCACGCAGTCGGCCGAGAGAGGAAAAAGGGAGGGGTGCTCACCGCGGGTCGCTGGAGGTGAGGGAGACGACGGCGACAGCCGCGAGGGAGACGACAGAAGCACTCGGGAAGGGGTGGCCGAAGTGGCGCGAGCACCGGCAACGAGGAGGAAGGAGTCGGCGGAGCTCGGAACACCTCGGAGCAACGGGAAAACACAGCCGAAGCTCGGCGACGAGGTCCGAAGCGAAGGCGCACGGCGCGGGGACGAAGGAGTGAGAGAGAGGCTTGAGTGGAGGTGTGGGGAGCTTGTGGAGGGCGAGGGGATGCTTAAATAGGGGATGGGGAGGTCGGTGGCGACCGGATAAGGGCGGAATTTCTCGACGGCAGGTTTAGGGAAGTAATGGTAGTGATGAAATCCGGCCATTAGGCGCGCTGGAGCGGCGGCCGGGCTTTGAATGCCGGCGGGCACGGTGGGGAGTTAAGGCGGTGGGATCCGGAGCGCGGGAAAGCGGGTGCGCAAGATCCAAGCGGAGGGAGGCGACGGGAAATGGCGCCGAGGCAGCCGGGGTCGGGGACGACGGCCTGACAAGCAGGCCCCACCTGTCAGCGTCCAGGGATAAAGGAGGAGGCGATAAAGACTTGTTTGCGAGCGCGAGGGTTTAACGGGCCGCGCCTTCGGCCGGCCCACGAGAGAGAAGAGAGAGCGGCGGGGGCGGGATCGGCTGGGCCGTCGGCCTGATCGGCTGGGCCGATCGGCTGGCGCGCGTGGGAGAGGATGAGCCGTCGGCTCGGGCCGGCGGCCCATGGCCGAAAATGGGCGGGAAAGGACGGAGGAGAGAGAAAACTGATTTTCCCGGGATTTATTAATTCCGATTTTGGTTTTAATTGGTTAAAAATTATTTCTTGTACTCTGAAAATTCCACTAAAAATCCTGTTAGTGTATTTTGACATGTAGAATTTATGAAAAATCCCACCATGTCATTTCCATTTAACATTTGGCTTTTAAAATTATTTATACTCTCCAGTTAATTCCAACGATTTTCTTTTGGATTTTTAAAAAGGGAAAACACCTCAGGGTGTTACAACCATGCTTCTTCATAGTGCAGCTCCCTTGGCGTTCTGGGCAGAAGCGCTCACGACAGCAACATACTTAATCAATCGCCGCCCCTGCCGCGCCACCGGCACCACCACCCCCTACGAGCTGCTCTTCGGCATCGCCCCTTCCTACACCAACCTACGTGTGTTTGGTTGCCGATGCTTCCCAATTCTTCTGCCTACCACTGCCCACAAGCTTGATGCACGCTCCACCGAATGTGTCTTCCTCGGCTATCCCAATGATCACCGTGGCTACCGTTGTTATGCTCTGTGCACCGACCATGTCATCACCTTCAGACATGTGGTATTCGACGAGTCCATTTTTCCATTTCACAATTTTTCCTCTCCTCCACCACACAAGCCGATCCCTTCCACCGCCCACATTTCTCAGCCCCCAACCTCCAATCCACTTACCATCAACCCCTCACGGCCACCGCGTCGGCCTCCCTCACCGTCGCCGCCTTCGCTAATGACCGCCTTGTCGCCCATTCCCCGACGTGCACGTACCGCTCGCACGGACCGCCTGTCGTCGCCATTGCCAAGCTCACCGATCGCCCCTTGCTCTGCCACGCCGATCTCTGTCGCGCCACCGCTCATTTCACCACAAACACACTTCCTACACCACAACCTCCAAACAACCCAGTTCACTACTCACTCCCCAGCACAACTCACTCCCCATCCCCTGCTTCGCCATCTCTTGTTTTACCCGTCAGCCACCCCATGGTGACTGTGCTCGCGCCGGCATCCATAAACCCAACCCAAAATATGCACTCACATCCTCAGCCAGCCCCATTTCTCCTATCCCGCACAGTGTTCGCTCTGCCGTGAAAGATCCTCACTGGTTCGCCGCCATGCAACGCGAGTTCGACGCCCTTCAAGCCAACCGCACTTGGACACTTGTTCCCCGGCCTCTCGACACCCGTATCATCACTGACAAGTTGGTGTTCCGCCAAAAGATGAACCCCGATGGCACGCTCGAGCATTACAAGGCTCGTTGGGTCGTGCACGGCTTCAATCAACAACCCGACATCGATTTTGGCGAGACGTTCTCCCCGGTGATCAAGCCGGCTACCATACGCACCGTCCTCACGCTTGTTGCAACACATAATTGGCCGGCTCATCAACTCGATGTCTCAAACGCCTTTCTCCATGGCAATCTCCGGGAATGCGTCTAAGCCAGCAACCAATCGGCTTCGTCGATCCTGCTTGATCTAATGACGTATGCCTTCTATCTTGCTCACTATATGGCCTACGGCAGGCTCCCCAAGCGTGGTTTGATCGCTTTGTCTGCCATGTGACAACTATGGGGTTTAATCAGTCCAAGGCAGACTCCTCCCTGTTCGTCTACCATCGCAATGGAGCCATGGCATATTTGCTCTTATACGTCGATAATATGACCCTCTCCGTGTCCACGCCAAGTCTTGTTCAACATGTCATCGCTCATCTCCGGAGCAGCTTCGTTGTTAAAGACATGGGACCTGTTCATCATTTTCTCGGCATTAATGTGTGTCGCACGGCCGCCAGTTTCTATCTTTGACACACCAAGTACGATGAAGACCTGCTTGAGCTCGCCGGCATGAGCAATTGCAGGCCTATCAACACCCCAGCCGATGTGAAGCCCAAATCATCCACTGAAGATGGTAACCCTCTCGACAACGCCACACATTATCGAAGCATCGCCAACGCCCTTCAATATTTGACACCGAGTCGCCCCGACATCGCTTACGTCATCCAACAAATGTGCTTACACATGCACTCGCCGCGGGATGTCCATTATACAATGTTGAAGCACATTCTACGGTACATCAAAGGAACTATTGCTCTCAGACTTCAGCTTCGCAAAGCTCCATCCCTGATGATCACCACTTACTTCGACGCAGACTGGGCTGGCTACCCGGATACACGACGCTCGACGTCCGGCTTTTTCATCTTTCTGGGTGACTCGCTCATCTCCTGGTCTTCTAAACGCCAGAACACGGTGTCGCGATCCAGCGCCGAGGCCAAGTACCGTGCCATCGCCAATGTTGTCTCAGAGTGTTACTAGGTTCATCATCTTCTCGGCGAGCTTCTCTACAAAGTTCCCTCCGCAACTGTGGTGTTTTGCGACAATATATCTTCAGTCTATATGTCCAGGAATCCCGTCCATCACCGGTGTACAAAACACATTGAGCTTGATATCCATTTCGTCCGGGAGAAGGTTACTATCGGCGAGCTCCGCGTCACTCATGTTCCAAGTGCTCGACAACTTGCGGATATATTCACCAAAGGACTTCCTACGGCTCTATTCTTGGATTTCAGGGACAACCTCTCCGTCAACAATGTTGCTGATAAGACTGTGGGAGGGTGTTAAAGGATAGGATCTAGCACCGCTTATATCGCATGCTCTGTTTTCGGCTTCGCCCGAGTCACACGCAGCGCCAACAACCTGCAGCGCATAGCTCACGCTCACGCCGCCTCAACGCTGGCTTTGTAGGATCGTGCATGCGCCGCCATAACTGAGGCCAACCGTTGTAATATATATATATATATATATATATATATATAACTATCTATAAAACAAGTAGTGCTTCCACCCAAAATTTTTGTCTGCCTAGCTATTTTACAGAAAACCCCTTGAATTTTTGTGAAATTAACCCACAGTCCCGTGCGCCCATCTATCTAGCACGTTAAAAACCCACCTCACCGGGTCGGACCAACCGAGCCCAACGCACCGCACCGCTCAACCATAATATGTTAGTGTTCTCGTGGTTTCTGGGGCTGTCATCATCGGCATCAACATGTACTTCCTAAGCACGAGCTTCATCTATTGGCTCATCCACAACGACCTCCCAAAGTACGCCAACGTGCTCGTCGGTGCCACCGTCTTCCCGCTCATGCTCATCTACATCGTCATCGTCGTCTACATCACCGTCAGGAAGGACTCCGTCGTCACCTTCGTCGCCGACTCCTCCCTCGCTGTCGTCGACGCCGAGAAGGCCGCCATCTCTGACGCCGGCGACGTCGATGGTGCCGCCGGCGACGAGCCCTTGCCGTACATTTATCATAATTCATGGCAGAGCTAAGCTAGCACGTCCTTCAACTTTATTTTTTTGCGCTTAATCAACTACTTTAAATTAATTAGTTAATTAAGCAATTAGATTAATCTTTTAGTATTGGAAGAGTAATACTATGGTTGTACTTTTTTGAAAGTACAGTATGTCACTACTATGTCACAGTAGTGACAGTAGTGTACTATATAGTACTATAGTTCTTGAGTAGTTATTGATCTCTGTCAAAAATTAATAATTCAAGTTGGGGATTGCATGCATATTCTTAATTTCCAAGTGTATTATGCAAAATGTAATCTTTTTACTCTTATACATATTTTCTTAGAGATATGTTATAACTCAAGTACGTAATCTATATATCTATATCTATAATCTATAACTATCTATAAATTAAGTAGTGTTTCTATCCAAAATTTTCGTTCGCCTCGCTATTTTGCAGAAAACCCATTGAGTGTTTATAAAATTAACCCGCGGAATGCTGAAAAGAGTGTTTCTACCCAAAATTTTTGGCCATCTGTCTATTTTGTAGAAAACCCATTGAGTTTTTATAAAATTAACCCGTAGAATGCTGAAAAGAGTGTTTCTACCTAAAATTTTCGTCCGCGTGCTCTTTTACAGAAAACTGCTTGAGTATTTATAAAATTAACCCGCAGTCTCAATAAATTATGATAAAATAAAATGACGTCCGTTGCAACGCACGAACATATTTATATATATGTATGTATACATTCTTCGGTCATGAATACAGTGAGACAATTTACCACTCTACATATCAGGCACTGTAGCAGTTACAGTTTGAAAGCTACTGTAGCATCTGTTTCGACCATTGATTGCCTTGATCCAATGATGGAAAACGGTTCCACTTGCAGCCTCTGCTATGACTGCACCGGATTTTTATCCGAATTTTTCTTACAATGCCACGGAGCCGTTAATGGAGATCCGTGATGAAGCACAAAAGAAGTGGCTGTCCCGGAGAACGTACGATCATACTACTGATCACGTCTCGCCGTAGGGCCCCAAGCATCGAGTCACCAAGGCACGACAGCCAACATCCATTTGTTCGCGACGAGTACGTGCGCGCGAGCAGCTAGCAGGCGGCAAAATCGACGGCGGCGGCGGCGGCGGCGACGATGGCATGAAGAGGAGGAGGAAGAGGAGTGAGCTAGAAGACGGAGACGAAGCACCAATCCACTACGTGAGGCAGGAGGAGGAAGAGGATGACATGGTGGAGAGAGATCGACGTACGTACGGGGATGAAGCGGCTTCTGCTCCACCGTCGTTCCCAACCACCAACAGGAGAATGATGATGGAGAATGATGATGAACAAGGGTTATGATCACTTTTAACTATTTAACTATTTATGATGTGATAATTAAAAATTTGTCACTAAATTATATGTCATAAATACATCATGATTGGTACATATATCATAGACTTACAAATAATTAAACATCATATATCTTAAAAAGTAATCTTTTTAATAAATAGTTAAATGACGTCGGCGCCGCGCGCGAAAGACTTGCCCACAAGTCGTGAATAGCCCGATCTCCATGAAATTAACCTCTTTTGCGGCTGCAGCGAAGGTTCACGTGCAAACGGCACTGCACGGATAAGGTTCGCGTGCAAACAACACTGCACGGATGACGGACGAGCAACATACTCTCTTCGTCAGAAAAGTTCCACTTTTAAATCTAAAGATACAAATCTAGAGATACAGAAATGGGTTTTTTTAAACGAAGCGAGTACATACAAACCGTACCGGATCGATACGGATGATGGACGAGCAGTCGAGCACCTGCATGTGTGTGTGGGTCTCTGCTCTCGGTTTAGCCCCAATTTTTTATTTAATTAATTTATTACTCTCTATGGTAAGATGTTACGATTTTTTTAAAAAAAATTTGAGTTTGATTGAGTCTATAAAAATAGCAACTTTACAATATCAAATTGGTTTTATTAAATCTGACATTAAATATATTTTGAAAATATATTTGTTTCGTGTTGAAAATATAGTTATGTTTTTTCTAAAATTAATTAAACTTAAATATATTTGACTAAAAAAAGTTCAAAGTGTTATTTTATTTTATTTAAGTCAAATGTTTTTATTTTGACTATTGATTTTTATAAACTCATATAATTTAACACAATAAGATTTAATTTTTTAGATTAACCATAAAAAATAATTTTGTAATATATAATACAATTCACATATTGCTAAACTATACTGATTTCTAAAAACTAACGATAACATATCTAGAGCAACCGGCAATTTAAAAAGAGAGAGTAAATTTTTAAAGATGTCTTCGTAACCTTAAAAATCTGCTACACAACCAATATTCCTTATATTCGTAGACTAGATGGTTAGCCAGCGTGCTGACGTATCTTTGGTCGCTTCTTGCTGACCTATTATTAGCGAGCGCGAAGGAGCAAACTGTATCTGCCCAGTGCGTCTAATCGCGGCCATTGCTCACGCATCCGACCGGAGCATGAGCTGCCACGTCGGTCTTCTCGTCCTGAGACAGCTCGCTCTCGCTCTCGTGCTGCCTGCTGATGTCGTCGGCGATGAGCTCCGCATCCACTCCGGCGGCCGTAGATGCCCCTCTTGTTCATCCCCCGGTGCAGTACAACCCGTTCTCCCCCTCCCAGTGATGAGGCGGGCGCCTCGCCGCCATCCCGTCATCGTTCTGCCACCATCGCCCACACATCGATCAGCGAAGAGAACTCACAAATTATCAAAAACTAGGATGTAGGATGTAAGTGGACAAGCACATTACCCGTATAAAAACCTATTTGCTAATTTATTTTTTATGGTAATATAAATTTTAGAAAAAACTGATCTAAAAGTGAAATAAGCAGGAAAAAAATCCCACTTATCCGCACCATTGGTATCCCTATAAAAACACATGTCCTATCTTTCATATTATAAGTCATTTTTGATTTTTTTTTCTTCAGGTTTGATTAACTTTATAGAAAATATATTAATATTTATGATTAAAAACAAATATACTATCAAAATATATAATATACGTGCGTTGCAACGAAAGTCAGGCGTGGCGTGGATGGGGACGGGAGGGAGGGCGCAGTGTGACGCGCATGAAAAGGGATTGTTTTGTGTATGACTTTCAACCGTATGTACCAAATTATATAAAAGGCTAGAACAATCTGCATCCTATTCGGTTTTTCGGTTTAGGGTTATAGAATAATTTGTATCCTATTCAATTTGGATTACCTAATCGTAGTCGATTGCTGGCTCGGCTCAAATTAGCTCCGATTGTAATTAAACTATTGTTGAAAACAAAAAATATTATTAAGCGAAAGTTGCTTTTATCCTGGCTCTGATCGGGTGGTTAGCTCGTTAAAAAAACAATCTTCATTAGCTGATTTAATTAGGATTAATTAATTGGTGGTGCTTCTCTGCTTGTGGTGGCACAATCGGATGGTCTAGGATGGCGATGAGGAGATGACGTGGATCGCTTGTGGCAAATGTTGCGCTCCTATTGGCTGGATAGCGGAGAATGCAGATAGCGGATTAGCGTGTGATTAGTTTAGTTTAGTTGTACGCGGATGTCCCCCGCTGTGGGTTAATTTCAAAAAAACTCAAGAGGTTTCCTACAAAATAGCCAGACAGAACAAAATTTTAGGTAAAAACATTACTTGCTTTATAGATAATTATAGATTATATATATATAACAAAGTCTAGCTTGCCGGTTGAGATAAGTCATATGACCAGATATTATTCATGCAAATTGTCTAATTTACTACGAAATATTAAATATTTTTAAAAAAATAAACTTAACAAATACTCCATGATCTACACAATGTAGTAAAAAAGTTGTTTTTAAAAAAACCCGTATTTTTAGAGACGTGGAACAAATAATTATAGTTGAAAAGAACCTGACCTACTTTCATTCCCTTTAAAAAATTCATATCTGGTTTTTTATAGATTAAACAATACAAACTAATCGAGAAAAAAATCATAAATTGGTTTTCTAGGGATTCATCCACTGTTCATTATCAAAAAGAACATTAAATATATCAATATAGTTATATATATGCTTTCAAGTAAAGTTATACTAAAAAAATAAAAACACGCTACTCGATCGTGTCGGTGAACATGTATGCTATAGTTGTCGCTGCAGGGAGGACAATCCGTGTACTACGACGACTAGCAGCAGCAGCGCACGTGAGGAGATTAGACTCGTCGTCGTCGCTAATGCTAGCGAGGACCAACACATGGCTGGCGGCCGGCGGCGGCGATGACAACGATGTCATCCACTCGCGGCGGTTGATCGGGCCCGGGTCGTCGCCGCCAACGTGCGGGGTGCGGTGCGGGCGGTGCGCGCCATGTTGGCCGGTGCACGTGGCAATCCAGCCGGGCGTCGACGCCCAGTGGGAGTACTACCCGGAGGTGTGGCGCTGCAAGTGTGGCAATAAGCTATTCATGTCGTGACCGTCGCCGGTCGGCCGGCGACGCAACGTATGTAGGGCCATGCATGTTACACGTGCACGTCTTGTCTGCTTCGCATGGCGACGCGAGATCCATGCATGCATGTAGCATCCCTCCGAATGGGACTACAGATTAATTTCGGAAAACTCAAGGGGTTTTCTATAAAATAGCCAGGCAGAACAAAATTTTGGATGAAAACGCTACTTGCTTTATAGATAGTTATAGATTTAATATTAAATTTAATAAAAATAATTTGGTGATGTAGGTACTATTAAATTTTAAAATAAATTTAATGAAACCTTAAAAGATTTTGAAAAAAATCAAAACGAGGGAGGACATACTTTGACGTAGAGAGTATAGATGGCCAAATGCCCCGCCCGGCCCGGCCCTACACAGGCTCAGTCGTGCTCGCGCCAAAATTTGTTGGGCCGCACGGAGGGTCGTGCCGTGCCGGCCCACGTGCTCCACCTATGGCCCAGGCACGACAGCCCATCGTGCTTTCTTTGAAATAAGTCTATTCCCCTCCTTCCTCTTTGGGCTATGACATATATGTATATATATATAACTATCTATAAAGTAAGTAGTATTTTCACCCAAAATTTTCGTTTGCTTGGCTATTTTACTGAAAACCCCTTGAGTGTTTATAAAATTAACCCGCCAATGCTGACATAGGCCTCAGGTGAAGACATAAAGAAAAAATATAAATTAGAATTACATGAGACTTCAACTTTGAAATAATTATGATAAAATAAAATGACTCGCAGTCTGCTTGGCTATTTTGTAGAAAACCCCTTGAGTGTTTATAAAATTAACCCGTAGTCTCAATGCTGAAATAGGCCTCAGGTGAAGACATAAAGAAAAAAATATAAATTGGAATTACATAAGACTTCAACTTTGGAATAATTATGATAAAATAAAATGATGCCCGTTGCAATGCACGGGTATATTTACTAGTGTGTATATATATAAAACTATATATAAAGCAAGTAGTGTTTCCACCCAAAATTTTGTTTTGCCTGATTATTTTGCAGAAAACCCCTTGAGTTTTTCTAAAATTAACCCACACTTAGAGGTGGATACCGAGTCGGCTCGGCTCGGCTCGCCGGCCGCTTGGCTCGGCTCGGATCGGCTCGGCTCTCTACCGAGCGAGCCAGGAGGCCGGCTCGGCACAGCTTGTGAGCCGGCTCGAGCCAGGTCGTTTAGCTTGCGAGCCACTTTAATAGAGTGCAATTTATATACAAATTACATTCTATTTTTTCTCAGTCTATTAAACATGTAAATATACAATTGAAAAAAGTAAAAATTGATATATTAAGTCCATAATTAACGTAATAACACTTGTCCATTGACAGTTATCCATGCAAATGTAATGATGTAACTAGATTAGATATTATTACTGTTATAATCTAAAGCATTAGATTCATATTGACCATCATAAAATCATAAAACTTATTGATTTATTGCCACATCAACAACAAAACAAGCAAAAGAATAGCAAAACAAGCAAAACATTAAGCTTTGCTTTGTACATTGCATCTGGCTCGTTGAGCTCACGAGCAGCTCGCGAGCTGACACGAGCAAAACCCTTGACGCAGCTCGTTAGCATTTCTTAACGGGCCGAACCGAGCCGAGCCGAGCCAACCACGAGCCGAACGAGCTAGCGAGCCACGAGTATTTCGTCCAGCCCTACCCGCAGTCTCAATGCTGAAAAGAAAGTGAGAGCTTGGATAAAAAAAGACCTCCTTCGCCCCTCCCTCCCTGCGCCCCTCCCGTCCCCATCTGCACCGCGCCCCGCGTCGCGCCTGCGCTCCTCCCTCCCATCGCTGCTCGAAGCTCCCGCGCCCCTCCGTGCCATCCCCATCCACGTCGCGCATCGACTTCACCCGTTGCAACGCACGGGCACAATTGCTAGTATATATAACGTAAGTAGTGTTTCTATCCAAAATTTTCGTCCGCCTGGCTATTCTGCAGAAAACCCTTGAGTGTTTATAAAATTAACCAGTAGTCCCAATGCCACCACTCTCACATAAACATATATATATACACTATTATAAATTTATAATTATAATATTAATTATTATATACATAAAAAATATAATAAATTAATTTTATAATTAATATTAGTATATTATAAATATTAATATATAAAATTATATTATATATTAACATTAATATATTGTATTATTAATATTAATATTAATATTATTAACTATTAATATTAATATTAATGCTAGCGTTGTGCCGTACGTTGCAACGTGAAGTCGAGGCGCGACTCACGCGGATGGGGACGGCACGGAGGGACGCGGGAGCTCCGAGCAGCGATGAGAGGGAAGAGTGCAATCGCGACGCAGGGCACGGCGCAGATGAGGACGGGAGGGAGGGACGAAGGGAGTCTTTTTTCATCCAAGCCCTCCTATTCTTTTCAGTATTGGGACTATGGGTAGGGCTGACGAAATACTCGTGGCTTGCTAGCTCGTTCGGCTTGTGGTTGGCTCGGCTCGTCTCGGCTCGCTTGGCTCGTTGAGAAATGCTAACGAGCTGCGCCAACGGTTTAGCTCGTTAGCTATAACGAGCCAGCTCGAGTCAGCTCGCGAGCTGCTCGTGAGCTCAATGAGCGAGATGCAATGTATAAAGCAGGGTCTAATGTTTTGCTTGTCTTGTTGTTGATGTGACAATAAATCAATAATTTTTATGATTTTGTGATGGTCAAAATGGATCTAATGCTTTAGATTATAATAGTAATAATATATAACCTAGTTGCATCGTTATATTTGCATGGATAATTGTCGATGGACAAGTGTTATTATGTTAATTATGGACTTAATATATTATTTTTTATTTTTTCAATTGTATATTTGCATGTTTAATAGACTAAAAATGAAATGTAATTTGTACATAAATTGTGCTGTATTAAAGTGGCTCGCGAGCTAAACGAGCTGGCTCGAGCCGGCTCACGAGCCGAGCCGAGCCGGCCTCCAGAGCTGAGCTGAGCCGAGCCGGTCAAGCCGAGCCAAGCCGGTATCCACTCCTAACTATAAATTAATTTTAAAAAAATCAAAAAAAATTTTGTAAAATAGTCAGACAAAACAAATTTTAGATAGAAACACTACTTATTTTATATTTTATATTTATAGATAGATATAAATATAAATTAATAAAGCGGAAGCGGTCTTGAGCGCCGAGCGAGCGCGACGCAGCCGTCGCGCTTCAGGACGAGGCAGCTCGCCACGCCGCCGTCGCGAGCCCCGACACGCGGGCGCCCACGACGATCACCTCCTCGTGCTCGTCTGGGTCGACCTCCCCATGATCGGTGCCGTCGTTGTGCCTCCGCTGTTGCAATTGCCGCGCGTCTCTCGAGGAGGAGATATTCCTCGTACTGGTACTGTTCTTGATAAAGCAGGAGCAATAATAATGGTGAACTACGCGATGGAGGCTTTAGTCCAAGCCTCTGGGGTGTCTGTGTTATTTTCTATGTTTTCCCCACCTCTTTTCTCTCTTTACACACACGTTTATCAAATTGATAAACGATAATTTTAAAAAATATTAAAAATATAAAATATTTAAAGTTAATACTTAATTAAATAATATTAATCCATGGTCTTAAAACAAGAGTGGCAGAAACAACCATAATAATTTTTCTTATATTTATATATTATTTTATATTCATCCGTTATCGTTTTGATTTTTTATAATCAAACTTTCAAATTAGCAATATCTATAATATTAAATTAGTTTCATTAAAATTAAATTTAATATATTTTGATTATATATTCGTCTTGTGCCAACAAATATTGCTATATCCTTTTATAAATTTGATTAAATTTTAAAAATTTTGACTAAAAAAATTTAAAATGACTTATAATAGAAAACAGACAAATATATTACAAAATTATATTGTTATATTCATACGGTATCGTTTATGTGTATTCTCTCTATTTTCAAATACTCCTTGTTCAGAAATATAAGGTGTATTTTGATTGTTCAATTTTGAGCTTTAATTTGATTAACCGTTATCCTAATAATATTTGGATTTTGCCAATAAAATTATACTAACGATGATTCATGTTCGAAAGTATTTTCTAGTAGAAAACGCCATATTTTTTAAGGGAGTTTGTTGTTTAGTATTGGGACCCATCCTTAACTACTTATTTCAACTTTAAGCACCAATAATTTTTTAAATCGTTATACTATGATGATGGATGAGAATTGCATTGAAAATTTACTATCGAAACTTGGTTTCGGCAATAAAAATTGAGGGTGCAGTCAAGATCGTCAAACACGATGGGTTAAGTGGGAAAAAGGGTTTAGACAGGTTCAGGCCCTCTCGTGAGGTAATACCCTACTCCTGTTTCGAGGATTTGATCCGTCGAGTGTTTTTATTCACCTCTTGATCTCGTGTATCGCCTATTAATTCTATTACTCATAAAGCTCATATCCCTCAAGGGACGCCCCTTACCCCCTTATATAGTCTTGGAGGGTGGGCTTACAAGTCGGAAACCCTATCATATTCTAAGTCGGTTTTCTCAATCTTACCAAGATATAACTATGAGCCGTTGCCTTATCTGATCGGCAACGTAACACCCAAGTCATAGCATGTTTACATAATCATTAGACATAATCTATCCCTATTACTAGTCGGACAAGCTTGCCATGAGGGTATCCGATTGCCACAATCTCCACAGTAGCCCCCGAGACCTTCGCAGTCGACGAGATATCTTTGCCTTAAACCAAAGCAACACACAGCCGAATGACTCCCTGGCCGAGTGCTTCTGGCGCCGAGTGGTTCCATCATCTCTGCCTGAGTCTCCCGAGTGGTTCCAAAGACTGTGAAGGGCTGAAAAACATCTCAAAAATAAATATCTAGGTGCATCTCCTGATGCACCTAATTAGGTGTAGCCCCCGACTATGTGGTTAGTCAAAAACAGACTAAGCATATAGTCAAGAACTATAAAAAATCATACTCATATAAATGCTTAGCTCAAGCTAAAGCAAATATAAAAAATCATATAACACATCACTCGGCAAGCTCATGCTTATCCGAGTAAATTTGCCCGAGTCGTCTCGGAACAAATAATTAAATTAGCCCTCATGGGTAAACAAATTTTTCAGTCATCTGAAAAATACGACCAAAATATTAAATAGCTCCTGCCATAATATTAGTCTTAATCTAAAAAGATCTTCACCAAGGTAAAAAAATAGCATTGATATAATCATTTAATCAAATGCTTAAAAACCAAACAGTCCCTGTCATCAGGACAACCATAAAAACCTTAACTATTTGTCACCTTTCAAATTGCATCGTGCCAACCTCTTATGAAGTTGCGCAAACCACGGCATGAAAGGATTTTAAAGGTATTGGGCTATGTGACACGTGCATATTACCAAGGCAAATCTGCTTAAGTTCATCCACTTAAGTCGCTAAGGATATACGTCAGACCACACCCTGGGCCGCAAGTCTCTCATGGGCTCGGCCCAATCGCGAGATGACTTAGCAAAAAACCCTCAAGTCTTTTTACGAAGCCTCAAGGTAGCCCGACTGGACGTAGTCCGTAGAGACCATAAAACCGAGGGCGGCACTTGAACCCATTTGCCGGCATAAGGGTTTAGCCTGTCGAACACTCGGGCCTTGATGCCTTGAAGAACCATGTCATTGGCGCGCTCAACTTGTCCATTGCTTTTAGGGTGTGCGACTGATGCGTAGCAGATTTTGATGCCCGAAATCTTCACAGAATTTCTTGAAAACGCCTCCAGTGAATTGAGTCCCATTGTCGGTTATAATTCTGTTTGGGACACCAAACCGGTGCACGATGTTGAGGATGAAGTCTCGAGCCTTGTCAGCGGTAATCGTAGCGACCGACTTAGCCTCAATCCACTTGGAAAACTTGTCAATTGCGACGAACAGATGTGTGAATCCTCCTGGAGCCTTCTTGAAGGGGCCGACCATATCCAAGCCCCATACCGCAAACGGCCAAGATAATGGAATCATTTGTAGCTCTTGGGCTAGAACATGGCTCTGCCGAGCAAAGAACTAGCAACCTTCACATGTGCGAACCACTTTATCAGCGTCGGAGACCGCCGTAAGCCAGAAGAAACTTTGTCTATAGGCTTTGCCTACCAAGGTGCGTGTCGCCGCGTGGCTTCCGTATACACCCAAGGTGGATATTTTGGAGTAGTTGTCGTCCTTCCTCACACGTGATACATCTCATTAGGACTCCAGAAGGGCTTCTCTTGTATAATTCAGAGTCGACCATGACATAGCCCTGACAACGACGTCAGACTCGTTCCGCCTCATCCCGGTCTTCTGGCAGCTCTTGCTGAGTTAAAAATTTGATAAGCGGTGTCCTCCAGTCGGCGTCGAGCATGGCGACTTGGTTTGAAGCTTGTTCCTTGGGAGTTGGTTTTGCTACAACAGTCGGCTCATAGAGATGCTCTACGAAGACGTCTGTTGGGGCGGCTTCTCGCTTGGACCCGAACTACGCCAACTCGTCAGCTGCCTCATTGTTATGTCTCAAGACATGGGATAGCTCTAGTCCATCAAACCTGTCTTCAAGCTTGCGAACTTCTTGGCGATAGGCTTCCATGGTGTCGTTTAAACAGGACCAGTCTTTCATCACTTGGTTGACAACCAGCTGAGAGTCTCCTTTCACAACCAACCGTCGTATCCCAAGTGAAACAGCAAGTCGTAGGCCATGCAGCAGGGCTTCGTACTCGACGATGTTGTGTGAGACGGGGAAATGAATATGAAGAACATATCGCAGCCTTTCTGCAGTCGGGGAGATCAGCACGACTCCCGCTCCAAAGCCAGTGATCCTCTTGGATCCGTCAAAGTGCATGGTCCAGTATTGTAGGTCCTCCCTAGGTACATCTTCTTGCTGCTCGGTCCACTCGGCCAGGAAATCCGCCAGGGCTTGTGACTTTATAGACGTCCTCACCTTGAAAGTTAAGTCCAGCGGCATCAGTTCCAGGGCCCACTTTGCGATGCGCCCAATCGCCTCCCGGTTATGGATGACATCGTCGAGTGGAAAGGAAGTGACGACGGTGACCGAGTGACCCTAAAAATAGTGTGCCAATTTCCTAGCGGTTATCAGAACACCATATAATAATTTTTGTACCTAGGGGTAGCGAATTTTGGCTCCTGCCAGCACTTCGCTAACAAAATAGATTGGCCTTTGAATCTTCTGGACTCGTCCTTCTTCCTCATGCTCAACGACAAGAACTGTGCTGACCACCTGGTGAGTCGCTGAGACATACAACAACAGGGGTTCCTGAGGCTGAGGTGAGGCTAGGACGGGTGACGTCGTGAGAAACTCTTTGAAATCTTCGAAGGCTTTGTGGGCTTCCATAGTCCATTGGAAGTCGTCCGTTTTTTCATTAGCCTGAAAAGGCAGGCCTCGCTCGCCGAGTCGGGAGATGAATCGGCTTAGCGCCGCATTGCAGCCAGTGAACTTCTGGACATCTTTCTGGTTACTTGGGGGCTTCATATTCAAAATAGCGTTGATTTTCTCTGGATTAGCTTCGATGCTGTGATGGGACACCATGAAGCCGAGCAGTTTGCCTGATGGCACACCGAATGTGCATTTCTCCGGGTTCAACTTCATTCCGAAGGCCCGAATGTTTGCGAAGGTTTCTTCTAAGTCGGCAATTAGGTCTTCCTTCTGCTTGGTCTTGATGACGACATCGTCGATGTAAGCTTCCACGTTTTTCCCGATCTGCGTCTAAAAGCATCTCTGGATCATGCGCTGGTCCGTAGCTCCGACATTCTTCAGACCGAAGGGCATCGTGATGTAGCAGTAAGCTCAGAACGGCGTGATGAATGATGTTTTCAGGCAGTCGAATTCCTTCAAGCTGATCTGGTGGTAGCCCGAGTAATGTCCGAAAACTCGAATGGCAATGCGTTGAATCTACGACTTGGTCGATGCAAGGCAATCCGAAGGGATCTTTAGGGCGAGCTTTGTTGAGATCGGTGTAGTCAACGCACATGCGTCATTGCCCTATCTTCCTCCGGACCAGGACCGGGTTAGCTAGCCAGTCGGGATGGTAAACTTCTTTGATGAACCCGACGGCTAAGAGTTTCGTGAGTTATTCCTTGATGGCATCTTTTCGATCCTGAGCAAAACGGCGTAATCGTTGTTTAATAGGTTTCGCGTCATCTTTGACATGTAAAGAGTGCTCGATCACCCCCCTAGGAATACCAGGCATATCAGATGGTTTTCAAGCAAAAACATCTTTATTATTTTGGAGGAAGGTGACGAGCGCGCTTTCCTATTTAGGATCTAGCTCTGCACCGATTACAGCGGTTTTGGAAGGATCCGATGGATCAAGGGAGATTTTCTTCGTTTTGGCGTCACCTTGTCCCGACTTGGCTATCTTCTTCATGGGGATTTCACCCTCTTCAGATGTTGATGCAGCCAGTCGGATTTCTTCCTGGCCACGTGATCTCTCACGAGATTGGGCCATATCGCAGCTTTCTTTGTCGCAGGTGAAGGCTTGTTTGACGTCGCTGCGCAGGGTGATGACGTCGTTGGGGCCGGGCATCTTCATACAGAGGTAGGTGTAGTGTGGTATCGCCATGAACTTGGCGAGCGCAGGCCTTCCAATGATTGCATGGTAGGCCGTTTCGAAGTCGGCCACCTCAAAGGTGATGTTCTCCGTTCGGAAGTTCTCCCAAACTCCGAAGGTGACTGGGAGGGCGATGTGCCCGAGTGGCGTGGATGACAGCCCCGGGATAACTCCGTGAAAGGGGGCTGAACTCGGCTTCAACTCGGATCTTGGGATCTGCATCTCGTCCAGGGTCTTGGCGAATAGAATGTTGAGGGCGCTGCCCCCATCAATGAGGACGCGCTTAAGCTTTATGTTTCGGACCACCGGGTCTAGTACCAAGGGATACCGTCCCGGGTGAACCACTCGGTCAGGGTGATCCGAGCGGTTAAACGTGATGGCCACCTCCGACCATCGTAGATATTATGGGACTTCAGGTTGTGCCACGTTGACCTCGCGGTCAGTCAGCTTTTGCTTCCTCTTGGACTCATAAGTCTGCGGCCCCCCGAAAATATGATTCAGCTCGCCTACGGGGTCTTGAAAAGGCTCTGAGTTGCTAGTCGGGTTGTTCTTCTTGGTTCCCGAGGGACCGACTTCGTCAGTCGGCTTCTTGTTTAGTTGTGCTGCGTATTGTTCGGCAAATTGCTTGTAGATGAAGCAATCTTTGGCTGCATGCTTGTGATGTGGATGATGCGTGCACTGGGCGTTCATGATCGTGTCGTAGGCTGCAACCCGGCGGCGACGTTGGGAGTTGGACGTTGTAGCGACCAGTCGGACCGGCGCTTGCGATCTTTTTGGCCGTGATTGTTGTTGCCGTTATCCTTCTTAGGATGCCGGCTGCTTCCCGACTGCTTGTCGTCCCTTTTTTCGTGCCGATCCTGTCGTGCCACCTTGATCGCATCATTGGTTTTTGCGTAGGAGTTTGCTGTCTCGAATATTTGTTTTACCGTCTTTGGTGGCTTACGCCCAAACTTCCCAATCAGCAACTCATCGCGGACTCCCTTCTGGAAGGCGGCAATTATGATGTCGTCGGTGATGTTGGGGATCTTGTTGCGCTTTTTCGAGAAGCGTCGGATGTAGTCCTTCAGCGGCTCGTCTGGTTTATGGATGACGTTGTAGAGATCAAAGTGGGTCCCAGGTCTTTCAAAAGTGCCCTGAAAATTGGCGATGAAGTGGTCCCGGAGCTCACTCCACGAGCTAATTGAGCCTCTTGGCAAGCTCGTGAGCCAGTTCCTGGCTGAGTTGGCGAGGGCAACAGGCAAGTAACTGGCCATGGCCTTGTTGTCTCCTCCTGCTGCGCGGATGGCGAGGGTGTACACGGTCAGCCACGACTCGGGGTCGGTCTTTCCGTCATACTTCTCGATTCCTGTGGGCTTGAAACCACTCGGCCAATCCACTCGGCGCAGGTCCCAAGTGAACGCAGGCACTCCGTCGTCATTGCAGTCGGGTGATCTCCTACGGTCTTCATAGGAGTGCTGCTCGCGCTCACGATGGCGCCGGTCAAGGACTTCCCGTAGATCACTCGGCGGGGTTCTTTGTAGGCTGCTACGGTAGTCGGAGTTGTAGCTGCGGCGGATCCGGCCGTGGACGGGTGGTCGTCCATGTCCTTTTTCGCGAGAGTCGGCCGATTGATCTTGATGCCTCCGTTTCGTCTCATGGCGGAGGTCTCTTGACCTAATGGCCGTCTTGGCTTGCTCGGGCCTCCTGTAGTCCTTCGACCGTAGCGGCGGAAGTCGGCTTCCGTCGGGTGTTTCAGCGATGGACTCAATCGGCCTTCGTGCTGAGGTGGAGGGAGAACAATTGGCTGTAGCCGCGACGATGGTCTTGATCTTGTCCAGGACTGGTGTTACCGTAGCGGGTGACGCTTCGATAATAGTGTCGAGGAGGGTGAGGGCGGCAACGGCGTTCTGTTGAGGCGTCTGGAAGATGTTGGTGTTGTCGACTCGTGTCTGAAGTATGGCCTCTCGAGCGGATCACCAAGTTGCCCTCAGGTCTCGTTTTCTTCTGTCGGCTTCCTCCTTGCGCCTATTCTCCTCCTCCGCCAGCTTGCGCTCCTGCTCAAGCCTGGCTTGTTCTTCTTCTGTGATTCTGTGGGCCATGGCTGATTCGGTCTCGGCCACCTCAGCCATGAGAACGTCGAAGCACTTTGGCTCATAGTCCTTGTCGAAGTCGGAGTCGTTGGCCTCGTCCGTGGAGATGTCGTAGAGGTCATCGAAATCTGAAGAGCCGAGGTACTCATCGAGCTCTATGGATGAGCATGATCCAAACGGTTGGAGGATGACGACAACTTTCCTTGAGCCTGGATTGCTTGAATCTGGGTCGTTCCAGTCCGGGTCGTAGCTGGATGATGATGGTTCTCCCGAGTGAGTAGATTTCGACTCGGAAGAAAAGAGATTGCGATAGACCACAGCGGTGTTTGGTAACCCAAACGGCGCCGAGAGGGGTTCTTCTCCCGAGTGGATGGATCCCAACTCGGAAGTTAGAAAGTTACGGTAGATCTCAGCGTTATTTGGTAATCCGAACACCGCCGAGCGGATTCCTTCTTCCAAGTGGATGGATTCCATCTCGGAAGTCAGAACTTTGTAGTAGATCTCAGCGTTGTTTGGTAACCCGAATAGCGCCGAGCGGGTTTCCCTTCCCGACTGGTCCGAATCCGAGTCGGGGAAGGAGAGTTTGTCGAATCTTTTGGCGGCGAAGTCGTCGATGCCTGATGAAGATCCCATCGAGCTTGTCGGCGAGATGAAGAAGAAGTCTTGACGCGCGAGCCCCTACCTGGCACGCCAACTTTCGAAACTTGGTTTCGGCAATAGAAATTGAGGGTGCAGTCAAGATCGCCAAACACGATGGGTTAAGTGGGAAAAAGGGTTTAGACAGGTTCAGGCCCTCTCGTGAGGTAATACCCTACTTCTGTTTCGAGGATTCGATCCGCCGAGTGTTTTTATTGATCTCTTGATCTCGTGTATCGCCTATTAATTCTATTGCTCATAAAGCTCATATCCCTCAAGGGACGCCCCTTACCCTCCTTATATAGTCTTGGAGGGTGGGCTTACAAGTCGAAAACCCTATCATATTTTAAGTCGGTTTCCTCAATCTTACCAAGTTATGACTATGAGTCGTTGTCTTATCTGATCGGCAATGCAACACCCAAGTCATAGCCTGTTTACATAATCATTAGACGTAACTTATCCCTATTACTAGTCGGACAAGCTTGCCATGAGGGTATCCGATTGCCACAATCTCCACATTTACAAGTACACTTCGAATATATTAGCATATTTTTGTTAAAATAGTAATGGTCAATTTCATAAAAAAGTATCAAATTCTTATCATCCAGTGCATCTTCACATGGACCCAACGAGTCCATGACGACATGGGCTGTCAGGACCAGGGTTCGCGATTCCACGAAAACCGCCACGGTTTTCGCGGTTTTCGCGCATTCCGTGGGGGTGCGGTACGACATTCCGCGGTTTCATTTCAACAATTTCGTGCAAATTCAAAAATTTGAAAAAATTCATTTTATCAAAAAAATATATATTTTATCACAAAAATAAATTTCGCGCGGTTTCTGCAAAAACGCGAATGTGGCACGGTTTTCGCGTGGTTTGAATGAAAATCGTGGCACGACACGGATTAGGATTTGGTTCAAATTTAAATTATGGTTTTCACGATTTTCGCGGTTTTCACGGTTTTCGCGCGGTTTTCACGGTTTTTGGCACGGTTTTCGTGGTACGCACAAAATCGTCCAAATTCAAATGTGTTATGGTTCATCGCCGGCCAGTTTTCGTGGTTTTCATCGAAAACCGCGCTTTCACGGAGGGGCGGCACGGCATAAGCACACGAAAAGGTAAACCCAGGTCAGGACCAGACCTGGGGATGCTTCTCTCTCGTTGGAGTGTAGCCAACGACTATTTCTTCTCCAGCTCATCGCTTCTGCGACGCTATATTTAGGTCTTGTTCGAAGACTAAAGATTAGTCACTGAATTAAAAATTTTAGTCACATGTTATTTAAATGGATCAAGGAACTTAAAAAAGTACTAAAAGGCCATTAATTCAACTATACAAAGACCATGTTACACATAATTATTCATGCAACCATAAATTACAAACTCCAAGAATTTATTATTACGAATTGTGTGTTCCACAAGATCAATAAAACCAGAAAGTACATATGTTTCAAATTCCGCAGCCCATCGGCAACCCAGTCCCAAAATTGATTTATCACCTCTCACTATCGCTGCTGAAAGTATTGAGCAACCCCTTTATCAGCTTCACAACTGGGCTCTTGCTTTTCTTTCCAGAACTATATCCCATTGACAACAAACAAGTGTTGCTCCCCCTCTTTCTGTTGCTTGTGCTCATGGGCTGGTGCTCATGGGACTGCTCAAATCAATCCTTATCATCTTTCCCTCTTGTTGTCTCCCTTACTGTTGCTTCCTCTTCTTCATCTCCAGGGAAATAGGTAGAGGATCCATTAACTGCCACACCTTGTAACAGCTTTATAAGCATGTCTAAGTACTCGAGGTTACCATAGCGGAAGTTTTAGGTGTCTGGTTTTTTCATGTAATGTAATTGAATTATGCCAAAACTAATCTTCTAAATCAACAAAAAGAGGTCAACAATTTTCACAACTATGTACCTTGATTATTCGTTTCCACCAACCATCTGTACCAGTAATCTCTCCGTTAGGTCCACGACCACATCCAGCTTGTCGATTCAGCCATACCCAAGCAAGGTAGATACTCTTAAGTTGAACCATTCTGTTATTCAATTGTTTGGTTGAATGCTTGAGTTGAGCCCTTTGAAAATATTTGGCCTTCAAATTCTGATAGCCTCTAGTTGTCCATGTTCCGTTGGGACAATTTTCATTCCTCAATTCCTCACAGGCTATTACACACAACTTAAAATTATTTTCTTCTGCCCAACCAACCTTGTCAGGAGACTTCTATTAAAAAATTAAATTAACATGCACCCAAGCCAGATTAAACCATAGAGTAACCACAGGATTAACCAAAGGAAGTGACCCATACTACAGTGTACTATGTGCTGACAGTGATGAAGAGCTAGGGGCAATCGAGGTTTAGGGGTTTTACCGTGCGCTGACCATCGGAGCCGATTTCAGCTTCGTCTTCATCGTCGTTGTCCTCGTCATCAGCCGCTGGAGTCCCTGCAAAGGATGACGAACGATGCCAGCTACCTCCTCCGAATCCCCCAAGGCCGATGAAGCCTGCAGCGAGTAGCGACATGGAGCCCCCACAGCCTATGACGCCTCCATCGCCAAAAACTGAGCCCGGGGGAACGAATCCCCGCATCCCTTGCCGGATCCTGCGCCAATGGTCAGAGACCTGATGTGGCCTCGTCCTACTCTTCCTTCATGTCTTCTGCCGCGACTAATACTCTGGAAAGGAGGACGCAACGGGGTGATGGCGGATCTGCTACCAAGGTAATTCGGAGGTAAGCCATGGCCATCCGATTACAAGATCTGCTGGTGGGAGGCAAAGTCAGGGAATGCATCGGCCTGAGAGTTGAGATCCAGGCCCCCGGATCCCCTCTTAGAAGCCAACACCAAATTCGACATGAGCTGACGAAGCTTGTGAGAAGCCGTACTCGGAGGCGTCGATGGTGGCTGTCGAGTGATGTGTGCGTGACCGGAAAAAGAAATCCACCATGTCGTCCTCGTTGTCGGCCATGGCTGATGCGCGACTCGCGGCGGCTTGCGCGGGCGGCGCGGCTTGCACGACGCGGGTGGGGCTTGCGCGTGGTACCACGGCGACGACGCGGGGTCGCAAGAGAGACGAGAAGAGGATAGGGTTGTGCAGCGCGGGTCGCAAGAAACAAGAGAGAAGATAGGATTGTGCGGGACATTAGGTGAAAAAGAAGGATTTTAATCGCTATAAGCTCCTCCCATAGGGGCTAATGGTCTAATGCAATTTTATCTCTTTTTAGTCTTTCTGTTTGGGATTTTAAGAACTAAAAATAACTAAAATAAACAAAATAATTAATTAGTCCATTCAACCAAACAAGCCTCTAAGGCAGTACGTTTGGATGGCAGTATGGCACTAGCTGCATACTTTTGGGGTATGTATGGTTTTGATGTGACAGTTTTGAAATTTACAGTATGAAATACATGCTAAAAATAAAAAAATCTGAGAGAAGATAATGCCATAACTATAAATATGGTGTTTGAGATAGATCAGGATAAAAATAAAGTGAACACACAAAAAACATTAGCACAATATAATTAATTGAGTATTAAAATAATTTGTATGTAGGAAGTTTTTTAAGATGTATATTGTTAAACCGTTTGAAAAATATGTTTAAAAATCCATATAAAATCTATATTAAAAAAAGAACGAGAGTTAATTAATTGCACACTTCTACCTTAACCTATAACCTCATCTCCTCCGGCGAGCAACCACCGCCACACTATTTCGTCCCGTTCACGGAGCTTTTTGCCCTGTGCCCTTCACTCCACATCACTCTCGCCACAAAATGCCATTCCATCTCTCGCGACTTGACGAGGAGCAAAGCCAACTCGGTCGGCAAGGATAGCGTAGTCGCGATCCCCAGACGGCTACATGACCATGTGTACTCGATCCCTTGCTTCCTATGCTCTCTTTGTCGCGTACATCGTCCATCTGAATTTTGTGCTCGAGTCTGCAGATATGGTGAGCTGATTTGTTTTTGGACATCGATCAGGAATTTTTTTCTCTCGAAGCAACATTTATGGACATCAAGATTAGTACTAGTAAACAGTGAAAATGTTGTATAGAAGATTAGAGGTATTTTCCTTGACAAACCGACGGTGTAATCCACGTGTAGTATGTGTTAGTAGCCAAAGTGTTCGAAGTATAAATTCATGCAACTAGCGTGGAGCTACATGAAGTGTATGGTCAGCAGGGTATGCAATTTTGATAACCACTGAAATTTCAGTCGTTGCCAAAAATTTGAAAATTTCATGAATTTCGGTTTTTACCAAAATAATTTGAAATTTTGACATATTTTTGACTAAATTTGAAAAAAATCACAAATGTTTGAAAAATCCTAAAATTTCGGTGGAGATTTGTGCTTGCTAGTGGGGTCCGAAATTACAGAATTTTCGGAAATTCCAAACCCTTGGTCAGGAACGTTATTGACCTTTGTAAATCGACACTACGGAAAAGCCCATGTTTGCCGAGTGTAAAAATTTTTGCCGAGAGCTTTATGTCGGGCACTCGGCGAACAATGTATTTGCCGAGAGGGCTCTCGGCAAAAAAACTCTCGGCAAAAAAGGACAGTTTGCCGAGTGTTTGCCCTCGACGAACAAAAACACTCGGCAAAAAGCCCGGTTTGCGAGTGCCTCCAAACGGCCCTCGGCGAAAGTTCATTTTTGCCGCGTGCCAATAGGGGACACTCGGCAAAATACTAACCGCCGTCAACTAATACCGTTTGGTACCATCTTTGCGGAGTGCGGGGCTAGGCACTCGGCAAAAACCACCTTTGCCGAGTGCTGGGGCTAGGCACTCGGCAAAATTCAACCTTTGCCGAGTGCGGTGCTAGGCTCTCGCAAAAGCCACCTTGCCGAGTGTCTTTTCTCGGCTCTCGGAAAAATGTCAAAATTTTTCCTCATCCATCCTCCAAACTTTTTCTATTATGTAAATACAACATGTAATACCTAATTATCAAATTTGGTAATTTTTTAATTGATTTTGCTATATTTCTTTGATTTATTGTATTTTCGTGAATTTTTTTTGCAAGTCTCAAATTAGAACTACAAGTGGTTAAAAAAATAAAAAAGTAGTGCAAAAATTATATTCATGTTATTTAGACCCTTTTGAGTCAATATGTGATAAATGAACGAAAATTGAGATGTTTTTCTTCATGCAACATGGTTAGGAACGTGTTGACCGAATGATTTCAAAATTGTAAAAATAGCAAACGAAGTCGAAAATTATAAAATTTGTTAGGATGTCGGATATCATACGTCGAGGCTGGGGTAAAAATCGAGAAGGTTTCGAATATTTTATCAGGTACGACGCTCACAAAACCGAAGATTCTCGGAGTAGATTATAAGTGTTGAGAAGGATTAGTTAGATTTGGAGAGAAAGTGACAGTCGAATTGTCGTTTGATTTCAAATCTTTTCCCTAGGCAATAAATAGCATATATGGGTTTATACAAAAATTTTGTAAATTTTTGAGTCCGTTTGATAATTTCTAAATTATTAGAAGCATAAAAACTAAAGTTTTTTTTTTGCCGAGTGTAGCTCCGCAAAGAACCACACACGGTAAAAAATGAACAGAACCCTAATGCGCAAATCTTTGCCGAGTGCCTAGAGAAGGGCACTCGACGAAATAAGTATTTTCCGATTGCCGAGTGCCTAGAGAAGGGCACTCGGCGAAATAAGTATTTTCCGAGTGCCCCTGATCTGGCCCTCGGCAAAGCTTGTTTTTGCCGAGTGCGCAGATCGGGGCACTCGGCAAAGCGTCGGCACATGGCAAACTTTTCTAATATGGCCGCCTCCTCTCCGTGCCATGCTCACATTCGGACTTAGGCAAAAAAACACAAACCCGCGCTCGCCTCGCCGCCGACCGCCGCCCGCCGGCCGTCGCCTCCCCGTGCCGGCCGCCGCCCGTGCCGCCGTCCTCCCCATGCCGCCGCCGTCCTCCCCGTGACGCCGCTCCTCCTCCGCCGACGCCCCCACCCTCCTCCGCATTTTTCGGTAAACATTTGTTATTATTTAAACATTTAGTTCAAATTGTGAGTTATTATTGACACATAAAAATAATATCATGTATTTAGGTGTTTATTAAAAGCGAGTGATATTTAGGTATTTACTACAAACAAATATATGGTAAAAACAATGGTATTTATTAGATACATATCTATACTCTTTGATTTGATTTGAGTAGAAAATATATGCAATATGCACGTATATATTTTTGAAGTTTATTGTATGTACATATGGTCGAAGCCTTTTATTTGAGATGATGAATGGAGTCGCATCGCCGCCATGCCGTCGCTTGTGTGCCGCCATCGAGCCGTGCTTCCCTATTTTGCAGTGCGCTGTCTTTACCGTAGTTTGTCCGTGTATAATGTAACCTTAGGCGTCTCCCGTTCGAAAGAGATACGGATGAAAATATGTGTCTTCTTGCATATCTTTAACCTATCTTTTTCGAATTATCCATGTTTTTTCGACAGCCGGAGAATGTGTAGATGAGTTTAATTTCCATGGTCTAGTATTCTGGTCCGACTCAGAATTTCGGTAGTATCTCCCAGTTGTTCTCCGGATACACAATCTCCTGCCGGACGTGTATTTGGAGAACAATGAGGTGTCGAAATTCTGTCTCTGAGCGGAGTACTAGAGCATGGGAAGTAAACTCATCTACACATCCTCGGGTGGGATTAGGGACCTCTCTTTACCTATTAGACATTAGAGGCACTCGGTAGATGGAAATAATATTTATATGATTATTCGATATGATAGAGGATGGATGACCGTGAGTGGATGTATACGGGCCGCTCAAGTCATGATTCGTTGACCGATGAATGGATCGAGAAGACCGATGCTTTCTTGGAACTTGCATTTGCCAAGGTTAAAGGAGCACGAACCACATGGTGTCCCCGTAGCAAATGTGGTAACATGAAGCGACAAACAAAAGAGATCATGGGCAAACACCTTTGCAAGAATGGTTTTACACTGATTATACCCGTGGACGTTCCATGGTGAAGTCTACCGTGGGAGAGACGAGGTCGTCCAACAACACATCGAGGAGTTTGATTCTGATGCCAGGGTAGGAGACATGTTAAATGACTATGAAGAAGCACACTTCGATGAAGGATGTAGGGAGGAGGAGTCGGAGCCTACCGCAAAGGCGTATTACGACATGTTGTCTGCGGCACAGTAACCCCTTCATGGGCATACAAAAGTTTCTCAACTGGATGCCATTGCACGGCTAATGGCGGTAAAGTCCCAGTTTAGCTGGAGTAGAGAGGCCTTTGATGTTATATTGACAGTTGTTGGGAGCCTGCTTCCGAATGGTCACCTTCTGCCAAAGAGCATGTATGAGGCACAAAAACTCCTTCGTGCACTTAAGATGCCATATGAGCAGATACATGCTTGTCCGAACGGATGTATCCTATTTAGGAAAGAGCATGCGGAAGCAAAATACTGTGCAAAGTGTGGATCCTCTAGGTTCGTAGAGGTAGACTCTGGTGATGGGCATAAGAGGCACTCGCTATCCCCATGAAGATCTTACGGTACCTTCCGTTCGTACCGAGGATCCAACGGATTTACATGACCGAGGAATCCGTGAAACAAATGACATGGCACAAGCTCGGACGTCGATACAATCCTGAGAAGCTTATACATCCATCCGATGGTGAAGCTTGGAGAAGGTTTGATGTGATTCATTCTGGGAAAGCTCTAGAGGCTCGTAATGTACGTGTTGCGTTGGCAACGGATGGGTTCAACCCTTATGGAATGGCGGCTGCCCCATACACATGTTGGCCCATGTTTATTATTCCCCTCAATCTCCCCCCCGGCGTCATCTTCCAAAGATCAAATATATTCTTGTCGTTGATAATTCCTGGACATCCGGGGAAGAATATGAGTGTGTACATGGAGCCTTTGATTAATGATTTGGTCTGTACTTGGGAGGAAGGGGTATGGACATATGACCGAGCTACAAAGACAAACTTCAAAATGCATATTTGGTACCATAACTCCCTGCATGACTTGCCGGCATATGGGTTATTCTGCGAAATAACCCTTTTCACCAAGCGCTTTTGCAAATGCACCCGGCGAAGTTTTCAAGTTCGCCGAGAGCTTTTGTCAAAACACTCGGCGAAGTTTGGGAATTCGCCGAGTGTTTTCTTTTCCGCTCTCGGCAAAATTGAAACTTCGCCGAGTGTTTTTTCCGCTCTCGGCAAACTTTTCCGTCACCGAACCTAACGTGTACTTTTTGTTGCCGAGTGTCGACGCGGCACTCGGCGAAGATTTCGCCGAGTGCCCGATGAAAACTCTCGGCAAAGAGCTCTTTGCCGATCGAAAGTTCACCGTGTGACCTATGCCGAATGCAACTCTCGACGAAATTTTCGCCGAGTGTTAAACAGGCTTCGCCGAGTGTCCCAGGCACTCGGCAAAAAGGGGATTTCCCGTAGTGTGAGCTGACCACCTGGAAACCGCTTGATTAAATCAATTAAGTTCGTACTATCCCCGTCATATGATACACGAGATTTTACTCTTCTTGTTTATCCTAAAATATAAAATATTTTATAATTCTAATATAGCACTTCATTCCTCACTAACTTTTTCTACTATTTGTTCCCTATCTACTGACTTTTGTAGTTAGTTTATTCATATAACTACCACACTTTGTATCATGACTTTGCTACTTCGTTAACTTTTTAAAAAATAGCATAATCCCCTTATGTTATGGAACGGATGGAGTAAATTCAATTCTTTTGATAAATTATGATCGAATTCATTGTTCCATTGGCAACCGGTTAGTCACGGAGGTTATGGATGGAACTGCTAGGCAACGATGGGTCATTTTGGATTGATGCCAACGCGTGTCATACCATTTTTTATAGTTTAAATAGTAAATGTGATGCCAAATGATTGGTAATGCACATGCTCAGTTTGGGACAATTCTAGAACTTTCTTCACTACAATGTAAATTTAGCTCTCAAGTGGCATCAAATTCAAACAAATTCATTTATAATACTACCCTACCAATGTTTTGGTGGGATACTAAACCAAACAAACCTGATATATAGCGACATGTATGTGTAGACTCTATTGAGGATCAATGTAAGGCAGCATAGGATTTTTATAACTAAACTGTTCCCTGCGAAAATCTTATAAGATTCATGCGTTCCAAGGAGCCCTAAATTTGGCCATGGAAACACATGAATTAACAAACATAAAAATGGAAAAAAAAGGGTAACAAGATTTACTCAAGAGAAAGATGTAGAACATATTTGGTATGAAGTAAGCATGTATTTGTATTGGTTAGGTTATTAATGATGGAACCTGTCAAACATGAGTTTTTATAGAGATATGTGATTCATAAATCTTAACATATATTGATTAAGTATTCAAATATGCTAATAGAGATAGGATGAATGTATATATCAGCGTCTGTGTTTGTATGGTGTGTTAAAAAAATAATGCCACACCCCTTGCCAACCCTTTGCTAAGGTGTGGCTAAGATTTGTTTTTCATAAAGGGTGGAGTCCGTGGCTAGGTAAGGAAAAAGACTATAAATGCAATGAGTGGAGTCCTGTTGCTAAAAAAGAGCGACTGATTTGGCACTTAATGTAGCAACGAAATAATAACAGTTTGTAAAAACCAATTGATAGTGTTTGGGTAAAATGGGGCAATTTTTGATGTTTTGAGATGTATAGTGTAGCTTTGGGGAATGATCTTGAGATATTTGTAGGATGGTGTTTTCAACGAGAACTTTTGATTGGGTAGATATGTATCTCTTCTTTTATCCATTAAAACGAGGCAGAGCTTCTGCGTTTGTTTAAAAAAATGTACACTTAATTAAGAAAACAACCCTGTAGACAGATGGCCTGGCACGTTAAAGTGCTGAGCTGTTCAGCATGCAGACACCGTGGCCCATGGCAACTCAGCTCGATTATATTTCAATTAGGCCTAAAACTGTGGCATTGGGCTACCGGAGAGTACTGTTGGAGTAATTGGGCTATATCTAATTAAGTTAATTAATCTCGAGACTCATGTTTAAAATTAGGTGGTTAAAGTAGTTAGTCTCACGGCGATAGTTAAGTAAATTTTTAATGACTTAAATTTGTGAACTATATATGCAACAATTAAGAAGTTAAGAAGAGACAGGATGTCACACACGCGTGTTCACTCGTCTCGTCGAGGCTTGCCGAGCCCGTATACGTTTCGGATGCAACAATTGTCTGAATGACGCCGTTAAATTGCTTAACTGACTCGTTAAATGACTACCAATCGACTGCCCAGGTTCACTGAATCCCTGTCTCCTCGAGACTCATGTTTAAAGCTAGGTGGTTAGAGTAGTTAGCTAGTCCTACATGGATAGTTAAGTAGATTTTTAATAACTTAAATATGTGGACTATGTGTGCAACAATTAAGAAGTTAAGAAGAGACAGGATGGCACACATGCGCGCTCGCTCGTCTCGTCAAGGCGTGCCGAGCCCGTATGCATTTCGGGTGCAGCAATTGTCTGTGAATTGCTACCAATAACTGACTCGTTAAATGGCTACCAATCATCCGTCCAGGTTCACTGAATCCCTGTCTCTTGTGCCTATATAAAAGGTGCTTCTCCTCTAGTGAAGCTTGCGCTGCTGCCCGTTGCTACTCTGTCATCTCCATCACGAGCCTCTGCACACAGAGAGCTTGCAAGAGCAGACCTCCCGGACTTCATCTTGTTGCGGCACTTGCACGATAGGCAGACGATCAAGTTTTTGGGAAGCGTGACTGCTCGCTGCAATTAACTATGTCCTACTTTCTGGAGACCGTTCAAGAGACTGCACTGCAATAACTCACCACTGCATCGGCTCTGATCGACTAAATCGAATAGCCCGAACCTACGATGTTTCTAATATAATGTTTGATATGTCCAGTTTTGAGAATAGTGTACTTATTGTCATCGGCAATGGTCTCGATACAATATGAATCTTTTCTGATTCTTGTTTATGTTTATGTGTAAATATAAACATAAACATGCATATCTGCTATGTATCACTTATAGTTATGAATTGCTTAATAATATTCGAAATTAAACGTGCCGTAAATTATCTAGATGTCTAACAAGTACACTACAGTGCTCCAGTACCTGGTACTACTACTAGCCTTGCTGCCTTTGCTGCAAACTGCAGTGCAGGCTGTGGCTGTGCGCTGTGCACTGTGCACTGTGCACTGTGCAGTGCTCCGTTCTCTCTCTCTCTCTCTCTCTCTTTTCTTTTCTATTGGTCCTCTGTCCTTTTGCCTTTTTTCCAGGGGGAGGACAATGTGGCGTAGTACGGTCTCGCCACCTGCTCAATCAATTCTGTCTGAACCGGATCTAGCGTGCAATCAAGGGCAAAAGAAATGGATTTACATTACATTTATAATCATATATACAAGCGTGCAATCAATGAACTGTAGTTTTGTATTGTCTTTGACATAAAAGACAGAATTTTCTGAAAGAAAAGTCGAATTTAAAGGCACATTTGGTTTGCCATGAGGACCGGTACCCCATATTTAGCCATACTTTGTCGGGTGATAATGGAAGTTTTTTTAATATATTTCAAAACGATATTATAGTCATTTTACCCTTTGTAACTACTATCACGTTTCTAAAGTTTATTTATCCTTATTCTGTTATTCAAATGCTTAACGTTAAAAAATAGATGACTTGGCATAGTTAACTACTATCACGTTTCTAAAGTTTATTTATGTTATTCAAATGCTTAACGTTAAAAAATAGATGACTTAGCATAGTTTAGATTAACCTGTTAGGTAGGATGGGTCGAACGACCCAGCCAAGGTTTATACCATCCCACATCTCTACCTTCATCTTAGGTCTAGTCTATTAGCCATTTGCCTACCATTAACCCATCAGATCAATTCAACTATTTAAGAATTCCTGTCCAACCAAGTATTGTTTTCATATAAGTAGTCCCATTTTTTTATCGTTTAAGATTTAGCCATATATAAAATTTGAATTTTCTATTTTCTCTTCACACCACATTACAGTCCACACTAAATAGTTAAACTGGTAAATATGAAAATTCCCAACCAACCTAAATCAAGTCTAAATAAATCATATCGTTTTCAACCATTTTCATCCCTAATTCTAGACATGAGGCATCCATCATCGTATTTTTGTGACCACACTCACATCCATCCATGAACACTGATGCTTTGTGCAAGGTGTCGTCATGCTAGTGCTATGACCCGAATACTATGGTTTGTGTGCGTGGTGCCATGCGCAGGACATCGATGCGATGGTGTCCTAGCCAATACCTTCTTATAGAGGTCAACCCATCTTTATTTTAAAGTTGCATCCGTCACTGTCCATACTAACGGTAATAGTAATTCTTCTATGTTTCATGTAAACCATACAACCTCATAGGACATCATCTTTCCAACCTCACTCACTCCTGTGGTAGGACCTCGGCCCATATTCCTCGTATATATTCTATATTTAAGGTGGCTCTATCAGCCTAGCACTAACATGTTATTTCAATGTTGTGTCGTCCATGGTTGGTCATGCCGCCCTTCTATCTATATAGCCCCTCCCCATGAAATTGAAATTGTCTTCCCCTTACCCTAATAGTATTGTTTTATCCCTAATTTTAGAAATAGACCAGTAATCGTTTATTGTTTTAATCAAATGAAATATATAACAGAAGGCGGGAGGAACCCTAAAGATGACTATGATGATGAAAAATTTAACTCACTGGCCTAAATGACGTGCACACACTTGCCATCATGCCTCTTTGCATGTTACAGAATGTAAGGGCGGATACATGATAGGATAGCTAGGGTTGCAGCCCTACTCCTGGCCCTAAATGTCTATTGAAATTGCATTATAAAATTATAAAAATTAGAAGTTGAAGACAAAATTATGTAAATTACTCTTATCGAACCCTATGCTTGGAAAGTTCGATGTTCTATATACGAGATCTAAAAACAAATGGTTACGTACAGATAAAGGCTTAGACAAGTTCATATATCTCTCCCCTCTCAATGAGAGGTAATACTTACTCTTATTTTGGTGGATTGTATCCGTCGAGTGTTATTTATTTGATTGTCGTGATTCTAGCTATACCCTCTTAGAGTTCCCTGCGCCCCTTATATAGGTTGAGGGCAATGGTATAGATAGGAAACCCAGCTAAATATGACTTAAGTTTCCTTAATTAATATAAGGTAATAACTAGCCAGGGTTTTATATGTTGGGTTGGAATACAACACAACATTATCGATTGAATTCTATATTATTACACATATCATGATTTCGGTCTACCTTCTATCTTTAGTCGAATATATATAGGTTATATGGGTATTTGGTATGTATGTTGTCGAAAAGATATATTTTGGTTTTGAGTCGAAGTCAGCAAGCGAGATATACGATAGACAAAAAAAAACGTTTACCCATCCAACGGGAGAGCTAATAATACTTGTACATGAACCTACGTCAAAAATACATGCGAGCAAAGTCTCTGTGAAGGAGGAAGAAAACACCACTACCGCAGAAAGTAGTGTGCTCCACCACCTAAGACAACCCATCGATCCAACCAAAAGGCATGCGCTCCTCCATTGTAGACCAACCAAAAATATGAAACTGATTAATCAATTAATTAATTACCGAGGAGGACAAAGCCGCACGCACGCACGCACGCACGCAGGGCGCGACGAAATTCGGGCATAGGATCCGGCTGCCCACGGGGCCCCGTACGTACTATACGTGTCAACAAAAGAAAAAAGAACCTCTTACTGCACGTGCGCCACGCTGAAAAACTGCAAAGCGCCACATCTCTCTAACTATCGTAACGGTGCCCCGTTTGTTTCCTTGCTTCTCACGTCACGCTCCTTTTTAGTTTTGTTGATGGCATTCTTTTCTTTCACTCTTTCCTTCTTTCTTTTCGGCGGTTGGTTGGTGCGTCCAGGTAGCTAGCTGCTGCTGGCCGGCCGGGTTAGGCCTCCATGGTTTTCTCGATAGTGTATCGCCTGCTGTTAAAATTTTAATTTTAAAATTTAGTTTTAAAGTTGTATTTTAGTTCTTTTTATCAAAAATATTTTTATATTAACATTTAAGTTGGTAAAAACATATATATAGAAGTTTTTATAATTTTTTTTATAATACATCATGTCATATTATTTGTATTTGATCAATACGATAGAAGTATTAGGTAGTAAGTGAGTGAGTGCATGTATGGTGGTGGTGGTGGCATGATGAGATTAGTTGACTTTTGCTAGTATCAACAACAGTTCGGTGTAGGAGAGTAGGAGTATATATGTGTCGTGTGTGTGATGCTTCCAGTGCAATGCAGCAGAAGGATGCTTTTGATTGACATGCAGAAAGTGCAAGCTAGCTATAGTAATCTTGGCCGGTGATATTTTTGTTATGGCTAAACTAGCGGATTAGACTAGTTAATTTTCTTGAACGAGAATATAATCGATCATTATGGATTTGCTGTTGAGATGTAGGGAGACAAAATGTGCCTCCCGTATGTGAGTATATTTAATTTAATTACAAGCGATGAAGAGATTTGGGGTTGGGGGCCATGTAGTAAAGAGTGATGCCGTACCATGTGATAAATAATTAATTAGTTTTTAAACTAGTTTTAGCGCTAAATTATATCTCATTCTACGCATTTCTAAAAATAATCTAGTGTAGGATTGTAAAAAAATAATTCTCTACTGATTATTGTGTGTAAATTATAAATTTAATGGGATGTATGGAGTACGGGGGAGTCTTGTGGTCCATGCTAATACTATATCCTTTGCCCACGCCTAGGCTGAAACGGAATAGGCGCATACACATCATGGTGCGAGATGTGTTCAACCGTGTTGTAGTTCGGACGGCGGCTAACAAGATTACCATGGGAATGTGGGGTCCACACGGCAACGAAATAACCAAAACTCAGCATAACTTCCAGTAAAATGTCATTGACACGGAGCTAACAACACCGTAGGCCACACAACTGAGCATCCTCTTCCAAAACCACCGATAAACCATCTTTCTTAATATACACACGCGTATACATGTCAATAAAAAACAAAATTGATTTGGACACCACATATCATGCAAAACAATGAACACCACAACACATAACCATTACATCAAACACATAACACGCGACCGTTTTCATCATTTTGTGACATCAGCAACACGTATTACACGTATCTGACCACATTGTGGTCAGAAATAAACAAAACAATGAACCACATAACACATAAAACAACACATGTCCATTACACCCAAACAAATAATACGCGTTCGTCTCTACTATTTTTTGACACCAGCAACACGCAGCACATATATATATCACCCTTTCGGTCATGCGAATAGCATCGTCTCAGACACATGAGAGGGATGCCTCGTCGTAACTATCACTCAATTGCCATAAACATCTAGCGAAGCAAATGAAGCTTATAACTCCAACCGTTACCGCCCCCACATTTATTCAACGAAGAAAAAAATCACCATCAATCCCCTGTGAAAGTGAGTGACAGATCCACCCCTCGATCAGGCGTGGTCCTTTGCACCCCATCCCAACTCCATTAAATTAAAAAAACAAAAAGAGATACTAATAAAAAGGGGTTTTTTAAAAAGAGAAAACAGAAGAAACCAACCCCGTGTGAAACCCGGACAGGTGCTGCAAAAACCAGCGGAAAAAAAGGAAGGGAAGGGAAAAAAAACCGAGGAGAGAGAAAGAGCAGTAGCCACACCACACCACACCAGAGCGGTGGTGGAAGGAAAGGAAACGAGAGAGAGAGAGAGAGAGAGAGAGAGAGAGAGAGAGAGAGAATAAGAGGAAACAAAACCTCCCCGATCTCCTCCTCCTCCTCCTCCCACTCCGATCGCTCCCCGCCCCGATCGCCGCCGCCGCCGACGCCGACGGCATGGAGCAGCCGCACGCCGCCGCAGCTGGTGGTGGAGGAGGAGGGGAGGGGAGGGCGGCGCTAGCCCCGACACTGGTCTCGAAGGTGCGCGTGCTCTTGTGTTTTCTGTTTGGAGCTCGAGGCTGTAGATCTCGGCGTCCGTACGGGGGCGTGGATCTGCGCGCTGTGGCGGGGTGGACGAGACGAGGATGAGCAGCTGCGTTTGGTTTGGTTTGTTGATTTGGTTGCAGGGCCGATGTGGAGGATGGGGCTGGGCGGCGGGGTAGGAGGAGGAGGAGGAGGAGGGGAGGGGGACGCGGCGGGGAGGCTGCCGGAGCGGCCGGGGAGGAGGACTGCGTCTACTACCTCCGCACCGGCGCGTGCGGCTTCGGGGACCGGTGCCGCTACAACCACCCGCGCGATCGCGGCGGCACTGAGGTGAGGAGCCCGCCCTCTCCTCCTCCTCCTTCGGGCGCTTCCCTTCCCGATCTGGTTCGGTGCGGCTTGCGCCCGCCGCGCGCGTTTGTTGTTTTGGCGCGTCCGTGAATGAGGCATAAGCTCGAGGGTGGATTCTCCGTGTGATAGAGGTGGTGACAGCGTAGCCTCCCAGTGAGGATCGTGCCATGGGGATTGGTGATTCGGCTAATGTAAATGTAGTTCGTCTGTAGCTCGAAACTGGGCATGCCACTACCGAGATCTTCTCCGGCACATTAATAGCGCTCATCAGGTAGCAGCATTAGAGTTTGGGTTCCCGGTGGAGGTGGACCTCTGCAATTTAAAAGCACTTGAATATTCCTTTGGAAGAAGAAAACGCTGAACCCTCTGTAGTTTACCTGCTTTATTGGCTGCTTCATGCTTACTTATCCTGCTTTTTGGGTGCTCTGTGTTTACTAATTTTGCTTAATTGGTTCGTATTGTACTGGGCCAGACTATATATGCATCTGCAGATGGCACACTTCTGTGCTCAATAAGTAAGATCATGTTGTGTTGATTCTGATGACATAATATGGAATAACCATCTTTTTCCATTCCGTTGTCATTAATTTGCTTGGTTAAATTAAATGTGCCAAAGCAAAGACATGTAGGATCATTAATTATGGACTTGAAATTTTTTTCTCTGTTTTCTTACAGTTAATTAACAAACTCCGTTTTAAGTATGTTTGGCTTTTGACTGATAGTTTACACTCTCTATCCTGAATTTTTGTGGATTTCTCACTTGTTGGGTTTGCAAAAGATATAGCAACTATTTAGTAGTTCTTAGAAGCTACATGCTTCTGTTGCAACTGTGATCTTTCTAAAATATTTATGAAACTTATGTATGTTGAAATTGCCTATGTAGTTCCATATTTCAGTTTTCATTAAGAAATTGATTGGTTTGTCTGTGGGCATGGGATGCCATATTTGCCTATGCTAGTCTATAGGTAGTAAAGCTTCACTTGAATTTGGAACATCGGAATTAAGTAGTTGCTACTTTTTCAAAATGTAGTTTGGTGGTGGTGCAAAGAATGCAGCAGCATTGGATTATCCAGAAAGGGTGGGTCAACCTATATGCGAGGTACTCAAACTAAACAGCTTGGTACTTGAATTCAATTACCTTTTATGCAACGAAAAAAGCAGCAGCCATCACTTAAGCATGCATTAGCACCATTTGTTCTTTGTTTGCTGACCGGCATGCAGGCAGGGCATGCAACATAAAACTGAAATAATAATTGGCTGAGACTGTTAAGCACATAACAATTTTAGTGTCATGCCATATGACAAGTGAATGTTGGTCCTAATTATTTTTTCCTTTTTTTACAGTATTACATGAAGACTGGGACTTGCAAATTTGGTACCAATTGCAAATATCACCATCCTAAGCAAGATGGAGCTGTGCTACCTGTTATGTTAAACAACAGTGGATTCCCTATACGCCCGGTGTGAAATCTCTCCTAAAATATTGCTTATTCATAAGGCTTTTTCCTATTTTGAAAAAGAGATGTCGGTACAAATAAAATGCAGGGTGAGAAGGAGTGCTCCTACTACATGAAAACTGGGCAATGTAAATTTGGATCTACATGTAAATTCCATCATCCAGAATTTGGTGGTGTTCCGATGACCCCTGGAATATACCCACCATTACAGTCTCCATCTATAGCTTCCCCTCATCCATATGCTTCTCTTGCAAATTGGCAAATGGGTAGACCACCTGTAGTTGCTGGATCATATATGCCAGGCTCATACACCCCAATGATGCTCTCATCTGGAATGATCCCTTTGCAAGGATGGAGCCCTTATCCGGTAATTGATTTAAATTACTTGTTTTATTTTGGAAAAATAAATTGCATACCAAAAAGTGCAAAACTGATAAACAAATTGGACATGATAGCCAGCTTATAATATGAAATGCAAAATAAATCAACAAATGAGGCACAACAGCATATTTGTGTCATAATTTATAATTATGAAGCAGGCAAGAGCTGGAAGGAATTCACTGATGTGCTGCCTGAATAACCAGCCAGTGTTAGGTGTTGAGCAAACAATCAGATCGGAAAAATAAACATGCCATGATGGAGTCTTCTCATTGCAGTTTTAAATCTTCTATTTGATACAGGCTTCGGTAAACCCTGTAGTGTCCGGTGGAGCTCAACAAAATGTTCAAGCTGGACCTGTGTATGGCATGGGGCATCATGGATCTTCCTCTACAATTGCTTATGGTGGCCCTTATGGTCCATATGCTTCCTCAACTGGACAATCAAGCAACAATCAACAAGAACACGGATTCCCTGAGCGGCCAGGGCAGCCTGAGTGTCAATACTACATGAGAACAGGAGATTGCAAATTTGGAGCTACATGTAAATACCATCATCCCCGAGAGTTGAGTGCACCTAAATCAAGTTATATGGTCAATCCCCTCTGTCTTCCACTTCGTCCGGTGAGTACCCTGAAACCTCTAATACGTGCTGTAGCATCAACTTGTCCCTGGGGGTGGGGTTGAACTTCCATAGTCCTAATGTCCATGCCTTTTCTTTTTCTTTTTTTTAAAAGGGCTGCACATATATATTTTTTAAAAAGATTTTAGGAACTAATCATATGATTATGTCCACTACTTGTTGAAGCCTCTTAAATATCCATTGATGATATTACTTTCTTTTCTATAATTAGTTTGGAGGTCTTATAAGACCCCCTTGTTTAGTTGCAACCTCATACTTATTATTTATCAGTGTGATACCCTGAATTAGTTTGCACTGCCCAAAAGCTTTTACACAGTTCTGAAAATTTGTGCTAGGGACAGCACATATTCTTCATATGTTCTTTTTTGCTCATTTGGTTTGTACATGTGGAGTATATTATTAAGCATTAATCATCTATAGTGTCAGGCTTGCTATAGTATGTTTGAAAGAAGTTGATTGCACTTTGACCTATTATGTGTTTGTCTTTGCTTTTTCATAGAGATGATGATCCTTGGTTTCTTACTAAGTTGCTTCTGTTGTCTCAACTTGCAGGGGGCTCAGCCTTGTGCATACTATGCCCAAAATGGGTATTGCAGATATGGAGTTGCATGCAAGTATGATCACCCAATGGGTACGCTTGCCTACAGTCCATCTGCTTTGCCTCTCTCTGATATGCCAATTGCTCCATATCCTATTGGCTTCTCTATCGCCACATTGGCTCCATCTTCGTCTTCCCCAGATTTAAGGCCAGAATACATTTCGACCAAAGACCAATCTGTCAACCAAGTAACATCGCCAGTGGCAGCATCCGAGCCTGTTGGATCAATATTGCCGAAAGGGGTTTTCCCAGCAGACACCATGATGCGTGCTCAGACTAACACAACATCTGGTGGTAGCTCGAGCCCTGGTGGTGGTCGCTGATTTTTCTGAGCTGAGAGATCTCAGCACAATTTTTCAATCACTTGACACAGGTTGGTTTGAGTTCTCCTTGATTTCCCCTTTATTATATATATATGTATACGGCGCTGCTAATGCAATCTATTCTGCCCATTTCCACATCAGTTCTGATAGGCCCCTCCAATGTGAATAAAAAAGCTGTGGCCTCTGTAGAGAAGGCTCGGCGAGGGTGGTGTTTCTCTGCCATCTCAATAAAAGCATTCATAGGTTACAGGCAAGCTCGATTCACTTGCAATTTTTGCGTTCTGTTCTCTGAAACGGGAAAGAAAAGGAAGGTTTTTGAATGTCAGGCTCGATAGCTCGCATCGGCAGTTCGGCACTGGGAGACTCGGATCCATTCCCTAGGTAAATAATTCTCAGGCAAGGAAGTTTATACATGCCGAAGCTACTGGATTTTGCTCGTCCAGCTTCCGGAGTTCGTCTTTTGCGATTTTTTTGGGTTATGTATATTGTCATATATTATATATATTTATATCTTCAACGGACATGAGACTCGAAACTACATAAGTACATATGTGTCGATATTGGGAGCAAGGCACATTGTAACGGACAATAGATGCTTATTTAATGAAAGTCTTGCTGGAATACTGAAATGGTAGTATAGATGAAGTCATTTTCATTCTTGTGTCATCTTTCATTTTTCTCTCTTTTTAATTACTGCGAATAGTTCGTTGTTGCTTTGAGATCAAATGCCTAAAAAGTGGCTAAAGCTATGCCCAATGACGCAAAGCATGCAATTAGTGTAAACGCAAAAGGAAATTATGTTCTCTTTTGATTTTGCCCGTTTTAGCCGGTCAAACTCTTATGTCAACCGGGTAGTAGTTTGTGATGTTTCTCGTCGATTAATCTCGTGTGGCTAATATTGAGCCCTCGCACTATCTAGCGGGACCCGTATGATATGTGGATCTCTTGGAGTTCGCCTCAACTCCATCGTGTGAATTTGAGCCAATCTTGACCGTCATTTCTTTCAAACGGACTTGATGTTGCCACGTCACTCATCTTCCTCTTATCATTAGTCGACCGCTCGATCAAGAGCATCCCAAGGTCCGATGCAACCCGATGCGCTCTTGTGGTATCATCATTCACGATAGGATCTCAGGCCTTGTTCGGTTTGAAGGATTCGTACAGAAAATCTCAATTCTTCTGAAATAAACACCGTTCATGCATTCGGTTTGTAGGATCCAAAGGAAAATTTTCCATAGGAATCTATACCAATCCTCTAAGGTGTAGTGATTCCATAGGAATGAAAACATCCACTCCATCCTCTTTTGTTCAGCTCAATGAAGGAAAAATTCCTATGTTTCAATCCTTTGTTTTACACGTGCTACGTTATTTATACTTTTTTTCTATTCATGTGATTTGGAAATCCTGTGAACCGAATAGGCCCATAGTGTAAATCATTAAAAAAAGCACATCTCATAGACATGTCATATGGTCATAGGCGTTCGTGGCCCGCAAACGTTTCCTGCTCTCAATCTCCACCTTATCTTCTTCTCTCTCCACCTTATCTCCTCTCGCGTCACATCTTTTTTTTCTCTCCACTTTGAGCGACAACGACAACAACGATGACGACAGCCCTCCGGCAAGCTCGCTCTACCTCCTCCAGCAAGCCTCCTTCTCTTTCTCCTCCTCCGGTGAGCTTCCTCCAATAGAGAAGAGCGGGCGCAGTGGAGCCGCCTTCCTTCGACAATGACTGCGGCTAAGGCCTCTCTCCAGTGAGCCTCCTCCTCCTCCCTTCAGCGAGCTTCCTTCGACGAGATCGTCCAGCAACTAGGTTAGCTCTTTCTCCAACGCCACCCCCACCGTGCCGCCACCCCACCTCGTGGGTGCGGCCCTGCCTGGCCGGCCTTCTTGCCCTCCCCTTCACCTCGCTTTGCCCCCGACACCAACATTGGCCCATCGCCCGCTGCCTACCTCGCGGCGCCACAACTGCCTCACTGCTCACCCTAGTTCGCCACCCACCGTCAGTCTGCCGCCCCTAGCCCATCCCTCTAAGCCTGTTGATTCCAAATCATACTGGAGTTGACTTGGAACACCGCTCACTGGCCTGAGAGATTTGCTTTACTCTAGTGCAGGTCCAAAGTATTGCTTCTTAGGTTTGTAGGCGTGCCAGTTGATTTGATCCTGCAATCAACAAGAATAAAGAAACAAATATTAGTCTGCAAACGATAGCCGATCGGCTGGTGGCCGATGACATATCATCCGATGTTAAGCTGATGCGGTATGCACTGAATCGACTAAGATAATTAAACCTAATCGATCGGCTGAAGATATTCATAACACATAATTTAAATATCAAAATACATTTAAACTAAGTAATTGGGATAGATCGGTAGTGTACCGAGACATTATAAACCACTTAAGTCTAAAAGTACTTCAATATGCAGATTATATATATTCATAGCATAGCCGATGTCATGATCTAAATTGTATCAGCTAGTACTCCGATACTGCTTTATACTAAGATATCATTATAGACTAAATACCCTAAATAGGAACCGATCAAAATATTAAGATGACTTAATAGATCGATAACAAGCTTAGCATATTTAGTTATAGTAAGATCTTAATATAAAGGGTAGCTTTAACATATCAAGTAAATATAAAACATACAAGACAGTTAAAACAGATAAGATCGGCTGAAACTCTGATACTCTCTCTAATAATGATCATAAACAAGATAGATATGTTATGATTATAAAACGACTTAATAGGTCGGACTTAACCGACGCAACATTGAGTATAAAAATAAGCATAGGACCTATACTAGTCTATGAACATCTTTCGAGATGGTGCATATACTGTATAATCTAAATCGACGACAAAACCTAAACCCTAATGGTGTTGTCTAATAACAGAGACTAGCCGATTAGGGTTAGATCATATTATCGATCTAGGTTATACAATATATATGATAAGTTAACAATTTATATAAACAAGATTAGAGTATCATGATGATGGAAGCACTAATCCCGAGAACGCAAGCCGCTGTGACAAGATTTACCTTTTTGCTGAAGATCAAATGATGCAGTCCAACTAAAAGTAAGAACTCGTCGGAATAAACTAAAATAAAAAGGTGGCGATGCGCCGAAGATTGTATTGAACTTGGTTGTTGTTATTTACACGGTCCTGGGTCGTATTTATACCCAGATACAAGACAAGTCCATGACGAACATGATTCCTATCTCTATTACAATTTTGAATTACAGATATGACTAAAACAAACTGCCTCCGACATTATCTATAAGGAAACTATTAAAAATATCCTAATTAATAGATACAATTGCCTTTCCTGGACTCTATCTATGTATTGGCAATCCTCATGAAGCACTTTAACCGAATCCAAAAATAACTCCAACGTCTTCTCCTCGGGATTGGTCGTACCGGCTATCCCTATCGGAATCGGCTACATCGGCTATCCTTGTCCGATTCGATATCAGCTGATAGTCACTTTAACCGATTCGATCACCAACCGATGAACCCCTTAGCCGATTTGATCTGTGCTTGGCGCGCAGTCTGTCTCCGGAAGAACTCAATTCTCTTCAAATCGGCTTCGGTCTTAGATCCAAACCTAATAATTTGCTTACCAAATTTAGTCGTTAACAAAGCCCGATCCACCACTTCCACCTTCCTAGCGCCACCCACCCCACCCCAAAATCCTAATCCTAATCCTAACCCTAACCCTAACTTGACGCTTGTCATTATGTGGTCAGGACACATTCGCGAGATGGGCATCTCCAAGCTTTCGCGAACTAGTGTTTCCGCATACCAACCGATAGAAGGCAGAAGCAAGAGGCAAAATTGAGAGTATTTGTTGCTACCCAATGGTGATAAGCTAATCGATCAATCGGTGGTGCCCAATTTCTAAATAAGGAATATGAATTCAAATGATGATGGAGGCTTCAAATAAGTAAAGCAGTGACGCGCTACCCGATACGTTCCTTCTTGCTCTAGGCCTGGCCACAGTGGGTTTTTTTGTTGGCAACTTGTCTGTGACTCTGTGTGCTAACCGGCGGCTATGACGACTGGTCAGTTGGGTCATCGTTGACCCCCGCTGGTAGAGGTCAACTTTTTTTGAGGAGCTATTGATGGGATGAAAACGGATCTAGCAAAGATAGTGATGCTTAATTATATCTAGATCGTAGATAAAAGATAGTGGTTGATATTGGCTCAAATCCATAATGGTGGAGTTGAGGCCAACTCCAGGGGATCCGCACCTATAGTATTCCTTTCCACTAATGGAAACGCATGGTCTATGGCTCTAGTTGCATCAATTACGAGTGGGTTGTCTGTTTGTGCCATTTGATTTTTTAAAAAGTCATTTCTTGACATTTGAATGGTTAGAAATGCTTTAAAATTTGGGGCAACTCTTATAAATCTAACCCAATCCCTCCCTTCTCACTTGACCACTACCTTTGCCTGATCCATCACAGCCGTCGCCCCTCTCTCCCATCCTCGCTTCCCTTTGCCTAATCCATCATTGCCCCTTTCTCCCTTCATCAGTTCCCGATGCCTGGTCCCCCCCTCTCTTCCTGCCATGCTAAAGCACGTCATTGCCATCTAATCTCTCGCCTCCTTCCCTATCTCTTGTCTTGCCCTCATTTTCAACTCTAGCAAGATTCTCCTTATCCTGCATCTCCCCCATGTCGAGCGGCTTCTACCATCGGACTTGTTACCACCACCAGTCCAACGTCCTCCTCCCTCATGGCTGAGGTGATCTCCACCTCGCTGCGGTGTGTAGTTGGAGAAGACACCAGAACCAGGGAGGGCGACAAGAGCTCGAATCATGTGCATGGATCGATGGTGAGTGTATTTGACCGATGTTTTTAATATTTTCAGTCACCTGATGAGTAGATAAAATGATTGTAAATTATTGTGGCTTGTATTATTATATTTACTTAACACAAACTACCTATATAGGCTCTAAGTTTCCTAGTGTGAAAAGACACACTCTAATTTTGCTAGTCTGAAAAGACATTTTCTAGAAAATTAATGTGTTTCAAAAATGTATCCACCAGATAATTTTGCACATATTTTTAAGTTGATTCAAAGAACACCCAAATATAGTTTTCTTGTAGTATATATGGATATACACAAAAATAGAAAGCATATGAAAAAATGATTGTGTGGTGGTATCATGACACAAGGTAGTTCTTATATATGCAACTACAACACAAACATCATTGAGAAGCATTTTTCTATAACAGTAGGTGTGTATATTTTTTTTTGTCTAAACAGTGTTCTATAGACATTTCAAGAACTGCCACATAGATATTTTTTGTTGCATTGTTGGTACAACCGGAGAGATAAAATGCCTATATACTTTTTGAAGCATTTTATAGACGTGTTTTTCCTTAGTTTGCAAGGAGTGGAAGCACTTTATAACAACACTAGATTAATTATGTTACTACTGTAAAAGACCATGATGAAACTGACATAAATAATGATTATGTGTCTATCATGGTATACCAGTAATTAAGATCTTTTTTCTAAAAACACAACCTTCTTTTGAACAGATAAAAACACAACCTTGGTCTTCAACCGACTAATTAAAACTACAAGGAAACCTGATTTTTGCAATGAAAAATTTCATTGCAAGAACCTTGGAGTTGTTGCAACATGTACCTATTGCAACAAAATCAGGTCGCCATGGTAATATCTTATTGCAACGTCTTTTTGACTATTGCGAAAAATGTGATATTGCAACAAATTCGTAACACTATTGCGATGACCAAAAATTGTTGCAAATAATATGCATTGCAATGACTTGTGTTGTGTGGCAATAAAGTACTACAATGGGCAATTATTTGTTACAATAAGTAATTACAGCGGAAAATTATTCATTGCAATAAACTACCACAACAAGTAATTTTTGTGGCATTAGACTACTGCAACGGGCAATTATTCATTGCAATAGCTAATTACAACGAAAAAAATTATTCGTTACAATAAACTACCGCAATGAGTAATTTTTGTGGCAATAGACCACTGCAACATAATACAATTATTTGTTGCAATATTTAATTGCAACAAGCAATTTTTGTGGGAATAGTCTATTGCCACAACAATTTCTTAGTGGCAATAGTGTACAACCACAATCATCTTTTTTGCAATAGCCTATTGCCATGCATATTTTTTTGCAAAAAAAATAAATTTCAATTATATCACTATACATAATTATATCTTAGGATCAATAGTACACATGTGAAAAATCATAGGTGAAAAATCATAATACATCAAACATGAAACATTAAGATATAATACAAAATCTCCAATGCATATGTAATATTCAATGCCACAAGCAAATATTCATAAGTAGGCAAAACGAATCAATGTCATAGTTTATAAAATACTCATCCAAGTGTGCGATTCTTCCTTTCGACGATGTCATTTTGAGGGGGATCATATGGGACGGAGAACTCATGCTTGATATCTTCTTCATCAAGAAATTCCTCCACTTGTATATTCTTGAATTATCCTCCATTGTCGCTTCGCACTCTCTTGATGATAAGATCATATTGGTTTTGGGCTTGTCTTGCGAAGTTCTTGAAGACTTCTTGAGCTTTATTTTTTTCATGGAGAAAGAACATCCAAGTGAAACGGGAATAATCATCGACAATCACAAACCATACTTGTTACCTCCTATGCTTAGATAAGCCACGGGGCCAAATAGATCCATGTGAAGAAGCTTGAGTGGTCTTGAAGTGGTCATGATGTTCTTGATAGGATGTGGATTCCCAACTTGTTTCCCGGCTTGACAAGCACTACACACACGATCTTTCTCAAAGGTAACATTAGCAAGCCCGAAGATGTGTTTCCCTTTTAAGAGAGTTGACAAATTTCTCATTCCTATATGGGCTAGCCTACGATGCCATAGCCAACCCATGAAAGATTTGGCAATCAAGCAAGCTTTGGGGTTTACTCTATCTATGTTGAAATCAACAAGATAGAGGTTATCCTTCAACTTTCCTTTGAAGGCCAAAGATGAGTCATCTCTCTTAAAGATGGTCACATCCTCGTCGGTAAATAAAAATTATAGCCTATTTTACATAATTGAGAAACGGAAAGAAGATTGTAGCTAAATGACTTGACAAAGAGGACATTGGAGATGGATTGATTATTTGAGATAGCAATTTTACCTAACCCAATTACCTTTCCTTTACCATCATATCCAAAGATGATATTCTCATGGTTTTCTCCTTCCTCGTCACGACTTGTAAACATACTCCTCTCCCCCGTCATGTGGTTGGTATATCCGCTATCCACCACCCAACTTGATCCATCAGAGGAGTATGCCTACAAAAAGGTCACGCTTGGGTTTTAGGTACCCAAACTTGTCGAAGTTTGGGTCCTCCAATGTTAGCCACTAGCGCCTTGGGCATCCACACACAAGCACAATACTCATCATTATGACCTCCATTGAAGTGAGCAACCATCTTACCATTGTGATTTTTGCTGATCTCAAATGAATCATAGTATATACATTCTGGCCGAAACTTCATGGCCCTGTGCCCGGAACTTTCTGTCGGTCCCCTGGTTCAGGTAGAGGTCCGAAACTTCCAGTTAGTTGGGTCAGAACTTTCGGTAATTTCTCTTTGTTCGAGAGATCTCCTTGCTTGGAACTTTCGGTCAATTAGTCCGGAACTTTTGGATCTTTGACCAGCCAAGGGATTGCTCACCTTGCTTGCTTGTGAGGTGCCTCCTTCCTTGACGAACATCAAGCATTGCTTCCCGTTCACAATCACCCTTTTTGAGGGTTGGCTCTCCTCCGAGAAGCCAAGGCCATGCCCATCTTTGTTGACATGGGTGGCGATAGTTTTGTAGAGGGTATCCTTGGAGTGATAGTTCTTCAAACACCCATAATTCACCAAGGTATGCAACCTCTCATTCTCTTTCTTGAGGGCCGCTATAGCTTAAAGGTTAGTTGCATAGGAATCCAAATCATAGCTATAACATCTACCACAACCGTTGCTAGTGGAGGCATTGGACAACTTGGTGACTTCATTGGATCAAGAGGTGCTAGTCCAAAGGGTATCAAATTACACTTCAAGAGCTTTGTGCCTTTGGTCCAAAGTCACAAGATTCTCTTGAAGTGAGTCATTGATATCCTTTAGATTAGCCATTGATCCATTGACCGAGACGAGCTCATCAGTCAATTTCTCAACCCTCTCACGCTCCTTAGCCAAATCCTCCTCTAAGACAAGGTTTCTCTTCTTTTGAAGAATGAACAAGTTCTCTTGCCTTTCGAGGGATCTCTCTTTGTATTCAATGTCTTCATTAGCTTAGCCAAATGTTACATGGCCAGTTTGCTAAAACTTTTGCGCACATCATTCAAATAATCATCACTTCCCTCATCACTCTCAAGATCATCATCAATGGAGGGCTTGGATGAGTGCATTACCTTGCGGCCTTGGGCCATGAAGCAAGAGTAGTTGGTGTAGCCATTATCATCGTTGCTCAAGTTGTCGAAGAGACGCTCCTTGGTCGGTGATGAAGACTTGATGGCGATGGTAGCAACTCCTCCATCTCCTTCATCCTTCTCCTCGGGATCCACCTCATCACCGGAATACCACACCTTTTCAATGTGAGCTTGCCCAACCTTCTTGTTAGCCATCTTTGGTTTAGCTTCATTGTTCTTTGGTCACTCAGTGATAAAATGACTATATTCTCCACATTGAAAACTATATTCTCCACAGTTAGAACTTTCTCGATTAGGTTCGATATTCTGATCAAGTCGATGTTTCTATAAACGTAATGTCGCTTTAAGTAGATTTGTTATATCCATTACATTGGACAGATCTATCGGCTCTTCGAGTATTAGATTATCATAAATAATCTCGTGCTGCATCGGTTAGGTCCGACCTACTAGATTGTTATCGATAATCTAAGTCTTGTTAAGCTGACAGGTTCATGCTAATGTTTCACCGAAGGGTTACCCAGTCTTATCATATGTCTCTGTTAATCTAGTCCTAGTATCTCAATTTAGCTCTATCGGCTGTCTCTCGCTTTAGGGTCTCTGCTGATACTGGCTAAACTGTTTACTAGATTAGATTAGTTTAAACATACACCACCCTGAAAATTAGTCAAGGGCTTGATTGTCTAGATATTGTGTTTATTTTCATACTTAGTGTTGCATCAATTTAGTTTGACCTACTAAGTCGTGATTAGAATCGTAGTCTCTAGCCTGCCTGATGCTACCAATAAGGGTTTCATCAGGGTTTCAGCCGACGAGTTGTTTGGACATTGGCATCGGCTGGAAGCACACAATCGGCTGTCAACAGATCTACTGTTTTGATTATCGACCTATCGACCAATATGATTTATGCTCTGCTGTTTTGCATATCTTGTCAGTGGCAGGATCAAACTGACTGGCACACCCGCACTTCATCAATTTCAGGACCTGCATTGGAGCTAAGTAGATCTCCTAGGCCAGCATGTGCTCTAACGTCAACACATCTTTCGACACGACAGCGGCGATACGGATTTGGCGTCAACAGTGATCCGTCATGTCTTCACTTCCAAGTCTTTGAATCTTGTTGATCAAAAGCATCATGCGATCATACATCTCTTTAGGAGTTTCATTGTCTTCCATAACGAACCTTCTGAGCTTTCCTTCCAAAAGCTCAATCTTGGACTCTCTCACCCCAAGAGTGCCTTTATGAGCCACTTGCAATGTGTCACAAATCTCCTTGGCCTCCTCAAGCCCATCAACCTTATTGAACTCCTCTGGGCTCAAGGCGGAGAGAATTGCATTGGCGGCTTGAGCATTTCGGTGGATACTTTGCTTTTGCTCTGGAGTGAGGTCCATTTCTTCCGTAGGTACATCGGTTCCTGTATAAACAATCTTCCAAATGCTAGGATGCAGAGAGATTAGATACAACTTCATCTTGTGCTTCCAAGCGGTGTAATGTGTATCATCAAAGTGAGGGCACGTCCGGAAGGCATGGAGATGAAGTTGTTGGAGGGAATATTAAGCTTGTTGTAATCAAAAGGTATAGAAACTCCCTCTGTCTCTTGGCTTGGAGATTTTCCTCCATTTGCATCATCTTCATACCGATCATCCACACTCGACATCTTGGACCGGCTCTAAGCGGTGAAGCTTATCAAAAGCTTAGGCTCTGATACCAATTGAAGACCCGTAGATGTCGCCTAAAGGAGGGTAAATAGGCGATCCGGAAAGTTTTTTGAAAATGCAGCGGTTAAAACACACAGGCACCGGAACTTCCGAGATTGAACTTTGGAACTTACGGTGAGCTCATGCTAGTCGAAACTTCCGGAGTTTGATATGAAACTTCTGGTGTTCTATGACTTAAAAGATTTGAACTTGAACTTTTGAAACTATCAAGACATGTTTAATAGCAGGCAACATGAAGGAATTATTGGCAAACATGAATACTACAACAGAAAGTAAAGGACAAGCACGATAGACATAAGAATTTTTTCCCGAAGTTCGGATTCAAAGAATCCTACTCTCCGTTGAGGAACTCCATAGAGTTGGGTCTCGATTAACCCCTTGCCTCATCAAGCAAATCCACAGGAAGAAGTCTATGGTCTCCAACCCCAATGTTTCTAGGTTCTTCCCTAGAGATCAAGTGAAAGGCTAGAAAAAATATCACTCCTCAAGATTATGACTTTAAGCACTTATATCATCTCATGCCATGAATTGCACCCCTCTTAATAGTACGGTTTTTCCTAAAACTCAAGATTAATGAAAAAGAAAATTAAAAACCATCGTTGAATCTTTTCTCCTCTTTGCAATTGTTGATTGAGGGTTCTCTTTTCTTAAAACCTACACACCTAAGCATTTAGGGACTAATCACCTGCACTCATCTCAATTAGACGCATTAGTCCCTTAACCAATTTGTTATTAATCACAAAAACCCACTTGGGGGTTAGATGCACTTTCGCTGCATACTTTATTATTGAATGGACGGATCCACTAGTCGTTGACCTTTGAGCGAGTGGCAATGGAAAATTCTATTGTTGATGACATTAATGTTGCCTTTACCAATGACCAAGGCTACCTTGATGAGCAGGATGTTAGCCACAAAATTGATACACCAATTCTGAACAATAAACAACATTTTTGGCCAAGAGATTGATAACATGCTCATGGACCGTTAATGGAGTGGATTGGTGGATGTTTTTCATTTCCTCTAAAAATCATTTTCTCATTGCAGAGAGGATGCCCAAGTGGCATACCATATTAAAACTGGGTTAACCGACATATCTTATCAATAAAATCACAGTAAATCAATCTTAAGTTTGTGGTTTCTTTGTTTCATTGTTATAAAGCCATCAATTTCTAATTATGTGTATCTAGTCCGCACAAACTTAAAGTGGTAAACCCAAAACCAATATGGCTTTTTATTCTAACTAAAACTCATATCACGCCAATCAATCATCATAACAGGAAACTTGTTAACAAGACGACGGTATAAAAAGGTACATCTAGTTTAGCATTCTACAATGGTGTTAATTATCAATCCTCAAAACTAAAGTTGTAGAACAATGAAGATGATTCTTGAGTACTCCCTTCGTCCAAAAAAAACCAACACATCCTATCCTAGAACACAAATCTGGACAAGCCTTTGGGTTTCCTATCCTATGTTGTTTTTTTTTGGAACGAAGGGAGTATATGTGCAGAACACAATTAAATAGAGTTTATGTGTAGAACACAATTAAACAGAGTTTCTATAAGCAACACTATCAAAAAGGGTTTATGTGAAAAAGAAAATGTGTAAGAAACACTTTCAAATGAGTTTGCGTGAAAAAAGAGAAAAACCATTCCCTTCTCACGCAAGAAAGAGCTACAATATCAATAGGCTAGCAATCATGTACTTTTTTTTCAAAATAACCTAATCTAATTGAAGATGGAACACAACCTAATATAATTGTATTTATTTTAAATTAGGTCGTTTTGTTCTAAGGAGTAGCCCTAGGCATTCAGTATTACCGAACCAATCGGTTCAGTTCTTCGGTTCCTATAGAAATTCGATTTCTTGAAAAAACAGTACTGATCGGTTCCTAAAAAAACTTGGCACCGAGGAAATTCGGTTTCGGTAAATTCGGTTCGGTTCCGGTATTTACCAAAAATACCAAACAGAGTACAATGGAAGTAGCCGTCTTCGCCGCTTCGCTGCCTCTCCTGGCTCCTGGCTCAATTGCGGAGCTGTCGTCCGTCCAGGCATGACTGCACGATTGGCGAAGGCTAGGCGCGGTGGGCGATGAACACGGTGGGCGACGGGCGTGGTTGACGACTGGCGCGGTGGGCGATGGGCGAAGGCGACGATGCGGTGGGCGATGGGTGAAGGCAGCGGCGCGGTGGGCAACGGACGAACCAATGACGCGGTGGATGACTGATGGCCGGTAGCCATGACTCCACACGTGCGAGATGACCAAGTGCTAGGGTTTTGTTTCTATCTGCTTCTGCTGGGCCGGGAAGTACGAGTGCTATGCTAACTAGGGTTTAATTTTGGTTTATCGAGGTATATTTGGTTCTTGAGAACTAGGAACCGAACCGAAACTGAATTTTTTGATTTTGGTATTTTTTAGTTCGGTTTTAAGTACTTTCGATTCATTCTCAATTCTTGATAATTGGTACCCACTGGGATTAAGAAGGTGAAGAGTACTCGTGAGGCGAGACTCGAGAGGAGGAGGAGGGGAAGGGGGCACGTGACACGGTGGGTCCCTCCTGCCAGCCAACCCAGCGGCAGCAGCAGAGGCAGAGGGGTGGTGGTGGCAGCGACCGTCACGACGACCGCGCATTCAATGCGGGAGACGCGGCTCGCCTCGCCTCTTTTCTCCCCCTTCGCTTTCCCTTCTGTGCCACTTTCCCCTTGGCGCCTACTCCACCGCCGCTGCTGCTAGTGCTACGCCTAGTCCCAGTCACGCGGAGAAGCCACGCGACTCGAGGCGAGCGTACGGCGGCACGAGCCGCGACCGCGAGGAGGAGTAGTGCGGAGCAAGCCACGCCGAGATTTTTTGGTGGGGAGGGGAGGGGAAGGGAGGCCTCCAATTTCGCCTCCTTCCCCGATTCTGTGCCCGATCGCCGGTTGAGGGAGCGGGGGAGCGGCGGAGGGCGGAGAGGTTGGGGTGATGGAGCCGTACGCGGCGGCGGAGGGGGAGGCGGAGGCGGAGGCGGTGGCACCGACACCGGGCTCGAAGGTACGGGTGCGGGGCGGAATTCCCTTTGCGGTCGGTTTGGGTGTGCATGTCACAGTGTGTGGGGTTTTGTGGGGGTGGGAGGGGGGGGGGGGCGGACGCGCTAGGGTTTTGGATCTTCGTGTGGTGGAGCTCGAATTATTTGCGGCGTTGTGATTTTTTTTTGTGTGTTTGCTTGTTTTGTTTGCTTTTGCTGCAGAGTCGATGTGGAGGCTGGGGCTGGGCGGCGGCGGCGGGGAGGCGGTGGCGGTAGGGAGGCTGCCGGAGAGGCCGGGGAGGCGGACTGCGTCTACTACCTCCGCACGGGGCTTGCGGCTACGGGGAGAACTGCCGCTACAACCACCCGCGCGATCGTGCCGCCGCAGCAGCGGTGAGCACCAATTTCCCCTCTCGCTGCTCTACTCCCTTTTTTTTTCACCTCCAGTGAAGCTATGACTTAAGCTACGGTGACAACGACCGGCCTGTCGGATTACGTCTGGTTGATTTTGAGTGGGGAGCTTCAAGCTGAAACCTCTCGCCGACAATTAATTCTAGTTATGGCCTGTGGGATCTTATCTTGTGCGCATGGAACTGAAAGTTGATTGCGCCTTTGCTGGTAGCGATGGTTGCTTGATTAGTTTGGTGTCTCGGTCTTGTGGTTGATGTGGACAATTCTGAGCTCCACATGCAGGCCTAGCCACTCGTCTGGTCCTTTTTCTGTTGGCAAACACTTCACCTTTTTTTTCTATGTTGCTTATAGCTCAAATAGATGACCATGTGCATTGAACTGGTGGTAAAGATTAGAGCCTTAGCTAGAGTGTAATGATTGTGAATTCATGACAACGGATTGAATTCAAGGTATTTTATCCTGCTTTTGATTTAAACATTTATATTGTGATTTGTTTATTAGTTAAATGGAGGTGGGAAGACCACACATTTGGCAGAGTACCCAGAACGGCCGGGGCAACCAGTCTGTGAGGTAATTTATGTGATCCTCATCTCGTGCAAGCCGTCACTCATATAGTCATATGATATTAAAAAGAGTGCCTATAGAAGTGGGCTACCTATTTAGGCTACAGATATGAGATTTTTTGTGTCATGTGCTGGATACTCTTCAGTTAACTTTTGGTAATAAAAATTGCAGTACTATATGAAGAATGGAACTTGTAAGTTTGGCTCTAATTGTAAGTATGATCACCCAAGGGAAGGCTCTGTGCAAGCAGTCATGTTAAATTCCAGTGGATACCCTCTACGCTCGGTAAGACAATTCATTCGATCAATTCTTATTAAAGTAGTGGCCTGCCTTTTTCAATTTTTGATGAAATTTCTTTCGATGTGCAGGGCGAGAAAGAGTGTACCTACTATGTCAAAACTGGTCATTGCAAATTTGGATCTACATGTAAATTCCATCACCCAGAAATTGGTGGAATTTCAGAGACACCTAACATGTATCCGCCAGTTCAGCCTCAGCCTATCTCTTCCTCTCATCCATATCAACATCTTGTTGGCTGGCAAATGGGGAGGCCTCCTGTTTTGCCAGGATCATTTTTGTCGGGGTCATATCCACCAATGATGCTCCCGTCCACAGTCGTACCAATGCAGGGATGGAACCCTTACATTGTAAGTTTCTGTTGTCATTTTTTCTTTGTACCACATGTAGTGGATCATCGAGCAAGGGTGTTATATTATAAATTATTAAATGGATCTTCTAATCTAGTACAAACTATCTAGAAAGAAAATTATTTTTTTCTTATTAAGGATGTACTTTAAACATTTATAGTCATCACAATCAAATTAGAGCATTGGCCGGTAAGAGAAGTGGCCCACAAGATTTAACGTGATTCATACTTTGTTGTAAGAACCATCCAGGATGACGTCTTAATTTTGTGCTGCAAATAATGCTGATGTAAGTGTCAGAAAAAGAAAAATAAGCTGTATTGACCTCTACTATGTTTTATGTTCTTAGTCACCTGTGAACCAAGTTGCGTCAGCTGGGGGGCATCAAACTGTCCAAGCAGGGTCGTTTTATGGCTTATCGCACCAAGGGCCTTCATCTGCAGTCACTTTTGGCAGTCAGTATGCACCGTTATCTTCTTCAGCCATGCCTTCAAGTAGCAGTAAACAAGAACCTGCCTTTCCTGCACGACCTGGGCAACCTGAATGCCAGTATTACCTGAAGACAGGAAGTTGTAAATTTGGATCTGCATGCAAATATCATCATCCTCAGTATTTGAGTACACCTAAGTCTAACTGTATGCTTAGTCCTCTTGGTCTTCCTCTTCGGCCGGTGAGTAGCTCCAATACATCAATCTGCTTTTATACGCTTCAACTATATGCAGCACGTTGTCGCCAGGATAGTCAGTCCAAATGTATATCACTTGAGTCACTAGTATTTTGATATGTTGTCCCAGATAAGATTGCCCTATAGTTTATTGTATTGAGATAACCAAATTGATGGGTGAGTTTTGTTGTACACATGTAGTTTAGTCTAATTGCATATTCATGGAGGCCTAGAAACTTTGGAGATTCTTATGCCAAAACTACAAAGTGTTGCATCTAGTAACATTCTGTCATAGAAGAACCTACATTGTTGAATGTTTCCTTTTTTTTGGCTAAAACATTGAGGAAGCCAAGCCACCTTCCCATTGAAGTTTTAAAGAAAAACTGTTCATTTAATGCATTGGCTTTTATTTACTGATCCTGTGTGACTTACTTGGTTCTGCTTGAAATTCAATGTCAACTGTAAATTGCATTTGAGTGGAATGTTTTACAGTTTCCCCGCATCCACACATAAAATAATTAATAATGTTAATTCGTGAACAGTACCAAATGCAAATGTGATCCATTGTGTTCTTTTAAATCATTCTGGGTTGCAATTTAAAGTGTACTGTTAAAAAGTAGTGATATATTTAGTTGTCAATGGAATATATGATTCTCTCATGTTATTTATTTAACGATGTTTGAATGATATTGTCTTTGTTGGGCAATGTTTTAAAAAGCGGTATGCGGTTTCGTGCGGTCACCCCACCTTGTAGCGGTTATGCAGCATAATCGGATGCTTATGCGGTATAATCGGCCGCTTATGCGGCTTAAGCGGTAGAAGGTTGGGGCACCGGTTCCATGTAGGCGGCCTTGTATGCGGCCTTGTAGACCTTTTTTTAAAACACTATTTGGAGTCAATATCCTAATATGTATTATATTCTCCTCTTGTTTCTTTTCAAAATGAAATATCCCTGATCACTCACAGTTTAATATTTTGTACCAATTTATGAGTGCATGCTTGTTTGCTTGCTCATTGATGTCCTCTACTGCAGGCTGAAAAATGGTACTAGTAGCTAATATGAGACTAATGGTAGGACTTGAAAATGTAGGATTTTCTGTTATGTGGTACTCTACATCTTTGCCTTTATGTATCTATTATTGCTAAGGAAATAAACTTTTTATAGAACTCAGAAGATAAAATTCTTTTCTGCATGACATCACAGTCTCACAGAGAAGAGCAGAAGACTGGAAAGTTATTAATAATCTGACCAACAGTTGATTCCCCCCCTTTGTTGTGACAGCATATTGTTCTGTCAGTAGCTAGTAAATTTCATTTAGTTCTATGTTCAACCTTGCAATGGTTGCAGTGGTCTGGTCTTCAATTCTGTAGTTCTATCTCCTTTTCTTTTGTGATTTGCAATATATTTTCCTGGAACTACCTGTAGCATTTCATTGTCTCTGTAAGCGATGACAGTCGAAAGAGAATCTAGTGTGACTGGGTTCCTTTTGATAAATATATGAAGACTAACAACATGTCCTTATGAACGCAAGCTATTCTTGTATATGGCATTATTCATTACACTTCTATTTATTTCCATTTGCACTTGTTGAATTTTTCATCTGAAGTTTTCCTTCATTTGCAGGGTAGCCAACCATGTGCTTACTATACACAGCATGGATTTTGCAAATTTGGTCCGACTTGCAAGTTTGATCACCCAATGGGTACTCTAAGCTATAGCCCTTCAGTGTCATCGATTACTGATTTGCCTATTGCTCCCTATCCTCTCAATTTCGCTGTTGCTCCTGTGGCTCCACCTTCATCTTCTTCTGATTTGCGTCCAGAATACCTTCCAACCAAAGAGTTTTCAGCCAACCAGTCAGCGTCACCTGGCACTACATCTGGGCCTGCTGGAGCAATGTTAAAAGCATACGCTCCACACATGCTTATCCGACCTCAAACTTCTGGAACTGGTGGCATGGTTGCAATTCATGGTGGAGAGCTCTAACCATCTTCAGCAAGCTTCTCGGGACTTTTTTGGCATAGGGTGAATGAGATCTCGTCTCCTTTTTTTGCGTCAGTACTTATCCTCTCAGCATCAGTTCATTTGGACCCCCACTCATTGTGAATAAGGCTTCAACTGACTTTGACAAAGGCATGGCCAAGGTGGTAATCTTGCCACCTGAATAAATTCATCATAGATAGATAGGCAGTGGCAAGCTCATTCACTTGCCGTTTATCTCTTCATGTCTGAAATGGAACAGGGGGAATTCTGAAGTCCAGTTAACTGTTTGACTGTCATTGCACTATGATTCAGAGCTCAAATCCATCACCTCGGTACATAATTTTATCGGCAGAGCAGGCCTTGCGTCACTGCAGGGAGTTTCATGTCTTGAGTTATTTGGTTTGGCTGCTCTTGCACAAATCTCAGTTTATTTTTAATCATCATATATATGCAATCTCGACTTCAGTTATACGCATATCCATATATATACTGTGATCAAGAAACTGTAATCATACACTTGGAACCCTCAACTGAATCGCCCCAAGCTAACTTGCTGCATCATTATTGCTCATTTAATCATTTGCATCCGACTTATGTTTGAACCCTGCAATGCCTGTCCTGTCCTGTACTTAGCTAATGCTGATTGCATTTTCATCTTTTTTCGTCTGAGTTTGGATGTTCGCTGCTTTCGACTTAGATGGCCCATGAAAGACTTCAATGGCCTGTTTGGTTTGAGAAATCAAATCATCTATTAGGATGGTGTGGTCCATTATGAAATCTTCCCTTCCTCGTCTAATAGCTTAGCATGGGCCTTTGAGAATTGAGTTTGTGGACAAACTTTTATTCCATTTCTCAAACCAAACTAGTGGTGAATTCGAAGCCTTACTCGTCAAACCAAGCATGTCCGTAGTTTATGGTTTTTCTTTCCAACGTTTCTTTGAAACTATTCGACACGCCATTCGAGATCGAGCTGATCCGGGTTATATTCGTTCAAAGTATCATTCAGAAAGCGCATAAATGCATCCATCTATGCATGTTTCGTGGAGATGTCAATTTGACAAGAGCGGATCTAGGGAGCTACAGCTACCAATACTGAATTGACTTGAAAGTTGACGCATATATGCTTGGTGAGAGACGTAGAATGGTATGCTCGAAATGTATGCATATGCCATTGCAAGAGTTGTGCCCCATGAAGCTTGGTAAAACTGAAGCTGACGCGCACCGGATCGATTTTTTCACTTTTGCAAGCGAACTCATTCACGGGCTATATATATATCAGCAGGTTCGATATATATTCCCTACACATATAATTCCAGGAATAACAATCGGTTAACCATCCTAGATTGGAGGGTATATTATTGGCACGTACGTTTCACAATTATATACTAGAGATTAGCACGAATCCAAGGATAGGATCGGAGTTCAGTCTTAACTTGTGTGCGCCTCTTGCCTTGGCCGTTAGTGTCTAGCTAGTGTAACAGGTGTTGAGTGTAAGTGGTGGTCTTAATTCTACTTCGATATTTAAGTATTTAAGGTGGCTGGTGGCATAAATAGATATGACCCATTAAATGGGAAAAAACAATTAAGAACACTTCTATGGTAACTAATAACACTATTGGATCATTTCTACTATACTACATACGTGTTTCTTTTCCAAGTGACAAATCAGGCTGCCAGATGTGCGTTATAACTTATAAGGTAAGTGTGGTGTATGTTTATGGTGGTTTACGTGCGTGTAAATTTTACACGTAGTCCTTCAAAAAATTATTTTTAGGAAAAGATGTTGTATATCAGAAAAAGAGAGATTGTTTACGATCATCTCGGCTTACCAAGTTAAGTCCTTGGATAAATTGAGTAATTGAGGATCAATTTGCGTCATGTATGGTGTTTTATTGGCCTCGATACGGCTTACATACAACTTACAAGTACACATTTTTACCCCTTCTTTTTTCAAGTAATATATATTTCAATGATTTAGTTATGTCTGCCATTCTTCTGTAACTTCTTTTTTATTAAAATTCAAGCCAAGTCAAACTAAAAAATTTCCCTATCTTCTCCCATAATATGAAGAATCCAATAAAGCGAGTGAAACTGTGGCAATATTTTTCTGCCACAGGCCGTTGATCGTCAAAACGAAATGTGAAACGTGGAGAAGCCAAGAAAATGTCACATCAACGTTTTTCTTTGATTATTCGTTTGAGAGGCATCAGCAGCAGTTAATTAATTAAGTTAATCTTTGTAGTAACTTGCAGAGACTCGTGTCCTAGTCAGACTACTAATCGGATCGAATATAATAGCCTAAATTTGTATACTGTTAGGCAACTAAAAACTAGTACTTAACTAGCAAATTAAGATAGATGACTCGATCTCATATATTCTGAACTGAAAAGGGTAGAATATCAATCACATAAAAGATATATGATTCGATCGATCGACGACTAGCTGGCTCCATCAACCTGCCCATGCAGGAACGTATCAATTATACACGTATGAAAGATGAGCTAGCACGTGTTTAATTCGTCAAATAGTTAGGCACGAGCTCAGCCTGCTAACTGCTAGGTAGCCGCTAGATTTTCAACTATTTGCATGGTTAATCATATGCGACAGATGTAACCATAACACATTAATTAGGACGCTCTCTTTATACGCTTAAAAGACAGGATTCTAGCTATAAATCCCATGATCTCGTTAAATTTCTATTAGAAATCATATATACACATGTGTGCATTCATTTTCGCTAAACGCAAATTTTATGTGCGTAATTGTAAACACTATAGCACTTAAACCTGTTAAGTGAAGTTATATATGCAAGCCCGCTCGCCACCACACTAATAGTACTGTGTTTCCACTGAATGCACATAGTTTGCTACGCAGGTTCATATAATATATATAGTGAGAATATTTGTGGACACATGCAACTGCATGCATGCGTATACGATCGATCGAATACGATTCCCCGTCTAGAATTTCTCCATCTCAATCCACAGTAGTGTACTGGCGACAGCTCATGAACGAAAGAGGTGCCATTCACAAATTAGAAAGTTGGTGACCTTAACCAAAAGACATATATCCAATTGGTAATATATATAATTATATATTACTACGGAAGAAACCATCATTGATTGAAGTGGCAAAAAACACAGTAGTCTCCATTTGAGTTGCACCTAGGACTAGAGATGATCTCTAGTCCCAGTTTAAAAAGTCTACGGATTTCTAGGAACATTAGTTCCGGTTCGTGTCACGAACCGGGACTAAAGATCACCTATAGTCCCGGTTCAAATATTGTCGAGCTGTCGGAGCGTCGGGCACCTTTAGTCCCTGGTTGGTGTACCAACCGGACTAGAGATGCTATCTTTAGTCTCGGTTGGTGCCTACCAATCGGGACTAAAGATGCATGGCGCTCCGACATGGGTTCGACATCTCGACACCATCTTTAGTCCCGATTGGTAAAACCAACCAGACTAGAGATGCTATTTTTTGTCCCGATTGGTAACACCAACCGGACAAAAGTGAATGTGCTTATTTTTTAACTGAACCTAATAAAAATATATAAATTTTGCTACATAATTCAAATGACTAAAAATTAATTTAAGGGGATCTATAATTTCAAAGAGTGTGGTGTTGTGTGGAGGTGGGTGATTGAAGATAGAAAGAAGCTTTAATTTTGTTATTACATATCATCATATTGTTATTAACTAATGATTCTCAATATATAAAATCTTTTGTAAAATTATGTTGGTGATAATATACGAATAAGAGGGATGTATAATATTGATGAGAACATTCAAACACTGGCCGTCATGTCTAATTTATGTGCGTGCAACAAGTTTTACGTGCATTGTTCCTGTTTTGTCCTCTAACTCGGAGTCGTTTTTTAAAACGGTCATAACTTTCACATACGGACTCCGATCGAGACGTTTCATATATGAAAATCGATCAGAAAAAATTTTCGGATGCGTTTGTCCATAGCTTCGCCACGTTCGGCGATTTTATTTTCCCCAAAAACGCCTCAGAAGGTTGCCTTTTCGAGCCCGGAAGTTTTTTTTTCCGATTCTGAGCGTGTCTTCTGAATTTTCTACAGGCCACGTCTTTTGCTTGTTTACGCTCAAATTTTCTGTGGTTACCTCTCGTGTGCTCCTAAGTCCATAAAAAATATAAAAAATAAAACAAAAATGTCAAATTTTTCCAAAAAACAACAACTTCGATGAATATGAAAAATAGAGAGGGCAAGAGAGGAACAATAATTAATGTCTAGGATTATCTATGTTTGATTAAATTTTAATATTATTGTTTTAAAACTATATTTAATGAATTTAATTTGGCCCTATTTACTAATTATTTAATTGTTAACCCTAGCGGACCAAATAAATTTGAAAAATAGCGAGAAATTATCTTTAGTCCCGGTTGGTGCCACCAACCGGGACTAAAGATGAATTAAAAATAGCGGGAAATTATCTTTAGTCCCGGTTGGTGACACCAACCGGGACTAAAAATTTAGGGCTATATATACCCAGCGCGCATCATCTTCTCCACCGATCCAACACTTAGCACATTTTTCAGATCTCTCTCCCTCTCCCCTCAGCTCTCTCCCACTCCCTCTCCCTCTTCCTCTTCCTCTCCCTCTCCCTCTCCCTCTCCCTCTTCCTCTCCCCTTGGCAAGCAAGGGAGGAGATGGCGGCGGCGAGGAGGAGGTGGCGGCAGCGGGCCGCCATCTCCTCACAGGCGGTGAGCGGGACAAAGGCGGCAGCGGCGAGCGAGAGCCGGCGGCAACGGCAAGCGGAAAATACTTCTTGTTGTATTTTTTGTATATATAGTGTGGACGATTTTGTTGTATATATGTGTGAATAAATTTGTGGACAATTTGTTGTATATATGTGTGAATTTTGTTGTTGTATTTTGTTGTATTCGATCGTTAAAAAATTAATTTTGATGTTGTTTGCATATATATGTATGTGATGTGTTATATATATATATGTGTTATGTATTTACACATATATATGCATATTTGCATATATATGTATAAATATATATGTGTGTTTAAATAAGCAGCAAGCTAATAGCAGTAAAAATTAAAAAATAAAAAAAACTTTAGTCCCGTTGAAGCCACCAACCGAGACTAAAGATGATGAGCCACCACGTGACGTCGCCATCTTTAGTCCCGGTTGGTGGCTTCAACCGGACTAAAGCTCGCATCTTTAGACCGTTATTTGAACCGGGACTAAACATAGTGATCTTTAGTCCTGGATTCGTAGTCTCGGTTTGACAACCAGGACTACTGAGAGTTACGAACCGGGACAGTTGTGGCTTTATGTAGCAGTGTATAAGTCGTTTTGAGCAAGCTCATGATCAAAATTTTCTGTTATAGGTTCTTCTACCACTTAGAGCCACACGTTTACCTCATTCCTTCATTCATGTCGTACCATTGCTTGTCAAATGAATGATGACCATATATTCTCGTGGATAAATGATGCATGTCTCTCTCATGATTAATCCCTTAATTCTCCACACGTATTCGTTCATATCATTCTTTAAGAGCAAAATATGCGGTTTTTGTTGATGGCTATAGATGAAGTAGCTAGGTTCTTAATTATCAATTGTTCGATTGCCTTGGTTGTAGTGGTAGCTTTGTACAAAACTGTTTCTATTTCTTATTAATGGGAAATAGAAACAACCCCTTTGTTGATGGCTATAGATGAGGTATCTAGGTTCTTAATTATCAGTTGTTACCTAGGTTCTTAATTATCAATTGTTCAATTGCTTTGGTTGTAGTCGTAGCTTGAGAAATAGAAACAACCCCCCAGCCCCAAAAAAAACGTTCTTAAAAAAAGAGAGAATTTATATCAGTGTAGGTGTATTTTTTTGGTGTGTGTGGGGTGGGGGGGAGAGTGAGGGTGTTCAAATTTGAGGTGCCTGATTTTTTAAATTAGTCACTTTATATATCTCATCCAATAGTTCTCACAATTCACCAATTAATTACTTACACTTAAACTGTCCCTTATTTATATAAAAGGTTAACCGATAAATTATTCTAATGTAAAAAAGATTACAAAAGTTACATGGAATAAACTTGTAACTCATAAAAATTACAAAATTACATGCAAAAAATTTAAACTTAGATAAAAAATAAAGTAAAACCCTATATAACAACAACATTGCAGTTAAAATAACTAAAATTGCAGTGTACAGTTTTAGTGACTGAAAATCGTCTGAAATCTAGTAAATACGAATTATAAACATTGGTCGATTACAAATAAAGAAAAATAAACATATCCATGTGTAGATTTTTCAAGAAAACATTTAAATATATACTATGATATTGTAGGTGCTAGTTATCCAACAATATTATGATTGTAAGCATTGCAACAATTTTAAAAGGCAGGTGGTTATGTTTATTTAACTTAGAACTTGTGGTATCTTTGTGTGTGATCTGTCACGACACGCAGTCACTGTAAGATTTTAAAACAGTACTATGTTCGGTACCACTTGCACAAACAAGCAGTAGACGAAAGCATATGATGGATGTTTAGGTTAAGTCATGGCCCCTTGCTATTGATTAATCGATAGATTGAGGAGCAAGATTCACGCCAACTTTTAGCATATTGGCCAGACAAATTTGAAAAGCAAACTTTTAACACTGAAAAACATTTCTTTTGCGGCGTTCATTTTTCTGCCGTACAACACAACCAAAACAGGACTCGATGAAACAAATTAATACGTGCCAAATTTTAGGGACAAACATGCACCAATATTATCACAAAGGGAACCAACACAATAACCAAATTAATGTGCCATTGCGTGCGCACTATGGGAATAATATTACATATATATATATATATATATATATATATATATATATATGAATAGATATGGTATTATAAGATAAGCCAAAATCTCCTTTTCTGCAGAAGATGCTTGAGCTTGTCAATAATATATGCTACTACTGCACATCCTCTCATTTGTGACGGTGTCTCACATGCCTGGGTTTTGCGGACCGTCACAACGAAGTCATCTCAAACGGGTCTAAAAAGATACCGACAAAGAAATACTCGCACAAACATGTTAGATGTGCAAAATACTCAAGCCCGCCATGAATGATACCTATCGGTGACGGGCTCAAATCACGGCTCGACAAAGATAACCTACAATATCTTTGTCAGGCCCCAACAGAAGCCCGTCATCAGTGACACTCATCGGTGATGGGCACCAACCTGAGGCCCGATTGAGATAACAATTAGGTCTGTCACCGATGATTGTCATTGGTGATGGGCTCCAACCTGAGACCCGATTGAGATAACAATTAGGCCCGTTACGGATATGCTTCAAAATTATTTAACCTAGCCCGACCGCCGATTCAGATCCACACATGAGTGCAAAAAATTTATAAGTCCTCACATTGCGAACCCTAGCGCCGCCACTGTCTCTCGGAGCCTGTCGCCGCCGTCCCTCACGCCCTCCCGATCCCGGCGCCGTCGTTCTCTCTCACCACCACCGTGCGCCGCTATCCCCGAGCCTGAGCGCCGCCGTCCTCGAGCCTAGCCACCGAGCGTCACCATGCTCCAGGTAAGTTCATCTACCTCATGTGCTGCCGTACTCCCTCATGTATATTTGAGATGAATGTCATACCATGTATTGAATCTGAGATGAATGTCATGCCATGTATTTCCATCAAACCCTAGCCGTCATGTCTAGTTTGTGCGCGTGTAACAAGTTTTTGTGCATTGTTTCCGTTTTGTTCTCTAATTCGAAGACGGTTTTTAAAACGGCCATAACTTTTGTATACGGACTTCGATTGAGACATTTCATATATGAAAATCGATCGAAAGAAATTTCAGATGCGTTCGTTCCCAGCTTTGCTTTGGGTTCGGCAATTTTATTTTTCTCAAAACTGCTCGAAGATTGTCTTTTTAAGCCCGGAAGCTTTTGTCGATTCGAGCACGTCTTTTGAATTTTCCGCCACCACATCTTTCACTTGTTTAGGCTCAAATTTTCTATGGTTACCTCTCATATGCTCCTAATTCAAAAAAATATATAAAAATAAAAATAAAAAGTCAAAATTTTCAAAAAAGGTCAACAACAGATCAAAAGAAAAAAATAGAGAGGGACAAAAGAGGAACAATATCTAGAGGAGCCCATGAGAGATACAATGTATAGATCTAATATAATGTCATTTTTGTTTTGATTGTATAATGGAAAATATATAAATCTGAAACAAATTCAAATTATTTTTTGTTTGGAAAACACTAATCGGTGACAGATCTAAACTTAAGCCCGTCACATATACACTCATCTGTGACGGGCTTAAGTTTAGGCCCGTCACCGATGAGTGTCACCTGTGACGGGCTTAAGTTTAGGCCCGACAAAGATAAGTATATCAGTGACGGGCTTGTGCCTGATACAGATGACTTCTCACATCACTACCGTAGCGCCGTGACGGACGTGTACATAACACAGATGAGGGTTGCTGCCCGATATAGATGAAGGTTCCGTTGTAGTGATAACTAGAGCAATAAAAATTAAAGATAAAAATTCCGCCCTGCCGTACACAAAACATATACTTGACAATGAGCTATGAGCATCGGTTTTGTTCCTGACAAAAGGTGATCTTAGCTCTGTCGATCGGCCAGAATTCACTTTCACTAGAAAAAAAATTGTTCGAAAAGAGATGGGCATGCACGTACAGCTGAAATTCTCTTGTGTGATGGCTATGGAAAGTAGTAAACTATGGGAAGTGAATCATATTCCCTTCTTTGAGAAATAGACCCCTTTTGTTTTCCGGAAAAGAAAGTAGGTAGGATTCCTCGCACGGCATCACAAGTTATTTTCGTTACCATAAGAAAATTCTTATCAATCTGTATATTAATCCATTGTGAAATCAATAAGCTTTATGGAATATATATATATATATATATATATATATATATATATATATATATATATATATATATATATATAACTAGTTTATGACTGTGGTCCAAGCAAGATGCATGGAAATTATAAGATTTAACCAATTAATATGAATTTTGTATGCACAACCCATATGGTTTTTATCTCTCTTTTCTACGCGCTGTGGCCACACGATGACACGTGTTGATAATGGAGAACCTTGATGTCATGCATGTATATATACCGATCGACTTTAGTTTGTCCCAAAAATTAGCAAATAATACTAGTTTATTTTTCTTCTTTTTAAGAGATTGTACGATCACTAGCTAGGTAGCTAGCTGACAGATTTTTCCAATTAGGTATATATCCATGCACACACACCGATCTTTTCATTCATTCTTTTCTTTCTTTTCACATATATATTCCAGGTAGCTTATCAAGCACATAATGTTGGGGAATTAAAGAAGGGAATCCTTAACTAACAAATGAAACACGGGGACGGAGGAAGAGAGAGGAGGAGAGAGAGCTAGCTAGCTATTGTTACAGCATCTTTGATATCATGACCTAACCTAACTATGACCCTACGTATACTCGGTACTAAATTAGTATAGATGAACGATCGATTTCGATCGTTCCGCATATATCTATAAATTCTGTAGAATATCTATATCTATGTATCTTAGTATTATCTACTAGCATAGTAGTAGGTTAGTATATCTCCTAGCTAAGCTAGCAGTACATGCATGCATGCACACATGTACGTACTATACCATACCATATCTATGTCTTGTCTCTCTTTCACATGTCACCTATGACCCACACAGTACCCTTTCTAAGCTAGCTTTACCTTCTTCCTCCTCCTACTCTTCCTCTATATATACACCCCTCATCACCTCCCTATGTTGCACCCCATCCATCCATCATCCATAGCTAGCTAGCTCAAGCTTGCTTGCACATTCTTCATTCTCTTGTTTTGCAATTAATAATCCGATCGAGAGAGTTTTGAGAGAGAGAAAGAGATGTCTGGGGTTTGGGTGTTCAAGAACGGGGTGGTTCGGCTGGTGGAGAAGCAGCAAGGGACGGCGGTGGCCGGAGGGAGGAGGAAGGCGCTGGTGCACACGCCGAGCGGGCAGGTGGTGGCGTCGTACGCGGCGCTGGAGGCGAGGCTGACGGCGCTCGGGTGGGAGCGCTACTACGAAGACCCTTCGCTGTTCCAGTTTCACAAGCGCGGCGCCCTCGACCTCATCTCCCTCCCCGCCGACTTCTCCGCCTTCTCCTCCGTCCACATGTACGACATCGTCGTCAAGAACCGCGACTCCTTCCGCGTCGTCGACGCCTAATTCCAAAACCCTTACCTTTACTAGCTTACTACTATATCCATATCTAGCTAGCTATCCATCTCCCCTGTAAGCTAGCTATTGCTTGCATGCATGCAAGGTGGACACACCAATATCCACCTTGCATGTATGCATGTCTCCTCAAGTCTTCTTCGTCTTCGTCCTCGTCTTATTTTTTCTTTTGCTGATTTGATATACAGTGGATGTACGTGTCTCTGAATATTTGTACTTTGTGATGACTGTGTGTGTGTGACAGTGTGATGGGAGTCCATGAAGAGTGGTATACATATGTGTCGTGTCTGATCGATTTGCTTGATTTCATTGTGGTATTATAATTAGCAGTGTGTGTTATGGGCATGTGTGTCGTGTACATGAGTGAGAGTGTGGCTGATGATGCATAGATCATTAATTATGTGTCTGTGTAGCTAGATATAATATAACTGCTAGCTGCTGTATATGTAATAATGTACGCATGTTTTTGCTTATAATTAATAATGTTCTGTACATGCAATGAGCTACATTAATTTTTATATCCAAGTGCGAGTTAATTAATTAATTGCCATCGATTTGAATTGCTCTTAAGTTGCCTAGCTAAATATATGTTAACATGTTGATAGAGCATTACTAAATTTGTTAATTGAACTCGAGAGTTCTTGTCATCTGTCTCGACAGGAAGGCGATGGGGATTACAAGTGGGCCTGAGACCTCTGTACTCTGAAAAATGGGAACGGAATAAGCTACACACCGCTATACAGGCCGTGAGTTGTTCTTTGTTACTCCCATGATGTATTGGCTAGCTTCATCAAGAAACGTGTGCATTCCTTGGGCCTACGGCCCACAGCAAGTCACAACGTGCGCATTCCTTGATGGAATAAGGCGGTGTTTATTTGAGGTTCTGCTTTTCAGTTTTTCTGGAAAGTTAGCTTTCTGAAAAGCTAGCTTATTAGCTGATGATCTTTTACTATTAGCTTTTGTAATAAATTTTTATCTTCTCAGCACACCAAAAGCAAAAAAACTCATTTCAACCAGCTTTCCATTCATTTTCTCAAAAACTAGCTTTCCAGCTTTCCGAAACCAGCTCGAAAAACTTTTTGTTTGTTTTAGCTTTCCAGCTTCTGAAAAGCAGAAGCTGAAAAGCTACCCAGAAAGCTGAAACAAACACTGCATGAGTTTACTTTAGATTCCTGATCTTAACTTCTAGTTTGAATTACATTGTTAAACCGTAATACCATATATAACGCGTCCTTCAACTTCAAAACTAGTGCAAAAGAGGTCCAAAGATGGTTTAGATGGCGGTTTTGACTGACGTGATGCCTATATGGTTAGTTTGATTTTGTCCTCGTCTCACATGGTGTTGAGCATAAATCTTTTCTTTTTCGTCGTAAATTATCAGTCCCGTGTTTTTCGTGTTCTTCACTTGTACTGTTCATCTTTCACTGTAGCACCTGAAAAACCAAATAGCAATCCCCATGCTCGATCGGCTAGCGTTCTATTATATGGGTCCGATGGGGGATGAAGACCCTACCTCTTTTATCAACACCGAGACCAACAGAATCCCCTTCAAATGATCCAACCCAACCATTACCAGACTGGCGTCTGAGTTTTAGATCTTGGCCATCAAAGCTGGCAGGTTGGAGAAATTGATAACGACGATTGCTATCTTCTAAATACCAATGTTGGTTAGATATCAGCATTGCTCAGTGCATCGCGCTTTCCTTAGCCGATATGGAACAAGATGAACCTTTCATTGCATCGGCTAAGTCTGATACTTTAAATGCATTCCTCTTTAAGCATGACCCGATGACGCCAACCCTGATGGACGTCACTATGCTCATTGGCTTGGATATAATCTCATCGGTCAATCTCGTCAGTATGAAAATCAAGTGTACCCACTAGCTGGACCCAAAGGCTGTAGGGGGTTGGGCTAATTATATCACAAAACATGCAAAGACCTTAGGTCCAATCTCCAATCGGGAACATGTCGCTTTCCTTAACCTCTGGCTAAAGCGATTTGTTTTGTGCAGATCAACTCTAGGACCGACAACAAACATGCAGCACATAGCAGAACCCCATGTCGATGAAAAAGTAATACCCCTGGGTAAATATCTCTTGGGTGCCACTTACCACTTGCTTCATCAAGTATCAATGAAATCATTGGCTAGCCAATCCGTTGGCCATATCGGCGGTCAATGGTGGTTTATTCAATTGGTAGCTTGACTTTTCCAGTATATTTCACCAAAGGTGCAGCTCATACCCACCGTCGATGCACATCTCATGGAGAGGCAGTATCAGCTTATCCTGAGGCAAACTGACAATTGCTGATATCTGCTTCTGGTTCAAGGCCTTCTATCATGCCTTTGCCCAAGATGCCACAATGTTGTATGTATAAAAATACATCGATACCTTCGAACTCCCTGCTACCTTCAACCCCAACAAAATCAATTCCAATGAAGATACCAGGGAGGTTTCCGTATGCCGACATATCACCACGACATATCAAAAAGGGGTCTGTGACATGACCATTCGTGTAACCCTCCCTAACCAAGCGACACCACACTTCAGGTTTCGTCCCTACCTCTAAACCAAGGTAGGCAGCCCCCTCTTGTGCCTAGGTGAATCCGGAAGCCGCAGAGACCTTGCCCGGTCCATCCAAACTCCATCACGCTCACCCTTGCCTGGGTACGTCGGATAGGGAAAAGCTACACTATACGCCCAGCCGTTACCCACGCTGGCTTGTGGTACGCACGTTTAGTTCGTCCAGGGTTTCCCGTGAATTGATCCTTAATTACCATGGGTGCATCTATCAAAATCATGCACCCACAGCCCACCATTTAGTCATGTTTTATTTAGACTTGTACCATTGTATCATAGGTCCATGACCATCACTATTAATGTCATCATAAGCTAGTAATAATGTTTTCCAAAAGTGGGCTAGTTGAACTAAGCAGGCTAAGCGTTCTCTAATCCAACATCTAATCATATTGAATCCTAGTTATCAATGACACAGGATAGACAACCTAGGCTGAGTATTATAGGTCCCATCCCACATGATATTGTAAAATAATACAATTTAATATATAAAGCAAGATAAAATTTTCAATTAGGAACAATATGATCAAAAGGAATACATGACTTGCCTTGATCCTGCTCTTGGGGAACTTCTGTGACTACCTCGAAGTAAACAGGAGCGTCGGAGGCACCAGAATCTAATCGACAAACAAAGCATAAAAAAATAGTCTATAAGACTATTGGAACAAGCAATAAAACTATTTTTAATGGATTTTTTGTTTTTTATGAGTCAACTGCAACTTGAACGGACTCAAACGGAGTCCGGATGAATTTTCTATGATTTTTAGAAGTTTCAGTGATTTGCTAATAAAAGAAAAAGGAAAAATTAATGGTTTATTGCGCCATTAGCCGCTAGGGCTGACATCATCGGGCTGGCCGGCGCTGACAGACAGGGCCCACAAGTCGGCGGCACATAGTGGACCGGGTCCACCGGGCGGGGTGCGCGCGTGCACCACGTGGCGCTTGTGTGGTGCCGATGTGGCAGCCACGCGACGACCACGCAAGTGGCCGGTGCTGACTTGGTGCCGAGGTGGCGCCGACACGCGAACTGCTCGTATTCACCCACGGGTGATTCCGACGGCGCGGAGAGGGGGAGCGGTGGCTTGCACCGGCGGCAAGGCATGACAACGGACAGCAGCGGCGCTAGGGGCCATAAGGTCATGGCGGGCATTCGGGAGCGGCTCGCGGGCGCGGTGTGCGCTGGCGAAGCCGCGACATGCTCAGGAGAGCGACGGCCGAGAGGGGGAAAGAGGGGAAAAGGAGAGGACGACTCACCACGGCAGGGCTCGACCAGCGACAAAGAAGAAGATGGCAGAGTCGACGGAAACGACAACAATTCGAGGCAAGGACGGGCGGCCGAGCTTCTCCACGAAATGGCGAAACTGGTGGCGGGGGCAGGAAAGTTGGGCGAGCGGTGGAGCAGCGAAAGTTGGTGGGCAGAGAGGTTGAACGGCGTTGGAGTTTAGGGTCTTGCAGCGGCGGGCGCGTGTGAGGGCTCGGGAGCTCGATTGATTTGGGAAAAATGACGGCCGGCGCACAGGGTTGCATGTTATTGGCACGGGAGGGCACAGACATGGTCGACGGCGACGGAAATGGCGGTGGCAATGTGCGGCGAGGAAAGCGGGTGGCTAGGGTCTTCGAATCTGGCCGTTCCGGCCCATTCGCACACGAGGGGGAGTGACGGAGTGGCGCGGGGCATGGGGGCGGTACGGAGTGGGGCGAAGCGGCACGGAGTGGCCGGGAGAGGTGTGACGTGGGTTGACGTCAACCGGCCGAAGGTTGGGGATAGATCAGACAAGTGGGGCCCATCTATCGGCGTCCCGGCCGAAAGAGGAGGGGAGGTGGACTTCGTGCGGGTGCTGGGCCAGGGCCTCGGGCTGGCCTAGCAAGGAGAGGAGAGGGGGCACGCGGCGCGCGAGGAGGAGTGGGCGGGGGACGGCCCATGGCCCAAAGGGAAAAGAAAAGGAGGGGAGCAAGGAAAATAAAAGAAAAAGGGATTTTTGGATGGAATTTAATTCCGATAATCTTGATTCAATTTTTAAAATTATTTTCCTTGCTCTGAAAATTCCAATAAAATCATGTTAATGTATTTTGACATGGGCAATTTAAGAAAAATTCCACCAAGCCCATTCCATTTATTAAATGGATTTAATTATTAGGATTTCACTCTGACTTAATTCTCGGCAATTTCTTTTGCTCAATTTCAGAGATGAACTTTAAACTAAGGGGAGAAAATTGGGCTGTGACATAAACTCAATAGCATGCCTTGCATCAACCTTCTTTAGAGGAATCACTTTAAACCACTTCATTAAATAATCGATTGCCACCAATATATATTTATACACCTTATTTGATGTAGGATTAATCTGGTCGATCATATCAATACTTCATCCTATGAATGGCCATGGTGTTACAATTGGGTTCATAGCTGATGCTGGCGCCCTTTGAATAGCTCCAAATTTCTGTCAATCTTAGCATACTTTATAATACTTGAAACAATCTTCCAGCATCATCGGTCAAAAATACCCAACTCTTCGCAACAACCATCTTATTTTATGAACCGATTGATGTGTTCCACAAATTCATTCATGAACTTCACACATTCTTTCAAATTCAAACACCTCAACAAAACACCATCAATCGTCCAATAATATAAATCATGATCAAGCAATACATATTTAAAAGCCTTGTACTTTAATTTCCTCGATGCCGATTGAGATGGAATTTTTCAATAGACAATAGTTTCATTCCACCAATCATCGGCATCAACATTAGCCTCCTCTATTTCCACATCTCTCTTCACCGGTTTATAACCTGATGCTCCCTGACCAAGATTATTGGCTTGAATATTTTTTCTCTAGGGATTTGTCTTGTCGATATAATCCTGAAATTCTTCATCAACTCTTGACATTTCTCATGATACACACTCAAAATTTCATCGTTACATTCATATTCCCTAGACAATTGCTTAATAACCAATAATGAATCCCCAATAGTCTCTATCACATCGGCTTTAACCTCTTTCAGCAACTATAGCCCTTTGAGTATGGCTTCATACTCCGCTTGATTATTGGTATAATATGGCTTGATTGTGAATGCAAACTTGAAGCTTGCCCCCTAAGGTGAAATAATTACCAACCCGATGTCACATCCATGCGTACAAACCGATCCATCAAAGAATAATGTCCAAGGCATCAGTTCCACATAGCCAACAGAATCATCTCGATGCCGCACCACAAAATCGGCTATTGCTTGCCCCTTGATTGCTTTAGCCGATTCATATTGAAATTCAAATTCTGTCAAGGCAAAAATCAACTTTTCAACTCTTACTTTCAGCACAGGAGCTGATAACATATACCATATCATATCGGCTTTACAAACTATCGTGCATCCGTGCAATAATAAATAATGTCTCAACTATGTATATGAAAAATACAAGCACAAACATAACTTCTCCACCAGGATATACCTTGTTTCTGCATCAAGAAGCCCTTTACTATGGTAAAATATAATCCTTTCCTTGCCTTCAATCTTCTGAATTAAAACCGAACCGATAGATTTCTCATCGGCTGATAGATACAATCTAAATGGAACCCCTTTCAGTGGTGGCACTAATAGTGGAGAAGAACTTAATAATATTTAATCTTATCTAATGTCCTCTGTTGCTTATCCCCCTAGACAAATTTCGGATTGGACTTCAATCGTAACAATGGAGTATACAGCTCAATTCTCCATGATAAAATCAAAATCAACCTCTAGACAAAATTAATCTTGCTGATCAAGGATTGCATCTTTGTCTTATTATCCGATGGTTCTATATTCCTGATAGCCTTGATACTCCTTTGGCTAATTTCAATTCCTCTTTTATGAACAATAAAGCCCAAAAACTCTCCAGCCGAGACACCAAAAGCACACTTATTTGGATTCATCTTCAATCCATCTTTCATGAACAATAAAGCCCAAAAACTCTCTAGCTGACACACCAAAAGCACACTTATTTGGATTCATCTTCAATCCATATTTTATTGTTCTTTCAAACTCCCTTCGTAAATCGGCTAAATGCCCATCAATATTTTTTGACTTTATAATCACATCATTTATATAAATTTCCACCAACAAATCAAGAAATCATGGAAAATATAATTCATAGCCCTCTGATATATAGCACCAACACTTTTAAGTCCAAAAACTACCCATTCATACAAACCGATAGCCCTAGGACACCTAAAAACAGTCTTCAGAATATCTTATTCAGCCATAAAAATTTGATTATATGCCGCATTATCAACCATAAAATTGATCATCTTATGTCCAAAAGCGGCATCAACCAACAAATCGACAATCGACATCGGGTACTCATCATTTGGATTAGCTTTGTTTAAGTCTCAAAAATCAACACAAACCCTTAGCTTTCCATTATTCTTTAATACTGGCACAATGTTAGAAACTCATTCAGCATATCAACAAGGCCTGATAAATTTAGCATCATAAAGCCTAGTAATTTTTGCCTTGATAGCATCATGCATTTCTAGCTTAAACCTCCTCATGGTTGTTTAAAAGGTTGATATCCTGGTTTAATAGATAGCCGATGTTCCATAGTCGATCAGCTAAGTCCTGACATCTTATGACATTCCCAAGCAAAACAATCTCTGTACTCTTTTAATAACTCTATTAACTCCTTTTTAAACTCAAGAGGCAAATTGCCACTTACAAATGTCAGCTTGGCTTATCGCTTGGTGCAATATCTACTTCTTCTAACTCATCACCTGACATAAAACCCTGCCCTAATTTCTCCTCGATATCATCCACAGTATCCTCATAGTGGTAATTCGGTTTCTCCATCGCTGATTGGTTGTATATCACGATCAGACATTTTTAAGAAATTGTCTTCCCAAACTTTGCGAGATAAACAATCAATCCCCTCCATCTCCCAAATAGATAAATCGGCTATAGCAACATTGACTCACCGGTCGGCTGGCATGATTTCTATCTGGTATCCTTGCCATTGAACCAAACTCTGATGCATTGTTGACAGAACACAATAATTAGCATGGATCCAATCCTTACCAAGCAATAGACTATAAGATCCTTTTTCATCAAACACAAAAACCGTGGTAGGAATAGTTTTGTTGCCAAGAGTCAACTCCATGCTTAACATCTCTTTTGCTTCTGATGAATTCCGACATAAATCTTTCAAAATCATGTTTGTCTTGATGAGATCTTCTGGAGTCTTTCCAAGCTTCCGATAGATAGCAATAAGGCATTAAGTTCATCGTAGCTCCACCATCAATTAACATCTTTGAAACGACTTCCCATTAACAAAACCCTTGATATATAAAGGCCTCAGATGTCGATGCTCTGTTTCATCAGGTTTTTCAAACACAGCTTGTTTTGGTGTTAAGATTAATTGTGCCATGGACTCTTCATGCCCTTCATCATCAGACGTAGATGCCTTATATTCCACAGGGAACATGAAAACCATATTGATCCTAGCTGTATTTACTACTCCATCAACTTTGACCTTAACACATCACTCTTTTCTCATTTTCTTCGGCCAGTGATCAACCTCTTCTTGCGCTCCCCGTGTTGGCTCCACTAGGGATTCTATACATTTTCTTCCCGATTAAATCTTCATCTTATAAATAATCCTCATGAATCAGCCCCAAACGTTGATGAACTAAAACCCTCCTCGACGACTGATCCCGATCACTTCGAATAGATTGATGAGAAGAACTCTCATAATAGTATTCTGATCCCTTATTACTACACTCCATGCAACCTTCATTTGATGGCAATCTCATCCCTTGATTCTAGAAAAACTAAAAAAAATCACAAACCCAATGCGGGTTATATCGATATTATTCTTCTTCATAATACCTTTGTACTCTTTTTTCCTGTTTTCTAATATCTCTTCATTATATCCAATGCACTAGTATTTGAATTCCCATAAGTTTCATGGCTCCTTCCATCGGCTTTATCATCTGATTTGCTTTCATAAACTATGTTTACTGGAAAAGGATGTCCATCAATCTTCATCGGCTTCTTACCATCATCAAACTTGATTCTACCTTACTCTACAACCGATTGAATCTATTGTCTAAACACCTTGCATTCATTTGTATGATGCGAATTCGAAGTATGCCATTTACAATATTTCCTTTTCTTCAACTCATCATTCGATGGAATAACATGATTCCAAGGCAACTGAATCTGTTTTTCCTACAAAAGCAAGTCAAATATTCTATCGGCTTTATTGATATCAAAATCATATTTTTTCTCTTTTCTGGGAACCTTTACCCAAGGGCAAGCATCGTCTTCTTATTTCTACACTACTCTGCCAAGCCGATTTCAGGATCTCCATCTTGATCTGAGTCTGTTGATGAGAAATCTTTCCCACGCGCTGGCCTGGGAGATCTGCTTAACTCCAGTGCAGGTCCGTCCTTGGCTACCTTTGATGAACTAGGCGTGCCAGTTGGTTTGATCTGCTAACCAACAAGAAATAAACAGATACATGCATTAAGGTTAAAGTTAGATTCTACCAGATCGGCTCAGGGAACCAACTTACATATAATTGCTATCCCAAAGCACATTTAACCTAAGTGATTGGGATATATCGGCTATGCCGAGACAATATAAACCACTTAATCTAAATATACATCAAGATAATAAATATATGTGTTTATAACCTAGCCGATGCTGCAGATCTAATGTGAATCGGCTAGTACTCCGATACATCCTATGAAAAGATATTAATCTAACATAAATGCGCTAAACCTAGATCAATCGGCTGTCGGCTGATGTCAACAAATTGATACCGGCTTAAGGCATTTAACCATATTGAGATCTTAATATAAGAGGAAGCTTTAATATATCTAATAGTAAGTAATGCTAAAAGATAACTAAAACAGATAAGGTCGGCTAAAACCCCGACACTGTCCCTAATGATAAACATCTAGCCGAATAGATCTTAATAATTCTAAGAGCGACTTAATAGGTCATGATGATGCAACATTAAGTACAAAAAGAAATACTAGATCTATATTAACCGGTGCAAACCCCTTGAGACGGTGGATACAACATATAACTTGGTTCAACATCTAGATCTAGCTCTATCGGCTATTGTCTCTCGAGAGAAACCAACCGATGATGAGATAGATCTAGATATTGCTCTAGATTATATGCCGTATATGATAACTTGCGCGGTTCATAACATCAAAACTAGATTATCATGATGATGTAAGCACTAATTTTGACGACACAAGCCACTAATGACAAGTAATTACCTTAATTGGAGATCGAGATCGATGCAGCCCGAAGCGAGGTCAAGAACTCGTCTGAAAGAAAAAGGTTTGGTGATGCGCCGAGATTGTTTTGATGTGTGTATATTTTACAAAGAGCCCTTGGGTCTTATTTATACCCAGGCATAATAATATCCGTGTAAGACATGGTTTCTATCTTATCCACTATTTAAAATACGACAATATCTCGGGACATAGCCCCAATGTCGTATCACAACAGGAATATCTATACAAATCCCTATTTTACATATACAATTATCGTTACAGGACTCTATCCATAGATGACAATTATCTTAACGAACATTTGGGAACCGAATCTTCCTTTTTCCTTCAAGCTTCTTTATCGGAAACGGTTCTATCCTCTTCTCTGAATCGGAATCGGCTATCGGATGTCCTGTCCGATTCGGCCTTAGCCGACTAGTTTTCCAGCCGATTTGGTTGTGGCCGATGTGGCCTCTGTTTCTCCGCAAATCACTTTCCCGATCCGATTCCGCTTCAATTCCGACCTTGATCTTAGGAATTTGGTTACCAAATTTGGTCGTTAACAGAGTCTGAGTTGTAACCATAAACATTATTGACCTTTTTGGCAAACTTTTTTTCCTAGCTTCCTAAAATCGTTGCTCATGAGCCGACACCTTATGTACCAGCTGAGATAGACTCTCAACATCTTGCAAAGAAAACCTTTCCCTCATAGGCCCCAATAAACCCAGAAAAGCCAAATCTACTAGTTGTGCATCACTCAAGTTCAAACTATAGCATCAACTAAGAACATCATGAAACATCTGAATATATTTGAAAATTGATTCATCAGATCGCTACCTAATTGATGTCAAATCTATGAGCTTCTTCTCTTGGACACCGGAAAAGAAATATTTATAAAACTATTTTTCCAGATCTGCGCAACTTCTAATATAATTTGGCGACAATGATGAAAACCATGTGAAAGCAGATCCAGACAATAACAATGGAAAAAATCTAATTCTTAAAGCTTCTTCACCCGATGCTTCACCATACTGAGCTAAAAATTGGCTGATATGTTTAACTGTTGAAGTATTATCATGCCATGAGAATTTTGAGAAGTCTGGAACCCTATATCTGTTACACAATGGACCCTATCAAGATATTCGGGATATGGTCGTCAATACATAATAGTATGATCTTTTGGTTTCAAACCAAATTGCTCCCTCATGATTTCAGCAATCCAATCAGCCCATTCCTCATTCCTATTATCCATGTGCTGATGCTGCACATGACCTTGAACATATTGATTTCTTTGAGGCTAGTATTTCCCTTCACCCTATTGATATCGATCAGCTCCATCCGGCCAATATTGACTAGGCTCTAACTGATGATACTGATTGGGTGACGCCTGCCAAAACTGATGAGGTGGGTGGTTCCGGTTGATACTGATGGGGCTCTCCTTGTTGATATTATTGTGATATTTCAGGTTGATATTGTTGAGGCTACCCCTATACTGTTGTTGTTTTGGCTACCCCACATAGTAAGCAACCCTATGATATCCGGTTGGCACCTCTTGAGCAGGAACTTTGTCAGGGGATATTGAACATGGATCTACATCCTTAGCTATTCCAAAAGTTGGGACCTAAAATTTTGTCTTTATTGGCTTGATATTAGGAGGTGTATTCCTAGGAAATATATAGGTCCCTTATAATGTTCCCGAGCTATAGATCCATCAACAATCCTTTTGATCAAATTTTGTAATGTATTTACCAATACCCCCGATTGATGATCAAAACATGATGTATGACTTCATTCGCAGTTTCCTACAAATTAGTATTGCAAGGTGCTGAAATTTGTGGATGGCTTGGAGTCTTGGAAGGACTCCCACTTCCTTCACCTACCATCATTGGCTTGGGGAATTGAGTTTTTTGAATTGACCCTGTCAAGTCACACTAAAAGACTCTAAGCATAGATTCTCCTGCATTTATTTGTTCCAGCTGTCCTTTTTGTTTATCTGTTAACCCCTCTATCGTGATTAGGATTATGTCTTCTTGCTTATGGTCTGTTATGATGAAAAATGGACCCGTTGGACATGCCAAAAGTGTGTTGACGAGAAATTAGTTGTTCACACGAAGGCCTGAGAGTTCTGCTTAGCTCTAGCGCAGATCCTATCAAATCTGGTTCAAGGCATGCCAGTTAATTTTATCCTGCAACTAGCAAGATAGACAAGCAAAATAGGTTAGATTACGATGGTCAATCAGCCGATATAGTATCCTGTGCCCAGCCGATGCCGATAGATTTCAAATCAACAGATATATCCGAGTGAATTTAGGTATAACATAATTATGGATCGAGCAATTATATAATAACCTAGATATAAATTGATGCATCCGAAAATAGTTTAAAATTTATCATTAATTTATATGAAAGAAAATAATTAAATACTAATTATAACAAGTTAAAGGATAATCATTAGCAATCTATAATTATTAATCACAATCTTGATACATCGGACCAAACCGAGACAAGCATAAGATTAAAGCTAATAAGAGTAGCAACCAGCCGATTGTACTAAATCTTGTATGTTAATCGATACAATAGGTTAATTATAATAAGCAGATAACTCATCAGCTGAAACTCCCATGAAACAATGATTAAAACCTATCAACTTGAGCAAATCTAACTAGCAAATTATAACCTGGAAGATTGGACTCAACCAAAACAGTTCAAGATTAATACTACGCTTGATAGAATTAAACCAACCAATCGGTATTGTTCAAAGTGATTGATATATCAAGTCTAACTAAGACAGGAAAGCAATCTAAGAAAGAGTCGATATATTCGATAAGCAACGTAAGTGTAACATCCGAAAATCGAAGAAACCGAAATTGGAACGTAAAAATTGGAACTTTCAAAAACCTTTGCTTGTTGCTTCTTCTCGGGTTTGTTGCTTCTTATTTGCCAGCTCAGTTGCATAAATTTTGACGTGATCAATTGTCCTTTCGGTGTTTTTGGATAATTGGGAGTTGTCGAAATGAAAGACGCGAAAGTCCGTAATCGGATTTTTTTAAAAAAGAAGTCGGGAAATCGCGGATTTATGAAAATGTGATTTGGAAAATATAAAATGAAAATTATGGTTGGAAGAAGATAAATTAGGGCACAAAATAAATAATAAAATATTCGGAAGTCGCTCGAAATCCGAGAAAATTTGGGAAATAAAAGGGAGAAGATTGAATTTTGAAAAGGGGATTTTAAATAAATAAATATAAAAAATATTGTGGGAAAATAAAAGTGGAGAAAAGTTGAAAATATTGTGTTAAAAATTATTTTTGAATTAGAGGAATTTATTTTGGAATTTTTAGAAGAAAGGAAAATAGAAAATGGGAAATTAAAATAGAAAATCGGGAAAATATGAAAGTACACTATTCATTGCGCTAGAGGTGCTCGACGCCGTACCGCCCGCCGCGCCGCGCGCCGCCGCGCGCGCAGCCGTACGCGCCGTGCGCGCGCGCGCCACGCGTCGCGCACGCGGCCACGCCACGCACGCGCACGCCACGCGCGCGCGCACGCCCGCGCAGCCCCGGCCGCCGCGCCCGCCCCGCCCGCGCCCGCTCGATGCGCCACGTGCTTGCCGCCGTACCGACCCCACGCCCGCGCCCGCCGCTCGCGCCACGCGCCCGCCGCGCGCGGACCCGCCCGCGTCTCGCACCTCGCGCGCCGCGCCCGTCCGGACCCGCGCCCCGCTCGCGCGCGCCACGCCGCAGCGCGCGCGCCGGCCCGGCTTCCGCGCGCCGCCGCATGGCGACCTCCGAGCCATGCTGCGCGCGGCGCCCTCTCCTTCCGCCTCGGCCGCGGCTATAAAGGGGGCAAAAACCCCACTTCCCCTCACACCGCCGCCGCCCGAGCCCCTCCTTCTCCCGAGCACGCCACCTTCGCCGCAAGCCGTCGCCATCGCCGCCGAGCGTCGCCTCCGCTGCAAGCCATCGCCGCCAGCGTCGGGGGTACCGCCACCACCTCCTTGCCGTCCAGCGTCGTCGGTAAGCCCCGTCGCCGCCTCTGTCTTCCTTGCGCGCCAAGCACCGCGCCGCCCTGTTTTGATGCGCCCGGTCGAACACCTAGAGTACAATGAACAGTGCGCCGGTGAAAAGAAAGAAAAAAAGAAAAATAAGAGGAAAAATTAGGAAAAATTTTAGAAAATTTGGGAAAATATTTTGGGTAGACTTGAGTAAAATTTTGGGCAAAAATAAATTATTTTCTTGCATGATTTCTCGTGCAAAGTTTGAAAATCGAAATCGGACTTTTTCGAAATTTCGTTTCGCGTCGTTTTTAAATCCGGACTTCGTTTAATTCTTTCTCGCCATTTAAATATGCTTCTCTTTTGTGCTCAAACCTTTAAAACCTCGAGCACGAATTCCTCTCTGGCATTTCCAAATCTAAATTTCTCAAATAATTACGATCGCCATCTTTGCAAAAACCCTAGGACATCGACTCGATTCCCAAAACTCGGATTTTTCCTAAGCGACCCATGTCCTAACTCAAGTAGAATTTTAGGCAAAACCTTTGGAGTTGTTTTCATGGCTTTTATGATTCTTTTCGATCTCTCAGTATTTTATTGAATTCTAATTGAATTCAATTGATCTTTCGCACGTACGGGTAGCACCTGAAGAAACCGGCATCGACCCCGTCGAAGATACCACCCCTCAAGCGTGCGAGCAAGGCAAGTCATCACACTCTTTGAACATATTGATCCTACTTTGTGAAAGGATGTTGATTCCAAATTACAAATTGCATGCTTCACACAAACAGTACCTATGCTTGATATGCCCTGCTTTAATATTGATCCCCATTAGAATTTATTCTTTGTAACCTTCGATGTGATATGACCGGAGGCTAACCGGTGGAAATGCTTAGCCACGCTTACACTAGATCCCTGCATACTCATGATTTTGCAAGAAAGCTTTGTGCTCGGGCAACTACCTTAGGGGAGGTAGTTGAAATACGGCCTGTGGAGACATGAGCGCCACATGGCCATGTTGAATTAAGTTTGATGAAAATTGAAAATGCTATACAAATGTTTTAGACTGGGGCGGCCGGATGATTTGGGTGGATTCCGGAAAAGGCAAGTGCCGACCACTGGTCAACTAAGGACCGAGCCATGAGATAGCTGGAAACGAGCCGCATAAACCGTACTTCTCGAATGGGTATAGACCTAGCCGACTAGATAGCCGAGCGAGGCGGTATCCTTGCATAGATGGTTCTCTATGATGTGGTTATATGATGGAAATGAGGCTGCGGCCTTTGTTGTGAATGGTGGAATTAAATCGATATTAATTAAACTTAAAGATTGAGGAAGTTTTCCCTTACCCGGGTGCGCGTAACTCCTCTCACCGCTAGAAAAGGACGGCTAGAGTGCATGAGGGCTTAAGTTCATGGAGCGGATCGCCAAAGCAAGGTTATCGAAAGGCTTTGCCGTGACCGTCTCATGAGTTGGGACGTAGGCTCATTTGTTGGGCTGTCGCGGAGTACGGGTAAAGTGTACATCCACTGTAGTGTGAGTGAATCAATCTATTCGAATAGCCGTGCTCGCGGATATCGAGCATCGTGACAAGACTTTCGCTTGGCTAGACTTTAAACTTAAAATTGCTGGGATGGGTTTGCATGATGATTTCATTCATTGGGTGGATCAACTTCTCGAGATGCGAGAAGGGGTGGGTTCCCGAAAAATCATGACGAATCGGAGGCGGGAAGCCATCCTTGGAATCACGATGGATGGTAGATAGAACCGTCGCCGGATTAATGAACTATGGAACTAAAACTTGATTTGGCTAGTTGTTAGGCTTGTGAAAAGAATTGCGAAAATTGGCTTTATGCAAAAGAACTCCAGCCACTCCTTGAATAACCCTGTCATATGCATCGATTCTGTGTTGGCTTGCTGAGTACGGTTGGTACTCACCCTTGCTATACGCACAAACCTTCAGCTGATGGAAATGAAGAGCCGGAGGATCCATACGCGTACTACCAGGAGGGTGAAGGAACTGATGGCGCATACGAGATCTTAGCTCCGGTCGTTGCCTGTGGCAAATGACATGCCGCTGCCTCTACTTCGCTGCCGTATCTAATTTCTACTTTTGTGTTGTACTCGAACCATGTGGTCCTGTGTGTTGAACATTGCCTTCGGACCTATTGTTGTAATAATGTTGCCGTAAGACTATTCGTGCATGTGCACCTGATTATTCAGTACTGTATTTCGTGGGTACCAACTACTCGATCCAGGGAAACGGTACTAAAAACACGAAAGATTCCCGTCTCAAAAACGGGGGTCTACAGAGCTAGTATCAGAGCCATGCGACCGTAGGCTAAGACCAAATGGCGCCCTACCCTTGACTAGTTGGCTAAAGGAAAATATCCCTACATAGGATCATTTTCAAACTATTATTTCCGAAAATACAATTATACCTTTTCTACATCTGTATTTCCTTTTATTTACCAAATGATTATAACAATAGCTCTCTCCCTCTAACCCTAAGTTGCCTTCAAAAGCAGATGTCGAACCATGACGGAGCCTGGGAGATCATCATCCCGCGAGACGAGGGGTTTGTGGCACGCTTCGTCCCCGTTGTGGTGTTTAAGATACCGGAACCACCCACCTACCAAATCAAAAGGCATGGCTCCGAAGGATATCCAGCATGGGAGGCGGCCGTTTTCGTGGAAGCCCGCATGGGAAGTGAAACATCTTTCTGCTTCCACACCCGCTATCACCGGGATTTAGCGGAAGCAGCCATCCAAGATGCGGCCCGTGAAGCATTTCTTCGCCTTAATGCGATACATCGTGCTGAACTCACGGTGACAGAGTTCGTGCACCATCCCTATCGCGAGGAAGGCAACCCAGTTTGCATCGTGGAGGCCACCCCCTGCTGCTGCAACCCGATGGTTACACGTCTATCACGGGCGGAGACGGCGATGATGCTCACGAAGAGGCCTTGCTTGAGATCAACGACCGCAGTCACGCCTCAATGATCGGTCGAGAGCCACCGGGTGTGGGGATCGAGATAAACATGCTGCGGACTCATTGCAAGCCAATGGTGCCCAATACGAGCAACTCTCGGACCGCTACATGGCCCGTGGGGAAGCCCTGGTAGAGCTGGAGGAGCAGCTCAGGAAGAGCAAGCAGCAAGTCAACCAGCTGGAGGAGCAGCTGCGCACCCGCCCTGTCCACGCTGCAGGTACCTCCACCGAGATTGTACCAACACCTCCTGCTCCTGTGCCCGACCACTATTACCTTATGACTCCAGCATGCTTGGATACCTTTCAAGCCATGATGGAGCAAGCTTTTATGTTGAGCACAGAGCCTGCGCCGTACCTGATAGACCCCACTGCTGCCACGTCCATGGGACCCACCTCGAGCTCCGTAGCAGTGCCATCCGAGCCTGGATCGGGAGAGGAGAACCCCATCCAGATCCACACCGACTCGAAGTACGAGGCGGAACCTATGAAGGTCAAATGGGAGTCCAGCGACACCGATCCAATGGAGGAGGAAGCTCCCCTCGTCGGGCGACTCACACCGGAGGCCCTCACCCGCCGACCGCTCGCAAGAGTACGCGGCCACCGAGCAGGAAGATTCGGCATGACTCGAGGCCACCACCTCCGAGCCATGGGGACTCCGATTTGCTTCGGACGGACCACCCACTTCCCGCTTTGGCTCTTGCGGATGGTTGGACGACTAGGCGGGAGGACCACCCCGGCTTGATCTCGCTCGGACGGCTCGGCAGCAAGGACCACACTCTATCCCCCTTAACTAGTTAATGCGGTAAGACGATGTAGTTGTCATGACATGAAGGATCGTGCCGTACGGTCGTGTACCCCTTTTATGTAATATGATGGACCTAAGTATCGCTTGTGGTATCCTAATTAATGAGCTTATTATTATTTACCATGCTTGTCAAATGAAGATCATTTAAAAACAACTTGAAGAAAAATCCCCTAGGAACCATGACCTTAACAGTCCGATCTCTTAATTCATCTATCTTCTTCGGATGGCGCATCGCCGCAGCAACCAACGAGAACCCGCCGGAACCCAACCCCTCCACTGGCGGAGGTTATGGCCTTACAGACCCATTGCTCCAAGCAATTGCCAACAACCGGGAAGTCGAGGAGGATCAAGTCTAGGAGAGTTCATGCGAGCTAAGCCACCAACCTTCTCCACGGCCGAAGAACCCATGGATGCCGAGGACCGGCCGAGGGTGATCGAGAAAAAGCTAACTCTCGTCCGAGTTCGAGAAGGCGATAGAGGTTTCTTCGCCACTAACCAGCTAGAGGGTCCCGCAAGTGCGGTGGGACACCTACAAGGAAACACGAGCTGAAGATGCCTGGAGAACCAACATGGGAAGAATTCACGGCTGCATTCGTGAGAATTTCGTGCGCTGCAGTTATGAGGATGAAGAAAAATGAGTTCCGCAGTGCGTCAAGGAAACACCTCGGTACAAGAGTACTGAACAAGTTTACCCGCTTGCCCGTTACGCCACAAGTGACTGACAGACGAGGAAGAGAAGATGGATAAATTCATCGAGGGACTAAATGACGAGTGAGAGGACCGATGATCGGACAGGACCACACCAGTTTCCAAAGTCTCATCAACAAGGTCGTTCGGCTTGAACACGACCAAAAGATGGTAGAAAATAACCGCAAAGGAGGCTCGCTATGGCTCGCCCATTTCGGGAGCGCCACAACGTCCCAAGGGAGCCACCCCGTCCGGATGGAAGCCAAGCGTTCGGCAGCCGGTATTTCCCGCTCCCGACCATGTCGGCAGGCTAGCTACACCTCGCCGTACACCAACGCCAACCCTAGCCGCTCCAGAAGAAGGAATGTGAGCCGCTTCAATTGTGGAGAATTCGGGCACTACTCCAACAACTGCCCCAAACCACGCAACACCCTGTGCGCACGGCGCCAATGCAACGCCCGTCCGAGGAACCCCTACCCCCGCGGCAGACGCGGTCCATTCGGGACCCCGCTACCCAACGAGGCTGCCACCGGGTTTTGGCGTGGCCAGGTGAATCATGTGCGGGCTGAAGAAGCTCAGGAGGACCAGAGCGTACTGATGGGTATGTTCTCTATCAACTCTACCCCAGTTAAAGTTTTATTCGATTCTGGAGCCTCGCATTCATTCATATCTTCCCAAGTAAGCAAACAACACCACCTACACCAAGTAGCACTTAAGAGGCATATGTTGGTACACTCACCTGGGGGAGACATAACCGTACCCCATGCTTGCATCAATGTGCCCATACGGATTAGAGACGTGGTGTTTCTTTCAAACCTTATGGTGCTATCACCCCAAACCATTGATGTCATACTCGGTATGGATTGGTTGACAAAGAATAATGGAATCATAGACTGCAGTCGAAGAGAAGTCACGGTATCCACCCCATGGGGATCACCGATGAGTATAACTATGGATCAAAACCCGAAGCTATGCGAGCAAGCTGCGGGAGTATTCACCATGCTACCTCTAGGCGGGATGCCATAGTACAAGAATACCGGACGTATTTCCCGAGGAATTGCCCGGAATGCCCCGGATCGCGACATAGAGTTTATCATCGACCTAATGCCCGTGACGCCCCCATATCCAAGAGGCCTTATCGAATGCCGGCCAACGAGTTAGAGGAACTCAAGAAGCAAATCCGAGAACTACAAGAGAAGGGATTTGTACGCCCCAGCTTCTTCTCCTGGGAGCCCGTACATTTTCGTCAAGAAGAAGGATGGGAGTATGAGGATGTGCGTGGACTACGATCGTTGAATGAAGTGACTATCAAAAACAAGTACCCACTACCTCGAATCGATGATCTATTCGATCAACTTAAGGGTGCGCAAGTGTTCTCAAAGATTGATCTTCGGTCAGGATATCATTAGTTGAAGATTAGAGCTGGAGATATTCCTAAGACGGCGTTCTCCACACGTTACGGTTTATACGAGTTCACGGTAATGTCCTTTGGATTGACCAATGCCCCGGCATATTTTATGAACCGATGAACAAGGTATTCATGGAATACCGGATAAATTCGTAGTGGTATTTATCGACGATATACTTATCTACTCCAAGAACGATGAGGAACATGCGGAGCATCTACGGTGTCTTTGGAAAAACTACGAGAGCACCAGCTGTATGCCAAGTTCAGCAAATGCAAGTTCTGGCTCAAGGAAGTCGCTTTTCTTGGCAACGTGGTTTCAGCCGGAGGAGTAGCGGTAGACCCCGCCAAGGTCGAAGCCGTCACGGAATGGAAGGCCCCCAAGTCGGTGACGGAAGTTCGGAGTTTCTTGGGCTTGGCGGGTATTATCGACGGTTCATCGAAGGGTTTTCCACCGTAGCCCGACCTATGACTCAACTTCGAAGAAGGAAAAGAAGTTTGAATGGAACGAGAAGTGTCAAAAAGCTTTCGACCAACTAAAAGAAAAGTTAACCACTGCCCCAATCTTAACCTTACCTGACAATCGAAAGGATTTCGTGATGTACTGTGATGCGTCTCGACAAGGACTAGGAGGCGTGTTAATGCGGGATGGGAAGGTCGTAGCGTATGCCTCGCGACGATTACGACCCCACGAGGAGAATTATCCCACACACGACCGGAACTAGCCGCGGTTGTTCACGCATTGAAGATCCGGATACACTATCGATCGGGAACCACCGTGATGTGTATACCGATCACAAGAGCTTAAAATATTTCTTTACTCAGCTCGATCTCAACCTACGACAAAGACGATGGTTGGAGTTGATCAAGGATTACGATCTAGGAATCCATTACCATCCCGGCAAGGCAAATGTAGTGGCCGATGCGCGAGCCGCAAAGCCCAATGCAACCACATGGGATTGGGAGGTATGGCCGTGAGCTCCAAGAAGAAATGGCTCGACTTAATGCACCGATTCCTCACGGAGAAGTGAACTCACTGGAAATCCAACCCCTTCGAGGACTCAAATAGAAGAAGCCCAAAAAGGGAATGAGGAAACCCGGGAAATCAAGGAACGCATGGCGCTGGGCGTGCTAAGGAGTTTTCGTAGACGACAAGGGAATCCTGTGGTACAAGAAAAGAATCTGCGTGCACGAACGAGGTGGTTTGAGAGGGTTGATCTTAAAAGAAGCTCACGAATCGGCATATTCGTTACATCCGGAAGCACGAAAAGTACCGGGATTTGAAGGGAGAATACGGTGGCCCAATATGAAGAGAGATGTAGCCGAATACGTAGCCGTGTGCGATGTGTGCCAAAGGGTGAAAGCGAGCATCAACGACCAGCGGGCTTGCTGCAGTGCTCAAGATTCCCGAATGGAAATGGGACGAGATAGGCATGGATTTCATAGTGGACTACCCAAAACTGCGGCTGGTTACGATTCCATTTGGGTAATAGTGGATCGGCTCACCAAGACCACCAGATTTATTCCCGTAAAAACTAACTACAACAGTGCCAAGCTAGCGGAACTATACATGAGTAGGATTGTGTGTCTCCATGGGGTACCGAAGAGGATTATATCGGATCGTGGTACCCAATTCACGTCTCATTTTTGGAGCAAAGTCCACGAGGCACTCGGAAGTCACCTTGCCTTCGCACGCTTACCACCCTGGGCGACGGACGGGCGAAAGGACGAATCAAGTACTAGAAGATATGCCGAGAGCTGTGCGTTGGATTTCACCAAGGATTGGGAGAAATGTTTGCCGTACGCCGAGTTCTCCTACAACAATAGCTATCAAGCCGTCCCGAAGATGTCACCAAACGAAGCCTTATTTGGTCGCCGATGCCGAACCCCATTAATGTGGTCGAAACCGGTGAACGAACCGTATTCGGCCCGACATAATCAAAGAGGCCGAGGAAAAAGTTCGCCTAATCCGGACCGATTACAAGCTGCTCAATCACGACAAAAGAGCTACGCGGACACCCGCCGAAGAGAATTAGAGTTCAAAGAAGGTGACTACGTGTATTTGAAGGTCTCACCACTACGGGGAACTCAGAGGTTCAAGGTCAAAGGGAAACTCGCCCCAAGATACGTGGGCCCATTCTTGATAAACGCTAGGAGAGGAGAAGTGGCCTACCGGTTGGGAGCTGCCCGAGAACCTCTCCGATGTCCACCCCAGTATTCCACGTGTCGCAGCTTGGAGAAATGTTTACGAGTACCGAAGAGCAAGCTCCTTTAGAAACCATCCATGTCCACGGTGATCTTACCTACGGAGCATCCAATCAAGATACTAGACGAGGCGAAAAGAAGACACGGACCAAGTCATGGCGCATGTACAAAGTACAATGGAGCAATCACACGGAAGAAGAGGCTACCTCGGGAGAGCGAGGAGTTTCGAAGACGGAATACCCACACCTACTCAGCAATGGTAAGAAATCTCGGGGACGAGATTTATTGTTAGGGGGTAGGTTTGTAAATCCCCAAAATCGAAGAAACCGAAATCGGAACGTAAAAATCGGAACTTTCAAAAACCTTTGCTTGTTGCTTCTTCTCGGGCTTGTTGCTTCTTATTTGCCAGCTCAGTTGCATAAATTTTGACGTGATCAATTGTCCTTTCGGTGTTTTTGGATAATTGGGAGTTGTCGAAATGAAAGACGCGAAAGTCCGTAATCGGGATTTTTTAAAAAAGAAGTCGGGAAGCGCGGATTTATGAAAACGCGATTTGAAAAATATAAAATGAAAATTATGGTTGGAAGAAGATAAATTAGGGAACAAAATAAATAATAAAATATTCGAAAGTCGCGCTCGAAATCCGAGAAAATTTGGGAAATAAAAGGGAGAAGATTGAATTTTGAAAAGGGGATTTTAAATAAATAAATATAAAAAATATTGTGGGAAAATAAAAGTGGAGAAAAGTTGAAAATATTGTGTTAAAAATTATTTTTGAATTAGAGGAATTTATTTTGGAATTTTTAGAAGAAAGGAAAATAGAAAATGGGAAATTAAAATAGAAAATCGGGAAAATATGAAAGTACACTATTCATTGCGCTAGAGGTGCTCGACGCCGTACCGGCCCCGGCCGCGCGCCGCCGCGCGCCGCCCGGCCGTCACGCGCCCGTGCAGGGCACGCGCCGCGCGCGCGAGCCCGCGCCGCCCGCCGCCGCTCCGCGCCGCGCTGCCCGCGCCCGCGCGCCCACGCGCGCACGACCGCGCCGCGCGCCCGCTCGCGCGCCACGCGCCGTCGCCGCGCCGGACCCCGCCGCGTCTCGCACCCTCGCGCGCCCGCGCCCGTCCGACCCCGACCGCCGCGTCCGCCGCCGCGCCACGTCGCAAGCGCCGCGCCCGACCCGGCTTCCCGCGCGCCGCATGGCGACCGCCGAGCCATGCTGCGCCGGCCCCCCTCTCCTCCCGCCTCGGCCGCGGCTATAAAAGGGGCAAAAACCCCCACTTCCCTCACACCGCCGCCGCCCGAGCCCCTCCTTCTCCCAAGCGCGCCACCTTCGCCGCAAGCCGTCGCCATCGCCGCCGAGCGTCGCCCGCCGCAAGCCGCCGCCGGCGTCGGGGTACCGCCACCACCTCCTTGCCGTCCCTGTCGTCGGTAAGCCCCGTCGCCGCCTCTGTCTTCCTTGCGCGCCGCACCGCGCCGCCCTGTTTTGATGCGCCCGGTCGAACACCTAGAGTACAATGAACAGTGCGCCGGTGAAAAGAAAGGAAAAAAAAAGAAAAATAAGAGGAAAATTAGGAAAAATTTTAGAAAATTTGGGAAAATATTTTGGGTAGACTTGAGTAAAATTTTGGGCAAAAATAAATTATTTTCTTGCATGATTTCTCGGTGCAAAGTTTGAAAATCGAAATCGGACTTTTTGAAATTTCGTTTCGCGTCGTTTTTAAATCGGACTTCGTTTAATTCTTTCTCGCCATTTAAATATGCTTCTCTTTTGTGCTCAAACCTTTAAAACCTCGAGCACGAATTCCTCTGTGGCATTTCCAAATCTAAATTTCTCAAATAATTACGAACGCCATCTTTGCAAAAACCCTAGGACATCGACTCGATTCCCAAAACTCGGATTTTTCCTAAGCGACCCATGTCCTAACTCAAGTAGAATTTTAGGCAAAACCTTTGGAGTTGTTTTCATGGCTTTTATGATTCTTTTCGATCTCTCGTATTTTATTGAATTCTAATTGAATTCAATTGATCTTTCGCACGTACGGGTAGCACTGAAGAAACCGGCATCGACCCCGTCGAAGATACCACCCTCAAGCGTGCGAGCAAGGCAAGTCATCACACTCTTTGAACATATTGATCCTACTTTGTGAAAGGATGTTGATTCCAAATTACAAATTGCATGCTTCACACAAACGGTACCTATGCTTGATATGCCCTGCTTTAATATTGATCCCCATTAGAATTTATTCTTTGTAACCTTCGATGTGATATGACCGGAGGCTAACTTCGGTGGAAATGCTTAGCCCCGCTTACACTAGATCCCCTGCATACTCATGATTTTGCAAGAAAGCTTTGTGCTCGGGCAACTACCTTAGGGGAGGTAGTTGAAATACGGCCTGTGGAGACATGAGCGCCACATGGCCATGTTGAATTAAGTTTGATGAAAATTGAAAATGCTATACAAATGTTTTAGGACTGGGCGGCCGGATGATTTGGGTGGATTCCGGAAAAGGCAAGTGCCGACCCCTGGTCAACTAAGGACCGAGCCATGAGATAGCCGGAAACGAGCCCTACAACCGTACTTCTCGAATGGGTATAGACCTAGCCGACTAGATAGCCGAGCGAGAGGGTATCCTTGCATAGATGGTTCTCTATGATGTGGTTATGTGATGGAAATGAGGCTGCGGCCTTTGTTGTGAATGGTGGAATTAAATCGATATTAATTAAACTTAAAGATTGAGGAAGTTTTCCCTTACCCCGGGTGCGCCAGAACTCCTCTCACTGCTAGAAAAGGACGGCTAGAGTGCATGAGGGCTTAAGTTCATGGAGCGGACGCCAAAGCAAGGTTATCGAAAGGCTTTGCCGTGACCGTCTCATGAGTTGGGACGTAGGCTCATTTGTTGGGCTGTCGCGGAGTACGGGTAAAGTGTACATCCACTTTGCGGTGTGAGTGAATCAATCTATTCGAATAGCTGTGCTCACGGATATCGAGCATCGTGACAAGACTTTCGCTTGGCTAGACTTTAAACTTAAAACTTGGGATGGGTTTGCATGATGATTTCATTCATTGGGTGGATCAACTTCTCGAGATGCGAGAAGGGGTGGGTTCCCAGAAAAATCATGACGAATCGGAGGCGGGAAGCCATCCTTGGAATCACGATGGATGGTAGACAGAACCGTCGCCGGATTAATGAACTATGGAACTAAAACTTGATTTGGCTAGTTGTTAGGCTTGTGAAAAGAATTGCGAAAATTGGCTTTATGTAAAAGAACTCCAGCCACTCCTTGAATAACCCTGTCATATGCATCGATTCTGTGTTGGCTTGCTGAGTACGGTTGGTACTCACCCTTGCTATACGCACAAACCTTCAGCTGATGGAAATGAAGAGCTGGAGGATCCATACGCGTACTACCGGGAGGGTGAAGGAACCGATGGCGCATACTAGATCTTAGCTCCGGTCGTTGCTCGTGGCAAATGACATGCAGCTGCCTCTCTACTTCGCCGTATCTAATTTCTACTTTTGTGTTGTACTCGAACCATGTGGTCCTGTGTGTTGAACATTGCCTTCGGGCCTATTGTTGTAATAATGTTGCCGTAAGACTATTCGTGCATGTGCACCTGATTATTCAGTACTGTATTTCGTGGTACCAACTACTCGATCCAGGGAAACGGTACTAAGAACACGAAAGATTCCCGTCTCAAAAACGGGGGTCTACAGTAAGTAAAAGCTTAACTAGTATATTTGACTTAACCGAGAAAGTACTAATTTCATCGATACAAGCGAAGTTGACGAAACTTACTTTTTCATTGGAGATTGAAATTGATGCAGCCTAAACTCGAAAACAAGAACTCGACAAAACTAAAAATGGATTGACAATGTGCCGAAAGTTGTGTACTGAACTGCTGTTGATACAAGAGAACACCGGCCACACAAATTTATATCCTCAGGTTGACACAAGTTCGACCCAGACACAACTCCTATCAGCTATATTACAGGAAAAGGAAACTAATGTGAGTCCAATTATAACACGACTCCATCGGCTCAAAATTCTATCTAAAAAACAAAACCTTCTTTATTACGGTTTGTCAACCAAATTAGCTAAAAACATGGTGTTAACTCCATCTTTGACTTGGCCTTGACTAACGAAAATTACCAATTTTTGCCATTAACACACTCAAACAAATAAGATATAAAAAATAGTGGGTCCCACTTCCTCTGCCTCACCCTCCCCCTCTCTATTTCCTCCGGCTGGCGGTGTCTCATTCTCCTTCTCCCCTCTCCCTCCTGGCCTTCCCTCCTCCCTTCTTGAGCTCCCTTCCCAGTTGACCACTGTCGTTGCCGCCTTCCCATAGCTGAAGATGGGCGGCGCTGGAGGTTGGCAAGCTCGAAGACAACTATAGTGTGGGTGCAATGGTGGGGGAGAAGAGCATGGCGTGTGAAGGAGGCCGACAAGCTGCTTGCCCTTCCCCTTTTCTCCTCTCCCTCTCCCTATTGAGCCGCGATCAACTGTAGTGAACACGCTGTCATCGCTGCCCGTGCCGCCGATAGATCCCACACGTGTGGCCGGCAGGCAAAATCGAAAGGCGGGAATGAGTTGTGTGGCCTTTCTCTTCTCCCCTCTCCCTTCCCAGCCACAACCGGCGGCGATGAACACGATGGCAATGACGCATGTGCCGCCGGTAGATCCCACCGTCGTTGTTTGGTTTGACTTTGGTTGTGGTTCCGATGTGGGATTTCACTATGGGTCTTACTAGGGGGATGTGGGGTTTGTGCACACAGAGGAGGAAGGCGAGTGCAAGTACATCCGGCTGGAGCATCGCGCGTTGCACACAAGTCCTGCCTATTGGAGGACATGGACACCGATGACATCTCCATGCTTTGCGAGAATGGTGTGCTCTTGGTCACCATCAAGAAGTAGTGGCCACCGCCAGAGAAGAAGACCAAGTGTGCCGCCCTTCTCCCTGCTCTTGTTGCCCTTCTCCCTACCGGCCATTGACCGCCGCCTCGGAGGCCTGGATAGAGATGGGGAAGAGAGAGCAAAGAGAGAGGAGGAAGAAAATTGGGCCGCTAACATGTGGGTCTCACACTGACTTTGTTGAGTTGACCACATTGAACTAACTAAAGTGAACTTATTTCTTCATTGATAGCAGGGTGTATGTCAAAACAAATTTGTGTCATGAGATTGAAAGAGCACAATTGTTGACAGAGTATTTATGCCTTTATGGAGGCATATTTTCCGTAAAAACCAGTCATTTTTTATGATACTGTAAATTGTAATTACACTGTAAGTTTTAAAACCTACACTATAAATTTCAATACATTTTATTTTTCTAGATACACGGTATAAGAGAACTATGATAAAAATAATTAATTACCTACTTGAAAGATGAGATAGGAACGATAAAAACATATTCACATATAAAAGAAAAGCAATCATATAGAAAGTATGACTGAAATTAAGTAAAAAGTGTGACGACGTATATTTTAGCAAAACCTATGTTTATATTATGTAGGGCAAAATTGGCTACATGATATTCTGTCTTGGTATTACTTTTTAGAAAATATTGTAAAATCGTAGTTTGTTGTAATACGAAAAAAAAACTCGTGAATATTTGGCATGTGCACCTTCTCCATTACATCTCCTGCTGAACTAGGAGTGAGTTTAATGTAACTCGGTCTAACATACCTATATCATCATGAACAATGTGTGTCACTGTGTCAACGATGATCTTCGAAACTAAACATAGGCTAAACAACTACTACATCGGTTACATCGGTTATGTCCGTTTCGTACTATAAGTCATTTTAATTTTTTTAAATAAAATTTTATTAAGTTTAACTAATTTTATAAAAAGTTAACAACATCTAAAACATCATAAAATTTCATTAAATTTAATATTTAATATATTTTGATAATATATTTGTTTTGTGTTAAAAATATTACTATGTTTTTCTAAACTTGATCAACCTAAAAAAATTACTTTGAAAATTTAAAACGTTTTTTAACCTGAACCGGAGATAATTATTGGCAGAAATTTATGTCTGCATAGCCGACATGCGTAGTACAAGTAGTATAATAATACCTGAGGGCCCTCTTGCGACCAACCACGAACAAAAGTGACCTATCATTCAGTTTCAGTTTTTAATAAAAAAAACAAAATTGACCGAACACGAAATTCAATAACAGAACAGCGGGATCTGCTAGCTTTTTTCTGGCTGTAACCTCTCAAGACTGGCTCAGATGCTGACGATGTCTCAATTAATCGATTGATGTTTTGAGAAATTGTCATGGCATCTGTTTTGATCAGCTGTTGTTGAAATTTTTAAAACAACTCATATAGTGTGACAGAGATTAATCGATCGATGCATTCTAAAAAAAGAATTAATCGATCGATGCTGATCAGGCAAGAGGAGCTCTCAATCGATGGCGACGTACGATCCAATATTAGCTCGCAGTCGCAGCTGCAGGTAGGAGCTAGTATTAGCCATGCAATGCACCAGATCACCCTAATCTTGATCCTAAAATATAGTACCAATGTAATATGCAACAATTAGTAATTATTTTTCTCTCGTGTATATGGAGGGACACTGCAACGACAGAACCGGACACAGAACATTGTTTAGACTGACAAATTTCTTCCAAGATGCGAGGCGACCCGAGTCACTCAACCGAGCATTTGTTTAGACGACAAGACGATATTAATTAGATGCCGATTAATTATACAAACCAGAACGGTCTGAGTTTTCCAATTTGCAAAGCGTATGGTGAAGGGTAGGCCTCCGAGGTAGTATCATGGATTATCTTTAATTAATGGTACCTATAGCTTAGGGATGCTATAGGTACTATTTGGAAAAATCTGAGTCACCTGCTCCCTAGCAGTCAGGGAGTCGTTTTCAACTTCCAGCGGAGCGAACCAGGGGACGCAAGAATCGATAGTAGCCATGGCTTACCATCGACGATGACGAGCTTCTTGCTGATCCCTTCATCTTCCCTATCACCGGCAACACCGGCTCTAATAGAGAACCTACCAATTAGGGTCAGTGTTTTGGGGATAGAGATTGGGAGCAGTATTGGGGGATGGGGAAGGGAAGTATTTCTCTAGGCTTGGAGTGATGGCCTTGGGAGACTGTTGGACTGATGGTGGATAGCGAGGTGATGGATCACCGCCGGATCCATGAGAATGGAGGCCACCGGTGGGCAGAGTTGGAAATGGAGGCGAGGGAGGTATTGCAGATGAGGGCCTTACCGGTGCCATTGGTGGCTTTTGGATAGCCAGCGAGGACAGGGGTGGTGCGATCAAGTGGCAACCTGATGTTGTGCGAAGGAGAAAGAGATAAGGGAGAGAGAGAGAGAAAACGGGTCTATATGAATCTCGATGTAATTCTATCCGTCTAGAAATTAACTAGAATTTAGATATTTTATGGCAACGGTTAGACAATCCCCTAGCTTATTGTGGTGTAGGGGAGGTGGAAAATCATGCCAATAGCTAGATAGTGAAAGGAATAAGTTGTTCCACATATTTGGATTCGAATCCGGCGTGCACGTGCCCCCTTCTTCTCTCTTTCTTTGTGAAGTAGAGGAATTTTGCATGTGGGCTAGATAAAAATGGAATTTTTAGAAATATTATTATTTTAATGGAAATCACAAAAATAGTGGTCGCTAAGATTTATTCACCAAAATAGGGGCTTATCGAAGTTCCATAGTTCGACATGGTCCTATCGAACAGCCGATGAACAAGTGGGCGGGCCGATCGAATGACTAATGTTCGATTGGGCCCGTCGAATAGCAGATTCGATAGGTCACCGATCAAGAGCGACATTTTGACAGGTGGGCCTGTCGAATGCCGGTTGTCCGACAGGCGCAACAACACGCCGAAATAAGTTTTTTTAATATTTGGTTGTCTTTTTAATTTGGTTAGAATTTTTTAACATGTTAATTTTTGTTCGGTAAAAGATACATTGCATTTATAATTGATTAATTTGAAAATACATTGCTTTTCTAAAGGATTAATTAATTTATTTACAGATTCTTTATTATTTTCATTGGCGCTGTTGGTTTCATGTTTTTGCCATAATTTGTTTGCCCTTGTAAGACAACACCGGTTGGTTGACGACGCCCTAGGGATGACGGAGAAAGAATGCAAGGAGGAGAAAGACATTGCAGCTGTAGCAGAAACCAACTTTATCGATGGAAAACAAAATTAACCATTAGTTTTCGATTCAGACGAACAAACCAACATAACCCATTCATGACGCATACACCAACATAAGAGAGTTAAGAAGTTATATATATGAGCTATAAGAAATTGCCGGTCACGACAAATCGGGCTTGAGCTTGTCTATTGACCCCTTCTATGTCGTTCAGCACGTACTGCAACTTCGTGCTCCTTCATTCGTATATATTCTCTTTGTGTTTCAGCTTCAGTTACTCTTTTGCCATCATACGTCGGGCTGACCATGTTGATCCACAAAGTGAATCCGCACATCCTTAGGTTGCACTGAGGAGTAAATTTAATTAGTGAATGGGATCGGTATTGTGGAGATTGTGGCAATCGGGTATCCACATAGCAAGCTTATCCGACTGGAGGTAGGGATAGATTGTGCCTGCTATATTTGTAAGCCGAACTTGACTTAGGTGTTACGGTTGCCGATAGAGATAAGGCAATCGGCCTATAGTCACGGTTTGGTAAGATTGAGGAAACCGTCTTAGAGTAAGATAGGGTTTCCGATTTGTAAACCCTTCCTCCCAAGACTATATAAGGGGGTAAGGGGCGTCCCTTGAGGGATATCTTAGACTTGATCAGATTCTAGATCAGAGATTCCGATAGGAGTTCAGCTTTTAGCTCTCAGCTTTAGATCACGAGATCAATAAAGACACTCGGCGGATCGAATCCACCGAAACAACGAGTAGGGTATTACCTCACGAGAGGGCCTGAACCTGTCTAAATCATCTTCTTCTTCTAACCCATTGTGCTTGGCGATCTCGATGCGACCCCGAGAAAATATATTGCCGAAACCAAGTTTCGACGGTTGGCGCGCCGTAGGGGCCGCGCGTCGAGACTTCTTCAACAATCTCGCCGACAAGCGTGATGGGATCTCCTTCAAGACTCGGCGACTTCGCCGCCAACTTCGCCGGCGACTCCTCCCTCGACTCGGATTCGAACCGTCGGAGGGAACAACCTACTCGGCGCCGTTCGGGCTCTCCAACAGCGCCGAGATCTTCGACAACATCTTGAAGACCAAGATGCGATCCACCTTCTCCGACGACGGACTTCACTCGGCGCCATTCGGATTACCGAATGCCGCCGAGATCTGCGCCAATCTTCTTGCCTCCCCGACGGAAGCAATCTACTCGGCTGAAGACCTTTCGGTGCCGTTTGGGTTACCAAACGTCGCCAAGATCTACAGTCAACTGCTCTCCCCCGAGTTGGCGAGGATCCACTCGGAAGAGCCTGATCCCCCAAGCTCCGACTCGGACTGGAACGATCCAGATCCGGGTTACCCAGGATCAAGGGAGGTCGCTGTCATCCTCCCGTCCTTTGGCTCCTGTTCATCTTCAGAGCTCAACGGATACCTCAGCTCCGCCGGATTCGACAATCTCTACGGCATCCCTCTCACGAAGCCGACAACTCCGACCGCCATATGGTGCGAGCCGAAGTGCTTGACGTCCTCATGGCCGAGCCGGATGAGTCCGGCTCGCCATGGCCGAAGGCTTGCCGAAGAGGAGCGAGCGAGTGGAGCTTGAACGCAAGACACCGAAGAAGACAAACAACACAAAGACGAGGCGATAAAAGGAAGCGGGATCGCGTGCACTGGACGATCCGCCAGAGGCCATCCTCCAAACACGGGTTCGCAACACCAATGTCTTCCGGACGCCACGCGAACGCGTCGCCGCACTCACGCTCTTGGATACCGTCATGGAGACGGCTCCGCCAACGTGACTCCTATCTTGGATAAGATCAAGACCATCGTTGCCGCCACGCTAACGGCCCTCCCACCACTTCGGCAAGAAGGCCGACGAATCCGTGGCCGAAACGCCCGACAAGAGCCGGCTCCCACCCCTAAGGTCGGGAGACTACGGGAGGCCCGAGCCGGCTCGGTCGTCAACTAGGCCAAGAGGCCCGCCTCCCGAGTCCATGCCGAGGCACCAAGAGCGGACGGTCGACTCCCGCCGCAAACGACATGGACGTCCACCCGTCCACCACCGAGTCCACCGCAAGCAGTTCCGGCTACCCAACCAGCCAACGAAGACCCCGCCGAGTGATCTCGCGGGAAGTCCTCGACCGCCGCTACCAAGAGCGCGACCGTCGCACTCGGGAAGATCGGAGGGGATCACCCGATAGCGGCGACGATGGAGTACCGGCCTTCACTCGGGAGCTCCGCCGAGTGCATTGGCCGAGTGGCTTTAAGCCCACCGGGATAGAAAGGTACGATGGCAAACCGACCCGAATCTTGGTTAGCGTATATACCCTTGCCATCCGAGCTGCGGTGGCGACAACAAAGCCATGGCGAACTACACGCCCGTGGCCCTCGCAAACTCGGCCGAAATTGGCTCACCACCGCCAAGAGGCTCAATCGGCTCGTGGAGCGAGCCGAGGACCACTTCATCGCCAACTTCCAAGGCACCTTCGAGAGGCCCAGCACGCACTTCGACCTTTACAATGTCATCCGAAGCGGACGAGCCTCCGAAGGATTACATTCGTCGCTTCTCCGAGAAGCGCAACAAGATCCCGAACATCACCGATGACATCATCATCACCGCCTTCCGAAGGGAGTCCGTGATGAGCCGCTTATCGGCAAGTTCGGACGCAAGCCACCGAAGACGGTGAAGCGATGTTTGAGACGGCGACCGTACGCCAAATCAAACGACGCCATCAAGGCCGCCCGTCAAGATCGGCCCGACGGAAGAGAGGACAAGCAAGCGGGAGGAAGCCGAAATCCTAAGAAGGATGGCGGCAACAACAGAACCAGGGCCCGAAAGATCGCAAGCGCCGATCCGAAGACACAGTGGCCGCAACCTCCAATACTCAACGCCGTCCCGAGTCGCCGCCTACGACGCCATCATGAACGCCAGTGCACCCACCATCCGAATCACAAGCACGCGGCAAAGGATGCTTTATCTACAAGCGTTCGCGAACAATCACGGGCGCAGCTCAACAAGAAGCCGATCGACGAGGCTGGCCCGTCCGGCGCCAAGAAGAACAACGCGGCGAGAATGCCGAACCTTTTCAAGATCCAGTGGGGAGCTCAACCACATCTTCGGGGCCCGTTAGCTTATGAATCCAAGAGGAAACGAAGCTAAGCCGACGGAGGTCAACGCGGCTCAACTCGAAGTCCTCAATATCTGCGATGGTCGGAGGTGGCCATCACCTTTGACCGCTCGGATCATCCCGACCGAGTGGTCCACCCGGACGCTATCCACTCGTCCCGGACCCCGTAGTCCGCAACATCGGGCTTAAGCGCGTCCTCATCGACGGGGCGCGCCCTCAACATCCTGTTTGCCAAGACTATGGATGAAATGAGATCCCGAGGGCCGAACTCAAAGCAAGCTCGCCCCTTCCACGGAGTTATCCGGGCTATCTTCAACACCACTCGGGCATATCTCTCTCCCAGTCACCTTCGGAGCCCGAGAGAATTTCCGAACGGAGAACGTCACCTTCGAGGTGGCCGACTTCGAAACGGCATATCATGCCATCATCGGAAGGCTCGTGCTTGCCAAGTTCATGGCGATCCCTCACTACACTTATCTTTGCATGAAGATGCGGGTCCCAACGGCGTCATCACTCTTCGCAGCGACGTGAAGCAAGCCTTCACCCGCGACAAGGAGAGCTGCGACATGGCCTAATCTCGCGAGAGATTACGTGGCCAACAAGAAGTCCGATTGGCTGCATCAACTTCGGCAGAGGGCGAAGTCCCCGCGAAGAAGATAGCCAAATCGGGATCCGGCGACGCCAAGACCAAGAAGATCTCCCTTGATTCGTCGATCCCTCAAAGCGCCGTAATCGGCGCCGACCTAGATCCTAAATAGGAAAGCGCGCTCGTCACCTTCCTCCAAAATAATAAAGATGTTTTTGCTTGGAAACCATCGATATGCCCGGAATTCCTAGGGAGGTGATCGAGCACTCTTTGAACGTCAAAGATGACGCCAAACCAATAAAACAACGATTACGCGAGTTCGCACGGGATCGAAAAGACGCGATCAAAGAAGAACTTGCAAAGCTCTTGGCCGGCTTCATTAAAGAAGTCCTTCATCCCGACCGGCTAGCCAATCCAGTCTTGGTCCGCAAGAAGACGGGCGTGGCGCATGTGCGTCGATTACACCGACCTCAACAAAGCTCGCCCCAAAGATCCATTCGGGCTACCTCGTATCGACCAAGTTGTCGACTCAAACGGCTGCGAACTCCCGAGCTTCTTGGATTGTTACTCGGGCTATCACCGATCATCTGAAAGAATCCGACGCTTGAAGACATCTTTCATCACGCCGTTCGGGGCCTCTGCTACATCACCATGCCTTTCGGCTGAAGAACGCCGGAGCTACATACCAACGCATGATCCAAAGATGCTTCCGACGCAGATCGGCAAAAACGTTGAAGCTTATGTCGACGATGTTGTCATCAAGACCAAGCAGAAAGAAGACCCGATCGCCGACTTAGAAGAAACCTTTGCAAACATCGGGCCTTCGAATGAAGTTGAACCGGAGAAGTGCACCTTCGGCGTCCCATCGGCAAACGCTCGGCTTCATGGTATCACATCGCGACATTGAAGCAAACCCAAAAGATCAACGCCATCTTAAACATGAAGCCCCGAGTAATCGAAAGACGTCCAAAAGCTCACTGGCTGCATGGCGGCGCTAAGCCGTTTCATATCCCGACTCGGCGAACGAGGCATGCCCTTCTTCGACGTTGAAAAGACAGACGACTTCCGTGGACCACGAGCGACAAGGCCTTTGAAGATTTCAAAGAATTCCTTACCACGCCACCCGTCCCGGCTTCACCTCGGCCCAGGAACCCCTCTTGCGTACGTCTCGGCCACTCACCAAGTGGTCGCACGGTACTTGTGGTTGAACGAGAAGAAGAAGGACGGGCCCGAAGATTCAAAGACCAATTTACTTTGTCGGGAGTATTGGCGGAGCCAAAATCCGATACCCCGTGTACAAAAATTGCTTTATGGTGTTCTAATAACCGCGAGGAAATTGGCACACTACTTTCGGGTCACTCGGTCACCGTCATCACCTCTTTTCCACTCGGCGACGTCATCCACAACCGCGAGGCAACCGGCGCATCGCCAAGTGGGCCCCGAACCGATGCTGGACTTAACTTTTAAGCCCGGACGTCCATTAAGTCACAAGCCTTAGCGGACTTCCCTGGCCGAGTGGATGAACAGCAAGAGCACGTACCTCGGGAAGACCTCCAACACTGGACCATGCACTTCGACGGATCCAAGAGGATCACTGGCTTGGGAGCAGGAGTTGTGCTGATCTCCCCGACTGGGGAAAGGCTAAGATATGCCCTTCACCTCCACTTCTCCGCCTCACACAACGTCGCCGAATACGAGGCTCTCTTACATGGACTGCGCCTTGCAGTCTCACTCGGGATTCGTCGGCTTATTGTGAAAGGCGACTCCCAGTTGGTCGTCAATCAAGTGATGAAAGACTGGTCTTGCTTAAACGACACTATGGAGGCCTACCGACAAGAGGTCCGCAAGCTTGAGGACAAGTTTGATGGACTCGAACTCTCACATGTCCCGAGACATAACAACGAAGCCGCCGATGAGCTAGCACGGTTCGGATCTAAGCGCGAAGCCGCTCGACGAGATGTCTTTGTCGAACATCTCTACGAGCCAACCGTCACGGCAAAGACGGCTCCCAACGAGCAAACCACGAACGAAGTCACCATGATCGATACCGACCGGAGGACGCCGCTCATCAAATTCTTAACTCAAGAAGAGCGCGGATGACCGGATGAAGCGTAACGCGTCCGGCGTCGTTGCAAGCGTACGTCATGGTCGACTCGATTTATACAAGAGAAGCCCCTCGGAATTCTAATGAGGTGCATCACACCCGAAGAAGGGAAACAATTACTCCAAGATATCCACTCGGGCATATGCGGAAGCCACGCGGCGGCACGCACTCTAGTCGGCAAAGCTTACGGACAAGGATTTTTCGCTTACCGCGGTCTCCGACGCGGATAAAGTCGTAAGAACCCGCGAAGGTGCCGGTTCTTTGCCCGACAAAGCCATGTCCCGGCCCAGAGCTTCAAACAATCCCACTTTCCCGGCCGTTCGCGGTATGGTGGACATGGTTGGCCCCTTCAAAAAGCTCCAGGAGGTTTCACACACCTCTTCGTCGCAATCGACAAGTTCTCCAAGTGGATTGAAGCCAAGCCGGTTGCCACAATCACTGCGACAAAGCACGGGATTTTTCCTCAACATCGTGCACCGCTTCGGCGTCCCAAACAGAATCATAACCGATAATGGGACTCAATTCACGGGAGGCATCTTCAAGGAATTCTGCGAAGACTTCGGAATCAAGATTCGCTACGCATCGTAGCTCATCCCAAAAGCAATGGGCAAGTCGAGCGAGCAAACGGCATGGTTCTTCAAGGCATCAAGGCTCGCGTCTTCGACCGGCTAAGCCCTTACGCCGGCAAGTGGGTCCAAGAACTTCCCTCGGTTCTATGGTCGCTGCGAACTACACCCGGTCGGGCCACCGCCAAACTCCTTTCTTTCGGTCTATGGCGCGAAGCCATGTTGCCAAATGAGATGGAGTTTGAGTCCCTCCGGTCCGCAGCTTCAACGATGAACGCTACGACATCGACCGAGTGGATGACCTCACCCGATTGGAAGAGGCCCGCGAGGCGCCCTCATCCGGTCGGCCAAATACCTTCAAGGACTCGGGAGATACCACGGTCGCAACGTGCGAGCACGAGCTTTCATTGTTGGCGACCTGGTCCTACGCAAGATCCAGACCACCAAAGACCGACATAAGTTATCTCCCTTATGGGAAGGACCCTATATAATCGCCGAAGTGACTCGGCCCGGTGCTCTACGCTAAAGCGCGAGGACGGGTCTATGGTGGAGAACTCCTGGAACATCGAACATCTTCGGCGGTTTTACGCCTAATTTGGCTAAGGCCTCATGTTCTCCTTGACTGCCAACCTCAAGCAAGATGACTTCTTGAGCTAGCAGTCGGGGGCTGATACACATATCAATAAAGCTCGAATTTTCCTCATCAAATTTTTGTGCATAATTTGGTTTATCATTGTTTAATGTCCTTCGACTCGAGCCCAGTGTCTAAGGACTGAGAGTTTTCCGATGACCTAATCGAGCCTAGGCTTGATGATAGCCAGACGAAAACTACTTAAGAAATTTCACGCAAAGGCTCGAATCAAGGCATTGACATAAATAAACTAAAAATAGTCACAAAGATTTCATGTCAAGAGTGTTACGATTACATGACATTCATAAAGCAAAGTCAAAATACGTTCGAGTTTAAAATTGTTTACTACATCTAAAGAGATCTTCTTCGCCGCCTCTTGCGCCTCGCCGAGCATATCTAAGGCTGCTCGTTTGTCCCCTCGCGAAGCCCTCCCGATTGAATGAATATCCACTCGGGGTAGAGGGACTTGGTACGTGCAAGAGCCGGACCGCCCCATGTTGGTCGCTTCGGTGATGTTTTTAGATACTGCTCGGGAGCCGGCCGGAGCTTGTCGAAGATCTCGATTGGCCCGCGAGCGGCCCCAACCCCTTGATCAAACAAGGCTGCCAAGATCGGCGTGGCGGCATTGGCGACCTCTTCCCGTATCTCGTCGCTGGATTTGATCCGCCCGAGTAAGACATCATCTTGGGCTCGGGTCTTCATCTTATAAGCCGCAAGGAGTTCCGGATCGTTCAAAGCACTCGGGAATGAAGCGGACATGAGACTCAACTTCAAAGAAGGTTACCTTCAAATTCGGCCTCCATTTCGGCCTTGTCAAGGTTGACCGCTTCAGTGGACTTGAAGCGAGTGGACCTCGAAGAATTTTCTACAACAAAAGAGGATTATCAATAGACAAGATCAACAAAAGAATCATGATGAAGCGGGAGGCGGGCTTACTTCCGATTGATCCGCGGAGGTCGAGGTTCGCTTCCGAAGCTCCGAGATCTCCCTCCTCAAAGCGGCCTCCCTTGAAGCGGCCTCCTCCCGAGTGACCTTCGTGCCGCCGAACGTCCTCCAAGGAGTTTAAGTGAGGCACCGCTTTTCCAAGCACCTCGGATTTTGCCATTGAGCGGCAATATTCTTTCGCATGCGAAGGCGAAGGATGATCGGCGAAGGATAACGAAGATATAATCAAAAGAAAGATGAAGGCTTACGTTGAGCGGTCGGGTCGCCTCGTTCGGGCTCTCGACGAGGGCATCCCTTTCATCCTTTCGTCTGCCGGTCGAGGATGATGCCCTGTCTCTCGCCTTCCGAGTCCCGCCACTCGATTCGATCGGAGGAACCCGGTCTCGGAAGGCGCAACTGGGATCTCTTCTACCGTGGCGGCAAACAAGAAAGACCAATGAAGACATGAAAGATTCAAAATTGAAAGAACAAAGGAAAGTTCGAAGCAAGTCTCACCGGTTTCGGGGTGCTGCCTAGGTGGGGCAGCGAGGGCCCTTCTTCTTCTTCGGGCTCGTGCCGAGTGACCCTCGGTCGGGCGCTCGGGCCGCAGCCGAGGGTTCCCGACAACCGGCGGTCTCCGGTCGGGATGTCCCGGCGATCGGGGCTCTTCCCCGGGGCGCTCTCCTTCGAGGAGAAGGGTGCTTCTCGAACGCTCGCACTTGGTTGCGGGCTCGGGGTTTTGGCTCGACGGCCTTGGCGCTTCGGGAGCGGCGGCGGGGTCGGCCCTTCATCCCTCCGACGGGATCTATATCTGGGGCTTCTGCACAAGTGAACACAGCAAAGATAAAGAAAAGCTTTCGCGAAAGAGCTCGGGGCTTTGGTTTGAAGCATACTGGAGGATCGGCGGATCTTCGGCGCCGTCCGCGGTGATCGCCTTAGAGGCGGGGTCTCGACGGAGGAGCCGGGACGTCGTCATCCAAGTCCTCGATGATCAGCCGCCTTTTACTTGCGCGCTTGTTCGAGTCTTCACTCGGCGCCGCCCGCTTCCCGACTGGATCGGCTTGGATTTTTATCCCGCCGCGCTTCATGGGCGACGCTGCGCGTCATCATGAGCCATCTTATATGGCTTGGAGGTGATAGAGGCGTTTTCTGCGAAAAGGGAAAGTGCAACATTAAACGGCAAGACGTCAAGATCGAAAGATACTATGAAGCATCCGATCGGCTTACTGGAGGAGGGGGTCGGTGGATGCTTGAATGGAAGGACGGGCGAGAATGAGGGCCCGCTCGCTGCGATTCCGGATGAAAAGAGTTTGTACATCCGGATCTTCGGGATCTCGTATGTGAGTGGATCCGGGTCCTCCCGTTGGGCTGCTTCCGCCTTCGTACTCGAAGGCCGGCTTCGACCGCTCCTTGATCGGCGCCGGTCGGCACGATGAAGTGCCGAGTGATTTGTTCCCCGCGAAGGTTCCTCTTCTTCATCGCCGGGATCTTCGCGAGCGATCGTTGGCTTCATCCCATTCTTGGGCTACGGGACGGTGCTCCAAGATGGTTTGGGGACAGGAGGAAGACCGACAAAGGCGGGAAGGTGGGTTCAAGATTGCGATGTAGAACCGGTTCGCGTGCCGCCTTTGTTCGAGGATTTCAAGGGGAGAGAGAAGTAGTCTTTGCGGAGAGATCCGCGAAGCGGAAGCTGCCTCGCCAACGACACAAGGATGGTCCTTGTTCGGATGGGGTTTCGGGTAGAACATACGACGGAGCAGTTGAAGTGAGGAAGAATGCCAAGGAAGGCTTCACACACATGAATGAAGAGTGCTATGTGAAGCATCGAGTTGGGGTTCGATGGTAGATGTGAAGACCATAGTAATCCAAGAGCCCCGAAAGAATTCGGAGGTGGGAAGACTGAATCCGCAATAGAAAAAGGAGGTAAAGACAACGAGCTCACCGGTGTTTGGGGTCGGAAGTCCTCCCCGCCGCCGGCGCCATCCCAAAGTTCCTTGGGCGGAAGCACGCCATGCTTCACCATCTCCTTGAGGGTGTACTCCCTCACGTCTGAGGTGGTCCATTAGTCGAACGGAATCCTCTTTTCTTCCGCCATGAGAGCGAGGTTGTTGGGGAGCGGATCTGGCTGAGAAAGGTTAGACCTTGGGCGATAGATGTGGGAGTTTTGGCTGCAGGAGCTAGTTGTCGCGGCAAGCAAGCTTCTTGGCGGATGGACTGAGAAGCGCGCAAGCCTAGGGTTCTCCGCGATGAACTGATGAGCAGTATTGCGAGAAGGGGAATTTTTGGAAGATGAAGAGGCGGGGACGACCTCGTGTCTTTATAAAGAAAGATTTGAGGGTTGCGCTAGGTTTTCTGGTGAGTGGGCCGAGCCCATAAGAAAATCTACGGCCCAGCTAAGGTGTGGTCCGATACGTGTCCTTAGGGACTTAAGCGGATGAGCTTAAGCAGATTTGCCACGGCAATATGCGCGTGTCCGAGTGCCCTGTACCTTTAAAAGATCCTTCCATACCGCGGTTTGCCCGACTTCATGAGAAGTTGGCACGATGCAATTTGGAAGGTGACCAACAGCAGAGTTTTTATAGCCACCTTGGTGAACAAGGGTCATTTGGTTTTTCGGCATTTGGTCGGGTAATCTTGCCGATCTTGTTTGTTTTCCACCTTGGTGAAGATCTTTATAAGATTGAGACCAGTATTATGGCAAAAGCTGTTTAATAACTTGGTCATATTTTTCATATGATTGAAAGAACTTATTTTCCCATGAGGGATGATTAAAATATTTGTTAGGGATGACTCGGGCGAGATCTACTCGGATAAGCATGAGCTTACCGAGTGCTTTTTACCCGCTAGGGTTGATTGAGTTATTTATTCCGGGATTACTCGGGCGAATCTACTCGGTTGAGCAAGAGTTTACCGAGTGTTTTTTACCCATGAGGGATGATTGAATTATTTGTTACGAGATGACTCGGGCAAATTCACTCGGTTGAATATGAACTTGATGAGTAATGAGATTTCTATGATTGCTTTAGCATGAGCTAGGCATCTACATGAGAATAATTTTTATATAGTTCTTGACTATATGCTTAGTCTATTTTTGACTAACCACATAGTCGGGGCTACACCTATAATTAGGTGCATCAGGAGATACACCTAGATATTTATTTTTGAGAATTTTTATATATATTTTTCCAGCCCTTCACAGTCTTTGGAGCCACTCGGGAAGATTCAGGCAGAGATGATGGAATCACTCGGCGCCAAAAGCACTCGGTCAAAGAGATTTTTTGGTTGAGTGCTGCTTTGGTCTGAAGCTAAGTTGTCTCGTCGACTGAAAAGGACTCGGGGGCTACTGTGGAGATTGTGGCAATCGGGTATCCACATAGCAAGCTTATCCGACTGGAGGTAGGGATAGATTGCGCCTGCTATATTTGTAAGCCGAACTTGACTTAGGTGTTACGGTTGCCGATAGAGATAAGGCAATCGGCCTATAGTCACGGTTTGGTAAGATTGAGGAAACCGTCTTAGAGTAAGATAGAGTTTTCGATTTGTAAACCCTTCCTCCCAAGACTATATAAGGGGGGTAAGGGGCGTCCCTTGAGGGATATCTTAGACTTGATCAGATTCTAGATCAGAGATTCCGATAGGAGTTCAGCTTTTAGCTCTCAGCTTTAGATCACGAGATCAATAAAGACACTCGGCGGATCGAATCCACCGAAACAGGAGTAGGGTATTACCTCACGAGAGGGCCTGAACCTGTCTAAATCATCTTCTTCTTCTAACCCATTGTGCTTGGCGATCTCGACTGCGACCCCAGAAAATATATTGCCGAAACCAAGTTTCGACAGGTATATTATGGAAACGCTTGCAAAAATAAAAATAAGTAATTAAGCATGTGACATACAACGAAATTGTTGTCTATGTTGGGACAGACGAGATATCGCCTTTCAAATGTCTCTTGTGAAAAGGATGTAGCCACCTGGCAGTGATCTCTACAACCGCATTTTGGACGCTCTAAATATTCAGGTAGACCTAATGGATTGTTTCTCCAGTGTAAGCTAGCAGATTGTGTCCGGCGCTCGTACTCCATCCACGCTTGAACGAATTGTGTGGTCGTCTTAGGTTGTGTTATCTTGCACCGATGGAAGTTACTCTTGCCATATCGATCCACTTTATGAAGCCAGATTTCCGTACATCTTCCTGTTTGCACAATTCATTATGACTGATGACATATGTAAATATATGAAAGTAGTGATCGGTGGGAGTGAGAACTTAACGGTATTTACGATGAAATCATTGTCAACAATATTAGGACACACGAAGCATCTTTGTCCTATAATTTGTTGTCTTACGGACCTTATCACCTGGCAATGGTCTCCACTGAAAGCCCGTAGATGTCACCTAGAGAGGGATGAATAGGTGTTCCTGAAAGTTACTTAAAAATTGCAGTGGTTAAAACAAACAAGCACCGGAACTTTCGAGCTGGAACTCCGGAACTTCCGGTCAGCTCAGGCTGACCAGAACTTCCGGTGTTTTGATCCGGATCTTCCGGTGTTCTGGTACTTCGAGGTTCTGATCTCGAGCCTAAGAGACTTTTAAGATTAGTCTAATTTCAGGTGATAGGGAGGAATAACTTGGAGCAAAAATAGTCAACGAAAAGTAAAGGGCATGCACAATTGAGACAAAGATTTTTTTTCTCGAAGAATCCTACTCTCCGTTGAGGAACTCCGAAGAGCTGGGTCTCAATTTACCCCTTGCCTCACCAAGCAAAGCCCTAGGAAGAATTCTCCGGTTTTCAACCCAACGTTTCTAGGTTCTTTGCTAGAGATCAAGTGACCACATAGATCCCAAACTTGACTCTCTAGCAAGCACCATAAATGAGGATTGCTCTACCAAGACAACCTCCGAAGGCTTAGCTCGGATTTTCACTATTCATACCTCGTTTCCGTGCGGAGGTGAGGAAAACCTTCACAAACCTTCCCGAGTCAATCCACAAATCACCGGATACTCGCGAGAAACGCCTAACCGTCTAGGAGATCACTCTCCAAGAGTAATAAGCATCAAACCACAGCCCTGCAAGAATCACCTAGCCGTTACTCACATTTATAGGACCTGGAGAGGGTTTGGGATATTTATAGGTTAGTGATGGCGTCACCTAGCCGTTACTCACATTTGAACCGCAAAGGTGTCCGAAAGTTCTGGTCTAGAACCCTCGAAACTTCCGGTCAACACTTAGGAATTGAGCTGACAAAGGTGTCCGGAAGCTCCGGTCAAGAACCTCAGAACTTCTAGTGATGACTCTCTGTTCTGAAAAGATGGAATTTCTGAAAAAGGCTAGAGAAAAATCTCACTACTCAAGAATTTGAGTTTAACCACTTAGATCATCTTAGGCCATCATTTGAAACCCCTCTTGATAGTACAGTTTTTCTAAAACTCAAGATTAAAGGAAAAAAATTAAATATGACGTTGAATCTTCTCGCCACTTTGCAGTTGTTGTTCGAGGGTTTCCTTTAAGCACATTTTGCACACCTAAGAACTTTTGGGACTGATCACCTGCACTTATCTCAATTCGATGCATTAATCCCTTAAACATTTTGTCATTAACCACCAAAACCCACTTAGGGGGCTAAATGCACTTTCATCCACAACCACACTCTGTACGCTCCCACCATGTTGGGAGTCACAGGGGATTTACCTGCCATTCTAAGGACTGTACAACAATTCGTCGTTCGTGTTCATCCACCCTCCTTAAGTAGTACAATATTGTTTCACTACGTGGATACATGTGTGTTCTATCATGTTGTGGATTTGTTGTATCTACCCACTCAACGAAGTCGCACAAACTACGGTAAGTCTGTGAAAGATTATGTGATTGTCCACAAATAGTTAGCGATGTATGTATTCCGTATAGGTAATTGAAGTAGATATAAATAATTGTTACATGATAAATGTTTGGGCATTGGAAGAACCTCCTGCCATGGATTTCTGAAGTAAGGGATGTCATGAGTATGCATCGATCACCGCAAGCGCACAACAGACGGTTGCACCATGATGGAAATAGACAAGCGAAAGGATCCCTTTGCCAGTCAAGATGCTTGCAAAATAGAGCTTCCATTCTCTCGAGATCGATGTGAATGTGAAAGGGAAATGCATGACCGAAAGAACTTGCGGAAGTGTTTTGCCAAGGTCTATCCATATATAGTAGCATAGCAATTGGAGGAACTATAGGCGTCAAAGTCGATTGTAACCACAATAAGGTTTTCTGTGAATAGACATGGTGTTGTGCCGAAAGGTGATCGTCACTAGTCGAGCTCGCACAATGTCTGTGTCATAACTCGTCCCACGATAACGGTGATTGTGACAAATGAGCACTGTATTGTTAGTGTGTCACATGTTTGGACAACAAAATGACATAGGTGCGAAAGTAGATTGTAACCAGGCGCAACCACTATTAAGTTGATAGTGACTATTTTTGTAAATCTTTTTAAAATATAAATATAAAAAATCATAGAAACGCAACTTGTCGAATAAATGTACCTCATGAATTAGTTCATAATATAATGTGACATAACTAGTAAGTGGAAAAGATAATAATTCAGAATACAGCTCACATAAAAATGTCAAGGATGATTTTCCGTCGAACGCTTGCTCGGCCCCCCTTCTGTCGTTGCCTGATCTGTTCAGTGGGATAAGTCAAATTACCTAGTGGGTGCCTATGTCATGTCGGCTGCTGTGGAGTGGCATCCTCTGGCTGCACGAACTCCCTCTCCTATATTGGCTATGTGACCGGAGGAGCAGTATACCAGTAGTCTATCCCAGCTTGTGCATCACGTGGTTTTATCGAAGAAATCATCCACAAATTGTATTCGAGGGGAGACAATAGATACTGCGGAATGCGCCTGAGCAAAACCGTAGCCATCGTCTGTTGTAAAAAAGAGCACAACCCAAACTAAGGTAGTTAGTAATGATGCATAAAATAGAGAAAATGATGATACTAAGTAAATTTTTAACATTACTTACGTATGTGTTGTGTGTGCCCTGACTCCGACGTGCGTGGAGTCACATAAAGTGCCCATCCTGGTGTGTGCGCCAAGTTTTCCCCTATCGGTAGGTAAGGGAAGTTTGCCGCCGCAGACGCTCCAGGGTATGGTAAACTGGAGGTTGAGTATGGTATACCTGCTGCACCTGTGTACGTGGTGGCGGCATACTCGACGCCAGTACCCCAAAGTCAGATGACCTCCCATGGTGGATAGGTGGAGGGGTCTCCAAAAGTGAAGGACGAACGTGCGATGGACCGACAGCATCATCACTGCGATGTGATGTGGAGGGACCCATGTGATCCACACTAGAACGTCGTGGTAGTGGTGGTGATCTCATCCATCTGGAAGGTTGCACAACATCAGTCGCGCTCCAACAGAAGACACGACAAAGTAGTGCCGCAGCATGGGAACAGAAAGTACGAAGGACAGTCGTCACCTCGTCTGGCCTGATGACTTGAGGTCTCTTCTCTAGTCTCCTTAACAACTTGTCCAACTCGAGGTTAACGTGCTCAACAAACTCAGACTGTTCAACAAATAGGGAAGGCCATTAGAACGATTAAATTAGTTGCACATTTAATGACAATCAACAAAACCAACAACATACCATTGAGTTGTATGAAAATCGAGGCTGTGGGGCAAACGTGTCCGTGATCGTCGCCTGGTGGGGGATAGAAGTGCCCCCTTGTGGCGGGAAACACCTCTAGCGCATAACACTACAGTACCAACAAGGGTACGCCCCGTACAAAGCACCGTCGTCTGGAGGTGTTTTCCAGGAGTACCTGCACACGATGAAATGGGCACATAAGAAAAACATAGAATGAGACAAAACATAATAATTGAATCTAACAATTCTCATGTATACTTACTTGTGGAGGCTAACAGACAACAGATGATCACCTCTAGGAGGGAAGTCTTGGTACATGCCAAGCTGTTTATGTACCCTCGGGACGTTGTTTGGCTCGACGTGCATGTCCAAGACGAGGTGACAAGTAGTCCTCCATAGTTGCGCATCTCACATGCAAAGCTGGGTGAGAACGTGCGTGCATGCTCAACAACATCGTGATGCGTGTATGGGGTCCATCGAACATGATTCGACGTAAGCTAGTCGAAGTCAGCTACAAACTCTGTGTACACACGTCGGGTCGTGTCGCTTACCCACGTCGGCTACAATACCAACAAATTTAGGATTAGTATCCACAGAATGAGATAGTGCTATGACAAATGAATTAAAACCAATTTACCTCACGGTGTGTCCACAAGGATCCCATGGTGGGACAATCGTTGTTGTCTTCAACACCAGAGTTGTACATCTCTTCAACACCATAGCTTGCATATTGTAATATTCCAAAAATTCACATTTAAAAAAAGTACTCAAATTAACATAGAAAATTTTTGCAAACAAAGTTTATGGTGTGATCTTTTTAAAACATTTGAAATCTCCTAAAAACTTAGTTTCTTTTTAAAACATTTGAAATCTCCTAAAAACTTAGTTATATTCTTTATTTATTCTTATTATTTTAATTTAAAAATTCCAAATTTATAAATTCTTGCTCTTATTTTTGAAAAATCTTAAGTTAATTTTTAATTCAAGGAAATTCCTAAAAATTAAATTTAAATTAATTTCAAATCCTAAATTATTTTTCTAAATTTTCCTAATTGTAATTTAAAAATCAAACATCAATTAAATCCTTATTCTCTATTTTTAAAAATCCCAAATTAACTTTTAATTCAATAAAATTCCTAAAAATTGAATTTAAATCAAGTTTAAACCCTAGAATAAATTCTTTCTAAGTTTTCCCAATTTTTCCCTTTTCTTTTATTTTCCTTTTTGTCATCTTTCCATTTTTCCTTTCTTTTTCTTTTTCTTTTTCCCTTTCTTCCTTCCTTCCTTTCCCTCCTTTCTTCTTCCTCCTCTGTTTTAGCCCGACAGCGGTCGCCCCTTGTCTCCCGTCGCTAAGCCATGGGCGCCGCCCCGTCCACCGGAGAGTCCCAGCCACGGCGGCCATCTCCATCCTTTCTCACAAGTGGCAGCACACCAATGGAGCGTCGTCGTCACCGTGCATATCTCTTCGCCGAACCGACCCTAAGTTACCGCCATTGTCGCGCCTCAAACCGACATAAGAACTTCTATAAATTGAGCAAACTAAGACAAAGTCCCAATACAAATCCTCTTCCTCATCTTCTCCTCTTCCTCCCTCTGGGGTTTTCCCCAATTTCTACCCATCAAATTGCTCGAATTTTGAATAAACCCGAAGGAGGAGCCGAAGAACCCTAACCAGCCGCATCAGGCTAATCTTCAAAATCCGTCGCTTCCGATTGGTCTTTCTTCAAATTGAAGGTATACCCGTGCTCTACACACCTAAAGTTTTCATTCCCCTAGCCTACCCGAACCCAAATGACACTAGAAATCCATCGCCGGCGAGCTCCGCCACATACCCCTATTCGGCCACCGTCACATACACGATGCTAGGCCACTCTAAAGCATTTCCGACTAAATTGACCACCTAGTTAGCCTCCCCGTTCTGTGTATATACTCTCAAGCCCATTAGGTTGCCTGTGCCATCGCCGGAATATCCCTGACGACAAGTGTTGCCGCCGCCGCAATCCACTCACCGCCGGCAACCCGCACCATTGCTCCCCCGGCCTGGCCGAGCCCAGAAATGGAGTGGCCGTGGCTAGTAGATGGGGATAGGCCCCTTAACTCGTAGGCTCCGGCCACCTTCGCTGCCGTGCCCTCGCTTCCTCACTGACGCCGACAAAGAGGAAGAATACAGGGTGAAGGGAGAAAGAAACAGAGAAGAAGAAGAGAAAAATAAAGAAAGAAAAGAAAAGAAAGAGGGAGAGAAAATAAAAAGGGAGAGAGAGAAAAGATTAGGAGGTTAAAAATAGGTAAATAAACCCTAGAAAATTAGTTTATTCCCTAGTTGACCAATAGATCTTTTCAATCTTTTCAAACTAAAATTTCTCTTATTTTCCTCAAATTTATCTATGTTCTTAAAAAAATATTTTTAACTCTTAATTTTTGTAAATCATTTTATTTTAAAATAAGCCCAAATTTTAAATTTTAGAATTTGGTAAATAGCCCTAGAAAAATAGCTTAACCCCTTTAAATTCTTCCATATTTTATTTTATAATTTTAAAACCCTTCCATTTCTTTCAAACCTATCTATTTTCCTTTTTAATATTTAAAATATTTAAAATATTTCCTTAAATTCTTTTATTTCTAATTCAAGTTCAAATTTAAACTTTAAAATCTAGTAAATAATCTTCTTATTTAAAACTTTAAAAACTATCCATTTTGTCTCTTTAAAATATATTAAATACTCTTTTTATTTCACTTTATTCTATTCAAACATAAATTCTAGGTCTTAAGATCTAACAAATAACTTTCCTTTTTAAAACTTCAAAAATCACCTTTTAAACTCTTTTTGAAGTTTTATATTTATTTGGTGTTTATTTGGAGTTGTTCGTTTGATTTATTTTATCGTTTATCGCTAGATCGCAACATTGAGTTCGCAGTGGTAACTAAACTCAACCTTATCGTCGATGCAAACACCCTCGCTGCTTTTCAAGAGAAGAAGAATTTGAGACCATTGGTCCTGAAGGCAAGTCAAACTGTTCTTGATCGTTTAGTTTAAAAAGTGATAAATTGTTATGTTTTAAATAACATGGACAAAATTGTTCCGCGGGATGGGTTAGCTAAGTTAGATAGTCATAATCTATCATTTCGTGTGGTTTTAGGTATTCTAGAGATTCTATCATTCCATGTGGTTCTAAATATTCTTTACATTATATATGTTAATATTTCATGTGAATATAAGGACTTCTTTAGTTCATATAAGTTATTATTTTATGCTTTAGAAATATCCTATCATTTTATGTATAGAAAAGGAGAAGCTTAGTATTTCACGTGATTAGATATATTCTCCTTCTCCTTAGACAACATTCTGATAACCTGCATTAAGCATGAAATCATGAGAATAATAAAATAAGCATTATCATATGCATTAATATTTCATGCAATGGTCATATGGAATTATATTATTATTTCATATAATAGAATGGAAAAATGATCCATTATTTCATCTGGTAGGTAAATGAAATTCCTATCAATTCATATGACATAAATGATTTTGGTTGTATGCCAGAAAATATAAAAACTTTTGTGCCAGAATAAAGACATATTTTCGCCCATCGGATGGACCGGTTATACCGGCATAGCATTTATATATTTCTCTCCGATCTCCCTAGGGACTCAGGAGATTTATTTATGTGATTCTATGCATTGGAGATTTATAGTGTTGGTAAAGTCTCATTGGTGGACAGTTATGTAAACAGCGGATAAAAACGTCGATACTAACCAGATCGGTACCGTCTGTTAAGATAGCATCGCAGGTTTCACCAAGCCGAGGCAAGTGTGTGACGAACAGCTATTAAATAGGGGATGGATCCACCAGTTAATGGTTAGAATTGGTGCCCCTATTAAGATAGTTCGTCGGTCTCGTTCATACATCAGAAAAGGTTAGAACTATATAAATGTTATGTTACCCTTAGTCTGGCTAACTACGGTTAATCCTCGGGTAAAGCTGGGCAAATGCTCCAGAGTTTATTGTATTCGAATACGCCGTACTCCCGGTCAATGGAGTTATGTCTATGGGTGAATCCAGTTTAATGGCATAAGCAACTTTTCTAAAATGACATCCGTAAAATTTGATATTCATATATAAGTAATTATAAGAAAGGATAGAACCAAGGCTCATGCTAAAGTTAGGCTTAGGTTATTTCCTTTTAGGACATCATGTATATCTATTTATGTATAGTATGGAATCACATTAAGATTAGGCTTATATCATATCATGCATATCTATATGGTATAAAATCATGTTAAGGCTATGATTATATTATTTTTTTTAAGACATCTTGCATATTTATAAGAAGGGGTAGAAAATAGGATTAGGCCAAAGTTAAGTTTATAATTCATGTTCTTAAATGTTTACATAGAATATTTTAAAAAAACAATAGGATATACCTTCATGCTAAGGATAAATTTGTAATGTATAATTCCTTTTAAAATATCTTGCATAATTATCCATGTGTTGTTGAGTTCAGTTTGGCTTGCTGAGTACCATTAGTATTCACCCTTGCATATAACATCTTCAGGAAACTTCAAAGCCAAAAAAGAACACGAAATCTAGGTCGACTTTACACTCGGGCTATCCCTGTGGAAGTGTCGTGTCTTTTTGTATTATATAACTTGTACTTGTATATTATTAGTTTTTAATAATAAAGAAAGTTCTCGTATCTGTACTATTTCACGCATAACCGGACTCCTGTGTGGTATTGTGGGAGTTGACCTCTCCGGAGGAGACCTTACACGTACAACTCCAGTTGTGGCCTCCCAATGTCAAAGCGCTCATGTGCCCATAACATTAGAAGCAAAGGGCATCTCGTAAGAGAAATTTGCTTACTGTTCCTTGTGCAAGCATAACAAAGCCCGGCGTACGTCGTAGCAAGTATCGCAGACCCCCAACTGTACTGTGGAATCTCCTTAATAGGTAACTCGGTGATCTGCTCCATGAAGTGGATGAAGTGCTTGTCCACGGAGTCAGCGTGAGTCCCCGTGAACATCACCCATCCAAACAACCACAGTATGTGCCCTTTATCGTGAAACATCTGTCCAACTTGCACTTGCTTACAACCATACCGCCAGTGGGCATCTAAACCATCATTAACCCTCAGACGACTCATTGATATGGTCGTCCAATCATCAGGTACGTTGGTTTCGTTGTCCCGTTGTGTTGTATCTTGGCCTTCCACCACAAGCGCAATGTATTTCTTGTTTTTCACTTCCATCTCTTCCACTGGTGCCTCATTCTCCTCCGCTGCATCAACAACCAAAGGTGAGTTCGGCTCATCGTCATTTGATTCGTTGGCCGAACAATTACTATCAGCCACAACGAACTCTACTGGTGCAATAACCTCTTCCGGTGCTTCGCCTTGACCATTCCTGCAAACATTAACCTCTTCCACGGTCTCGACAGGAGTTTGTTCCACCTCCGTGCGGCTTGTCTCGCCAATTCCAAAAACATCAATTTTCTTTTGCACCAGTATTGCCAGACTATACCCTTTCTCTCTTACTTTAGCCACAAATTTTCTTCAACTCCAAGTAGATGCAAGCTCTACTACTCTTCTTTGTCATCCATATTCACCCCTTACTAGCCACACAACTTTTATGATAAATGTTTCCAACAATGGATCTACCCTGAACATATTATGCAGCCACCCTAGCACATCGTTCATAACCAACTGTCTTGGTGCATTCAGGCTAGTATCAATGAATGCATATACGGTCAAATCTACCCCGCTATCACAAAGTTGTATAGGAGCATTGCCATAATACACACGAACGGGCACATCACTTGATATCCTGAAATAACATGCCAAATTGTCTTACTATGTTACTACTCAATAACTTCATCTATGATTACATTATTGCTCTAACATAAACTAACTAAATTTCACTACTTAAATATAACTTCCTTTCTATTTCTACTAATACTACACGTTTATTTCTACTTAGTGGTCACTACTTATAAATAACTTCATGTTAATTTATACTAATACTTGAATATTCCCAATACTTCATGTTTATTTCTACTCAGTGGTCACTACTTAAAAATTAATACATTGCTACTCATCTCAAAAATTATGTACTAACCTACTACTAACTTAACACATTACTAGTATAATATTTGCACTAACATCCAACAATGATTAACAAAAAAAGTTGCGCCATACTTATGGATTAGAAACTTATACCTTCAATGTCTTTCCTCTCTTCTACACAGTCGTGGATGTCTCCTACCCACCCGCACAGGTCTTCCCTCCGACCGAATGGCGCCTCTCTCCCATGGCGATGACACGGCGATGGCAGCTCTCTCCGACATCGGCGCTCGGTGGTCCTTCCCTCTCTCTCTATAAATGGATAGTTGCAAAGGGAAGATGGGCCTTTGAAGGAGCTAGTTGAACCACCATTGTTCGATAGGGTCGGTTGGGGGACCTGTCAAACGGCGGCCATTTGATAGGCTCTGCGGCTGCGAGGTGGTGGGGCTTGTTGAACGCCAGCCGTTCGATTTCCTCGCTTGTCAATCCTCCACCGTTTGATAGGCCTCTATTTTGGCGAATTGGCCACTATTTTTGTGATTTTCTATTAAAATAACAATATTTCTAAAAAAATCGATAAAAATGCAATTATGATTTTTATTATACTAAAAATAATATAGAATTTCACATACAACTAAAAATAATAGAATTTCACATACAACTCTTACTTTTGTTTTTATGGGTATTATTATATTTTATACATAATTTATCGATCAATCTACACTAGTATAATCTGGATCGATCACGATCTAACAATATACTTCTTGGATTAATATGGAAATTTATAGGCCTCTAAAGCGAACGTGGATATATATATATATAGTTGGCTCTGTGTGGCGCGGCTCACCGCATCCGTGTGGCATGGCCGAATCTCTAATTTGAAAACTCAAATTGAAAATCCGAACCGTTCAAATTATTCTACATATTAATATCGCCTTGTATACCAAATTTTATATTTTTTGAATTTTTACTATTTTATCGGATAGGTCAAAGATGCAATAAAATAGATACTCGAGAAATCGTTGGATTAATGCATCTTTGACCTATCCGATAAAATAATAAAAAATTTAAAAAAATGTAAAATTTGGTCTACAAGACGATATTAATATGTAGAACAATTTGAACGGTTCGGATTTTCAATTTGAGTTTTCAAATAAAAGATTCGGCCATGCCACATGGGATAGAGTTGTGCGACACGTCACACAGTAGCCCAACTTATATATATATAAATATATATATAACTATCTATAAAGCAAGTAGTGTTTCTTCCAAAATTTTTGTCCGTGGCTATTTTGCAGAAAACCCCTTGAGTGTTTATAAAATTAACCCATAGTCCCAACGCCGAAAAGAAAGGGAGGGCTTGGATGGGAAAAAAGACCTCCTGCGCCTCTCCCTCCCGTCCCCATCCGCGCCGCGCCTCGCGCCGCGCCCCGTGTCGCGCCTGCGCCCCTCCCTCCCATCCCAATCCGCGTCACGCCCCGAATTCACCCGTTGCAACGCACGAGCATAATTGCTAGTGTGTGTGTGTATATATATATATATATGTGTGTGTGTGTGTGTGTGTGTGTGGAGGATTTCAAAGCATGACATCAACTATATATAAAACTAAGCAAAATGTGGTCATATTATTCTTCTTCTTTTTTACAAAGTTGGTAAGACTTCATGGGCTCCTCAAAATTGAAACCATCCGAAATGAACAATCATCTATCTAGCAAATGCATTTTGGACACACGGTAAATATTTCAGGTAAAAATCACACTACTACAAATTAACCCCAAATTCGATCGCGAGAGGACAAGTTTCTCGCTTAGCTACGGTGGGTCGGCTTGTCGGCCAAAGTGAAGACACGGACGTGTTCAAAGCGTCCCTTTGGCTTCTACCAGCGCAGCACGTACGGTGGGGTATATTACAGTTCTCCTTTTCTTTTTTCTTTGTGAGTGAGTGTACTACAGTAGTTGCACGTATATTGACCGGCCTTTTCCAGTCCTAAATATAATATATAAGAGGCATAGTGGGGTATAGTACTTTTTTCCCTGTTCTTATATAATATTATAAGACGTATATGCATGCATACATTATTATCTCTATTGGTTCTTTAAATTTTGGTTTATTTTAAATCATCTATCATCAAACCCTCAATCACATTGCTTCTCCCCAATCACATTGCTTATCCGAGAAGGTGATGGTGATTACATTTTTTTTCTTTGGGTTAGAAATGATTAAACCTTTTATTTTATGATAAAAGAAGTATATATCTTCTCAAATATAATATTGACATTCGCTCGTATAAACACGCCCCTATCCACATCTAAATTTGCCGATGTTACCACGGCAATTTTCTCGTTCCAATTCATCACCTATAGCACGCATATATAAATCCTCTCTGAGTACTTCTCCGGGCGGACGTGTAGAATAGGATTTGGTGAAAATTTTCAACTTTTAAAGATCAACATAATCTCCAGTGCTCGGTTCAAATTTTAAAACATGGTTACTTATTAGATATTCTATTGTCATATAAAATCAACTTTAGATTTTTAAATTTTGACAACTATTACCGTATAAAATGTCAAATGTTCTTTATCCGATTGAGTAATTAATTATTCACGCTACCTTTCTCCCTATGTAAACAAACAATTAATTTTTGTTCAAATCAATTAATATACGTAATTGTGTTACATAAATGAATATATGATGTTGTTTTTTTTTAATTGCCAGCAGGCCGGCCGGTGTCCTGCTCTGCTTCCACTCAACATTCACTAGATTGATTAATTTCCACTAGCTCTATAGCTGCTCTCTTTTTTTTTTTTGAAGACTGATGCGATCTGCAGCGGACTAATACCTTTTTTTAAACCGACTAATTTTTATACGTGTCGATGGCTAAAGGTAATACTACTACACAAAGACAAATAAAAGACTGCATTACAGGCGCTGAAATAGATAAAACTGACATCTTTGTGGTAAGAAATGTGCTGGTTTTTCATAGTAAGGACACCTATTTCTCTCATCAGATAAAAATATCAGTTCTAATCAAAACCAGTACATCAAAACCAGTACCTTCAGGCGTCTTCCCATTAGAGTGATTGTTTGCAAAGCCACTTTAGATCCGACATCTTTGAGGCTATCGAGAAAGACACCTGTTCTAAGAATAGATGCGGCATCTATGTTCCTCCAACCATGAAGTAGTCGTTGGAGGGGTTACATTGAGAACCAGCACCTATTTAGCTATCAGAGATAGGTGTCGGTTTTATTTAAGAACCGACTCCTATAAGCTCAACACATATATAGCTTGTCTTCGTCCTCTTAAGCTGATCAAGCAAAAAACAAAGCGGCGCCTCTTCTTTTTCTCGACCAGTGTCACCTCCGACTTTTTGTCTTATGTTCTTTTTGGCAATTTGCCGAGAAAAGAGAAAAGTCATCTACTGATGTTGTCAGCAGAAAATTCACCTTTGATTTGTTCCACTAAAAATAGCTTATTGAAAATTTCGTCAATCAAAAGGATTTAATATGATTAAATAATTAATTACGCCATTGGCTTTGTCACTTTTTAATTGGAGTTATTTGGATTTGAATTGTATTTCGGATGTGGAGCTCAAATTCCTAATCAAATTCTATCCAAATTCAAAATATTTCTATTAAATTCCTAATTTCCTAAATCCTCTTAAAATTCCAAATATTCTAAATTTAAATTTTTTTCATAGAAGTCCTTAGCCTTTTCCCTAATTTCTTTCCTTTCCTTCTTTTTCTCCTTTTTATTTTTTTCATTTAGCCCCTTCTCCTTTCTTCTTTTTCTATTCCCTCCTCCTCTCTTGCTACATGCTCGTGGAGGCCAAGCCCAAGCCCGCACTGTCGCCCTCGACCCGACCGCTCCTCTCCTCAGTGCCGCTACCCTCGGCCCATGCCATCGCGCCGCAAGCCATGCCACCGTCGGAGTCCCGCAAGCAGGGACGGAGGCAGGGGGTATGCCGGGTAGGCCCCGGCATACCCTGGTCCACGCGTAAGAAGTATATATATATATTAAAAATGTACGACAACATATCTTCTCGGCTCTTCGTCTCGGAACTCGGAAGTCAAAACTCGGGAAGAGTGGAAGACGAGAACCGCCGCCAAACGCCCGAACCAGTGCTACCGAACCCGTGCGCAGGCCACCGCCCTCGCGTCACCCGCCGTCCGCGCCTACACGCCACCTGTGGACCGGCCGTCGGCCGCTCATGCGCCAAGCCGTCGAATAAATTAAGACATTCATGTTTCTTCGAAAGTGTCGAATAAATTACTCAGAAAAATAGCATTGTAAGTCTCTGGTATTCTTTTATGCATATATTTTTGATCATTTCTATTTAATCTAAGAATTAAAGCTTTTATCGTGTTACTCGGTACATATATACCTAATTATGTTGTTAATTTTATAATTATTACCAAAATATTGTGTTGAATTTTTTCTGGCGGCATACCCTAACTAAAATCCTAGATTCGCCATTGCCCGCAAGCCGGAGCCGCCTTCCATATCCTGAGCCGTCGCCTTCCAAATTCACCGCAAACCCTAGCCCTCTCTCTCCTCTATAAATAGTCGACGGTCGTCGCCCCTTTTTCCCCCTTTTTCGAAGTCGTCGCCACCTTCTCCACCGAGAGAAAGCACCACCGCCGCCACTTATTTTCACCGCCGTGAGCGAAGCCGACGCCGTCACCGCTTCCAACCATCACCGGGAGCTGCGCCATTGTCATTGCATCTTCCCGAAGTCACCGTCGCCGGTGACCCCTACACCATTTCCCTGTGTTGTTCCCCTCTTCTTCTTTCTCTGATGCCTCCATCCGCACCGCCATGTGTCGCCGACGGATCGCCCCAGAGTCATGTGTCGCGCCGTCGCTTCGTCTGCAGCTTCTCTTGTCGACGTCGCCACTCATCGACACCTCCATTCATCATTGTCGTCGTCGCCAAACGCCATCGCACCGTCACCGATTCGATGCGATGCGTCGCGCCCATGGCGCCGAGCCGTGCAGAGCTGGCTTTGCTCCCCTCCATCCTTCCTTGTGACGCCGACATATGGGTCCCACTAATGCCTTCCCTCTGTGTTGCCGACATGTGGGTCCCACGTACCCCAAACAAATCTCAATCGTCCGATCACCTAGATCCATCCAAAGCCGTCCGATCTTCATAACCCGATCCGATGCCACATCATCCCTAGATCCATCCATGTCAGCACCATGTTGTCACCACATCATCCTCTTCTTCCCATGTGTCGTCACGTGGCATCCATGTCACCGGTCCACTACACCTCCCATCCTTCGGTTTGTGGACTTAGTGCACCATACTCCAAGTCACTGACGAGTGAGCCCCTCTTATATTTTTCTACTAATAAATTCAATTCCTGAAAATAAATATCAAGAGAATATTCTCGTAATATTGTTTTTCGTTTTATCCTCGAATTTTCTCTGAAATCAAACTTTCGGAGGTCGTTCAAACTCCAGTTTGACCCGTTCTTCTTTCTAAATTCTTCTATAATCAAGCTCTACCTCCTGGTCCAGTTTGTTGTTTCATTTTATGTTATTTAGCTAGATTTTTTATTTGTTTCTTATTTACAATCATGTAGACGTTGGAGAAAAGGAGTTGTTCGCCACAGAAGACACAGTGCAAGGATAGTACTTGGATGCGAGGCAAGTGCACTCTTTGAACATATTGAACCTAGTTTATAAAATGTTTTGTTTTGAACATGTATTATTTTTTATAAATTATTGATGTGTAGTGTGAACTAATTGTTATTATACCATGCCTTTGATAATTATTGATTGCATGTGATACCTTGTCACCCTAGTCTTTGTGCGTTGATCATTGGGCTCAACTCAGGGTAGAGTAGTTATGCTTAACCCCCCTTAAGGTTGTTTTACAAGCAAAATATAATTTTAGTTAATCATACACTTATAATTATTTTTTATAAGAACTGTGTGGCTATGTGCTATCTTTTCGGTAACATATGTTGCACCGTGTAGTAAACAACATGCAGATAAAATGTTTTGGACTGGGGTGATGGGTGGTTATGTGTGAACCTACTTAGGTGATAATGTATCTGTGTGATTATTATCGAGTATGGTCTCTGTGTGAGCCTACTGTTGAGTTGTGTGCTATTTAGTTTCTCAAAGGACCTACTACGTGTCCTTAAGCAGCTATCCTACGCTATGTGCTATTGTAGTTTGGCAAGTTGCCCTGGTCAATTAAGGACTTCACTTCATAAGCCATTGATCCAAGCCTAACGTGCAACCACATGTCCTAATGGAAAGGACCTGGCCCAATAAGATTTTGAGTTTGGCACTGTCAGTCCAAGTGATTAGATGATAGGCGTTACGGTTAGCCATGTGTATTTTCTTGTTTGTGTGAGAGAAAGGTGTCACATGGGGAAGGCAATGTTGAGGTGGAGTTTCTAAAAAAGCCTTGTTACAGACTCCTTGGCTGCACACGACCTGGAGTTTGACGTTGTCGATTGGTCATCAAAAAAGATGATGTATCTTATAGGTAAAGTTGTACAACCTCTACAGAGTGTTGACAAATCTATTAGAATAGCCGCGTCCGCGGTCATGGACATACTCGATGATTTCTAACAAGGGGTAGTTTGCAAAAACCTAGAATGAGAATGAGCCGTGTGCAGGTTAAGGAATATAGTTGTGTGCTCTTGTGTGGATAGGTCCTATGTGGACGGTTGGTTGGTAACACCCGTTATTTATAAATGTTATTTTGAATATCTTTTCATAAATTTTTGTAATCGTAAATGTTGTGTTATGCAAAATAGTCATAGCCTTCATTGTTAGTTGTGCAGATGCATATTTTTGTGTACTTACTGAGTATTCCATGTACTTACCTTGCAATTCTCCCAACTCCAGAAGGAAGGTTTTTGTTGTTCTTTGAGAAGTTTACGCTGAAGTCGAGGACTAGACCGTGTGTCCCAGTTGACTGCTAGTGGCATGTTGAATGGAGGTTTTGCGTATTTATCTTCTTTTCTGTTGTGTTATCTTATTCTTGTGTTGCCCTTAAGGAAAATCAATGTAAGTGAGCCATAAGGCTTATCACAGTCATTTTATTAATAAATGATAGTTTTTCTTTGTGATGTTGACTGTGATATTATCTTTATAAATGTGTATGCTAGGTTGACCCTGGACTAACACTTTTACACGGTAGGTCCCTGGACTAACATTTTTACACAGTAGGTCATATTTTGGGTCCTCACAACCAGCTCGAGGAAGGGGAAGGTTTTGCTTTATTTTTTTGGTTTTGTTGGAGATTGAAGCCTACAAGATTAGTTTTCATTAATTCTCACTCTGTTTTACTCTTGCTTGTGAATGTGACCATTTGCTACGTATATACATATAAAGTGCCCAACCGAAACAATTATTTGTATTTGTTTTCTAGGGGTATTTTTTATCTTTTTTATGTTTATTTAATTAGATCCATCCTCGAATGACCACATGATAATTTTGAATTTAAGTATTGACATGACAAGATTTGACTTTGTACATAATATTTTATTATTAGGTGATATAAATAATATTTATAGAGTAGTATAGAGAAGTGTAACACAATGTTACAATAATTAAATTATTGAAGATATATTATTTTTGTTATTTAAATTTGCTTTTAAATTATAAAATCCTAATTAATTCATGTTATAGTAGTTAAATTATGAAAGATTATTCGTATGAGTAAATTAAATTTGTATCGTTCAGACTAATTAACATTAAGTAATATTCGTAGGTACCCATCGGTTGTAATGGATCTATAATGGGTGTATGAAGTGGGTCATGACTCTATGGAGTATATTAGGGGAGTAACATCTCTCTTTTCTGCGACAACGAGCACAAACTCAGTTAATGCGCCAGATTATCTATGGTGTTCATGCTTTGTTTGCAAGAAAAACAAATAATTTCCGGCATAACGGGTCCATGCATATCTTCTTACAAGGGTTTTATGCCAAAGTTCATATGTCATGAGTTTCTTGGCAAAGCGAAGCAAGAAGAGGGAAGTGCAGGCAACAATGACGTGCCAAATGAGAATGTTGGCTGTGAGCGAGACGATGAAACGTGCGTTGATCATGGTAAGGCTGATCTAGATCAAATGTTGCGCAATGGGGAACATGCTAACATTGGTGATAGGGAATATTCCAAGTTCAAAACTATGATGAAGGACTCAAAAACTCCACTTTACAATGGATATAAGGCGAAGCACAACAAGTTGCAGGTGGTCCTATCTCTACTTCACTTGAAGATAAACAATGGATGGTCACATAAGAGTTTCACCGAGTTGCTAGGGTTGTCGACAAAAAATTTTTCTGCGGGTAATGTCTTGCCAGAAACAACGTACCAAGCAAAAAAAGTTATTTGTCCTTTGACCTTGAGATATAGAAAATTCACGCTTGTCAAAATGATTGCATTTTTTACTGGGGTGATTATGCAGATTTGGACTAATGTTCGGTATGTGAGAGGCTTCTCGGTATAAGTTTGGAGATGTTGACGATGATGGTGGAAGTAATGGTACAGTGAAGAAGAAAAAAGTGACGGTGAAGGTGATATGGTATTTTTCAATTATTCCTTGTGTGAAATGTATATTCACAAACAAGAAACATGCTAAGTTGATATGTTGGTACCATGAAAAGTGTAAAAGAGATGGAAAGATAAGGCAACCAGCTAATGGATCTCAATGGAAAAAGATATGGCATGGAAAATGTGAGGATTGTGCTCAGTACATACGATATAATTGGATGATATTAACACCGATGAGATCATTAGTGTCACCTGTTAGGTGTCGGTTGGAATATTTGACATCTCTGACCGATTTTCAACAACATCTACAGTGTTGTAATGAAGCCCGGACGGTGGCGAAGCCCGGACAGTCTTCCGACTTGTCCGATAGCTGCCTTCGCCGCTCGCTGCGATGCATTGTGTTCGATAATATTGAGCCGTGCTAGGTGAGTAGTGTCATTTGACCCATCAATCCGTAGCTCACGCTTAATTTGCTGTGCATGCGCACGATCGATGAGAGACCAAAGATAAGCTAGCTAATGTTGTGCCGATAACTACGTGGTGCGTGCCAATAAAAGCTTACTAGGACATAAGTAGCTGTGCCAGCCAAGCCCTAGGCGAGGGAGGCTAGATTAGGAATATAATCATCTTTTAAAATTAAAAATAATATAAAAAATAGGTAAAAATTATTAAAAAAATATTATGATTGGTTGAAAAGATAAAGTGATGGATAAATTAAAGAATGATTATGACTGGGTATGTGTAAAAATAGTTTTATTCTAGAAACAAACTAAGTGATAAAAATAACTTTATTTTAAGAAATATAATCAAGGTTATCAATTATGTTGTGGTATCAGCTGGAATGGCCGGCACGTACCATTCCACCACTTAAAACGTTACGTAACTAGTGGCGTACCGTTCATTCCGATCAAATTCCCAACCAGTATTGAACGGAATAGTGAGCACTGACATATCACTAGTTCCAGTACAGTTTTAAGAATGAGTGATCGTTCTGTCGAATTTAACTTAGCCGAATATTAAATTGTAGTATTTAGCTATAAGGCTGCGTTTCTTAACTTAAGTTTTTCACATGCACATTTTTCGATCGAAGTTTTTCAAAAGAATTATATAAAAAGTTAGTGTAAAAATCATATTATTTTATTTTTTAAAATTTTTAGCTAATATTTAATTAATCGTGTTAATCTGTTGTTTCGTCGTTTCGTTTTGTGTGCGGGGGAAAGAGGTTCCGAACCTCTAAAAACACAGCCTAAATCATTTATCTATGTAATAGTTTCTTTGGTGTTCCAAACGGTATTTAAGTAAGTTGGATCACCTATATATAAAATGCTAGATATGCCATTGCCTCAATAATTTTCTTTGGGTAGTGATAGTAATTGTTGTTTGCAATAATCTGCAAGCCGTCTCTAGTAAAAAGGCAATCACAAATCCAGGATGCAAGCAACCAGTGAAATACAGAGCAGGCGTATGCATCAGAAAAGGAACCTGATCAGCAACACGGTTTTTTTATAATAACTGGTAATTAAGCGCAGCGGCCGATACGATGAGAATGGTGAGGGCTCAAGTCTCCACTACTGACGAAGATATCATGAAAACCCATTAAATTCTCATTAATTTTTTTTCATACATAGATGAAAAAAAAGGCTATAGTTGTTTAGTTCGTTGAGACCTTTTATTATTTCTTCATATATTCGCCTGGATGGGTACCCTGCCAAGGCTGCATCGTATAGAGTTTTAAGTGTGTTGGCAAACAGTAGATATGTGCAAGACAAGCAAAGTGCCACAGAACAGTGAGCGCGTACGTGTACCACTGTATACTTTAATTTGATACTGTTGTCAAGCTAATTATGTTAATTAAACTGAGCAAGATTAATTATTTCCTATGTGAGGTCATCAGTTTTGATGATCGATAGTAACAAACACTGCTGAAAAACATCTAATAGTCTCGGTTTATAACCCCTTTAATCTCATACTGTAAACAGAGACTAATAAAACGGGACTAAAAATTTCCGGATGAAATAATCAGCATTAAAAATTCATTTTTAATCTCAGTTTGTAACAATAACTGAGACTTAAAATAAAAGTGTCACGTGACATGTATATTTAGTCTCGAGACTATAATTTTTTTCATTGTTTTTTCTGCTTTGCATATTATTTTTTTCCATCATCACAGACAAATATATCTAAAAAGTTCAAATCACAGATCAAATACAACCACAAAAATCACAGATCAAATACACCATCATAGATTATCAATACAACCTCAGTTATCAAAATCACATATCATCAAATACATAAAAAATACATCAAATACATAAAAAAATCACATATCACATATCGAGGTGGCCGCTGCCACCGTCCTCTGCAAGCTGTCGCCGCCCGCTGCCTGCTGTCGCCCGCCGCCTACCACCGTCACCCACTGCGGAGAAGGGGGATGAGAGGAGAGGAGAGGAGAAGGAGGAGCGCCTGCTGCCGCCGCCCGCCTGCCTGTCGCCCCGGCCCGTCGCCGCCGCCTGCCTGCCCACCCCGGCTCATGGCCGCCAGAGAGAGCTAAGGGAGAGGGAGAGATATGAGGGGAGAGGGATCTGAGGAGGGAAGATCTGAGGGGAGGGGAGACGGGATTTTTTTGGGAGAGTGTAGCCGCGCGCGAGAAGATAAGGCCGAGAGGTTTTTCTGGTTTCGGTTGATTAAAAAAATTGGGACAAATATTAATCTTTAGTCCTAGTTGGTAATATTAACCGGAACTTAAAATAATAAGGATCTGACACGGGTTATAGATTTTTTTAATCAAAACTAAAAATAAACTTTTTTTTGTCTTGGTTGGTGTTACCAATCAAAATTAAATATTTTACTGGAACCAAAAATATTTTTATAGTCTCGGTTCATATTGAAATCGAGACTATCATGGATTTTAACTAGTGAAACAAATATTATTTCTCCAGCAATGAAAAGGTCATATCAATTTCATCACGTATCTTATAGTGGAGTGCTATCGTAGCATTCAAGTAAACCGTAAGATCGGAGGTCGTTTAGTAGGTCTGACAGTACCAATCGATAATGTACCATCACTCCCAATTAATTAGGTGTAGCGAGCATTATATTGCCGGAGTAAAGCCTTATGATCAAGTTATCAACAGTACTGGAGTTAGTATTGTCCTTGCAAAAAAAAAGAAAAGAAAACTGTAGTGAAATATTGAAGAGCATGTCCCTATCCTGTTATACGAGATGAAACCTCTCCGTGTTGCTGCAGGAGTACATGACAATGGTAGAAATTAGTTCCAAGATGGATTGCTTTGTAGCTGAACGACGTGACTTGATTTGTGTATGCACCATTGGTGAATAGTACAAAAATACTATAACAATTGTAGTGCGACAATCCGAACTGCGCATCAATCATCCGAATTCCGAAGGCTAGAAATAATTGTCATATTTTTTTATAAAACATGAGAGAAAGAAGAGAGCTAATTCGGACCATATATAAATTATTTAAAATAAGTAAGATGGTGTGGCTTCCGAAAAAAATAGAGAAATGACATTAACTATATTTATTCGACGAACAACACCCGATATGTACCTCTATTTCCATTTTAAAACTTTATCTTGCCACCATGCATACAAGGTGCCATATGCATTGCATGAAAATTACGTTAGTCAACCTTATATATTAAATTTAGCATTTCTTTAAAAAATAAATTAACTTATTATTTCTTCCATCCTAAAATAGATATGTCATTTTATTTAAAATTTGTCAAAAAAAAGCTTATCACGTTGGAGTACCTTCTGTAACATCAATCATCTTCAATTCAAAATTTTCTTCATCCTACCCTCAACTATCAACCGAGGATTACTGTGCTATAGTAATTTTTTTAAACCTTAACAAAGTTAAGTAATCTAGAACGACAAGACGGGGATAGTAATACAATAGGAGTTAGTAGGATGTAGTAGGAGACGAGAATATATAGTTAGCACAGAAACCGCCATCGCGTGATGTCATACTCCCAATGAGTGAAGAATAATGCTGCTCGATCGCTCAATCATGAATATTTGTATACGAATGCAAAAGATCATCGACGGCGAGAGCGACCTTGATCTTGATCGATCTTGATCTTGATCCAGACCAACCAACGGTCGCTGTTACGCCACATCGCCTCACCGACGCCGACGCGCCATCGCCTCACCTACTGCCTCGTCCTCGATCTCCCGCCATTGCGACCCACCCCACCATATAACCCCACCTCCTCCTCCTCACACCTCACACCATCTCCACCTTTCTTGCTCCGCCACAGCCAGCTAGCGACAAGATCATCGACGACATGGCGGCAAGGCTCCCCGCGGCGGCGGTGTTGCTCGTGTTCCTCCTCGCCGCGGCGGTGACGTTGGTGGAGGGAGGCGCGGCGGCGGACGCCGTGGTGGGGCTGGGCGCGGCGGTGGTGATGCGACGGGGAGGGAGGACGTGCCGTGGCACGGTGGGCGAGTGCATGGAGTACTTCGGCGTCGACGGCGAGGGGGAGGATGAGCTGGCGGCGGCGGCCATGGGCGGCGGCGGCGGCGGCAAGCGGCGGATGCTGCAGGGCGGGTCCGGGTACATCGGGTACGACGCGCTGCGGCGGGACAGCGTGCCGTGCTCGCAGCGCGGCGCGTCCTACTACAACTGCCAGCCCGGCGCCGAGGCCAACCCTTACTCCCGCGGCTGCTCCGCCATCACCCAGTGCAGGGGATGATCGATCGATTTGTGTTACCGTTTGGTTGGTTAATTAAGCTAGCTGATTTAATCAACCAATGCCATGTAATTTGCAGCAAGAACACACAGTAGTGTCCTTGATCAAGCTGGGCTTAATTAGGCTATAGCTGTCAAATATCTCAGTGTCGTCCTTGCTGCATGCTTCTCGTGCTTGATTGTTTAGATGTGTAATGGTCCTAATGGATGGTGTTAATTAATTTGCTAGTATGCTGCTTGGGTGGAATTAATCAAAGATTATGTTATAATTGTGTATGTATGCAAATTAACTTGTGTTTGCATGAGCTCCCCCACTCTTTCTGTCCAAGTTTTTTGTTTGAATCCAATAAAGATATGCAGGGATGTTTGATAGATTTTTAGCTTGAGTATAGTCTCTGTGGGAAGAGGCGGATGATCATTAATTTTAAGAGAACATATTATTCTTCGATTAGGTTGTGGAAAATAATTTAGTACTAGCTATGATTTTGAGGTGCCAAATTCATGCATACAACTTACTACAGCTTGTAAGAAAAGAAACATCGGCGTCTGTCGAGTTGAGCTGTCATTTCCGAGTTGATCTCTTTTAATTCCATTTTATTTGGGTCAGATCAGGCACTATATGGTGTCCAGTCTTTAATCAGTGTTACTTTGAAGTGAAAAGGTAAATTTTAGGCATAAAATAAAAAGATTGCATCTCTGATGAAAATGACTCAAGTTTGACAGAATCAATTCAAGGGGGCTTAATGGAAGTGGTCTTTAGCTAGCAACACATGTTATGTGCAATTAGGAAAACAGTCATTTTGTGATGCCACCAAACTGTGGTTGGGCTGTCATTTTTCATCTTGTGTGTAGTCAATGTACCTAGGAACTTTTTGCACGAAGGAAAGGGGACATGATTAGTTCCCTTTTTTAAGAGAGGATAGGGAAAGTCTTTGAGGATAGGACCACACACTGTACAAAATGGTCCCTTGAAAATATGAATATGTTTTTTTAAATAAAAAGGGTCCTAACTGGATACTGTTGTTTTGATTTTGTAATTAAGTCCTGTCAAATCTTAAACAGTTTTGCAGTTTACTACTACTTAGCTTGGTGTCATTATATTCTTTTCATGGTTCTCACTTCTCATAGTTTAGTGGATCACACGGTCAAAGTTGCAACCGCCATGCAACATTTTTTATTATTTGCACAATCAATGGCTAGCTATATGAATTTTGTCTAGTTTAGTTACTTGATTGTCCCAACGAGTACAATGCCAAGATTGTGTTGTGCCTCTCTGTTTGAGTTGGCTCACACGTATGCGCCACCAAGATTGTGCTACCTTTTGAGTTGGCTCACACCTGAACCCAAAGGACCATTCTGAATCAAAGGGAAATTTTGAATGGGCTTTGATGGTCAGAAAGAAATGTCAACAACCCATGACATGTACAAAGCAGTGTGATGCCACCTAGACATTTTGCTGATGTTGAATTGGGAGAAGGAGATGAGACACATAAGTTTGACTCCTGTCTTTATGTGATGATCAACGATATCTTATAGCAAACTTGAAATATTTATGATCAAAGAGAATCAACTTTTTATAATTTTGACGAACCTAAATGATATCTTTTGAGCTATTCCTTTCGTTTCAAAATATAAACACTATCAACATCAACATTTGTAATTTGTACTAAAATATAAAATATAAACACTCCTAACACTTATATAAAGAACTACTTATTTCATTAATTATTTCCCATTAAAATGTCTTCCTATATCTTCCCTAACCACCTCCTCGCCCCTAACCATCTCTTATTTAGGCTCCGTTTTTTCTTCAACTCTAAAATGTAACTTTCTCATTTTTAAGCATGTTTTCAAATGTTAAATGGTGTATTTTTAAAAAATATTTTATATAGAAGTTTTTTAAATCAAATAAACATGTGTTTAAAGTTTAAAATGATTAATACTTAATTAATCATATGTTAGGTCTTATCTCGTTTTACGTCTCACCGCAAAACTAAATCAAAGTCGATGATTCAATCTAGGCACACCAGAAATCTTTTCTCTTTAACCTTGATCTCTATGTATAAATAATTATATTTTGGAAGTGCAGTACTAGTATTTTTTACAACTTCCTTTAAAAAATGATTTTCAAGAAATACACCGTATATGCCTAAATTTAAAAAAAGAATAAGAAATCGTATAGGCGGTGTATACCAACTTGAACTTTTATTAGGACAACTCGTTCGGTCTGGGTCCCTCTTATATAGATGGCCATTCGGGCCACCTGACCAGCCCGGGCCCACAAGAAGCCCAGCCCGATTGATATAATTGGATATTTTTAGCCAACATAGATATAATTGGATATGTTAACTTGTGCTCATGCCACCAACTTAGGATGTTGAAATCATCCTCATAGCATGTGATAGTGTCACTATCTAGCTCTGCAGTTAGTTCAGAGAGACATGGAGATGGAGTTGAAGTTGAAGATATAGAGGAAGAAGAGATTGAGACAGATGAAGGACCAACTACACCTGATCCACCAGAACCACCAAAGATTTTGCCCCATGCTTGCTTTTTCTTACTTGTAGTTCCTGTCGATGGCGATACCCTCTGCAACCTAGCTGAACCAAACTTATTTTCATGTTTAGTAAACAACTTATAAAGTTCTGTCATAACCTCCACAAGATAATCATTGTAATTAGTACCAATAGCTTCAAAAAGCAGTTGCAAAATATTATTAAAACCTCTCATCTCAGCTCTAGGATCAAGAATATATGCATATGAATATAAGAAATGTATACCATGCTAATACTTGAGGAATTTTTGTTTCATAGGAATAACAACATTCCTCATGTTAGCATCATTGTCAAATGAATGCAAATGGCTAGCAATCTCAAGAATATGGTGCAACATCAAAGGAGCAGTTGGGTAATACACATCAGATAATGCAAACAGATGAGTCATAAAACAATTCAAGAAAATCTAGTACCTTTTCAACAACATACCAATGAGTATCAGTAAATAATGGCTAACCTTCCTGTAAACCATAGTGAGTTGCAATGAAAACAGAAAAGGTACTACTATATGGTATGAGATGCTTAAGCATAAGGTATGTGGAGTTCCATCTAACATCCATATCCAAGCCAAAACTTTCTAGGGCGAACTCCTTTAGCTTCACAAAAGGTTTTATATGCAGCAATTCTTTGATTAGAGGAATTCAAGAAAGAAATAGTTGTTCTAAAAGCCTCTATGCAAGGCTTTAGCCTCTTCAAACCAGATTTCACAATAAGGTTAATAATATGACATGCACAACGCTGATGTAGTAAACTAGGCCTATGAGGTCTATTAACATGAACAGGATCAGGATCAGGACCTAAGTAACCAACAAATATTGGTCTCAAATTATTCATGGCAGAAGCATTAGAAGAAGCATTATCAAGTGTCACAGAGAAAACCTTGTCAATCAACCCATATTCTTCTACTACAACAGCAACACACTCAGCAATATTAACTCCAGAGTGTGAGACCTAAATAAGCCTCAGACCTATCACTCTCTTATGGATTTGCCAATCATTAGTAATAAAATGAGCAACCACACTTATGTAATCTTCCTTTACATTGCCAGACCAAATATCAGATGTTAATGCAACAGAAGAATATTAGAGAAAGAGTTCCTAAGCTTACCACGTTGCTCAAAGAACAACTTGGACAAGTCTCTAGTTGTGGTTTACCTAGAGACTTTAGAAAAACAAGGATTATGAGCATGCTGGATATACTCCTCAAATGCAGCTGTCTCACCAAAACATAAGGGCAAATCTAGTCTAGTAGTTAAACGACAAAGCTCTGATCGCGCAACATCTGGCTTATAATCCCAATTACGAAAACTACCATCAGAATTAAATGCAATCCTAGACTGAACTCTAGCAGCATGATCAACTTTCTGTCTACAAGATTTTTGATGCCTAAGCAAGTGGCCAGTACCAACATTAGAACGAGCAGAGAGTTCATGCTTACATAGATTGCATCTTGCAGAAATTCGAATCTTCTTACCATTTGGCAGAGTCTCGCAAATTTCCTCAAAGTCAGCCTAGACACCTGACCTGTTTCGCTTGCAGCTAGAAAAACCAGCGTATGTGCCGACGGTGCTGTTGGAGCTCACCGCCATCCCCCCGTGCCACCAATGCCGCCATCAACACCTCCTCCATCCCCTTCCCCGCCGCCATCTAAATTGATTGGATGCACACTGGAACCAAACAATAAAGCAGCATCAGCGCTTGCGTCGTCTTGGTCTTCCGGGGTCATGCCGAGCTCGATGAGCTCTTCGTTGATGGTACATGGATGGGCGCCAACGCCACTGCCATCATCGTCCTCCATCGCGACCTCGTCGGCTCGGTGGCTCTGTACCTCAACGGTGCACAGGGCACAAGCAACAGAAGAAAGAGAAGCCTACAATACAAGAATCAAACTCTTGAATCAGATCAAGAATCAAATCATGAATCAACTCAATCAAGATTCAAATGAAAAAACCAAAGAAGGAAAGAGAGTTACCTGCTGTCCTCTACTACCTGCGCCGCTGCACGACCGGAGCCCAGAGATAGAGCGGAGGCAGTAGAAGATGACGGGTCAGAGAGAAGGAAAAGGACCACGACCACGACGAGCAGACCAAGGAAGCAGCTGCCTCAGATCCGGAGCGACGAGAAGAGGAAGAGGAACATAAGATGGGAAGAACAAGAAGGGGATTAGGGTTTCGGTGGAGGCGATTAGATCATGAGACGTGGAGGATAGGAGGGAGGAGAGATCGAGTCGAGCTTCTGCAGTGTCGCCGGAGGTGGAGGATCGACCGGCGCCGGCGCGACGGTGACGACTGCGGTCCTACGGCTGCGGAGCGGAGGCGCCGAGGTGGGTGGCGGAGATCGAGAGACGCGGATGTGGGAGGACGGCGGCGGATGCGGTGGGGGGGATTAGGTTTAGGGTTACTAGGGGCACTGATGCGGGGGGTTTTTATACGCGGGCGAGCGACGCTGGGCTGGACCACCGGTTGGGGTGCAACGGCTAACGGGCCACAAACGGGCCTATGCTCCTTAGCCGGACCGGGCCGTGCCGACCGTGTGCCTACTGGTCGGCCCAGGCACAGCACTTACGACCAGGCTGGGCTAGCCCAGGCCCAATGGAACCGGGCCGGGCCAGGCTCGGGTCGAGCCTAAATTGCACGCTTCGTGCCGTGCTTTCTCGTGGCACGTGCTTTCTGTACATCTATACCCTCTTCTTCGGGGTGCTCGTACTAGGGCAGGCTCGCGAGCTCTTCCCCCTTCCTCTCTCGCCTCCCACCCAACTATCCCGCGGCGGCGACTAGGGTTTTGCCCCCCTGGAATCCCCTCTCTCCTCCTCGCCGCCGCTGCCTTCCTCCCCGCGCCGGCGACGATCTGCTCCTCCCCCGCCGGCATCCCGGTTTCCGGATCTAGGGCAAGATGGTTCGTCTCTCTCTCAATCTGTACCCTCTCGATCCCCAAAATAGATGCGGCCGTGCCTGATTCCGTGTTTGTGATGTGTTACAGCTTCCGCTCTCGCTCCTCAAGACCGCCCAGGGGCATCCCATGGTAAGATCCGCCGCTTCGCACTTTGCGTGGTCGTTGGTTTGGTTTGGTTTCTAATTGGCTAGTGTTCGAAACTTTTCTGTGGTTTTTTTTAGCTCGTGGAGCTCAAGAACGGCGAGACGTACAACGGGCACTTGGTGAACTGCGACACGTGGATGAACATCCACCTCCGGGAGGTTATTTGCACCTCAAAGGTGAAATCTCGCGTCCCCCGACTCACTTCGCTGATAGATTTTAGTGGGCACAAAAGATTAGTGGCATTGTTTGGATTTGGGTAAAACAGGGGAGTCGCCATTTGTTGTAGAAGTGGAGAAAGTAGACTTCATATTTTTTGTAACTTGATATGGAGATAGTAGGAACTTATATTTCAAATTGTGTCATTTTTAGTGGGTCATTTGGTTCCAATTGATTTGATCGTTAGTTTTTTAATGCCATTTTCTCATCGTTCATGGCTGTGATTTCAGGATGGTGATAAGTTCTGGAGGATGCCAGAATGTTACATCCGTGGGAACACCATCAAGTATCTTCGGGTTCCTGATGAGGTATGGGTTTTGAACATGTTGAACCTTGTTTACATATGTGCCTGTAGATGCTGGTTGGTTGTTTAGACATGTATGTTGTTTCTCCATCTGCATAATCAGGCTTTTTATTCCTGTATTAGCATTCATCATGCCATTATTGCTAGCAAAATAATTATGCCGTGTGCAATTTTTCTGTGGTCGGCTTTCAGTTTCAAGTGCTGTTTTCCTTTTTAAATCTTCTTGGGCGTCAGTGTCTCTTGTTATGTTTGACTAATCTCTCACGTTCGATTTATGGAAGTTATTTTATGCCATTTAACTGATATCTACCCTCTGATGTTTTAAAATGATCTGAGCACATGAGGACTTATGTTAAGCCAAGCAGAGTGTTTAATATGATTACGTTGCAAATCACTGAGCATTTTATCTGTCAACTCTGCACAAGGGGCTGATAAATTTTCTTGGTTTCAAATCACTATGATACCTGACACCAAGTAAATCCCCTGTTATGAATTATGACAGCACTCATGTTCCAACTCTGCTGTATGTAAAGCTACTTCCCCACAGCCAAAGAACACTGGAAATAGTTAGATGATTGAGAAGTAAATATCACATAACCATGACCTGGATAGAGTAGGCACAAGTAGGCCTGATTGCATGAGTTTACTTCTATGACAGGTGATTGACAAGGTCCAGGAAGAGACTTCAAAGAGCAGATCAGGTATGCACCCAATGGTTCCAGCTGTTTGTAAACCACACTGGGTCTTTATATGCTTAAATGTTCTAATATTTTCTATGAACTTGATGAAATATTTAAACCAGAAATTTGTGTTATTAGTTGACTGTGCTTCATGAACTTCACCTTAGTCCAGTTCATTTTTGGAGATAAATTTGACCTTATTCGGTTTCCAAGAGATGCCTTTTGTCGTAACTCATAATTTTTGTTAGTAGAAGTACATTATTTGAGCATGTAGCTAATAAAATCTGCTGGAGACATTTTGTATGTGGCAGTGCAAATGCTTTTATGCGTGCAAGTAGTAATGTCACTGCAGTTCTTTACTTGGGCTGGTTCTTGATTTTTAACAAACATAATGTAACTTACATATTCAAAATAAGCGATGAATACATACATGTTGAAAATAGTAATCAATCTGTAAATGCACTCTGATTCAGTGCATCCTACATCTACAGTGTTGATGTGATTCATGAATCCTTGTGTTCCCCTTTTCTTGTATTTGGTGTATTATGGTCATTCTGAATTTCATATTACTGGAGAGTTTCACCTTAGTGCAACACTGAATTGCCTATGCTCTTCTAACTGCAGATAGGAGGCCACCAGGCGTCGGCCGCGGAAGAGGAAGAGGTGATATAGGTGCTAAACCTGGAGGCAGAGGCATTGGGCGTGGCCAGGATGATGGTGGCAGCAAAGGTGGTGGTGGCCGTGGAAGGGGAGGAATTGGAGGTAAAGGTGGCATCAAAGGTATGCTTCTTGCTTGAATTTAGAGACTATACCGCCAGAGTAGTTTGTATTTTGTTTTGAGGGGATAACCAATCTATTTGTACTCTATGGCAGGTGGGGGCCGTGGACGTGGGTGAGAGGGAAGGTCACTTGTGGGAATGCCGTTTTTTTAAGGCTTTGCTGTAGTTGTGTCACATAGATTGCTTTAGGAGGGTGAAGAATGGACTGGTGGAGTTAGCATTGCATTGCTTTATCATTTTGTGGTATGACCGAAAAATGTTTCATGGGTTCAGTAGTTACCAGTGAAGAGGCAGCGGTTGGCTTGTCTCGAAACAATTTGTTTGATGTCTGGACTCTCGACTATATTGAATATTATTGTGGTTATTACTTGACCTGTTCATCGCAGAGAGACGTAGAGCTGTTGATGTTCTTGATTGTTCAGGAGTACTTCAGGCTTTTGGTTTCATAATTTTTTCGCTTTCATAATTCTTAACGTTTTGAACAAAATTGACGTTTTGAATAAGATTGAAAAACTTTTTGTAACTTTGATCATCAATAATTTTAAAAATATTTAGTTTAAAAGAATTAGATTGACATATATAGATTTGTGTTTCAAAATATTATAATAAAGGTAAATATTTATTTATTGTATATATTATAATAAAAAGATAAGGTCAAAGATGTATTTTATATATCGTGTCATTATTCAAAACGTGTGTCCAAAACGTCGAATGAAGTATTCTTATATTGTGCTGCTCGGAGTGTTTTATTTACCTAGCACATGCTGCCCACGAGCATTCTCTCTGCTTCAATGTTCTCACCATTGAGTGGCAAAAGTCTCAGACTGTCACACCCTAAAATGGTGGTGCGTTTGCGCAAAATTTGATTTGATGTGATATGGCGAGACGTTTGGTTTTATACCGTATTCGTTCGTAATTGGTTTCAGCTCTCAAAACAAATTTCAAGCGTCATTTTAAGTCGATCCACACAAAATTATATTATGCCGTGTGATGGTTACAGCCCTAGCCGTCGACCACACTCGCCCATACACGGAACGGCCAGCCCGATTAGAGTAGGCAGACGTGGACATGTTCAAGAGTTCATTGGTCGTTCCGCGAATTTCTCCCCATTTTCTTCCCGAATCAAACAGCTCCGAAAAAATTGCGTCGAGGGAGAAGGGGAAAGAAAAAAGAGATAATACATGAGGATTTACGCGTACTTATGCTTCCGACGTTCACGGGCCCACGTTCTCGTACATCCTTCTGAAGCGTGGATTATGTGGATCAACCAATGTACACAGGTGGGCCCTCCGGTCAACTCAGCTTAACCATCTGGCCCCACCTGTCAGCCTCACGCAAGGCCGTCAATCGGGTCACTCATGGTTGACTGGCTGGGCTCCTATAGTCCCATTCGAAAGGCGGGTTTGCGCCACCTGCGATGATGCGAGAAAGGGCCTGTTTGGTTGAGGGAGTATAAGCATTAGTCCCTCCATTTTAGTCTTTTAGTCCCTAAACTCCCAAACAGAGAGACTAAAAGTGACTAAAATATCATTAATCCATTAGTCCTCTTGGAAGTACTAATTGAAACTTCTCTCTCCCGCAGCGCGAATAAGATACAAATGAATAGGGGTAATATAGTCTTTGTATAATATAATTAATGAGCTTTAGTCCTTTTTGTCCCTGCAACCAAATAGGATGAGACTAAAATTTTTAGTCCAGAGACTAATCTTTAGTCCCTGAACTAAAATGCCAAACAACACCAAAGGAGGGTATGAAGCGAAGAGAGCCCGGGGGATGCGTGGACCCGGTGTTGGTGAACCGCTATCTGGGCCCCACTCTCCCCACACTCCCGTGCGCCTGTGTGGGCCCGGATCCATGCACCGGGTCTACGCCCAGGCGCAGAGCTAGTACTACTAGTAGTAGCAACCTTTCCCCTTCGAAAAAGGCAAAGCACTCCCGACCTAGCGCCTGTTGCGGAAGAGGGCGCGAGGCGAGGTGGAGGAGAAGGGGTAAGCTTGCAGGAGAAGACAGCCGCATCAGCCGCTCTCGACCTCGCCGTCGGGCCGGAGAACGGAGCATGGCGATGTCTGAGGCCGCGGAGGAGCAGCGGGTGGGGGTGGCGGTGGTGGAGGGGAGGCGCGTCCGCCGCTCGCCGTGGAGGCGCTCCGGGAGAAGATCGTCGAGAAGGTGAAGGGGAACCGCGTCACGCTGATCGTGGGGGACACCGGATGCGGTAACCGCACTGCTCTCTCTCTCTCTCTCCGTGTTCTCGTTTCGACTCCATCCGATCGCGCGAATGTGCGATTGGCTCCCTGGTCGCGGGCGCGGGGGTGGGGGTGGGGAGGGAAGGGGGAGGGTGGTTTCGCGTCTGATTTTGGCTGCTTGCTTGTGCATTTTTCCGGATTTTTTTATTTGCGAAAAGTTGGTGCTTGGTTCATTCTGCTATGTTTTCCTTCTACCTCCTGGGTTTTCGGCCTATGGTGGATGGCATGGCTTTTTTTTGGGGGGTTGGATTGAAATTTCTGCCTTGCGGCGGTAATGCGGGATACTGAAAAGGAGGGTTTTTTAGTGGGTTTCAGGTTTTCAGCTTTGATTGAATGCTGGAGGTTTTAGCGATTTTTCACGAATAGGGTTTTTGCATCTTTACAAGGGTTTTCGCAAAAGTGATGGTTCTTCAAATTTGATAAGATTAGCCTGGAGCCCTTGCGTTGCAACTAAAACAAACTGAGTTTATATCTTACTAAATCAGTTAATAAATACTTAAGTAGGTGATTTTGAAATTTGAGGAGCTATAGGCCCTGTTCGCTTGTTCGTATCAGCGGGGCTTATCAGCCGTTCAAACAGTATTTTTCTCTCACAGCAAATCAACCGGCTTGTTTTATCAGCCGGCTTATGGATCAGCCGAACACTCTTATAGTAAAATGGGAAGGACTTGTTGAAAAAATGGTATAATAGTATAGATGATGGGGTCTAGATATTAGTGGTGAGAATGGACAACACCACTAACATTATAAGTATAGATAATGATCTGCGAACTTAAAAGCAATATTAAAAAGTTAGATGACTGAGACATGTCTCGCCCTTGTTTCTGTTTCTTCTGACAATAGTGTGGATTTATCTTCTAAAATTCTGCTTTTAGGGAGTCTAACTTTGACTAGATTAGTATCCCAGAGGTTTCTGATCAGAGTGTTGCATTCTTACGAACTCAGAACCACAACTAGCCCTCTTTTTGCATTTTTTTCTATAAATTAGGTCACATTGCATTTATTTTCTCTGTTCTTTTTTTGTTGCACGTTCAGCTTGTTGAACCAATGATGGGTAATATTGCCATATTTTTAAAATCATTCTCTGGGATGTAAATTTCTGCCTAATTTGGACCTACTAACGGATCAATATGTTGTTTCCTTGCAGGAAAGAGCTCTATGGTTCCCCAGTTCCTCCTGGAAGAAAGCATGGAGCCCATTCTATGCACGCAACCAAGGAGGTTTGCAGTAGTAGCCATTGCTCAAATGATTGCTGAATCTCGCAATTGTCAGGTAGGAGAAGAGGTCGGGTATCACATAGGACACTCGAATGTGTCCGATCTCAATTCAAAAAGGTAATTCCTCTGTGATCCATGATTAGTGAGCTTACATAACAACGTTAATAAGGACACAGGCAATGAGCGAGCCAGACACATTTAATTTGTATCTATACAAGCGCAGCGAAAATACTACCACTAATTGTAATTGAATTATAGTGACAAGACATTGACCTCATTGGCACTGTATTTGCTGATACTAGGCAGTTGGATTTCTTCTACAAATACTGCTGATCTCAATTAATTAAAATTGTTATGCATGATACCTTTTGTAGTAAAGGATATTGTTGAAAGATTAAGTTCTTGTAGGATATAACTTTCTTTTTGGGAGAATTTTAGTATATAAAGAAGGCATTCAAGCAAAGTTTCTATCCTGGCCGGCCAGTCCATGTCATAGGATGACATAACATGCAGACCCATTTATATCCACATTGCTAGTACGATCTAAATCTGGATATATCATATAAAACAGGGCTTCATATTCTCTCGAGTATCTTATCCACCTCAGTTGCATACTTGTATCATATGTTCTTACCCACTTGTCGATTGACTTCTAACTTTCAAACCTGTTCGATGCATATACCAGGTCAAGAATTGTTTTCAAAACAGCTGGTGTTGTATTAGAGCAAATGCGTGACAAGGGCATTGCTGCATTGAACTATAAGGTTATTATTCTCGATGAAATACATGAAAGGTCAGTGGAATCTGACCTTGTCCTCGCCTGTGTCAAGCAGTTTATGATGAAAAAGAATGACTTGAGGTAAGTGCTGCAGTGACCTGCTTTAATGCTTTCCATTAAACCATCTTTTAGTAGTGATGGTTCCAATCTACCTTACAAACTGACTACCTTGCCTTCTTCCTGCTGATTGATAAGACATGTGTCATGCCTCTCTTGACATAGGTTGATTTTGATGTCTGCGACTGCTGATATCACAAGATATAAGGAATACTTCAGAGATATTGGAAGGGGTGAAAGGGTTGAGGTGATTGCCATTCCTAGCAGTCCACGCAGTAGCATTTTTCAGAGAAAAGTCCTATACCTTGAGCAGGTAAATGTTACATCTGACTTTAGAAAGTCAGCTATCCATGTTTATTGTTCTCAAATACCATTAAACTTCAATAAAAAAATAATTTCTAGTCCAAGTTGCATATTGTACCTTATTATCTCCTTCATGGTATGTGATTAACAATTTACCACACATACTGCAGTTTATTCCTGTATTTTCTACTGGCTCGGTTTTGTAGCATGGATTTTACTATTCTATCATTGACTACTATAATAATCTACTTTTTAAGCTGCATTTATTAAACATAACAACTTAAAATTATGATTTTGAACTTTTAACAGTACGACTATCTGCAAACTTATTGATATTTCTAAAATCGAGTATATTTATTTATTCCTTTCTTTCAAAAAAAGTACTTTCTTCAAAAAAGAGCATGCCTCTAAAAATGCCAAGTGGTGTTAGAGCTCTCTCTCGAAGGCACTCCTTTGGTTTTCGAGTTGAAGGTATGAACATAAAGGGACTATGCTAAACTTGCTAAATTAGGGCCTTTAAACAACCCTACTTTTCTTAAACAAAAATGCACGAGAACTTACATTCACTAACTGGATACTAAAACTGACAAAGGAAGTGTATATCAGGCGATGTAGACTCGAAATGACAGCTTCTCACACTGTTTGCAAGGCCTAAACCCCCTGTTTTAATGACATAATTGACTTGTGAACCCGACCAACAACATGAATTTGACTATTATCGTCATCATTAGAAGTTTGTTTCCTTTACTTGTCGCTGCTAGTTGTTTTTCTATTTTAATGCAATCTACTGTATAGCTTATTGCTCACATGCTTAGTACATAATGCTATGAAATGCCGGACAGATTGTTGATATTCTCAAGATGGACTCTGAATCACTATCAACAAAATACTGCTCTGGACCCGATGCTGCCGCTGATGCTGGTCTAAAACCAGATGTGTATGAACTTATTCACAGGTTATTGTTGCATATACACCAAAATGAGCCAGACATTGAGAAGAGTATTTTGGTGTTTCTTCCTACATATTATGCTTTGGAGCAGCAATGGGTTCGCCTGCTATCTGCTAGTTCAATGTTCAAGGTACACATTCTCCATCGCAGCATTGACACTGATGAAGCTCTTCAAACTATGAAGGTCTCAAAGTCTTGTCGTAAGGTACAATTTTCTGCATTGCAATTCAGCTGTGTTTTAGTTAAATGTTTCTGAGCTGTTAAGATTTTCTCCTATTAAGTACTAACAGACACAATGAGAGACATTATATAGATAGTACATGAAATTATTGTTGTCCTGTTATCACTATCCTTGTTTTCTACTTGCAAGTACATAGCTGCAAGCCTGCAATACTTTTCAGCATAAATTGCAAACTTATTTAACACCCATTGCATGTTTTTAATTACCTTTAAAGTTGTATTCTGCATATATATGCATTAAAGATCTTCTTGTTCTTCGTCTTGAGGAGACACAGAAAATCCAGGCTTGCCATCATGTGCAAAAAGCAGAAGTTCCGATTTATTTTCCGTTCCAACATTGTTTTCCACTAGCACTAGCTTTAGTACACAAATCCTTCTCTTTTTTTTCAGAATAGCTCTGAATACAGGATTCAGTCCCTGGCTACATGGGCTCTGTCCACTGCATCCTCCCACAGCAACAGATCCAGAGACCGGGAGTGCCGAGTGACCCTGATAATCATATAATTGCACTTAAAAATAATGCAACATTGATTTGACCTGTAATGTTCAAAATTTACATGATTGAAAGTTTGAATATTTTCCTCTTACTAATTGATTGCGATTAAACTATAATCTTCTTGCGTATTTTTGTATTTTTGTTGCAGGTTATACTGGCAACAAACATTGCAGAATCATCTGTCACTATTCCAGGAGTTGCTTATGTTATTGACTCCTGTAGATCACTGCAAGTTTATTGGGATCCAATCAGGAAAGCTGACTCAGCTGAGCTTGTATGGGTTTCCAAATCTCAGGTACATCTCACAAATATAATGATGTTTTTCATTTATAACTAAAGTTCGACCCTAAAGATTGCATGTTACAACTTTTTTGTAATTGTTTCTAGGCTGAACAACGGAAAGGCAGGACAGGGCGAACCTGTGATGGACAAATTTATCGCTTGGTAACTGGGCCATTTTATAACAGTTTAACTGATCATGAGTATCCTGCCATTTTAAGATTGTCCTTAAGAGAGCAAGTGCTCATGATTTGTTGCGCAGAGTCCAGAGCTATGAATGATCCTCATGGTAATTCCTTTCATGCATATATTTGATTCATGTCCTTTTTCTGACAAGTTCAGCCTTTGTTACATTTGCATAAATTTATGTTCCATGTTTTCTAATGTTTTGTGATGGAGCACCATTAGCATTATTTATATCCTTGAGAAGCTATAATTGATTTTCCTTCTTTTATTAACTGGTCCTGCCCCACTCTTTTTTACTTGTCATGTAGGATATCGATAGTCTTAGCACATGTTTTTATCATTAGTTTAATACTTTTTTCTAATTGAGTGTTTATAAAAAAATATCGATACTATAGCTATATGAAATTATTTTTCATGAAAAATCTACTAATATCATTTGCACATATTTAATATATATCTGTTTTGCATATATTAGTGATTTAAGATGAAGGTTTTCCTGCATGCATTTTAGTACAGCATCTATTTGTAAATGCAGGATACTAAGTTACAATAAAATCATGTCCTGTAGTATAATTAAGCATTGTACAATTGGTTAATTCTTTTTCTTTCAATGATAATTGTTCGTATCATGCATTCGATGCTTTGCACTGAAAATAGTTCTAGGAAGTAAAAGGTTTGCATCTAAACTTGGTTATCTTGCATTTAGTCTGGACTCTGGACACGTGTAAATGATAATCTATATGTTCCACTAACACAAATCTGGTTTACTGTACATAAGTCTCTCAGCCACTGTTGCACTATTTTATTCTAAGAAACAGAGTGCAAGTAGTTTCTGGTGTTTTGGCATAACATGTCAAGGTTAATTTGTAGTACTTAGTAATTACCACTCTTTCCGTATTTCTACATTTTCCCTTATATTTAATTTTCAGGATTCCATATTACTTTGTTACCATATTAAAATTTCACATTGTATTGTTTATATTTGGTGTACCCAATTGTTCTTTTTTAACTTTCAATGGCTTTTCATACACAAATTTGATCACTTCACAAAAATCAAGCCAATTTTGTTACGATTCAATTATATTATATTTATAGAAATATAGAAAATTAATACCACCAAGCATCTTTTAATATTTTTGAGAAATTTACTAACACAATGGCCATGTGACTAATTCAAAATACTTCAGTGTAAACTAGTGACTATTTGAATTTTTTAATATACACCTTTATTAAATGAAACGTTTGGGTTGGAGGGTGCATTATTTATCGCAGTTATTAATAATTGGTCCTTTTTTTAGATTAAGTTAAAATTCTCACTATAAGGCATTTATTTCTGGCAGTTCTGCTGCAAAAAGTTCTTGACCCGCCAGATTCAGATGTTGTCGAAGATGCATTGGAATCTCTTGTTCAAATTCGTGCTTTAGATAAGCCAACCTCTCCTAGAGGGCGCCATGAGCCAACCTTTTATGGTTGTTTGCTTAATAGTTTGCCACTCTCTTTTGACGCTTCTGTTCTAGCCCTTAAATTTGGTGATATTGGCTCCATTCATGAAGGAATTCTGATAAGCATCATGCTGGACATCCAACCCCTGCCAATCGTCCAACCTTTTGGTCACCAACAATTGGTATGTGTTTTTGTTGCATCATGACTAATACTTGCATCGACATGTTGTAGTAGTTATATGTTGTACGTTTTGTTTTACAGTGCAAAATGTATAGAAACAATTACTTTGAGGGGGGTATCAGCCTGCAAATTGGCAAGAAGGAAGCTGCACTTGTTGGAAATCTTTGTGCATTTCAATTTTGGCAGCGTATGTTTAAGGTATATCATATCTGTAATAATCATGTTCCTTGTGCATATCTACAGGCCTTATGCATTTAATAATTGATTCGACATTTATGTGGATCATGTCAATTGCCATATATTAACATCATATTCCTTCTTTTAGCAGTTAAAACAATTCTCTGTTAGTTCCTTTTCTAGTAAATATCTATTAATTGCTGTGGGACTCTTTTCCAGAAAACATCATTATATAAGACTCTGCAATTATTTTTGTTTATCTGCTTTTGGAAATGTTTATTACATAAGTAAAGTGATGTCTTCATATGTTGCAGGACAAGTATCGTCTAGATTGTCTGATAAATGTGGTGAACTCTCATGAACCGAAGGCATCTAATGGTTTTGTTGCTAAACCTGAAGATGAGTGGTGTGCATTTCATAACCTTGTGCCAACAGCACTTAACTACATCTCTGAAATTTGTACGTCCTTAACCTGTACCTCATTATAAAAATTTTATGAAGTGAATTGCAGTCTTGTAGCAATAGTTAATCTCACTCTTCATCTGCTGTATATTTTGGTTGCACATTTGTTCACATTTTTTAAATATATGCTGATTACCTTTTCGCACTTTCCATGTAAGGTTTTCCAATATGATTTGGAAAATGTAGAAGACATAGTAGAAAGGCACCTTGCAGTTATATATAACTGTGCTTTGTGTAAAGAAACATACCTAGGAGCGTATAGTGTTACCAAAAATATTAGGCGTGCGTCCTATTGTGTTTCCAATATGATATATGTGTTGCTAACCCTTCCTTCTGAACAGATGATAATATTATGGGCACACTTCACCGATTTAGACCTAGTTTTCTTGTGAAAATAAATCCTCCAATGTACCTTCAGCCTTCTGAATTCCACCACATGTGTCTTTGCCATGAAGTGCTGGAACTAGAGAATGTGAATTCACTTCCATTAGTAGCTGAGAATTCTCACTTGGATTCACATAGGAGGTGTGCTGCAACCCCTTATGTTTCTCCAACTGATTTTGGAGCCACTACTGTTGTTAAAACACTGAAGACACTTATCAAGGAGGTGCGGTATAAGCTTTATGCATATGACTATTCTTATATATATGAAATAAAAATTATATGTTGTATGTATAATTTTTATATGCAACCATCAATGATGATTCCTGTTTTCTTCACAGATGATGACACAATCTGCGGCGGACAGGGTAGCTTATAGAGAACTAGTTCATGGTTATGTCCAACCAGCGTTGGAAAATGAGATGTGTGTATTCTTTCTTAATGGATATTGTAATCGAGGTGATACATGCCATTTTTCTCATTCTTCTCGTGCTCCGAGACCAATATGCAAGTTCTTCCTCACATTACAGGTACAAATGTTGATTTTGAGATCAGTAACTTTCAAACAAAAGAGTTGCTATAACTTTCGAACCCTAAAGTGCTTGTGTGGTATTTTTAATTCTCTTTTCTATTTCTGATATGTTGTTTATTTTGATCAGGGTTGTCGAAATGGTAGCTCGTGTTCATTTTCACACGACTCTGGTTCCTTGGTTTCTTCATCTATCACATCTGGAATCTGTTCTCAGGAAAACATAGCCACTTCAGTATGTTGTAAAAGGTTGCTGCCTGCTGCTGGTGATGGGCATATTCTTGTCATGAATGATAAAAGTTTGCAGTTCGTTTGTAAACTTTGTAACTATTATGATCCCACCAAGATTATTGCCTGTACACCTGGTCCTCATTCATTTGAGTATGATTCAGTGACTAAGGGCCTCAAGATTCTACAGAATTTGGCTGATCCCTCTTATCTATTCATTGGAGGTGAACATAAACTATCAGTTCCATGGACAAAACTGAGTCGAGTTTTTTGGTTTGCTGATATTGATTCCAACGAATCAATCAGCGAACAAGTTGTCTTGCAGAAGTTTTTCCAGCATATTGCCATCAAGACCTTGTCAGAAAAAATGTCAGATTTGCATGTCATCGTGATCATGAATAACGTAAAATTTGTTCAGTTACAGGTAAATTCTCAAGTTCTATTACAAATTCAAATTCCCTCCGCACACTATCCAGCTAATAACAACTGTCAACTTAATATGTGTAATACATGTTTCTAGTTAGACTGCTTTCTTTTGGCTGATATATATTTATCCCTGTTAAATATTTGAGAATGAAAGCGTCCAAATTGCTGCTGTAGGTTTCAAGTGTGAATTAACTGTAAATTTCCAGATGTAATTCTTTTTCTGCTTTTTCTGTAGGTGGAAAGATTGGCAAGAGAGTGCTTCTTATTTCTGGGTGAATCGTTTATGTTAGATGAAGTAACTCTTGGATGGTTCTCGGATACCCCTAGTTACCCAAGAGGGATGCAAGTATCAGCACCAGTTGCTTACATCTTTAGCATGCATCCTCCTACTGGCATTCAGTTTGGTGATTACGCATCAGAACTGCGCAAACTCTTATACAGCAACTAGTTAATTTTTTGCTCAGCACAGCTTTTACAGGTGTAAGGCTTACTTGAGTGCTATCGGATGCTGTTTTAAATGTTGGTTCTGAACTTAAATTGATGTCAAACTTCCTGAACTGAAAGCTTAATGTGTTCATGTGCAATCCCTTATCATTCAATAACATCTGTAACTTACACCTTTTTCACTTTTTTTGTCAAATCTCTTGGCTACCAGAACTTCGGAATATTCCTTTTTTTTCATCTTAACTCACTAGTTGAAAATGCCTTGGACAAAAATCACTATTATCCCCATCTTAAAATATAGCAAATTTTACTATGTATCTAGATGAACTATCATTTAACATGGCAATGATATGGATTTGTTTTTTTACCTCATAGGCATTGTAATTAGAATAATAGTTCGTCTGACAATATATTTTAGCCAGGGAGTAAAAAAATTGAAGGACGGCCCTGGAAGTCGGTCTGATGATATAGAAGATGCTGACAGGGTCCCACAAGATAGACAGTGACTATCAAGCAATTCAAGCTCATTGTAAGTGCACGCTAAATGGATATCACTGTAGCTAGTTATACATTCATAGTGAGCGATTGCCGTGACCTATATGCAACAGTAACCATAGTCTCGTCAGCAATAATAGTGAATTATAAGCAGTTAAAACGATCAGCAAGCATTTGGATGACAATATCTGATATGAAAAACACGACGATCTGGGAGATCTATTTAGCTCCAATACAAGTTCTAAACTTTCATGAGATGCGGGCGTAACAGTTAGTTTGATCTTATAGCTGTATAAGATATATAAATTGACGTTAAAATAGTCGATCGGTCAATTAACTGATGTAAAGATATTTGTGGATATCGATAGGGCTTTGAACAATCGGTTGTATGTTCGATGTAAATTTTAACGTTTGGATAATGATATAAAGACAATTGACTTCGATATAAATTTTAACGTTTGGATAATGATATAAGGACAATTGACTGATGATAATGTAATATGATAATAAACCAATCGATCGATATATATATGACAAAGTAGATATCCAATAAACCAATCAGCCAATATAAATATAATGAAGCAAATATCCAACAAATCAATCAGCCGATATTGATATATAATAATAGATGTAGACTCAATGGTTAAAACATACATCGGAAAGTTTGATGTTATTAAATTCAAATAATTAAGTAACAGCAATCGGCTAAAAGCAATTTTCTATACTGCAATTGGCTAAAAGCAATATTTTATATAATCCTTATAAATCGATGTGACATTTAAATAATTTTTAAATAACTCATTGGTTAAAACCCAATAAATCAATAATTGATGCTTAACCAAATCACTATTTGACTTTTTTAACCGAATTCACTAAAAAATTTTATCAAATTTTGACGTTAACAAATATTTATATAATCCTTATAAATCGATGTGACATTTAAATAATTTTTAAATAACTCATTGGTTAAAACCCAATAAATCAATAATTGATGCTTAACCAAATCACTATTTGACTTTTTTTAACCGAATTCACTAAAAGATTTTATCAAATTTTGACGTTAACAAATACTCAAGATCCTAAAAACATCTTTTTGCACCTCGATGCTGTAGCAGCTGTTGAATCTTGTCTCCATGTCTTCACATTTTTATCTCCCTCGCACGTCAGGTCCTGGACGCGGTGGCATGGAAAGAAAGAGAACGTACGCTTGCTTCTGTCTCCAACGATCCTGAAAATTGGAGATGCCAAACACAAAGCATTTAATTCATTAAAATGAATAAAATGAATTCAAAAAAGGACTGCAATAGTTTAGCAAACATAAGTACAAAATAAAAAACATAATAGCAAGTGAATGATGCAAAGGAATGATTACCAGGCTGGACTACTGTCTGCTCCTTTTGAAAATTATCACCTACATTCACAAAAGGAAAAAATATGAGATTACTAACATAAAGAGAATAAGGAAGATATTAGTAAGTAAGACACTGCTATAAGGACACAACAAATACATATACCTGCAGTTGCCAATACACCATCAGTGTTCACAGCCACAGAATTTAAAAGGGCTTTCTGCTGGGACCTCGAGGTGATTGGAGACAATATGCTTCACAGCTTCAGTGGCATGTTTATGCTTACAGGTCAATCAACATCTATTTTTCAATTTTTCATTAAAGTTATATTATTTCTAAAAAAATCTATTTTCTCAATCCTATGATTCATATTTTTTTCCTACATGGCACGTTGTGGAGAAAAGATAATCTTTTCACTACTTTATATTGGACTAGTGTATTACGTTGCGCATTCGCGTGACTTAAGTTAATGGTGTGTAAGAAAATATATTAACGATAATTAGGTAATATAAATTTGTTGTTAAAAACGTATAAACATATCATTATTTTTAAAATAATTTTACTACGGCGTTTACGTGACTAACTTCCCTCTATGTTTTTTATAGTGATTAGAAATTTGTATAGTTGACGTAAATATTTTTTCAAATATAATTTTCAAAAATATTATCATAACAACAAATAATTTACCATTATTGTGTCCATTGCCTCCCTCTTGTTGAATCTTAAAATGTTTCATTTCTAGTAATAGTGTAAATAGACTTGTAATTTGAATTGTGCAGACCATCTTTAGTCTGAACAAAACAGTGAGTGCAACCATAAACACAAGTTTCATTGCTGCTTTTAGAAAATTTAATTTTCTTTTGCATAATGGATAGATGTTAAGAGAACGTATTTGGAAGGAAGTCTAGGTATAACACAAATTGTTTTATCTTGATCTGTAATAAATAAATATTACCATGACAACAAATAATTTACAATAATTATGCTAAACTTGAGTGACTAACCATTAAGTTATGAACGCTGTGTAAGAAAAATATATTAATGATAATATGAAATTACATAATTTGCTGTGTAAAACAAATAAAAACATAATTATTTTATGAAATAATAATTTACTACGGTGTTTACGCAACTATACTTCCCTCTCTATTAAATAGGCCTAATTTGAAATGTGTGGACCATCTTTTTTTTAATGAATATAACCATAAACACCGTTTTTGTTGCATACTTGAATAGATGTTCAGAGAATGTGTTTGGCAGTAAGTTTAGTTATTATAATTATGCTTGTAAATTTATCATAAAAGCACAAATTTCAGAATTTTGCTATGTGCATGTCATCTAACCAAATTTCTCATACTATGTATATGTATCTACATTGTCCCATCAACTTTTGTTTATTAATATACAAATTTTACAAAAGTACAATTTGTTATAATAAATTTTACTAAAGGTATCCGTTGTAAATATCCCTAGTGTGTGCCTAATTAGTTGGTCTATGTTAAATTAATCAGATGGACATACATTTTATACATATACACAATTTTAAGTACTTTTAAGGTCAGGAATACTCATGTTCACCTAAATTTGTAGAACTTAAGAGTACTATGTTGACACAATTTACCATTTATCCGAATTTGAAGACGTATTTGTCATAAGTATATGCAAATAATCAATTTGTAAATTATATAATTTACTTTAGGACTAAGTGGAAAAAAACAATCACATATCCTTTCTTTGCATCCAGCTCCACATGTCCACCTAAAATCACTTTGTCTCTTTAGGACAGTTCCAATGATGAATTTATCGTGATTTTTATCCCTACTAATTATCTTGACAGCTCAGCTTTTTGCTGAGGTGACATATTAATTAATGAGAAAAGAGGGGAGGAAATGGAAGAAACCATTTCTTCAGGAGGGAACACCGTCGTCCCTAAACCAATGCACGAAGAAATCAGCCGGCGCGCGTTGGGGAGACTCGACTAGTTTCTTCCGGATTTGTTGCTCCGCACGGCCATCCGCCAACCGCGACATCATCTGCTCACAGGAGGTCCAGGCGGAGGCCATGGCGGTGCTCGCTTGGTCGGCATGGGGAAGGCCAACACCGTCGAGGTGGTCGACAGCGGGAAGAGGGTTGCCAAGCTCGTCGTTCGAGTCAGGATCCCCCACCCTCAGCACCTCTGCCGCCGAGCCTAGCCCCCAGCGTCCCCGCCGCCATCGCTCGGGATCGATTGCTTCGCCTGGGACGCCGTTGCCTCGCAGGGAAAGAAGGGGAACTGGATCTTCGGCGGTCTGGGCTGGTGCGACACCGTGCGAACTCAGTCGTCGCCGCCATCCGTCGTCAATGTGCCCCCCTCCTCGGCCCCGTCGCCCTCCGCCGTCGCCACGCCACCTCCTCGGGCCCGCCACCCTCCGCTCGGTCGCCGTGCTGCCTCCACTCATCGCTGCGCGCTGGCTTCGCTCGGACGTGGCCAACGATCATCGCGCTGCCCGTGCCCGGGCCCGCTCTGCCGCCGTGCTGGCTCTCAGACGCGCCCGACATCCGCCGCACTGCCCGTGCCCGCGCCTCCTCCGCTCGCTCGGCCGTCGCGCTGGCTCCGCTCGGTCACGCCGCTCGCGCCTGCTCCACTCCGCCACCACGCTGGCTCCGCTCACCGCCGCGCGTTAGCTCCGCGACCGCGCCTGTCCTGCTCGGCCGCCTGCTCGCGGGAAGATGAGTTGAGAGAGAAAGAAAAAAAAGACAACATTTATTACCAAAGACATCTGTATTGGAAAGGTTAGTTTTTATAAGTAATTTCTTGGTGACGTGGCTACTACATAAATCGTGTATGATTTCTGTGCCCTCATATGCATATTAGAGTAACCGATTACACCTCTATTTGTAAATTGCAATACCTAGCAAGTGGTTCTTGGGTGGCCTGCTAGAAGGGTCCAAAACACCCTATGTTGTTTTATTGCTATTTAAGTTTGATCCTATGGTCAAAATCGATTCCAGCTCTTTTGTCAATCCAATGACTGATATTCATCGGATAATGTGTTCTAGTTGGATCTTAGGTTTTACTTTTCATTAGTTACGATTCCTTTCATCCAAAGGGTGTTATATAAATTCTTTCTAAGAATTGCAACATCCAAAATTCCTTTGATTCTCCTTCAAAGTTGTCCCATCATTTGCTTGTTCTTTACTCCCTCCATCACTGCAATGTTTATGGGACGAGCAGCCAGAATTTATAATTTAAACTTAAAGTTCATTTTGAGTTATACTGGGAGTAAAAATTTTAACTCTGAGTAGACATTTTACTCTTAGTAATATGAACAAATCTTAAATATCTATTTTAAAAACAGTACACAGTAGTTTTCAGATTTGCACTAATTTGCACACATATTTTTTCGTCTTAGCAATAAATCAAAAGTGAAGGGCCTCTCTCACCATTGTCTGTGAGATTATCTATATTTCTCATATAATACAATATAATTACATTGTAACTTCTATATAACTATAATATAATTTATTATAACTTATATATAACTCTAAGAAATCCCTCGGTAACATACGAAATTTTACCATCTTTTAAACCAACATATACCTTGTATCGAAAGATACTAGGAGGTACCTTCAGGTACCTCCTCGAATACCGTAAAATCCCTCACATATGTACGTGTTGTGATTTTTTTTACTTTCTTGCTCACACAAATTTTAAAAAACTAATGGTTTAAAATAATATAAAAGTTGTATATAATTTAGATTTTATTTATATAAAAGTTACAATGTTATATCTACATTTGTTAATTTTTGGGAAAAAATTATGAACAAATATATTGCAAAATTGTTGTTTTTCAGCCAGGCCCAGGCCGCCCATAGAAAAGCCCATATCGCTGAACCTCAAACAGCCCATAGTCGATCTCCCCGTGCGTGCATATCTCTTCGGCCTCGACTCCCTCTCCCTTCTCCTCGCGCCGCCGCCGCCACCGCCACCGCCGATCCCCGCCCACCCCGCGGGCACCGCCGCCGGCGTCCTGCCTCCCCCGCCGGTGAGCACACGTACGCACATACTCCTCTCTTCCAACACCTTCTCTCCTCACCTTAACCATTGGAAAAACTTTATCCTAGCCTAACCATAGAACTACTATTAGCTGTTTGTTTCAAGGAGATTTTTTTTTTTTTGGGGGGGATTGGGGTGGGGATTAGTTCGGCTGATCCGCCATGCCCACCCGTTTGGTTAGCCACTGAGTCTCGAGGTGAGCTTTCAGGCTCGGGGCACTCAACCTATGATGCGTTCGTGCAGGCCTGAATTCGTAGTATATTGGCTAGTAATAACGCCATGGTGGAATAGATGCATTTTCCTGAGCTTTAGTAAGCATAAGTCGCTGCTGCTGCTGCTGATGATGATGATGATGCGATATGCCCCGCATTCAAATATGCAATTGTATTGCTGATGCTGTATGGCCATTCAAATATGCAATTGCATTGCTGATTGAAGTAGAACTTTTTGGAATACTTACCTGTTTATCGTCGATTAGCTTGGCCGGACTAAAGGACTGTTCCTTTTCATCTGTACTGTTTGTCTGTGTCCTGGTTTTGAATTTCAGCTTTACAATTCAAATTGTGCACAAATCAGTAGTAAAACATTAATCACTCGTGTTGTCTTAATGTGAACACCCGTATGCATATTTCACCAACTGAAATCGTCCCCTGTCTCGCTTGTTATATTGCTGCAGAGAGAGAGAGAGAGAGAGATCCCAGCAACTATGGTGATCCTTCCACCGGAAAGGGCGGCTAGGATCACGCGCTTTCTGAAGCCCTACCTGCTGAGGATGCATTTCTCGAACAAGTACGTATCCGCCCAGGTCGTTCACACCCCGACGGCGACGATCGCCTGTTCCGCGAGCTCGCAGGAGAAGCTGCTGAGGCCAAACATGGAGTCGACTCGTGATGTCGCCGCCGCTGCCAAGATCGGGAAACTGCTCGGCGAGCGGCTGCTGCAGAAGGGCATACCCGCTGTGTCCATCCACATGAAGAGAGAGCAGAAGTACCATGGGAAAGTCAGGGCTGTCGTTGACTCTGTTAGAGAAGCGGGAGTCAAGCTGTTGTAGTCTTTAAAACAGTAGTAGAACGTTTGATTGGAATTTCTGCAGGCTTGTTCTTCTGAATCTCATTTAAGATCTGAAAGATGTCAAATCAGATAGGAAATTTTCATTTCGGTATTGAGGGCTAGATGCCCGTGGACATGTTTCTGGTGAATAAAGGATTTTGTGCTGTTGAATATCCAGAGGGACAAAAAGATTGCCATTTTATCAGTAACTTTACTTATACTCACTTGAAAGAGTTTTCGCAATTATTGGCAAAGTTGTACTTACAATGGAGTGAGCACGGATCAACAATTGGGATGTAACCAAACCGGTGTTATGAAGGAGCAATTCAATTTCGATGTTATCATCAAACAGCATTATGGATGTTGATACCCAGAGACTTTTTTATCTAATTCTGATATGTTCGAATTCATGTGATGATGTGCATCGGTCGGAATCTTTTCTGCTCTTCGCGGTTAGTGAACCATTAGCACAACAAAAATGATGATGAGTAATATATATAGCGGCAGTCGGGATCTGATGTTCTCAATTGAGAAGCAAAGCCGACCCTGCTTCTGCTTGAACGTGTTTTTTTTATTTTGGTGGTTGTTGCGGAGAGCTTGAACGTTTAGTTGGCAAGGACACGTTTGCTGGTTTCCGCATGGACATGATTGGGATGAATGATTCCAATGATGTTGCAAGCGAATAGAAGAAGTATTATAACCATATGGGCACGTTTAGTTGGACGATGTTGCAAGCAAATACAGAAGAAATATTAGTATAACTCATGGACACGTTTAGTTGGCATGGACGCTGCTTGGCATCTCCTCGCAGTCGCATCGCACACACGTCGCCGTCCCGATTTCCTGCACGGTGGCCCTACTTGATTCGCTTTAACCTTTAGCGTTTTTTTTGTGGGGGATTTTGTTGATTCCGTCGCCCGTCGGCGCGGCGGCCCGGTCGCCCTGTCCAGATGCAGCGTCTTCGCCGGCGCGGCTGTCCTGTACTCCCGCCGACGGCGACCCGATCCCACCAGACAAAAACGCCCGCGTCGATTCGATCGTCCGCCGTGCCGATTCCCTGTTTCCGTTCCCTCGTCGCGTCCCCAATCAGCGCCGTGGATTGCTGATGTGGTGCGGTCATATGAACATGATGGATATATATAACTGGTTTTTTTATTGTCATGCAAGTAAATTTGATTACATAAAAAATAAAAAAAAATCTTTACTATGCATTACAATAGCTTAGAGTCGGCTCATAGTATTTAGTAAAGAAAATTTTGTTGTATGTGAGAGAAGAAAAAAAAGAATGATAATAAAAAAATATTTTGGTTCATCAATGATGAGAGTTCATGATAGTCTCTAAGTGAAATGTATTAATTAAGAACCCATAGTGAACTCTACCTTTTTATACATGTTATGATAGTGCTGGCGCGTTTCACGTTCTTATTTCCACCGTTGCTAGCTACATCCCTTGATCTTCATATGGCCGGCTACAGAGGTTGAGGTTGGACTCAGTGGCGAAGCTACCAGTGTTAGTGAGCCCGAGCGACTAATAGCTTTTTACGACGATCGATTAATTTTTACATACGTTGACGGTATTCGGCAGTGAAGACAGTAACGACGGAGCTCAGGCGACGCTCGGTAACTGCCACCTGATTGCACTTTCATTTGCATAAAAATGTTTACTTTATTACCAACTTTAGCCTTGTCGAAATTTGGTTTCGGCAATAGAAATTAGGGATACAGTCAAGATCGCCAAACTCAATGGGTTAAGTAGAAAAAAAGTTTAGACAGATTCAGGCCCTCTCGTGAGGTAATACCCTACTCCTGTTTCGGGGATTCGATCCGCCGAGTATTTATTGATCTCACGATCTTGTGTATTGCATAAATCTGATATCTCTCAAGGGACGCCTCTATTCTCCTTATATAGTCTCGGAGGGCGGGCTTACAAGTCAGAAACCTTATCATATTCTAAGTTGGTTTCCTTAATCTTACCAAACTGTGACTATGAGTCATTGCCTTACCTTATCGACAACGTAACACCCAAGTCATAGTCTGTTTACATAACCACTAGGCGTAACCTATCCCTATTACTAGTCGGACAAGCTTGTCATGAGGGTATCCGGTTGCTATAATCTCCGCAGTAGCCCCCAAGACCTTCCCAATCGATGAGATAACTTTGCCTTGAACCAAAACAACACACAGTCGAATGACTCTTCGGCCGAGTGCTTCTGTTGCCGAGTGGTTCCATCACCTCTGCCTGAGTCTCCCGAGTGGTTCCAAAGACTGTGAAGGGCTGAAAACATCTCAAAAAATTCTCAAAAATAAATATCTAGGTGCATCTCCTGATGCACCTAATTAGGTGTAGCCCCCGACTATGTGGTTAATCAAAAACAGACTAAACATATAGTCAAAAACTATAAAAAAATCATACTCATATAAATGTTTAGCTCAAGCTAAAGCAATCATAAAAAATCATATAACACATCACTCGACAAGCTTATGCTTATCCGAGTAAATTTGCCCGAGTCATCTCGAAACAAATAATTAAATAGCCCTTATGGGTAAAAAATCAATTCACTCGGCAAGATCATGCTTATCCGAGTTAATTTGCCCGAGTCATCCCGAAACAAATAATTTAATCGATCCTCACGGGTAAACAAATTTTTCGGTCATCGAAAAATATGACCAAAATATTAAATAGCTCCTGCCATAATATTAGTCTTAATCTAACAAAATCTTGACAAGGTGAAAAAATAGCATTGATATAATCATTTAATCAAATACTTAAAAACCAAACAGTCCTTGTCATCAGGACAGCCTAAAAAACTTACCTGTTCGTCACCTTTCAAAATGCATCGTGCCAACCTCTCATGAAGTTACGCAAACCGCGGTATGAAAGGATTTTAAAGGTATTGTGCTATGTGACACGTGCATATTGCCAGGGCAAATCTGCTTAAGTCCATCCACTTAAGTCTCTAAGGACACGCGTCAGGCCACACCTTAGCTGGGCCGTAAGTCTCTCATGGGCTCGGCCCAATCAAGAGATAACTTAGCAAAAACCCTCAAGTCTTTTTACGAAGTCTCGAGGTCATCCCCGCCACTTCGTCTTCCCAAAAATTCCTCTTTCGCTTCATTGTTCACAAGCTCTCCGTGGAGAACCCTAAACTCGCGCGCGCCCAAATCCAACCATCTAGGAACTCTCGTTCCTCCACAAGCCATCTTCCGCATTCAGCCTCCAAGATTCCCTTGACGAATCCCCATTTCCCGTGCCAGATCTGTTTCCCCCAAATCGCATCCATGGCAGGAGATAAAGAAATCCCCTTCGAACAATGGGCGACCTCAGACGTCAAGGAATCGACTCTTCGGGAGATGGTGAAGAACGGAGTTCTTCCAGCCAAAGAGATCATCGGCTGGCGGCCGGCGGCCGGCGAAGAGTTCCCCACTCCAAACACCGGTGAGATCGTCGTTTTCACCTCTTTCTTCTACTGTGGGTTCGGCCTTCCCACCTCTGAGTTCTTTCGGGGTTTCCTTGAGTATTATGTTCTTCAACTCTATCACTTGAATCCCAACTCCATTCTTCATATCGCAATCTTTATTCACGTCTATGAAGCCTTCCTCGGCATCCTTCCCCACTTCAACCTTTTCCGCGCCGCATGTTCTATCGTAAGTCACATCCAAACAAGGATGAGCCCTGCGTCGTTGGTGGGGCCGGCTTTCAACTCGCAAAACTCTCCGAGAGATTATTTCTCTCTCCCCTTGAAATCTTCCAACAAAGGCTGGCATGCAAACTGGTTCTACATCTCCAATCTTGAACCCAGTTTACCCAACTTTGTTGGCCTTCCACCGGTTCCAAGGCCTAACTGGAGCACTATGCCGGTAGCCCAAGATTGGGATGAGGCCAACAAGCTCTTGGCCAATATCCTTGAAATGAAGAAAAAGGGCCTTAAGGGAGAACAAATCACTCGACACTTCATCAAGAACCGACTGGCACCTATTAAAGAAATATCCAAGCCTGCATTCGAGTATGAGGGTGAAAGGGACCCCAATCGGGAAGACCACGATTCCTTGAGCTACGAGACCCTGAAGACTCGCATGTACAAAATCTTTTCTTTTGGGATCGCGGTTGAGCCAGCCACATGCTGTCGGTTCTCCCATACAACTTGTACCGTTCTCCTCCCCCGGTAAGCTAACTCAACTTCTTTAATTCCTTTCAATCTTAATATTGCATCTCTTAGTGTATAAAAAATCCTCCTTGGAGACAAATGCTTTCATCATCTCTAAGCCATACAAGGTGCATTATGACGATGCGCCAGCTCGGCCTGCCAAGAAGCCAGCCGGCGGCATCAAGATCAGGAGTGATCCTGTCGGCAAAAGGGCTGCTGCTGATGAGGATATCAGCAAGCGAGCGAGCAAAAGGAGGCTGGTGATCGATGATTCGGATGATGATGTTCCAGCTCCTCAAGCTAAAGTAACCCCTTCGAGGCCATCCCCCAAATCCGCACCTAAAATTCGCCGATCAACCAGGTATGTCTTGAAATCATGTCCTTGTTGAAAATCTTTATGCCTTTGTCCCGATTGTTCCCATCTTTTTTCTTGCAGGAAACCTTAGAACATAGATCCTACTAGGCAAAGTGAGGCCTCAAATCCATCTGCAGCGGCTGAAGAGACAAAGCCTGCAGAACAAGAATCTCAGGGCCCTCTCCCGAGTGAGAGCGCTCCGAGTGAGAAGCTCCCATCTCCCAGTGAAGATATCCCAATGGAGGAGCCCCCAACTGCCAGCCAGGAAACCCTTGCTGGAAACCAGTCGGCCGAAGAAAAATCCCGACTGCCGCTCAAGGCGCCCCGACTAAGAGCCAGTCGGATGTGAACCAAGAAGAAAAAGGCAGCCGGGAAGTATCAATTGAGGATTCGACCACTGATGCTGGTAAGCTCCAAAGCAGTCCTCTGATTTTAGTCCTCGATCTGTCTTTTCTTTGTCTTCATTTGTCTTCTTTAAATCGATTAGCCAAAGAAGAAAAGATCCCCAGGCTGCGATCTTCGGAGACCTGGATCCCTCCGATCAAAATAGAGTGGCGCGACTCCGAGGGCTTGAAGCAGGGCATCATCTTGAACAAGCAGAAAGAGAATGAAGAAAGAGATATGCTTGTGGACAGCCTTAATGAAGCTACCCGACTGCTAAATGTAAGCATTGCTCTTCTCTGTCGCAACCTCACGATTTCTTTTAGTCGACTAACTCTGAACTCGCGTGCAGAGAGTATATTGCCTATCAATGGCCAAGTCTGACGCCCTCGAGAAGCTGGTCCCCCACCTGAATTCCCTGAAGAACATCCAGCAGGAGCTTAAGGCCACTCGGGAGGAGGCTACATGAAGAGAGGCCGCCTTGCGGAGGGAGATTGCCGCGCTCCGAGAAGAGAACCTTGACCTCTGGGGTTCAGTCGGGAGTAAGTCTAATCGTCTTGGTCTTTTTATGCCTCTATTTGTAATCTGTCTTGATCATGATGTCAGCAAATTTTCTTGTTGCAGAGAACTCGTCAGAAGTCCACATACTCCAGACCCAGCTAGAAGAGGCTAATGCTAACAAAGCTGAGTTGGAATCTGAGTTCGATGGTAAATTCTTTTAAGATAGCATTCTTCATTTTGCTTCATCTTCGAGTGTCTGTGTAATCATATGTCTCTTGCAGCTTATAAAGTCAAGACCCCAGCGCAATTCGATGTCTTCGTCGAAAGGGTCCGAAGAGCCGAAGGCGTAAGGGACGATATTGCTAATGCAGCCACGCCGATCATCTTGTCGCTGTTCCAGCACGGGCTCAGGACGAGCTCATTGGATGCCGTCGAAGTCTTTGACAAGCTCAGGAGGGCTCCGGAAAAGTATATAGCTAATATCTCAGAAGCGGCCACCATGGGAGCAGGCTTCGCTCTTGCGCAGACCAAGTCACTCTATCCTCAGATAGATGTTAACTCAGTCAGGGAAGGCTTCACCGACGGCACTTCAGATGAGCAAGCCTTAGAGTTGATCAGTGAAGCACAGGAGTCGGCCAAAAAAGTAGCTGCTGATGTTGTTGATAACTTTCGATCTTAATGACTTTGTGAATGTTGTTGTGAACTTGTAGGTATCTAGCTTATTTATGTTAATGCCTTGACCCGAGTCTTCATAGAAAATCTCTTAAGTAATTTTTGTCCGACTGTCACCAAGCCTAAGCTTGATTAGGTCATCAAAAAATTCTCAGTCCTTATCTATTGAACTCGAATCAAAACACTAAACAATGATAAACCAAATATACACAAGTTGTCGAAGAAAACCATGCTTTATTGACACATGTATAGCCCCCGACTGCTAACTCAAGAAGTCATCTTGCTTGAGGTTGGCAGTCGAGAATAATATGGAACTTAAAGTAATTTAAGCATAGTATCGTCGAAGATGTTCGATATTCCAGGAGTTCTCCACCATGGATCCATCTTCACGCTTTAGTCGATATGCTCCTAGCTAAGTCACCTCAACGATTATGTATGGTCCTTCCCATAGTGAAAATAATTTGTGACGGTCTTTGGTGGTCTGAATCTTGCGTAGAACCAAATCGCCAACAATGAAAGCTCGCGCCCGAACATTGCGACTATGGTAACGTCGAAGTCCTTGAAGATACCTTGCCGACTGGATCGGTCTTGCCTCACGAGCCTCCTCCGGTCGGGTCGGGTCATCCACTCGGCCTTGGTCATAGCGCTCGTCGTTGAAACTACGGACTCGAAGAGATTCATACTCCATTTCATTCGGCAACATGGCTTCTGCCTCGTAAACCAGGAAGAAAGGAGTTTGGCCTGTAGCTCGACTGGGCGTAGTCCATAGAGACCATAAAACCGAGGGCAGCTCTTGAACCCATTTGCCGGCATAAGGATTTAGCCCGTCGAACACTCGAGCCTTGATGCCTTGAAGAACCATGCCATTGGCGCGCTCAACTTGTCCATTGCTTTTAGGGTGTGCGACTGATGCGTAGCAGATTTTGATGCCGAAATCTTCACAGAATTCCTTGAAAACGCCTCCAGTGAATTGAGTTCCATTGTCGTTATAATTCTGTTTGGGACACCAAACCGGTGCAAAATGTTGAGGATGAAGTCTCGTGCCTTGTCAGCGGTGATCGTAGCAACCGGCTTAGCCTCAATCCACTTGGAAAACTTGTCGATTGCGACGAACAGATGTGTGAATCCTCCTGGAGCCTTCTTGAAGGGGCCAACCATATCCAAGCCCCATACCGCAAACAGCCAAGATAATGGAATCGTTTGTAGCTCTTGGTGGAACATGGCTCTGCGAGCAAAGAACGGCAACCTTCACATGTGCGAACCACTTTGTCGGCGTCGGAGATCGCCGTGAGCCGAAGAAGCCTTGTCTATAAGCTTTGCCCACCAAAGTACGTGCTGCAGCGTGACTGCCGCATACACCCGAGTGGATGTCTTGTAGTAGTTGTCGTCCTTCTTCGGGCGTGACGCATCTCATTAGGACTCCAGAAAGGCTTCTCTTGTATAGTGCAGAATCAACCATGACGTAGCCCTGACAGCGACGCCAGACTCGTTCCGCCTCATCCCGGTCTTCCGGCAGCTCTTGCTGAGTTAAAAATTTGATGAGCGGTGTCCTCCAGTCGGCGTCAAGCATGGCAACCTGGTTTGTAGCTTTCTCGTTAAGAGTTGATTTGGCAACGACCGTCAGCTTGTAAAGGTGTTCTACGAAGACGTCTGTTGGGGCGGCTTCTCGCTTGGACCCGAACTGCGCAAACTCGTCAGCTGCCTCATTGTTATGTCTCAAGACATGGGATAGCTCCAGTCCATCAAACCTGTCTTCAAGTTTGCGAACTTCTTGTCGATAGACTTCCATGGTGTCGTTTAAACAGGACCAGTCTTTCATCACTTGGTTGACAACCAGCTGGGAATCTCCTTTCACAACCAACCGTCGTATCCCGAGTGAAACAACAAGTCGTAGGCCATGTAGCAGGGCTTCGTACTCAGCGACGTTGTGTGAGGCGGGGAAATGAATATGAAGAACATATCGCAGCCTTTCTCCAGTCGGGGAGACCAGCACGACTCCCGCTCCCAAGCCAGTGATCCTCTTGGATCCGTCAAAGTGCATGGTCCAGTATTGTAGGTCTTCCCTAGGTACGTCTTCTTGTTGTTCGATCCACTCGGCCAGGAAATCCGCCAGGGCTTGTGACTTTATAGACGTCCTCACCTTGAAAGTTAAGTCCAGCGGCATCAGTTCCAGAGCCCACTTTACGATGCGCCCAGTCGCCTCCCGGTTATGGATGACATCGCCGAGTGGAAAGGAAGTGACAACGGTGACCGGGTGGCCCTGAAAATAGTGCGTCAATTTCCTTGCGGTTATCAGAACACCATATAACAATTTTTGTACCTGGGGGTAGCGAATTTTGGCTCATGCCAGCACTTCACTAACAAAGTAGATTGGCCTTTGAATCTTCTGGACTCGTCCTTCTTCCTCACGCTCAACGACGAGAACTGTGCTGACCACCTGGTGAGTTGCTGAGACATACAATAGCAAGGGTTCCTGAGGCTGAGGTGAGGTAGGACGGGCGGTGTCGTGAGAAACTCTTTAAAATTTTCAAAGGCTTTGTGGGCTTCTGTGGTCCATTGGAAGTCATCGGTTTTCTTCAGTAACCTGAAAAAAGGCATGCCTCGTTCGTCGAGTCGGGAGATGAATCGGCTTAGCGCCGCCATGCAGCCAGTGAGCTTCTGGACATCTTTCTGGTTACTCGGGGGCTTCATATTCAAAATAGCGTTGATTTTCTCTGGGTTAGTTTTGATGCCGCGATGGGACACCATGAAGCCGAGCAGTTTGCCTGACGGCACGCCGAATGTGCATTTCTCCGGGTTCAACTTCATTCTGAAGGCCCAAATGTTTGCGAAGGTTTCTTCTAAGTCGGCAATCATGTCTTCCTTCTGCTTGGTCTTGATGACGACATCGTCGATGTAAGCTTACACGTTTTTCTCGATCTGCGTCTGAAAGCATCTCTGGATCATGCGCTGGTACGTGGCTCCGGCATTCTTCAGACCAAAGGGCATCGTGATGTAGCAGTAAGCTCCAAACGGCGTGATGAATGATGTTTTCAGGCAGTCGGATTCCTTAAAGCTGATCTGGTGGTAGCCCGAGTAACAGTCCAGAAAACTCAGGAGCTGGCAGCCGGCTGTTGAATCTACGACTTGGTCGATGCGAGGTAATCCGAATAGATCTTTAGGGCGAGCTTTGTTGAGATCGGTGTAGTCAACGCACATGCGCCATTGCCCTGTCTTCTTCCGGACCGGACCGGGTTAGCTAGCCGTAGGGATGGTAAACCTCTTTGATGAACCCGGCGGCTAAGAATTTTGTGAGGTCTTCCTTGATGGCATCTTTTCGATCCTGAGCAAAATGGTGTAATCGTTATTTAATTGGTTTCGCGTCATCTTTGACGTGTAAAGAGAGCTCGATCACCTCCCTAGGAATACCAGGCATATCAGATGGTTTCCAACAGGGTTTACGTTTCCGCGAAAGCCGGCGCGGCTTTCGCGGCTTTCGCCCGTGCCGGCAAGGGACGAAACGGAAAACGGCATAGTTTGAAATTTTTCGGAGATTTGAAAATTTTTGAAGAATTTTGTTGAAAAAAATACATAAAATAGATCTAGATTTTACAAGAATTATGGTATTTTTTCCCATGAAAATACACATATCTTTGGCCCTCAAAAATCATTTTACGCAATTGAAAAAGAAAAGGAAAAATGTCACTGTGTTGCTGCACTGTTCATTCAGCCCACTAAAGCCCAAATCGATCCCCATCCATCTAAACTTGCGTTCCAGGGTTTCTACGCCGCGCAATAGGCATTCTCCGCACTCCTCAGCGCTGTAGAGCGGCGGCGGCGCCAGATCTGGGTTGTCCGCCGCCGAAGAGGCTCTTTTCGTGCGGCGAGCGACGGATTTCGCGGCAGAGAAGGCGAAAGCCGCGGCATAAGGTATGTCCTGTTCTTTCGTTGGATGCGCACGGCTTTCGTCGGTATCCGAAGGATTTCGACGGCTTCATACGAATTTCGTATATATGTGGAACCATTTCGCGCGATGTAGGCGGCACGGATTTCGCAGGCGGCATAGTCGGCTTTCGATGGGAAATGGCTAAATCCGCAAATGCCGAGCACGCATACCGCACGAAAGTGATAAAATTCCACCGTGTATATTATCGTTTATATGATTTTGTGTATTATGCATGTGTGAAATTAAGCAATCCTACGGATTTTACGAACGACAATGCAGTTAGCTCATAGATTATATTATATATGTTACCTCTAAATTGTAGGCAATATATTACACATGTTAGCGCTAATGTAAGTTTGATAGTTGATGAATCACTGATGATATGTTTGTTTGTAGGCAATATATTACACATGATAGTTTGATATATGTTACCTCTAATCTTTAATGAATCACTGATGATATGTTATGCTTACATATGTTTGATAGTAAATTCGTAAGATGTTTTACATGTTAATTTGTCAATTGTAGGTTTAAAATGGCAGACCAAGACATCGTGTGGGAACATGGAACAAGGCAAGGTGGTGGTTTCCATTGCAAATATTGTGGTGCTAAGAGGAATGGGGGTGGAGCTACAAGATTTAAGTTCCATTTGGCTCACCGTGGAGAAGGAGTGAAATATTGCACCGCCGTTCCACCCGATGTTAGGGATTTCTTTAGGCGGCACCTGGATAGAAAGGAGCAGGCTGCTGATCAACGAAAACTTGAAAAAGCAAGAAAGGAGGATGCAGCTGCGAGAAGATATACTCATTTAACTGGAGATGCTGAAGAGGAAGAGCAGATGGAGGCGGCGTTGGCAGCATCGCGCCACGAGACGGAATTCAGAAGGGGTGTAGAAGAAAGAGGTGGTGTGTACGAACATGGAGGTGGAAGTGGAAGTGCAAGTGGGCGATCCGCAACTTCCCGAACAAAAAAACTGTCTTCTAGGGGTGGAAGTGACCCCATCACCGATTTTATGAGGCGATCGGCTTCGAGTAGAGAAGTGCCTTCGCGCGTGTGGGAGATTTTAACATCGCTTCGCCGAGATCAACGGTGCAGCCTAGGATTGACACAAGTTGGTGGTCAAAAAAGGGAAAGTTAGCTAAGGACGCAATTGGAGCGGCGTGGGCGAAGTTCTATTACACCGCAGCATTGCTGCACGGCAAGCGGATAATCCGTACTTTGTCAGTGCCGTTAAGGAAACACAGAAATGGGGTGAGTAAATGTGTCGTAACATTCATTTTTACATTCATGTACTTATTGCACGTGCGATGAAGTAACAAATCATCTATGCAATGCAGGAGAAGGGATCACGTCCCCAACTGGACGTGATATCGATGGCAAGTACCTTGATGCAACTGTGGCAGACGTGAAAAAACAATTTGAAAAGTTCAAGGAGGATTGGCCTACATATGGTGTGACCACGATGTGCGACTCGTGGGTGGACCTCTTGGAATGGCAGTGATAAATTTTTTGATCTATTGTAATGGCACGATGTTTTTCATAAGTCCGTGGATGCTACGTCATTCGCCGGGACGCCGTCAACTTACAAACCGTAAGTACCCCATTACATGTACTAATGCTATGTGACAACAATTGACGAGTGCTTACTTTACTATATTTATTGATGTAAGAGATAAGGAAAGTAGTCCGCGACGTTGGGTCGGAGCATATTGTTCAAATTATTACAGACAACGGAGCAAACTACAAGAAGGCTTGCAAATTGGTAAAACAAGAATATCCTCATATTGTTTGGCAACCTTGTGTGGCACACACATTAAATCTTGCATTAAAAGATATTGGAATAATTCCGGAGCATAAGGCGGTACTTGAAAGTGCAAGGAAGATTTGTCGTTGGTTGTACAACCACACTAAACTACATGCTACGATGAAAGAGGCCATTGGTGGAGAGCTTGTACGGTGGAACATCACCAGATTCGGAACGAATTACATGTTCCTCGACAGTTTTCGAAAGAAAAAAAACCAGTTCATGCAGTGGGTTGCCTCAGCAAGTTTTTTGAATAGTAAATTCGTGTCGACTGAGGAAGGTCGATATGCCCATGGGTGCCTCTCTAGCATGCAATGGTGGGAAGGTTTGGAGTATGTGGTTGGAGTTGTGCAGCCACTATATTCATTGCTTCGATTCGCTGATCAAGATGAAATACCCAACATTAGTGAGTTTTTAATGCGATTTGAAATTTTGAAAGTGAATGGGAAAGCTTATTTGGAAACGACAAGGCGAAGTACACTTTGTATAGCTCTATTGTCAAGCGACGTCTGCAAGACGTCGCTGAGGATACCCTTATGTGGGCAGGTACGTGATTACAAACATTTTTATTTTTTCGGTTTGAATACAAACTCATATACACGTTGGGTCGATTGCAATATTGCAGCTTCCGCCTTGAGTCCAAGGACACATTATGGATTTGTGACGACGGATCAATGCTTTATTGGCCTACGCAAGGCCTTCGAGTGGATGACTGATACGAATACAGCGGCGTCGGCCTTGTATGAGGTGGAATATTATCGTCGAAAATTGGGTGAATTTAGTAAACCCCTGGCAGAGACGATGGCTTTAGACGGAAGGACATCACCTTGTAAGTACAACGCATCATTACAAACTTTATATGTGTAATGTGTCTTTACTGTGGATGAACGTTTAACTAACGACACTTGCATTGAGTTGCAGCACAATGGTGGTTAATGTTCGGATCGGATACGCCAAACTTACGGCAGCTTGCGCTACGGATTGTTTTCCACTGCTGCTCATCTAGTGGATGTGAACGTAACTGGAGTACGTTTGCACTCATCCATACCAAGGTCCGTAATAGGCTAACTCACAAAAAGTTAAACAAGCTTGTGTACGTGAACTACAACCTCGGTGAGGATTAAGCGAGTGGAGGATACTTGACCGAGGACGACGACCCGCTTGAAACTTGCGGATCTTTCTTTCTATGAGACTAACAACAACATCAAGGCCTGGATGGACGGTGGTAGATCAAATGCCGACCTGTGCTTGCGCGAGGACTCAGACGGAGGTGAGACCCCACTTCCATCTCAGCTTGTGACGGACCAAATAGACAAGGATGAATTGAAGAAGGCCACAGGGGATTCTTCCATTCGCAAATGGGCGGATAGGAATGTGGGGGCCACACACCTTGGGAAAAGAAAGACAATGAAGGGTCCTTCAACGAGAGGCGGAAAAAAATCTAAAACAGTCCTCGGCGACGACTCAACAAAAAGTAGCTCATCGTCAAAGGATGATTCGGACGATGATGAAGGAGATGATGGGGACGATGGAGGCAACGCTGGTGGGCAAGGCGACACTACCGCACCTAGAACAGAACAATCATCTCCACGGGCGCGAAACTCCTATGGCTCCGATCCACTTCACGGTACTAAACAAAATTCAGAATTGTTAATAAATTTATAACAACACATCATTTCTTTCTAATCGTTCGTGTGTACGACTCAACAGGTGAGACTTACTTCACCCACGCAACTCAAGACACTGATCATGGCCCTTATGAACCTCCGACAGCTCCACGGCACACTACAATGAGTCATGGGGGGCAATATCCGACATATGGTATATGGCCAGATTATCCGTCGCAATCGGGCTACACAGACTACAGCTCATCTAGTGTCGACAGTGCTTATCCTACTTACAGCTACCCTAGACCGAGTGCGGCTGACAGTCTTCCTGTCACTTGGGTGTACGAGTGGCAAGAGCTACAGTGGTACGCTCAACTCTACAGCCAGTGGCAAACCACCGCTGCTTGGACTGGACAGACTTGGAATGAGTACAAGGCGGAGTTGCTTCGAACTAATGGCCTCATGGTAATGTCCACCGAGGAATATTCGTCAGCGTGCAGACAATGGAATCAATAGAATGCACATATACAGAACCTCAGGTATACTCTCTTTTATTTCTAAACTATAAGTTAATTGCATTGTAACTATGTGATATCTTCCTATACTATGTTTGTAAATAATGAGGTTATCGCTTTATTAAATGTTGTCTGCGGAATGTATAGTCGTTGTACATCTGTCATATAACCAAATATTAGCAAAGGTCATGCCAAATTTTTCAAAAAAATTCATACTTAGCCAATTTTATTCCGTACTTCTAATTTATGCCAAAAAATGATATTGCTGCTGACATATCTCTATTTATGTGCCGGAATCGGGCGAAATATGCGCGCGCTCAGCCGCTCACTTCTTTCGGCATGAAGACTACAATATCTGATGGCGAAATATATGGATGCTTACTATCATTTCTATTTCGGGGAACTTATGGGACCTAATTGCAACTTTGTAACATATGCTAAGACAAATATTTCGTACTCGTTTCGTAATCTAATTATTTCGTGAAGTTGGCCCATCCAAGTTTATTATATCTTTCATTTTCACAAAATGTTTTTATCATTCAAAATATATCTTTATTTTTTTATTTTTACTCCACTTTAAATATCACATTAGTTATTCCCCCGTAATTCATACAACCATAATCATATCAATATTGTACAGATATACTATAAATATTTTCACACACATATATTAGTGCATATATCAAATTTATGTATTCAATAATTTTAGTATTTATTCCTAATTGTTTGGACAATATTTACACATTTTTCGCGACGGTTTACCGATTTTTTGCACCTTTATTCACGGTTTTCGCGCGAAAATAACGAAAGCCGCGGCATAGACGAAATTCTCCAAATTCAAATGTGCGCACTGTTTCGCTGCCGTCGGCTTTCGCGGCTTTCGCAAAAGCCAGCCGAAATTCGTGGTTCGCGAGGGCGGCACGGCAAGGCTTGGCGAAATCGTAAACCCTGGTTTCCAAGCAAAAACATCTTTATTAGTTTAGAGGAAGGTGACAAGCGCGCTTTCCTATTAGGATCTAGCTCAGTGCCGATTACAGTGGTTTTGGAAGGATCCGATGGATCAAGGGAGATTTTCTTCATTTTGGCGTCGCCTTGTCCCGACTTGGCTATCTTCTTCGTGAGGATTTCACCCTCTTCAGATGTTGATGCAGCCAATCGGATTTCTTCCTGGCCACGTGATCTCTCACGAGATTGGGTCATATCGCATCTTTCTTTATCGCAGGTAAAGGCTTGTTTGACGTCGCTGCGCAGGGTGACGACGCCGTTGGGGCCGGGCATCTTCATGCAGAGGTAGGTATAGTGTGGTATCGCCATGAACTTGGCGAGCGCAGGTCTCCCGATGATTGTGTGGTAGGCCGGTTCGAAGTCGGCCACCTCAAAGGTGATGTTCTCTGTTCAGAAGTTCTCGCGAACTCCGAAGGTGACTGGAAGGGCGATGTACCCGAGTGACGTAGATGACAGCCCCGGGATAACTCCAAGGAAAGGGGCTGAACTCGGCTTCAACTCGGATCTTGGGATCTGCATCTCGTCCAGAGTCTTGGCGAATAGAATGTTGAGGGCACTGCCCCCATCAATGAGGCGCCCCGGGTGAACCACTCGGTCAGGATGATCCGAGCGGTTGAACATGATGGCCACCTTCGACCACCGTAGATATTGTGGGACTTCAGGTTGTGCCGCGTTGACCTCACGGTCAGTCAGCTTTTGCTTCCTCTTGGACTCATAAGCCTGCGGCCCCCCGAAAATATGATTCAGCTCGCCTACGGGGTCTTGAAAAGGCTCTGAGTTGCCAGTCGGGTTGTTCTTCTTGGTTCTCGATGGACCGGCTTCGTCAATCGGCTTCTTGTTTAGTTGTGTCGCGTATTGTTTGGCGAATTGCTTATAGATGAAGCAATCCTTGGCCGCATGCTTGTGATGTGGATGATGCGTACACTGAGCGTTCATGATCGTGTCGTAGGCCGCAACCCGGGGATGGCGTTGGGAGTTGGACGTTGTAACAACCATGTCCTCGGGCCGACGCTTGCGATCTTTCTGACCATGATTGTTGTTGTCGTTATCCTTCTTAGGATGTCGGCTGCCTCCCGACTGCTTGTCGTCCCTTTTGTCGTGTCGATCCTGTCGTGCTGCCTTGATCGCGTCATTGGATTTTGCGTAGGAGTTCGCTGTTTCGAACATTTGTTTTACCGTCTTCGGTGGCTTACGCCCAAACTTTCCGATCAACAACTCGTCACGAACACCCTTCTGGAAGGCGGCAATTATGATGTCGTCAGTGATGTTAGGGATCTTGTTGCGCTTTTCCGAGAAGCGTCCGATGTAGTCCTTCAGCGGCTCGTATGGTTTCTGGATGACGTTGTAGAAATCAAAGTGGGTCCCAGGTCTTTCAAAAGTGCCCTGGAAATTGGCGATGAAGTGGTCCCGGAGCTCACTCCACGAGCTAATTGAGCCTCTTGGCAAACTCGTGGGCCAGTTCCTGGCTCAGTTGGCGAGGGCGACAGGCAAGTAATTGGCCATGGCCTTGTTGTCTCCTCCTGCTGCGCGGATGGCAAGGGTGTACATGATCAGCCACGACTCGGGGTTGGTCTTTCCGTCGTACTTCTCGATTCCTGTGGGCTTGAAACCACTCAGCCAATCCACTCGGTGCAGGTCCCGAGTGAACGTAGGCACTCCATCGTTGTTGCAGACGAGCGATCTCCTACGGTCTTCATAGGAGCGCTGCTCACGCTCCCGATGACATCGGTCAAGGACTTCCCGCAGATCACTCGGCGGGGTTCTTTGTAGGCTGCTACGGTAATCGGAGTTGTAGCTGCGGCGGATGCGGTCGTGGACGGGTGGTCGTCCATGTCCTTTTTTGCGAGAGTCGGCCGATTGTTCTTGATGCCTCCGTGTTGTCTCGTGGCGGGGGTCTCTTGGCCTAGTGGCCGTCTTGGCTTGCTTGGGCCTCCTGTAGTCCTTCGATCGCAGCGACGGAAGTCGGCTTCCGTCGGGTATTTCAGCGACGGACTCAGTCGGCCTTCGTGCTGAGGTGGAGATAGAGCAATTGGCTGTAGCCGCGACGATGGTCTTGATCTTGTCCAGGATTTGTGTTATCGTAGCGGGTGCCGCTTTGATAACAGTGTCGAGGAGGGTGAGGGCGGCGTTCTGCTGAGGCGTCTGGAAGATATTGGTGTTGTCGACTCGTATCTGAAGTATGGCCTCTCGAGCGGATCACCCAGTCGCCCTCAGGTCTCGCTTCCTCCTGTCGGCTTTTTCCTTGCGCCTATTCTCCTCCTCCGTCAGCTTGCGCTCCTGCTCAAGCCTGGCTTATTCTTCTTCTGCGATTCTGCGGGCCATGGCCGAGTCGGTCTCAGCCACCTCAGCCATGAGAATGTCGAAGCACTTTGGCTCGTAATCCTTGTCGAAGTCGGAGTCGTTGGCCTCGTCCGTGGAGATGCCGTAGAGATCATCGAAATCTGAAGAGCTGAGGTACTCGTCGAGCTCCGTGGATGAGCATGATCCGAGCGGTTGGAGGATGACCGCGACTTCCCTTGAGCCCGGATCGCTTGAATCTGGATCGTTCCAGTCCGGGTCGTAGCTGGATGATGATGGTTCTCCCGAGTGAGTCGATTTTGACTCGGAAGAAAGGAGATTGCAATAGACCGCAGCGGTGTTTGGTAACCCAAACGGCGCCGAGAGGGTTTCTCCTCCCAAGTGGATGGATCCTAACTCGGAAGTTAGGAAATTGCGGTAGATCTCAGCGTTGTTTGGTAACCCAAACGCCGCCGAGCGGATTCCTTCTTCCAGGTAGATGGATTCCAACTCGGAAGTCAGAACTTTGTAGTAGATCTCAACATCGTTTGGTAACCCGAACGACGCCGAGCGGGTTCCCCCTCCCGACTGGTCCGAATCCGAGTCGGGGAAGGAGAGCTTGTCGAATCTTTTGGCGGCGAAGTCGTCGATGCCTGATGAAGATCCAATCGCGCTTGTCGACGAGATGAAGGAGAAGTCTTGACGCGTGAGCCCCTACCTAGCGCGCCAACTGTCGAAACTTGGTTTCGGCAATAGAAATTGGAGGCGCAGTCAAGATCGCCAAACTCGATGAGTTAAGTGGAAAAAAGGGTTTAGACAGGTTCATGCCCTCTCGTGAGGTAATACCCTACTTCTTTTTCGGGGATTCGATCCGTCGAGTGTTTATTGATCTCACGATCTTGTGTATTGCATAAATCTGATATCCCTTAAGGGACGGCTCTACCCTCCTTATATAGTTTCGAAGGGCGGGCTTACAAGTCAGAAACCCTATCATATTCTAAGTCGGTTTCCTTAATCTTATCAAACTATGACTATGAGCCGTTGCCTTATCTTATCGGCAACGTAACACCCAAGTCATAGCCTGTTTACGTAACCACTAGGCGTAACCTATCCCTATTACTAGTCAGACAAGTTTATCATGAGGGTATCCGATTGCCATAATCTCCATAAGCCTTATCACATCCATATGTCCATTTTATTGTCACTTTTTAACCCTAAAATACCAATGTTAGGTAAGGTTTGCTAATGACGCGTTATCAAAATTTAATAGTTAAAGACATCAAACTAAACACTAAAATATCAAAATTCAATAGTTAAAGACATCAAACTAAACACTATAACACACATTAGACTCTGTCAAAATTCAATAAGATTGAATTGCCAACAAAACAAACAAACAAACAAGCCTCTCCCGGTTAGTTTAGGGCAGACGGTGGCCACAACGCATTATAAAAATTGCACACTTGTGTTGATATGTTTCGATGTTAAATTGTTATGGAGTGGTCAAATTGTATTCATCCTAAGTATAGATAATGTTATCGTGATGAAATTGTTTCGGCTAAAATACGCAAACAACAGGTGAGATAGGATTGTTATTCATGCCGCATGTCAACCCAATCTCTACCTCAAATAAACTAATTAAACACCCTTAACACCTATCAAAATTAACAAGACTACCAGAGCACCTACTCAACTTATCTCCCTCGCAATGCAAACACGACTAAGAATGGCAAGTTGTTTTGATTAAAGAAAAATAAAAGTAATTTGGAACGGAGGACTAAAAAAAGAAAAAAACACTAGCAATGGTGGGCCAAGAACGCTAATTAGCACCCTAGCGCACGCTGGCCGGGACACGCGTCACGTGGGCTGATGTCACGTGGCACACAAGAGAGGCAGGAAATAACCGTATTTTTATCTAAATTATCATTTGAAAAGGTATTTATGTAAAAATTATTTTTTATAACATTTTACTCTCTAACAGTTTTTTTATATCTCATGCGTGTTCTAGAGAGTCATTCTTATATTTTATTTTTTACTAGCAAAAAATCTAGAGTAGAAAATGACTATATTTGGATGATTATTTAGAAAAGCTATTAAAGGGTAGTTTCTCACTAAAATCTCAAAGACTTTGAAGATGCTGTAAGAATACATGGCACGAGTCTGAGGACACATGACAGTTACTTTGTATATGTACCTATATAAAGTATATATAGAGAGAGATAAGAAGAGAGGTGGAAACTGGTCACGCATCCGTGTGGCTGGGTGCGGATCAGGGATCCCATGGTGGGCAAGCTAGACATCCTAGAAAATGCAATTAATATTGAAGTAGAAACTATCCTTTCGCAATTAATGATTTCTATAGCACTTTTATACAAATAAAAACTTAAATACAGCATAAAAAATACATTAGATGTGGCCTGCAATCATGTAGCCTCCTTTGCATAGTTGGCACTATGTGCATCAAACAGCCAAGAGGTTTAGTCTGTCTTGAACTTAAGGGCCATCACCGGTGAGGACGTACACGGACACGCTCCCGGCGGTTCCCCTTTGCACGAGTGGTCTCTCCTGCTCCATCCTTCGCAGCACCACCTCCCCAGTGTGCTCGCGTAGCCGCCATGCCTCGCCGACGACGGCCTCGCCTAGCCCCCGCCCACTTTCAACTCCGTCGACGATGACATGCTCTCCTCCACCTGCTCGGCGGGTGGGCTCGATAGGCAGGCGGCGCGCGGGAGGCTGGCGAGCTCGACGGGCGGGTGGCACACGGGAGGTGGGAGGGCAGCGAGCACGCGGGAGGCGGGTCGAGGTGGGGGCGCGGCGACGGCGGAGGGCGACGGGGCAGAGAAGGGGGCATAGTGACGGCGGAGGGCGACGTGGCTGAGGAGGAGGCGCGACGATGGAGAGGGCCGGGGAGGCGCTGGTGGAGGAGAGATGGTCGGGGCGGCGCTGGCGAAGAGGGCCGAGGAGACGCTGGCGGAGAAGAGATGGCCGAGGCGGTGCTGACGGAGGAGAGATGGCCGGGCGCGGCGGAGAGAGGGCCAGGGCGGCGCTGGCGAAGAGGGACATGGCGGCACTGACGGAGAGGGCTGAGACGGTGCTGACAGAGGATGAGAGTAGGCTGAGCAATAGATCCAGCTAGAAACCAGTGGTTTCTCTCCAACGTAACTTTTAGTTTTTTCATCCATTGGTAAAAGTGAGGACTCTGTTTTTTTCAAATAGAAACCATTTCTCTTTTCATTAACTCATGTGACACATCAGCAAAATATTAATAAAATAGTGTAATTAATACATATAAAAACTACTATAAACGTATCATTGAGGGTGCACTTATTCTCATCAGTTCACGCACGTGGCGTGGTCGCGTGGACCACGTCCACCGACCCGCAAAGAGTTGCGTAACCAGACGACGACGACTCGACCTCTCCGGCTCCGCGGCGCGTCGCCGACCGACAGGCCGAACCCGCGGCGACGTTTCCCTCGACCCGTCACGTGCCGCCCGCGCCCGCCGGCTTTGACGGTGTATTCCCTTGCCGCGTGGCGCCCAGAAAATATTTTCTTTTTAAAAAATGGAAAAATAACTGAGCCGTCTCGCGTCTCGCCTCTTTAAATGTGCGCCCGCCTCCGTGTCCCTCCTCCCCCTCACCCCCACACACAGCTCACCCGCGCGCTCGCCGTAGCCAGTAGAGGGAGAGGAGCGCCACCAGCCGTCCGATCGAGTGATCCGATGGCTCTGGCTCTCTCCAGCTCTGCTGCTGCGCGCGCGGTCGCGGCGAGGCTGGCCCAGACGACGAGGGGTTACGCGGCGTCGGCGGCGTCCGGGGCGATGAGGCGGGCGGCGGTGGCGGTGGAAGGGAAGGGAGCGGGGATGATGCAGGCGAAGGAAGGGTCGTCGGCGGCGGCGGCGGGGGAGGTGTCGTGGGTGCCTGACCCCGTGACGGGCCACTACCGGCCCTCCAACTGGGCCGGCGGCGTCGACGCTGCCGACCTCCGCGCCGCCCACCTCGCCCGCAGCTACGCCCGCGCGTGAGCTCGCTGCTCGCCGTCGTCCGACCTACGACGACATCCATCCATATATCCGCGTGAACTCATCACCTCTCGACCGCGCGCACGCCGCTCCGCCTCCGCGTGCACCTGAACGACGACGACGACGACGACGACGCATCATCGCCGTGCAGCGGCGGTCTCCCTACCGTTTCCTTCCTGCGTGTGGACTGGATGCGCTCTGCTCGCGTGCTTGTTCGTGCGCCTCATGTAACAGCGAGCAGAGGGCCTCACTTACTACTGTTTTTTACTTTCACCACGTACCCTACTATCCTAGTGTGATGGTTTGGACCTAATGGACGAAGTAATTAATAAAGCAGTTTAATTTCCCTAATTCCCTTCAATTTCAACTGTTCAACACCAAATTTGCTTTAAATCGGAATCCTTGTAACATTACTGTGCATCGGATGCACATTTTGCAATCGCAGTGGTCTGAAATTTGGCACGAGGGGAACTTCGAGCTGGCAAAGTTGAACTCGTTTTCTTTCTGCTCAGCTGGGGCCAGTAACCGGTGCATTTCGGGCGTAATCTTGACGCCACGTTGCTAGCGATCTGGACACGTGGACGGCGTAGGGCTGCAGCATGTGGCATCATCACGAGCTTAGGTGGTCAAGTTAGGTCGAGCTGTCGGCTGTCGCCATCCATGAACGAAACCCAAGCTTATCGTATGGCCTTCATTATTTTCGTTGTTTTTCTTTCTTTAATCCATCGTTTGTCATCGGCGACGGTGACGGTGACGGTGACGGCCTGGTCACGACGGCCGGACGTAGGTCGGTAAGAAAATGGGTAGGGCGTAGGGCGTAGGGCTAGCTCCAATTCCCTAGAGGATAGGTATGGTCGTCTCTACGAAATGATTGGGGAAAAAGAATCCAAGGACAGGTTGTTATATGCGCACATGATACTTTGCAGTACAAAAAATTAATGGAAATTGATGGATGGAATCATGGAAATTCTTTGTCGTGCCACAGACGCAAACTTTTGGCTTATGAAAAGAAAAAGAGCGCCGAATGAGAATGCAACGTATATTTGATTGTTCTTAAAAATGCTGACAGACATAAGTACCCCCTCCGTCCATAATATCCTCCTACTACTCCCTTCTCCTTTGTCAATTCAACCGATCACGATTATTTCTCATTTAATTTCTGCACATACGTCTCGACCACCAACTATCACGCCTCTCATTTAATTTCAGATATCTCCTTAATCTTTGTAAAATAAACTTCAGAAATATTGAGACACAGGAAATATTAATGTAGTATAGTGTAACAATAGAGTTGAGAGGGTATAGTATAGCTTCACCCACCAAGTTCAATTCCTACTGTCCATAATTATACATACGACTAGGCTTAACCAGAAATTTAAGTTATATATCATGGATTTATCATAGGCATCCAGCAATAATAACTTAGTATGATTTTCACAGGGATTGCGCAGCCAAAATTGCCATGCTATGGTCTAGTAGAATTTCACATGATGCAAACATGCAAAAATATATTTCTTTTCTTTTTTTGGAACCTAATCCATATAGGCAAATCTCATATAGGCAGTTCATGTAGCATATTTCATTGAAACTATTGCAATTTCTGCAACCCTGTGGCCAGAGAATGCATAATATAGGCAGATCAGCACAAGTTTTACCTTGATGACAACCTCTGTCCGACTTTCCGGCAATCAGATTACAATAAGGCAATGTCACGACACCACCTAAGATGTATCAGACGTAAAATAGACACAATCTAATCTCACATTTGCTGGAATATGGAAAAGATACATCAACAATATGCAGGCTCTCAGAATTCCAGGCTTCCAGCTTTGGTTGCAGACAACGCGGAGGAAAGGGGCATACAAGACAACAAGCGCAAGGGATAGGAGCTACGCCAATCACCCAGATTTGAATAGCAAGACGGCTTTAGAATCGATGTAAAAATACACAAAGTAGTTCGTCTCGTGCGTCACGTAGGACCCTGTACCAGGAAAAAAAAAGGCTTGGGTGAAATTCTAGGGCATAACATTCAATACACAGCAAATGGAAAACATGGTCATAAATTCATTACTACAGTTGAGTTAGTAGATTATGTAATCAGCAAAATGGAACTGTTTCAGATCAAGGATATTTTGGCCTTTTGTGATCGGGTGCATACAACAGCATCTTAGAGAGAACACAGAAACCAGGGGGATCAGATAAACAGTTGAGTACCCATTTATATTTGGGAACCATTTCAGTAATCAACAGACCAAAAGTAACAACATCAAATACCTGAATACACCACTAACCTACTACTGAAGAAAGCTCATAATACCATGACATAATAGCAATAGGAAGCAAATGGAAAAATAACTCAGTTTAAGTTAATTGTTCTGCAATTTCAGCAGTTAGGTATTTCCAATCATGCTGAGCAGTCACAACCAACTCCCATGATCACATCTCCCTTAAACCAATTCAATTCCATCATAGTGCTTTTCATCTTGATTTTTCAAGACCAAGTAAGCATAAAGGTCAATGAATTCCAGAGAATAATACAAGCTTTGGAGACAAACCCCTCGGATCATGAACCAGAGAAACTGAGACCCACTTTTTTTCCTTAGATTAACCAACAGGAACCAAACTAATCCATAACAGAGAAACTACAGTAAGACTGGACTAGTTACGCTGGTATTTTGTATTACAAGCCTTGAGAATTTGAGGCCCATCTAAAAAGTCGGCAGAGACTAAAACTATCCCTGGTTACAAAAATGGTATGTACACACTACACAATAGCAAACAAGGTGGCAGATAAGTGTCAACTAAGGACAAAAGATAAAATACTATGGACAATTTCACCCATCATGTCTACGTATGGCTGGATGCTAACTCTCTTATATTTAACAAATCCAATTTACTAAGAAAAAAATTTAACTTCTTACAAGACTTTGAGAAGCGATGGAAGGTAATTCCTCTCATGTTAGCGGAGTCAATTAGAAACCACTTGAAAACTAACACAGCTTGTGAAATTAAACCAGTATGTCATGTTCAAATACTCCGACGGGCATCAGTTTGAGATTTGATGACTATTATCATGTTGATGCCAATAAGGATGTCATGTGTACATTAGTACATATGAAATTAGAACTAAATAAAATATATACGAAAGTGCTAGATTAACCAAAGCAATTGCAAGATTGAAGTCCTAAGTTTTCATGATACAGCTAGCCCTTTTCAGGGTGCGAGGAAAGCTAACAAAGGCCAATCATTCGATGGTATAGTTTCATAGTTACCTTATTGGTCAATATATCTTTTTGTTAGAAAAAAGAAAGTTGAAGTGCTGGTTCAGTTAAAATAACGAAATGAGGGAAAACCTAATATGAGAAAAGGAACTAGTTTGCACAAGAGATGCAGTTAAGATATAGTATCAACACTATTATACTGTGCCAATTCAACTGTTATAGATTTACGTGGATGGTACCTAAAACAAAGTGTGTATCAGACTATCGGTGTACCACATTGAACGAACGATCTTGAAAATTTCTGGTTGCCAACTTGACATAATTGTTTGGCATTATTTAACATGCCGAATAAGCACAAGCTAGAACTGAAAAAAAAATGCTGCAAGCGCCAGATGTGCAACTATAGGAAAAAGATGACCACTAGTGCTGAAGCAGAACTGAAATGGTATGATACTTGTTTAAGGACTCACTCAAGTGCAAGAAAGAAATTATAATAAATGTACTGAAGAGTGACAGAGTATGCTGAGAATGTCAATGCACTTCTTGGATATGGTATTGAACCTTTTTTCACCTATCCTAAATCCAAGTTCACAATTTGGCCAAGCTAGTTGCATCAGAGATATTTAAACTTTGTCTACAATGGGATATGCAGTGTAAACCTTCCAGATGATATGTTACCATGTGACATAATATGGCACTTGACTTTTTTGGTGATATGGCATGCCGAGTCAGTTTGTTTACATAACATGGCATACTGTGTTTGAATTGTGGATCTAGGTATAGCAAAGTAAAGCACATGCTATTGATTAATAACTAAACAAACAAAGGAACCAGGTGCAATTTACTCCAGCTTAGTTTTGTATACAGAAAAAGAAGAACATCAATTCAAAATCTGTGGGCTGAAAAAACACAATAAGTTGACTACTGGTATTGCTAAGATGGATACTTGGATTCAATCAATACCACCATGCTCTAATCTGTTGACAAAGAGGCTGAGTCAAGCTTCAAGAAATACTTCTATTGTTTGAGCCCTTTAAGCCAGGAACCACACTACTCTACACACTACCGTAGCATGTCATAAGTGCTAACTTGCTTTGCCTTAACCAAAAAACAAGGAGGAACGTTTCATAAGTAGGGAATAAAGTGTTTGTCTCTCGCTCCCTTGTCATTATCGGCCAAACACATCGATTTCCACCCTATCCTAATTTGTAGGTTGTAGAGCACATGGAATTGTGAGGCAGATACCCCAATCAACACGAGAGGACTAGACATAAATCACGACATGATGCCGTACCAAAGCTATTTCCAGCAACAAGAAGAGGGGGAGGCGAGAGGAGTACCGAAGTTGCGGCCGACGATGCAGTGCCAGGTAGGGCCGTGGTTCTTGTCGAACTCCTTCTTGATGTACTCCGCGATGTCCTTCTCCATGGTATGCTTCTCGAACGCCTAGCGACAAGAAAGAAAAGAACATTTCAAATCGCCGCAACCAAACCCCCAAACCGAGCAATCGGTTAGCGACCAAATCAGGGACAGGGAATCGAGAGGAGGACGGAATCGAGTATTTACGACGCGGGCGATGTCGAAGGCCTCCTGGCGCATCTCCTCCTTCATGTCGGCGCTCTTGAGCTGGATCTTGTGGCCCGCGGCGGCGGCGGCGCCCGGCGGCGGGGACCCCGCGGCGGCCGGCTTGCGATCGACGTCGGAGGAGGCCCTCAGCGCCGCCAGCGCCGCGCCTCCGCCTCCGCCCCCGGCCACGCGCCTGGCCTCGTCGGACATTCTCTCTCTCCTGGCTACGTACGCTTGGTGGGGGTAGCGGGGTGGTGGTCGGGATGCTCGGGGTGTAGTGGAGAAATTCTCCTCTCTCTCTCTCTCTCTCTCTCTCTCTCTCCTCTTTTCGAAAGGGGATGGTGGTAGTCGGTCGGGGGAGACGAGCGAGCGAGGCCGTGGGCGTGCGCGTTATAGCGGAGTCCAAGCGACAGCGAGCCAATGGCCCCGTGCTGACTGTCCAGGTTCAGGTCCAGGTTCATTGAGCCGGCAGGGCACTCATAACCCAGAAACCATTATAATTTCTATCTCTATTAATTATCTTGTCATGTAATCATTTTATTGACATGATAGGTAATTTAAGAAGAAGAGAGAAAAAAAAACGTAAAAACCGTTTCTATCTTAGAAACGACGTCTTCACACGCAACGAAGCTATGGAAATCGGCGTTGGGAAGAAAAGCTTCGTTTCTATGGATCTTGTACGCACAACCGGAGGAAGGGGAGCTCACGCGCCGTCGGCGCCGGAGCCTCATGCGTGCCGCCGCTGCCGAAGCCCGTGCCGCTCGCATCCCGTGCGTCGGCCACCTCGAGTGCATCGTCGGCCACCTCGAGTGCATCGCCTGCCTTCCGCGTGCCGACCGTCTCCCACGACGAAGGGGAGGGGAAGGGGAGGAGAGCGGGGGTTGAGGGCGGCGAGGGGATGGGGATGGGGGGAAGGGAAGCTCGCGCGTCGCCGCCGCCGGAGCTAGCGCGCCATCGATGCCGAAGCCTCACGCGTGTTGCCATCGTCGAAGCCCACGCCGCTCGCATCCGCGCTAGGCCACCTCGAGTGTGTTGGCCGCCTCCCGCAGGGGAGGGGGAGAGGGAGGGAGGGGGGGAGAGAGAAGGAAGCGAGGGGATGAGGATGGGAGGGAGGGGGAGGAGGGGGAGGAGGACGTTGGGTAATCGGGATTAGGATGATACTTTGTCACGAAGATCATTTTTGTTTGTTCGGACATATGAATGCTTATTAAATTTCTTTCTTTACGTAAACTACTTGCATTGGGAAAAATGATTTCTAAGAGTGTAGTCTTGTAGCTATAGAAATTATGATGGTTTCTAGCATTGGGAGTACCCTTACCGGATCGGTCGCTCCCAAGAATGCCAATTTGGTTTGGTTCTTTCTTTTTAAAAAAAAATGTTTAGAAACACGTTATAAACCAATGAAATTCGGATAAATTTTACGAAGAAACTGAAATTCGGTTTAATTTTTGATTTGATGGGTTCACCGAGCGATTTGTCAACCTTAAAGCCTTAAAAGTTTGTAAAAGCCGAGTGTTTTTTCGTTAGTTTTGTGAACTACTCCCCCCTATACGTATATGCCTGGTAAGGCTGAGTGGGGTAGAGCTTATGGCTTTTGCAACTTTCTCTTAGTAGCTTCGTTTTTAAATTGTTAACGATGCTTTTTTTAAAAAAAATATTTTATATAAAAGTTTCTTTTAAAAATTAAATAAACCCAATTCATAATAATTAATACTTATTTAATTATGTGTTAATGGTTTGTCTCATTTTACACGCCGTGAAAAAATATAAATGTTTAGTTGTGTGGATTGTTAACAATGTATAATAATTAAAATTCATGCCAAATAAAACATATCAATTAAAATAGAGTCAATTCATTCTATGCCATTGACAAAGTATGCCTTCTACAATACGTCACTGACAAAGAGCTTAATTCTGTAATATATCATCAAACAACTCGCTTTCTTCCTTACATATCATCACAGTTAGTTAAAAACACCATTTAGGGAGAAAAATAACCATTTTACTCATAGAGATTTTTCACAATGACATGTAGTGTATCAAATAATCTTGGATGATAAAAAGACAAACGATTTCTATTTTTCATCAATGAGAAAAAATAGTGGATCATGATGTAAGTTAAAGTGTCTTGATTTGGTTTTGATGATTAATGATAAATCTAATTATATGAGACTAAAGTTTTTATGAGCTTTTATTTGACTAGTCTTATTTGGATATGAAAATAAATAATGAAAGGTATGTATTAAACTTTAAACATTCTAACTTGGTTTCTCTCGTGGGTCCAAAATAAAGTGTGAGCTTCCTCATTGATCTTAATTGATTATGTGCATATGTGTTCCTTCATATCCATATGTATGCACATTTTCAGGAGGAGCTTATTCTATATTTTATTTATTATAATATCTCTACCTTGATTTGAAATTATTTTTCATTGCATATCTCTATATTGTTTATATCAGGTTATTATCCATCATCAAAGAGAGAAAAGATTGAAAGGTCTTGGATTAAACAATTTGTGTAATTGTTGCTTTGGTGATAGATGATAAACCGATGTTTATGAGATTAACCTGTCTTTTACATAAGTTGTCAACTAAGTTATTTTCCGATGATGAGATGTGATAGAAATGCCTTCTTTGGCAATGGACCTAATAACGTCAAGGATGAAAAGCATGGAGATCAAGAGATATCTTTATCTTTTTGTCTCTTTTACATAGAAAAAATAGAGATCATGAAGGTATATATTTATGCTTATCTATATCATTGCCACATGCCTTCTATTTATGTATATGATAAACTCCCATTAGTTTAACTTTATTTATGCATACACTTGTCTTTTATGGATATATTTTGTATGCATATATTTAGGGGAAACAAATCCTATATACTTGTTGTGCATGTTCTAGATCCATATTGTTCACCTATTATTTATATTGGATCTTTGAGCTTGCATGCGAGTATATGATACTTACAGTGTTAATGAATACTCAACAAACATATCCATATCTTTTCATATGCAACCGGTTGGTCGTCAAGTGGAGGATGACAACCGATTTATTGGGACTAATATTTTCCTTTGAGTCGTGCAAAAGGATAGGTCCCACCATGATGAGGCAAATGGATGACACCATGGGTTGATGGTCACCAAGCCAAGGATATCATTATGTTGACAAGAATGAAGTTAAGCTTGTGATGAGAAGAAAGCCTTAACAAAGGATGGTTAAGATCTTGGCATAAACATGCTTCAACCCGATGGTCACAAGTATTGATCTTGACTCAAGCATTGGCCCCAAGTTGAATGACGCAAGGCAAATGTATAGTGGAGTTAAGAATGTTTTCTTAGTGTTTTTCCCGTCTTGGTGTTTGGTGTAGACCAAATTTGCTAGATAGATGTCGTACTATCAAGAGGGGTCTATGAAGTGAGAATGTAGATGATCTTGTGCCATATTAGTTCATATGTATGTGGGTGCATTTGGTTGGCTTGTCTAGCCAAGTGTGGTGAGTTTTCTCAAGTCCCAAATAAAGAGAGATGTGGGCACCTCTTGTAGAAATGGGTAGCCTCGTGTGGTTATGTCTAATGGAGTATCCTTTGGAATGTGAGCCCTTTATCCCTAATAAAAGTTATGTTTTTAGATGGATTATTCATGGGTTGGATAGCTTTTTGAATAAGTTTTTCATGGAGTCCAAGAACGTCAAATTTCGACACCCAAGTCATGAGATATTGTCGTTTTACTGCCGGTGGGCTGTGCTAAAAAATGGCCCACGGTCTGACCGACCATGGAAGGCCGGTCAGAATCCCTTAACGGCTAGTTTTTTTTATCGTTGGACGAAGAGCCGGTTCGACTGGGCTTAGTAGGGCGGTCAGACCAGCAGATATGTACTAAAAGTTGTTTTAGCCTCCAACGGCTAATTGTGGTGGTTGAGGGTATATATACCTACTCTCTAGCAGCAAGGGTAAGGTTTTGGCACTCTATTGCATTGTCTTGAACCCTTGCAAGAGCTCTCATACCTTTATGCACTTAGTTTATCTAGTGAGGTGTTGGAGAGTGAGTTAAGCCAATTCAAGTGCATTGCTTCATTGCTAGAGCTAGTGTAGCACTTGATCATCCTCGACAAGTTTACTCTTGAAGGTTACCACCTCCTAGACGGCTTGGGGTAGTTGTCGGGTGACCTCTTCGAAAAGGTTGCGGAGGAGGCCCGGTGTTGATTGTGAGTGGCTCAGTGTTCGCCATTTCTGAAGTGAAGGAAGAACAACCATAGTGATAGAGGCTTTGGAGCCCACTTCGGGGCTGGCTTCCACCTTGCACATCTCTTGATAAGGAGGTTCGAAGGCTTGGTGATTTGAGTGGTGAAGTTGGGCTTGCCTCAATGGTAACGTAGGAAGTTGGAAAGCTTTCTAACATCGGGTGGAAAAATCCTTTGTCACTTGTCTTTTTTATTTTGTGCAAATTTACTTTGAGCAAGATTATATACTAGAGTTTATTTATGCTAATATCACCCTAGGTTTGCAAACCTCAATATAGGATAGCTTCTTTGTGCACTTCATTGAGATTAGTTGTTTAGGTTTTGAATTGTGCAAAACCGTTTTGATTTACGCTTTCGCATACAAAACTCAATTTTACCCAAGAATTTTAAAACCGCCTATTCACCTCCCCTTTAGTTGGCCTCCTTGATCCTACACGTGAGTAATGAAATTCATGAGTACGCATGACACCCTAAGGGTAAAATGGATATTTTATCTCTCTTAACGGAGTTTGACTAACTGTTGACTAGCGGTGATGACATATAAGGAGAAAAACGAGTTGTTCGATGGTATTTTATAGAACTAAGTTTTGTCCGTAGCATATTATGGAATTCAATCTTTGTCGATGGCATATAATGGATTATCCTTTGACCATCGACAAAGATTGACGGAATTTTGTAGAAAATATGAAATAATTGAATCCTTTGGATGTTTTTATTTGAGAGCTTTTGCATGGTAGAATTTGGTTCATAGGAATTTATGGGATAGGAAAATTTCCTCCACATTTTGGAGGAATTCTACCAAGAGATCTAACTCATGTTTTCAATTCCTTTGGAAGTTTCAATGCACATTCTCTTTTTCTCTCTCTTATTTCACTAACGAGTTGTACTTTTCTCGTGAGACATCCAAACATCTACCTTTGCACAATTCTGTAGGATTCATGACATTTCGATCTTGCGTTTTTACCTTGCGTTTTTACCTTTCCTTTGTTTTCAAATTCCTATGTTCCAAAGAGCCCTTATAAATTTCCGAATCTAGAGGATGTGATTGTCATAGAGGACTTGGCCATTTCATCAACCAGGAGAAATCGATGAGGCCTCGACCATATTTGTGAGTTCTTAGAAAATTTCGATGTAAGCAAAATCTGGTGTAGTCCATATAGTTATATATCGACCATAGCCATAAATGTCATGGTGAAAGAAAGCTGGCTAGATTTATTAGATTTGGGTGGGTGGGGTTGGGGGGGAATATTACAATACAACAACACATGGTGTTGAGGAGAATTACACGTCTAGCAGAGTTGGTCCAAGACTAAAAGGTCTTACATCTTGATCTTACTCTTGTATTATGACCACCGTGCGCCCGATGTTGCTACACATCTCTATCCTAGCCTCTTGGGTCGCCAGCGAACAACCTTGCTTCCTACCAGCTCCATTTTTCCACGATTGTGGAGCACATCGCAATTGGGTTCATTGCAATTTCTTGGAGGACTCTTGCATTACGTTTCTTTCATATAAACCAAGTTACTAAGATTATCTCGAGAAGATAGATGATACAAACCACATATACATGAACTTAAAAACTACCATATGATTAACAAAAGAACGTATAAGATTTGTCCACTTTATTTTGAGTAAAATTTTTAGGTTTGTACTTGAAAATTATTATAAGTCCATTTTTGATCGATAGTTTTTAAGGTTTACATTACATATATATATTATCTTATTTTTAAAATATATAATGTCGTTAAGTTTTCGTATTATTTTATTTTAAAATATATGATGTAGTTAACTTTTCGTATGACTATTCGTATAAAGGACGTTCTGCTCTCGGCGGTGGCCAGCGACCTCGTCGGCCGGCTCGTTTCCTTCTTTATCAGCAAGTGCCAGGAGCACCCCGCCGGCGACGACGGCGCCAGGCTGCAGCGAGCGCTGCTGCGAGCACGCGTCGTCATGGAGGAGGCCGAGGGGAGGCAGGTCACCGGCCTGGCCATGCTGCTGCAGCTCAGGCAGCCTACGCGCTCGACGTGATGAGGATACGGGCCGCGGCGGCGGCGAGCCGTCGTCGTCGTCGCCGGCGCCAGCCACAGCTGCTCAGCTTGTCTGATTCTCTGGGCGGTGGCGCAAGCGACGGCACGGTAGTGGAGAGTCTGGAAGCCGCGCTGGCGGCGCCAGGGAGTTCGTCGTGCTACTGGGTTGCTGCCCTCGCCTGACCCGGCAGCCGTATAGCGCCTACCTGTTCATGGAGCAGATCGTCGACTTCCTTTTGCGTCCAGCTTGCTCGTTGGCCGATGACCCGGATCCGGGCGTCCTCCCCCGTTGGCGGTCAGGAGGTCGGGAAGCGACGCTGGTCGAACACGTCTGCATCGACGAGCGGGTTAGGCAGTACTTCGCCAAGATCCACCGTCTCTGCAGCGATGATCTGACGGCGGCCGGCGACGACGAGGAGCACCGGAGCTCTGGCATCGATCCTAGCTCAAGGTCCTTGTCGTGGTCGACGTCGTTGGCAACGTCGAAGAGGAGCCATGGAGGAGGCTCTGCTCGTCCGTTTCGCCGGGAGAACAGGGACAGCAAGGTGGTCATCATGTGCAGGACGGCGGAGCACGCGGCGCGCCTGGGCACGGCGCCGCAGCAGCTCACACTTGACAGCCTGCGCCGGCCCGAGCTCTGGTACATGTTCCGCGTCCTCGCGTTCGGCGGCGCCGACCCGGAGGATGGTCCGGAGCTGGTCGAGCTCTTCGAGTGGATCAGTGACCTCGCGATGTTCGCCGCCGTGAACACGCTCGCCGCGCCACTGCGCGCCTACCTGATCGCGCATTCGTGCTTCGTGGCGCCGTGTCGCGCGGGTGTTCGGCGACGCCAAACGTGACGACTCGTACTACCTGTGCGGGAATTTGGATCATGGCCGGTGAGTGGCTCAACAAGAAGAAGAGGCCAATGTATAATGGGTCCTAATTAGCTAGTATTTAGGCAATTAATTACCATTTGTGTACAAATATTAGAGGAATCAGAAGATGTTCCTGCTTCTTGGCCCAAATTAGTTTACTAATCATATGCTTCTGTGTAACTATCGGTCACTAATTGCTAGGGTAGAACAAATACTCCTCAATACTTTCACTGATTCTGCCTGCGTCGTAAAAAATCAGAAACGGTTAACGCACACGGAAGAAGCAGATGTACGGGGCTCCTCCCGGGGTTCCGCGGGTGGTACTCGACGCTGAGGGCAATGAGCGCCGTGACGAGGTCGGAGCGGAGCAGGCACAGCTGCCACGCCACGGCGGTGCCCCAGTCGTGCGCCGCCACGAACACCGTCACCCGGGGCTGGGCGATGTCGGCGATGAGCGCCACGAGGTGGAGGACGGTGTAGGAGTCGCCGTAGCCGCGGAGGTCGGGCACCACGGCGCGGAACCCCCTCGTGGCGAGCGCGCGCATTTGGTGGACCAGAGCTCCGGGAAGCCGTGGACGAGCAGGACGGGCCCGCCTCCGCCACGTGCAGGCGCACCCCGCTCGCCACCTCCACCGCCATGGCGCGCGCTAGCACGGTGCCTGTTCGGAATCCGATTGAGAGACGAGGCGACCGACCGGGCCCGATCGTGTTCGGAATCGGCGCGGTCGTACGTCTTGGGTCGGCATATATATACCAGAAGACACAAGCGGCGAACTAGCGCAACCAGCAAAGCAAGCAAGTGCAAGTACCATCGTACGTACGCAACCGAAAACAATGTCGCAGCCTCTCCACCCAGGAGTCGTGACCATGGCGAAGCACAAGCTACAGTTGGAGGACCTGTCGCAGACGTGTCGACGAGACCACTACTGCGCCATGTGCGTGCAGGCCTTCTGCTCCCACTGCTGCGACGACCACCACCGTGTACCGGTCGGGTACCACATCGTCATCCCCATCGGCGGCGTCGACGCCGCCACCGGCAAGCCCGTCATCCCCGATCACTACCCGCGCCGCCCCAACCGGCCGATCACGGACTTCGTCGTCAACCTCATCAACAATGAGGACTACACCGAGGAGCTCCCCAGGGACGCCTACTGCATGTACTGCTTCATTGCCTTCTCCACCGCCCTCTGCCACCACCACTACACCTGCGCCACCGACTGCGTCCTCCGCATCGTCGAGCGCGAAGACGGCCGCCACTGCATCCGCTGCACCGGCCATGAGCCATGGTTCCCCGGCATGGAGAGCGTCCTGGGCGACCCGGTGGCCATCGAGGAGGAGGACGACGAGGTGGTGCTGCTGCTGCCCGTGCTGAGGAGGAGTTCACCGACCGCGTGCGTGCAGTGCGGCGGCCAGGTGCCGAAACCCATGCGGCGCTCCGCGCTCTGCTCGTCGGCCTGCGACGCGGCCCACCAACGGGAGGTCGCCCAGCGCAGGGAGCGCAGGGACGCCGTGCTCGCCGCGCGCCGCCTCGCCAACCTGCATATCCATGACGTTTGACTTAATTCTCATATATTTTTTTGCCCGAGTTTAGAAATTAGAAGTAAAGTACATCCTACTTTATTGATCAGCTTCGTGCTTCGGTGCCTTCAAGTAATTAGGAAACACTTTAATTTGTGCCCAGGAACATCTGTAATCTGTCTCTCTTTGATTTACATGGATGTTAATTAGTAAACCTCTGTTCTAGAATAATTATAATTCTAAATTGTTTATAGATTTTGTGCTATGCTTGAATGCACGTGTCCGTTGATTACTCGTTGTCCAACGATGTAAGAAAGAATATCTATAGAAAGGTAACAAACAAGATGGACCAGGTATATAGGTGGAGGGTTAGATAAGTAATAATACGCTTGATATCTAATTAGACGGCACTAATTATTTCAAACAAGCTAGGGAGATAAGCTCAGTAACTATGCATGAAAATATGCAATCAGTTCAGTTAGGTAATCGAGATTACTCGGTGAATATTATACTTAGTAATCTTACATGCAACTTCAAAAATAAACTAAAACTTTTATCAAGTAATTACGTACGAACCAAATAAAAAACCAAATAATTATTATGAAACATCTCATAGTATTGGTGAAATATTTCATAAGGATAAATAATCGAGTTCTACATCTTTTTCGTGATTTACATGAAGATAATAACAGAGTATGCTCTTATATCGACGTACGTTAGTCAAAGTGGCCAGCATAACACACACATATGAATTTTTACGCCGGATCGTTGATATCTATCAATGAGACATAGCGATTATATCTGATCGTCATTTAGTAATTAGTAACAAATAATGGTAACAAAAGAAGTTGGAGAAGATTATTGGCTAAGAATTACTAAATTGCACATGTTTATGTTATTTTTTTGTTGAGATATCCATCATGGGTAAAGATAGATATCCATTATGGATAAATGTACGTCCGTACCTTCCAAACACAAGAAAAACCCTCAATCATTTAATATATTATGACACTCCTCATTAAATGATGTATAGGCAAAAGTGAGAGAATAGTTAGAGTAAGACAATAGCGAGCCATGCTAACTAAATATGGAGGAGAGAAGAATGGAGAGAGAAGAGAAGCGACTATAGATTTGTAGTCGCTATAGCACAAACTCCAAAATATTATATATGTATAAGAAGTGAGACTTAATGATATATATGTAATTGATTATTGATTGACTATAGGATGATTTGAAGCTAATAAAGCTAATAGTTGATTATACTATTAAACTTGCTTTGATAAAATTTTGACTAGATTTGCTCATAGAAAATTTTGAATGGAAAGTGATTAATGAGACCATTAATACTCTATTATGATTATTATGACAATTATTTTGGAACAAATTTAAAACCTAAAATACAATTCTTATGCACGGAGCTAGCAGTACTCATCCGGCCTCTTCTTGTTGAGGGACTTATCAATACTCTGAATTCCTCTCGAATAGCTTCACAGAAGTCAACACCACCTGCTGATTTCTGGCAATTTCGCACGTAGCTGCAGTACGGTGTTATGGGAGATTTGCCACACTAACACGTCGAAGCGCGGCATGTCATGTCAGGGACCGTGTGGACGCCATGGGATCATGCCGTGGAGCACCCGTAATTTTAGTACTGTGGAATTCATGTATGTAGACTCCACCAGACTTTTCTTACATCAAAAACTTGCTAAAGAACTCACAAATGTGTTCAGAAACCTCATCAGGCTTCTCCTAGTTGATGAAGTGGCCAATTCCCTCCATGACAACCACATCCTCCAGATTCGACACATCGACTCTGAAGCCACCCTTCTGAATATAATCCTTTGCACGTGGTGTGTTGTATGTAAGATCCAAATAGCCAACGGTGAATTTTGTCGGAACATTTATCGGAGCCTCGGTCCATGGTGCAGTCAGCTCCCAATCGCTGCAAGAACAAAACATTTGGTTTATGATGAACAACATGAACAAAGCGAATGTTGAAAACATGAGAGTGAGACATACAGGTCTATGCATCTGTAGTCGTTGAATCCTCCTGTAAACCCTGTCTTGCTGAATTTATCAGCATAGTAGGAAATGCCATCTTCTGATAGACATGGAGGGCAAGTACCATCTGAATCAATTGCATCAAAGAATCTCTTGTCCTAAGGTAGGATAATAGTTGCCGGTTTGTCTTCCCAAAAACCATCTTGAATAGAAGGTTTAAATCAAGTCAAGCAAATTCAGCTTCGGCTACTCCGGGTTTCTGCATGCGTCAAAATTCAAACTAGGCGTAATCGTTTCTAACAAACCATATCTGAACTTCTGAAGTATTTCAGTTTGTTGGTATATTGTCAGATAAACATCAATAGCTGATGCTTCAGATCACTGCGGGCTGTGGTGGCTACAATGGTTTGAATTATGATTTAGATCCAAGATATGAATCTAATTTGACAGGTGACATGACCATCCAAATTTGAATTTTGAAAGGTAAATGCATGCATTCTTCCTTGCTCACCTGGAAGCGGCACATGTAGTGATCGTCACCACAGAGCGCCCTGATGGCCTGGAGGACACTCATCCCGGTTGTGCCCCGCGATGAACACCTTGAGAGCATCAACCAAATCACATTAAGCAATCAAACGATAGGGACTGATGCTACTAACTGCTAAGGATGGAAAATCTAAACCAACCTGGGGCTTGATAAGTAATAATGCGCTTGATATCTAATTAGACGGCACTAATTATTTCAAACAAGCTAAGGAGATAAGCTCAGTAACTATGCATGAAAATATGCAATCAGTTCAGTTAGGTAATTGAGATTACTCGGTGAATATTATACTTAGTAATCTTACATGCAACTTCAAAAATAAACTAAAACTTTTATCAAGTAATTACGTACGAACCAAATAAAAACTAAATAATTATTATGAAACATCTCATAGTTTGTATTGGTGAAATATTTCATAAGGATAAATAATCGAGTTCTACATCTCCTTGTTTTCGTGATTTACATGAAGATAATAACAGAGTATGCTCTTATAAAAAATCTATCGACATAGCGATTAGTGTCGAAAGGGAAGAAACGATTTAGTTTTATGAATTTTACGCCGGATCATTGATATCTATCAATGAGACATAGCGATTATATCTGATCGCTATTTAGTAATGAGCAACAAATAATGGTAACAAGAGAAGTTGGAGAAGATTATTGGCTAAGAATTACTAAATCACACATGTTTATGTTATTTTTTTGGTTTTTCCTCATTTACCCTAAACGATAGATATCCATCATGGGTAAAGATAGATATCCATTATGGGTAAACATTTGGTTGATGATGAACAACATGAACAAAGCCGTGAATGTTGAAAACATGAGTGAGACATACAGGTCTATGCATCTGTAGTAGTTGAATCCTCCTGTAAACCCTGTCTTGCTGAATTTATCAGCATAGTAGGAAATGTCATCTTCTGATAGCCATGGAGGGCAAGTACCATCTGAATCAATTGCATCAAAGAATCTCTTGTCCTGCGGTAGGATAATAGTTGTCAGTTTGCTCATTCCAAAAATCTTGAATAGATGGTTTAAATCAAGTCGAGAAAATTCAGCTTTGGCTACTCCGGGTTTCTGCATGCGTCAAAATTCAAACTAGGCGTAATCGTTTCTAACAAACCATATCTGAACTTCTGAAGTATTTCAGTTTGTTGGTATATTGTCAGATAAACATCAATAGCTGATGCTTCAGATCGCTGCGGGCTGTGGTGGCTACAATGGTTTGAATTATGATTTAGATCCAAGATATGAATCTAATTTGACAGGTGACATGACCATCCAAATTTGAATTTTGAAAGGTAACTGCACGCATTCTGCCTTGCTCACCTAGAAGTGGCACATGTAGTGATCGTCGCTATAGAGCGCCCTGACGGCCTGGAGGACGCTCATCCCGGGATGCCTCGGCTAGTACTCTACGCTGAGGTTGACGAGCACGGCGACCAGGTCCGGCCGGAGTAGGCACAGCTGCCACGCCACGACAGCGCCCCAGTCGTGCCCTACGACAAACACCTTGAGAGCACCAACCAAATCACCCTCAAGCAATCAAACGATAGGGATTGATGCTATTAACTGCTAAAGATGGTAAATCTAAACCAACCTGGAGCCGGCCGAGGTCGGCGATGAGGGCTACCAGGTCGCCGACGAGGTGGAGGACGGTGTAGGAGGCCCTGTCCGGCGGCGCGTCAGAGTCGCCGTAGCCGCGGAGGTCGGGCGCGATGACGCGGAACCCCGAGATGCGAACGCGACCATCTAGTGTCGCCATGAGTACCAGAGCTCCGGGAAGACGTGCACGAGCAGCGCCACGGGCCCGTCCTTCGGGGTTCGGGCCCGACTCCACCACGTGCAGCCACACCCCGCAGCGAGTGGTGGGGTTTGAAAAGACAGCAGTCCTGCTTGCTCTGCCTTTGTAGCCGCGCGGACCAGCCAGCCGGCCGCCGGCCGCTCGGCCAGGGCCGGCCCTTGGGGGCACGAGGTGTATGGCCACAGCGGGCCCCAGATTCCCGAGGGCCTCACCCTCCGGCCCAACTGCAGCCTCTGCAGACGCCATGCCTGATCGCCGCTGCCTGCTGGCCTGTTGCAGCCCAACAACGAAGGAAACGATTTAACAGAAGCCGAAAGAAAGGTCACGTTCACGTCGTCGCTGGGCGCTCGCCCGATCGCGCCTCGATTGACCCCGAACCCCTCGTCTCCTCGTTTCTTTCGATTGGGACTCAACTCTTGGGCTGACGCTCGTCGTCGCCGATTCACCGACGCCAGGACGCCCTGACGCCCAGAGTCGACGCGTGTTTTCGTCTCCCGACTCGCGACCAGGCCTGCTCGCGACTCCTCTTCCCGACTCTGCCATCGTCCTCTCCTCTCCTGACGAATCTCATCGTTGTTTTCCGTCTTGCCGTCTTGCCCATTGGCTCCAAGACTCCAAGTATGATGGCTATAAGTTACTTGATTTTGAATCTTGTTTGGTCTCTACTTATGTTATCTGATAGTGATAGTGATAGATCCTTAGGAATTAAATTAAATATCATTACTATTTGTTTATAATTTTACTTTTTAATTGTTGTGCATATATTTCTTTTTAGCGAAGATAGAATATGTCATTTAGAAAGTATTCATCGGGAGCGAGAAAAGAAAAAGAAAGAGATGTGTGGAAGAGTTGATACGGTCTCGAGTGGAGCTCTTGATATGTTTTTCAAAAGTAACACAATCATTGCTTCGACGAACCCCGATGCATGGGCAATAGTTCTGTGAAGGAAGCAACTAATGAGAATCAAGAAGAAAATGTCGGGCCGATGTCGATGATAACAATGTAAGTGGCTTTGAGAATACAAATAATGCATCAAATGCACAGCACAATCTCCTAACATTGATGAGGAGCCACTTATACTTGGATATTTATGATCCAAGTAATTGGGATAATCTTCAAATTAAAGAAAGAGACATATTAGTTGAGAAAGGGCTAGTGAGAGAAGAAAATATTGAATTTCCTCGAGATGTGGCCTCAAGTCATTTTTCATATGCTCATTATTCGGAAAATTAAGCAATGGAGATGTACATGATAGAAAAAATGTTAGTTTATTCGAAGCATGTTCACAAGGTTTTCTTTTCTCGCTATAAAATCTTTAAATGTAGCACTAGCCGAGTTTGAGTTCATTAGTAGGAGATGGGTACAAAAATTGGAGGCATATCAGTTTAAAACTTAGAGAACATGAAAATAGTGTGGTGCATATTCGCAACATGAAAAAATGGAACGAATTGAGAGCTCAATTGCGAAAAAGGAAACACTTGACGAGAGATTTGCAGCAACAAATCAATAAAGAGAAAGAACGTATGCGGCAAGTTTTATTAAGGATAATTGCTATTGTCAAATTTCTTGGCAAACGCAACTTGGCTTTTAGAGGAAGTAGTGAGCAGCTTTACAATGATAGTAATGGTAATTTTTTAGCTTGTGCTGAGATGATTGCGAATTTGATTTGGTTATGCAAGAGCACCTTAAACAGATTCAAAACAAAGATATTCATTATCATTATCTCGTCGTAAAATTCAAAATGAGTTAATATCTCTTTTGGTTAATGATATCGAAAGCTCAATTATAAAGGTTGTCAAAGAGGCCAAGTATTTTTCTATTATCATAGATTGTACCCCGATGTCGGTCATCAAGAACAAATGACTTTATTAGTTCGGTGTGTGAATTTGTCTAATGAGAAAACAAAGATTGAGGAATATTTTTTGGGCTTCCCGAAAGTGGATGATACATCTAGTTTGGGGTTGCTTTATGTATTGCTTGAGTCTATGAAATCATTCGATCTAAATATTGATGACATAAGAGGTCAAGGATATGATAATAGTTCTAACATGAAAGGAAAACACCAAGGGGTACATAAGCGATTGGTTGATATAAATCCCGCATTGTATATGCCATGTGCTTGCCATAGTCTCAATCTTACTCTTTGTGATATGGAAAAATCTTGTGGGAAAGCTATTTCATTTTTGGAATTGTTCAACGCATATATGTGTTATTTGTTGGTTCTACAAAAAGGTGGAATATTTTGCTTAAACATGTTCCTAGTTTAACCGTGAAATCATTGTCCAATACTCGTTTGGAGAGGCGAACCAAAAGTGTTATAGCAATAAGATATCAAGCTAGTGAGTTGAGGTCGGCTTTGTCGAGTTATGTCATGCTCCCGATTTTGAACCTAAGGATAAAAGTGATGCAAAAATCTTTTGATGCTCTTGGCGCTTTGAATTTCTACTTGGTATGGTTATTTGGCATGATTGATGTGACCATGGTTACTATGGATACAACCATTGCTCACATCATATGTCAATAGGAAGACATCAAGATCAAGCTTCAAAAATTCGGAATCCAATTCATATAGCTCTAACAACGCTGAATTCAAACGGCCTCCAAATATGTATACGTGCTTCGATTTGGGTCCATGAGTACTTGATGGAAAGCCCTCGGAGTACTCTTTCCAACGGATCTAGCCTCACCTCCAAATTCCATCCCAATCAACCGCAATAACAGAAAACAAAGTGTTGCATTACCTATAATGGATCTATGGGTTTGTAACTTCATCGGGACCCCGACCCAAGTGGGGTGTGCCCCAACCTGGTGTAGCACAACTCTAGGCAGCCCTAGGTCATCCTCCAACCTCCTTAAATAGCTAGCTACCCCCTCGGGTTTTTTGGGTTTTGTTTATTTCTGTTTAGCTATTGCTACTTTTTGATAGACGCGTGTGTCAGCTAGACCATCTGTTCTATTTGATTCAGAACCCCACCTTTTCATAAGTTTTCAGATCTAAAATCAATATTTGCAATTTGATTTGTTGTTCATCTTGTTCTTGCTAGTTCTTTGGTTGCTTGCAAGAATAAACCTAGTGGTTTGGTTGATTGAGATCCACGAGATCGCGTCAACCAAGTGGAGTTGGTGTATCGGTCGCTAAGGTGCAAATACACCGAGGAGTATTGTAGTCGGGCCTTGAACGTCGCTCCATTAAATTGAACTCCATCGAAAGATCGGGACACCCTAGTGTATATCAATGACATTTTATTTGTTGTAAATAAAGTGAGCAAGAAGTTGCAATCGTCGGCCATGTGTGTAGACACTACTTTGCAGCAGATACAAAGTATGATGCAATACCTTGAGAAGTTTAGAAATGAGGGGTTTTCTTCTAGCCTAATTATTGCTAAAGGTATTGCAACCTGAAATGGGTGTAGAGGCATCATTTCCAATAAAATGTCATGTTGTGAGGAAGAAACAATTTGATGAAATTAACTGTCAAGAGGAAATTCTAGAAGCGAAAAGGCTTTTGAAGTTAAATATTTTCTTGTTATGGTTGATATGGCGATCACTTCTATGAAGAACTCATGGTGTTTAAGATATATTTGGATTTTTATTGAGTTCAAGCATCTTGAAGTCATTAAGTGATAATGAACTTGAAGATTGTTGCACTAAATTTGCGAAGCTTTCTCTCATAATGGTTCATCCGATATTGAGGTTCATGAATTTATTTCGAATTAAAGATTATGAAGTTCACTTTGTCGGATGATGTATTGTCTCGCTATGGAGATTTTCGACCATGTCGAGAGATGGATTGTTATCCTAATGCCTCTATTGTTTATCGAATCTTATTTACTGCGCATGTGACCGTCATCACTGAAAGAATCTTTTCAAAGTTGAAATTATTAAAGAACTATTTAAGGTCAACAATGACTCAAGAAAGACTAAATGGTTTGACGACTTTATGTATTGAGAAGAAGTTATTGGATTAGGTTGATCTTAATAGTATAATTGATGACTTCATACCATAAAATGTTAGAAGCTATTTAAGACGAAGTATGAAGTAAGTATCTATGGTTTTATGTGTTCTTTTATTTCTTTTAAGATATTATGTGAAGTTTATATGGAATATTTCTGTTTAATTGAGGTGTGTTCAAAAAATTATATGCATATTTATGTATCTATATATTAATGAGATATATTTGTGTGTAGCAGGGTCTCGATCAGGTCTCGGTATAAGATTTCGCATAGGGACCACCAAAAATCGCATACCAGCCCTGTGCTCAGCATTGGTGTGTCAACCAATCTGGGGGATGCCTGGTTGTGCGGGCGAAACCACCCAGAGCCCCGTCGTGGTTTCCGTCAGCGCAATGGGGTTCAACATCTCCATGGAGATTCTCCGTTTGCCGGCGCTGGCGCTTGGTCTCCTCCCATTTAGGTGGGTGCTCAACGTGGTGTCCAGCGAGGAATCGCCTAAGAGAGAATGGGCCCATAGGTCAGTGACAAGTTGCTGCGAGGATCCCATCCCAGATTGTGGTTCCAGTGCTTTTTACTCTGTCCGTAGAAAAACAAGTTTTGAATATAAATCTGAACTGCGTCTAGATTCAAAGTTGGTTTTTTTAAGCTAAAGAATATAGTTGTTAGTCGAGAAGATGACAACTCTTTAGAATAAATGAATGAACCAAAATAATAATTTGTGCGTAAAATTTTTATGTAATATATTATTAGCGACTAATAAACTAATAATTAATAGTACGACGAAAAACCCCATAAAATCAACTCAAACTACATTCGAAAATTTAAATTTTGACTAGTTCATAAGCCAAATGAGAAGGTCGGTGTATGGAACTCGGTGATGTCTTACGTTTATTATTCTCAGCTATATTTCACATGAAATAATTCATTGATTCATTTTAAATCGACATAACACGATTCAATCTGAGTTGAAATTAATTCCAAGCAAATTCAAGATTCCTTAAATTTTCTCGGAATATTTATCCGCCCCAACGAAAATAATCGTACCTATAACATCACGTAGCTTTCTAGGAGCCTAGGAGAGCAAGATTTTGAGAACCGACTTATTCTTCCATCTTCATCGCCTTTATTCCACAATCCAAACCGGTTATGATACACTATCGGCCATGTGAGCGTAAACTGTTTGACTTTGAAATTCACAATATATTATTTGGAAGATATCAGTATTGGCATAATGGCTGTAGTTTTTACAAGATACAATTAGCAAGCGTGCTCAAGAGATTTTGCATACATCAGAACTTGCTTAAGAACCGGCAAATATGGCCGGAGACCTCATCAGGCTCCATGACAACACCATCCTCCAGATTCGGCACACATGCCTTTAGACCACCCTTGTGAATGTAATCTTTTACACATGTTGTATATAAGGTCCCGATCTCCAACGATGAATTTTGTTGGAACTTTTATGGAACTCCACCATGGTGCGGTCGCTCCTGGCCTCCGCATGAACAGAAAATTAGTGAGGGTGACATCATAAATGCCTAAAAATAGCTCGGTAAAAGCCTTCTTTCATTTTTAAACTCCACCAGCACCAATACAAATTTTGTTCAGCCATATGTGTCAAATTTATGTTGTTTGAAAATATCATGTTTCATTGGAGTTATAGCCAGCATTTCGAGAGATTTTTTCCCCGTACAATGCTCACAAGTATCATGTCGGTTCGAAAGCATCATCTTCCCTTGAAACGATGAAACTAAGTTTTCCTCGCTAAATAGCAATGAAGAATGAATAAAACAGTGAACTGCGGAACCAAAAGAGACATACAAGTCGATGCATCTGTAGTAGTTCAATCCTCCAGTAAATCAAGTCTTCTCAAATTTCTCATTTTTGAAACGAAATGCACAAGATAGCTCGTGTTCCATTGATATAGCAAAAAAAATACAAGACTATAACCCTGGAAGGTCATATGCACGAAAAAGAAAAGAGAAACTCGTCCGGTTGGATTGGGACATCAACATGGGCAAACGCTCAACTCGAGCATTCACAACAACCCTACCGAACCCAACTCACCCCACGTGGCCAACAGATCGAAGCCTTATACAACAGCACCCACCAACGTCCACACGACTAGCCGTCAAAACCTTACAGCAGAGCTCCAATTCAACTGAAGAAAAAGACAGACCACACTGCACTGAAACGGTCCCCGCCACGCGGTACTCATCGCCGCTGCGTCGCTGCACGCTAAACCCTACCCGATGGGGTGAAAACCACCAGATTTGAATTTCTTACAGGACTCAACACACGGGGGCCTTGCCACATCCGCCGTTGGGAACCACCTCGCTGCTCGCAGGAGCCACGCCACGCCCGCTACTGCTCTTCTCTTCGCGAGGGCCACGCCACGCCCGCTACTGCACTCCTCTTCGCGGGGCCACGTCATGCCCGCTACTACACTTCTCATCACGGATTTGTTTCTTTTGTTGCCGTTATAGCGAGAGAGTAGGTGCCCTGCTTTCCTGATCTCCATCGAACAGTTGAGCCGCTGCAGAGAAGTCGCTTGCGCAGTCTTTCGACGATGCACAGCATCGGATAGTCCAGCAAGGCTAAACAATCCGCCACAATCCGCTGCAAGCCTAGTCGTCGCACAAAGCCATCGCCGCAAGCGTCGTCTACTGACGCAATCCACACCGTATTGACCATTGCCAAGCAACTTCAGCCGCCGTGGTTCGCTGCAAGGCGTTCGAAACCGACAACCATGCAACAACCCCTAGCTGCCACCAAAACCTCGAAAGCCTGCACAAAGGCTCGTCAACCCCCATTAAGCTCTCCACACGACCGAGAGGTTGCCCCGGCTTCCCAGATCCTAGTCCGTCGTTGCGCCTCCCCTCACCATGCCGCTGCACCTGCACCTCCGACTTGCTGCCTGGGGCGACGGTGCCTCAGAACCGTAGATAGTCCTCAAGCACGTGTCTACCGGATCCAGACGCGCTTCTTCTTCATTTTTTTATTTTTTTCCCTTTTTTCTTTTTTTCTTTTTTCTTTCTCTCTCTCTCCTTTTTTCTCTTTTTTTCTTTTTCCCCCCTTTTCCTTTTCTTTTATTCTCTCTCTCTCTCTTGTTTTTTTCTCTTCTCGCGGCTCTGCCACCGCCTGCCCAGTACGTCGGCCACAGCATAGTCCATCCTCACGCCCAGGCCGACCTCCCTGGCTGGACCGACCTCTCGACGACCCTTCTCTGGCTGCACGACGCGGGGCCGTCCTCGTAGTGGCTGCCACCGTGGGCCACATGTTCGGCGTCGAGCCGCCGATGCCAAGGCAGAGCATGACGAAGTGCCTAACGTACCTCCTGTGCCATGGCAGCGGGCTCTGGTCGAGAAACACCATGGTGAAGAGGTCGTCGAGGCTGTGCATCATGAGGATGACCGGCTTGTCTCCGTTCCTCTCGCCGCGTGCTCCACGAGGCGCCTCAAGCTCAACGTGAACGAAGTCGAAGAACACCCTGCACGACAAGCCGGGGCATCCGGTGCGTACTAGTGTTGATGAGAAAAATCAACACGTTGGCCTGGGAGATCTGCTTAGCTCCAGTGCAGGTCCTAGAATCGATGAAGTGCGGGCGTGCCAGTCAGTTTGATCTTGCCACTAACAAGTCATGTAAAGCAACCGATTATAAAAAAATCATCACCAACTAATATCCCGAATGTACTGATTGGTCGACAAATGATGCCGATATCAACCAATGTGGTTAAGAGTCTTGATCCATCTACCTGTACTTAACGTACATCTATATAAAGGTGATCACCGACAATAATATGATGATATATAACATTGCACGAACCAGTCACATGATAAAGTAGATACTGAATTAAAGATTAAAGCACACATCAGCTGGAAGTCCGATGTCATAAAATCCAAATGATCAAATATTCAATGAAGTTTCTGCTGCAATTAGCTAGATCTAACTTGTGTACAATCCTTGCAGGCCGAAGCAATATCCAGATAACTCACCGGCTGAAACCCTGATGAAACCCTTAGTGGCAGTCAACAGGCAGGCTAGATATTACGGTTCTAATCATGACTTAGTACATCAAACTGATGCAGCACTAAGTATGAAAAGAAAAGCAATATCTAGACAATCAAGCCCTTGGCTGATTTTCAGGGTGATAGATGCCTAAGATAATCTAATCTAATATAATGATTTAGCCAGTATCGGTAGAAACCCTAAAACGAGAGACAGCCGATAGAGCCAAATCGAGCTTTTAAAATTAGATTCAACAGAGACATATGATAAATAATCAGGCAAAGATATCAACCGAACCGAAGCAATCCAAGAGGTCGAATGTACTGAGGCAGCCTTGGACGACGCCAACGTAGCCAATACGATTGCCTGAGCCGGCGAGAAATTGGACTTACCCCTTCGCCGGAGATCGAAGCCGATGCAGCCCCACGTCAGGTGCCAAGTTCCGCCGGATGACAAAGTAGAACAGATAAACGAAAGGTGGCGATGCGCCGAGTTGTATTGATCGAGAGATATGTTACATGAACCCTGGGCTTACATATTTATACCCGTAGGGTGACAAAGATCCTAACAGATTACAATCCAAATTTTTCTAAAGATAAAATAGGAAACTAACAATCTCTTCCTAATTAATAGATACACGTCGTATCCTCCCTGGACTCGGCTTTTCCGGATAAGATCTTCTCAAACCGAGTCTAACAAGAATCCGACTACGGAGATAAGGACTTCGGGCTTACCAAATTTTGGCGTTAACACATGCCCCCGGTTTTGGAGTATGGGAAGTCATACTTCAAAATTGTCATTGTCTTGATCGTCCCAAAACTATTTCTTTTCTTCTTCTTGACACCGGCTCTCATAAGCCGATACCTTTTGTAATAGCCGAGCCAGTGTCGAACTCATGGATGAAAAACTTGCCTCGATTAGCCGCCGACAACCCTTGGAATGCAAGATCTGCTAGATGCTCATCACTTAGGCTCAAACTATAACATCTACTGTGGATATTACGAAACCTTTGAATGTATTCCTTAGCCGATTCCCCTTCTTGTTGTTTAACCGATATCAAATCTGCAAGCCTCAACTCGCTAACCCCAAAGAAAGAAATACATGTGAAACTACTTTTCAAGATCGGCCCAACTTCCGATGGAATTCGGTAACAATGATGAAAACCATGTAAAAGCCGATCCACCAAAGACAATGGAAAAGTCTAACTTTCGAGCTTCTTCACCAATGCTTCCCCACATTGAGCTAAGAATCTACTGATATGTTCCATTGTGGATATACCATCTTGCCTTGAAAACATAGAAAATCAAAACCTTGTATCGGCTTGGAAGTGGAACCCTATCAAACCAATCAGATATGGCAATGATACACGTAAATTTGATTTTTGCGTTTAATTCCAAACTCGCTCCCCTATTACCTTTGCAATTATATCGGCCCAATCCTCTTTGGATGGATATCTTTGAATTTCCTCTCCGCCGATATTGCCGCCGTGGCTCGCATACCGATATCGATCAACTTGCCCCCGAGCCAATTTTGTTGTTGCCAATAGTGTTGAGATTGCTCACCAATTTGCCCCCATGCCGACTTCTTAGGGCAATTACCCTAGAAACTATTTCCTCGATCAAACCATACAATGCACTCATTAAGACTCCAAATTGATCGAATATAGCACGATTAATAACATTATTAACCATCTCTTGAAGTGTCTCGTCATCCATCGGTGTAACGTCCCACCCTTTTCGGCCGGGCCCGCCTACATTACCTTAGGCCGCCCTCACGACCAACACCGTCTTTTCGCGCACACCGGAAAAACTTCCCTGGCCACGTCCTCGTCGGTCAACCCTGTGCCAGAACCTCCCTCTTGGCCACATCCGTGCGTCCAGTGTCGACGCATGTGCCATGCCGTGTCCCCTCAGGGCCCACGCGCCATGCGCACCATGCCCACGCAACTGACCCGCCACGCGCCCCATGAAACCATGAGGGTCGGCTCTGATACCACTTGTAACGTCCCACCCTTTTCGGGCCGGGCCCGCCACATTTGAAAGCTCTCTAGGACCTTAGACCGCCTTCACGGACCAACACCGTCTTTTTTCGCGCACTTTGTCCTCACTCATGCGCACCGGAAGAACTTCCGGCCACATTGTAACGTCCCACCCTTTCTGGCCGGGCCTCGCCTATATTTGGAAGCTCTCTAGGACCTTAGACTAGGCCAAGCACGCTTAACCTCACTCATACGCACCCGAAAGAACTTCCCGATCGGTCACCCATCTCCAAATTGCCCTAGGCCAAGCACGCTTTACCTCGAGTTCTTTGGAGATGAGCTTCCGAAAATAAGTTGAAACTCATTGGTATGAGTAATCTATTAATCATATTAAGCCTTGGGCCAGGATGTTACAAAGCAGCCATTAAGGAGTACTTGAGAGCTTGCGATATTAAAAATCGCACTACCGCCTAACCATTTGGCCGGAAAACCCCGACATTTAGAAGGTCGATCGATAGTCCCAATGACGGAATCGATTGCTTTTGCAATGTCCAAACTTGAATAGCAAGCATTGATCTCCTTAGCCGGTGGTATCTTCTTTCCATGTTCCCGATGAAGAGGAAGTTATCATGGATGCTTCGCCTTTTATGAACGTGCTCGATTCGGTGAAATCAAGGATGGCATCAACGGTCTCAATCGTAAGGTGAGAACTTTATTAAAGATTTTGGCCATGCTATGAATCAGCCGATCGGCCTAAAATCCATAACCCCTATGCTCCTTCCTTTTAGGGAGAAGCACAACATTTGTTGTGTTAAGCAAGTTAAGGCGCACGGTTCGACTCCCCGTGGATGGCATCAAAGACCATGAGAATGTCCGGTTTGATGACATCCCAACACTCCTTAAAGAAAATCCCCGTGAATCCATCCGGTCCCGGAGCTTTCTACGGGCATTGCCTTGATAGCCCCGTGGACTTCCCCGCTCGGTGAAAAGCTCCTCCAAGTAGGGCAAACTATCTAGTTGAATGTCCAAGGCTTCCCGGCTTAGGTCATTTGGCCGCCTGCCCCGCCTTCCCATAAATGATGCAAAGTGTTCGTAGATCAATTCTTCCTTTTCTTCGTGAGTCACGGCCCAACCTTTCTTTTCGCAAGCTTTAATGGTATTTTTCCTCTTTCGCCCGTTTATCCGGAGGTGAAAAACTTTGTGTTTGCATCCCCGCTCCGAGGTGAGAAATTCTAGAGGCCTCCTTTTCCTTGCCCTTTGAGGGATGCTAGGGCTATAACTTTGCGTTTTAGTCCAGCTCTTAGGTGAATTTCCCGGGAGAGAGCACTCTATATTCTTGCGCCACCTCAAGTTGTTGGATTATGTCTAGTGCCATGTGAAACTGCAGTATGGCCTCAGAAAGAAAGCCTCTCGCCCATTTTCTTAGGTCATCTGCAGCTCTTTGGAGCTTGTGGTGCAGACGATGCATTGGTTGAAGATGATGAGAAGGCTTGTTCTAGTTGTCCTTGACAACATCCTTTAAACTCGGGAGTCTTGCCCGAAGTTTTCAAACTTGAACGTTCTTGGCCGAGGGGTCCCCGAGGATTAGAAAGTAGTAGGGGCAAAGTGGTCGGAAAGACCTATGGGCAAAGCGTGTAAAACATGATCTGGGAACGGCAGATCCCAAGCTTCGTTGCAGAAGTAGTAGTCAAGATTTATCAGGGTTGGCCTTTCGCCGCTCATTACTCCAAGTGTATTTTCTGTTTAGCAGAGGTATCTCCCTGAGGTGGGCACTCCCGATTGTCGCGCGAAACCGCCTCATTCTTGACAAGTTAATGTTATTGTTGTTTTTGTCCCTTGCCTTGTAGATCGATTGAAGTCCCCAGACTAACCAGCTCGTGCAATCCCTTAGCCTCGCTTTCTAATATGTCCGAAAAAGCATCCTTAGGTGGTGTCTTGTCGGACCATAAACCCCAGCTATTCGAAAGGCGGTTCCTCGTTAGGGTGACCTTCACATTGGCTAAGATTGAGAATCACCCGATGCTTATGTCCTCAACATGGAGAGCGGAGTCTGTTCCACAAAAGCAGATCCGTCCTTTTGTTCCCTAGCCGGCTTAAAGGCGAACTTGTCCAACTTAAAGCCTCCTAGAAATCTAGCTAGGCTTTCATCAATATTTTGTAGCTTGGTCTCCCGGAAACATGCCAGTTGCACTTCATGTCGGACATGAACTCATCATGCAACACATTGCACCGTGCCGGTGCATTTAGCCCCCTCGACGTTTCATGAAATTATTTGTAGGTTGTCCTGTCATATGGCGCGTTCATGTTCTCTTTGATTGTCATGCGGGGCCGCATGGAAGGAGAGGAAGAATAGGAAAGGGCTCCTCCCGCATTCATCAGCCTAAGGTGCTTGGAAGCTTCCAAAGAGCCAAACCCTAGCTTGATGAACAAATCGCGGCTTCGACACATTGCGTTTAGGCTTGCAAGACTTCCACCGCGTGGCAAAGTGGATTCTTTCCTTGACGTAGATGGACCATACGTAAATGGGCCATATCCACATTTTCCTTTGGCCCCAAGGGCAAGGCCTTGTTTGCGCTCGAATGGAAGGCGATTTTGCCATGTACTCCTTTAGCCGCCAAGAAGAAGGCCGGACCTGGCTCCGTTTTGGCCAAGCGGGTTGGACTAGGACCCGTTTTTGCCTTGGTTTCACCACCAGGAAAGAAGGGGATACTGTTTGTTTGGTCGACAGGTGTTCGATGCAAGCCTTCCCCCAAATCAGCGCCGCCCTTGGTGCTGCCAGCGAGGAGAACCCAGGAAGCTACACAAAGGCATGAAGACAAAAGACGGCAGAGCTGAACATGACGATTAATAGCATAGCTAATCAGTTCTTGTGACTTCCATAGGGTGGCATGACGATGGTTGCTGCAACCGGCGGTTTCCCGGCCTCTGGGGAAAACAAGCTTGGCCGACGCTCCGTCATCGGTGCACACATACAAGGAGCAAACATACATAGATGGGCAGTGATCTAAGGCACAAAAGTAGCACAATGTCTAGTGATACATGGAGTTTAGGCACTCGATCCCGTAGTTGCAAACGTAGATCGGCATTAGGCGGCGACGACTCCTCTGCTTCGTGCAACCATGTCTGCGACCCCTTCCGCCTGAAATCAAAGCTTCATTCATGGTCTCTTGTTGCGCATCCTCAATGCCAAAGATGGATGTCATAGCTGCGATGATATTCTCCGATAGCGACCCGCAAGACATCGCGACGTATTGTGCGAGCACGTGTTCGACCGCCATCCATTATCACCGTCGAGGAGGCCGAGTCTCCCGCATAGCACCCATTGGCACTTCTCCATCATCGGCCGCACCGGCTGCTTTGCGATCCGAGCACTACACCGGGTTGGTTGGTCTATGCGGCGGGGACGGGTCTTGCTGTGCATCGGTGGTGCGTCGTGCACCGCCGGTTGCGGCTGCTATAGAGGCGGTCCCAAGACCCCCGCTCCGAGGTGTAGAACAAAGATATCGATGACGGCGGCCGTCCCCGCCTAGGGGCACAAGAGGAGCACCGTTCGTTGGTTCCGCCGCTCTAGGTTGTCATCGCCCAACTCCGCAGCCGTCTTCCGCCCGTTTCTGCGGTGATGGCGGTCGCCGTCTAATTGACGAATTCCCTCGGACCACGCCGTTGGCCGCCGTCGCCGGTTCCGTGGGTGAGCGCTGCCCGCTTGGGTGTCACGGATCATGGCATCCGGCGAGGTTGAACTCGTCATGTCCGCCCCGCATAAGGAAGTGGCAAGTGGCGCTGCTCGAGCTCGCAACCGGCCCCCTTCGTCTTCCGTAGCACGGGTGTTGCCGGCCAAATGGTGGTCTTCCGCCCCGCCGGTGGGGTCGGCCGGCGCCGCATCGTCCCTCTGTTCGGCGATGTCGCACCAACCGTTGGAGCTCACACCGCGCCATCTCCACCTCTTGGTTGTCCGGCGCCGCAAAACCGACATGAGCCGGTGGAACGCACGTGAGACAGGATTGGCTCCCAACTCTTGGACTGGACAAGGCCACATTCCTTTGTGGACGCAATTCATCATGAGCTCCACGCACCATGGCCTTGGTTGCCACTGTTGCTATTCGCGCGCACTGCTCGTCCACCGCCGGAGAGCCCGGTCCCTACCGCACAAAGGAGGAGTTTTGCATTGCATGAAGTAGACGAAACTCACATACCTCGGCATTGCCGGCAATGTCACCTAGTCACACCCAAAAATTAAAACCGAATTTCCGAAGCTATATGTATATTAAAATCCCCGTCCAGACAAGCCGTGGTACACATACGATAATTGTTGATATTACGTTTCATGTCTTAAAAACATTAAAAAACAAGATTACAAAAGAGCAATGGAAAAAGAAAAGGATCTAAGCCTAATCTTGACGCTTGCGGCGTGGCTTCGACCACTCCACGTACAACTTCCAAAGTGCGACAAAGCCTACTCGACTTCATCTTCTTCAGCTTCTTGCTCTAGTTCTGGTGAAGAAGCAAGGATGAGTACTTCCACGTACTCAGCAAGTCATACTGAAAGAGAGGAGATAAGAATGCAAGGGGAGACAAGGATTTGGCTAAGGTTTGTTTTTTTGTGCAAACAAGCTAGGATTTTTACAAACAAGGGAGATTTGAACACGATAAAACAATTATAAATTAAATAATTAATTCGTATTAAATCCAACACCGTCCAACGTTATCCCCACGTTGCAACAGCCCAAACCATCCATCTATGCTAGTCAAATTCCATAAAGCAGGTTTTTAGCAGTGTGAGACTAATCACGGTGAATTCGGTTGATCGCACATAACCACGGCACGACTATTCGAATAGTTTTACTATGATCGAGATGTACATCGTACCCACAAGACACACCTCACAACACGGTCTCCCGTGCACCGGAATACCGCCATGGTACCCCGGAAAGGGACCGTGATAGGCCTTTTCGTATAACCCTCCCACCTAACCAAGCGAACCACACCAAGGTTTCGCCCCACTCCCGTTCTCGGGCCATGGGCAGCCCCCGAGTGCCACGGTGAATCCGGCAGCCCAAGAATCGATAAGCCCTTGGCCGACCGCAACTCCATCACGCTCACCCTTGCCAAGGTTTGTCGCCTAGGGAAGGCTACACTATGGGACCCACCATTGCCTATTCTCGGCTTGTGGTTTGTAAGGTCATTCTTTCGAGGTTTCCCGTGAACGGTCCTTAAATGCCATGGGCGTCACTATCAAAACCACGCGCCCACAACCCACCCGTTGTCATGTTTTAGTTATTAGTTCGGTCCACAAAGTCCTCGATTATATCTTTCATTTCATGTGTCCAAAATAATGCTATTAGATGAAATGACCCATTTAGTGTGCTAGTGAGTCTAAGCAATTCTAAGCATAACCTAGGCCTATAAACTAGTCATGTTGTTGCCCAAGTATACCAAAGGTTTAAGGTGGCAAGCCCAAGGCTTAATACTAACCATAAGGTGTAATATTCCCCATAAAATGACATTTCAAAATAAATGCAGTTTAATAGAATAAACATGGTATTTTAGCAAAATGGGAGCAATATGATCAATAATATAGCATGACTTGCCTTGATCTTCGGATCGAGGAAACTCCGCGACGTCTTCGAAGTACACGGGATCGGAGGAACTACCGGATCTACACGACAAACAAGGCACCTCAACAAACAAAGTTGAAAAACTACCAAACAGAAACAAAACCATTTTTAATGGATACTTGAAATTTTTATGAATTTAATAAAATTTTAATGGGCTTAAACGGAGCTCGGATTGAAAAGATATGAATTTCAAGATTAATCGTGTTTTTACTAGAGCAGAAAATCCTTAATATATTATTGCGCAATAAATCTCGGAATTGCATCGCCGCTAGGGCCGACATCGCGATGGCGTCATCGGCCACGGAGCGCCGGTCCACGGTGGATTAGGTCCACGGGCCGAGAGGGGCGGTGCACCACGTGGCACCGACGTGGCGGTGTTGACGCCAAATCCGTACCGTGCCGCGTCATGCCAAAAGATGTGTTGGCGTCAAATCACACGCCGACCTAGGAGATTTGCTTAGCTCCAAGGTGTCCTAAAATTGATGAAGCACGGGCGTGCGCTAGTTTGATCCCGCCATCGACAAGATATGCAAAGCAACAGAGCATAAAACACATCGCGAATAAGTCGGTAGCCAAGGCATCGATCGGCTAATAGGCCGATAGCACAATTCCAGCCAATACCGATGTCACCCGATGCGCTTAGGGTTTTGATCCATCGACAAGTGCTGAGCAAACATCTATATAAAGGTGATCGGTTGACGAAAACATGGTGACATGATAGCATAAACCAATCACATGATAACGTAGATATTGATCTGAATATTAAGCACACATCGGCTGGAGAATAATGAATACTCTATTGTCATCGGCTAAAAACTAACTCATGTGCAATTCCTTACAAGCCGATACAACGTCCGTGGGATCGGTTGTAAATATCAATAGCATGTAATCTAGGTCTCAAAATATGTTTAAACACAACGACGGGATAGATCGGTAGCGTACCAAGATAGTATAAATCACTTATGTCTAAACGTACCTTAAGACAAAGATTATAAGTATTTATAGCATAACCGATATGACGTCCAGATAACTCATCGGCTGAAACCCCGATGAAACCCTTATTGGCAGCCAACAGGCAGTCTAGAGATTACGGTTCTAATCACAACTTAGTAGGTCAAACTGAACTGATGCAGCACTAAGTATGAAAAGAGACGCGATATCTAGACATCAAGCCTTTGACTAATTTTTAGGGTGGTGGATGTCTAAGCTAAAATAATCTAATATAATGATTTAATCAATATCAATAGAAACCCTAAAACGAGAGACAGCCGATAGAGCCAAATCGAGATACTAGGACTAGATTTAAGAGAGACATATGATAAATAATCGGACAAAGATATTAACCGAATCGAAGCAATCCAAGAGGTCGAATGTGATGCAGCCTTGGACGATGCCGACGTAGCCAATATGATTGCCGAGCCCGGACCTTGACTTACCCCTTGCCGAGATCGAAGCCGATGAAGCCCCGCGTCAGGTGCCAAGTTCCGCCGGATGATAAAGTAGAATAGAAAAAGGGTGGCGATGCGCCGGATTGTATTGATCGAGAGATTGATATTTACATGAACCTCAGACTTACATATTTATATCCGTAGGCTAGCAGAGATCCTAATAGATTACAAATCCAAACTTTCCTAAAGATAAAAGGAAACAAAACGAGTCCTAATTGGACACCGATACACTTTCCTAAAGATAAAATAGAAAGCTAACAAACTCGCCAAATTAATATATACAAGCCGCATCCTTCCCGAACTTGGTTTCTTCGGACAAGATCTTTCCATACCGAATCTAATGAGAATTCGACTGCTGGAGATGTTGATAAGAGAAAACCCTCATCGGCTGCTTGCAGAACTCTAAGCCGATTTTAGCTTTGAGCCGATATGACACTTAGTCGATAGGGACACCGTGGCTTACCAAATTCGGCGTTAACACACCCGCATCCGCCCGTTTGTGTCGGTGCTTGCGCAAGGCCGCGCGCCACCTACCCGACGCCGCCCGCTTGCGTCAACAAGGACTTAATTGCGCAATAATTCAATTTAGGACTTTTTGTGTGTTTAAAATACGCTTAAACTTCTAAAATTCATATCTTTTAATCCAAACTCCGATTTAGTCCATTCAAATTTAATTAAATCTGAAAAATGTGAAGAATTTATTAAAAATAGTTTTCAAGTGCTATTTCAAGTAGAATTTTAGCATGTTTTGTTGAGTGTTTTGTTTGTCATGTAGATTTTGGTAATTCCACGATCCCGTTTACTTTGAAATAGTCGCAGAGGTTCCCCAAGGCTCCAGAGGAAGACAAGTTATACTTTTTCATTGATCATATTGTACCTAATTTATCAAAAGCCCTATTTTTTTAAAATGTTGCATTTATTTCAGAATGTCATTCTATGGGACTACTTTACCTTTTGTATGCAACCATATGACTTGTTTACCTTATGGCATTGATAACTTGGGTTTAATATGATTAGATGTTGGGTTAGGACATGCTTAGCCTGCTTAGATCAACTAGCACATTAAAGGGAATCATATTACTTAATCATTATAGTACAAACTATGTACATTTGATATCAAGTTTGAGACACTGTAATTGCAATATTTAATTAAAATATGATAATGGTGGGCTGTGAGTGCAATGGTTTTGGATAGTAGTGCTCATGGCAGTTAAGGACCGATTCATGAAAAACCATGGAAGAAATACCGTGCGTACCACAAGCCAACATGGGCAACAGCTGGATCTGTAGTGTAGTTGTCTCTAGCTGATGTACCCAAGTGAGGGTGGGCGTGATGGGGTTGGGTCAGCCGAGGCACCCGGTTGATCAGCTACCAGATTCACCGCGGCACGCGGGAGGGCTGCCCATTGCCTTTCAAGGGATGGGGGAGAAACCTTGGTGTGATATGCTTAGTTAGAGGGGGTTATGCGAAGGGTCCTGTCATAATCCTCTTCCGGGGTACCGTGGCGGTACATCGGCACGTGAAAACATGTCGTGGGGCTGTGTCTTGTGGGTACAGATATACACCTCTGATTAGAGTAAAACTATTCAAATAGCCGTGCCCGCGGTTATGGGCGATCAACCAGATTCATCGTGATTAGTCTTATTTATCTAATAATTTGACTAATGGAACTTGACTAGTAGAGATGGTTGGTTGGGCCTGTTGCAACATGAGATAACGTTGGAAGTGATTGTTTAATATTGCTTAATTATTACTACTATTTTACCGCTTTCAACTATTATTTTGTGAAATGTTGTTTATGCATTTAAACCATAGCCTTCCTTGTGATATATCTTGCATCATACCTTCTCTTTCGGTATGACTTGTTGAGTACGTGGTTGTACTCGGCCTTGCTCTATCTCCCCATCGGTGTCGAAGTTGAGGTCGAGGAAAGCTTTGACGAGGAGTAGGCTTGTTCGATGTCAAGGTTGCCTATGGTGTGTTGGTGCTTCCTTCGCAAAAGTCAAGATTAGCTTTTATTAGTCTTTTATTTATCCGCAGCTTTTTGTAATCTTTTTACATTGTTTCTAAGACATGGATTCTCGTAATACCAATAATTGTCGATTTGTGTACCTCTACCGATTCCCGAACAAGGATTGAATACACAAATGAGCCGTGGAAATTTCGGCTTGAATTTCTAGGCGTGACACCGCGCGCCACCGCGTCCTAGCTGCCGCCGCACATCGCCGCTAGCACCACCGGCTTCGCCGCATCGAGGGCTACCTCGGCCGCCCTTGCTCGCCGCAAAACACCGCCAAAACCACCCTCCCGCCACAATCACGAGCGTCGCCACCATTTGCACCCTTCGCCGCCATTCCCTGTCGCCTCGCGCCCTCGAGCCGCGCCGCCGCGCCCTCCGGCTCCGTCGCGCCTAGCCGAGTCTCAGCCACCCTTTGCTATCGCCAGAACCACGAGCCCACCGCTCGAGCGCCGGCCGTCGTCTTTCCTAACCGTCGTGTGCCGCGTCGCCTCTTCTCTCTATGTGCGCCGGTGATCCCATTTTCTCCATCTCCGCCGCTCCTTGTGCGTGCCGCCGCGCCGATCGCCGTCGCCGTGCTGTCCTGGCTCGTCGACCGGCGGTCACCGCCACCCCTTTCTCCCTGGGCTGCCCGATCAGCTACGGGGCAAATCATGGCCGACCATTCGGCCGCCCGCGTAGCCGCCACGTGATTGTCGTGTGGCCGCCACATCGCCGCTAGGTGTGTGCCATGTGGCGCACAGCCCCGCACCGCCGCGCGCTTTTCGACGCCACTCGACGCCAGCCCTAGCCTTTTCCTTTGTAAAATTAATTAATAACTGCACAATAAATCAAATTAATTTCTAGAAATTTATTTAAATGGTCCAAAACTTCTAAAACTCATATCTAATTCATAAGAACTCCAAATTGGGCCATTCAAATTGTAAAATTCATCTAAAAATTAACTCCACATGTTTGTTTACTTTTCATGTAATGTTTATTTGGTTTTTATTAGAGTTTTCCTTGTTTTGTGTGTCGCCGTGTAGATTCCGCCGTTTCGGGAGTTCGTGCTCGCGAGGAAAAGAGTTCAAAAGATTGTTTGAAGAACCAAGGCAAGTTACATATTCCCCTTTAGCATGTTATACCTAATTTATGAAATGCTTTACATTTGCAAATAAAGTGCATGTTTTGCTTATTACATGGAAACAAGGGTTTACCTATCTATTCGCTTGAGCCATACCTAATTGTTATCCGTCCTTTGTTAACCATGGGTGATAATTTTACTAGGTGGTGTCAATTATGTTGACTTTTGCTAGAATTATATATGCTTAGACATGCTTAATTACCACTAGCTCATTTAATGGGATAATTACACTATCTACATTTAGGTTCCGATGAGCTTTTTGCTCAAGACACCTGACCATATCTATTGGTCGTAATTACCCAACTAAAAAATGACTTAATGGTGGGTTGTGGCTGCATGGTTTGGATTTGTCGTACCCATGGCAATTAAGGACCGGTTCATGGGAAACCCCGGAAAACTAACAGTGCTTACCACAAGTAAGAATAGGCAACTACTGGACTTGTAGTATTGCTCTTCCCTAGATGATATTCCCAGGTGAAGGTGGGCATGATGGAGTTGGGTCAGCCAAGGCATCCGGTTGATCGACTGCCGGATTCACCGCGGTACGAGGGGAGGCTACCCGCTGCCTTTTGAGGGGTGGGGCGAAACCCGAGGTGTGGTGCGCTTGGTTAGGTGGAGTTATGTGAAGGGTCTTGTCATGATTTCCCTTGCGATCGTGGCTATACTTCGTGGTATGGTAACATGTGTGAAATCGTGTCTTGTGGGTACATTACGCACTCTCGATCGAATAAAACTATTAAAATAGTCGTACCTATGGTTATGGGTGATTGACCAAATTCACCGTGATTAATCCCACCTTAATAATTGGACCTAATGAAACTGGTTTAGTTCAAGTGGAATGGTTGGGCCTATTCAACGTGGTGTAGTGTTGTTTAGTGGAAAATTAATATTGACTTAATTAATCAATGTTTTTTCCTGTTTTCAACTATAAACGTTTACAAATACCTTATGCAAATAGCCACAAGTCTTTCCTTGTCTTCCCTTGCACGTCCGCATCCTTCGTGTGGCTTGTTGAGTACGGTGGTTGTACTCAGCCTTGCAATTCTTCCCTTTTAGAAATGCAAGTGTTTCTAAGTTGAAGACGGTGTTAGAGGACCAAGCCTCGACCCCGTTGAGTTTTGTTTGTCGAGTGGAGCCGAAGCCCCGCTAGAATTGCCTTTCTTCGCCGCTATTTTCTTTCGAGAGCGAGGACTAAGTGCCTCTTCCGTAAGTATTTTACATTTTATTTTACGTTTAGATCGTGTATTGATTTGTTATTTTGTGTACCCTGGTTGATGCCTGGATAGGGATCTAATACACAAAATAGTCTGAAAATTTGGAATAAATTTTTGGGCATGACATCATGTGCTTGCCTGCTATGGTCATCTTCTTCATGTAGGATGGTGATGATTCATCTATTGATGAGGACACCTATGATGATGACAGTACGGATGAGGACACCAGTGATGATTAGCGGAAATGACTAATGACAGTTACGATGATGCAACAAACAAGCGAAGACTACTTATGCTCGTCGGCATGATGTGTATGTATTAATTGGACTGTTACTCTAACAAAGCTCCAAGAAGGGTATCACCGAGTCTGGATATGACTCAGGTTATGAGAACACTAGGCAATGTAACTTCTTGTTACAACATGTTTAGAATGTACATAACAAGTGTTTGAGAGGTTACATACCGTGCTTGTGGAGTCTTATGGGTTGAAGTCCACCAAAAATGTTATCAAGTGGAGGCTTTAGCCCTCTTTGTGGATACTAGGTGCCCCCAATCGTTAGATAGGTTGAAGATCGATTTGTTATGTCTTTAGAGATAATAGTTAGGAAATTTAATGAAGTCTTGAGAGTGATAATCAAGCTTGCAAAAGATATCATTAAGCCAAAAGATCCTCAATTCACAACTATACATAACAAGTTACTATCTACAAAGTATACACCATACTTGTATAATTGCATTGGAGCGATAGATGGGACACATATTGAAGTTGTGGTGCCACTTTCCATCGTTGTCTAACATATAAGTAAACATAAGAAGAAGAGTCGAATGTGATGTGTATATGTGACTTTTATATGAGATTTACTTTCTTGCCTTGGATGGCGTGGATCGGTTCATGATATGAGGGTGTTCAATGATGCTCAAAACAGATTAGGTGATAAGTTTTCACAACCACCTCCAAGAAAGTTTTATCTCGTTGACTCGAGTTACCCAAATAGGCCAGGTTATCTTGCACCATATAAGGATCTAACATATCATTTCTATGAGTACAACGAAGGCATAATGCCCAGAGGTAAAAAGGAGCACTTCAATTACTACCATTCTTCGTGTCAAAATGTCATAGAGAGATCATTTGGAATCTTGAAGAATAGGTGGACGATTTTTTCAATTACCAAGTTATCCGCAAAAAACAAAGCAAAATAATTGTCACCGCATAGCACCGCATAATTTCATTAGAGACAATAAACAAGCCAATGAAGAATTCAACCAAGATGACCAAGATGCAAACTATGTTCCATTGGTGAAACATGGTCTTCCATCAAATGATGCAACCGACTTTTTGAATAGCCAGTGATGAATCAATTTTGGGACTTGGGTTGCCGATGGTCGTGGAGTTTGAAACAGATGTAATTTATGGGTTTTATTGATCTTGTGAACACGTAATTTGTAATAATAAGTACTTGGAGTTTGAATTTGTAATAATAAGCACTTGGAGTTTGTAATTTGTGGTTGCATGAATAATTAGGGGTAAGTCATTGTACAGTTCAATTAATGACTTTTAGTTTCTTTTAGTCCCCGTATCCCAAGAGTAGGTGACACAAACAGTGGCCTTAGTTAATACTCTTCCGATCCTGGATTGAGCACTTAGTTATATTCAAACAAAGGTAAACAAATTCTCACTTTTTGTTAAATGGTCGTGCTCGAATTTCGGGATTTTAGCCAGCATCTCCTCTTGTATCTCAGCAGAGCTTTTCACTGACCGCACGACTCGTGGGAGGTCCGAGACTCGTGTTCCTTTGTCTACGTTAGCATAAGGTCTTCTTTGTAATGCAGTTGCTGCATCCTCCCGCATTGTGCACAAAAACACAATATGTCAAAACTCTTAACGTTCAAATGTAGTAATAACTGTGGAATTTTATCAAATGCAGATACAAGTATCACGAAAGAAAAACAACAATTCTCGACAATTACGGACAAAATTTTGTTGGCAATCAACATAGCACAACGAGTCTTTACATGGAACAAAATGCCCACACACAAGCCGAGAAAACGTGTATATGACAAAATTGGAGAAATGCATATGTTCTAAGGGCCCATTTGAATCGTATAAAAATGAAGAAATAGAAAAATATGATTTAGGAATACAATTATAAAATATAGGATTGCAAAACACAGGAATGACCATTTGATTGGGAAAAAACACGTACTCAAAGAAAACTTCCGATGAGATTCTACCTCATGTTAAATTTTCTCCAAAACTTACATGAAATGAGACATTTCATAGGAATTCCATAAGATTTATTCCTTTGATTCAAAGGGTTATATAGAAAAAATCCTATTCAAATGAAATCCTACAAAATTCTTATGATTTTTCTTTAAATCAAAGGGCCCTCAAAGTAATAACAAAGGGTGCTAACATGAGAAAGCGATGACCAACTCTCAAGACCCCAAAATCTAGGGGGAAATGCAACCCTAATTTTTGCTCTTTTTCTAAAAACACCACCGATAACATTTCATATATCCACATTGGTAAGCTGCACTACCAAATCAAACCAAAACCTAGCTTCGAATCAAAATCACCAAAATGCCCACACAAGCCGAGAAAACATGTATATTAACAAAATTGGAGAAATGCATGCGTTCAAAAAGTAATATGAGAAAGTGACCTGTGCAGGTGAGGGATGGCCAACTCTCTAAGTACCCCCAAAATCTAGGGAAAATGAAACCCTAATACCACCGATAACATTTTCACGATCCACATCGGTAAGCACTATCAAATTGAACTAAAACCTAGCTTCGTTATCGAAAATCAGCAAAATAAAAGGGAAAGGCTCCGGCCGTGAAGGTAGCAGAGGGGAAAAGGAGATGGACACTACCGCAGATTTGGTTTTTCCGTACGAGGCCCCCAATAGTTTCCATGCTCAACTTGATTGCGATATTTGCCGCTTTATCCGCCGAGATGTCCGCAACCATTTGGACGATTTTTATGATCCGGAGAGCGAGCTTGCGACGGACGATAAATTCAAACGACTTAGAGAATGAGAAAAAGACTATCTATAACCATTTCTAATTAAGTCTATTTTTTATATGCCTTCGAACTATTGTAAATTGCGAGACGAAACATGATATATATATGAACATGCATGATGTGTACATTTGTATCTTTTTATGAGGAAATAATAATTAAATATCTTTTATTCTTGTGCGAATATATATACATGCATCTCGATCGATCGATAATATTCGAGAGAGAGAGGAGAGGAGAGAGAGACAGGGTGAGAGAGGAATAATAAAATATTGACCTAACACATGTAGCGCACATAAAATAATGCGCACGGGAAGAGCAATCTTCCCGTGCGGTCAACTTAACTAACCGCACGAGAAGATCGATTATCCCGTGCGGTCGGGTAAAGTGGTCCGCACGGATAATCGATCTTCCCGTGCGGGCCGCTTAAGCCAACCACATGGGAAAATCGATCTTCCCGTGCGGTTGGGCCGCCCACACGCGAAAATGGTATTTTCCTGCACCATCTCGGGCGTGAGGGCGTGCCTTCTACACGTAAAGATGCCTTTTGGCCAACACGCAAAAATTGATTCTGCACTAGTGGGAAATCCATTGGGTAGAGGGGGAAAACAACCTCCGTGGTGGACGGTGACCCGTTGTCGGTGAATGAGTCACCGAGTCGCCTCCTCTCCGCCTCGCAGAGCTCTAGACAAAAGCGATTTCACGGAATCGGTGTGGAAGTGAACGGCGTAAGCAAAGCCACACCGAAGGATGCCACATTCCATTCAATTTATTGCAAGACTCGCTTCGGGACTAAGACTTTGTTTGGTTTCAGCCGTAAAGTTTTTGGATATCACATCGGTGTTATATAGGGGTGTTACATGGGGTATTTGTATATTAATAAAAAATAAATTACGTAATCCGTCTCGTAAACCATGAGATAAATTTATTAAGCCTAACCAATCCGTCATTAGCATAAGTGTTACCGTAGCACTTTGTTGTCAAATCATAGACTAATTAGGCTTAAAAGCAAGGCGGAGCCGGATTTTTAATGGGGTATGCCGAACCAAAATATTCATATGCAAAACAAGTAAAAACTATTTAGCAATTCGGTAAAGTTTCATAAAAATTTTCCAACAATTCGATATACAACTACTAAATGGCATACTAAGTCTTAATTACAATACAAACAATTTAAAATAGCATATTGATAAAGAGGTAAAAATAACAAATTGGACTAGAACACTATTTTTTGGGCCTATGCTTTCGATGATCATGAAAGTCTTGACTACATCATTTTCATCCACATCTTCCAAAATGTCTCTCTTAATGAACGTGACAAGGCAATCATCCAAAAGACTATCACTCATCTAATTTGTTCGCTTGGTTTTGACAAAATCCATACTAGAAAATGTCCTCTCAACACTTGCGGTCGTCACAGTAGAAGCAATATCATTTTGAGAATCAAGTAAACCAAATCATAAAATTTGTGATTATTTGTTTCCACCAAACTTAACCGAGAGGTCAACAAGGTTTTCTAGGTCACTTAATCTATCATCTTGTCTCATGACATTAATATAGATATCAAGTTGCAATTCTAGCCTTAGCAACTCGAGCCAAATATGTCCTTAGGATAGAATTTAGCACATTCAAATTTTGAGTTCACCACATTCAAATGCTTTCATGATACTTTTCGCCTAGCACTTCAAAGCATCCCATGGCGATGGTGGTGGCAGCGGTGGTGATGGTGGCGGTGGAGGTACATCTCCAATTGGTTCTAAAGATGGAGTAGTGGTGTAGGAGTAGGACCAACAACTTCTTCAATTACTCTCTCTTCGTCTTGCTCTTGCTCTTGATTTTCCTTTTGCACCATGGGAGATGAAGCTAAAGCACGTTTCTTTGCATCATGCTTCCAAAACATAGAGGCTATATCTCCATCCCTCTTCTTCATTGTTCACAAATCCTATAACCAAATCGCATAATGTATAAATAATGGGCTTAGGGTTTAGGGATTTTTGCCAACTAAATGCATAAGCAAATCACAAACCCTATCCACTTTGTTTAGGATTTTTGCCACATTAACAAATAAAAGAGCAAGAGCCGGGCTTGCTCACAAATAAAAGACAAGGATTTTTGTTTTTGCCAACTAAAAGAGCTAGGGTTTACTTACTAACCCGTGTGTTCGCAAGGGCCTGGAGCAGGGTCGGGAGCCGGGAGGAAAGTAGGGGCCGAGGGAGGCGTGCCGCACGGAGAGAGCCGGCCGCCGGCCCATCGCGCCGCCGCACCGGAGAGAGCCACGCGTCGGGAGCCACCGCACCGTCGCGTGGGATCGCCGAGCCGCCGCCGGGAGGGAGCACGTCGCCGTCGTGCGCCACATGGGAGCAAGCCGCGCACCGCACGTGGGAGACCAAGGTGGAGCTCTGGCGAAGGCAGAGGAGGATTCTTTGTTTTTTTATTTTTTTGCTTGTTGGGCTGAGGTATTTTCCTTGTTGTGCTGGGCATAGGGTATGCCATACCATACCCGTGCTGCCCACTAGATCCGTCCCCGCTTAAAAGATTCGTCTCGTAAATTACCCGCAGCTCGAGCCGGTCCAGCTCCCCGCCTCCGGCGGGAACACCTCCACATCGTTGCCGAAGAACTTGAGCGACCCGAGGCTCCCGCGGTGCCCGCCGATGGAGCGAAGCACAAGGTTGTACGTGTTGCGGTAAATGTACACCTCGCCGCCTCCACGCCGGCGGCTGGGCGGGAGAGCGCGGCGAGGTCCCAAGTGTTGCCGGCGACGTCGGTGGCATCGGATCTCGCGCGCGGGAGGTCATTGGCATCGGGAAGGTCGCCGGCGTCGGGTCCACCACGACGGGGCCATCCGGCGCGCCGCGGCCGGACGCGGCGGGGTTTTGGGACGGCGTGTCACCAACTAGGGTTTCATACACGGGAGGAAGGGAGCGGGAAATAATAAGAAGGGGGCGAGGGGGGGCAGCAGAGGGCGCGCGAGGAGGCGGGTGGCGGAGGGCGCGGCGAGCGGCGGCGGCGGCGAAGGGCGCGCGTGAGGAGGGGGCGGCGGCGCGGCGAGGAGGAGTCGGTGTTATGTATGAATGTGGTAACCAAATATATACTAATAAGATGTTAATTGCTAATTGTGGGATGAACTTGATACATTTTATATTATATTAGTATAGATTAGTTCATGTTTAGTCTATTGGTGTTCAAATATCCGATGTGATAAGGACTAACTTTATTCCCCTACCCAAACAGCCCCTACCACCCTGAATGATCATGTATAATTAGTCTAACCGCAAATTTTGAGACCAAAGGACACGTCAAAGTAGAAAATAGTCCAAACAGAGAGAGTATCTGCATCATAAGAGTACTAGTAATAAATCTGTATCTGCATCATAAGAGTACTAGTAATAAATCTGCTAATACTACTACTAACCATCCCAGATCAAAAGAAGTTTCATCAGATCATAGTAATCAAACTAGTACAGTAGTAGAGTAAATGTGCAGACTTGAGAAAAAAGATGCCACCAGAGTCCAGGCTAGGCAGGTAAGCTACAGAGTGCCCTGGGTAGCAAAGTGGGCAAGGTAAGACGGCAACGGAGCGAGCAGGTACTCCCGCCGCCGTCGAGCAGCCGCTTCTGGCACCATCTGCACCGCTGGGCCGTCCTGCCGCGGATGGGGATCAGTCTCGTGACGCTGCTGTCGAGAATGTCCGCGGGGAGGTCGCCGTCGCTGATGCTTTCCCAGACCGACCAAAGCGAATGTCCACGGGTAATCTGCACACAGAGACCGCTCCTGGACTGGAACACGAGAGGCAGTAGATCATGGTGGGCGTCGCAGTGGCAGTCCCCGAAAAAGGCCTTCCGACACGTCAAGCAAAAGAGGTCCACCTGCTGGTCAGGCTCAGCAGCACAGCCAACCTCCAGAAGAGACTGAACCCACGGGTGCGCCGCCGCCGCCGCAGCGTAGTCAGCTCGTGCCCAGCAAGCTATTGTACAAACTGTCGCTGGCCTGCTGTAGAGACCATCGAGCGAGGCAATGTCGGAGCAGACCCTGCAGCGGGTGGCCGGGGGTGGCTGGAGCATGTACGGGCGCCCAAGAAACGGAGACCGGAATCTGTCACTCTGCACCCATCACCATTGCAATTGCGAACAACACATCAGCAAAATTTTGATTTCTCCACAAGCACAAGGAACAACCAAGAAGCAAGGCAATTTAATTACCTCGATTCCTACGAAGATGGGCGCGATCCTCTCGCCTCCGGTGACCCATGCGCACCAGTCACCTCTGAACATATCGAGGACGATCACCTCGTGATCGTGGACGCCACGGCCGAACGCGTCGCAGGACGGGCAGTAGTAGAGGCTGCCCACTCCAGCGGTCGCATCCGCGATGGCGCCCATGTCGTCAACGCAGGCGATCGACGATAGGAGCCTCCTCCCCAGGCATACAGAACAGATGCCTCCTCATCGGCCACCTGCCGCCGGCGACAGACGACACAGCTCGCCACGAGCGCCTCCTCCTCGCCACCACCGTGCGCGCCCCCAGCGTCCGCCTCCTCCTGAACGCAATCCGCGCGGTCTCCATCCGGGCCCACCTCGCCGCCGTCGCCATGGCCGCCCACCGCGCCGGTCTTGCCTCCGCCTCCGCGCGCGCCCGCCTCCCCGTGGTCGCCTTCAGCGCCGCCGTCATGCGCGCCCGCCGCGCCATCCACTCCGGTGTGGACCCCCGCCGCCTTGGCCGCTGATGGGGAACTCCTGCAAACATCCAAGAACCATATCTCTTTTTCAAGAACCAATCTTTTTTTCAAGAATCTTGCAAGAATTGGTTTCTTGAAGAAACCATGGGACAACGCGGTTCAAGAACATGAAGCCCGTGTCCTTCTTACCTCGGAAGTGCCGTCGGGGAGCTCTCGGCCACCAGCTCCACCCCCAACAAGAAGGCGTCCCTGGCGTCCTCCACCTCGCCCCCGCCACCGGGTGCCGCGTCGCCGCAGGCTCTTGCCGAGCAGGGCCGCGGGTACGCCCATCCTCAGATGCTGGAGGGATGGACGCGAGAGAGATCGGACGGAGGAAGGAGATGAAGTGCGCGCGTCGGGAGCTCGGGGCGCCGGTGCGGAGGAGGAAGAAGGAGAGAGCGAAGATGAAGGCGAAGCGCTTGTCAGGGAGGAGCACTATGTAATTTCCGGTAGCAAAGGGGTCTTCATGTATATAGCAGAGGGGTCTTCATGTAAAAATAAAGATTTCAGTTAATTTTACACTTTCTCCGGTTGAAAACGTATTACTTGTATAAAACCTATAAAACCCCTAGGAAAATAGATTGTTTTACACCAGAATAAATAATTGAACTTTTCAAATTCATAGATAATTCGTTATGACACAGCAAATTGACGTGAAACAATTTTTTTCAGCTCCTAAAATTATGTTATTTAACGTGCTGCAACAACAATTTAACAAAATAACCTCATAGAGATACCTCCAAAATCTATATCTATAATCTATAATCTATAATCTATAATCTATAATCTATAACTCTATATAAAGTAATATCTATAATCTATAATCTATAACTATAACTCTATATAAAGTAAGTAGGGTTTCTACCCAAAATTTTGTTTTGCCCTGGCTATTTTGCGTAAAACCTCTTCAATGCTTATAAAATTAACTCTGCAAATCCCAATATCGAAAGAAAGAGAGGGCTTGGATGAAAAAAGACCTCCCGCGCCCTTTCTCCCTACGCCCTCCCTCCCGTCCCCATCCACGCCGTGCTCGCGCCCTCCTCTTGTCGCCGCCGGAGCTCCCGCGCCGTGCTTGTGCCCCTACCTCTCGTCCTCATCCGCGCCACACTCCCGGCTTCACCCGTTGCAACGCACGGGCATAGTTGCTATATATATAATCTATAATCTATAACTATCTATAAAACAAGTAGTATTTCTACCCAAAATTTTGTTCTCGCTCGGCTATTTTGAGTAAAACCCCTTGATTTTTTTCTAAAATTAACTCGCAGCTAGGGGTGGATACCGGCTCGGGTCGGCCGCTCGTAGAGAGAGCCGAGCCAGAGGCTCGACTCGGCTCGGTTCGTGAGCCGGCTCAAGCGCCCGTTTAGCTCGCGAGCCACTTTAATACAAGGCAATTTATGTACAAATTACATTTTATTTTTTGAGCCTATTAAACATGTAAATATACAATTGAAAAAGTAAAAAGTGATATATTAAGTCCATAATTAACGTAATAACACTTGTCCATCGACAATTATCCATGCAAATGTAATGATGCAACTAGATTAGATATTATTACTATTATAATCTAAAACATTATATCCATAATGACCATGACAAAATCATAAAAATTATTGATTTATTGTCGCATCAACAACAAAACAAGCAAAATAATAGCAAAACAAGCAAAACATTAGGCCATGCTTTGTACATTGCATCCGCTCGTTGAGCTCACGAGCGCCTTGCGAGCCGACTCAAGCCGGCTCGTTATAGCTAACAAGCTAAACCCTTTGGCGCAGCTCGTTAGCATTTCTCAACGAGCCGAGCCGAGCCAACCACGAGCCGAACGAGCTAGCGAGCCACGAGTATTTCGTCGCCCTACCCGCCCCGATGTTGAAAAGAAAAGGAGGGCTTGGATAAAAAAAGACCCCTTTGCCCCTCCCTCCTCGCGCCCCCCCTCCCTTCCCCATCCGCGCCGCGCCCGCGTCGCGACCGTGCTCCTCCCTCCCATCGCCGCTCGGAGCTCCCGCGCCCCTTGTGTGCCGTCCGCATCCCCGTCGCGCCGACTTAACCCGTTGTAACGCACGGCACAATTGCTAGTAATAATGTATGAACAAACCGTTTGCAAAAAAATCAGCCCTATTTTTCACCGCCCGTCCTCTTACACAACCATTTTGTAAAATCATGATTTTTCCATGTAGTTACCTAAAAGAACAACCTATCAATTTTGTAGGCAAATTTTGCCTCGAGACACTAAAGTTTGTGTGATTTGCTATATACATCAAAAACACCTAAACAACTCGGTAATTTGTTGGAGGATATTTTTGTCGATTGAAAAGAGAAGTTCTTTAAATATACGAGAATGCATGTAGGACCATAGACTTCTAACATACGTTGGAGTGAAAGTTTGGAAATTATAAAACTTTCAACTGTCGTGCCGCCCCAAGTATACATTGTTAGCATGCATAATATTCCATCTTCACTCCAATCGGTTAGAACCTTTTGGGCCTAGGGGCATTCTTATCTTTTTTGAGGAATTTCGTCTTCAATTGGGCCAAAAGTGTCTATGAAAACATGGATGTTATATAATCGACACACGTCCTCTCTCCACCCGTCTCACCTCCTCTCCTCCCTCACATGCCATTGTCGTCACATCTCCTCCCCATGACCACCACCCCTCGTCCTCCGTCATCACGAGCAGTGAGTTAGCTCACTATCCAGCCCAAATTGTGTGTCCATTGACAAGCTTGGACAACCGCATTTGGGTTGCTCTGACAATGGATCTACCCCTTTGTCGATGGGTGATCGATCAATCCTCCAAGGAGGCTACCCGAGGAGGTGAAAGAATGGTCGGGACATCCTACCGATGGGTCCGATGGTCGACTCAAAAACAAGGTGAGCCAAGATTTTTAGACAGTTCGACTCCTCCTGAGGATAACAAGCTTATGTCATGTGTTCTTTGTTGGGGTGGTGTTTGAATAAGGTTTTAGTACAAGTGAGAGTTTTAGGGTTCTAGAGATTGGATCTAGGCCTCCCCTCGCCCGCGCAACTTGTCATCCCTTTTATAGTCCAAGGGTTAGTTACAAAGGGGATTGGGACGTAAGAAAGCTCGGCCATAAAGTAAAAAAGTAAGTACAAAAATAATCTGAAAAGTACACAAAAACGCCTTGGACTCTAGTCGACGTGGGCATCTTGTACGCAGCCTTGCCTCGGTATCCGTCCTCCGCAGTATCTTATGTGCAATCCGGCCGGTGACGTCATCTTCGTCGAGTTGTCCCCTCCTTGTCTCTTCGCAAACCTTACGAAGGAAGCCTCCTTCCCGAAGAGAAAAGCTTGCCCTTTTCAGTCGAAGCCATTCGCAGAGGTCAAGTTAGAGGGCCGAGGTCGCCAGAGACAGAGGTCGGGAGAGCCGACCACGAATGAGGCTCGGCCACCGACCCTAGCCCGAGGTCCCTTAGTCCGACTCACCGGTCTTCTTCCTTGCGTGAGCTACCCGGGATGGGTAACCCCCACACCCTTCGACAATTTTTTTGGCAAATTTTGCTACATGAAATCCTGACTTTGTGGTATTAGCTCTAGGGCATCACAAAAGTAAAACTTTGAGGGAAGTTATCCTCTAAATGTGATAATTAGCGAGTGGACACTACCTCCAATATTTTACTAATTTTGGCCAAAAGAAAGGAAACAAGGGCCATGTTTGCACAAGAATGGCCAATTTACCCTTGCCTACCCATCGTCGACCGTCTCCTTTCCTGATCGATGAGAGGAGCCAATTAGACGGACCTCGCCACTCTAGATTTGGCACCTAGGAGAGCTTGCACAACTAGGGAGGAAGGAGAGGAAGCTCGCCGCATCACCAAGCTTGTCGTTGCCGTGATGGCCTCCTCGACCGTCGCCGCTATGACTGGGAAAGGGAGAAGGAGAGGTAGTGGCTTAGCATCATCGAGCAACTAGGTGTCCGGGGAGCCACTAGCCATCGCCCGGGTGACGGAGCCTCGCCACGCCACCGTCGCCGCTTTGACACCAACATTGTCCGCCTTACCATCACGGCCGATGAGAGAAAAGAAGGAGTGAGAGAAAAAAAGTAGGGCGACTGGGCCAAGAATTGACGACGAGGCGTCGACATGTGACGCAGCTTTGGTTGGGCCCCAACGCAACTTGCATGACTCAAGGTGGTGGCGCTGGCCGACCGGCGCGGTGAGGGATTAATCGCTGATCGATAGCATGGGAGGGAGGGGAGATAGAGAGAAAGAGAGAAGATATGGAAGAGCTAACATGCAGGCCCATATTTATGTGTAACATCTTATTATATAGATTTAATTACGACAAATATAGTAGTGTCCATATTTATTTGTAAGATCTTATTATATAGATTTAATTACGACAAATATAGTAGTGCAATCAAACCTCGGATAAATAATTTAAGAAAAATCGTCAAGTTACTTGAAAAAGTCCCATGCGCAAATGAGCATTTTGTCCGCGGAGAGGGAGTATGGCATGCAGCCTGTTGCATAGGGTGCGACAGGCTGACATGAGCGGTGCTCCCGATTTTTTATCCGCATCGAACGTCCGAACAGGAGCATCCTTCACGAGAATGCTAATTAGAGCATGCATATGCGTCTTGGGCACACATTTTTTTAAAAAATACAACTTTCAAGTCAAGATTTGAATTTTTGAATTAAGAATTTCAAAATTTGCAACCCCACTTTTCAAAACTTCCAATCCAAATTATGAACTTTTAACTCAACAACAATAAATTTGAAGCTTTCGACTCATATTTCAACTCCTTTTAAAAACTCTCCAAAATTTAAAATTTTCAACTCATTTTCAAAAACTTTTGAACTGAATTATTTATTTGTTATTTTATTAAAAAATAACGATATGCACTGTCATTAAAATTAACGCTAATGAGCGCGGGACATGACTTTGTGAGCGTCGGCGGGGCGTTGCGCGACTAACACAGACAGCGCACGCGTGCCAAATAAGCATCCTGTTCGGGGACACGTAAATATAAAATGAAAAAATCCGAAGCAGGCCAACTCACGGGCCAGAAGAGGCCCAAGTTGTTATGTGGGTGTCCTGTTCGGAATCCGATTGAGAGACGAGGCGACCGACCGGGCCCGATCGTGTTCGGAATCGGCGCGGTCGTACGTCTCGGGTCGGCATATATATACCAGAAGACACAAGCGGCGAACTAGCGCAACCAGCAAAGCAAGCAAGTGCAAGTACCATCGTGCGTACGCAACCGAAAACAATGTCGCAGCCTCTCCATCCAGGAGTCGTGACCATGGCGAAGCACAAGCTACAGTTGGAGGACCTGTCGCAGACGTGTCGACGAGACCACTACTGCGCCATGTGCGTGCAGGCCTTCTGCTCCCACTGCTGCGACGACCACCACCGTGTACCGGTCGGGTACCACATCGTCATCCCCATCGGCGGCGTCGACGCCGCCACCGGCAAGCCCGTCATCCCCGATCACTACCCGCGCCGCCCCAACCGGCCGATCACGGACTTCGTCGTCAACCTCATCAACAATGAGGACTACACCGAGGAGCTCCCCAGGGACGCCTACTGCATGTACTGCTTCATTGCCTTCTCCACCGCCCTCTGCCACCACCACTACACCTGCGCCACCGACTGCGTCCTCCGCATCGTCGAGCGCGAAGACGGCCGCCACTGCATCCGCTGCACCGGCCATGAGCCATGGTTCCCCGGCATGGAGAGCGTCCTGGGCGACCCGGTGGCCATCGAGGAGGAGGACGACGAGGTGGTGCTGCTGCTGCCCGTGCTGAGGAGGAGTTCACCGACCGCGTGCGTGCAGTGCGGCGGCCAGGTGCCGAAACCCATGCGGCGCTCCGCGCTCTGCTCGTCGGCCTGCGACGCGGCCCACCAACGGAGGTCGCCCAGCGCAGGGAGCGCAGGGACGCCGTGCTCGCCGCGCGCCGCCTCGCCAACCTGCATATCCATGACGTTTGACTTAATTCTCATATATTTTTTTGCCCGAGTTTAGAAATTAGAAGTAAAGTACATCCTACTTTATTGATCAGCTTCGTGCTTCGGTGCCTTCAAGTAATTAGGAAACACTTTAATTTGTGCCCAGGAACATCTGTAATCTGTCTCTCTTTGATTTACATGGATGTTAATTAGTAAACCTCTGTTCTAGAATAATTATAATTCTAAATTGTTTATAGATTTTGTGCTATGCTTGAATGCACGTGTCCGTTGATTACTCGTTGTCCAACGATGTAAGAAAGAATATCTATAGAAAGGTAACAAACAAGATGGACCAGGTATATAGGTGGAGGGTTAGATAAGTAATAATACGCTTGATATCTAATTAGACGGCACTAATTATTTCAAACAAGCTAGGGAGATAAGCTCAGTAACTATGCATGAAAATATGCAATCAGTTCAGTTAGGTAATCGAGATTACTCGGTGAATATTATACTTAGTAATCTTACATGGGACTTCAAAAAATAAACTAAAACTTTTATCAAGTAATTACGTACGAACCAAATAAAAACTAAATAATTATTATGAAACATCTCATAGTTCGTATTGGTGAAATATTTAAAGGATAAATAATCGAGTTCTACATCTCCTTGTTTTCGTGATTTACATGAAGATAATAACAGAGTATGCTCTTATAAAAAATCTATCGACATAGAGATTAGTGTTAGGAGGGGAAGAAACGATTTAGTTTTATGAATTTTTACGCCGGATCATTGATATCTATCAATGAGACATAGCGATTATATCTGATCGTCATTTAGTAATTAGTAACAAATAATGGTAACAAAAGAAGTTGAAGAAGATTATTGGCTAAGAATTACTAAATTGCACATGTTTATGTTATTTTTTTGTTTAGATATCCATCATGGGTAAAGATAGATATCCATTATGGATAAAGGTTCGTCCAGTACCTTCCAAACACAGTAAAAACCCTCAATCATTTAACATATTATGACACTCCTCATTAAATGGTGTATAGGTAAAAGTGAGAGGGTAGTTAGAGTAAGTACAATAGCATACCATAAGCTAACTAGATATGGAGGAGAGAAAAAGCGGCTATAGATTAGTAGTACCATAAGACAAACTCCAAAATATTATATATGTATGAGAAGTGAGACTTAATGATAGTTGCGGTTTGTCTTCCAAAACCATCTTGAATAGAAGGTTTAAATCAAGTCGACCAAATTCAGCTTCGGCTACTCCGGGTTTCTGTATGCGTCAAAATTCAAACTAGGCTTAATCGTTTCTAACAAACCATATCTGAACTTCTGAAGTATTTCAGTTTGTCGGTATATTGTCAGATAAACATCAATAGCGATGCTTCAGATCACTGCGGGCTGTGGTGGCTACAATGGTTTGAATTATGATTCAGATCCAAAATATGAATCTAAATTTGACAGGTGACATGACCATCTAAATTAGAATTTTGAAAGGTAAATGCATGCATTCTGCCTTGCTCACCTGGAAGCGGCACATGTAGTGATCGTCGCCGCAGAGCGCCCTGATGGCCTGGAGGACACTCATCCCGGGATGCCTCGGCTGGTACTCGTACTCCACGCTGAGGTTGAGGAGCGCGGCGACCAGGTCCGGCCGGAGTAGGCATAGCTGCCACGCCACGACGGCGCCCCAGTTGTGCCCCGCGATGAACACCTTGAGAGCATCAACCAAATCACATTAAGCAATCAAACGAGGGGGACTGATGCTACTAACTGCTAAGGATGGAAAATCTAAACCAACCTGGGGCCGGCCGAGGTCGGCGATGAGGGCTACTAGGTCGCCGACGAGGTGGAGGACGGTGTAGGAGGCCGTCCGCCGGTGCGTCAGAGTCGCCGTAGCCGCGGAGGTCAGGCGCGACGGCGCGGAACCCCCGGGATGCGAGCGCGGCCATCTGGTGCCGCCACGAGTACCAGAGCTCCGGGAAGCCGTGCACGAGCAGCGCCACGGGCCCCTCCTCCGGGCCCGATTCCGCCACGTGCAGCCGCACCCCGCTCGCCACCTCCACCTCACGGTGTTGTACCGCCGCCGACGCCGCCATCTTGTAGAGGCTCCTCCTCGATCAATCGGCACGCACCGCAGCGAGCGATGGGGTTTGAAAAGCCAGCAGTCTTGCTTGCTCTGCCTCTGTAGCCGGGCGGACCGGCCGGCCGGCCGCCGGCCGCTCGGCATTGGTGTGTCAGCCAATCGGCATTGGTGTTTCCGCCGGCGCGACGGGGTTCGGCATCTCCGCGGAGATTCTCTGTTTGCCGGCGCTGGTGCTCGGTTTCCTCCCGTTCAGGTGGGTGCTCGACGTAGTGTCCAGCGAGGAATCGCGTAAGGCCCGATCGAAACTGATTATTGCGGGTCAATCATTAGCCGCATATAAAAAACATGATTAACAAGTATTAATTTATAAAAAATTAATAAATAAATTTGTTAGATTTTTAAGTAATTTTTATATAAAAAATTTTCACACGAAACGTATCATTTAACAGTTTAAAAACGTGTTAACGAAAAAATAGTGTTTTAAAAATCGGTTTTGATCGGCCCTAAAAGAGAATGGGCCCACAGGTCGTGATAAGTTGCTGCTGAGGATCCCATCCCGATTGTGCTTCCAGTGCTTTTTACTCCATCCATAAAAACCAACTTTGCGTCTAGAATCAAAGTTATTTTTCTACGACAAAGAGTATAGTTGTTAGTCGAGAAGGTGTCGCTCTTTAGAATAAACGAATGAACCAAAATAGTGAGTAAAATTTTTATATATTGTCTATATTATTAGCAACTAATAATCAATAGTACGACGAAAAACCCTCATAAAATCAACTCAAATCACATTCTGAAAATTTAAATTTTGACTGGTTAATAAGCCAAATGAGATGGTCGGTGTATGGAACTCTGGTGATGTCTTACGTTTATTATTCTCAGCTATATTTCACATGAAATATTTCATCGATTCATTTTAAATCGACATAACACGATCAATTTGAGTTGAAATTAATTCCAGCAAATTCAAGATTTCCTTAGAATTTTCTGGAATATTTATCTGCCCCAACAAAAATAACTGTACTTATAACATCACGTAGCTTTCTAGGAGCCTAGGAGAGCAAGATTTTGAGAACCGACTTATTCTTCCATCTTCATCGCCTTTATTCCACAATCCAAACTGGTTATGATACACTATCGGCCATGTGAGCAGAAACTGCTTGACTTTGAAATTCACAATATATTATTTGGAAGATATCAGTATTGGCATAATGGCTGTAGTTTTTACAGTACAATTAGCAAGCAGGCTCAACAGATTTTGCATACATCAGAACTTGCTAAAGAATCCGCAAATATGGCCGGAGACCTCATCAGGCTTCTCCTGGTTGATGAAATGGGCAACACCCTCCATGACAACCACATCCTCCAGATTCGGCACACATGCCTTTAGACCACCCTTGTGAATGTAATCTTTTACACCTGGAATGTTGTACGTAAGGTCCTGATCTCCAACGATGAATTTTGTCGGAACTTTTATTGGAACTCCAGTCCATGGTGCAGTCAGCTCCCAGTTCCTGCATGAACAGAAAACTAGTGAGGGTGACATCATAAATGCCTAAAATAGCTCACTTAAAAGCCTTGTTTCATTTTTAAACTCTTGAAGACACCGGCACCAATAGAAATGTTGTTCAGCCATATATGTCAAATTTACTGTTGTTTGAAAATATCATGTTTCAGTGGAGTTACAGCCAGCATTTCGAGCGATTTTCCCCTATACAATGCTACACAATATCATGTCGGTTCTGAAAGCATCATCTTCCCTTGAAATGATGAAACTAAGATTTCCTCGCTTAATAGCAACGAAGAATGAATAAAACAGTGAACTGCAGAACCAAAAGAGACATACAAATCGATGCATCTGTAGTAGTTCAATCCTCCAGTAAATCCAGTCTTCTCAAATTTCTCAGCATAGTAGGAAATGTCCTCTTCTGACAGCCATGAAGGGCAAGTACCATCTGAATCAATTGAGTCAAATAAAGTCTTGCCTGGGGGTATAATCAGAGGTGCTGGCTTGCGCATTCCATAGAATTTCTTCAAGAGACACTTTATATCACCTCGACCAAATTCAGCTTCAGCTACTCCAGGTTTCTGCACACATAATTCTGTAATTTGTAAGCATGATTATTCCCAACAAACAAAATATATAACGATGTTAGAATGACAGATTGTTATCAAGGATAAACAGCTGATTATGTACAACTCCAGATACCCTTTCCCCTGAATAAGCAGTATGGTGCTGAATCCAGTATTCAAAAGGGTAAAGAGAATGTCATACTATATGACTATTATATCTGAAACAGGAGTCATAAATGTTCTTCAAGATCGACTATGCTCTCATGAGTCTGAATCAACTGTTTATAGCTCCACATAAAAATATATTTATAGCTCTCCAAGCAGGTGTTACTATTGTGTTAAGCTCAGTATAATATTGGAACTTAGAGTTACCAAGCATATTATCCAATACGATCATGACAAGAACAACAACATAACTGTTCAAAGGATAAAGGTCAGTCTTCAGAGAACAACATGGTTACTTCGAATGAATAATTCTTCAGACCCTTAAGATCCAGTAACTTGGCAAAGTGATAGTGATAAATTCCAATTTCACTACCTAGGATGTTGAGGTCATTAAACGTTCCCATGATTTTGTGTAATTAACTCCACTTTTGTGTGGCTGTGTTACCCAGTGCAGGTCGCTTTTATCAGATCTTTCATGTTCAAAATGGAATGACATGTAGCTCTTATGCGTATACCTGAAAAGATAAGGCTACCTCTTTATCGAGAACTAGAAAGAGGGCTGCATGTAGTGTTTACCTTCTAAGAAATAAAAACCAGTCAGTTTGACAGTAGTCATTGCTCCATCCTTAAAACTAGTATCCAGCCATGTGAATACTGGCAATACTGATCCATCCCGTGTAACCTATTCATTATTCAATTTAGCAAAAACCTCAAATCTAACCCCTTAGGAACCCTCGACAACATGTACGAGTACTAGTAATGGGTTTTCAGAGAGCTTGAGTGTCACTGACAAAACTCGCCCAACTGCGCTAACAAAGATAGTAAATCCTTCCAGCAGACAGCAGCTGATCAGCAATTTAAGTAGCCTGGAACAATCTTCAATGTTGCTAGCACATACAAGAACATGTAACTCATAACTGCTCTGATTATTTTACTACTACTACGTTGCAACCCATCAATGCTACTAATTGCCAGGGTAGAACAAATACTCCTCAATAATTTCACTGATTCTTCCTGCGTCGTACAAAAATCAGAAAGGGTTAACTGGTTGCTGTTCACCTGGAAGAAGCAGATGTAGTGGCCGTCACCGCACACGGCCCTGAGCGTCTGTACGGGGCTCCTCCCGGGGTTCCGCGGGTGGTACTCGACGCTGAGGGCGACGAACGCCGTGACGAGGTCGGGGCGGAGCAGGCACAGCTGCCACGCCACGGCGGCGCCCCAGTCGTGTGCCGCCACGAACACCCGGGGCTGGGCGATGTCGGCGATGAGCGCCACGAGGTCCCCGACGAGGTGGAGGACGGTGTAGGAGGCCTGGCCCGGCGGGGCGTCGGAGTCGCCGTATCCACGGAGGTCGGGCGCCACGGCGCGGAACCCCTCCCAGCGAGCGCGCGCATCTGGTGGCGCCACGAGTACCAGAGCTCCGGGAAGCCGTGGACGAGCAGCACGGCGGGCCCGTCCTCCGGGCCCGCCTCCGCCACGTGCAGGCGCACCCCACTGGCCACCTCCACCATCCGGTGCCTCACCTCCGCCGCCATGGCGCGCGCTAGCACACGGTGGTTAGGTTGGGCACTTGCCGAGTGAGTAGTAGGGGAAATGGCCGGGGAGATGGCCGTTTGGGACAGCTTTGCGTTGCGACTTGCGAGGATTTGGGCGGTGCGAGTCGCATGACTCGCGCGCTGCTACCGCTTGCTTGGTTGCATTGTTCAATGCTCGTTAGTGCTGGCCATAGGCACGACGCTTGCAACGGGTCATACCGTGTCGGTCCACGTGTTGATCCTCTAGGTCAAGCATGGCTCACAGGGTGGTTGGGTCGTGCCAAAGTTGGCTCGTTTGGCCTGTTTATTCCAAAAACCTTAGCCCGTTTCACCTCTCCCTCCTCCAGCCGACGTCGTTGTCGTCCGCCCTCCCTCCCTCCTAGCCGCCGCCTTCATTGGGTCTCGCCCTCCGCACCGCGCCACCTATGCCCTCCGTGCCGCGTCGCCTCCGCCCTTCGCCCTCGTCGCCGAGCCCTCCGCGTGTGTGTCGCCGACCTCCGCGTCGCGACGCCGATGCCAACACCGAGTTGCCTCCACGCCGCGACACCGACCTCCGCACCGCGACGCTGATGCCGAGCCGCCTCTGCGCGGTGTTGCCGAGCCCTCCGTGCACCCGTCCTCCATGCTGCCATCATCGCCGATGCCGCGCGCTCCTGCCACCGCCCTAAACCCTACCCCTAGCGTCGCCTGATAGTACCCCCTCCCCATCGTGTCGTGTTGGCTCATGGGTCGTTCCGTGCCCGAACCGACACGATATAGTAACCGTGTTGTGTCGTGTCGGCCCACAGGCTCGGGCGGCGACCCAGGCACGACACGCCTTACTGGCGTATCGGCACGGCCCACCGCCTCCTGTATCGTGCTGGGCCAGGCCAAGCTACAGTGCTCGCGTGCTCAGGCTGGCACGGGACTGTCCGGTCCATCTGGCCAGCACTAATGCTCGTATAGACCCAAAAAGTCAATAACTTCTAGACTTAGATATCGTTGTGGACAGGGAAAAAGTTTAAATTACCCCTAAATTATTAGAATGGATTGAATTATCTTTCTAAACTCAAATAAATTTTATGTCCAAACGAATAACATTCTTCTCAATTTAAAGTGATTTTGTGATATGTTACAGTCCAGTCAACGTCTCTTTTAAAAAAAGTCGGTGAACCCCACATGTCATACTCTCCATTTTTTTCCTCTCACCTCTCTCTATCTCTCTCCCTCAAATCTCTCTTCGCAAGCAGCAAGCCGGAAGCCCTTGTCACCGTGGTGGTTGCCGCCGGCTGAGTTTCATCATAGGCCACCACACGGTTTCCTAGCAGGAATGAAGCCACAAGCCGGTGGCTGTTGCAAGTCACTCCAGAAGGTGAAGCCAGTAACCTGCTCAGTGTCTTCTCTACGGGAAACTCGCATATATGCTCTGAACGGTTGCAAATCAGGCATGACCCGTGGCTGAGCATCATCCTCATGAGCAAATTTGTAGACCTGAGAAGGGAAAAATAGGGTTATTCACCGTGTTGATTTGTTGTTGCTGTTGTTGTGTTTGTTGTGTGGTATTTGCGGCTGGATTTGCAACACAGCCTCACGCTGCCATTGCCAATCCCAGTCAAGTTCGGTGACCCCAGGCCCAGTCCCCTCCTCGCCCTTCTCGTCTGTCGACGCTTTGCTGATCATTTACCCTGACCTCTTCCACTCCTCGTCGCGTCCCTCCACCGTGCCCTCCCCCTTCACCGCCAACAGGGACAAGCGATGTGGCTTGGCAGACAATCCACTCTCTCCGGGAATGGTGCATGGACAAGGTGTGGGAGAGACAGCGGTGCTACTCCACCCATAGGGGAGGCGAAGGCCACAGCGGCATGAGGGGAAGACCGTAGTGCTAGGGCGGCGAGCAGTGGCGCTACTCCATCTGTAGTTGGGGAAGAGAGAAAGAGAGAAGTTGACATTGGGGCCCACATTTTTTATAATAAAAATTGGTTGATTGCATTGCCACGTATACGCCACGTAAGACCAAACTCGTTTCGGATTGAGTTAGAGCATAATATGTCTGGTATGAAAAGTTCAGGGTGTAAAATATTTTGTAGCTTTCGAAGGTAAATTGGACTGACACAATAGTTTAGGGGTTTTTCCCTTTTTTGATATTCTTATGATCTTTGGGATATAGTTCTGATCACGCATTTAATACCTTTACATAATTATTCTATGTAACAATAAGATTGTCGTTTAGTTTTACATGGTGTGTGTATATATTTATAACTATCTATAAAGCAAGTAGTGTTTCTACCCAAAATTTTGTTCTGCCTAGCTATTTTGTAGAAAACCCCTTGAGTTTTTTTAAAATTATTCCATAGTTGCTCCATCAAGCGCGGCCTGTCGCAGGAGGACCTCGTCGTGCTCTCCGGCGTGCACTCCATTGGCGGCGCCCACTGCTTCATGCTCTCCAACCGCCTCTACCGATTCTCCCAAGACGCCGACATTGACCCGGCGCTGGACCCAACATACACCGAACAGCTTTGGAAGGCGTGCCTGCCGTGAAAGGATGGCGATGACCCGGAGCAGTCGCCTAAGGTTCAACGGCCGCACAGCGAAGAAGCTCGACAACGTCTACTACTCCGAGCTGCTGGCCAGCTGTGGCCTCATGACCTCCGACGACGCCCTGATCAAGGACCCGGAGACCAAGACCAACGTCGATCTCTTCGCCGGAGACAACACCATGTGGCAGGCAGAAGTTCGCCGTGGCGATGCAGAAGCTCGGCACCGTCGACGTCCTCATCGGCGAGGGCAAGGGCCAGATAAGGAAGCAATGTCGGCTGGTGAACAAGCAGTCCAAGCCGACATCGCGGTAGTCCATGCCGGCGTCGCGACCGAAGCGCAAGAAGCCTCACTTCGGCTTTAACAGACTCATCCCTGCCTTCCACGGCTTCTTCTTAGAGAGGTGAAAGAAAAATACTACTCTACTTCCCTCCCATAAGCTTGCTCCTATGGCTTTTTTCTTTCTTTTTTTTGAGAAAGAGGAGCTTGCTCCTATGGTTACTACTGCACTTCGCTGCAAGTATGTGTTAAATTTCTTTTTTTAAAAACATGGTTAAATTGGCTATCCCATTAAAGTAAGGTAACTCTCTGCTTGTAAGATACCAACATTCATTTATATCTTCGGATTTAGTTGTAATGGTATATCAACGTTTGTGGTATGGATTATATATTTTTCTCTGTACCCAAAATAAACTGTTCTTTTTTCACTTGACGTGTCGCAGGCTGCAACAAAACATAGTGTAGAGCTCTATTTACATTTTAGTTTTGGAGATCTTCGCTGGCTGCCACCGCCGCCTCTTCCTCCGTAGGAAGCCGAGAAGGCGGAGGCTATGGACAAGGCAACAGATGAGGAAAAGCTCCACACCGTCGGTCACGTCCTCCGGTTGCGCCTTCTCTTCTCCATGATGGCCGAACATGCCCAAGAATCCTCCTCTCGACGTTTTAAATCTCGAAATTTTCTTCAACTTTTGTCATATGCGACCATGGTGATGGGAGGTTGATTATCTTGTTGCTGTTGCAGACAACCCAACTTTAGAATAATTACGATAAAATAAAATGACGCCCGTTGCAACGACCGGGCATATTTATCAAGTTTAGAATAATTATGATAAAATAAAATGACGCCCATTGCAACGCACAGGCATATTTATTAGTATATATATACTAGTAAATATGTCTGTGCACTGTAACGGACGGTATTTTATTTTATCATAATTATTTCAAAGTTGAACAAAATAGCCAGGTAGAACAAAATTTTGGTGAAAATACTACTTGCTTTATAGATAGTTATAGATTATATTGTATATATATATAACAAAGTCTAGCTTGCTGGTTGAGATAAGTCATATGACCGGATATTATTCATGCAGATTGTCTAGTTCACTGAGAAATATTAAATATTTTAAAAAATAAACTTAATAAATACTTTATGGTCTACGCAATGCAGTAAAAAGTTATTTTTAAAAAACCCGTATTTTTAGAGACGTGGAGCAAATAATTCATGGTAATGAAGTAGTTGAAAAGAACCTGACCTACTTTCATTCTCTTTAAAAAATTTATATATGGTTTTTTTATAGATTAAACAATACAAACTGATCGAGAAAAAATATCATAGATTGGTTTTCTAGGGATTCATCCATACTGTTCATTGTCAAAAAGAGCATTAAATATATCAATATAGTTATATATATATGCTTTCAAGTAAAGTTATACTAAAAAAGTAAAAACACGGCTACTCGATCGTGTTGGTGAACATGTATGCTACAGTTGCCGCTGCAGGGAGGTCAATCCGTGTACTACGACGACCAGCAGCAACGCACGTGAGGAGATTAGACTCGTCGTCATCGCTGATGCTAGCGAGGACCAACGTGTGGCCGACGGCCGGCGACGGCGGCGGCGACGATGACGATGTCATCCAGCGGCGGCGGTTGATCAGGCCTGGGTCATCGACGCCAATGTGTCGGGCGCGGTGAGGGCGGTGCGCGCCGTGTCGGCCGGTGCACATGGCGATCCAGCCAGACGTCGGCGCCCAGTGGGAGTACTACCCGGAGGTGTGGCGCTCCAAGTGCGGCAATAAGCTATTCATGCCTTGACCGCCGTCGGCCTGCCAGCCGGCAACGCAACGTACGTAGTGCCATGCATGTTACGCGTGCACGTCTTGTCTGCTTCGCATGGCGACGCGAGATCCACTCATGCATGCAGCATCCTTCCGAACGGGACTGCGGGTTAATTTTGGAAAAACTCAAAGGGTTTTCTATAAAATAGCCAGACAAAACAAAATTTTGGGTGAAAACACTACTTGTTTTATAGATAGTTATAAATCATATATATATATATATACATACTAGCAATTGTGCTCGTACATTGCAACAGGTGAAGTTATGGCGCGGCGCGGATGGGGACGGGAGGGAGGGGCGCATGAGGTCTTTTTTTCATCCAAGCCCTCCCTTTCTTTTCAGCATTGAAACTGCGAGTTAATTTTGAAAAACTCAAGGGGTTTTCTGCAAAATAGCTAGGCGTAACAAAATTTTGGATGGAAATACTACTTGCTTTATAGATAGCTATAGATTATAGATATATATATACTAGTAAATATGCACATGCGTTTCAACGGACATCATTTTATTTTATCATAATTATTCTAAAGTTAAAGTCTCATATAATTTCAATTTATATTTTTTTCTCTTTATGTCTTCACCTGGCCTCGGGCGTCCGTCTTTGGGTCGACCGAGCGACGAGCCAACAGTAGGGACGACAACGTAGGGAGGAAAGCAGGCGGAGGGCGAAGATCCAGGCGGCGGCGCGGGAGCTCCGAGCGGTGACAGGAGGGAGGGGCGCGACGCGGATGGGGATAGGAGGGAGGGGCGTAGGCGCGGCGGGGGGCGCGGCGCGGATGGAGACGGGAGGGAGGGGTGCAGGAAGGGAGGGGCGCATGAGGTCTTTTTTTCATCCAAGCCCTCACTTTCTTTTCAACATTAGGACTATGAGTTAATTTTATAAACACTCAAGGGGTTTTTTTGTAAAATAGTCAGGCGGATTGCAGGTTAATTTTATAAACACTCAAGGAATTTTCTGCAAAATAGCCAGGTGGACAAAAATTTTGAGTGAAAAAACTACTTGCTTTATAGATAGCTATAGATAGTAAATATGCATGTGCGTTGCAATGGGCGTCATTTTATTTTATCATAATTATTCTAAAGTTGTTTTTTTCTTTATGTCTTCACCTGGCCTCGGGCGTTCGCCTCTAGGTCGACCGAGCGGCGAGCCGACGGGGACGACGATGCAGGAGGAAAGTAGGCGGAGAGCGAAGGTCCGGGTAGCGGCGTGGAGCTTCGAGCGGCGACGGGGAGGGAGGGGCGCGACGTGGATGGGGACGGGAGGGAGGGGCATAGGCGCACGGGGCGCGGTGCAGGAGCTCCGAGCAGCAACGGAAGGGAGGGACGCAGGCGCGGCACGAGGCGCGGCGCGGATGGGAACGGGAGGGAGGAGCGCAGGGAGGGAGGGGCGTATGAGGTCTTTTTTTTCATCCAAGCACTCCCTTTCTTTTCAGCATTGGGACTGTGGGTTAATTTTATAAACACTTGAAAGGTTTTCTGCAAAATAGCCAGGTGGACTGTGGGTTAATTTTATAAACACTTAAGGGGTTTTCTGCAAAATAGCCAGGTGTACGAAAATTTTGGGTGAAAACACGACTTGCTTTATAGATAGTGTTATATATATATATATAACATAGAGTTAGATTTAATATACAGTATCATTATATATAGTAGTATATTTTATTTTATATATCACTCTTAGCTTCTATTTTTGATTTCATATAAACTCTTAGATTCTGTTTTTATAGGCATAGATTTTATATACAACTTTTAATTTTTATTTTCATATATAATTGTATTTTGTATACAACTGTATCAATCAATCTGTACTGTTATAATTTGGACCTACCACAATCTAACGATTACAATCTTTTTACTATTTCTTCGATTAATGTGAGAATTTCTAGCCTTCAAAACGAATGTGATGTCATTTTTTAAAGTTGTTTTAATAATATACTACACCCGTTTCAATTATAATTTGTCTTTTATAAAAAACATAGTAACATTTTCAACATAAAATGATATATTATCAAAATATATCTAATGCTAGATTTAATGAAACTTATACCCAAGACGGTATCTAGAGGGTGTATAGGTAACGTTGGAACTAGAGTATACGTGAGATCATAACAAAAAGATATGGGACAAGGATATATACTGATTCATGCCCTCTAAAATGAGTAATAGCATTAATCCAGTTTATATGAATATATAGGGAATACCACACGGATTATAATGGAAGAGGTAAGATGGCGAAATTAACCCGTCAATTAGGACCTGTCGAGAACGGCCCGAAGAGATCTATTCGACGAAAATATGACTCTAGCTTTCTTCGGATTGCCTCTCGATGTGACTTTGGACTTGTAACTCGACCTCGCTACTCAGCATAGGAAACCTTGTGTAGTTCATGTTATTCTTCAAGTAGAACTCGAAGAATTAGAACAGTAAACATGCCTAAGGGACCTCTTATTTTTCGAATAAGATATGACACTTTCTATCCTAAAAAGCCAATTTCTTTCTATATTCACCGTATTTAGAATATGTATCTTTAAGTATATGGTATTATCATATATCATAAAACCAAATATAGAAGGTATATATTATGTTTAACACTAGCAAGGTTTTACTTATTCTTTTCTATAAAATCGATAAAATTTAACAATGTTTGACTAAAAGTAAAAACAACTTGTAATATAAATTTTTAAAAAGGTAATATAGAATATAGTAACATCTATCGGTTGAAAAAATATTTAAATTGAACCTACACATCTAGAAAAAAATGTGAACAATATGCTGTTCATACACGTGGAAGTTAGGTTTGGACCATATTTTATGAAATTATATAGACATGTTGTATGAGAGTTGTCAATTTAAAATGTTTTATAATTGTTATGATGATTTTTAAGCAAACAAGATGATATACCTTCGAGAGATGAAAATAGTTTCCTAGTGATATCATGATATTAGGAAAGGTGCTTTTTACCACAACAAATCTATGCCTTTGGTTAGTGTATATAAATCCAAATATTTCTATCAAAGTAGCATGCCTTCAAGACAGCAACATGCACCTCTACCCGACCTCCTCATTGCCACGTGTTGCACGGAGATATTGTTCCGGCGTGGTCGCTGTCGCGGTGAGATCGCAGAGCACAAGAGACTGGTTGGTTTGCACAAGAGCATTTTTCACCCTCTCTTCTCTACTCCAGTTGCCCTTGATGGCTTCAGTTGGCTGCATCACTCACGCTAAATACGAATAATACGTCTAAAATTTTTATATATACGTTCATAACTATTTAAATATTAATATTAAAATAAATTTTGATGAAAAACTTTAATATAAACTTTAAAATTGAATTTTAAAAGTAAAATTTTAACAACCGTTGATGGCTGTAGGTGTCGTATAGAGAAAACAATGAAACGTCTCTGACTGCTCTACAGCTATAATTGTCAGTGCCAGACAACACCCTGTCCGTTTGTTTGTTCCACTCCCACAAAGTGAGGTACTGAGGTGAGGTGATCTCGCCATCTCGCTATCTATCTCCGTCGATCTCCGAAATTCGGAGACACAGAATTATTGGTGTTACTCTCGTCAACAGAACACAGAAGTTTGCACTGTAAGAGAAAAGAGTCTTTTTGGGACCGAAGCAGTACACTTGTACGCGCGGAGGAGGGTGTGTGTTGGGGGGCCCTCTTAAGCTGCTTATTAATTAACTATCGCTTTATCAACTGTATTTAAAATTTTAAATCAGTGTTAATTTAAATTAGTGCTTATTACTTAAATTAGTGCGTTATTAACTAATTAATTTAATTAATGTTTATTAACAAGTGGCTGTTTAAAACATATAAATATTCATCTTATCTTATGATGGACAGATAATACTAGTATTAACTCTTTTAGTAGCAACTAGAGCCATCGATATTTTTCAGTTATAAACTTGAGAAGACATGTCTTAGATGTATGGATTTTTGCGAGATTTAGGGCCGGCCCTGAGGAGGGGCGAGGGGTGCGGCTGTCTAGGGCCCCACAAACCCAGGGGCCCCACCTCTAATTAGTGTGCAGTACTAATCTCAATCTAACGGAGCCTGCATTCGTGGCTAAGGCCAGCCTCTCGCGCGTACGAAACGCATCCGGCCCATGCTAAAGCTGAGAAGGCTTTTAAAGTTAATTATTCTTTTTGTTGTGGTTGATATGACGATCATTTCTTTGAAAAGCATATTTGAAGAACTCATGGTGTTTAAAGATATATTCGGATTTTTATTCAGCTCAAGCACTTTGAAGTCACTAAACTTGAAAAATGTTGCACTAAATTTGCAGAAACCTTTTCCTCTGATGGATCATCTGATGTTGAGGTATATGATCTTATTTCTGAATTAAAGATTATGAAATTCACTTTGCCAGATGGCGTAACGTCTGCTATGGAGATTTTTGAGCATGTCAGAGGTATGGATTAACATCCTAATGTCTCCATTTCTTACTTACTCTTATTTTACTATGCATGTGATGGTTGCATCGGCTGAAAGAAACTTTTCAAAGTTGAAGTTGTTGAGAAACTATTTGAGGTCAAGAATGACTCAGAGGTTAAATGGTTTGGCAATATTATGTATTGAGAAGAAATTATTGGATGAGATTGACATCAACCCTATCATAAATGACTTTGCATCGAGGAATTTTAGATACATTGTTTAATGATAACATTATATATATACATATATAATATAATATTTACATTAAAGGACCTAGGGCTCGAGTTTCATTTTTGTCCCGGGCCTCCCAAATCTCAGGACCAACCCTGGCAAGATTATTTAGTAATTTATATTGAAAAGGAATTGGTTGTATTAATTAGTACCGATAAAATTATTGAAGCTTGTGATCTTGCTGCTAGTCGTTTCTGCTAGTCGTAGAGTTAAATTTAAGTTGATAAAAATATAAATTTTTTATTAAGACTTGTGAAATATAATACTATTATATATTTATATGGTATGACTATCAGTTTTATTTTACGATATTTTTGTCTCATGTTCTCAAATGGCTCCACCCCTAGGTGTACGCATGCATTGACTAAAAAACATGTGAAGGTTCAAGGTGCTCATGAATGACCAGGCAAGCGTTTTGCCACATTGAACAATTCAAGTCAACTAGTCAAGCATATTTGGCGAAAGTTATGTCATTTCTGCAAGCACGCATGCAAATTTTGCTAAAATTTCGTAGGAAACAAAGGGATAGGTGAGATTAACCAGAATTTATACGTTCCAAATTAACATGTCTTTAGAGTTTAGAGTGTATAAATATAATACTATCATTTATTATACATGTTCGCTCCTCTTGAAACATGCACTACGTAGTAGTGATTATTGACATTGCTTCCCAATATTTGAAATTTTGGAAGATGTAAACGATCTGAACGGACCTAATGTACCTTGCATGGATGACGAATGCGTCGAATGAGTCGTGTGTAACAAAATTTTCCGGGCATTTTAACTACCGCCGATGATTATTTTTTCCTATGAGACCTGATCAAGTCCAGGGAGACCGTGCTCGCCGGGGAGTAGGTAGCTCGGGTTTGTGCATCGAGTGATTTGAGTCAAACAATAAATTTAAAAAGAAAGTTTAACTTCAAACCGAAAGTAATTAATCACACGAAAGGGAACCGGTTGTGCAGTCACCGGATGTACAATTGTACACAGAGCAACATGAATTCCTGTTTAATTTCTTACACTTTCAGAATGCAAAGCAAGGTGCCCCGTTTCATTAAAATTCTGAATGAGTACGCCGTTCGTGAGTAACTGCCAGTTTTTATTTGACCAATGATTTCAATTTAAACATGCAACAGTACAGTGTCATTAATAGCGATCAAAAATACCTTTTTCCAATATCTTGTGCAGAACATCATCGATTTCTTAGGTTGCTTGGTCCTGTTCTTTTTTTAAGATTATTGAAACAAATTATTTATTTTACGCTTTAAAAAATTTGTTTCTAAAAGATCTTTCTTCTACTGTATTATTTATATTATTTAAACCACTTGTTTAAAACTATTTTGAAGCATTTGATTTATTGATGTAATTAAGTAGATAATCCTAATAATTCGAAAGGAATAGAGTTAGTGGCCGAAGCTGACATGACATGAGTATAATACAAAAAATTCAGGGTTCCTTTATTTGGAGGAAAAAATAAAATTTTTGAAGAATTTTAATTTTATAGAAAAATTTTCTATGAATGTATTTGAAATAATGGATTGAATCATATGGAATGATTAATTCTATAGAAATTTTGAAGAAAATTTTGCAAGAGCTCTAACCTCTTGAAAATTTTTATTTAAGTCTATCTCTCTTATTTGATTGTTGTGTTTTTTCCAACGGTCCAATCAAACTATCATTATTATGTTTTTATGTGTTTTGCAATACTCGATTTTACACTTATATTTTATTGAAATCCTACGTTTTTCTATTTCTTCATTTTTCGTACCCGTGATTCACGGGGCCTATGAAAGAGAACGATACTCTAGTGTTCTCTACTGGTAGTATTATTGATGGTAAAAATGATCTAAATCATTTTAATCGTTATTAAAGATAAATTAATAATTTAGTAATGCTTATTTATGCTATTTTTTAAGCTAGATCGGTATGTTGTCATCTATTGTATTGGCATAGCTCATATTCCATCGAAAAAAATAAAAAAAGAATTTAGTTTTTTTACAATAATATCATTTTAAGTTTCTACTAAAGCTAACTAGAATAGTATTTATATGGTAGTATAAATAGATTTAAACTCTTCGATATAATATCAACGGCTCTCATTGCTTTTTACATAACCGTAACGAGGCTCTACGAAAAAAGGCATATGACGTCAAGTTTCAGCAGCTAGCGTATCCATGAACGGAGGCAGCAATCTGTTGGATCTTGCTTGATGAGAAGACGAGATGGAGAAGAGAACTCGGATACGTGGTCCATTCATTTTTCACGGCCTGCCCATCATTAGTCCATGCTCGCGTCACACGGCTCAGTAGGGCTCACACCGAGACAGAGAAGACAGGGTTTCACAGTTGCGAGAAAGCAGAACATCCATGATCGATCCAGATTCAAAGGCACCTTGTCCCCTCTGGCTAAATTTCTAGTGCCATCCAAGGAGAATTTGCTGGTAGGATGGTTGTGCTTACATGTGCAGCTCTGGATCATAGTTTCTCTAAATAAAAATACTTTTTTCTTTATCTAAATACACTTCATTATTGTAACAGGTTTTAGGCTTGTGCACAAAAGTATTAATAAAAAAGTAGCAAGAAGACCGTACTACCCATGATTATTCCTGCTACAAACTCAGTGGTGTCAGTTTGTGTGCTGCCAACGAACTCACACGTGCGTTTCAAATGCATTGTCACCAGCAGCTGAATAGGCAAGAGGCAAGGGCTAGGAGTATAATGTTATTGACTTTATTCTGTTAAACTTATCAGAACAGTAAAGTACTCGGTGATCAAAGTTACACACCAAATATACACAACAAAGTTAAACAATACCATATATTAAAATACAAAGATAATACTATATAAAATGGCATCTCACATAAACGGATTTCACACGGGTTAAGTAAAGAACTTCATTCAGCAAAAACCATGAACGAACAGAACAGTGCCTAAAGGAGACAATTCAATTAAGAGAAAAAACCCCCTCAATTTATCATGTTCCCAATAGGCCATGGAAAATGACGTGCAATATCAAAGATTTTATATTCGGCCGCCCTGCCATCCACAATTCCACAGGTTAGAACTGATAATCATTCAAAGGTTCCCCGTCCTTCTCACTAATCTACTTTCCTCCTCCCTCGGTTTTCACGTCGCCGTTGCCGCCGGTCTCTTCCATCCGACAAATGGATTGTTAATTACTCTTACCATTTGCTCAAATCAAAAGCCCAAACTGGATGCAATCCAAACTGTGATATAATCATTATATATATCAACAGACAAATATTATCAAAAATTTTAAAAAACATTAAACTTAATTTTCTATAGTATTATACATTAATATAAATTTTCATCTTCAAACACTAAAAAAATATTAGTGGTATTACTATTAGTTGGTTTACAAAATCCACGTGCACAGAAGTGGGTGTAGCTCAATACTTATCATAGAATCAACCCTTCATATTGAAGATTTGGCATTTGTATGTATGATTATTTATATTTTTAGTGATAGATAATGTATTTATCGATAACAAGACGACTCATAAGGATCAAATGTGTATATATTTTGCTATTTATTTTTTTAGTGATAGACGATATACCCTAAACAAAAAGACGTCTTATAAGTGTCGGATGTATATGTGTATGTGATATGACTTATAAGCGAGATTTATTTTTTTAATGATAAGTGATATACGATGTGTATCTGTGTTATGTGTATGTGTGTTCATTTGGGTGAGTGAGGCGACTTATAGGTGTCGGATGTGTGGGTGTGTTTGTAGGGATGGGTGTGTGTTATGAGCGTGGTAAAAAAGAAAAAAATCCACGTGCACGGTTAACAGCTCAATTAATTAATCCACCTAAGATGGGCCTCACTCCAAAGCGCGCACAACGAAAGCCAGCGAGGTTGACCCGGACCCTGGCGTGTGGGGCCCGGAACCCAGCGCGGAACAGCATAATTAGCAGCGTCTCGAGCCCTGGCTCCATCCGGTATCCCAACCCGAGGGAATTGCGGAATCTACCACCAAATCCCCCAAATTAACTCCACGCGAAGGAAACGAAAGCCCAATTCCGGACGCGACGCGAGGTAAAAGGAAGGCGACGCCGCGGCCACGTCTCGATTTCTCCCAAAGTCCCCCTTCCTCCTTCTCCGGCGAGAGGCCGGCCGCGCGCGCGCGCGACTCACCGAGCTCCGCGCCGGTTTTTTGGGTACCCCGATCGGAGGAGGAGAAGGCGGGAGGAAGGAGGATGAGCTTCCAGGACCTGGAGGCGGGCAACGCGCGCGGGTTACCGCGGAGGGGCGGCGGCTCCGGCCGGGCTGGGGCCGCGGCCGCCGGGGCGGGGGCGTCGCAGGCCGTGGCGTCTGGGGTGTTCCAGATCAACACGGCGGTGTCGACGTTCCAGCGGCTGGTCAACACGCTCGGCACGCCCAAGGACACCCCCGACCTCCGGGAGAGGATGTGAGGCTTCCCTTCACCCCTCTACTTACCCCCGTCTGTTTGATTTGGAGCGGGGACGGGGGATTTTGCGTTCCGGGCTCCTATTTCGAATGCGCGTGATGATTTTTTTTGGGGGTGTGGAGGAAGAATTTTGCGGCTCCGCTGTATGAATTGCGATCTCGATTTAGGTTATGTTTCTGTTATGGGCTGATTAGGGATTACTCTCCCCTTTCTTCGTGTTAATCGCCCAGGGATTCAATAAGGGTTATCTTCTCCAAACAATTCATGTTTGGGTGATAGCCGCTTAGGTGGAACTGATGAATTAGGCCATTCCTGATGCATGAATAAATCCAATGAACTCCAATAAGATGTTTTCCCCCTTCCCTATCTACTGAAATTGATGCAATTTACGATATGTATGGCCTGGTATGCTGTCCTATATTTTGGAGTGTAGTAACTTGTATTAGGCTTGCCTGTAATTAATCCTTTTTCTGTACTTCAGACTAGTTATTTATTTGTATGATGGGTCGATTAACTTTCTGTTGGTATTGCTTGCAGACACAAGACACGTCAACACATAACGCAACTGGTCAAGGATACATCGGAGAAGCTTAAACAAGCTAGTGAGGCTGATCATCGTGTCGAAGTCAGCGTAAGTATTCGTCTCGATTTTCTTGCATCTCTGCTCAAGTTTCTTTTTTTCAAAACAGAATTGGAACTGTTTTTAATCTTTTATGGTTGAAACCAGAATCATTACGGTATTCTTCACCTTTGGACCAAAATGAAATGGAATTGCAACGTGTAATGCTGCTCTTTTGAACCAGAAAACCTTCAATTTAGACATTTTTCTTGGAATTACAGAAGAGTGTAATGATGCATATTATTTTGGAAACTGAACCTACCCCGTTCTTATGTTCTGACTGGAAACATCACATCTAATGTTTTTTATCTGTATAAATCTTAGTTTTGCTTGACTACTATGAACAGTGTTTTGCCCAGCACATAAAAACAAATGGTTTTCTTAAATGCTCAATATGCTTCAGTCATGATATTTTCAAGTGCGTTGGCATACCACTGGAGAAATAATCTACAAGCAGATTTTAGTATCATGAATATGAGATGAAATGTAGCATTTGTATTTCTTATATCACCTGCTTTATGTAGTTTTGATTGCCTATGATCATTACTATTTTACCGAACATCTTAATGTTCCTTTTTTGCTGATTGTATGGTACAGGCCAGCAAAAAGATTGCTGATGCGAAGCTAGCAAAGGATTTCCAAGCAGTTCTGAAAGAATTTCAGAAAGCTCAACGATTAGCGGTGGAGAGAGAAGCTGCTTACGCGCCCTTCATTTCTCAAGCGGGCCTGCCACAAAGGTAGTCAACTGGTCTACTTCTTGCTGTAAATATCTGCTTATTTTTCTTCCTGGGATCTTATGTTTTTGAACAAAAGAGGAGCTTACAACAACAATATAGTTCATGGCATATTGTTTATCATTTTTCTTGGTAGTGTGCTAATGCTACAGTAGCCTGTTACATTGTACTTACTCTCTGCAGAATAATTTTGTTGCATACTCTCTCTTGAGCTAATAAAATTCCTGAATGGAACAATAGTGTTTCTAATTTGCCAAGTTCGGGAAGACCCATCACATACGTTAGAAATTGATATAATAGCAACGACCTGTGCTTGATGACCCTAACAGTTACATATGCCCTGATTTATTCCAACCTGCTGCAAAATGGTATACACATCTGTCATTTTGTAATTATTCTGCTCTCTTCAGTCCTTGCATACCTCTAGGGTATATTTGTAGGGTGTTATAAATTGCTGTACAGAGTTATTCAGCAAGAACATCTTCTTCCACCATGTCATGAGTTACGACCATAACTGTATTCTGTTTATACCTTCTGGTGCACATTTACAGGATGAGCATTCATATTTGATGTTATCCAAATAGTTTATATTGCTGTTTTGATCTGCTGTAGCGTAGAAGTTTCTCTGCCTGTTTTACCCTTCCAATTTTATTCATGGTCCACTTTCTCAGCCCCTCAGCACTAGCTTTCAATCTCTCAAATTCATTTTCTGACCAAACTTGCAATGAAGTTTGTCTTATTCATAAAATTCTCAGAATGATAGAACCACTTTCAAGTGTAGTCTGTCTTCTTGGGTCTTCAAGTAAAACAGCAAAACATTATTTTCTTAAGAGCACTGCTACACGTACTAAAGTTATTTTTACCAAACTCTTCCAAACAATGATATCAACTGTTTGATTTAAGTAGACGGAAGTTATAGGAAATCTAGATGTACTCGCAGCGTGACATATAGTGTTAGTAAGAGTTTAGGGTTGACAAAATTTAGTACTCAGCGTGACACATAGTGTTAGTAAGAGTTTAGTAAGACAAAATTTAGTACGCATAGACTTTTCCTTTTCGTAATTATCTCCTTTTTGTACTTGTTCTGTGAACTATATAATAGTTCCCCCTCAATTATACTTTAGATCATTGCAAAGTTCTGTACCTCACATTCATTCAATGCTAGTTTTCTTTAATAATAATAACATGATTTTTAATCTTGTTTATGATAATATATTGTCAAAGTTCTTCCAGTGTGTTGTCAACATATGAGTAATCTAGGATGTCTTGTTCTTCGCAGCTATAACTCAAGCGAGGTGAACAATAGTGCTGATAAGTTGGCTGAGCAACGCACAGCGCTTCTAGAATCAAGAAGGTGAATTGATAGTACTATGATCTATATGGGTTATGCTTTGGACTATTTGTTTTCGAACATTTCTATAAAGTAGTCACTTCTTTTGAAATGGATGAACACATTCACTCCTTTGCAAATGTGTGAACACGGTAACCTCAATTTTCTTCTTTACTGTAGACAAGAATTAGTCTTCTTGGATAATGAGATTGTGTTCAATGAGGCCATCATTGAAGAGAGGGATCAGGGAATACAAGAGATTCAGCACCAAATTACTGAAGTAAATGAAATCTTCAAAGATCTTGCTGTTCTAGTCCATGATCAAGGACAAATGATTGGTATGTGGTACCTTTGAAGATCTTGAAGCACAAGACTGCTCATATCTCTGTTATGTTATATCTGATTGTGTATCTCCTCCTATACTGCAGATGACATTGACACCCATATCGAGAATTCTGTTATAGCGACTACGCAAGCCAAAGGACAACTCTCTAAGGCTGCTAAAACTCAGAAGTCGAACTCTTCGCTGGTACTTTTGGACCCCTTTAGAGCTCCTCAATATATTCCATTTGCATTCACTTCAACATGTGACGTCTCGCTTGTTTTCCTTTTTATGTTGCAGATATGCTTGTTGCTGGTTATATTCGGGGTGGTCCTGCTCATAGTGATAATCGTCCTCGCAGCCTAGTCTGCAGCTTGCTCCTAAATCTGGTTGAGCTTAGAGCGAAGAATTCCTTCATGATTTAATTTTGCTGTGAAGTCAGGAATGTATCCTGGTCTCCTGCCTGGAGGAGGGGGTTGCGTTCTGGTCTTGTGCCATGGTGGTGTATGTGATGCATGGTGTGTCTGGATTGGAACGCATGGTTTATATACAAGTAATTAAGTATAATCGCTTGGTGTCACTGTAGTTCCTCCTGCCTTACGCGCTCGCCTTGTTTATATCTTGTGATGTATCCTTGAGTGAGTGTTGTAAGAACGAGGAGTTTGGATTATAATACTTGCTCGATTTGGTCAGTAACCATCGCAACTTGTTACTGTTTCATTTTTCTGTCCCTTGCTCTCTTGTGTCATCGTTTTACTGGTAGTATCTTGTTTTCACACGAAAACTGAGTTGTAAGATGTTCACTGTTCAGTATGAACCTCTTCAAGGCCGGCGTTGTCCACGTCGGATTACAACAGTAGTAATTTTACTGTGCACATACTGATTGATGTAGGCTTGGCTGGTGGCCTTCAGTGTGCTATATGCAGGCCCCACATTTCAGATGCAGGTGAAAAGCTTTCTATCAGGGGGTGTTTGGATACGTTTTAACATCAATTTTAAAGATTAAATTTGAATTAATTATAAAATTAATTATAGACTCGGAGGATAATTTCGAGATGCATGACCTAATTATATCATGATTAATAAATGTTTATGATAACATCACATCGTTAAATCATGGCGTCGCGAATTATCCAACGATTATGAATGGGTTTATAAATAGTCCATATTAATACTTTAAAATATCATCTAATATTTGATATGATGAGGATTAATTTTAGTCCCATCACTCAAACAGATCCTGATTGGCAGCGATCAGAAAAGTAAGTAAATATGAAAATTTTCCACTATATATGGTGCGTGTTTGTGTGCATATGTACTCATCATGTTTGAAACAAGAACACAAGCTAGCAGAAAACAAGGTCTTAGCATATATGCTTTGTGATTCCTGAGAAGTATTGGCATCGTCAAAATTCCTGCAAAAATTTTACTGTTCTTACTCCGATCTAAGCTTTGCAGCTGGAAATTGAGTTAGGAGTGGTGAGCTAAGATGGACGCCGGAGCAGTTGAGGACGGCCGCGCCGGCCACCCGGCAGAGGGCAGCCGCGAGCTGGGCGACGTCGCTCGCCATGGACGTGCTGATCTGGGCCGCCGTCATGGCCGTGCTCGCCGTCGGCATCGAGTACCGCCGCCTCGACAGGCTCCGCTTCTTGTTCTGCTCACCTGCTCCATGACGAGAATATATCAGGTGCTACCGTACAGTAGCGTACTACCATACTATCAACCTTAAAAATTAATTTATAAAAAAATAGATATACACCATTATAACAAGTACCATAAAAAACAAACTAAAAAATACGACGTATATAAGAAGAAAAAAAAGACAGATGAATAGAAACATGATCTGTTTGAGCATTATTATAGCATAATTTTTTTTCATGTATATATTTTGAACTGAATTTTTGTGTGATGGTACGTGTTATACTGTTGCATCTCTCAGAATTTCTTTTGACTTTTTAAATGTATTTTTGTGAGGTTCATAGCACGATAACGTATTATTGTACGGTAGTACATGATATCCTCTCGCTACATGACCACGTTGATTTAGTCCATACTCGTTCATGTCAATTTACAAATATTGGCATGATTAGTTAGCTCTTTCCCCATTTTGTTGGGCTAGCCGAGCACCCTGTGCTGTGACAGCGGTAGCGCGTCCGAGTCGGAGTCGCGCGCTATGAGCAAGATTTGTGGGATGGCACGCCTAGTCCATAGTTGATGTACACGAAACATGTACGAGAAATTTGTGTGTATACGATATGTTCTCTGATATACATATATGTAAAAAAAACTGTGTGCGTATATGCAATTTTTTTATGCACAGTCTCTTGCCGTACAGACGGCAGACGCACATAGACACGTGTCAATGAACGGGCATTAGGCTGGTGGGCTTAGCTTGGCCCATGTGAATTTGTACGGGTGTTACAACCTAGGGGCCAGGCCAACTCGAGGCAAGGCGTCACCGCCAGTGGGGCGTCTAAGGCACACGGCCAAACGGGCACGAGAAAGCGAGGCAGCGTGGACACGCGTCAGGCGGACTCGCGAACTTCTCTCGATTTTTCCCAGTAGTGCAATACACCTGTTATTTTTATGCCACGTTTCAAAAATACAAAGGACCATCATTTGGACCAATCAGATACCAGCAGCAAGGTTTCCCATTTCGTTTTCTATACCGTGTCGTTCTCCGTGGTAGCGTGAAAACCACGTGAAAACTGTGGAGAAATAAACATTAAACGGATTTAAATTTGAATCGATTTGTCGTGTCAGGTTTTCGTCCAAACCACGCCAAAACCGTGGTTTTCGCCCAAACCGCTCGAAATCCGCGACGAAGTGAACAGCGACAAAAATTTAAATTTAAACCAAATTCATATCGCGGTTTTTCTCAAACCACGAGAAAACCGCACCACATACCACGATTTTCGCGACGAACAGAGAAAATTTTATTTTTGTGAATTACTGATAAATATATTTTTTGTGATTAAATGAAAATTTTTAAATTTTTTGAATTCGCAGAAATTATTCAAATGAAACCACGAGGATGTCGTTTCGCACCCCTACTATATGCGCGAAAACTACGGTGGTGTTCGTGGTATCGCAAACACTGGTCAGCAGAGCCAGTAGCATGAGAAGCATAGACAAATACTACCTTTGTCGTTCACTTTTATTTTTTTAGTTTATTTTTAAGAAATAATTGTATTAGAGATAAAAATGAAAAATAATTTTATTAGGATTTGATAAAATATTCTTAATTTTTATGTTTTATTAATATGTATGGGATGAATGAAAAATAACCTTTGAGACTGATGAAGTGTATACCAGCTGGTTTAGGGGTATTGTCGTAAATGGGGACATGAACCTGTATAAAATATTATCAGGAAATATAGGGCTTAATATCTTTGTACTGTACACAATCAACCCTAGCTAGGTATATGGAAAACTATTATTCCGTTCCTAGTCATCGACAAAAAATCTTAACAAAATTAATGTTCAATTGGTGTCTTTCAAATGAAGACTCCTTTCGAATTAATTTGGGTCATATGTGTTTGGGTTTGCGACCTGAGAAACTATATTTTCATCGACCCAAGTGACGATATTGTTGGGACAGGTCATTCAGAATTTGACGGGTATTTAAGGAGGCGATGCCATAGGTGGTGGAGATGATTAGGACAACTTAATGGAGGCGTGGATCTCCTCGAAAAATGTTCCAGAAACTAAATATTAGTCTTAAAAAAAAACCACCAGTGCTACAGTTAAAAATTGTCCTTCCAGAGAATGGAAAGGGCTTTTTTCAAAAAGAACAACGACATGGCGAGGGCGCCCAACGGCCGTCGCCACATAAAAAGCCCTCTGGAAGAACGATTTTAAATCTCGCCCTTCCGGAGGACGGGAGGCGACTAATTTTGCAAATTTTCGAAACCAAAAATTATTTTTGTAAATCTTTAAAAAATAAAATTAAAAATGCTAAAAATCGATTGCAAGCATGTAGAGACCTAATCAAAAAACCCAACACTAGCCCATCTAAAAAACTCATTTTAATTTATTAGTTGTGATATGAATTAAGCGTGTTATGTGGGTATGTGACAGAAATAGTATGTGGACAGATAATCCTAAATTATTTTCATGTGGATCTAAATCTCTGAATTCATGCTCTATCTATTTTTCGTTGGTAAAGATGTGTGTGATTGTGACTGAGTATAAAGATGTGCGGTATTTCGACTTAAGCTCCTGACTTTCGACCGTTTCTGTTGATTTTTCGGTTGTATTTGTTCGTTTCTATGTACCCGCATATCTCGATTCCGTTTCCAAACCCGTATTTTTTGAACTCGATCCCGTTTCAATATAGAAACGAAAGTAGAAATGAGGTTTTTCCGTCTGCTTCTGTCTGTTTTCATCACTATATATGTATATATATATATTATTTTGTTATATTTATGATATTTTTTAAAAATATATATATTGGACCATTCAAATCTAAAATCTTACCTACGTCACTGTCAATCAGCTCAATCAGCAACAGTTTCAATACATGTAGCAACAATCTCAATACAAGAGCAACGGTTTTTAGTACAATAGTGAAGGTTTTTTGAGATGAAAGATGGAAGGAATATAAGGGTTAGAAGGGTAAAAGCTTCTAGACCAGATAGAGGAAGAAGAATGTAGGGGAAGAGATCGCTAAGGAGCCAACCGCCTCGAGATCGCCGCTGCCATTGCCCTACTGACCGAATTGTTATGCGTTCTTAGTGGCTGAATTAGAACGTGATTAGTAATGTGATTAATATATGATTAATTAAATATTAATATATAAAAAGTTGACAAATAAATCTATTAATTTTTTTAACGATTTTTATATAAAAGTTTTCGGAGGAAACGAATAGTTTTAACGTGGCCTAAGGCTTGCTTGGAGAAAGGTTGACACAGGCCACGGTGAAGCCCAATAGTGTCCTGACACTCATTTGGCAGCTACAACCTGCATGCGGCCATTCATGTCGTGGTCATGGGAACTGGGAGAAGGTGGGCAGAACCAGAACGGAGCCTGTCGAGGCGGCGGTACTTGATGCCGACGGTGAGCACGACCATGACGGCGACCCAGATCAACAAGTCCATGGCGAGCGGCGTCCGCGACTGCGAGGTGATGAAGGTGAGCACGAGGCTGAAGTAGGACACCACGTTATTGGACAAGCCGTCATGATGGTTGAAGTAGTAAAAGCACATTAGTTTCGGTTTGAGTTGTCCGAAATTAGAAATGATTTTTAGTCTCGGTTTAAAAAGCCTACGGATTTTTAGAAGCATTAGTCCGGTTCAAATATGTCGAGGTTGTCGAGGCATGGGTATCTTTAGTCCCGGTTGATAACATCAACCGGACTAAAGATGTCATTTTGTCCCGGTTGGTGTTAGTCCGGTTGGTGTTACCAACCGGACTAAAGATGTCCGCCTCGACAACCTCGATAGCCTCTGACACCATTTTTAGTTTCGGTTGGTAACACCAACCGAGACTAAAGATAATTTTGATATTTAGTGCTGGTTGGTAACACCATGAATGTGTTTATTTTTAACTAAAATATATAAATTAATTTTGCTGCATGATTCAAATGATATAAAATTAATTTGAGGAGATTTGTAATTTTAAATAGTGGGGTGTTATGTGGGGTGGATGACTAAAGATAGAAAGAAGCTTTAATTTAATCATTACATTGTAATTACATATCATCATATTGTTACGAACTAATGATTTTCAATATACAAAATCTTTTCTAAAATTATTTTGGTGATGATATACAAATAGGAGGGATGTATAATATTGATAAGAACATTTAAACCCTGATCGTCACGTCTAGTTTATGCGAATTTAACAAGTTTTAAGCGCATTGTTCCCGTTTCGCCCTCTAACTCGGAGTCGGCTTTTAAAACGACCATAATTTTCACATACGGACTCCGACGAGACGTTTCATATATAAAAATCGATCAAAAAAATTTCGGATGCGTTCGTCGGATGCCCGAAAGTTTTTCCGACTGAGCGTGTCTTATCAATTTTCTACGAGCCACGTCTTTTGCTTGTTTATGCTCAAATTTTATGTGGTTACCTCTCGTGTGCTCCTAAGTCCATGAAAAATATAAAACAAATAAAACAAAAAAGTCAAATTTTTTTAAAAAACAACAACTTCAGATGAATATGAAAAATAGAGAGGGACAAAAGAGGAACACTACCTAGAAGGCACATTAATGTCTAGGATTATATATGTTTGATTAAATTTTAATATTATTATTTTAAACCTATATTTAATGAATTTAATTTGGCTCGATTTACTAATTATTTAATTGTTAACCCTAGCCAGGACCAAATAAAATTGAAAAAATAGCGAGAAAATATCTTTAGTCCCAGTTGGTGGCACCAATCGAGACTAAAGATGAATTAGAAATATCGAGAAATTATCTTTAGTCTCGGTTGGTGCCATTAACCGAAACTAAAGATGAATTGAAAATAGAGAAAAATTATCTTTAGTCCCGGTTGGTGACACCAACCGTGACTAAAAATACAGGGCTATACGTATCCAAGGCGCGCATCGTCTTCTCCATCGATCCAACACTTAGTTGTTTTCTTCTCTCCTCTCTCGCTCTCTCTCCCTCTCTCGGCTCTCTCGCTCCGGCGCGGCGTGGGACATGAGGAGGTGGGAGGGGATGTGGTAGCGGCTCGAAGATGGCGGTGGCTTGGCGGCTCGAAGGTGGCTGCGACGCGGCGGCTCGGGAGGTGGTGTCAGTGCCTCCTCCATTTCCTCCTCTTCCTCGTCCTCTCCAGGAGCGACGGATCTGGAGATTTTTAGAGATTTTTGTGATGTTCTAAATTTGATATATATGTGTGTATCTGTGATGTTCATTACTCGATTTGTGATGTGAATCTGTGAAGTGAATTTGTGTTGTGGATTTGTGTTGTGGATTTATGTTGTGGATTTGTGGATTTGTGTTGTGAATTTGTGAAAAAATTTGTGATGCGAATTTGTGACGTGATTTGAGGACGTTAATTTGATATGTGAATTTGATTTCGGCAACAAAAAATAACGAAAAACAACAAAAAAAATCACATATAAACAAGCAACAGGAAAAAAAATAAAAAAAAATAAAAAAATGTTTTAGTCCACCAACCGGGACTAAATATGACGGAGCCGGCCACGTAACTCCGTCATCTTTAATCCCGGTTGATGGCTTCAACCGGAACTAAAGATGCATCTCTGGTCCTATATTTATAGTCTCGGTTTGATAATCGAAACTATTAAGGTTATCAACGAAACTAATATGACTTTTTTTTCAGTAGTGCCAGGAACGGCCACTACACGGCGCGCGACCGCGGCGGCACGCCGGTGAGCAGCCCCAGCGTCAGCAGCATCGAGCTGCCGAACCCGGCCCTGCTCGCCGCCATGAACAGCCAGTACCGCCGCCGGTTCTTGTCCCGCATGATCGGGTCGCCGGCCGCGTGGCTCCCGCCGGAGGCGTCGTCCTGCCAATACCCGCCCGGGACGTTCGTCCCGAGCTGGTACGTCAGCCCAGTGATCAGCGTAGCCACCACCAGCAGCGTGTCGTTCTTGTTCGCCCGCGAAGCCCGGCGCGTGACTGTGGCCACCACCGTCGACGCCGTTCTCCCGCCGGCGGTTGTCACCCAGCTTAACGTCGTCGATACCGTTCTGCCGGCTGTTGTCACCCAGCTCGCCGCCCTCTGCCGGGTGGGCGCGGCCGCCCTCAACTGCGCCGGCGTCCATCTTAGCTCACCACTCTTAAGTCTATGTCAAAATGAAAAACTTATTTCCCTTCAAAAAAATGAAAAACTTATATCAGAGAAAGAACAGTAAAATTCTCGCAGGAATTTGACGAAACCAATGCTTCGCAAGAATCAAAAGCATACCGTTTCTAGCTTGTCTGCGTGTGTTCTTGTTGTGTCAAATATGCTATGCATATGCACACAGAAACATACACATTTATACTGGAAATTTTCTTAGTTAATTACTTTGATGATCTCTATCAATCATTGAGAGGTAATTTCTCTGAAGCAGATGGGAAGCACAAGGCGTGGCTAGTTTACTTGTCCGAGCTGCAACACTTGCCGGGGAGGACTTCGATGTTCGGACTAGTCAGTCGTCATCAAGTTGCCGTGGAATTTATGCAGTTAGAACAAACAGAAGCTGATGCAGTGATGTTATCAGTATCCCAAATTAAACGCTAGTAGATATCTTATTCAAAACCTAAATCAACGCATCCCCTCCCCCCCATTTCACACCTCGGAATCCCTCTGATTATCTTAGTCAGTTCAAAGTAATCTGAACTTGCCTTTCGTTTTCTGACAGAGAATTCAGGAATATCCAAGTTGTCATCACAGCTTATCTCATCTTATGTACTACCTCTGTTGTATAATATATGACGAAGTTGATTTTTTTCTTAAACCATTGCTGAAGCCATTTCTGGTGAGCAACTTTTGAAGCATCTCTCACTTCATCAAGATTAATGGCTAAGATTGCATCGATCATGCCATGGGATCCTGGTGGCTGCTGCTTCCTCAAGTTATTAGCTATATCAGCTTGTGGGCAAGCTGCATTCCAGGCCATCGAATTGTTCTTGGGTGACAGTTCTATCCTTCACAAGCCAAACGTTAGGGTTTGCTTGAGCTGTCTTTTGGTGATGCTGCTCTCTGTTGGCAAGCTCAGAAATAAGGTCCACATTTCTAAAGCTTTTGGAACAGTACAAGAATGTCGGAGGTCTCTGAAAAATGAGGTACACGTTTATGCGAGATAGAGGGTTTGTAATGTCAAAAGTTCACTTGCCGTCGACTTGCAGACAAGTCGAATTTGAAGGAGAGGAGATTGAATCTGAAGGAGAGGGGGATTCTCAGGAGTTATTGGGTTGCACCCTAGGGTGTTAGAGTGCAAAACTGCGAAGGTCACATTGGTGTGTTTCAAACGAAGTCTCCCTTCGAATTAATTTTGCGGAAATTGATTGGAATCGAGAGTCTGATCCAAACCAGAAAAATTGGACGCCCTCCCACTCCGATTACACGTATAACTAACTGTAGCCGGCACATATATTGCTTTCGTCCTATCTTCTATCATCCTTTTTTTTCTCTTCCATCGTATAGTACTCTCAAACCACGAAAATCACGGTTTTCGGGCTTACCATAAGGGTGTGAAATGGTTTTTGCGTGGTTTTGTTTGAAGAATTTCGTGCGAATTCAAAACATTTTAAAAAATTTGAAAAAAATATATTTATCACAAAAATATATTAATGTACATATCATACATATTTATCAGTAATTTTAGTTTTTTTAAATTTTTAACACGTCACAAAAAATTATCTCTGTCTGCAAAGAAAACCGCGGTATGTGGCGTGGTTTGAGCGAAAATCGTGGCACGGCCTCGATTTGAATTTGGTTCAAATTTAAATTCTGTCATTGTTTATTTGGGTGCGGTTTTCGCGGTAACCGTGGTTTTCGCGCGAAACCGCCCTACGCCGGAGGTCGGTACGGTATGCCAAAACGGTTTGGGTAACCCTCTCTCTTCCCGTTCTTAATACTTTCTAGTTACATAAATCCAATTGATCTTTTTATATACATTACTTATTCAATTTGTAACCCCATTATATTGTTTTATCCATTATTCGTTACAATTAATCTTCATAGCAAAATCCCACTTTATTATATTCTAATAAAATAATATATATATGTTTTAACTATTAAAATTTGATGTTTCACGCATGGGAAGCGGATTTTTCAACTGGAACTCGACTACTATGTTGCATATATTAAGTATATATTAAGTTTTTATGTTGCAGCAGGTTTTTTAATATTGTACATGATGTTGTTTGGATGTTTTAATAAGTATTTTACGATGTTTCCCTCGTTTATTTATAAATGTTGCATGTAGCATTCATGAGATATTTTAGCAAATATTTTCTGATGTTTCAACAATTATAATTTGATGTTTCATGTGTAATATAAAAATATTCTAATGAGAAATATAATTCTTTTCATCTAAAATATAGCAATGTGATATTTTATTTTAAAGATTTAGTTGTAAGGATATGATTAGATTATAGATTTGATAAATAATCTAAGAGAAAAGTCATTAAAAATTATATCATTGGGCTAATAAAGCAACATGATAGGGACTTTGCATGCATACAGATCTCATGTCAGTGTATGCTGCATGCACTGATGTTGAAATATCTGTGCAACCAGCTCGCTAAATGAATTTCACATGAAAAGAAGAGAGCCAGAGCGTCCGCTCGATTTGTAGTGTCTTCCTAATTTTACCTGTCCGTGCTTGAATTGGGCTAGTCACCTGATAAATTGTGTCCAGTTGGCTGCCGCCAACGCTCTTCGCCAGCTTGGTCCATGGGCTCTCTCTCTCTCGCAAAGTAAAGGGATCTAATCCATTGCTAGATGAATTCTATATTTCTTTTTCCCCCTCTATTTCTACAGCTGAAAGCCTGAAAGCATCCGGGATTGCACTAGTTCGACTAAGCCAATGTATGTAATCGCATAAACCCATTTGCAAAACCACTTGGAATCGATCGATCACTGGGTGCAGTGTGTGTGATGATGCGAATCCAGGAGGAGCCTGCAGCGGCAAGCAAACGAAGCGAATAACCAACCTTGAGTGTTCGTGCTGCTGCCACCGGCCACTGAAGTGGCTTACTACTACCTCTCTCTCTCTCTGCTCTGATCTGCTGCTCGTCTCTCGGTGGGATGTGGTCTACGCCTATGGTTTTTGGTCGGTCCAGCTAGCCTCGTCGTCCACCCATGTAAACCGCGCCGGAAGCATGGCACAATCCGGCACACCAACTCGTCGTCGATTCTTCCGGCAAATTCTTGCTTGCGTGAGGCCCGATCGAGCATCGACCGACACTACCAACATGTCGTAACAACAACTGTCAGTACTCGACAAGCCGTACGGTCAAATATCAAATATTTTGTCCAAAATTGTTTGTGTGACGTTTGACAATGTCAGCTAATTTTTTGGTTTTACCCCCTCTTACTTTTTTTTAAAGTTAAATTTGATCAAATCAATAGAAAAACGTATATTTTTAAGATCGGATAAAGGTGTTATCAAAATATATTTAATGTTTATTTAATTAAATATAACAGCTACTATATTTATTTATACTTTTAATTAAACTTAATAAAAATTAATTGTTTTATCCCTCGTTAGCGACGACGGCTGTGACACGAACGCTAGCCGTTTTAATGGTCACGACGGCGTAAGCTGCAAAATCACACGAAGTTAGTTAAGCCAATCATTGGGCTCAAATCCATGACCCTTTCCACAAAGGCGAAAAGGAGTTTGTTGATAAAGACTTCGATGCTGCAATGCACACACGCGCACCTTTCTTCTGCAGCAAACTATACCTTGCCTCCATTTGCACCAAGACCAGAGCACGCACGCACGCTTGCCACTCTATATACTGGGACACCTCGCGGCCATGGCGAGACACTCCTCGCCACCAAACTGCTGCACTGGACCGCGACCATGGCGTCGTCCTCGCCGTCCACGGGTGCGCTGCTGCTGTTGCTCTTGTTTGTGCTTGCGTGCGTCGGCAATGGCGGTAGCGGCGCCGTCGCCGCGGCCGCCGTGTTCTCCGGGTGTTCATTCGAGAGCCAGGAGGAGGCCGAGGCGTTCGAGGCCGCGCTGCTGCAGCAGGCGTGCTTCAACGTCACGGCGTTCGGTGAAGGTGGAGGTGGAGGAGGAGGGAGCGAGGGGTGCGTGTCGCGGCTCGACACGGCGCGCGGCGGGGCGGGCAGCGGGCCCGTGCCGGTGCTCCGCGCGGCGGTCCGGGACACGCTCGGCGAGGCGGTGAGCTCCGTGGCGGCCGTGACGGGACTCGCCTCGCTGTCCAACCACGCGAGGGAGGAGATGGCCGTGCGCGACTGCATCGAGCTGGTGGGGTACTCCGTCGACGAGCTCGGGTGGGCGCTCGACGCCATGGCCGACCCCGAGGGCGGCGTCGCGGCGGCTGAGGAGGAGGAGACGGAGACGGAGACCAGGCGTCGTCGCGGCGCGCGCGCCGAGGACGACATCCACGCCTGGCTCAGCGCGGCGCTGGGCAACCAGGGAACCTGCCTCGACGGCTTCCACGGCACCGACGGCCGCCTCCTCGGCCGCGTCGAGGCGGCCGTGGCGCAGCTGACCCAGCTCGTCAGCAACCTCCTCGCCATGCACAAGAGACTGCGCGACATCACGCCGCATTCGCAGCACCACCACCGGGGCCGCAACAAGAACAGCACAGCATCAGCAGCCGCCGCCGGCGGGGATGACACCGGCCCGTCGTCGGAGCTGCCGCCGTGGGTGACGGACGTCGAGGACGGCGACGACGAGGAGGTCGCGCTGGCGCGCGGGCGCGGCAGGTCGTCGTCGGGGAGGAACGCGATGCGCGTGGACGTGGTGGTGGCGCAGGACGGGAGCGGGCGGTACCGGTCGGTGAGCGAGGCGGTGGCGCGGGCGCCGAGCCACAGCAAGAAGAGGTACGTGATCTACGTGAAGAGAGGTGTGTACCAGGAGAACGTGGAGGTGAGGAAGAAGAAGACCAACATCGCCATCGTCGGCGAGGGGATGGGCGAGACGGTCATCACCGGCAGCCGGAGCATGGCCGCCGGCTGGACCACCTTCCGGAGCGCCACGTTCGGTACATACGTAACTCAGACCCCTCTTAACTCCCTCCGATTCAAATTATATTGTTAGTTTTGTCATAAATCACACATGCCTCTATTAATATAGAAAAAGTTATATAGGTTAACGACACATGAATTATATATTGTGAATTGTTTTCCAATGGTAAATTAAAAAACATAAATTATGATACTAATATATATTCTTGTAAATTGACGATGAGAGTTTAAAAATATTTAGTTTAGGACAAAACTTGAACAATCAGTAATAATTTGAAACGAACGAAGTAGGAACAAACTTAACTTGTTTCGTTAATTAGTTGCTAGTACTATTGGTCACACACACTTATTAGTATCAATGGAACACGAGAGCACACACACAGGTATATGCCCTACATTCCAAGCTATGGGTCCGTTTACTTTCTTGCTAAAATAAACATTATCATCAGTTGGTAATGTCAAAATTTTGGCAATGTCTAAAATATGAAGGTGCTGTTTGGTTTGGTATCTTACCAAATTTTAGTGTAATTTTGTAAGTGAAAGTTTCTACAACTACTACATTCGGTGGAGTTTGATAAGATTACAATGATAAAATCATATTTACTTTGTTGCCTTACCAAAAATTGATAAGGTTTATTTTAGCAGTGGAGTGGATAAACCCTATATATATGATCGATAAAACATATGATTTTTGACATTATATATATAATATTTGAATATATTTATAAAACATAGTAAAAATACCTTTAATAAAAGTGTTAAAAATCAAAGTTAAAAATCCTTCAAGAGTGAATTATACGAAACCTTACCTGGAGATCAAAGTTCCTCGGACTTAAAAGTCGTAGTGACTTTTATTATTAACATGTGGATCTATGGTTAGTTCACTGTACTTTAAGTCAAAAGAATCTTAGTCTAAAACCATGGGTTTGTCATTTCATGGTTTTACAAAGCTCACTATCATTTTAAATTTTTGAAGATATGGAGTCTTCTACCATGACACCTTAAATAAATGTATCAAATAATAGACGCATGTTTTTCAAAAAACTGAAATACATGTATCAACATGTTAAACTATCGTTCAGGCCATTGGGGGAGAAAAGATCATTAAGATCTTTGTACAACACCTAATTTTCCTTCTTTCTTTTGGCTGGAAAAGCTAGTTGAAAATGCCATATATATATATATATATATATATATATATATATATATCAAAATACATATATCAGCAAGCGGTTTTGGCGATTTGCTTAGAAAAGTGGCAACATGTTTTTGGTTTAACTAATTTTAGTATCTTTTACTCCCTCCCTGTTGCTTTTCTATTTAATTGTTAACAATGTCTCTAAATCTATCTTACGGTCAGTAAGTAAGGAACATCGTTTATAGAAAAAAATAATACTCCAGCAAGCATTAACACTTGCACAGTTTATACCTTTCCAGCTTCTTAATTAATTAATTACCAACTCTTATGGATCGAACCGACCGACCGACCGACCACACATACGTGACCGCATGCAAAAAGCGCGCGGCGGTCACAGGTAAATTGGCCAGCGTTATTAGCCGCACGAAGAATTATTACGGTGATTCGATCAGAAAAGGCAATTAGATTCACGTGTGCTTTGCTTGCATCAAGGCCTCAACTAGCCTGGCAATGCAGGGTCCAACCCAGTTCATGCATATGGACGCTAAGAAAAGAATCTTTAGATGTACACTCTTTGAAAAGTTTTCGAACAAGTGAAGGAATTCGTAGATGGGATCTTGCGATAGATTTATAACTTTAAATCTTGTAAAATTTTTAATCAATGGATATAATCCGTTTTAATAAAATAAAAAAATGACAACAATGTCATGTAAATCCAAAAAAAATCTAATTTTAGTGTTGATACGTAATTGGGTGTAACTGCAAATTGAATATGTAATCATGCATAAATTTGTGATGTTTGGAAAAGCTTTTAATTAGCTAGTGCAGTTTTTTGTTGAAGAATCTTTAGCTTCCAAACAGTCTAGACTTGCAACTGAATTTTGACAATTTACAAGTATAGAATGTAAAAAATAAATTAGAAGTTAGAAACTAAAAAGCCTGAACTTTTCAGAGCTTTTTCATATTCTTAACGGCTATTCTTAGAATCTCAAGCTCCCGCCATTTAGTTTATACTTTATATTACTTAAATTCAAACTGTAGCGGCACAAGGGAATTTAAACTCAAATTTAAATGAAGAGTTTAAGTGAACTAAAATGAATCGGTGCTTAATTTGGTTTTGTGTTGTGGGCGGGTGCAGCGGTGTCGGGGGCGGGGTTCATCGCGCGGGACGTGACAATCCGGAACACGGCGGGGCCGGCGGCGCACCAGGCGGTGGCGCTGCGCGTGGACTCCGACCGCTCCGCCTTCTTCCGCGTCGCCGTCGAGGGCCACCAGGACACGCTCTACGCGCACTCCCTCCGCCAGTTCTACCGTGACTGCCGCATCTCCGGCACCGTCGACTTCGTCTTCGGCAACGGCATCGCCGTCATCCAGCGCACCACCATCTCCACTCTCCCCCTCGCCGCCGGCGAGACGGCCGGCAGCGTCACGGCGCAGGGACGGAAGGATCCCAACCAGAACACCGGCTTCTCCCTCCACGGCTGCGTCGTGGAGGCCAAGTACCCGACCTACCTCGGCCGGCCGTGGAAGCCCTTCTCCCGGGTGGTCGTCATGGAGTCCTACCTCGGCGCCGGCGTCCAGGCGCGCGGGTGGCTGGAGTGGGACGGCAGCGGCGACGCCGGCGGCGAGCTCGCCACGCTGTTCTACGGGGAGTACCGCAACTACGGGCCGGGCGCCAACGTCGCCGGGCGGGTGCGGTGGCCCGGGTACCACGTAATCATGGACGCCGCCGTCGCCGCGCGCTTCACCGTCCGTCGGTTCATCGACGGCCTCGCCTGGCTGCCCTCCACCGGCGTCACCTTCACCGCTGACCTCATCAAGAAATGACGACGCATACACATACACACGAAAACAAATAATTCAATTATTCGATTGGTTTGGTTAATTATAAATTGGATATATACCAGAATATGTTATTTTTGAATTAAGTATACACTAAGCTAGCTCATATATATGGATTCATGTAATTGATGAACAATAGATATATATACAAGTTTCATGTGAACATCCTCCAAACAAAAATTTCTGGGAGAAAATATTAGAGGATCTTGTAAGTACTTTTTTAGGTCTATCTTGAAAAAACTGCTGTAATTTTTTTAGATGAAAACGTTTAAATGTAGTGTATGGTTTGATCCTTGCCCTCGCTCGATCCTGTCAATTTTTATTCACCCGACGCTAGTACGAATCTTCAAAAACATCGGACGGTTAGATAACCAAAAGTTTTTTTAAAAAAACTGTCACCATTTTTAGCAAATCCGTAATTTTTTTCCTTAGAGATTTTGGAAATGTGTTGGAACTTAAGAAAAGTGGTTGCAAAGTGATTTGTTCAATGCTAGTGTTCAAGGCCCAAGAGAAGTTCCAAGGCCCAAGGACACGCGCACCAAAGCCGAGCTGTTCCTCCACTTGCACGATTCTTCGCCTTCAAAAGCGACGCGCACCACCTGCGTCCTCGTCATCCTCGCCTGGACAGACAGACTCCCTCCTCCTCCTCCTCCTCCTCCTCCTCCGCGCGCGAGATCCCCGCCTCCGCCTTCCCCAGTCTCCGGCAACAACTCCGGCGACAACTCCGGGTGAAGGAAAGCTACGGATTAAGGTGCGCACTCCCCCTCCTCGATTGGTTTCATCCCCCGCTCTCTCTCTCTCGCTACCGAGCGAAGCGGTCGCGGATCTCGGATTGGATTGTTCCCGGATCCGGGGGATCTCCGTCTCCCGGCTGGATCCAACTTGTCTCTTGGTGTGGTTCACCGCAATCGTAGGTAGATGAGATCTCGCTTGGTCGCCGGGTCGTCGCCTCGCGCGGACCCGATCTGATCGCCTAGGGCCTCGAGGGGGATATGGATCAGGGGTGGAGGAGTGGTGAGAGAATCTGTCTTACGGATTGGAGCACGGATTGTGGCGTGGCGCGCTGTTTCTCGTGGACGTATATCACGTGTTGCCTTACTTTGATATCCCATGGATTGTTTTGGGTTTTGGGGGGATCCCCTGAGATTTGGAGGTAGAATTTTGATGGTGGAATACTCGTAGATGTGCCAAACAGATTGATTATACTTTGTCTCCAAATTTCGCTATGAACAGCATTGGTTGGAATAATATCAGGTGATTTGAGGCGACGTGTCGAGTAGATTACAGTCGTGCGGTAGATTGTTCAGATGGTGATGGAACAAATGGTTCATATTTTCGTTGCTGCAAGCATGAACTGGGGCAAGATAGAACTTGCTGGTGTACTTTTACTACCGAAAAAGTTTACTGTCTCCAAACCAGTTTATCACATAATCACATTGTTACATCCTCCCCCAAGTTATTCTTAATCATTTAGATTTTTTACATACCATTTAGATGTATCTTTCCTCATTTTAATATGTCAGAAGCTTAGTGTCGTAATTGGGCAAGATCATCAACTTCGTGTTTAACCAATGGGTCTCCCTTCGAATTGTGAGATATAGAATATTTGTTTGAAGGAGTTTAGGCTTGTTTGGATTTCGTAGTGTTGCGTGGTGTTGCCAATTTAGAAAACGAAGCTCAAGAAAAGGACAAATGAACAATTACAATTTTGGTCCATCTTTACAAGAGTGACCGCTATGCAAGAATACAAGCGAATCGTGTTTATCTAAAGAGCCCTTTTGGGCTTTTACAGTGTTCCACACTCCGTGTTTACCGTAAAGTTGCCATGTCCACTTTTGCTTCGATTAAATGTCAGCCTGTCCTTTTACCTTGTTCCTTTCTAAAATGGATATGATGGACAATAACAAAATGAGACGCCAAGGTTCTCTACTGCAAGCTCTGTAGCTTATCGTGATGGTTACAGTGTGCCTTATTGTTTGTTGTTTGACACTGGGTGTGATTCTAGTACAGATACTTATATGTCAAGATATTTTTCCTAATAATTTTGAGCCACCGATCTGAATATCTGATGACATCCATTATGAATTAGGCATTTTATGAAACTGTTAAAAAGGTGAGCAGTACATTCTTGTCACATGGAAGGTACTACACCACTATTTATTTGTATAACCTGATATGTCTTAGAAAATCAGTTGTTAATATAATTTTTATGCAGTTGATTACACATAAATCAAATTATTCTTTTGTTGTTTATGTTCAGCAAAAATCATGGTAGCCTTTCTATGTAATATTGTAAGCATTCTCTATGCTGATTAAGAGTCTTTTTTATTGGCATTATCAGAAGTGCACCATGGCCAAGGTCAAGCCAAAGGCACTGCTGGCACAAAGCAAGCAGAAGAAGAGCCCCACTCAAATTGGTGCGACTACAATAATCACCTACATCGTCCTGGTAGCTCTTGTCGTCTCTTCCGTTTACTATGCTCTCAAATACTGGCAGAACAGAGGACCAGCAGCAGCAGAAGGCACTGTGGGCAACTAAGCGCAGCTTTGTAAAATGTTGTTGTATCATCTTGTTGGGTAATTTTGGTTGTTACAGTTCAGTAAATGGAACATAGACAGAAGGCCTCATGTTGAAGTTTTAGTTTTATCTCCTGGTAAATTGCATTAATATGTATTTGATATGTTGTTCTTCGACATGGATCACTCTGTTGGGGCCGATCTTGTTAAGAGCGACATACATGACAGTTGTAGCTGCGAAAGTTTTATATGATGCCATCAAAACGCTGATTAAGAAAAGCTTTAGCAAAACGTTTTCACATCTGTGATATTTCATTATCTTGTACTTCAATAGAATGTCATATGATTTATTTCTACCATTTATAATGCATCTTAGCAATCTAATTTTTTCTCTTACTCATAATCTAACGGATGAAAATCAAAGTCATTTCATATTATTTCATATTTTTATTGTGTCCATGCATGCATGGATTTGATCCTGACTTGTGATTTGCATGTATGCGATTTGTTTCTTTTTTGTTTTGTATGTATGTTTGAATTTAATTGGCTTCTATGCATGTTTGAATTTAATGAGGAGTGATTAATTATATTACTGCAGTGTTAGAAAGGGTATCTTATATGCATGTTTGAATTTAATTGGCTTGTATGCATGTTTGAATTTAATGAGGAGTGAAATTATACTACTGTAGTGTTAGAAAGGGTATACTAGTATTGTAAGATGTTCTATGTAAAACTTCCTAACTTTGACTAAATTTATAAAAGAATGCACTCACATCTGCATCATCAAATTATTTTCATTGAAATCTAATTTAATTGGTATTGGAAGTCATAATTATTTTTTATAAGCAAATTTCACAAAACCACTGGTAATATGATTCTAAGTTACGTAAAATATATTATTCAAGTTGCATAAAATGATAAAAGGACAGACACATGGGCCTAGGTTTTATGGTCAGAACTTTTTAATCACTCCAAATATTATAGCAAAATAAAAAATTAACGAACTTAGATGCTACAACTTATGTATGATGGATTAGAGGACTTATAAATTTTAGGTATAAGTTTAAATCTCATACAATTGAAGAAAAAATGATTAATGGCATTGTTATATAAAAATGTAGGATCATAATATTATGGGTAAGAGGAAGCACCACCGATATCGATATGTTGGTGGAGTCGTGAGATTAGGGATGCGTTATCGGTTTTTTCTCTCTTTGAATGTGTTATCGGTTTTTTCTCTCTTTCAATGTGTTAGGGGGCGTATTCACAGATATGCGAGCGTGGTGTTGCTGTGTAGCTGTGTGCGTGCATCTGTGTGCATCTGTGTTTGCTATGTAATTGAAAAATAATAATGTCTAGAGTTATGTGCGATATGCCGGAGTTTCTCTGGTTGTATGCAACCTGAACTATATTGGGTGGGGTTTTATGAAATTTATTTTTTCAATGTAAACTTAATTCAAGTTAATTCAATAATTCAAGTTTAAGAGCTTTGACTTTAAAGAAACTAAAATACCTTACAATAAAAACAACATAGTATTAATAGTTTTCAAGTGATAGAAAGACATTCGAAGATTTCAGTATAGGATAATTGATAGTTTTTGCTTGTTTCAACTGCACACATAATTCAGGGTGATTTTAAATTTTAAAGTTTGGTTTTTAAAACTAATTTTAGGTAGCTCTTTTATTTGTCGTCTCAAAAAAATCATAAAACAAGAGATATAGGCAACAAAAAGCGACGATGAAAACCCATAAATATTATTCATAAAATTTGAAATCAGATTCTGGCTATATAATCCACTGCTGAAGCATGCATGAACCACCTAGGCTAAAGCATGGGAATTCAGGACTAGTGGCTACCAGTGGTCCAGCGTGCCCAATTCCCTGATTATTTTTTTTAACTTTGTTGGTTTAGTGTAATCATTTCGGAACGAACCAAAATGCACGAACAGGGCAGTGCAGAGTGGCCACACCTGTCCCCTCCTCCAAAAGGAGGGCACCCCATTCGGGTGTTGCCATTTGCAGTCTCCCTAGCTACCTCTCGTGCGATCAATCATTGACATGTCCTGTCTCGTCATCCTTTAAATTTAGTAGAGCTAATTATTAGCTCTATCTATTATCATATCATCTATATTAATGTTTGAATGGAGATGGGATGTTTAACATCAAACTAAACATTAATTAATTATAAAAATAATTACAGAATCGATGGTTAATTCACAAAAATTAATTTATAATTAACTAACATCACATCATCAAATCGATTATGAATAAATTTTATAAATAATTTATATTTAATATTTCAAAATAACATATAGACTTTCGATACGATATGACTAAAATTCCAGTTCCTCGAAACAATCAGCCCCTGAAACTAATAGTATATCTCTACAATAGCTAGCTATATATTCAAACTACATCTTTATAATACTTGATCCACTCTACTCTCTCACAAAGCTTTTTACAGTTTACGCTGCAGCTGAAATAAATCTGAGTTGGCTGCTTTTATAGCTCGCTTTACTTATTCATTTTGTACTTGCTCTAATCACAAACAGGCACGGCCTTGTAGCTGATCTAAAAGGTATAGTTCTACTAATAACTAACATATACTATTTCAGCACTAGGAGAACTCAATGAAACTTTTAACATTATCCCTCGTATTTTTAGACAAAACCGTCCAATATCTACATAATCCTTTATTAATTCTATATAATCTTTTATTAATTATATTTAAATTAGTACTTATTATGAGATAAGTCCTTTCTAATTATAGTCCAATAAGCCTACTTATTAGCAGTCTAAATAGGCTTAGTAAATAAATGACTTAATAAATAGGCTTAATAATTTGGAGCCTATTTTTTTCACTTTGTGCTTTTTTTATCCTAGGCTAGACACATTTAACACAACAAATATAACAAATATATGCACTCTGGTAAAAAAATATTATCCTACAAATTTTTCCTGTCAAAAAGAGCTTAATTTCACATTTTTAAATTGATGTATGCAATCATCTCGAACTAAAAGAATTATCGACACTTGCTGATATAACAAGTGAACTATTTAAAACAGGTAAATATTTATATTATCTTATAATGAATAGATTATTAAGATTAGTATTAACTCTTTTAGGATTAACTGTAACCACCGAAAAAACTTTTTTAGCTAGAGATAGATTTTTTTAGATTGTTTGGTAATTTATATTGAGAAGAAATTGATTGCATCAATTAATACTGACAAAATTATTAAAGCTTATAATCTTGTTGTTAATTATAAAGATAAATTGTATTTTTAAGACTTATGAAATGACGAAAATTATATATTATTTTACTCATTGCCTTCTAAATCCTCAAATCTCCTGCCTCCGTCCCTGGAAGTGCCCCGTGATCGCTACCGCTTGGCAGCCTGCAATGTCCCTTGCCTGATTGCGACCGTTCCCTCTTCTACTCCTAACTCCTCTATCTTCCTTCCTTGCTTCCATGTTGCTGCTAGTGATGTTTGGTGCACCCAACCACTTTCAGGGTACGTGTCCCAGCTGTACTTTTCAGCTACTATATAGTCTTCGTGCATGGCTTGCAGGTCAGACTTTTTTATTTCGAAAGGAAGTTTCCCTAGTTCTACACCTTACTCCCTCTGTCCCTCTATCTTAAAAATAAGTTAACCTTTTCTTCTTCTAACCTCGTAAAAACCGAATTCATAGCTTTCCAATGCACAAATAATATGAAAGAAAAATGACTGAAGTATCGCCCATTAATAAGAAGAAAATATCGGTAGATCGGCGAGGGATATTTAAGAGAAAAAAGTTCTTGATTTGTGTGCCAAGAATAGATAAAAGGTAAAAGCTGATTTTTTTAGACAAAGTTTAAACTCTAGGGTTGATTTATTTTGAGAGAAAAAACGTACATTAATTTGGACTAGCCTATGTTAAGATTTATGTTAGAACTTGGTTTATTTTAAAACAGTTTATTTTAGAACAAAAATAGTAGCTCAAACCTAACTGTAGGGTCATGTAAGTATTTCTCTCTTCCTTTTCTTTTACTATGTTATATGAAGATATATAATTAGTCCAAATTACAAATAACATGATCTCTTCATCGTAAAACATAGCTACTTTCGGATTTTAAATTTGTTTAAAAATTGTAGATGTTTCTCTACCTACTCCTTACCTCAAATTCTTGATCAATCACAATTATTTTTCATTTACTTTTGCCTATTTTTCTCAATATTCAGTTTCACATACTTATTTAATTCCCATAAAAACATATAAAAATGCCTATATTTTAAAATAAAAATACCTATAATTACTTCAAAGTTAATTAGAATTAAATATAAAAGATCCATAGTACATATATATAGACATAGACAAGTACTACTTGTCCTTGTCCATATACATATTCTAGATCCCTTATATTTGCGGTCGGAAGTAGTACAGATATACTCTAGTTAAATACCTCTGGCTGTTAGCCTTTTCTCGTTTTCTCTCACTTCTCTATTTAATTTATATATCTTGCAGCTGGTATAAAGCTAATAAAAGTGTGATAATGGGTTATAACTCATTATTGTATTTACTTGTTGACATAAAATTTGTCACGACACACGAAGTCTTGTAAGATCTACTTAGCTTCAACGTAAGTCCTATCAATTGAGTTCAGGACGTGATAGTTAGTCTGATCATGTAATTAACAAGATAGATCGACACATCGTATAAGATCAAGGAGTCGATCGACCAATAGGTCGATATGATGTAGCAAGGCCAGTTGATATCAACAGGTTTTTGATCAATCAACTATATATCCAAAATAGATTCAAATAATTAGATTAACAATGAGATTTATGCTATAATCGGCTAGAATTAAAACTATGCATAATCATTAATAAATTGTTCTTTATCTAAGATAATCTGATAGATGAAACCGAACCAAGACAATATAAGATTAAAGTTTATAAAAAAGATTTATCTAAAGATTATATAAGTTTGAGTATAAGCCGATGTAGCTTAGATATTGCAACAAGATAATATAATATAAACTAATCAGACAAAACTAATATGGCATGATAGATATCAGTCCGATGGTTAAAGTATATATCGGATGGAGATCCGATGTAAGTAAATTAAAATATATATCGGCTAACTAATCGATACATCTGATAACTGAAGTCCACAATAATGATAACTCATTAGTTAGAACTCCAATGAATGTTGAATAAAAACCTATCGGCTTGCTAAAATTAAAACTTATTAGTAGTAATCTAATAGATCGGACCTAATCGAAACAGTATAAGATTAAAGAAAATAAGAAAAATCTATTTAGCTGGTAAATCTATACTAACATGATGGATATAACAAATCTATCTAGAACAACAATACGATTAGAAAAATATCAACCTAGCCAGAATATCAGACCTAATCGAGAAAGTTCTAACTAAGCCAATACAACTCTAAACGATGATGCAGTTAAAGATAGAATCAATATATCTAATAGGCAATATTTATATCAATTTAAATAGAATATCGGACTTAACCGAGAAAGTTCTAGACATGCCAATATAATCAAAGTTGACGGAACTTACTTCCTCGCTGAAGATTGAAACCGATGCAGCCCAACTCGAAACTAAAAACTCACAGAAATAAAAGGGTGGCAATATAATAATTATAATGATCTGTGGAGATGTCTTATAAAGACTTTGGGTTTTATACCCTCAGGTTGATACAAGTCCTGATCGGATATAACCCCATGCTTTCTAAAGATAAAAGAAAAAAATACAAGTTATGATTGGACAATAGATAAAACTTTCTAAAGATAAAAGAAAAGTCACTAAATCCTGTCTAATTAATAGACAAATTAAATTATCATGTCATGGTCTTCATGATTTTTTATTGAACTCGGTCTCTTCTGGATAAATTTTCATCGGTCGATCAACTTCTTTTTTAGTCGAGTCCACTAAAAAATCGTCTCAAATTTGGTGTTAACACTACTCTAAAGTCAAAGTCCACAAGAGATAAAAATTTCTATTTGTATGGTTAACTATAAAAAAAATTTATTGCGCAAAACAAGATTTTGCTATATACGTATCAATAAATTTTCTTCCAAAAATTGTCAAATATAAGTGCAGTATAATTATAGTGTAATTACATTGTATCTTTCATATAACTATAATATAACTTTGTACGTACTTTTAAAATAATTTTGAATCGTTATATTGCTTTAAAATTCGTTCCAATGGGGTAGGAGAAAATCATAGCACACACGGTGAGGGCATTCGATCATGTGACCTCTGGTTCACGAAAATATTATGTTATCGTAGAATTTTTAAATGTTAGTTCTTTCTCCATTTCCAATTGATCATTATATTAAAAAAATACACCAAACGCAATAAAAATAAAAAACTCTCACATATTACATTTACTCCAATAATAAACTCGATGCATACAACATCTATATTTTTTAGCCAATAACAAACCAAAACATTACATGTTGGTTTTAAATAGTAATGTGCATGGATACATACGTCAATTTCCATTTACACTCATACATAGATACCGAATAGACTTAGGGAATATGCAATAGTAATATGATGATTATTTGAAAATAACCTCTAAAAAAGTTATATGATGATTAATCGAAAACAGATGGAATATTACATGTAAGTTATACTGAAATTTATTGGCAACTGTATAGATAACGGGAAAAGATTTTCCAAGAAAGCTGGTACTATTTAATTTGCACGGTCACTTTTAACTGGTCATTGAGGTCTTCCATTTCCGTGGTCACCTCAGCGAAACAAAAAAGAAATGACTTGTACGTGCCTTGACACTGTCTCGTGCTTATCCGTACAAACCATGCGTTGTCGACGGAAACAAAATTCCGAGCTGGCTATCGGCTGTCGCCACTTGCCAAAATAACAAGGACTTTCCATTGATAGATGGCTACATAAATGACGCAAATTAAAGGAGACGTTCCAGAATTAACCAGGACAACACACACGTAACGGTAATGGTTTAGTTATTAAAAAAACGCTAATTGGATTGGCTTCCTTTTACCGATGGATGGATCAGCCGTCGCCATCGCCTGTCCCCGACGTTCTGCAGTACTCCCTCCGTTTCTACACTGTTTAACATACATCACATCTCATTTTTTATTAGAAAGTTCTTATTAATATTTAAAAAACTAATAATTATGTATGATTATCCATTACAAAATATTTTTCATTCTACGTAGTTTAATATATATGTCACATCTCATTCTATATTAGAATTTTTTTATGAAAAAATACTTATTAAGATTTAAGAAAAAAATACTAATAACCATGTATGATTGAGGATGAAGTGGTAGTTGGGGATAGGAAAAAGTCCGAATACACTTCTAAACTATCACGGTCGATCAAATTACCCTCCTAAACTTAAATACAAGACATTTTATATCTTCAACTATGCAAACCGACTAATAAACCCCCTGACTTAATCCTGGGTGGTTTTGGTCTACGTGACAATCCAGTCAGCAATTTTTTTTAAAAAAGTCGGTGGGCCCTCATGTCATACTCTCCCACTCTCTATCTCTTTTCTCAATCCCCATCCCTTCTCTCTTCTCCCTCCCCTCACCTCTATCTCTCTCTATCACCGAACCAAGCAGGGAGGAGGCAGCGAACTCCCCATCAGTTGGTGGCGGTGGCCGATGGCCTCCAAGAGACTGCGTTGCATAGCGGCCGGCGACAGGAGGGCCTCGAGCCCATGCGGGAATAGCCACAGGCGTCAGGGGGTAACAAGGGCCAACGGCATGCGCCAGGGACGACGGAGGACGGCGTGACAGTCTAGGCGAGGGTGGCTGGTAAAAGCTACGGCGACAGCATTTCCATCGGATCTTGCAACTCTAGAAGTAGATCTTGATGTTAGGTGTCGCCGTCTTCATCTGCCTGCCCGTGGTGGTCGCAACGTCTTCTTCATGTCTCTTGTGGAGGGCGTGTCGCCGCCATCGGTTGCTCAGTGATCCCTGGCTAATCTTGTTGTCCTGTTGGGTGTAGAGAGAGGGGGTAGGAAAGGTGTAAAGTATAAGGGTATGAGTATGACACGTGGGACCACTCGATTTTAGAATACTTATTTAATTGAAATGTTGCTGACTAGGCTAATATATTACCATGCGGGCGACATGCAAGACTAAAACCACCTTCTAAGTGATCAAGGAGGTTATTTGTTTAGTTTGAAGAATTGAGGGTGTCAAATGTCTAATTTATGTAGTTTATGGAAATAATTCGGATTGGCGAAATAGTTTGGGGGTGTGTGATTCAATGTTTTTTCTTGGCGATATAATAAGAGCAAGCTTAATATTATAGACAACTATTCAAAAATTAATAGTTAGTTATATATATATATATAGTATAGTCTATAGCCAACCTAATAGCACACTTATGTAATAGTTAGTTGTGGATATACGCTGTATCATTAATATCTAATCTATTTATCTCTCTCACATAATTTATTGAAGCCTGTGCTACAGCTGACTATAAATCTATATCTCGTTTTTATTCTCTCTTCTCCATACAAACACAAATATAATGTGACAATTTACATCATCTTATTATACTCATTTTAAAGAAAAAATAATAAGAATTGATGTATGTAACAAGTAATAGAGTATTTTAAAATAAATTTTAAATGTTAAAAAATAATTATTATGAACGAAGATGGTACTAGGTACGTTGAAGAGTCGTAATACTCCTGCAGTCCTGCCTACGGTTACGAACGTGGATCTTGTCTGAACCGAATGGTCGTGTGTGTCGTGGATTCGCGGTGACATTACCCTTTTTGCCTTTTGAAGTTAACGTCACATCTGTCTACGGCCACCGTCTGCCTACCGAGGCTGGACAAAATTGATTGGTTTTCTGTGCAAACGAGGGCTGGACAAACCCAATATCTTATATCTTAATTAAATTAAGACGGCGACGTCGCTAGCGGCAGAAGCAGACTACCTTGAGAGGGGCACCCACGTAATACTATGTCGGCGAGGGTTCAATGGGCGCATAGAAATGTTTGTATAAATGTGATATTAATTATAAAAGCATTTGTTACACAGGTTTGATTTTGTTATTTTCATATGCATAAATGATAATCCCTACTCCATATGTGATAGGCAATTATAACATTTAAAATTTATCTCAAAATATTATAACATTTAAAATTTATCTCAAAATATAACAATTTTTTATCAATATTTTTTAACCAATAACAACTCTTTATCGTTCAATTTTCTCATCGCTTATCATCCAATCACAACATACTTTTATTTAATTTTATTTATATTTTTTAATAACCATGTCCACTCTAAAAATCTCTCTATATATATTCTGTTAAGAGGCGATAAGAAAGCGCTAATCAATGCCTGTGCAGAAAAGGTAGAAACAAATGACATTTGCCGTTACATATAATTGGGGGTAGCCCGAATTCTGCGGCGTTGTCGTATTTGCCATTACTACAAAGGTGTAAAATGCAAGGACTTTCTCCAAACTAAAGTACTACCCTCTCTATTCTAAATTTTTGTTGTTTTGAAAAGTTAAAGACAAATTAACAGTTAATAAAATATACATGTTTCCTACATTAATCCCTTCAGGATAGTCTCAATCTAGCCTCCACCTCAACTAATTTCATAGCATTAAATATACTACTACCACGTAAAAAATATTTTTATGTAAAAAACCAGCTATGGATGAAAGAAATGAAACAAGATGTGATTGGACAAGAATTTTTTCAAATAAACCATCATTAGGTAGTATATATGTTTTAGCCTGAGAATGCCCTCATGCACATCAATAATCACTTCATGCTCATTTCCCAAGTCGACTAGGCTCTTGGCTTGCCCAATCTGTGGGGATAAAATCTCTAACTAAAACGATGGAACAAATCTCTAATCCCTGTTTGGCTCCTCTAACTCGGTTAGAGGCTAGAGTTAGTTTCTAACTCTGGACTAGCTCTGAACTAGCCCTGAACTAACTCTAACTCAAAGAGTGTTTGGATGCTATGGTTAGATTAACTTTTTCAATCATTTAACCCATTTAAATATGGTAGGATCTTGTGTGGTCGGCTTCTGTGTAGTATTGCTTCAACGAACAAAACAGCAAAAATAATCGATAAACAATTGGTAAAAATGTGTTTTAAAAAAGATTTTGTAACGGTAGCAAGCAAGTCAAGGATGAAGACAACGACGCAACGTGCTGAAGCTACAATGGAATTGATCGGAGAGGTAGCATGCATGCGTGGTTTGATGTGCAAGCAAGGAAGAAACCAAACAAATCCAACCGCGATGCGCTCCGGCTTGAACACGCACGGTGGCCAGCCTGAAGCCCGCGGCGCAGCGCGGGGCGAGGAGGGAGAGCTTGTAGGCGTCGACGTCGAGCGGGCTGTGGAGGAACACGTCGACGATGGGAGCGTCGCCACCCTCGCCGCCGCCTTCCTCCTTCTTCTTCTTCTTCTTCTCCTCCTGCTGCTGATGCGCGACGAGCGGGGCGAGGACGTGGCACGCGATGGAGGGGCCCGTTAGCTCGAACCGCCGCACACCACCCACCAAACACACGGCCACCCGCGGCGGCGGGGGAGACGGAGCGTCAGGGTGCCATCCCAGCGAGACGAGCGACTGGATGCGGCCGAGGGAGGAAGGAAAGGAGAGCCGGCGTTGAGAGATCCAGATCCTGTGCGGCCCCAGAGAAGGGGAAAAGATGGATTGCTGTGGGCCTCACTAGAAATAACCCAAATAATCACCGCTTGGAGGGGATAGTTTTTTGGGTGGGTTAGATGCAAGAATCTAACTCTAACTCTTATGTTTGGCTACATTGGCTCAATCTAACTCATTCTAACTCTAACCCTTAGATCCAAACAGGTCCTTCAACGACGGTCTTTCATGAAAGAAGGAAATAATTAAACTACGGTGAGCGAGAAGGACGCTTATGAAAGGGACAATAATTATGATCGATAACCACACTACCACAGATGGAGTGTGGGTCACTGGTCGTAGTCTTCTAGATATAATTTATACTCATTTCTTTTCCAAACTTTAAATTTTGTACTTCACAAATACTTCCCCTGTTTCAGTTTACATGTTGTAGCAAATCTCACCCTAAACTAGGAGTGGTAAATTATTACGTTGCTATCTTCACTAATTGCATCTTAATCGTCTTTCCCAAAGCAAGTATTAAAATTATTACTTGTGAGGCATTGATGAAAGATAAGAAGGAAATGACACAACCAAAAGTGCTTCGGATGTGAGAATGAAAAGCATTTGATCGAACAAAATTAATGTTAGAATGACAAGTAAATTGAATTGAAAGGAATAAATATTTCTGATAGACTAATTCCAATACACATGAATATAGTTATACTCCCTCTAGTTTCATAATATGTCAAACTTTTATAACTTTAACTATAAATATTTTTTCTAAAATAATTTAAATGCACTATAACATCATATATACATTTGTCTTACAAAATAATATAATAAAATATATTTATTTATTATATATATTATAATAGAAAATATAGTTAAAGATATATTTTGTTGTTATTGTGTTATTGTTTAACATGTCAGATCATGCCGCCAACAAGATTAATTCTATTAGTTTAACCCATGCAATATTTAAAGTGTGAATTAATTTCTATTGGACACGAAGTGATGAAGCATATTGGCCGATGAGGATTAATTTTAAATTGATAAATGTTTTGGCGTCATTGATTTTGGTGTTAGCTGTTTAAGGGATGATTAAATTGAAATGGAGGTAGTACTACTCACTGCTACCCTCGTTAGTTACATCATAATAATCTTTCCTAAATATAAAACATTAACTTACGATGAGTATGAATACTACTCCCTCTATCTTAAATTATAATGTCTATATTTTTTTACAACATATTTTTGATCATTAATTTATTTTATATTATGTCGTCAACAATTTAAAATTAGTATCACATAAAAATATTTTAAAATATAAATATGATTATATAATATATATAATACTTGGCATAATTATTAGTTAAAAGGATTGAGTTTGATTTTCATAAAAGCAAGGGCGTCCTGTAAATTAGGACCGAGGGAGTAATTCGATATGACTGCGTTGATGAAGTGCAGCAAGGGAAAGATAACAACAAAAGTGCTTCGGAATTCAAAAAACGACAAGTACTTCGATAAAAATCTTAAATGATAAAATGACAAACACTAGTATGACGGATTCTCACATGCTTAGATTTTACGGACCGTTATAACAAAGTCATCTTAAACGGACCTAAAAAAATGTCGATAAAAAAATACTCGCACAGACATGTTAGATGTGAAAAAACTTGAGCCCGTCACAGATGATATCTATTAGTGACGGGCTTAAATTATAGCCCGATAAAGATAACCTACGATATCTTTGTCAGGCCCCAACAAAAACCTGTCACCGATGACACTCATCAGTGACGGACATCAACCTGAGTCTCGATTGAGATAACAGTTAGGCCCGTCACCGATGAGTGTCATCGGTGACGGGCTCCAACCTGAGGCCTGATTGAGATAACAATTAGGCCCATCATTGATGAGTGTCATCGGTGACGGGCTCTAACGCATGATATGCTTCCAAATCATTTAACCTAGTCATCATGTCTAGTTTATGCGTGTGTAACAAGTTTTTGTGCACATTGTTTCCGTTTTGTCCTCTATTTCTGAGTCGATTTTTAAAACAGCCATAACTTTTGCATACAGACTCTGATTGAGACATTTCATATATAAAAATCAATCAGAAAATTTTTTTGAATATGTTTGTCTGTGGCTTTGCTGCATTTGGCGATTTTATTTTTCCTAAAAATGGCTCAGAAGATTGCTTTTTTGAGCCCATAAGTTTTTTTCCATTTGAGCGTGTCTTTTGAGTTTTACATCGGTCACGTTTTTCACTTGTTTAGGCTCAATTTTTTTGTGGTTACCTCTCGTGTGCTTCTAAGAAAAAAATATTAAAAAAATAAAAATAAAAAGTCAATTTTTTCCTGTCTTGGTTAACAACAGATGAAAAGAAAAAATATAAAGGGACAAAAAAGAAACAATATCTAGAGGAACAACTTGTGAGGTCATTTTTGTCACGACACTTACCAGTATTTGTAACAATTTAATGCATTTTTTAAGGGGAGATATTCGATGCATTTAACTTGAATGTTTTTTTACTTTATGTATGTAGAGGAGCACAGCTCATTGGTGAGTTTAATAACTGAAATGGTGTAAGACACAATATGGAGAAGGATAAATTTGACATTTGGTCAATCAGATTTCACATGTATAGATCCGAGATAAATTCAAATATTCATTCTCCTTCATTTCAAAAATAAATTATATATAAATGGATGTATAAAATATATGAATGTCATATCTGAGTTTTGAATTGAGTTTTTTTTAATAATTGTATATATGAATGGGGATGCTGAAAATGAGATATATATCTCTTTGAATAATTGATATATGTAAATAATTGGTGCAAAGGCCCGAGACTAGCAAAAAAATATTTTTTATTTGAAAAATACTCGTCGGTGACGGACCTAAACTAAAGCCCGTCACGGATGACAGTCATCGGTGCGGGCCTAAACTAAAGCCCGTCACGGATGACAATCATCACGTCCCGTCACGAATGACAATCATCAGTGATGGGCTTAAACTTAAGCCCGTCACAGATGACTGTCATCCGTGACGGACTATAGTTTAGACCCGCACCGATGACTGTCATCCGTGACGGGCTTTAGTTTAGGTCCGGCAAAGATAAGTGCATTGGTGATGGGCTTTTGTTCGACACAAATGACTTCTCACATCATTGACCTTTTGCGCTGTGACGGACGTTATACCCGACACAGATGAGGGTTGCCGCCCCGATACGATACAGATGAATGTTTTTGTTGTAGTGAAATAAATTTATTTGGAGAGAGTACTAGTGCTGAGGAGCAAATCGAAGCCATCTAAAACTCAAATTTTGATAAATGAGATGAGTGAAAGAGATCTTCCACCTTAACTTTAATATTTGATAAATAAATTAGAAATGTTATACTCTCTCTTTTCTAAATATAGTTTGTTTTTCTAGTCGAATCTAGATAATCACCTGTCTATATTAAGACTAGATTCATGTTGAAAGATAATAAAAAAGTTGACGGCGATAGCACTACTCGTATTTAGGAACAGTTGGGTAGTAGATATATTTATTGTATGTACACTAGTCACGGAACATGGGTAGCGGGGAACTTTGTCATAAAAAACGCCAAATGCTCATACCACTAGAATTGCCAGAAAAGCATGCTTTTGAAATGTTATTCACGTCACACACTTTGTTCGGTCAACAGTCTGACCACTAACCCTTTAGTCTGACCATTAATGTCTCTCTCTCCTTTCCCCTAATATTTCTTTATTTAGATTAATTAGATACATACCATTATAAATATATTATTTTAAAAAATAATTATTATTTGTCTATTCACATCAATATTATTAAAATATGTATAAAATTAAAATCATATAATCACCGTCACGAGGGCAGCGCCGGCTTACCTCCTTCCTTCTTCCCGGGCTAGCGGGTGAACGACTCCGCTAGCGGGGGAACGAGAGTCGGAACTTCGTCACTACGCTCGTCACCGCTTCCTCATTCACTCCCTTGCTGACACCCTCCTCGGCTGCTCAACGCTTTTGGCCTTAACGAGGTGGAGAGAGATATGAAAGAAGAAAGAGTGAATGACGGAGAAAGAAGATGACACTGATATGTGTGGGTATCACATGTATTTTTGAATAACAAAAAAATAACGATGATGATATAGTTTTAATTTTATTTATATATATTAAAATGATATAAATACAAATAAATAAATAGTAATTATATTTTTATAAAATAACATATTTTATAATGGCATGAATTTAATTAAACTCACGAAGAAAGTCTGGAGTAAAAAGGAATAAAGAAAAAGGCAGTGAAGTACGGATCCCCGTGAAGCCATGAGGCGTCCACTTGCCCTTTGCCCAAAGAATCCGATGGTTGCCCACGCACGAGTCACGACCGTCCACCCCACAAAAGGATAAGAAAAAAAAACTGATCGACGAGACACATGACACATCACAAGTGGGAACATTTTACTAGTCCCGGCTCCAGTGACAGTGAGAGACTAGCGTCGCCGCACATGCACATGTGTTGTGTGCGTCTCACCTCCGCACCCTTACCGGCAGGTTACCGCACCGCTGCTAGCTGCTCTTGTCGGATTTTTCCATAAAAACGAATCTCTCGTAGCCGCATGCGTTTGCGCGAGTGCACAGCCACTCGCAGCGACCCGCCCTCCTCTACCACCACGGCCCTGCACTGCAACCACGTTGGAGTAGTAGTACTAGTGTCTGGTACGTGCTGGGTCTGTCACGCCCGCGTCTTGTCGTGTCCATCACTCCACTCCACTCCACTCCACAACCCCGCGAAATCGGCGGCCCTCTTTTTTCCCTTTTTTCGCCGGCTCGCGCGACACGGGCAGTGGGTAAGTTGAAGTTGTACGTACGTCGTCGCGATTTCTCTCGTCTCGTCTCGTCTCGTCTCGCGCTGCGCTGCTTTGCGAGGGAAGGAGGGGCCCCGTGCGCTGCGTGGATCGCCGCGTGCCTTTTCCAGAGAGATCCAATCCCGATCCACCGCGCCACACCACCACGCCACGACGCCCATTCGCCCCACGCAAACACATGCCCCTGTCGGTTCTCGCGGACCTGCGCGTCTCGTCCCTCTTCTCGCGACCCGAACCGGCGAAGAGCGTGTGCGGGTGAGTTTGGCTGGGCTCCGCGTGCTACTTTGGTCTCGCGGTTTCGCAACCCGGAGCGAGAGCGACGACGAGAGAGGACGATGCGAGTAGCGTAGCGTAGCGTTTTGCGTTGGCTGGGTTTGGGTCGGGGTCGGGATAAAAAGAAAAAAAACGAGATTTAAAGAGTGATGTACCTTTAAACATTCTTTTTTAAAAAAATTATAAGTTAACATGGAATTTTGAGATTAAAAACATATATTTTTACTGCACTGTCAAATATATCTCGATCAGAATCAAAATAAAAGCTGACTTTATGTTACGTGAGTGTAATCTTGTTTGGGTAGGGATTAAAGATGGGGGCAGAGCCGTAGAGGCGCAGAGCGTGTTGGCTGGCGTACTTGCCCGTTTTCATATTCAGCTGTTCCTTTTTCTCGGCTGGAGTGGAGACTTTTCGACTCCACATGCCTGCCTGCACTCTTTGCTGGCTGCCATCCGCGCCACAGGCCACACTGCATGCGCTGCCCGGCACAGACTTCCGGGTAGGTGCGCCGGATAATAAAGGTCTGGTTAAGCGTAAGTAGTGGGTTAACATTTTCGTTCTTCTCCGATTAACATATTTTTAAATGGCTAAAATGGTACATTCCGTATGAACAATTTATATATAAAAATTTATAAGTTTACTTTTAAGTTTAAAAATTCAAATAATTAAATGCTAATGGTTTTTTATTTTATTTTTTAGATAATGGGAATCTATAAAACCTGACTTTAAAAAAAGATTTCTTATTTTATATATCTGTACTTAAAAAAGACGAAGTAACTTGCGTTGGGAGGAGGCCATCGTTTCTTCCCGATCCCGTGCGTTGGTCTGCTCGCGCGCCGGCCGTCGAAAGCACTCGGCCACCTCCCGCCACAAACGCGTCGACCGCCTCCCGTTATACACGCGTTGGCCGCCCACCCCTCGGCTCGGCCCCGTCCGCCGCCACCCCCTTCGCCCGCATCCCTGACCTCGCCGTCGTCGTCGGTGAGCGCGGCCCCATCCACTCTCCCGACGGCCTCGTGTTTCCATGGACGCGGAGGTGAGCAGTGGCTTGCGTGTGTGGTGATGAGCAGGGATAAAGAAAGGAGGAGCATAGGATCCAGGGTAAGAAAGGCTGGATGATTGTAAGATCCAAGGATTAAAAAACACTGTATTGTAAAAGAGAATTTCTTAATACGGAGTTACTCCTGATTTCTACATTGTGAGTGCCCTGATGGGGCTAAAGTCGATGTTTTCTTGGGCAAGTCAAAACATTATAATATAGTTGAAGGGAATTAAAGGACGAACGGTTATGAAAACTGATGAATAAGGACACTCTTAATGGTATATTTATAGTGGTTTCTATGTGTTATTAATTAGGTTGTATCATTAATATTTTTCTGATGTGTCAGAGATTAATTAAAGAGAGAGAGAGAAAAAAAAAGGAAGAAACCGTTTCCTGGAGGAGAAACGGAGTCCACGCATGCAGCAAGATGCAAACGGGAAAAATTGTGTTGGGGAGAAACGGGGTCGTGTCTTCCTCTCTTATCGTGGATCTTCTCCTCTCGCGTGTGCTTGGCTCCGGCATTTCTCAGCCACATCACGCCATGTGGCTGTACCCGACATCCGCATCCCCGGCGTCCGCATCACCTCCTGCCTTGCATCCCCAGTGTCCGCGACCATCTCGTTGTCCGAGTCCGGCACCATGCGCCCCTTCCTCGGCCCGCCGTCACCATGCCCCTCCTCGGCCTCGTTGCCGCCATCCACCATCGCAAACTCGGCCATCGTTGCCATCCGTCGTCGCCGCGCCACTTCCTCGGCCTCATCGCCGCCATCCACCGTGGCGAACTCGGCAGTCGCCGCCATCCGCCGTCACCGTGCCACTTCCTCGGCCCCGCCGTCCTCCGCCGTCGCTGTACCCCTTCCTTGGCCCCGTCACCCTCCGCCGTCGCCGCACCCTCCTCGGCCTCGTCGCTGCCATCCACCGTCGCGAACTCGGCCATTGCCACCATCCACTGTCGCCGCGCCACTTCCTCGGCCCCGCCGTCCTCCGCCGTCGCTACTTTCCCTCCTCGGCCTGCCTCCTACGCGGCACCCGCCCGCCTTCCGCGCGCTCGCCGCCCTCCCACCCTCGCTCGCCGCGCGTGGCTGGCCCTCGCGCTCCTGCACTCGTCCGTGCCGTGGCCAATGCGACGGTTGGGGTTGCGTCCCAATTATGGGAGCCAGGGGATTCGGCTCGGCACATTTCGCTGCTACTGGAGGAGATGGGCTCAGTGAAAATGACGGTGAACAGTGGCCGGCCGAAAAGCAAAGCAAGGTGGCATAAGCCGGAGGAAGGTTGGCTCAAGATCAATATAGATGCGGCTTTCTCTTTGGACTCGGCTACCGGAAGCACCGGAGCTATAATCCGTGATGATGGGGGCAGTGTCCGGCAGGGGCGGCTCGCTGGTTTTAGAATGTCGCTGATGCTCTGACAGCCAAAGCTCTAGCGGTAAAGGAGGGTTTGGAATTGGCAGACGAAATTGGAGGCCGACGAGTAATCCTGGAAACGGACTGGGCGACGTTGCAGTTGCTTCTGACAAGTGACAACGGGGGTCGATCCTTGATAGGTGGCCTCTGGAGTGACATCAAGGAACTGGCTAATCGGGTTGAGGCCTGTACCTTCGTTTGGGTGAGTCGGGAGGCAAATTCGATAGCCCATTGCTGTGCTACCAAGGTGTCTAGGGGGAACGGACGTTCTTTTGGTTTGATCCCATCACAGAGTGGCTCGTAGCGCTAGCTACTGCAGATTGTAATCCCATTGAGTGAGTTTAATAAAGCTCTTTGGTCTAAAAAAAATAGCATACCAAGCAACGGAAGCAAGGAGCATAGGACTGGATGCACAGAGGATCTAGAGGTAACAGAGAAGCACATTCTAAATAATTGGCTAGATTTTTGTCAAAACACTAGATAAAAAGTTGCATTGAAAAAAATGGTTTCTTATTACGAAATCCTAAACTATGAAAACTACTTATGATTTTTATTACGAAATCCTAAACTATAAAAACTACTTATGATTTTTTATTGAGACTGCCCTGATAGTCCAAGTCATCATTTGGTGCCAAGGTTATGAATATCAGTTGAAAAGAAAAACACCGAGACATATGAAAAATCGGTAACCAGCCGAGATAAAGTTTTAGTCTAGATTATATTTAATTAAAAAAGACAATCAACCGTCATCGGTAACCTATCGCTTACCGGTCTTCGAATCAATATTTTATAATTCAAACTTTTTGACATGGCTAATGTGTATTCTTTTTATAAATCGGGCATATAAAACACATTAGTGTACGCATACATGCTGTTGCACAAATATTCAACATGTATGCAGCAACTGGGATTCCACTTGAAGGCCACGTTCTAAACTGAATTCGAGCTAGGCTAATTCCTCGTTTAACATAAGCAAATTTTCCAAACTATATTAGACAGTGTGTTTCATGTTAAAATTTTTTATAGAGAAATTTCTTTTAAAAATCAAATGAATATATTTTTAAAAGTTCACAATAGATGGTACTACTTCATCGATCATATGTTAATGGTTTACATCGTTTATCGTGCAGCTAACTAGCTGATGTCTATTATATAGAACACACCCAAAGACGCAACGGCTGTCGACTATAATAACTGCTAAATGTACCATTGTTAGGCAATTGGATCGGGATTCCACTAGAAGGCAGCAGCTGTGATTTCCCTCAAACGAGGGATAGGGATGGTAGTAGCCGCCAAATTGACGCACGTTAAATAAAAAATTACATAATTAGTTAAGTTTTAATTATTATAAAATTGATAAATAAATATATTAAATATTTTTAAAGCAACTTTTATATAAACAATTTTTATACGAAAATATTGTTTAGTGGTTGAAAAACGTGCTAACGAAAAACCAAAATAAAATCTAAATCTTGGTGAGAAAAGAATAAAGGTTTGCACTTGAAGATGCCAGGTCAGAAGTAGCTGCCAAATCATCTATAATTCTATCCATCCTAAAATATAAAATTTTTGGTTGGATGTGACGTATTGTCCAGATTAGTAGTAAATCATGTATTGTATGGATTTCATATTTTGATTTTAATTCATAGCCTTTCTTTAGTTATTGTCTGGTTACCAGTTGGTTATACGCAACAACTAAGGTTGGTAGGGGTTTGTTTAGATAGGAACAGGACAGAAGGAAGGCACATATGTACCAGGCATGTAGCGAAATGTGTATCTTTATTTACTCTCTTTTTTTTCTTTCATCAAGGCATGAGCGAGTTACAAATGGCCTACGAGCAAAAGTACAGGCAAAACACCCTCTGCTTACGCGGTAAATTGCGCGTGACCAGTTTAAAATATGTACAGACAAAACTTTTAAGCACATTGTAATAATAATTAATGAATCGAACTGTCACCAATGAATGAAATTAGATATAAATCCTGGGCAATAAATGCTCGGGCTAAAACAAGGATGGAACACGTCAGCGGGTCCATCCCTATCTCACTCGGTCGGTGCTAGTACTGCTTCCACGCGATCCATCCGAGCAGCAGCAGCAGCCGATCCGAGAAAAAGAAAAAGAAACCAACGGAAGCGTCCACTCCTGCAACTTCCCGTTTCATCTCATCTCATCTCGCTGCAATATATGGTAGTAAAAAACGTATCGTCTCGTCTCGCATCATCTCGCGCTACGACACGAGACGTGAGGAAAAAGTCCGCGGCTTCTCTTGTGCCGCTGCCCGCACGTCGCACTCACGACCGGACGCCAGCTCACGAATATCCACCCGATTTAATCCCGCCCCCTTCGATTCCGCCGCTCCCCGCGTATCGCATAGGCGTGCGCGCTTATCGATACGCACATGCGCTTATATATAAGCTGTCAGGCTTATCGTAGATAAGCCAGTGGGGGTGGCGTGGGGAGAGAGAAAAGGGCGAGAGGTCTGCAACGCATCGAAGAAAGCGAGACTAAAGTTTCTCTCTCCTCTCTCTATCTCTCTCTCGACCTCCTCTCCTCTTCCTCCTCCTTCCACATCTCCGTCTCTCTCTCTCTCTCTCTCTCTCTCTCTCCCTCCTTACGAGGGGAGGCGGCGGCGACGGGGAAACCCTAGAATTCGGCGCCGGCGGCGACGCGCGGCGGACCCTCGCGGTCAAGCAGTGAAGGCCCCCGCGGCAGATCGGAGTCGGGAGGGGGTTTCGGCGGCGGCGGCGGCGGCGGGGGGTCGGCGCCATCCGCCATGTCGTCGCTCAGCCGGGAGCTCGTGTTCCTCATCCTCCAGTTCCTTGACGAGGAGAAGTTCAAGGAGACCGTGCACAAGTGGGTAGCCTCTGCCTCTCTCGTTCCTTCGTTCGCTGCGGTTGGGTTGGCCCCGTGGGCTCTGTTTTTTTTGGGGGTGATTCGGTGGGTGGTTGGTTGGGCGCAGGCGACTCTGCTTTTTTTGGGTTTTGTTTCGCGAGTGTTTGTGCGTGTTTTTCTTTATGTCATGGTTTTTTGCGTGATGCATCTCCAGATTTTTTTTTGTTTTGGGCTTTGAGTTCATCGGAAAAAAATTTCGCTCTGTTTGATCTGTTATTATGTAAGGAAATTTTTTCCGAAGTTTCTTTTTCTTTTGCTGGTTTGGTCAAAGTTTTTTTTCCTCGTGGTTTTCTCCAAGATGGTTGTTATTTTATCAATTTGGTCAATATCGCGTTTTTGGGGAGGGGCTCTGTCATGGTATTTTTATTTTAATGGGATAGTTGAGGGGAGATTTGAAATTTCGAACTCACATGCGCCGGTTTTTTTTCGCTTTCCCTTGTTCGGGAAAAACTTGCCTATTTTCTTTTTCTAATCCCGAATCCTATTCTCTGTCGGTTGCTTAAATTCGTCTGAAGAATTGAATCTTCTAGATTCAATGTGATTAATTCGGTGATTGGCTTTGTCATTATAATCTCCTGTCCTGTGTCAACTGAGCCAGTAATTGTAGATGTCATTTCTCTGGATTGCATCAACCCCGTCGAAATTATTGAGGAAAAAAAAACCAAATTTTGAGCAAGCAGTCGGGCAATTATAACTTACAAAGCTGTTGTTGAACTTATCTGAACTTACGTTCTGTACTTTCTGCTCAAGTTTCACATTGTGGACTTTATAGTCACAATACGGTAGGTTAGTCCGAATTAAGAGTGTCCAGCTTGACACCCGAAGGTCTCCGTCATTGCAAAAGCCTTTGAGCTCTGCAGTCACTCGTTTGCTGCTCACTTCTACGAAAAGATTGGAAAAGAACCTTGAACTAATGTTCTCTTCCCTTGTCACGGCTTTTATGTTGGATTCAATGGTACATTGAACTGGTCGAGGTGTAATTTCCTAATATGGTACATTCCACTTTAGGCTTGAGCAAGAGTCAGGATTCTTCTTCAACATGAAGTACTTTGAAGAGAAGGTACATGCTGGGGAGTGGGATGAAGTGGAGAAATATCTTTCAGGTTTCACCAAGGTGGATGACAATAGGTATTCTATGAAGATCTTCTTTGAGATCAGAAAGCAGAAGTATTTGGAAGCACTTGACAGGTATAATTTCATATCTGAAGGGAAAGTCCGCTTTCAACCAAAGAAGGACTTGGGTTCCATCTTTTTGGCACTGGATGAGGTATAACTTCTACTAATTTTCATATTCATTTGTATTTTCTAACAGGCATGATAGAGCAAAGGCAGTAGATATCCTTGTTAAAGATCTTAAAGTCTTCTCTACATTCAACGAGGAGTTATATAAAGAGATAACACAACTTCTAACTCTTGAGAATTTCAGGTTCTTACTACACCTTGCCTTGTATTTTCTGTTGACTATTCTGTGACTGTGTTGATAATCTTGCTAATTGAATTTCACATTATTAGGGTTCTTCAGACTATTCCTTTATCTGAGCCATGACACCAAAGAAATGTAAAATGTGTTGACAGAGCCAACGAGGTGTTGATGTGCTTTGAATTACTTTTTTAGTTACCACTTACCAGGTAGTGGTGGTTTAGTTGTGCACATGGATCATTCATAGCTTCACGCTGCTGAGCAGAACACGAAAGCATTTCCTTAGAGCGACATACTTCATGAGCATTTTAAGTTTCTGCTTGGTGCAGCTGCGACTTGCAATAAATTTTGCCATCACGGAGAACTAAAGTAGGGCATGGATTCTTTTTTTTTTTGATAGAGCATGAAATTGAATGTGTAATTGAGTGGGCACTCCAGTACAGAAGCTGCACAAACCTGCTCTGATAATCCAGTTGTAGTTACTTCGAGTTAGGCATTTTGGAGTTTTGAGTTATGCTGAATATATTTTCCTTTTGGAAAGAGCTTCTAGTAAGAGTTTACTACTAGTACTTTGTTATTGCTTTTGAATTTATTGATCAACTGATTTGGAATTACTCGAACTTCTGTTTTTAACAGCACTTTCCATGCCTTTTTTAATCAACCTACTGTGCCTTATAGTATCATGTTCTTAGCTTTCTATTGTTATAAAACTGTCAATGTACCAATTATCTGTTGTTTTCTTGCAGGGAAAATGAACAGCTATCTAAATATGGGGATACCAAATCTGCTCGCAGTATAATGCTGATTGAACTCAAAAAACTTATTGAAGCGAACCCTCTTTTCCGGGAAAAACTTGTGTTCCCAACTCTCAAGGCATCACGCCTGCGGACTTTAATCAACCAAAGGTTTGGAATTGTCAGTATGTACTATTGTTATTTGTTACATTATATGACCTGTTTGCGTGTTCACTGTGATTTTCTGTTATATATGCGAGTTCATAATTCTATGACAACATTGCAGCTTGAACTGGCAGCATCAGCTTTGTAAGAATCCTCGGCCAAATCCAGATATCAAGACTCTGTTCACTGATCATACTTGCACTCCACCAAATGGAGCTCGTGCTTCACCAGTTTCTGTACCGCTGGCAGCGGTTCCAAAGGCCGGTGGCACATACCCACCACTTACAGCTCATACTGTATGTTTGAGATTTACCATTTCTTCTATGCATGATTTTATGGATTCCTCTTGTCACTTTTATTCAATATATATCCATTCATGCAGCCATTCCAACCTCCTGCTGGTCCATCTTTAGCTGGTTGGATGGCAAATGCTGCTGCTGCTACATCATCTGTTCCATCTGCTGTTGTGGCAGCATCATCACTACCTGTTCCGCCAAATCAAGGTAAGCTGTTACTTTTCTGTTGCTATTTGCTAATTGATAATGTGAGACGTGATCATGTGAATATTTACTTTTCTTTTATTATATTGTTCTGACCTAAATCTGCAGTACAACTTCTTTATTCACACTAAGTATTGTTATTTCTCTGATAATTTTTCCTAATTCATTGCACTAATGATCATTGCTTTCTGATTTGACATGTCTGACATAATGGCTATTTTCTATCTGATTCAATATGTTTTCTCAAAATTACTCCCTCTGTCCAAAATATACCAAGTTTTAGCTATGAATCTAGACATCTATTTTGTCGAGATTCATAGCCAAAAGTTGTTATATTTTGTGACGGAGGTAGTATAAGTTTAAAACTGCTAAATAAGAAGGTGAGTTGGGACATACTAGATAATCCTGTTGGCCCATAGAATGTGGGCAGAATGTGATACAGTTACAGGCATCAACTATTCAGCAATGTTGGGTTCTTGGTTCTTTGCTGTTTTGCCTGATCCTTCTAGCTTGAAGTACATCTAGCACCCCCTAAGACAAATCCTTAGTTCACTTTGCCAACATAAATGTGCATGAAACATTTTTTATTTCTGGTTTGCATTTTCTGATGGGAATCTGTTGTTTTCTTTTGTCAAACTCTTTCATGACATACAACTTATCATACTATTTCCTCAGCTGTCCCAATCATGAAACGGTCAACTATAACAGACTATCAAAGTGCAGAATCTGAGCAACTAATGAAGCGATTGAGGCCAAGTGGACATGGTGTTGATGAGGTAATGTTGCATTTGCATACAAGATATGACTGTTGCATTTTCTAGCAATTATTAAAGTCATCTATGCTTATATTCAGGCCACCTATCCTGCACCAACTCCCCAACCTTCATGGTCAGTGGATGATCTTCCCAGGACAGTAGCTTGTACATTGTCACAGGGATCTAGTGTAACCAGCATGGATTTTCATCCAACTCGGCATACACTACTACTAGGTACAATCAAGCTCTTTATGTTACTAAAATCTTTTAAAAAAATAATGTGCAAAAGAATCTTTATGTAAGTACAGAAGTGTGATTCTTTAAGCATGAATGATTGAATACAACTTAGCTAGATAGAATATATCATTTCTCTTATCGTGCTTATTACTCTCCACAGTTGGATCTACCAATGGTGAAATTACACTTTGGGAGGTTGGTATGCGTGAGAGACTGTTTTCAAAGCCCTTCAAAATTTGGGACATGCAAGCTTGTTCACCACAGTTTCAGGTATTTTTTTTTATTGCTTTTAGTTGACCCAGTATAGACATCTCTAGTTCTGATCTTATATGCCTCATTATTTTACCTCCTGTGAAAAGAGCATGGCTAAAGACTCTCCCATATCCATTAACCGGGTTACCTGGAGCCCTGATGGAGACTTGATAGGTTGGTGTCCATTTTATAGTTCTGTCAGTAATATTCTATTTCACTTTATTGTTGCTTAGGCTTCCTTTGTGGTTTCAGGTGTCGCATTCGCAAAACAGTTGATTCATCTTCATGCATACCAGCAACCAAATGAGACGCGCCAAGTTCTAGAGGTACTGCAATACTTCCAACTGTCCTTAATCATATGGTTATAGACCAAACTTTAGTTCTATAAATATCACAATACTTTATTAGTTCAATTCTGTAACTAAACCCTTTAATCCATCATGTCAGATCGACGCTCATTCTGGAGCAGTCAATGACATAGCATTCTCCCGGCCAAATAAGCAACTTTGTGTTGTCACTTGTGGAGATGATAGGCTGATAAAGGTATTAGATGCTTCTTGGATGGTCATCTTCAATTTTCCCCCTAGCCTTGGTCTGCTTCAACTTTTTTTTCGCCGGGCCGGCAAACTTGCCAGCCAGAGTAGCTGGCAGGGTCTCCTTCAACTTCACTGTTTATTTGTAGGTTTGGGATATGCATGGACAGAAACTGTTTTCATTTGAAGGGCATGAGGCACCAGTGTATTCCATCTGCCCTCACCACAAAGAGAGTATTCAGGTGGGTTTTCTGAACAGAATATGATCTTTCCAGTTGTGGTGCTTATTTTATAAGCTAGACAAATTCTACTCAAGTTTGAACAGAGGTAGTATGAGTGATTGTTGATGTGTCCATTCAATGTGGAGATTTACGGCTGTCTGATTTTCTAAGGTTATTAATGTCGATTTCTTGTGTTGATGTATGATATTCTTATGTTCACTGCAGTTTATCTTCTCAACTTCCCTCGATGGGAAAATTAAGGCATGGCTTTATGACCATATGGGATCCAGGGTAGATTATGACGCTCCAGGAAAATGGTGTACTACTATGCTTTATAGTGCTGATGGAACTAGGTAAGCAGAGGTATCTTTTCGCACCGAAAGTTGTATTTACTTATTGTGTTGTACTAATTTACTTGTCTTTCATACGATGATATGAAGGTTGTTCTCTTGTGGAACAAGTAAAGATGGAGATTCATATTTGGTTGAGTGGAATGAAAGTGAAGGATCTATCAAGAGGACATATTCTGGGTTTCGTAAAAAGTCACCTGGTGTAGTGCAGTTTGACACCGCTCAGAATCACATTTTGGCTGCAGGTGAAGATAATCAGATTAAGTTCTGGGATGTTGATAGTACAACCATGCTTAGCTCTACTGAAGCTGACGGAGGCTTACCGGTTAGTCTATGTCCCCTACCGTGGGTAACATTTTTTTTTCTTTTGGTAGTACTAAACTCTGTACATTCTACCAGGGTCTTCCACGGTTAAGGTTCAATAAAGAAGGCAATCTCCTTGCTGTTACTACAGTGGACAATGGTTTTAAGATACTTGCAAATGCTGATGGACTCAGAACTTTACGGGCTTTTGGTAACCGACCTTTTGAAGCATTTAGACCACCATATGAAGCTTCTTCTATGAAGGTTCCTGCACACACTTTGCTGCCTAATATTGTTGTTGGTCTAGTTTTAGAAAATCCATGACCTTGAATATTGCATTTACAGGTCTCCGGTGCTCCTGTTGTTGCGGGCATTTCTCCTAACATTGGTCGGATGGATCACATAGACAGGAATTCTCCTGCAAAGCCATCTCCTATACTGGTATGGTGATCCACAGATGAAAGATTTTCCCAAGTTTCATCTGTTTAATGCCTCTTTGCTTACCTTACTGTTAGCAATTGAAACATTATCTGAGTTAATTATGGATTTAATAGAATGGCGGTGACCCATCATCTAGAAGCATTGATATAAAGCCAAGAATTTCAGAAGAAAGGCCCGATAAAGCAAAACCCTGGGAGCTGATGGAAGTTCTAAATCCCCAGCAATGCCGTGTAGCTACAATGCCAGAAACTCCAGACCAAGCCAGCAAGGTTTGATCCAACTTGTTCTTGGCGTAGTTTGCACTTCTCATCATGTAATTGTTCAAAAGGCTATAACATCTATATACAGGTTGTCAGACTTCTGTACACAAATTCTGGTGTTGGCTTGCTAGCACTCGGGTCCAATGCCATTCAAAGGCTGTGGAAATGGGCTCGGAATGATCAAAATCCAAGTGGGAAGGTATATCTCTCTCTTTGTTCTTTGGTGTTTAGGCTAATCAAGGGCAGCGTGTAATTCTGTCCATTCTGCTAAGCAGGCCACAGCCAGTGTAGTGCCACAAAATTGGCAACCAAACAGTGGTCTTGTCATGCAAAATGATACAGCAGATACCAATCCTGAGGATGCAGTCCCATGCATTGCACTCTCCAAGAATGATTCTTATGTGATGTCTGCATGTGGTGGGAAGGTTTCATTGTTTAACATGATGACATTTAAGGTAATGCTCAATAATTTTTTTGGATAAAAATTTCAAAATTCAGGAAATTTTAATCATGCTTCCTTCATGCAGGTGATGACAACATTCATGCCACCACCTCCAGCATCAACCTTTTTAGCATTTCACCCTCAAGACAATAACATCATAGCAATTGGAATGGAAGATTCAACCATCCATATATACAATGTCAGGGTAGATGAGGTACTGCATACATAAAATTTGCACATAGTGTAATTTATTGAACCACTGCTATTCATTTATATTGAGTTTTATTTTCTTTCCAGGTCAAAACTAGATTGAAAGGACATCAAAGGAGGATAACTGGTTTGGCCTTTTCAAACAGCCAACATATACTTGTGTCTTCAGGGGCTGATGCACAGGTTACTGCCAATAACACCTTATTTTACACTTTACATTAACTGTTTCTGTTGATGGATCAGTATGACTGCTAGTTTATTCATCTCTCACCAGTGAACCACTCAACCCTTGGATAATAATGTCACTTTCTTTCCACTTTGCAGCTTTGTGTGTGGGCCACCGATACTTGGGAGAAGAAAAAATCTGTTGCCATTCAAATGCCAGCTGGGAAAACTCCATCAGGGGATACTTGGGTCCAGTTTAACTCTGACTGGAGTCGTTTGTTAGTAGTACATGAGACTCAGCTAGCTATATATGATGCATCAAAAATGGAAAGAATCTACCAGGTAGCTATATATGATGCATCAAAACAGAAAGAATTCCTATGTTCATAACTGATACAAAGCATTTTGTTTTTATCTGTTAAAATCTCTTTTTATCTCTCTTGTTTCAGTGGATACCTCAAGACGCTTTGTCAGCTCCCATTTCACATGCATCATACTCACGCAACAGCCAGCTGGTTTTTGCTGCCTTTACTGATGGTAACATAGGAATTTTTGATGTTGAGAACTTGAGATTAAGATGCCGAATTGCGCCTCCAGCATACTTATCTTCTGCAGCCATAAACAGGTACCTACTCCTTTACGTATGACAGACGCACAAAATATAGCTAAGGCCATACGAAAACTAGATTTGCTGATACAATTTTAAATTTCAGTATCTGATTGTCCATGTATTGCTACAAATATATAATGCAGTACTAGTATCCTAGCACGGTGACCTCAATCATCGTGAATTAGTGCTCAATATGTGACACCCCTCCTTTATGCCTTACCTTGTGGTTGAGCCATGACTCCTTGTTAGGAACACTGCTCTATAATAGCTAATCTCATATGAAGTCTACTAATCAAAGTTTGAGATCTGAGGATTATGATTTTACATGATCCTGTTAGTCATTTTTAAGAAGGATTAATTGGCATTTTCATTCAATCAAGTTTTATGGCAACCTTAGTTGCCCTGAAATACTCATCAGTTGAATTGGTACTCTTTATCTGGAGTAGCTGGATAGAATATGATCAAAACACACCTAATATCAAGCGGGAAATACATAAACATTATATGTCAAACTTTTTTGTTGACAAGTTTCTACATTTGAATTCCCGCTCATTAGAAAGTTGCGGATTATTGCTGTTTATTCATCCATCAAGCTTCTCTTCATCTAAGAAGATGTGCCTTTCCTTGTGCCAGCAATCCATCGGTCTACCCTCTTGTCGTCGCTGCACATCCACAGGAGTCGAATCAATTTGCGGTTGGGCTTTCAGATGGATCTGTCAAAGTGATTGAACCCTTGGAGTCCGAAGGGAAGTGGGGAACGACGCCTCCCATGGAAAACGGGGTGCCCAATGGCAGGACATCAACATCATCAGCAACTAGCAACCCAGCCGCAGACCAAATCCAAAGATAGATAGATATGCATGCCGGTTGGATCTTCGCTGTAAATCTTTTCTAATCTTTTACATTGACTTGTTTGTATGTTGATGTGACTAGGTTATTGTTGCATTTGTTGGAAAAGCAAACAGAAAAAAAGAAGGAATCGTAAGATCAGGTGTGCTTGTAACTTGTCGGATGTTAGTTATGAAAGATTTATGTTGTAATAGGGATAGTCCATAAAAATTAGGTTTCCTCAGTATAACTGGGACGGTCGGACTCTGTAGTTATCTTCTCTTAGATGCTTGTCAAGCAATACATAGTTTTTTTTTCCTTCAGTCATGTTCATATTTTCCCCATGGTTCGGACATAAAAAGAAAGACTCAGATTGGCGGATGCCTTAAATATCGTCGGATTTTTGGTGGAAAGAGAGAGCATCTGCCTGATTGTTGCTTATGTTCTTTGAAAGAAAATAAGTTTATGTGCTAACGACGGGATTTTTGTGATTTTGTACTATTGAATTGACAATCTGATAAATGGGCACAATGAGATGTCATTGATCATCTGAAGCCGCTGTCAGCTGAAAAGACATACTTGCATGTACACTTCGACGGCCAGAGTCATCTAACAAGGAACTTTCTTTTTTCTTGTAGGCTTGTAGCTAAAAGATTCATGGTAAAAGATAAGATATATAAAAGATTCGTGTGTTACAACGAATATTACAAAAGACAAAAATTATAAATTTATATCTTAGTTAATTAGACATATATCGCTAGATATTATATGTCATTACATGTCAGTTATAACAGTTATAATTTTACATGTCAGTTAGTTATAATGTTGATGTCATTTAGTTGTAATGTTCATGATTGTCGAAACTTGGTTTCGGCAATATATTTTCTGGGGTCGCAGTCGAGATCGCCAAGCACAATGGGTTAGAAGAAGAAGAAGGTTTAGACAGGTTCATGCCCTCTCGTGAGGTAATACCCTACTCCTGTTTCGGTGGATTCGATCCGCCGAGTGTCTTTATTGATCTCGTGATCTAAAGCTCTCGCTTATGAAGTTGTATCTCAGATCTAATGTTGGAATATCCCTCAAGGGACGCCCCTTACCCCCTTATATAGTCTTGGGAGGAAGGGTTTACAAGTCGGAAACCCTATCTTATTCTAAGTCGGTTTCCTTAATCTTACCAAACCGTGACTATAGGCCGATTGCCTTATCTCTATCGCAACCGTAACACCCAAGTCAAGTTCGGCTACAGATATAGCAGGCGCAATCTATCCCTACCTCCAGTCGGATAAGCTTGCCAAGTAGATACCCGATTGCCACAATCTCCACAAGAGCCCCGAGTCCTTTTCGGCCGACGAGACAACTCGACTCAGACCAAAACAACACTCAACCAAAAAATCTCTTTGACCGAGTGCTTTTGGCGCCGAGTGATTCCATCATCTCTGCCTGAATCTTCCGAGTGGCTCCAAAGACTGTGAAGGGCTGAAAATATCTAAAAAATTCTCAAAAATAAATATCTAGGTGCATCTCCGCGATGCACCTAATTAAATGTAGCCCCGACTATGTGGTTAGTCAAAAATAGACTAAGCATATAGTCAAGAAGTATAAAAATCATTCTCATGTAGATGCCTAGCTCATGCTAAAGCAATCATGAAATCTCATTACCCAGCAAGTTCATACTCAACCGAGTGAATTTGCCCGAGTCATCTCGAACAAATAATTCAATCATCCCTCATGGGTAAAAAGCACTCGTAGCTCTTGCTCAACCGAGTGGATTCGCCCGAGTAATCCGGAATAAATATTTCATTCATCCCTCATGGGAAAACAAGTTTTTTCAATCATATGAAAAATATGACCAAGTTATTAAATAGCTTTTGCCATAATATCTGGTCTCAATCTTATAAAGATCTTCACCAAGGTGGAAAATAAACAAGATCGGTAAGATTACCCGACCAAATGCCGAAAAACCAAACGGCCCTTGTTCACCAAGGCGGCTATAAAAACTCTGCTGTTGGTCACCTTCCAAATTGCATCGTGCCAGCTTCTCATGAAGTTAAGCAAACCGCGGTATGGAAGGATCTTTAAAGGTATAGGGTACTCGGACACGCACATATTGCGAGGGCAAATCTGCTTAAGCTCATCCGCTTAAGTCCCTAAGGACACGTATCAGACCACACCTTAGTTGGGTCGTAGATTTTCTTATGGGCTCGGCCCACTCACCAGAAAACCTAGCGCAACCCTCAAATCTTTCTTATAAAGACGCGAGGTCGTCCCCGCCTCTTTGCCTTCCAAACGATTCCCCTTCTCACGCATCTTGTTCAACGGCTCACCGCGGAGAACCCTAGACTCGCGCGCTCCCAAATCCGTCCATCTAAGAGCTCGATCTCTGCAACAACTAGCCTCCACAGCCAACTCTCCCACATTCCGTCGTCAAAGATCCAACTTTCCTCAGCCAGATTCACTTCCCATCAACCCATTCTCATGGCGGACGAGAAAAGGATTCCGTTCGACCAATGGGCCACCTCAGATGTGAGGGAATACACCCTCAAGGAGATGGTGAAGCACGGCGTGCTTCCGTCGAAGGAACTTGTGGGATGGCGCCGCGGCGGGGAGGACTTCCCGACCCCAAACACCGGTGAGCTCGTTGTCTTTACTTCCTTTTTCTATTGCGGGTTCGGCCTTCCCACCTCCGAATTCTTTCGGGGGCTCTTGGACTACTATGGTCTTCACATCTACCATCTGAACCCCAACTCGATGCTTCACATAGCCCTCTTTATTCATGTGTGTGAAGCTTTCCTTGGCATTCTTCCTCATTTCAATCTATTCCGTCGTATGTTCTACCTGAAACCCCATCCGAACAAGGACCAACCTTGCGTTGTTGGCGGGGCAGGCTTCCAACTTCGCGGATCTCTCCGCAAAGATTACTTTTCTCTCCCTTTGAAATCTTCCAACAAAGGCTGGCACGCGGGCTGGTTCTACATCAATAATCTCGAACCCAGTCTGCCCGCCTTTGTTGGTCTTCCTCCTGTCCCTAAGCCATCTTGGAGCACCGTGCCGGTAGCCCAAGATTGGGATGAGGCCAACGATCTGCTCGCGAAGATCCTGGCGATGAAGAAGAAGAATCTTCGCGGGGAACAAATCACTCGGCACTTCATCAGGTGCCGACTGGCGCCGATCAAGGAGCGGTCGAAGCCGGCCTTCGAGTACGAAGGCGGAACGGACCCCAATCGGGAGGACCCGGATCCACTCACATACGAGATCCTGAAGATCCGGATGTACAAGCTCTTCTCATCCGGGATTGCCGTCGAGCGAGCCCTCATTCTGCCAGTCCTTCCATTCAGCATCCACCGACCTCCTCCTCCGGTAAGCCGATTGGTTGCTTCATAGTATCTTTAATCTTGACGTCTTGTCTCTCAATGTTGCACCTTCTCTCTTCTGCAGGAAAACGCCTCTATCACCTCCAAGCCATATAAGGTGGCTCATGATGACACGCCGCGTCGCCCCGCCAAGAGGCCGACTGGCGGGATCAAAATCCAAGCTGATCCAGTTGGGAAGCGGGCAACGCCGAGTGAGGACTCGAACAAGCGCGCAAGCAAAAGGCGGCTGATCATCGAGGACTCGGATGACGACGTCCCGGCTCCTCCGGTCGAAACCCCGCCTCAAGGCGATCGCGCGGACGGCACCAAAGATCCGCCTGGTCATCCGGGTAAGCTCAAACCGAAGTCTTGAACTCTTTCGCGGATAACTTTTCTTTATCTCCGCTGTATTCACTTTCGCAGGAGACCCCAGGACATAGATCCTGCCAGGGTGAAGGGCCGACTCCGGCCGCTGCTCCCGAAGTGCCAAGGCCATCAGAGCCAAAACCCCGGAGCCCGCAACCGAGTGCGAGCGTTCCGGAGAAAAAGCCTTCGCCTCCAAAGGAAGACGCCCCTAGGGAGGAGCCCTCGCGCGGTCGGGATATCCCGACCGGAAACCGCACGCCGGGAACCACACTGCGGCTCAAGCGCCCGACCGGGGTCACTCGGCGCGAGCCCGAAGAAAAAGAAGAGTCCATTGCCCCCACCTAGGCGGCACCACCGAAACCGGTGAGACTTGCTTGAAGCGTTCCTTCGTTCTTTCAATTTTGAATTCCTCATATCTTCATTGGTCTTTCTTGTTTGCCGCCACGGTAGAAGAGATCCCCGGTTGCGTCTTCGAGACACGGGTTCCTCCGATCGAATCGAGTGGCGGGACTCGGAAGGCGAGAGACAGGGCATCATCCTCGACCGGCAAGCTGAAAAGGATGAAAGGGATGCCCTCGTCGAGAGCCTGAATGAGGCGACCCGTCGCTCAACGTAAGCCTTCGTCTTTCTTTTTGATTATATCTTCGTTATCCTTCGATCGATCATTCTTACGCTTTCGCATGCGAAAGAATATTGCCGCTCAATGGCGAAATCCGAAGTCTTGGAGAAGCTAGTCCCCCACTTAAACTCCTTGGAGGACGTTCGGCGACAGTGAAGGCCACTCGGGAGGAGGCCGCATCAAGGGAGGCCGCTTTAAGGAGGGAGATCTCGGAGCTTCGGGAAGCGAACCTCGACCTCCGCGGATCAATCGGAAGTAAGCCCGCTTCTCCCGGCTTCATTATGATTCTTATGTTGATCTTGGCTATTGATGATCTTCTTTCGTTGTAGAAAATTCTTCGAGGTCCACTCGCTTCAAGTCCAGTGAAGCGATCGCCTTGACAAGGCCGAGATGGAGGCCGAATTTGAAGGTAACTTTCTTTGAAGTTGAATTTCATGTCTTTGCTTCATTTCCGAGTGCTTTGAACGATGGGACTCCTTGCGGCTTATAAGATGAAGACCCGAGCCCAATATGACGTCTTACTTGGGCGGATCAAGTCCGCGACGAGATACGGGAAGAGGTCGCCAACGCCGCCACGCCGATCTTGGCATCCTTGTTTGATCAAGGAGTTGGGGCGGCTCGCTGGAGCCAATCGAGATCTTCGACAAGCTTCGTGGCTCCCGAACGATATCGAAGAACATCACCGAAGCGGCCAACATGGGGGCTGGTCGGCTCTTGCTGGACCAAGTCCCTCTACCCCAGTGGATATCCATTCGGTCGGGAGGGCTTGCGAGGAACAACGGACGAGCGGGCCTTAGATATGCTAAGCGAGGCGCAAGAGGCGGCGAAGAAGATATCTTTGGATGTAGTGAACAATTTTAAGCTCGATCCGTATTCGACTTTGCTTTGTAGATATCATGTAATTGTAACACTCGACGTGGAATCTTTGTGACTATTTTTAGTTTATTTATGTCAATGCCTTGATTCGAGCCTTTGCGTGAAATTTCTTAAGTAGTTTTGTCGTTGTCATCAAGCCTAGGCTCGATTAGGTCATCGGAAAACTCTCGGTCCTTAGACACCGAGCTTGAGTCGAAGGACATTAAACAATGATAAACCAAATTGTGCACAAAAATTTGATGAGGAAAATTTGAGCTTTATTGATATGTGTATCGGCCCCATTGCTAGCTCAAGAAGTCATCTTGCTTGAGGTTGGCGAGTCAAGGAAAACATGAGGCCTTAGCCAAATTAGGCGTAAAATCGTCGAAGGTGCTCGATGTTCCAGAGTTCTCCACCATGGACCCGTCTTCGCGCTTTAGCCAGTAGCACCGGCCGAGTTACTTCGGCGATTATGTACGGTCCTTCCCATAAGGGAGATAGCTTGTGTCGGTCTTTGGTGGTGGATCTTGCGTAGAACCAGTCGCCAACAATGAAAGCTCGTGCTCGCACGTTGCGGCTGTGGTATCTTCGAGCCCTTGAAGGTATTTGGCCGACCGGATGAGAGCCGCCTCGCGAGCCTCTTCCAATCGGGTGAGGTCATCCACTCGGTCGGGGTCGTAGCGTTCATCGTTGAAGCCGGACCGGAGGGACTCGTACTCCATCTCGTTTGGCAACATGGCTTCGCGCCATAGACCAAAAAGAAAGGAGTTTGGCCGGTGGCCCTACTGGGTGTGGTTCGCGGCGACCATAGAACCGAGGGAAGTTCTTGGACCCACTTGCCGGCGTAAGGGCTTAGCCGGTCGAAGACGCGAGCCTTGATGCCTTGAAGGACCATGCCGTTTGCTCGCTCGACTTGCCCATTGCTTTTAGGGTGGGCTGCGATGCATAGCGATTTTGATTCGAAGTCTTCGCAGAATTCCTTGAAGATGCCTCCCGTGAATTGAGTCCCATTATCGGTTATGATTCTGTTTGGGACGCGAAGCGGTGCACGATGTTGAGGAAAAAGTCTCGTGCTTTGTCGGCAGTAATTGTGGCGGCGGTTTGGCCTCAATCCACTTGGAGAACTTGTCGATTGCGACGAAGAGGTGTGTGAAACCTCCTGGAGCTTTCTTGAAAGGGCCAACCATGTCCAGCCCCATACCGCGAACGGCCGGGAAAGTGGGATTGTTTGAAGCTCTGGGCGGAACATGGCTTTGTTGGGCAAAAGGCGGCCTTCGCAGGTTCTTACGACTTTATCCGCGTCGGAGACCGCGGTGAGCCGAAGAATCCTTGCCTGTAAGCTTTGCCGACTAGAGTGCGTGCCGCCGCGTGGCTTCCGCATATGCCCGAGTGGATATCTTGGAGTAATTGTTTCCCTTCTTCGGGTGTGATGCACCTCATTAGAATTCGGAGGGGCTTCTTTTGTATAGATCGGAGTCGACCATGACGTACGCTTGGCAACGACGCCGGACGCGTTCGCTTCATCCGGTCATCCGGCGGCTCTTCTTGAGTTAAGAATTTGATGAGCGGCGTCCTCCGGTCGGTGTCGGTCATGGCGACTTTGTTGGCGGTTTGTTCGTTAGGAGTCGTCTTCGCCGTGACGGTTGGTTCATAGAGATGCTCGACGAAGACGTCGTTGGAGCGGCTTCTCGCTTAGATCCGAAGCGTGCTAGCTCGTCGGCGGCTTCGTTGTTATGTCTCGGGACATGTGAGAGTTCTAGCCCGTCAAACTTGTCCTCAAGCTTGCGGACCTCTTGTCGGTAGGCCTCCATAGTGTCGTTTAAGCGGGACCAGTCTTTCATCACTTGATTGACGACCAGTGGGAGTCGCCTTTCACAATAAGCCGACGAATCCGAGTGAGGCTGCGAGGCGCATCCATGTAAAAGAGCTTCGTATTTGGCGATGTTGTGTGATGCGGAGAAGTGGAGGTGAAGGGCATATCTTAGCCTTTCCCCAGTCAGGGAGATCAGCACGACTCCTGCTCCCAGGCCGGTGATCCTCTTGGATCCGTCGAAGTGCATGGTCCAGTGTTGGAGGTCTTCTCGAGGCACGTGTTCTTGCTGTTCATCCACTCGGCCGAAGTCCGCTAAGGCTTGTGACTTAATGGACGTCCTGGGCTTAAAAGTTAAGTCCGGCGCATCGGTTCTAGGGCCCACTTGGCGATACGCCGGTTGCCTCGCGGTTGTGGATGACGTCGCCGAGTGGGAAGGAGGTGATGACGGTGACCGAGTGACCCGAAAGTAGTGTGCCAATTTCCTCGCGGTTATTAGAACACCATAAAGCAATTTTTGTACCGAGGGTATCGGATTTTGGCTCCTGCCAATACTTCGCTAACAAAGTAAATTGGCCTTTGAATCTTACGGGCCCGACCTTCTTCTTCGCGTTCAACCACAAGGACCGTACTAACCACTTGGTGAGTGGCTGAGACGTACAGCAACAGGGGTTCCTGGGGTCGAGGCGAAGCCAGGACGGGTGGCGTGGTAAGGAATTCTTTGAAATCTTCAAAGGCCTTGTCGGCTTCTGTGGTCCACTGGAAGTCGTCTGTCTTCTTTAGCGATCGAAGAAGGGCATGCCTCGTTCGCCGAGTCGGGATATGAAACGGCTTAGTGCCGCCATGCGCCGAGTGAGCTTTTGGACGTCTTTCGATTACTCGGGGCTTCATGTTTAAGATAGCGTTGATCTTCTCTGGATTTGCCTCAATGCCGCGATGTGACACCATAAAGCCAAGCGGCTTGCACGATGGGACGCCGAAGGTACACTTCTCCGGTTTAACTTCATTCGAAGGCCGGATGTTTGCAAAGGTTTCTTCTAAGTCGGCGATCAAGTCTTTTTTACGCTTGGTCTTGATGACAACATCGTCGACGTAAGCTTCAACGTTCTTGCCGATCTGCGTCTGGAAACATCTTTGGATCATGCGTTGGTATGTGGCTCCGGCGTTCTTTAGGCCGAAAGGCATGGTGATGTAGCGTAAGCCCCAAACGGCGTGATGAACGATGTTTTCAAGCGTCGGATTCTTTCAAGCGATCTCGGTGATAGCCCGAGTAATGTCCAAGAAACTCGGGAGTTCGCGCGGTGTTGAGTCGACGACTTGGTCGATGCGAGGCGGCCGAACGGATCTTTGGGGCGAGGCTTTGTTGAGGTCGGTGTAGTCAACGCACATGCGCCATTGCCCCGTCTTCTTGCGGACCAAGGCGGGTTGGCCAACCGGTCGGGATGAAGGACTTCTTTAATGAAGCGGGCCAAGAGTTTTGCAAGTTCTTCTTTGATCGCGTCTTTTCGATCTGTGCGAACTGCGTAACCGTTGTTTTATTGGTTTGGCGTCATCTTTGACGTTCAAAGAGTGCTCGATCACCTCCCTAGGAATTCCGGGCATATCGATGGTTTCCAAGCAAAAACATCTTTATTATTTTGGAGGAAGGTGACGAGCGCGCTTTCCTATTTAGGATCTAGGTCGCGCCGATTACAGCAGTTTTTGAGGGATCAGACGGATCAAGGGAGATCTTTTTGGTCTTGGCGTCGCCGGATCCTGATTTGGCTATCTTCTTCGCGGGGACTTCGCCCTCTGCCGAAGTCGATGCAGCCAATCGGACTTCTTGTTGGCCACGTAATCTCTCGCGAGATTGGGCCATGTCGCGCCTCTCCTTGTCGCGGTGAAGGCTTGCTTCACGTCGCTGCGAAGAGTGATGACGCCGTTGGGACCCGGCATCTTCATGCAGAGGTAAGTGTAGTGAGGGATCGCCATGAATTTGGCAAGCGCAGCCTTCCGATGATGGCATGGTATCTTTGTTTCGAGTCGGCCACCTCGAAGGTGACGTTCTCCGTTCGGAAGTTCTCTCGGGCTCCGAAGGTGACTGGAGGAGATGTGCCCGAGTGGTGTTGAAGACAGCCCGGGGATAACTCCGTGGAAGGGGGCTGAGCTTGCTTTCAGTTCGGCCCTCGGGATCTGCATCTCGTCCATGGTCTTGGCAAACAGGATGTTGAGGGCGCTGCCCCCATCGATGAGGACGCGCTTAAGCCTGATGTTGCGGACCACGGGTTCCAGGACGAGTGGATAGCGTCCCGGGTGGACCACTCGGTCGGGATGATCCGAACGGTCAAAGGTGATGGTCACTTCCGACCATCGCAGATACTGAGGGACTTCGGGTTGAGCCGCATTGACCTCCCGGTCGGTTAGCTTTTGCTTTCTCTTGGACTCATAGGCTAGCGGACCCCCGAAGATGTGGTTGAGCTCCCCCACTGGGTCTTGAAAGGGTTCGGCGTTTTCAGCCGCGTTGCTCTTCTTGGCGCCGGACGGGCCAGCCTCGTCAGTCGGCTTCTTGTTGAGTTGCGCCGCGTCTTGTCATGACCCTTGTAGATAAAGCGATCCTTCGCCGCGTGCTTGTGATTCGGATGGTGGGTGCCTTGGGCGTTCATGATGGCGTCGTAGGCGGCGACTCGGGGACGGCGTTGAGTATTGGAGGTCGCGGCCACTAGGTCTTCGGATCGGCGCTTGCGATCTTTCGGCCCGGTTGCCGTTGTTGCCGCCATCCTTCTTAGGATTTCGGCTTCCTCCTGCTTGCTTGTCCTCCCTTCTGTCGGGCCGGTCTTGACGGGCGGCCTTAATGGCGTCGTTCGATTTGGCGTACGAGTTCGCCGTCTCGAACATTTGTTTCACCGTCTTCGGTGGCTTGCGCCCGAACTTGCCGATAAGCAGCTCATCACGGACTCCCTTCGGAAGGCGGCGATGATGATGTCATCGGTAATGTTCGGGATCTTGTTGCGCTTCTCGGAGAAACGACGAATGTAATCCTTGGGGGCTCGTCAGGCCTCGGATGACGTTGTAAAGGTCGAAGTGCGTGCCGGGCCTCTCGAAGGTGCCTTGGAAGTTGGCGATGAAGTGGTCCTCGGCTCGCTCCACGAGCCGATTGAGCCTCTTGGCGGGCTCGTGAGCCAATTTGGCTGAGTTTGCGAGGGCCACGGGCGGAGTAGTTGGCCATGGCTTTGTTGTCGCCACTGCGGCTCGGATGGCAAGGGTATATACGGTTAACCAAGATTCGGGGTCGGTCTTGCCATCGTACCTTTCAATCCTGTAGGCTTAAAGCCACTCGGCCAATGCACTCGGCGAAGCTCCCGAGTGAAGGCCGGTACTCCATCGTCGCCGCTATCGGGTGATCCCCTCCGATCTTCTGAGTGCGACGGTCGCGCTCTTGGTAGCGGCGGTCGAGGACTTCCGCGAGATCACTCGGCGGGGTCTTCGTTGGCTGGTTGGGTAGCTGAGGCTGTTGCGGCGGACTCGGTGGTGGACGGGTGGACGTCCATGTCGTTTATCGCGGGAGTCGGCCGTCTGCTCTTGGTGCCTTAGCGTGGACTCGCGAGGTGGGCCTCTTGGCCTGGTTGTCGACCGAGCCGGCTCGGGCCTCCTGTAATCTCCGACTTTAGGGGTGGGAGCCGGCTCTTGTCCGGCGTTTCGGCCACGGATTCGGTCGGCCTTCGCGCCGAAGTGGTGGGAGGGCCGTTAGCCGTGGCGACAACGATGGTCTTGATCTTATCAAGTATAGGAGTCACGTTGGCGGAGCCGTCTCCATGACGGTGTCCAAGAGCGTGAGTGCGGCGACGGCGTTCTGCTATGGCGTCTGGAAGACGTTGGTGTTGCGAACCCGTGTTTGGAGGATGGCCTCCTGGGCAGATCGTCCGGCTGCATGTAGATCCTGCTTCCTTTTGTCGGCCTCGTCTTTGCGTTGTTTGTCCTCCTCGGTGTCTTGCGCTCAAGCTCCACTCTAGCTCGCTCCTCTTCGGCAAGCCTTCTGGCCATGGCTGAGTCGGACTCATCTGGCTCGGCCATGAGGACGTCGAAGCACTTTGGCTCGCAGTCCATATGGCAGTCGGAGTTGTCGGCTTCGTCGGAAGGGATGCCGTAGAGATTGTCGAAGCCGGCGGAGCTGAGGTATCCGTTGAGCTCTGAAGATGAGCAGGAGCCGAAGGACGGGAGGATGACAGCGACCTCCCTTGATCCTAGGAAATCCGGATCTGGATCGCTCCAGTCCGAGTCGGAGCTTGGGGGATTAGGCTCCTCCGAGTGGATCGCCGCCAACTCGGGGGAGAGCAGTTGACTGTAGATCTTGGCGACGTTTGGTAACCCAAACGGCACCGAGAGGTCTTCAGCTGAGTAGATTGCTTCCGTCGGGGAGGCGAGAAGATTGGCGCAGATCTCGTCGGCATCCGATAATCCGAATGGCGCCGAGTGAAGTCCGTCGTCGGAGAAGGTGGATCGCATCTTGGTCTTCAAGATGTTGTCGAAGATCTCGGCGCTGTTGGGAGCCCGAACGGCGCCGAGTAGGTCTTTCCCTTCGACCGGTTCGAATCCGAGTCGAAGGAGGAGTCGCCGGCGAAGTTGGCGGCAAAGTCGCCGAGTCTTGAAGAAGATCCCATCACGCTTGTCGGCGAGGTTGTTGAAGAAGTCTCGACGCGCGGCCCCTACGGCGCGCCAACCGTCGAAACTTGGTTTCGGCAATATATTTTCGGGGTCGCAGTCGAGATCGCCAAGCACAATGGGTTAGAAGAAGAAGAAGGTTTAGACAGGTTCAGGCCCTCTCGTGAGGTAATACCCTACTCCTGTTTCGGTGGATTCGATCCGTCGAGTGTCTTTATTGATCTCGTGGTCTAAAGCTCTCGCTTATGAAGTTGTATCTCAAATCTAATGTTGGAATATCCCTCAAGGGACGCCCCTTACCCCCCTTATATAGTCTTGGGAGGAAGGGTTTACAAGTCGGAAACCCTATCTTATTCTAAGTCGGTTTCCTTAATCTTACCAAACCGTGACTATAGGCCGATTGCCTTATCTCTATCGGTAACCGTAACACCCAAGTCAAGTTCGGCTTACAGATATAGCAGGCGCAATCTATCCCTACCTCCAGTCGGATAAGCTTGCCAAGTAGATACCCGATTGCCACAATCTCCACAATGATCAATTCATCATTCATTAATATCATTTAATTTAAAATAGTATAGATAAATTGAATCGATGGTAATCTTAATACCTAATAGGATACACAAATGCTTGCCAGCATGACTCTTGCTGATATCCACAAGCTATATACTTCGCAAGCTCATGAGTGGTCCTACGGCGGCGTTCGAACTAGCCATCAGCATTTTTTTCACAAGAAACGAGTTAAGTCACTAACACAGTTACACATAATTAATTGAGTATTACCTAGTGGTGGCCAAATGGGCCGCACGGCCCAGCCCGGCTCGGGCACGGCTATGACATGACCCGTTACGGCACGGCCCGTTAGGCACGGTTACTGTGACGGGCCGTGCCGTGTCGGCCCATGTGCCGCGCCCCCGGCCCAAGCACGGCCCATGGGTAGCCGGGTCGTGCCCGTGCCGGCACGGCACGTCAATAGCCTATGGGCTGAGGTCGGCCCGTTTAGCTCGGTAACGCGAAATTACCATTTTATACAAGTAGATTGTAACTGTGGTACATACCCTAAGGGCATTATGGTAAAATCACATTTTTTATTCATCTTCAACCTGCTAACCCTAACCCTAACTCAAGTTCCTTCTCCTTCTCCGCCGACGCCGCCGGACCGCCTCCGCCGACGTCGTGCCGCCTCGCCGCCTCCGCAGTCCACGCCAACGCCGGCCGCCTCGCGACATCGCGCCGCTCCGCGCAGCCGTGCCTCGCTTCTCGCTCCGTTGCTGACGCGGCCGCCCGCTGACGCCATTGGCCGCTCCGCCGGGGTCGCGCGCGCCGCCGCCGGCCGACGCCGCCGCTCCACCGCTCCACGCCGACGCCGGCCGACGCGAGCCGCTGCCCCTCCGTGCCACGACCCGTGGCCACTCTACGACGTGTGTCGTGGCCGTGTGGCCGTGCCTGCCGGCACGCACAGAGCCGTGCCGTGCCGTGCCGCCCACGGGCTCGACCGGGCGGCCAAGCACGGCAAGACGCCCAATCGTGGCGTGCCCAAGACTGAAGCCCCATCTTCATTCGTGTCGTGCCGTGCCGGACCCATCAACAATACAAACGTGCCCGTGCTGGCCCACGACAGCCCGACCCATCTGGCCACCACTAGTGTTACCTATCACAAACTTAAAAATACATTTATTTTAAAAACATTTTCCATACAAAAGTTTTTGCAAAATATACCTCGTTTAGACGCCCGAAACATGCTCACTTAAAAACGAAAAAATAGCAAAAACTTTAAGCTGAATAGAACGTAAAGTATTAGGTCCAGTTGTTTTCTTCATAGTCACTATTAAAATTTAAATTTTAAAACTTAATTTAAAATTGTTTTCATCAAAAATTATTTTCAACACTGGTATTAGTCGCTAAGAATATATATATATTTATATATAAGTTTTATCCATAAATTACTATTATTTTGCTAATATATTGTATATCGTATTATTTTGATAATATATTTTATATCATATTATTTGTATTTGATCCACGATAAAAGCCTCAAATATTTAAACATGTAAATAGTATATCTTTTCATTATGGGCTTGTTCGGTGGTGCAGTTTGCTGCAGCTGCCGCAACAGCTGCACCAACAATCACATCGTACTTGTAAAACTAACACAGCAACGGCGGATGCAGCTATGCAGCCGCATAAAGCTGCACCGAAGACTCCCTACCCTATACTTTCTCACATGCCGCTATAAAAAAAACTTGATTTTTTAGCTATTAAAAAATTATTAGGGGAGAGACTTTTTCATGAAGAATAACAAAGTAAAGGGTATTGAAAAAATAAGAGTCGATTTATTGATCAATGATAGATAAGACGCTAGAAACCATTTTTTAAAAACTAATATGAGTGTTTGATAGGTGCTAGGCTAGCTACATAAGCGAACGCCCCTAATTTTTTTTAGAAAAACATCTGCAGTATGGATTTTAAACACAAGTATAAGTCAAATCAAGTTAATAGGAAAAATTAAATTCTAAAGCATGTTCACTTTATTATCACTTTTAATCCTACGAAAGTTTGAAGCTATTAAATTTTGATTAAAAAGTTTATTTTACTTTCTCAAACTTTTTCATCGAGCACTTAACCTCCTAAATAATTTCTCGGCTCATTTTAATCCTAAATTATTGAAAATGATTCATCTTACTCTCCAACAGTATTTGTCTTTTTTATCTCTATATATTTTATATTTTAAAATAAAATTTGGTGGGATTGATATATACATTATACCTTATCTCTCAACATTTTTAATCACTGTTTATATAGTTTGAAAACACTTAGACTAATTTTAACATAGAGGTTTTAAATTTTAAGCAAACAGTCATGAAAATTTTGATAACAGTGACATCTATGACTCTACAAAATTTAAACTTAAAATAGACTATAGAAAGAAACAATGAACAATGAATAAAAATGTAATTAACTAGTAAAATAAAATATTTTTAATAGTTTAGAGGGTAAAATGAATAAAAAATAGTTAGAGGGTTAAGTGATCTAATAAAATATTTTGGGAGTAAATTAGACTTTTTTTTTCAATTTTGATATGATAGCAAACTGAACATTCCCTTAGTTCTGAAATACTTCTCTCACATAAACAAATACGTCCTAACACTACAGCTTAAAAACTTACCAAAAAATTGGTACGGCTGAAATTTTGACAACAAAGGTGAACAAGTCCGTAGTGATGACACGTATACGGCTGCTTATGCAGGGCGTGACGTGGCGAGCTGCCGCCCGGAGCCCATAGAACAGTACTCAGGTTAAACGTAAAGCGATGGGCAAGAGGCTGTTCTAGAAGCAAGCAGGCGCCACGGAAGAATCTAGAACCCCAACCCATCACATCGCCAGCCACCACCCCACACGAAGCGAAACGGAAATTCTTCTCCAAACAAACAAATACTCCTCTTTTCTACCCGAGGCGGCGAGGAGAGAGAGGGGGAGAGCGGCGGCGGCGGCGGCGGCGGCGGCGGCGGCGGCGGCGGCGGCGACCGACCGATCTGTGCGGAGGGGGATCGCCGGAGAGGGAGGAGGAGATGTTCCTAGTGGACTGGTTCTACGGGGTGCTGGCCTCGCTGGGGCTGTGGCAGAAGGAGGCCAAGATCCTCTTCCTCGGCCTCGACAACGCCGGCAAGACCACCCTCCTCCACATGCTCAAGGACGAGGTCGCCCGACCCCTCCTCCCTCCTCCCTCCTCTCACCCCTCCTCTCTCTCTCTCTCTCTCTCTCTCTCTCTCTCTCTCTCTCTCTCTCTCTCGAGATTTTTGCTGTGGGTTGTCGATTTGGTGCTGATGCGTGTTGGATTTGGGTGCAGCGGCTCGTGCAGCACCAGCCGACGCAGTACCCGACGTCGGAGGAGCTCAGCATCGGCAAGATCAAGTTCAAGGCCTTCGACCTCGGCGGCCACCAGATCGCTCGCCGCGTCTGGAAGGATTACTACGCCAAGGTTGATCTTTAATTCTGCTGCTGCTCTCTTCTTTTTTTCCTCTCTTGCTGCATCTTTCGTGCTACTTGAGAAATCGATTTATTATGATATTCGTTATGCAACGGATCGGTTGATTTGGGTCGGAAGCAGCTCTTGTTTGGTTGGAACGAACTAGGGTTTAGGCATGGGGAGTATCTGGGATTAGACATGCATCTGAGGTAATGAACAATTGGGCGTCTTGCTAAAATAATTGGAAGAAATCATCAGTGGTTCCACTCGTTATTGATTGGTCGATTCAGATTTTGCAAAAAGAATCCCCCGATTGAGCAATCGGATATGTTGCTGGTGCTGGTCCTCAATTTCAGCCATGAGCTCCAGCCTCCAGTATTCAAATTAGTTACAATAATAGTGGTCACTTTTAGCAAAATTGGTTGCTTCTCTTATGAACCTTATTTCATACAAGCTGGACAAAAAGAGTCTTGCCTAGAGAACATAACACAAGTTTCAAAAAAATAGAACAAAGCATCAGTTTTTTTTATTCTCATGTTCTTGTTTTTCCCAAAAAATGCATGTTCACTACAAAAATTGTAATTGTCCATGTACCACTGTGTTTGGAGAAATTTCCAAATGTATGACTGATGCTTCCTAGTTGACCAACATACCACCAAAGACTATGAAGCCTGGTTACCACTGCTGAACTGTAGTTTTCAGTGGTATGTTGGTAATGTAGGAAGTCTGACTGATATATCTGCAAGGTTGTCCAGACATACTGGTCTATAGCCAAGTTCTGCTAAAGATGTAGGAGCCTTGGCAAACAAAGCCTATATCGGTTTAACAAACATGACAAGTTTACACCAACTATGGATTGTTTAACATCTGTTTTTAATTATTCTTGTGTTGTTCTTTTCCCAAAGAAAGCATTCACAAGTCGCAACAAAATTTTGGAACTGTCCATGTACCACTGTGTTTGGAGAACTTTCCAAATGTATGGCTCACGCTTTCTCATTGACCAACATACCACAAAACGCTACGATGTTAGTCTGTTTTACCACTATCAAGACACTTCTCCCACTCCATTTTGTCTATTGAGCATCAAGACATTGATGACTACGGAGTGCCTTGCTCTACATCATCCTGTGTAAACAGTCGGAGTCTGCAGTTTTATGCGGTATGTTGGCAATGTAGAAAGTCTGAATCGTGTATTTGTAAGGTTGTCCAGACATACTGGTCTGTAGGCAATTTCTCAACTAAAATTTTGTAAGTCTTGAAAATAATCTATAATTTTGTCCTTTGTATGTGCTTAAAACTTGCCGGTTCACATACAAGTTCTATATGATAACTCCCTCTCACCAAAAACAAGGCCAATGCATTAGTTTAATTTTGCTGTGATCAAGGGAACTGTACATTATGTTGACCTTTGCTTTACTTAATCTGCACAAATTATCATATTTTGTTTACGTGCTGGGAGTATTTCAAGGCTTAGCTACTATTGTAGATGGTTAGCATGTTAAACCAATTTTGACCAACCATATCTGTCACATCAATTGTGAACTTGGAGTGCTTGAATAGTTTGGAGCATGTATCCATCTTCCTCTAAAACTAAAAGCCATCCTCTTTGAAAAGATGATGCCATTTTCTCAGGTTCCAAACTTCTTACTCTCTAGTCCATAAAATGCCTTTCAAATTTCTGCACAAACGCAACCACAATGCCTAGGGAACAGATCACAAGTTTCAACAAACAGAACAACTTTACACCGATGTTGATCATTCTGATGTTGTTATTTTTCCAAAGAAAGCATGTGAACCATAAAAACTTGGGGATTGCCCGCATACCACAGTGTTTGCAGAACTTCCCAAATATATGACTCATGCTTCCTAGGTGACCAACATGCCACCAAAAGATGGATGTTGGCCTGTTTACCGCTGTTAATTAAATTATCCTCTTCATATTTTCTGGCAAGAATCAGGACATCTATGAGTGCCTTGTTCTACATGAACCTCTGGTAAACAGGCTTTGGCTCTAGTTTTTAGTGGTATGTTGGCAATGTAGGAAGTCTGAGTGGTATATCTGCAAGGTTGTTCAGACATGCTGGTCTCTAGGCAATTTCCGCAAGAAATGTAGAAAATTTAGGAGCCTGGCCAGATGAAGCCTAACGGTGGGTTGGCCTAAAGAACAACATAAGTTCCAACAGCAGTAAAAATTTGCACCGTCTATGGATTATTAGCATCAGTTTTTTATTATTCTGGCGTTCTTTTCCAAAAGAAAGCATTCCCACAATGAAAATTTGGAACTGTCCATGTGCCACTGTGTATGGAGAACTTTCCAGATATATGACTCATGCTTCCTTATTGACCAACATACCACTGAAAGACTATGTTGCCTTGTTTACCACTAACATTCCAATCTTTCTTTTCCTGGTGAACATCAGTATATTAATGGGTTCCATTAGTGGTAAGAAGGCTAAGGTTGCAGTTTTCTGTGCTATGTTGGCAATGTAGGAAGTCTGAATGGTATATCTGCAAGGTTGTCCAGATGTGCTGGGCTATGACAATTCCGGCTTGCTAGCTGAAAATGTAGAAGGCTTGATCTATTATATGATTTAGTCCTTTGTACTGTCCTTGCTTGAAACTTCTAATTCCCATGCTGGTTTTCTTTACATGCAAACTCATCCTTTCTTAAAATAGCCTAATTCACATTCTGGTTTTACATGGGCTTGCCTTGGCTCTGTTTGGGGGAGCTTTATGATTCTGAGAAGCAACTGGTTGGTTTTACAGCTTCTGGCTTCTAGTTTATTTTCTGGATTATGTAACTACAACTTCTCATAATCTGGATGAAAAGTTGAAGGGGGAGCTTTTGATTCTGGGGGAAGCTGTAGTTACTAGAAGCTGCCCTCAAACAGGCCCCTTGTTTTGTTTCTCTGCTGGGAATTTCCAGCTTAGCTGTTACCATGTACTGTAAGCATGTTTAACAATTTTGGGAAACTATATCTATATGTAACTTTGCCAATATCGATCATGAACCTGATGTGTTACGAGATCACAATTTATAATACATATTTATCAAGTTATATACGTGAGTAACAAACACTTCTTGGACTCCTTTGGCAGTGATATCCGTGCTTCAGTTTCTGCCCAAATTGGTTCTTGAAATTGACTCTGATTAACTACTGGGGCCACTAGTAGTTATGATACCTTTAGGATGCAGGGAAATTATGCACATGTTACGATATTGATGACAACAGTATCTTCCAGAGTTCAGTTCTTGCTTATGGGGCAGTTTTCATGATGAGGAAAATGTGGTTATGGGATGCCATATGCCAACATTTCAATCGTGGTACACCGAGAGTGTAACTAGATGCTCTTTATATGATTCAGGTACATTCATGTACTAGTGAGAATGAGCTGGTGACGTTGGTTCACTTTAAGCCTTTATGTCCCCTATGAATAATTTACTGGGAACACATTTTGTCCACGGTTGCTGCATAAATGTTTGGAATGCATCTTTTCAACCCATTTATTCTGTATGAATGACGTGGTTTCAGCCATTCTACCCTGCAATCGGCCTTGCATCATCAACCTGACCACCGTAACACGCAAACTGCTGCTTGTTTTGCAAAATTCATACTTGGCCTGTAGTGGAATAGTCTCGGTTCATGTATAGGTTTGGTAACTAGAGGTTAGTCATTAGGGATAGGGATTTAATACTGTTGCTACATTTTCCTTGTTTCAGTATTGAAGTATTGCCTTGCCCCAGGCTTTAATCATTACTCATCAGTAGTAACTTGTGGAATTTTGGTGGCTTTAATGCTTTCTGTATTGGCTGTTTTTAATTCCTGATGTGTTTGGTAGGTCGATGCTGTTGTTTACTTGGTGGATGCCGCTGACAAGGAACGGTTTGCGGAGTCGAAGAAGGAGCTTGACGCTCTCCTTGCAGACGATTCCCTTGCAACCGTGCCTTTCCTGATACTCGGAAACAAGATTGACATCCCATACGCCGCGTCGGAGGAGGAACTCCGCTACTACCTCGGTCTGAGCAACTTCACCACCGGTAAGGGCAACGTGAATCTAGCCGACTCCAACGTGCGGCCCCTGGAGATCTTCATGTGCAGCGTCGTCCGCAAGATGGGCTACGGCGAAGGCTTCAAATGGATGTCCCAGTACATCAAATGAGAGGGGCTTCTGCTCCTCAATTGTCAATAGCAGCTGCTCCTGCTGCTGTCCACAGTGGGGAGTGGTAATTCAGGCCTCTGGTTCTTTTTATCTACTCTCCTGATGCGTTGGAGAAACCTGCATCTGTAAGGTAAAAAAAGTTTATCGTGGTGGTGGATGGTGAATGCCTGTAAGTTGGTGTTAATACTAGAAATATGACGGGGTTTATTTGTTTGATTGTTTATGGGTGGTGTGACCTTAGTAGCTAGAAAATGTGGGTTGCTGGAATCGTTTCTTGACAACAGGAAATTTTTCAGCCAATGTATTCACGCTATCTATCTAGTCAGTGAAATGTGTATCAGCAACTTTGGTCTCTTTGCTGCTAACATCTCCCCTGTGATTATTGATCCAAACTCTTCTTCTTTTAAGATAAATAATGGACTAAAACACGACCTCTACAATTAACACAGGTTGTTCCCGTACAAATTCTTGACACTAACTATCAACAAAAGAGAAGAATTTGGATTTGCTAATTCCATGATATGCCAATATGCCACCCAATTACCTTGTCTAGTGTAGTATAATATAGTGGGACGGTTCTTCTGTCTTTCTCTCTTTCGTGGACGTTATTCTATCTTTCGTGGACGTTAGTGTTAAATCCTAAATTACAACTAATAGAAAAAAAGAGTGTAGTTGGGTTTCATGACTAAACTTGACACGGATGTTTATATATAGGAAGAAGTTCATAATTGACCATCAAACTATCGTAAAAGTTAAAAGTTTGTATTTGACCATCCATTTAGAAAACTGGGCATCCTATACCCTCAACTATTAAAACCATGCATCTTTGGTCATCCGACCCGGTTTTACAAAAATCACATGCCACGTGGCGCGTCGAGGGATTTCCAAAAAACTTTCAGGGACTTCTTGTAAAATCACGAGAGATCTTTTCTTTTTTTATTTCCATCTTTTTTCCTTCTTCTCTTCCAAGTCGAGGGAGAGCAGCTTCGGGCGCGACGACGAGGCCAGCGAGCACAGCGCCTCGCCCGCCGCGGCGGCGTGACATAGAAGCGGGTGGAGGGGAGCGGGAAGCGGCGGAGGGCATGCGGTGGCGGAGAGAGTGGAGGTTGCCACCGGCGAGAACTCCATGACGGCGGGGAGAAGTGCGGGGTGGCGTCAAAGTCAGCATCCACTGCCCTCACCACGTCTCCTTCCCGCTCATCCTCCTCCGCACGTCGCTGTGTCCGTCCTCGCCGCGTCCCTCCCGGCATCCCCACCCGCCCGCCCCGCCGCCTCGTGCTTGTGGGCGCGACGCCTCCCGTCCATTTCCCGAATCCTCATCTAGAACCGCACCAAGGCCAAATCCACCGTACTCGCCGCAGCTCGCGACAAAGGCCGCCGGCCTGGAGTCGTCGCCGGTGAAGGGGACAAAGGGTGTGCGGGGGATTGGGACGGTGTGAGATTGACGAACGCGGAGGACGCGCATGGGGGCGCGGCGAGGAGAGAGAGGGCATGTGCGGCGTCGAGGCTTGGCGGCGGCGGCCTTCATGCGTGCGCGTGCGGCGGCGGTGGCCTCCCGGCGAGGCTGCGCCACCGTGTGTGCGGCGATCTCCCCGTGCGTGCGACAGCGGCCTCCCCGCGCATGCAGCGTCGACAGCCTCCCCGTGCATGCGATGGCGGCGGCCTCCCAACACGTGGAAGAGAAGAAGGGAAAAAGAAGGAAAGAGAAAAAAAAGAATCTCCCGTGATTTTATAAAAAGTCCCTGAAAGTTTTTGAAAATCCCTCGGCGCGCCACGTGGCATGTGATTTTTGCAACACCGGGTCGGATGGCCGAGGATGCATGGTTTTGATAGTTGGGGGTGTAGGATATCTGGTTTTCTAGTTGGATGATAAAATACAAACTTTCACGATAGTTCGATGGTTAATTATGAACTTCTTCCTTATATAGGACTAATTATTTTTTCAGTGATATGCTTTATTGTAGACATTAGTGTTAAATCCTAAATTACAACCGATAAAAAACTGTGAAGCGAGTATAGCTTAATTAGGTTGGTTGGGGTTCTTGACAGAATCTTGGCATGGATGCTTATATATACGGCTAATTATTTTTTTAGTGGTATATGACATACCTGTCAACAGTAAAACATTCATGGATGACTTTGTTAATCTCAAGATATGCAGATTCAGTTTCTTGAATGTCCTAGGTAAGGTGCACGTGTGTGGTAAGGTGCACGCGTGTGTTTACAGGGGTGATAACTTGGACTTGGTCTCTTAAATACATTGACCTAGTTTTTCAGAGGTGTTAGGATAGGATACGTACGTTTATAAGATGAATGTGCATGTATTGTGAGTGCTTTCGTTTGTACCATGTTTTATAAAAATAATGCTACCTATTATGATTTTTTAATCAATTTATTTAAGTTTGATTCTGTTTATATAAAATATAATAATATTTTAAACATGAAATAGCCATGCTATCAAAATATATTAACTACGGGTTCTAATGAAACTATTTGGATTATTTGGTGTTGTAAATGTTGCTAATTTTTCTATAAATTTAAGTTTGAATAGGAAAAAAAATCAAAACAACTTATAATACGAAACGAAGGAGGAAGAAAACCGTACTTTTTAAGGGAAAATGGCACGATAGTACCAAATAAAAACGAAAAAAATATAGCCTAGGGACAAAATAAAATTAAAAAGTACGAAAAGAAAAAGGACTCAAGGCAGGAGAAAATCCCTTAATCTCTTAGCTCCCGCTAGGCTCCATAGTCTAGCATCTTCCTTAATTTTTTCCAGGAGAAAATTCGTTGGCGCCTCTACACGGTCAAAAATTCACCGGCTTTTTTCCTTTCAAATTTCCCAGACGACCAGCAAGATCATGAATCGAAGTTCTTTTTTGGGCACACCATTCGTGTTTGCTATGTTTTACCACCATTGCTGAACTGAGGCGACCTCATCCCACCGGTCTGACGCGATTTGTGAGAACCCCAGCCAATCGGCTACAAGAAGCCAAAATTTTCTGGTACATCTACATTCCGCAATAGCTGTCTTAGACTCACCGACACAGAGGACAAAAAGCCAATTTCTTCTGGTATATCTACATTTTACAATCAGGTGTAGAGCTGTCTCAGACTCTCGCCGACACAGAGGGCAATGTCTATTATTCTCCCATCTCCTGATCGCGAGTCTATCGGAGGTCCATACTCATACTCTATTTTGAATGACGAGCCACGTATGAAATTTATATTTTTTTTTTCTAGGAGCCCAGTTCTTTCAGAAGGTTGTGTTGATTGTCCCACGTGCCCGGTAGACCGAGGAGGCTGTATAGCCCTCATATGTTGTGAATTTTCAGCTGATCTGGTACACTTCCTGAGGTAGGAAACTGTAAATTCGTAAATTTTCGGTTTGTGAAAATACGAGGATAGAAAAAGAAAAGACATGCACTTTGCATGCAGAGAAAAGGAAGGGCACAAAAACGGATAACAAGCGATGATCTGGCGACCAAGATTCGGTCTGGAGTTCCTATCCGCAACGATCTCTGGGCTGTCGACACTCGAAAGAGAGAGCGACTCTTGTGGCCAGAGAACAACGCTCAGTCCATCCGTTGCCTCTACCAACTGCCCAACAAACCAAATCTTCATTCATCTCTGTGGCCTGAAGACCATAAACAGATCAAGGAATGGGCATGACTACCTTTGTGTGCCTCATGTACAGAACTTGTTATTGCAAACTAAAATAAGATGGACGTAAAAAAGTAGAAACGTGATGGATTTTTTCGAGTTATCGTAACGATCCAATATTAATGATTGTATAATGAACTAGCTCACCTTATATTTCTAAAGGGAGCAAATGATTAATTGTGACGGTTGGAGATAAAGCAGCAAACATAACAAAATGAGAAAAACAACTTTAGTGGCGGTGAAAAAAAACTGAAGTTTTCTTAACAAGAAAGAAGGGATAAATGTGAACTTTCATATGGACTTGGGTGGGTATGCTAGCTGTGATAGCATTATGAACATTGTGTTGAAGCGTGAGTCTTATGATATTGTGGGAGTACAACTTTGAAAGAGCGTAGAAGCATTACCATCAAACATCGACTTAACTTTTTGGTAGAACACGGTGCTTTAGTACGGATATATCACACTTTCTTACCCGACACTATTACCTACTGTCATTTTCTTTTTCTTGACTTTTACAACACAGCTGTTGAGTTGATTGCAATGCCAAGATTTGCTCAGTAATGCTAGTATAAACCGTGTCACATAGGTTGCGTTCTTTTTCGGAGGTTGAAAACGATTAATTATAATTAGCATATAATTAATTGAATATTAACATATAAAAAAGTTGATAAATAAGTCTATTAGAACTTTAGCATATAATTAATTAAATATTAACATATAAAAAGTTGATAAATAAATCTATTAAAATAACTTTTATATGAAAAATGTTTATACAAAATGCATCATTTAGAAAAACGATGAGTAGCTAGTTGAGAAGAACGTATCCTTAAGCTGCATCCAGTTCATATTCTTCCCACCGATGGGAGCCCGGTCGAAGTCAAACAGTACAAAACAGGCTCGAAGTTACGAACACATTACACCCTCAATTCCAAATACGAAGAATTTTTTTTCATTGTTTGAAAAGAACCTGACATCAAATGCACACCAAAAATCAAATCTTGGGATTTGACTCCGCACTAGTAGGGTTGAAAGCTTGGAGGTGCGAGAAAGGATCAGATCGATCTAGGCCAGTGGTGGCCACGCATCCCTCGTCGGCCGCCGGCCGGCATCCTCCGGCTGTGCGCCACACGTTCCGCCCCCTCTCTCTGACCGCCACGGCGGCAGCCAGCAGAGACGTGGGTCGTCTCGTCCGTCGCGCGAGAGAGAAAGCACGACGCCGATCGGATCGGATCGGCACGTACGTATGCCGTATTGCCGTCGCGTCGCGTCGCGTCAGCCCCAGGGTGGCCTGATTGGCGCGAACGCCGACGCGGGGCTTGTCGCCACTCGCCGCGCGCGGGGCGAGCTCGTGGTCGTGGGTTGCCGACGACCGCAGGCTGGAGGAGGAGGAAAAGAAGAGGTTCGGTTTTTGTGACGGCAGGGACGATCTTTCGCTCCCGTTTCCGACCTGCCAGCTGCGTGTCGCGGTGTCGGCTTTCTGCAGCTTGCAGCCAGCTGGACTTCGGCGAAAAATCTGGACAAAACTTACCTCACCGTCAAATTATTTTTCTCGATTACGCTGGCAGACGCACATGCACGCACAACACTGCACACGTAACACCTATACACACTAGCGAATATGCTCTTTACACATACTATAGGAAAAGCATATTATTGTCTCACTCTTTTCTCTTCTACATATGCGTAATATTTATGAACATTAAGATTTAAATGATAGATAAACTTCATCATATTATTGGTGTTTCCCATCGTTAATTTTTTTATTGAGAGCGGACCTTTTTTTATGAATATGTAAAAGGCTTATGCATAATTAGAATATTTACTTTCCGTTTATTCACATTTAGGTATTACTAAACTTTAGTGAAGAAAAAAATACAAAAAAGCTATCTTATCATCATAATCTTACAAATCCTTATTAAGGATGTGTTCGGTTTAAAAAATTTCAACTTATAAAAATAGAAATATATGCACATATCAATCCATATAAATTTTTCAAGAGGTTTGGATTTATTTGAATAATGGGATAAGAGAAACGAGATTGAGATAGGAAGATAGTGAAGGGTAAGATGAAATGGGAGAGAGAGATAATGGATGGTTAGGATTGGTGGGTGAGAAATTATTTTCGTAACCCATTAGCCAGCAAGCCCTTTGAGTGGATTAAAAAAAATTTATGTTTTTTCCTCTATAACTTGTAGGAAAGAAAATTTTCTTTTATTTTTTTCAGGAATACACATAATATTAGTGTATCTTTATGTTAAGTTTGGCGAGTTACTTTCCAAAAGCAAAACAACCGAAACAACGATGTAAAAGAACAGAAAAACAAGGTAACTTAGGACTAATTCTTACAATTAATCTAGCTTGGTGACTTTTCGACCGTAGCACTCAGGGCACTTCCAATGAAGCATTTATAATGGTTTCTATCCCTATTAAATAGCTTATCATGTCACCAATTTGCTGATGTGGCACCGCAGTAAATGAAGAGAGAAGGAAGGAAGAGAAGAAACAGTTTCCTCTTCAAGAAACAGCGTCATCGGTTGTACCGAGGCGAAAGAAACCGAAAAATTCGCATTGGGAAGAAACTACCGGTTTCTAGCCGGATTCATTGCGGCGCCGCGTCCCGCCTCGCTCGCCTCTCGTGCTCGCCTCCTCCGGCCGCCGACCGGCCGCCTCCCGCGCTTCGCCTCCTCCGCCGCGCGTCGGCCGCCTCCGCGCTCACCTCCGCCGCCCACGCCGCCGCCTCCGTGCGCGCTTGCCGCCTCCGTGCTGGCCTCCCGCTCGTGCTGGCCGCTTGCGCGCCGATCGCCTCCCGTTCATGTCGGTGCCTTGTCGGCATCGTCGCCGGGCCCTGCGTGTCGGTCGCTCCGCGCGCCGGCTGCCTCGTCGGCCTCGTCGGCGTCGTTGCTGGGGCCCCGCACGTCAGTCGCTCCCGCGTGCCGGCCGTCTCCCGCAGCGAGGAGTAGGGGGAGGGAGAGGGAGAGGGCGGCAAGTGGGATGAGGATGGGGAGGAGGAGAAGGGGGATTGGGATGATTTTTTTTGTTTCACAGATGATCTTTTTTTGCCACAAATGATCAGTTTAGTTTGTTCGGACATGTAAATACTTATTAAATTTTTTCTTCCTGAAAACTACTTGCATTGGGAAGAATGGTTTCTATGAGTAGTTTCTTGATGACGTGGCTGCCATGAAAATCATGTATGGTTTCTACCATTGGGACTGCCCTCATTGCCCCTACATATGCATGCCCGCTAAGCACCATAACGCGGCTTCATCTACCTCGGCACAGGCCATCAGGGTTGTCTCTTGGAATCTGAGGTCCTGGTGCGAAATGCACTTTGAGACCCTAAAATATTGTTATTTTTTTACTCACTCATCTATTCAAGCTGTGACCACTAGTACATAAACACCTATAGGTGCCGGTTGGGAAACCCCTACAGGTGTCGGTTTCTCAGCCGACACCTATTACTCGGCACCTATGTGGTATCTCAAAGGTGCCGGTTTAGGAACTGACACCTTTGAGGTCTCTCGAATCAAAAAAAATTATGGCTCGATGCATCGGCTCGAGCCGATGCATTGAGCCATTCCCCACCGCCGCCCTCCCATTGTCGACTCCGGATCCACTTCCCCCCATCCAATTCCCCTTGGCTGCCGACGCCCGCAGCCGCTTCCTCTTGGCGCCGCATGTTGATGAGAATTTTTCCCACACGCTGGCCTGGGAGATGTGCTTAGCTCCAATGCAGGTCCAAATTGGTTGCTTTTAGTGATTGAACAGGCGTGCCAGTTGGTTTGATCCTGCAACCAACAAGAAACAAAAAAATAGGCATTTGATTAAGGTTAGATCCTACTCGATCAGCTATAGATATCAATAAATATATAATTGTTATCCCAAAGTGCATTTAGACCAAGTGATTAGGATAGAACAATAGTATACCGGGACAGTATAAATCACTTGTATCCAACAGCACATTAGAATAATAATTATGCTCATTCATAACCTAGCCGATATCGCAGATCTAATGTAAATCGGCTAGTACTCCGATATGTTTTATAAAAAGATATTAATATGAACTAAATGCACTAAATTAAGATCAATCGGCTGTTGGTATAACCTAACAGATTGATACCGAGCTTAGGACATTTAATTAGATTGAGATCTTAATATAAAAGACAGTTCTAATACATCGAACAGTAATAACACATAAGAGATGATTAGAACAGGTAAGACCAGCTGAAACTCCGGCACTATCTCTAATAATACACATTGAGCCAAATAGATCTACATAATTTTAAAGACGACTTAATAGGTCGATTAGATACAACATTAAGTACCAAAAGAAGCATGAGATCTATCTAGGCTAATGAAAATTCCTCGAGATGGTAGATACGCTATATAATTTGAATCAACCTCTAGATCTAGCTCTATCGGCTGTTATCTTGAATGATATGCTAGCCGATCGAGAGATAGATCTAGATATTGATCTAAATTATATATCACATATGGTAAATTAAGCAATTTGTAACATCAAAATCAAAGTATCATGATGATGAAAGCACTGGCCTTGATGATACAAGCCGCTTGCAACAAGAAGTTACCTTGTTCGGAGATCGAAACTGATGCAGCCTGAAAGCAAAGCAAGAACTCGTCGAGAAAAGTAAAAACAGAAAGGTTGGCGATGCACCGAAGTTGTATTGATGTGTGTGTATATTTTTTCTACAAGGTCTCCAGTCATATTTATACCCGGATATACAATGAGTCCGTAACGAACACGATTCCTATTACAGATTAAATCTCAAATATCTCTAAACAAACTGACATTATCTATAAAGAAAACTATACAAAATATCCTAACTCAAAGATACAATTGTCGTTATAGGACCTTATCCATATATAACAATATTTTTAACGTCCTTTGGAAACGGAATCCAATAATTATCTCTTAAGCTTTCCTTCGGGATTGGTTCCATCTTCGGTCTTGAATCAAAATCGGCTATACCGGTCCGACTCAAACTCGGTCGGCGGTCCTGCAGCCGATTTGGACTTAGCCGATGCGACCTCTGTTTCCGCAGCTCGCGCATTTCCTTCGATTCTGCCTCAATCTTTGCTTCAAACTCAGGGATTTACTTACCAAATTTAGTCGTTAACACCGCCTCCCCTCGCCCCCGGATCTGGCGCGGCGCCTCTCCTCGCCCCCGATCTGGCTGCCGCCGTCGGCCGGGCCGCCATCTCCGAGGGAGAGAGGGGACTCGGGAAAGCAAGAGAGAGGGATGGAGAGAGAGAGCCGAGAGAGAGGGAGAGGAGAAATCGAGAAAGAGCGAGAGAGGACCGGGCTTATCTTGGCTCCTCGTGTCGCCGCCGCCGCTCCCCTCCCCCGTTGCCGACGTCGCCCTCCTCTTTGCACGCTGCCGACGCCGCCCGCCAACACCACATCCCCCCGTCGCCGCCGTCCCACCGACACCGCATCCCCCGCTCCCGCCTTCCTCCCCCGAGATCCGGCGGAGGGAGGGTGTCGCCGCCGCGCAGGCCGCCGCCGCTCGGTCGGGCCACCGTCGCCAAGCTCGAGGGAGAGATGACTCTCGAGCAAAAGAGAGAGATGGAGCCGAGAGAGAAAAGACGAGAATGGGCTTTGTTTGGTTCGCGAGAACTGACTTATCTCTCGTGCACCGGCTTGGCTTGTGTGGGCTCGGTTCAAAAGTATAGGTGTGGAAAACCGACACCTATAATATATTATAGGTGTCGTTTTTTTCTAAAAAAATCGGTCCCAATAGTGTAGGTGCCGGTTTTTCTATAGAACTGACACCTATAATATATTATATGTATCTTATGATACCAATATTATAGGTGTCGGGTTTTTTCGAATAGATGCCAAATTTATTTTAATCGGCACCTTTTGAGGCGATACCTATGAGCTTTTTTACAGTAGTGGACCATCACTAACTTCGTTGGCAATGTTAGCATCAACTCGAACAATTTCAGCGGTTTGAGACTCTAACTTTTAATGCAATGTTAGCATCATCACCATGACCTCATGTTTCGTTTTCACAATAAAACTGCGATTATTTCACAACATATCTAGCAAGAGTGTGTTTTTTAGATTGAACTACTACTCTTATTATAGTCGTTGTTTCCTCTTAAGCTTGTTCATAACCATACTCATATTTCCTATCTCTACAAGATGATGAGGGTTGAAGAAACAGACTCTTCCTATTTGTAAAAGAAACAAGATTAAATAACTAACGTGATCTGAATAGTACATGAATTCTAGGGCTTAGCAAGATAAGAAAAAGAATAGATGGAATGACCTTGAGGGCGTTTGCACCAACTGCACGAGTCACGACGGCAGCGCCCGCAGCGGTGGGGGGTGCGTCGCTGCGTCGGCACTTGTTGGCACAGGTCACGGCCTGGCTGCTGGCATTTTTCGTCTCGTTGAGCCAGGGACGCAACGTACCCACGCATGCGCACCGTACGGCGCCGGCGGCAGACAGACGAAGAGCCGGATGGATCGGGAGAAGGACGCTCAGAATACGAAGCGAATCAAGCGATCAACGTCAAGATAACATAATACTACTCCTACCTACTAATCTATAATCATCCTACTTACTACTCTAATCACGTATGGGGTATTTGTAGGGATGAAAACGGACGGAAACGGACGGAAAAATCTCATTTCTACTTCCGTTTCTAGCGAAAACGAGATCCGGTTCGAAAAATACGGGTTCGAAAACGAAATCGGAATATACGGGTGCACGGAAACGGTCGGAACCCGGAACTTAAGTCGGAATTTACATATCTTCTAACCACGCCTTGTTCGTTCTTTTGATAATTAATAAGATAATTAAGATAATTCTACCAACTAGTCAAAATTATAAGATAATTGATATGAACGGTCTATGATGATATATAATTATTCACTTCAAATCAAAAGGATCTCGATGGATGGATGATATGTTAGGTTTTGTTTAGATAGGTCTAGACGGCTAGGCCTTGATGAGCCTAAAATTCGAGTTAAATCCGGATACAATCCGGAAATATTCGGAAATATTCGGATTAAATACGGAATTCCGCGAAAACGGACGGAAAAATATCATTTCTACTTTCGTTCTGTTTCCATATTTTTCCAAAAATACGAAAACGGTCGGGTTAAATGTAGAAAAACGGATGGGTCGGGACGGAAAAATTTCGTCCATTTTCAATCCTAGGTATTTGGGGCTTTATACTACCTTCGTTTCATACCTCCTCCATTTCTAATTAATCATCATATAATTTTTTACGTATATTTTCAAATGATCATCATATTCATACATTAAGTCTATTTGTTATTTATATATTGGAGTAAATAAACATTGATATATACATCTGTCGATGTCGTAGATCGACACGCAGGGATCCGAAGGACCCCTTTTTTTGGTTCGGCACGGGGAGCGGTGTATCCTGATTTAAACTCGTGGGAAGAATGAAATAATGCAGATGAGGCGAAAGGAAGAAGCTAAAACTGCAGAGACACGGGGGTTATACAGGTTTGGACCAACGGCGTGGTGTAATACCCTACTCTTGTTTGTATGTAGTATATGGGGCAAGTTGCCAAGAACAAGGGGAATGTTCCTCTCCTTTCGGAGTCGGTGATGGATGAGAGACTTCTACGGGCTAGCTTGGAGAGGCAGAACCTGGAGCAGAACCTATCTCTTTTTTTTCAGAACCTCTTCTATGATGGACTTGGGTCTCCTTTTATAGGATAAGGGAACACCACAGTAGTCCTAGCCTCTCTCTCTTCTACTCCACGTGAGGGAGTAGTTTTTATCTTGTATTGTCGAAGAAGCCATTCTGTCGGTGATATGGGCCCGGGGGTATGTCGTGGGCGTGGCATTTAAGAAAAAGGAAGGCACCCCTGGTCGGAGGGGTCCGGGATCGCCCGGACCCTCACCCTCCAACCCGCACCTCTCAGAGAGAGGGGCGAACCCAACTGCCAACCAACTCATTCAATGCTCAAATAAGGGAAAGCTGAGCGCCTGCCTCGTCGCATTCAATGCGATGTGAGGCGCGGCTGTCAGCTGCTCCCATCATCACCTCTTTTTGCCTATTACGAGGCAAAAGGGGGGCTAAAAGTTCTTCACTAAGACCACGGTATGGCCTCGCACCCACTCCGCGCATGCCCCCCTCACGCCCTGTCCAGTCGCACTTAATGCACTGGACGGCTGCGTGGGAGAGAGAGTGCGAGCACAGGAAGCACGACGCCTACACCTCCCTATGGAACGGGCCACCGATCGGTGGGACCCATCGGAGGGGGTAGGCAAACCATCATCACGTCAGCGGCATGGCCATCACGATGACCGTACTTTTTACACCTTCTATGACGCGGCGAACAGGGAGGAGTAGGAATGGAATGACTTCTCCGACAAGACAAAGCAAAAACCACTTTCTCACGTGGAGTGAAGTAGAGAAATGATAGGGCTGTTGTGGTGTTCCCTTACTCTATAAAAGAAGACCCAAGTCCTTCATAAAAGGGGGTTCAGCAACTTCACATAGACAGGGGGTTCTGTTCCAGATCGAGAAGAGAAGTACACGTCCCGAGAAATAGGTTAGGCCCCTCCAACTAGCCTGCAGAAATCCCCCATCCATCACAGAGTCTAAAGGAGAGGAACGCTCTCATTGTTCTTGGCAACCTTCCCCATATATTACATACACACAGGAGTAGGGTGTTACACCACGCTGGTGGCCCGAACCTGTATAAATTCCCGCCTCATCTGCATTATTTCCTTTTTTACATACGAGTTTGAGCCAGGATACATCGCTCCCCGTGCCGAACCAAAAAGGGGGTCCCCAGGATCCCTGCGTGTCGACCCACGACATCGACAGCTGGCGCGCCAGGTACGGGGAGCGCGCTGTATTCTGGTTTAAACCTCCGTTTTCCATCTGTTTTTTGGCGGGAATCCTTCCTCCCCGTCTCAGCCATGGTCCACGGCCGTGCCCTACGCTCCGCGTCAGGCTCACTCACCGCGCACGAGCGTGGTGTCACGCCCAGAAATTTAGCCAAATTTCTAGATTATTTTGTGTATTAAATCCCTGTCCAGGAATCAGCCAGGGTACACAAAATGACAAATCAATAAATAGATCCAAAACGTAAATAAAGCGTAAAATACTTACAGAAGAGGCACTTAGTCCTCGCACCCGAAAGAAAACAGCAGCAGCGGACAAAGGCGATCCTAGCGGGGCTTCAGCTCCACTCCACAGGCAAACTCAACTGGGGTCTGAGCCTTGGTCTTCTAAATCCATCTTCGACTCATGAGCACTGCACTTCTGGGAAAAGGGGGAAATAGCAAGGCGAGTACAACCACCGTACTCGGCAAGCCACACGGAGAAATGTAGACGTGCAAGGGAGACAAGAGTGGCTCGGGCTATTTTGCATAAAAGCGATTGTAAAACCTTTCTAGTTCAAAACAGTAAAATAGTTGATTAATTTATTAAATCAATATTAATCATCCACCGAACAACGCTATACCACGTTGAACAGGCCCAACCATTCCACCGAACTAAACCAGTTTCATTAAGTCAAATTATTAAATGTGAGACTAATCATGGTGAATCGGTTGATCGCCCATAACCGCGGGCACGGCTATTCGAATAGTTTTACTCGCGAGGTGTACAAGCGTACCCACAAGACACGATTCCACACGTGTTGCCATGCCCAAGCACCACCGTTTGCAAGGGAAATCGTGACAAGACCCTTCGCATAACTTCCCCTGACCAAGCGACACCACACTAAGGTTTTGCTCCTACCCCTATGCCAGGGTAGGCAGCCCCCTCTGGTGCCTTGGTTAATCCGGCAGCCGCATAGACCTTGCCCGGTCCATCCGAACTCCATCACGCCCACCCTTGCCTGGATGCGTCGGCCAGGGAAAAACTACACTATAAGTCCAGCCGTTGCCCATGCTGGCTTGTGGTAAGTACTGTAAGTCTTCCAGGGTTTCCCATGAACCGGTCCTTAATTGCCATGGGTGCGACAAGAAAAACCATGCACCCACAGCCCACCATTTAGTCATATTTTAATTAACCAAGAACCATTGCCAAGGTACCTCCGGTCTGAGACCGTCATTTCATGTGTCTATCAGCTAGTAGTAAAGTTCTCCCATTTTTGTGAGCTAGTGTAATTAAGCATGGCTAAGCATAAATATTCCTAGCGAGATCACATAAGTGATTCAAGCTAGTCAAATTAATCACCCAAGTTGACAATGGATGGATATTAATTAAATGAGGCACAAGCGATCAGATAGGTATTCCCGGTTCCCATGTAATTAGCAAAACAATGCAATTTTATTTGCAAACAATAAATAATTTTATAATGTGGGATCAATATGCGTCAAGGAAGAAAATGTGACTTGCCTTGCTTCTTCAGCCGACCTTCTCTTCTTCGTGAACACGAACTCCCAAAACAGCGAAGTCTACACGCTGACACGCAAAACAAGAAAAACTCTAATAAGAACCAAATAAACAGTACATGGAAAGTAAACAAACATGTAGAGCTCAATTTTAGATGAATTTTGCAACTTGGATGGCCCAATTTGGAGTTTGTATGGATTAGATATGATTTTTAGAAGTTTTGGGCCATTTAAATGAATTCTCCGAATTAATTCGATTTATTGCACAATTATTAATTGATTTCTCAAGGAATAGGTATCCGCTAACTTCCGCAAAAGGCCGGAGCTGACACACGGGCTCCAAGAGTCAGCGACACAAAGGAGCGGCCCTCCGAGGACCAAGTCCAAAGAGGTAAGAATACAGGCGAAAAGGAGGAGGTGAACTGGACTTCTCAGGGCTAGGCCAAGGAGAGAACATGGACTGTGGCGATGGAGAAAACCTATGGACCTGCGGCCGAAGAGGGAAGGAGAAGATTTGGACTTTTCTCTTGGGGAGGAAAGTTGGGAGGTGGCGGTGACACGGGCTCAGACGGGGCGACGGGCGACGTGCCCGGGCGACAAGGTGCAACGGCTCGGATGGCAGTGTGGAGACGACGCACACTGTGGCACACAGACTCGGCTCGGTGCATGGGCACGCGCGGGCATCGGCGAGCGCAGGAGACACGCACGGGGCTGGGGTTGCCGGCGGCGACTGAGGAGTAGCGGGGCTGGAGGCGCACACGGGATTGGCACACGGGCATAAAGGCAAAGAGAGCAGGAGCGGCTCGGCTCTGGCCGGCCAGCTTTGCCGACGGCAAAGTGGCGCACGACGCTCGGGGCTTTGCCGACGGGCGGCGGGAATTCGCCAAGGCGACGGCAGTGGCGCACGACGGGCTGCAGAGAGGGGTGATTGGTGCACGGCCAGCGGTGGAAACCCCCTCGCATGGCGACGCACGCGACCGAGGCTCACCCAGGGCGGCGTCGAACACGGGGAGAGAGAAGGGAGTGGAGAGGGAAAGAGGTTTTCTCACCGACAGTTGGAGATTGAAGGGATGACGGCGACAGCGCGTTTCGACGATGGAATTTTGGGGAAAACACAATGGGAAGGTGTTCCCGAGAATTGCGAAGGTGGAGATGGTGGTGGCTCGGTGGGAAGAGTGACGGTGTAGCGGGAACGGCAGGAAACAGCGAGCTCGGCAACGGAATTTGGGCGGCGCACGGTGCGGGAGCTCGGGAATGGGTGAACGCGAGGGAAAATGAGTGGAAAGCGTGTTGCGGAGTGTGGGGAATCTTTATAGCCAACAAGGGCGCTCGGGCATGGCCGGGAGGAGTGGGGAACGGACGAAAACCGTCGCGTCGCGACATTAATGGCGGCTGCAATTGGTGGTTTTTAAGTTGGCCGTTCCGGTGCACATGATGAGCGGAGGAAGGGGGAAAATGGGGGAAACGGGGGAGTAAAGCCGGGAACACGTTATGACGCGGTTAAATGTGGAGGAACGTGGCCGGGAGAGGCGGGGACGGCCGGCCATGGTGGAGCTCGGCATTGCAAATACACCACGAATTGATGCGGGATTGAATGAGGATTTATGGGGGAATTGATGAGGACGTGAATGGGAATCGGTTTTCGCAATTTAATTGGAAGGAAAACCGCTGAGGATGGAGATCAAACGGTGCGGCGGCGCTACAGTTTGCACACGAGAGAGAACGGTCGGCTCTGGAGGAGGAAGATGGCACTGTAGCGCCAGGGAGGAAAGTTAGACTTTTCTGTCCAAAGAAAAATCCTGAAAATATATGAACACCCAAAGTATTTAATAAAAATATCTCCAGCTCAGTTAATATTTAATTAATTTATTTAAATAATTACTTTATTGCTCTTTGTATTAATTAAATAATTTCTTGAGCTCCAAAATTTCACAAAAATTTCGGAGAGTATTTTAGGGCATGGAGAATATTTCAAAAATATTTCTAGCCATGATTTTTAAAGGAAAATTTTATTTCCTTATTTACTTTACTTGAATAATTTACTTTTCTTTTTAATAATTTCTGGAAAATGTATTATTAAACGATTTTTAATCCCGATCGAAAATCGGGCGTGACAACTCTACCCCCTTACGGGAGGCGTTCATCCGCGAAGAGGTGGCACGGCTCCGGGAGGCCGCCGTCCGGGAGGTGCTGCACCGGAGTGGTTGGCAAACCCGTGGTCGTCCCGAAGGCCAACCACAAGCTGCGCATATGCATCGACTACACCGACCTCAACAAGGCATGTCCCAAAGACCCCTATCCTCTACCCCGAATAGACCAGATAGTCGACTCCACTGCGGGGTGCGACCTTTTATGCTTTCTAGATGCATACTCTGGCTATCATCAATTTCGCATGGCTGTAGAGGATGAGGAGAAAACTTCATTTATCACTCCTGTGGGTACTTTTTGCTACATGTCTATGCCCTTTGGTTTAAAAAATGCCATGTCCACCTTTCAACGTGGTATCCGCATCACGTTAAAGGACCAAATAGGGCGCACTGTTGAGGCGTATGTCGATGATCTCGTAGTCAAATCTCGGGACCGAAGAACTTTGCTCCCGGATTTGGCCGAGACATTCAATAACCTCCGGTCCTCCCGCATAAAACTAAACCCGGAAAAATGCGTGTTTGGGGTACCGGCAGGCAAGCTATTAGGGTTCTTGGTCTCTGCCCGAGGCATCGAGGCCAACCCCACTAAAATAAGAGCAATAGAGGAGATGCACCCCCCTAGAAAGCTCAAGGATGTACAGAGGCTCACGGGCTGTGTAGCCGCCCTGAGTCGCTTCATATCCAGGTTAGGAGAGCGGGCGCTTCCCTTATTTAAATTGCTAAAACGAGCTGGCCCCTTCACTTGGACGGACGAGGCGGAGAAAGCCTTGGGTGAGCTCAAGCGCTACCTCTCCTCGCCGCCTGTACTGGTGGCGCCTCGGGAAGGGGAGCCCCTCATTTTATATTTGGCGGCGACCCCCAAGTGATTAGTGCGGCCTTGGTTGTGGAGCGCGACGACGAGCTAGTCTCTCGGTCGCCCCCAGCCTGTCAAAACCAGAGGCGGAGACCTTGGAATGGAGCTGGCCGAGGAAGCGCCCGAACCCGGAGGTGGCCCTTGGCCCCCCGAGCCTCAGGGAGCCGCCCGGCCCCCTAGTCCGGGAGCACCCGAAGCCCCCTCCACCCAGAGTGGCCTTGACGGCCCCGGTGGAGGCGATGGCTCGGGAGACCCGGACACCGAGATGACCCGCCCGAAGCGCCCGTGGCGGGAAGCCTCGAACGGAGTTGGCCGAGGAAGCGCCCGAACCCGGAGGTGGCCCTTGGCCCCCCGAGCCTTAGGGAGCCGCCCGGCCCCCTAGTCCGGGAGCACCCGAAGCCCCCTCCACCTAGAGTGGCCCCGAGGGCCGGGAGGAGGCGATGGCTCGGAGGCCCGGACACCGAGGTAACCCGCCCTGGTGTGCCCGAACCGGCCGCCCATAGCAAGGTAGCCAAGGCCCGCACCAAGGTGCAGCGGCCGGTCTACTTCGTCAGCGAGGCGCTACGGGATGCGAAGACACGTTACCCACAGGCCCAGAAAATGCTATACGCTCTACTTATGGCCTCCAGGAAGTTGCATCATTATTTCCAGACGCAAAGGGTAACGGTGGTCACGTCCTACCCTCTCGGACAAATCCTGCATAACCGAGAGGGCACGGGACGGGTAGTCAAATGGGCCATCGAGTTGTCGGAATTCGACCTACACTTCGAAGCTCGGCACGCAATCAAAAGCCAAGCTTTGGCTGATTTCGTGGCGGAATGGACAACAACAGCCGGAGGCGATCCGAACCCGGGGGAACCCGAGAGCGTGGAGGATCGCGGCCAAGGAACCGCGCACTGGGTGATGAACTTTGACGGTTCACTCACCTTGCGCGGAGCCGGAGCGGGCGTGGTGCTAACTTCCCCAACGGGCGATGTGCTTCCGTACATCGTTCGGATCGATTTCCGAGCAACCAACAACATGGCCGAATACGAGGGGCTCCTGGCAAGGTTACGGACAGCAGCAGGCGTGGGCATCCGCCGTCTGCTGGTCCTTGGGGATTCCCAACTGGTGGTAAACTAGGTCTCCAAGGAATACCAATGCACCGACCCCCAAATGGAGGCCTATGTCAAGGAAGTACGGCGTATGGAGCGCCATTTTGATGGCCTCGAGTTACGCCACATTCCCAGAAGAGACAACTCCCTGGCGGATGAGCTATCAAGGATCGCGTCCGCGCGAGCCCCAGCCCCGCCAGGTGCCTTTAAGGAAAGTCTCACAGAGCCATCGACGCGCCCCGAACCGCCCCGAAGGCAGGAATCGGCCGGTCCCGACGCCCCGGACTCGGTGGGCCAGCCACAGCCTGGCCCCGTTGAGACCGACATCACGCGCCAGGTGGCTTGGATTTCAAAAATCCGGGCGTACCTAGAAGACGTGTCATTACCCGAGCAACATGAGGAAGGCGAACGCGTCGCCCGGGCCTCCAAGAGGTATGCGTTGGTAGATGGGACACTCTACCGATGCGGTGCCAACGGAGTGCTCATGAAATGCATTGCTCGGGAACAGGGTTTCGAGCTCCTTGCCGAGATCCATGAAGGTGAATGCGGCGCACATTCAGCCTCCCGAACCTTGGTGGGAAAAGCATTCCGCCTGGGATTCTATTGGCCCACCGCGCTGGAGGATGCAACAGACCTCGTGCGGCGGTGCCGAGCATGTCAATTCCACGCCAAGCAGACGCACCTGTCGGCCCAGGCACTCCAAACCATCCCGCTCTCATGGCCATTTGCGGTCTGGGGGCTGGACATCCTGGGCCCGTTCAAGCAGGCGCGGGGCGGATGCAAGTTCCTGTATGTCGCCATCGACAAGTTCACCAAGTGGCCAGAGGCCTATCCAGTCAGTCTTAAGCTACCAATTGCAGGGAAGCTAACATACAGGGGCTTGGGCCAACCAACCGCCACTACGTGCGCGCTAAGTTTGCCGGGGGCTCCCAACATATACATACATGAAACAACAAAAGCAGCCACGATGAGCTGTTGCAGCACAAGTAAAGGCAAGTTCAATAACTTTATAAACAATGCATAAATATCTTTTTTACAGATACAAGCCGAGGCAAGAGGGCCCTAAGTGGCCGGTGGGTCGCTGGGAGCTTCCGCCGGGGGGTCTGTGTCCGGCGAGTCCTCGCGGAGGGTGAGCTGGAAGGCCGCCGGGGTGCCGTCGAAGCCCATCATGATGGAGTCAACGGTGTCTTGGACACGACGGCGGGCGGCCTCCTCGGTGCCTTCGGGGAAGTCCTCGGTGGGGATGTAGGGGTCAAAGTTGGGGTCGCGGGCTTGGTAGCTCGCCAGGATGAGGGACGCGACCTTGCGGGATAAGTCATACGATGACTCCTTCGCTACTTCATCGACCTCATCCGGCACCCTCTGTTTCCCCGCGGCCAGATCGTCGATGTATGTGGCCAATCCCGCCAAGGTAGGGATCTTGGGGGTACGGTTCACCGCCACCCCGCGAGCCGCCTCCCGAAGGCGCCCGACGGACGAGGCCGGCCCAGATTCCTAGGCGCGAGATGCGCTCCGATCCGCGACTCGGCGGCGCGCCTCCTCCAGTTCCGGCCTTGGCCCCCGCAGATGCGCCTGCGTGTCCATAACCACCTTCTCCCGGGTGGCCAGCTCCTGCTCCCAGCGCTCCATCTCGTCCTGGCGGCGGCCCGAGGCGACGGCGAGCAGCTGCTCGCGGTCCCACACGCCCCTCAGGCACCGGGAGGCCTCCTCCTGGGCTTCCACCACCACTGCCTCTCGACCCTCCACGGCGACCTCGCGCTCGGCGACGGCTTTCTCCTGGGCTAGCACATTGGCCTCCCGCGCGGCAGCCGGCAGCAGCGGCCTCAGCGTCGCACAAGGTCAGCATCGGCGCCGACAGCGGCGGCCTTAGCGTCGCACAAGGTGTGCTCACGCTCATCGAGGCCCTGGGCGCGTTCCCTGAGGTCGCGGAGGAACTGCTCGGCGGTAGTGCGCACCCTCTCCTCGGCGGCGACGGCAACCTGCTCGTGGAAGTCGGTGGCGTGCCGCTTAGTAACGGTGTCTTCAAACACTTGACTGAGCTCCTCCTGGCGCCGCTCGATCTCCGCCAGCTCCCGCCTGCGGATGAGGCCCTCCGCCCTAGCCGTGGCCGCCAGCTCCTGACGGCCCTCCTCAACCTCGGCCTCCCGCCGCGCCACCTCGATCTCCCTGGCGGCCAAGGCCTGTACTTGGGCCCGAAGCCCCTCCAGGGAGATGGCGTTGGCCGTCTCCAGCGGCCTGGCGATGACCTCCCTCGCCCGCTCCTGCGACCGGACGAGGGGCTCTGTATCCAAAGCGGCCGTGAACCCGGACCGGGCGTCCCCAGACTCGGAGTCGGAGCCGGCCGGATCGGCCGCTGCGCCGGCCGAGCCACGGAGATCCCCGCGGCGGTGCTGCCCGCTTCTTGCCTTGGGGGCTCACGGCGGCTGCGCCCGGCAAGATCAATGGCAGCCGGCGGGGAGATGGCGCCGCCGAATGTGGCGCGGGCGAGGGCTGCTGTGGCGGCGACGATGGTTGCCGCGGAGGGGACCCCTGAGGTTGCTCTCCGCCGCCCTCCGCTGCCCCCTCTGCGCCGGCGCCGCCCACGGCCTGCCCTTCATGGGCGGCCGGCGCTCCAGCCGTTGGGTGGGCCCCTCCCCGGATCCCGCAGGATCCGGGACCGAGCCCGAAGGGGGCGCCCCGGACCTTGGGGGCTCGGGCGCCCCGGACCTCTCCTGTGCACCCTCCCCCGAGCCCGAGGCAGAACCGCCCTTGGGGACAACCCTCGGGCAAAAATGCCTGTGCTCGCGGCTGAAGACAAAACAAAATCGCAACAAAAAATCAGAAAGCAGAGACAAAGGAGCAAGATCCTGATAGGCATTCACACATCAGCAAGGCGTACCTGCGGGCGGAGTTGAACTCCCAGGAGATCCCTGAGATAGCCCGCTTCTTCTTCGCGGGGCGGCCCGGAGGACTCGCCGGGCTCTCGCCCGCCGCGTCCCCTGACGCAGGAGTCCGCGGACAGACCCCGCCATCGGTGCGCTTGCCGGGGATGTGCCCTCGGCCTCCGCCGCTGCCGGCGCACTCACTGGGGATGCGCCCCGGGCCTCCCCCGCCGTCGTTGTCACCACCATTGCGGCCGGCCTGGCCCTCGGCGTAGTGGCCCCTGAGGATGGGCCTGCCGCCCGCGAGCCCCCTGGCCTGCGGGGGGGTGCGGCGCGCTCCGCTCCGCCGCCTCGTGGAGGAGAAGGGGGAGGAGAGGGGTCCTCCTATGGCCTCTTCCTCTTCCCTTTGGGATCCAGGGCACCCGGATCGCCTCGCCCTGGACCTCGGCGGCTCAACCGCCCGATCGGGATGTGGTCGTCAGGGTCGTCGTCGTCGCCCCCGCCTCCGCCCCTCGGAACAGCCCCCGGTGCAGCCTCCGGCGCGGTCGACAAGGAGCCCACACCGTCACCCACCACCTGCAGCAGGTGCAGGATCTCTGGGCGCGTGGAGTCCTGACACAGCGGCACCAACCCGGGCGGGAGCTGCGCCAAGTCCATCTCCGCGATGCCGAGGCAGCGGCGAACCAGGGTCCGGAGGTCCCTCTCGTCCCAGTCGAAGACGACGCCCGCGAAGGTCCGCATGTCGTCGTTGGGGCCCGTGTACATGTAGGCGGGGTGCGGCCTCTCCTGCAACGGCGTTATGCGCCTCATCAAGAAGTCGCGGAAGACCGCGTGGCTGGACAGGCCGCCCCGTCGGAGGTAGCAGATCCGGTCCAGCACCCCGTCCAGCTCCCTCCCGGCTCGTGGCGCGCCCCCGGTTCCTGGTTCACCGGGATCCCCGTCGGCAAGGAAAGGCGGGGTGGTCGCGCCAAGGCGGTGTAGAACCGAACGCCCTCCGGTTCTCCCACTGGAGCGGGGTGGATGTCGATGAAGGGAGTTCGACCGCCGGTCGTTCCGCGGCTGGATCGCCACGTACCCCACCGCGCCGGGGGAGCCAGCCCGGCATATCCGGAAGAACTGCTGGAAGAGGTGGAGAGAAGGCCTCACCCCCACGAACATCTCGCAGGTGTGGGCGAACACGGCGAGGCAGAAGACGGCGTTGGGGGTGAGGTGGTGCAGCCGGAGGTCGTAGAACTCCAAGACGTCGAGGAAGAAGCGGGAGAAGGGCGGCACCAGCCCAACCATGACGAAGGAGGCGAAGAACACCATCCTGTGGGGAGGCCGCTCCTCTGGGATGTCGCCGCCGCTGCGCGTGCCCTTCGGCAAGAATTTGTTGAAGAGGCTGCGAGCCTCCGCATTGCACACCAAAGACTTGGGGAGCACACTCCCCGGCTCCAGAGGTGAATCGCGGCCCATTGTAGAGGGGGAGGCGGAAGCGCAGAAGGGGAAAGCCGAAGGTGGAAGAAAGGAAGCGGAAGAAGCAGGAGGTGCTAGGTAGACGAAGGGCGAGTGGCGATGAGAGGAGACGGCAGTGGAAAGCGTAGAAACCGGTCCCCTTCCATGCGGATTTGGTTTTATAAGCTGCCACCGCCCCCTCGGATTCTACGGCATTAAACTCGCCCCACTACCGCACGAAGCGCCCCCTCATCTCCGCGCCCTTTCGATTTTCGCATCTCCTTGGGTTCCCGTGCCATTCGGATTTTGCGCCGCCTGGGGCTCCGCGCCTATCAGGCGCACTACGCGGGGCGGAGAGTGCTAGGCGGTTTGAATGGACCCCCCGTGCGCGCGACCCAGACGAACTCGCCCCCCGTCCTAAGTAAAGGCTTGGCCAGGTGCGACATCAGTCGACGCGTATCGGCCACCTGCCACAGCAAATACCCGGGCCCACACGCTCAAGGAAATGGCGTCAACCGCGCCCGAGCCCAGCTCGACCCCGGTCAACCCCGGGGGCTACTGTCGGTGATATGGGCCCGGGGGTATGTCGTGGGCGTGGCATTTAAGAAAAAGGATGGCACCCCTGCCCATCAAGGAGCGCCAAAGTTATGCCCTGAAAGGCTAGGCAAGTCTCGGCCACGGGCGGCCACGTGGCCGCCCCGGCTGGGGGGGCCGGAGGCTGCCGGAGGCCATCATGCTTCCAACGGCGAGTCGGGATCTCCCGGACCCCAGTCGGAGGGTCCGGGATCGCCCGGACCCTCACCTCCATCCCGCACCTCTCAGAGAGAGGGGCGAACCCAACTGCCAACCAACTCATTCAATGCTCAAACAGGGGAAAGCTGAGCGCCTGCCCCACCGCATTCAATGCGATGTGAGGCGCGGTTGTTAGCTGCTCCCATCATCACCCCTTTTTGCCTATTACAAGGCAAAAGGGGGGCTAAAAGTCCTTGACTAAGACCGCGGTATGGCCTCACACCCACTCCGCGCACGCCCCCCTCACGCCCTGTCCAGTCACATTTAATGCACTGGGCGGCTGCGTGGGAGAGAGAGTGCGAGCGCAGGAAGCACGGCGCCTACACCTCCCTATGGAACGGGCCGTCGACCGGTGGGACCCATCGGAGGGGGTAGGCAAACCATCATCACGTCAGCGGCATGGCCATCATGATGACCGCACTTTTTACACCTTCTATGATGCGGCGAACAGGGAGGAGTAGAAATGGAATGACTTCTCCGACAAGACAAAGCAAAAACCACTCTCTCACGTGGAGTGAAGTAGAGAAATGATAGGGCTGTTGTGGTGTTCCCTTACTCTATAAAAGGAGACCCAAGTCCTTCATAAAAGGGGGTTCAGCAACTTCACATAGACAGGGGGTTCTGTTCCAGATCGAGGAGAGAAGTACACGTCCTGAGAAATAGGTTAAGCCCCTCCAACTAGCCTGCAGAAATCCCCCATCCATCACAGAGTCTAAGGGAGAGGAACGCTCTCATTGTTCTTGGCAACCTTCCCCATATATTACATACACACAGGAGTAGGGTGTTACACCGCGCTGGTGGCCCAAACCTGTATAAATTCCCGCCTCATCTGCATTATTTCCTTTTTTACATAGGAGTTTGAGCCAGGATACATCGCTCCCCGTGCCGAACCAAAAAGGGGGTCCCCAGGATCCCTGCGTGTTGACCCACAACATCGACACATTCCATTCCTACTCCTTCCTGTTTGCCGCGTCATGGAAAGCGGAAAAAAGGGGGCGGTCATCGTGGTAGCCATGCCGCTGACGTGATGATGGCTTGCCTACCCACTCCGATGGATCCCACTGGTCAGGGACCTATTCCGTGGTAGGTACTGGCACAACGCCTCCTGCCCTCGCACTCTCTCTCCCACGCGGCCGCCCAATGCATTAAATGCAACTGGACAGGGCGTGAGGGGGGCGTGCGTGGAGCGGGTGCGCAGCCATACCGCGGTCTTAGTCAAAGACTTTTAGGCATCCTTTGCCTCGTGATAGGCAAAAAGGGGTGATGATAAGTGTAACTGACCGCCATACCTCACATCGCATTGAATGCGACGAGGCAGACGCTCAGCTCCCCCCCTTTTGAGCATTAAATGAGTTGGTTGGTAGTTGGATTCGCCCCTCTCCCAGAGAGGTGCGGGATGAAGGATGGGGGTTCCGGTGATCCCGGAGAGTACGGTGGCCTCCGGGCAGCCTCCGAGCCGGCCCCTTCTGGGGCGGCCACGTGGCCGCCCGTGGCCGAGTCTCGCCTAAGCCTTTCAGGGAATAACTTTGACGTTCTTTGACGGGCAAGGGTGCTTTCCCTTTTCCCAGATGTCACGCCTCTGACATACCCCCGGGCCCATATCACCGACAGTAGCCCCCGGCGTTGGCTGGGGCCGAGTCAGGTTCGGGCACGATCGACGCCATTTCTTGAATGTGTGGGCCCGGTGCTGGATGCTTTTCATATCGCAGCGGCCGGGCGCGCGACGACCGGTGCCGCACTGTGCCAGTTTTCCTTAGGACAGGGCGAGTTTATTTGGGCCACACGCGCGGGGCCCATCCAAACCGCCTGGCACTCTCCGTCCCACGTAGTGCGCCTGGCGGGCACGAAACCCTAGGCGGCACGAAATCTGAACGACGCGGGAACCCAAGGGGATGCGAAAATCGAAAGGGCGCGGGGACGAGGGGGCGCTTCGTGTGGTAGTGGGGCGAATTTAATGCCGTGGAATCCGAGGGGGCGGTGGTAGCTTATAAAACCGGATCCGCATGGAGGGGGATCGGTTTCTACGCTTTCCACTGCCATCACATCTCACTGCCATTCGCCCTTGATCTACCTAGCGCCTCCTGCTCTTTCCATTTCCTTCCTTTCGCTTTCAGCTTCCCCTTTCGTACTTCCGCATCCACCTTCGCGATGGGCCGCGATTCGCCCCTGGAGCCGGGAAGCGTGCTTCCCAAATCTTTGGTTCGCACAGCGGAGGCCCGCAGTCTTTTCAACAAGTTCCTTCCGCGCGGTACGCGCATCGGCGGCGATGTCCTGGAGGAGTGGCCCCTCACAAAGATGGTGTTCTTCGCCTCCTTCGCCATGGTCGGGCTGGTGTCGCCTTTCTCCCGATTCTTCCTCGACGTCCTGGAGTTCTACGACCTCCGGCTGCACCACCTCACCCCTAACGCCGTCTTCTACCTCGCCGTGTTCACCCACACCTGCGAGATGTTCGTGGGGGTGAGGCCCTCTCTTCACCTCTTCCAGCAATTCTTCCGGGTATGCCGGGCTGGCTCCCCCGGCGCGGTCGGGTACGTGGCGATCCAGCCGCGGAACGACAGAGCGGTCGGCACTCCCTTCATCGACATCCACCTCGCTCTAGGTGGGAGGCGGAGGGCGTTCGGTTCTACACCGGCTGGACGACCACCCCCGCCTCTCCGCCGACGGGGATCCCGTGAACAGGGGGCCGCGCGAGCCGGAAGGGAGCCGGACGGGTGCCGGACCGGATCGCTACCTTCGGCGGGGGCTGTCCAGCCACGCGGTCTTCCGCGATTTCCAGATGAGGCGCATTGCGCCGCTGCAGGAAAGGTCGCGCCCCGCCTACATGTACATGGGCCCCAATTATGACATGCGAACCTACGTGGGCGCCGCCTTCGACTGGGACGAGAGGAACCTCGGGACCCTGGTTTGCCGCACCCTCGGCGTCACGGAGATGGACCCGACGCAGCTCCCGCTGGGGTGCCGCCGTGCCGTGACTAAGCGCGCCGGAGATCCCGCACTGCCGGTGGTGGGCGACGGCGTGGGCTCGTCGTCGCCCGCACGGAAGCTGCACGGAGGCTGCTCCGAGGGTCGGGGCGGTGACGATGACGACGACGCCGACGACCACATCCCGATCCGGCGGTTGAACCGTCGGGGTCCGGGCCGAAGCGACCCGGGGGCCCCGGACCCTAAGGGAAAGAGGAAGAGGCCGAGGAGGACCCTCTCCTCCCCATCTCCACCGCGCGACGGCGGAAAGGAGCGCATGCGCCCCGCGCAGCCGGGGGTGCGTGGGCGATGGGCCCATCCCCGGGGACCACTACGCCGAGGGCCAGGCCGGCCACAACGGCGGCGACGACGACGGCGGGGAAGGCCCGGGGCGCATCCCCGGCGAGTACGCCGGCGGCGGGGTCTGCCCGCGGGACTCCAGCATCGGGGGACACCCTGCGAAGAAGAAGCGGGCCATCTCGGGGATCTCCTGGGACTTCAACCCCGCCTGCAGGTACGCCTTGCCGATACGTGGATGCCCATCGGGGCCTTACCCTTTTTGCCTTTGTTTCATGATTCCTTGTCATGCTTTTGTTTTGTTTCCAGCCGCGAGCACAGGCATTTTCACCCAAGGGTTGTACCCAAGGGCGGTTCTGCCTCAGGCTCGGGGAAGGGCGCGAAGGAGAGGCCCGGGGTGCCCGAGCCCCCCAGGTCCGAGTCGCCCTCTACGGGCCCGGTCCCGGATCCGGTGCGATCCGGGGAGGGGGCCCACCCACAGGCTGGAGCGCCGGCCGCCCACGAGAGGCAAGCTGTGGGCGGCGCCGGCGCAGAGGGGGCAGCAGAGGGCGGCGGAGAACAACCTCAAAGGTCCCCTCCGTGGCAACCATCGCCGCCACCACAGCAGCCTTCGCCCGCACCGCACTCAGCGGCGCCGTTACCCCGCCGGCTATCGTTAATCCTGCCGGCGCAGGCTCACCGTGAGCCCCCAAGGCAAGGGGCGGGCGGTGCCGACCACGGGGGGTCTTCGGCGGCTCAGCCTGCGCAGGCGGCCGATCCCGGGCCGGGTTCCGACTCCGAATCTGGGGACGCCCGGTCTGGGTTCGTTGCCGCCCTGGACACCGAGCCTCTCGTTCGATCGCAGGAGCGGGCGAGGGAGGTCGTTTCCAGGGCGCTGGAGGAGGCCAACGCCATCTCCCTGGAGGGACTTCGGGCCCAGGTGCAGGCCCTGGCTGCCAGGGAGGTCGAGGTGGCGCGGCGGGAGGCCGAGGTCGAGGAGGGTCGTCAGCAGCTGGCGGCCACGGCGAGGGCAGAGGGCCTCATCCGCAGGCGGGAGCTGGCGGAGATCGAGCGACGCTAGGAGGAACTAGTCAGGTGTTTGAAGACACCGTCACTGAGCGACACGCCGCCGACCTCCGCGAGCAGGTCGCCGCCGCCGCCGAGGAGAGGGTGCGCTCCACCGCCGGGCAGTTCCTCCACGACCTCAGGGAGCGCACCCAGGGCCTCGATGAGCGCGAGCGCACCCTATGCGACACTGAGGCCGCCGCCGCTGGCACCGACGCTGACCTCCAGGCCCGCGAGGCCGGCCTGGCGGAGCGGGAGAGGGCCCTTGAGGCGGCGTGGCGGGCGGTTAAGAGCCGGGAGGCCGCCGTTGCCAGGGCCAAGGAAGACTCCGCCGCGCGGGAGGCCAACGTGCTGGCCCAAGAGAAGGCCATCGCCGAGCGCGAGGTCACCGTGGGAGGGCAAGAGGCAGCGATGCTGGAAGCCCAGGAAGAGGCCTCCCGATACCTGAAGGGCGTGTGGGATCGTGAGCAGCTGCTTGCCGCCGCCTCGGGTCGCCGGCAGGACGAGCTGGAGCGGTGGGAGAAGGAGCTGGCCACCCGGGAGCAGGTGGTGATGGATGCGCAGCGCAATGCGGGGCCGGGGCCGAATCGGAGGAGGCACGCCGCAGATTGCGGAGCTGGAGCGCGTCTTGCGCCCGGGGTCAGTGGCTGGCCTCGTCCGTCGGGCGCCTTCGGGACGCGGTTCGCGGGGTGGGGGTCAACCGTACCCCCCCAGCGTCCCTACCTTGGGGGGATTGGCCATGCACATTGACGATCTGGCCGAGGGGATAAAAAGGGTGCCGGAGGAGGTCGATGACGTGGCGAAGGAGTCATCATATGACTTATCCCGCCAGGTCGCGTCGCTCATCTTGGCAAGTTACCAAGCCCGCGACCCCGACTTTGACCCCTACATCCCCACCGAGGACTTCCCGAAGGCACCGAGGAGGCCGCTCGCCGCCGTGTCCAAGACGCCGTCGACTCCATCATGATGGGCTTCGATGGCACCCCGGCGGCCTTCCAGCTCGCCCTCCGCGAGGACTCGCCGGATGAAGACCCCCCGGCGGATGCCCCCAGCGACCCACCGGCCACTTAGGGACCTCTTGCTCCTTTCCATCTTGTATCTGTATTTATGTAAAAAGGTATTTATCGCATTGTTTATAAAGTTAGCGAACTTGCCTTCACTATGCTGATTCTGCGCTGTAACAGCTCATCGTGGCTGCTTTTGATGACTCATGTACGTGTATGTTGGGAGCCCCCGGCCAACTTAGCGCGCACGTAGTGGCGGTTGGTTGGCCCGAGCCCCTGTTTATTTGCTTTTCTGCAATTGATAGTTCAACTCTTAGTTATTGCGAGAATGCGGTAGTGTTGTCCTCCCCCGTGATTTGTCCCATGCAGCTAGGGGGCTGTTCCGGGTTCGGGCAGCATGCACTGGCCGTTGGCTGGTGCCTTTGTCGGGGTTCCGGGTAGGAGCGAAGGCATAAAAAGGCCAGCGAGGGTAGCGGCAACGGGGTGCCGGGACAGGCGTGTTAGTTCACACCCGAACCCCTGTGCGTTGATCGCCCTAGCGTTGATCGCCCTGTGCGTGGTAGTATGCAAGATCGCTGTACCTCGACACCCTTAGGGCTCTCAGGCTAAGGCGGGCAAGGCCAAGGAATTATTGGAAAGCCGCATCCACAGCACATGCTCGAGCACATGGGGGAAACACACTACAACAAGTGTTTTGCAAGAAAAAACATATGGAATGTGATAACAAACGCATTGCTCATGCCACCGGGGGCAGCGGATGAACTTCCATGCATGTCTCAGCGCACCATGCGGCTTATGGTTAGAACCTGCGCAGGTGGGAAATATTCCACGGGTTCGGCAACGGAGTACCGTCCTCTGTGGCTAGGCGAACTACACCCGGACGCGGGGTGCCGATAACCTTGTATGGCCCCTCCCACATCGGGGATAACTTGCTTAGCCCTGCGCGCGTTTGCACACAGCGCAGGACCAGATCATTGACTTGCAGCGCTCGGGGGCTGACTTTGCTTTGATGGTAGCGGCGGAGGCTCTGTTGGTAGCGAGCCGCGCGAAGCGCCGCCCGGCGCCGTCTTTCCTCCAGGTAATCCAGATCATCACGACGCATTTGCTCTTGATCTGCTTCGGTGTATAATGTGGCTCGGAACGATCCCAGGGTGAGCTCAGAGGGCAAGATCGCCTCGGCTCCATACACCAAGAAGAAAGGTGTTTCCCCGGTGGCGTGGCTCGGGGTTGTCCGATTGGCCCAAAGGACCGCAGGCAGCTCATCAGTCCACGAGTCCCCATGCTTTTTGAGCAAATTGTAGGTCTTGGTCTTGAGGCCCTTTAGTATTTTCGCGTTTGCACGCTCGGCCTGACCGTTGCTTTGGGGGTGGGCGGGCGAGGCGAAACAGAGCTTGATGCCCATGTCGTCACAATACTCGCCGAATAGCTCACTCGTGAACTGGGTGTCGTTGTCGGTGATGAGCCTGTTGGGGACCCCGAACCTTGCCGTGATGCCTCTCATGAACCGCACAGCCGAATGTTTGTCGATGACGCTGACTGGATAGGCCTCTGGCCACTAGGTGAATTTGTCGATGGCGACATACAGGAACTTGCATCCGCCTCGCGCCTGTTTGAACGGGCCCAGGATGTCCAGCCCCCAGACCGCAAATGGCCATGAGAGCGGGATGGTCTGAAGGGCCTGGGTCGGCAGGTGCGTCTGCTTGACGTGGAATTGACATGCTCGGCACCGCCGCACGAGGTCTGTTGCATCCTCCAGCGCGGTGGGCCAATAGAATCCCAGGCGGAATGCTTTTCCCACCAAGGTTCGGGAGGCCGAGTGCGCCCCGCATTCGCCTTCATGGATCTCGGCTAGGAGCTCGAGACCCTGTTCCCGAGCAATGCATTTCATGAGCACTCCGTTGGCACCGCGTCGGTAGAGTGTCCCTTCTACCAACACGTACCTCTTGGAGGTCCAGGCAATGCGTTTGCTTCCCTCGCGTTGCTTGGGCAATGACGTGTCTTGTAGGTACGCTTGGATTTTCGAAATCCAAGCCACCTGGCGCGTGATGACGGTCCCGGCGGGGCCGGGCTTTGGCTGGCCCGCCGGGTCCGGGGCGTCGGGACCGGCCGATTCTTGCCTCTGGGGCGGCTCGGGGTGCACCGACGGCTTTGTGAGACTTTCCTCAAATGCACCTGGCGGGGCTGAGGCTCGCGCGGACGCGATCCTAGATAGCTCGTCCGCCAGGGAGTTGTCTCTTCTGGGAATATGGCGTAGCTCGAGGCCATCGAAATGGTGCTCCATACGCCGTACTTGCTTGACATAGGCTTCCATTTGGGGGTCGGTGCATTGGTATTCCTTGGAAACCTGGTTTACAACCAGTTGGGAATCCCCGAGGACCAGCAGGCGTCGGATGCCCACGCCCGCTGCCGCTCACAACCCCGCTAGAAGCCCCTCATATTCGGCCATGTTGTTGGTTGCCTGGAAGTCGATCCGAACGATGTACTGAAGTACGTCGCCCACTGGGGAAGTTAGCACCACGCCCGCTTCGGCTCCGTGCAAGGTGAGTGAACCGTCAAAGTTCATTACCCATTGCGCGGCTCCTTGGTCACGATCCTCCGCACTCTCGAGCTCCCCCGGGGGTGGGTCGCTTCCGGCCGTTGGCGTCCATTCCGTCACGAAATCAGCCAAGGCTTGGCTCTTGATTGCGTGCCGGGCTTCGAAGTGCAGATCAAACTCCGACAACTCAATGGCTCATTTGACTACCCGTCCCGTGCCCTCTCGGTTATGCAGGATTTGTCCGAGAGGGTAGGACGTGATTACTGTTACCCGATGCGACTGGAAATAATGACGCAGCTTCCTGGAGGCCATGAGCACGGCGTAGAGAATTTTCTGGGCCTGCGGGTAACGTGTCTTCGCGTCCCGTAGCGCCTCACTGATAAAGTAGACCAGCCGCTGCACCTTGGTGCGGGCCTTGGCTACTTTATTAGGGGCGGCTGGTTCGGGTACACCGGGGCGGGTTACCTCGGCGTCCGGGGCTTCCGAGCCGTCGCCTCCACCGGAGCCCCCAGGGCCACTTCGGGTGGAGGGGGCCTCGGGTGTCCTTGGACTAGGGGGCCGGGCGGCTTCCTGAAGCTCGGGGGGCCAAGGGCCACCTCCGGGTTCGGGGGCTTCCTCGGCCAACTTCGTTCTGAGGTCTCCTGCCTCCGGGTTTGGCAGGGATGGGGGCGACCGAGAGTCCAGCTCTTCGTCGCGCTCCACAACCAAGGCCGCACTAATCACTTGGGGGGTCGCCGCCAAATATAAAAGAAGGGGCTCCCCTTCCCGAGGGGCCACCAGTACGGGCGGCGAGGAGAGGTAGCGCTTGAGCTCGCCCAAGGCTTTCTCCGCTTCGTCCGTCCAAGTGAAGGGGCCGGTTTGTTAACAATTTAAATAAAGGAAGCGTCCGCTCTCCTAACCTGGATATGAAGCGACTCAGGGCAGCTACACAACCAGTGAGCCTCTGCACGTCCCTAAGTTTCCTAGGGGGCGCATCTCCTCTATTGCCTTTATTTTAGTGGGGTTGGCCTCAATGCCTCGGGCAGAGACCAGAAACCCTAATAGCTTGCCTGCCGGTACCCCGAACACGCATTTCTCTGTGTTCAGATTCATGCGGGAGGACCGGAGGTTATTAAATGTCTCGGCCAAATCCGGGAGCAAGGTTCTTTGATCCCGGGATTTGACTACAAGATCATCGACGTATGCCTCAACATTGCGCCCTATTTGGTCTTTCAACGTGATGCAGACACCGCGTTGAAAAGTAGACATGGCATTTTTTAAACCAAAGGGCATAGACATGTAGCAAAAAGTACCCACAGGAGTGATAAATGAAGTTTTGTCCTCATCCTCTACAGCCATGTGAAATTGATGATAGCCAGAGTATGCATCTAGAAAGCATAAAAGGTCGCACCCCGCAGTGGAGTCGACTATCTGGTCTATTCGGGGTAGAGGATAGGGGTCTTTGGGACATGCCTTGTTGAGGTTGGTGTAGTCGATGCACATGCACAGCTTGTGGTTGGCCTTCGGGACGACCACCGGGTTCGCCAACCACTCCGGATGCAGCACCTCCCGGATGAAGCCGGCCTCCTAGAGCCATGTCACCTCTTCGCGGATGAACGCCTGTCGCTCCGGGGCCTGTCGCCTCACCTTTTGCCGGACCGGGCGTGCGTTCGACCGTACTGCAAGTCGGTGCTCGATCACCTCCCTGGGGACCCCGGGCATATCCGACGGCTTCCAAGCAAACACGTCGGCATTTGCCTGCAGGAAGGAGACGAGCGCGTCTTCCTATTTGGGGTCCAGGTTGCCGCCAATGTTGGCGGTCTTGGACGGGTCGTCACCCAAACGGATAGACTTCATCACCACCTCATCGGCAGAAGTGATGCGTTGCTTCGGGGCCCGGGAACCCGATGTCTCCCCTTGGGGGCCCTCGGGTTCAACGCGGTCGGTCGCCGCGATGTCATCCACACGCGCTTCCGCGAAATCCAACGTGGTTTTGACGTCAGCGTGGATGGTGATGGGGCCTCCGGGGCCCGGCATCTTAAGCTGGCGGTAGGCGTAATGGGTAGCTGCCATGAACTTCACCAACGCTGGCCTCCCAAACACGGCGTTGTAGGGCAGATTGAGATCTGCCACATCAAAGTCGATTCGCTCGGTGCGGAAATTAGCGGGGGGCCCAAACGTGACAGGCAGAGTGATCTGCCCAAGGGGCCACACCTTCCCGGGCGTCACCCCGATGATGAGGTAAGAGGGCCCGAGCACCATCCCCGGGGCCTTGATCACATCAAAGGCCTTCGGGGATAGTATGTTGAGGGCCGCACCTCCGTCAATTAAGACTCGGGCTACCTGGACGTTGCAGATGGTGGGGGAGGTCACGAAGGCCAAGTGGCCGCTACATGCAATGCTCCCTGGGTGGTCGGTCTGGTCAAAGGTGATGGGCACCTCTGCCCAGCGTGACCTTCGGGCCGCCTCGTGAGACGGCACGGCTGCGAGGAGCTCGCGCCTCATGGACGACGTGCTGGGGATCCTGGTAGCCCAGGTTGTCGTCGTCGTCCCCGGCGGGGGCCGCATCCCTGGCCTCCTCTCGCCGGTTGTCCGGACGCTCCGTCGGTGCCTTGCCCTTGCGGCGGATCTCCTTCTCGTTCTTCCTCCGCTCCTGCTTATACTTCTGCACCCGCTCGGCCAGATTTTTGACCGAACGACACTCAGAGAGGTCGTGGTGGGAGGTTTGGTGCACCATGCACCATTTGTCACCGGCCCGGCCCTGGGGGCGGGGGTCCGGGGACCGCCTGCGGTTACCTGCGGGCTTGCCCTTCCTCGAAGGCTTCTTGGCCCCGTCGGTGGCGAGGACGTGGCCCTCCTCGCCATCGTGCGAAGGCCTGCGCTTCCATCGCCGTTCGCGTCGCTCCTCACGGGACGCGGAGGGGGTAGCGCTGGTGGAGGTTGGGGCAGGATTCCTAGGATTCCAAACTCGGGCCTCCTTGCGGGCCACCCGGTCCGCGAGCTCAAAGAGCTCCGTGGTAGTCCGGGGGGCCTTGGATTCGATCTTCTCCAACATAACGTCGTGGCATACGCCACTCCGGAAGGCGAAGATCACTGCATGGTCAGTGATGGAGGGTACGGTGTTGCGTACCTGGCAAAAACGCTGAATGTATTTGCGCAGGGACTCGTCCTCCCCTCGTCGGACCATGTGGAGGTCTGCCTCCACTTCCGGGCGCGGGTACGTGCCCTGGAAATTGGAGGTGAACTGGCGGCACAGGTCGTCCCAAGAAGTGACCGACCGGGCCGGCAGATTCATACCCAGGAGCGGGCCTGGCCCTTGAGCGCCATGGGAAAGAAGTTGGCCATGACATGCTCGTCTCCTCCGGCAGCCTCGATGGTTGTGGTGTAGATCTGGAGGAACTCGGTAGGGTTAACCGAGCCATCGTATTTCTCCGTAAGGGCCGGCCTAAACTTGTTAGGCCAGCGCACTTTACGGAGGTTGGCAACGAAGGCCTGGCAGCCATTGCCAGCCAAAGGGGGCGACAGTGGCTGTGGGGCCTCGATGTGCATTGCGGAGCCCCCTGCTCGCGGCTGGGCCATTACGGCCGCTCGCCGCCCTTCGAGGGGCTCTATTTGCGGGAGGGCTTCTGCGGCCGCTCACCGATTGGTAGCGCCTCCCGACGAGGAGGCACAATCCGGTGCTCGCCCCATGCGGCGCTCATCATGGCGCTCGCTCGATGCGAAGCGGGCGTCCCGCTCTGCGTACGCGAGATCCTAGGGCGCTTCTGCCGGGCCGCCGCGAAAGGCTCTCCTCCGCCCTTGCGGGGCCCGCTGCCCTTCGAGCTGCCGCCGGAAGGACGAGCTTACCGCAGCACGTGAACTGGGCGGCTGGTGGCGGGAGGAAGCGAGGTCGGCGGCCAGCTGGTGCTGGGTCGTGCCTACGAGCTTCGCCACGTCGTCGAACCACCTCCTGGCGTTGGATCCCTCGCCAGGGGTGACTGGGGGGTGGCGCAAAAGAGCTTCGCGCTGCAGGGACCCTCAGGAGTGCCAAACTCCAGGCGGCGATGGACGTCGCCTCGGCGGGGCTCACCGGTATGCCTGCTAGGGCGTGGTCTGGGTCCTGCAGGAGCGTTGTCAGCCCTGCGGGATGCATGGGCTCCTCCGCCCTCAACCGCTGCTTCAGCGGGGGGCAGAGGAGATGGCGCGGGCGCTGCTGCCGCCGTCGCCATCAGCGGTGGTGAGGGAGACGAAGATCCTTCCCCCTCGAGCGGAGGTGGCGAAAGTTGGGGCTGTGCCTGCCCGCATCAACCTCTTCCGCCGCCTCGTTGGCCAGGTCACGCTCGCGCGTAGCGAGTGAGCCTGACGCGGAGCGTAGGACGCGGCCGTGAACCATGGCGGGGTCGTCGAGAGAGGATTCCCGCCAAAAAATGGGAGGAGTATAGGAGTTTAAATCAAAATACAGTGCGCTCCCCCTACCTGGCGCGCCAGCTGTCGATGTCGTAGATCGACACGCAGGGATCCGGAGGACCCCCTTTTTTGGTTCGGCACGGGGAGCGGTGTATCCTGATTTAAACTCGCGGGAAGAATGAAATAATGCAGATGAGGCGGGAGGAAGAAGCTAAAACTGCAGAGACACGGGGGTTATACAGGTTCGGGCCACCGGCGTGGTGTAATACCCTACTCCTGTTTGTATGTAGTATATGGGGCAAGTTGCCAAGAACAAGGGGAATGTTCCTCTCCTTTCGGAGTCGGTGATGGATGAGAGACTTCTACGGGCTAGCTTGGAGAGGCAGAACCTGGAGCAGAACCTATCTCTTTTTTTCAGAACCTCTTCTATGATGGACTTGGGTCTCCTTTTATAGGATAAGGGAACACCACAGTAGTCCTAGCCTCTCTCTCTTCTACTCCACGTGAGGGAGTAGTTTTTATCTTGTCTTGTCGAAGAAGCCATTCCATTCCTACTCCTTCCTGTTTGCCGCGTCATGGAAAGCGGAAAAAGGGGGCGGTCGTCGTGGTAGCCATGCCGCTAACGTGATGATGGCTTTCCTACCCACTCCGATGGGTCTCACTGGTCAGGGACCTATTCCGTGGTAGGTACTGGCACCACGCCTCCTGCCCTCGCACTCTCTCTCCCACGCGGCCGCCCAATGCATTAAATGCGACTGGACAGGGCGTGAGGGGGGTGTGTGCGGAGCGGGTGCGCGGCCATACCGCGGTCTTAGTCAAAGACTTTTAGGCCTCCTTTGCCTCGTGATAGGCAAAAAGGGGTGATGATGAGGGCAACTGACCGCCGTACCTCACATCGCATTGAATGCGGCGAGGCAGGCGCTCAGCTCCCCCCTTTTGAGCATTAAATGAGTTGGTTGGTAGTTGGATTCGCTCCTCTCCCAGAGAGGTGCGGGATGAAGGATGGGGGTTCGGGTGATCCCGGACCCTTCCGACCGGGGGTCCGGGTGATCTCGGACCCCGCTGTTTGGGAGTACGGTGGCCTCCGGGCAGCCGGTCCGGGTGATCTCGGACCCCGCCGTTTGGGAGTACGGTGGCCTCCGGGCAGCCTCCGGGCCAGCCCCTTCTAGGGCGGCCACGTGGCCACCCATGGCCGAGTCTCGCCTAAGCCTTTTCGGGCATAACTTTGACGTTCTTTGACGGGCAAGGGTGCTTTCCCTTTTCCCAGATGTCACGCCTTTGATATACCCCGAGCCCATATCACCGACAACATCCATACACACAATTATTTTAAATTAGGATATAATGTTTTGATTTGCTATTGCCTAAAAAATAAAAATAGCGAGAATGATGTATCCATCGAGTTTGTTGCTGTGTAAATATAAATATTAGTTTTTTTTCTTTGATGCACCCATATTAATTAGAAACGGAGGAAGTATTATAAGTCATTTTGACTTTTTTATAAGTCGAACTTAGCTTTGATTAAGTTTATAAAAACATTGTAATATTTTCAATATAAAAAACTATCAAAATATATTCAATATTAAATTTAATAAAAGTAATTTGATGTCATTAAATATTTTCCTATAAATTTGAAAAGAAGTTTGACTTATAAAAAATCAAAACAAAACAATTATAATATGTAAATAGATGGGAGTAGTACTTAATAAGATAATTAAGATTTGGGGCCCTGTGCAAGCGATCTCTGCTTATCAACGGCCCTGCGGGCCACCTTAGTTCAGCTTCGCAGATGGTTATTGAACATTCGGTTGTTCTGTTCCTCCCAAATTGTTCGAAAACTGTGAGGCTGACGATCGTGTCGTAACCACGCCATTGTGCTTTGGTGATCTGCTTCTGGCTACCAACACCACCATCAAACGAAGGAAGTGAAGTTTGCAGGGAAGCAATGTGACCTGCTGATCATGCTTAGGGTCGTCCACCAGAGGTGACACGACTCCGGGCACTGGATCAGGATTGATCAATGGATTCGTCGTAGGTTTTTCAAACCGTTTAGACGTATCGTAAAGGATTTTACGCTAAAACCGTGTTCAAAACCACGGTTACCGTAAAAACCGCGTCCAAAAGCCGTTTCGCACCCTGCGGTACATCAAAAAACTGTGGTTTTCGCGGTTTAAAAAACTGGATTCGTCAGCTTGATCATAAAAGATGTAGTAGTCTTTGTCGGATCAAACGGTCAGCTGTTTAGCATCTTCGAGGCGCTTCCTATACTACTTAATATAGAGCATGTTTATAGAAATTGATCGTTTGGAATCCAAATCTTTTATTTTTTTTCTTTAAACTGATTAAGCCCTAAAATTCGGTAATTATAGAGCTTTCCATTCGTACAACTATGGAAGAATGAGTTAATCTTTTATGCGTCATGCTGCCAACATGAGTAGGATCCACCTAAAGCTTTGTGGTGTTGAACAGAGTCACCAACCATCTTGACATTGAGAAACTTTTGATTAAGATGGTTTAGAGATGAAAACCGGCTAGAGGAGGCGATTTAGACAAATTGGGATAAATGTCTCTCTCATAAACGAAACGAAAGGTTTTGAAGACAAACTTACGAAGAGGATTCACGCTCTCTCACGGTTACATCGCAAACCGATGAAGATGGATGAACTAGGTTAAAAACAGACAAAAGGTAGAAGCGATACCAAAAGAATGATTTAATTGTCTAATTACATTTTGAGTATATATTATTTTCTCAATTGAACCTGTCATAATGCTTATAAAGGGGTTGGTCTTATCATCATAAGACCCTCTCTATATGTTATTAAGCTTAAAAACCAATTATGATTTGAGAAAGTTCAGACCTAATAAAGAAAACCCAAAAATCATCAAACTGGCCACTCGAGCTTGGCCTCTGCCGGACCGGCCCCGTACATAGGGCGTGGATCCTTTCCAAATCTGATCAAGTTTGATCTTAAACCAAACTTGAAGAGTTTATCTCATCCTTATTATTGAACTTCCCAATTTCAGTAACACCAAATTTTAGCATTACTGGATCTTTGATATATTTGATTTAGGCAACGAAGAGTACCCATTTAGAGCACCGAAGAAACTTCGGCGAGAAACTTTGCTCCAATTCGAAGGTTTAGACGGTTGGCGTATGGAGAAGGCTACTTTCAGTTTCAGAACGGTGCAAGATAGAGACGGAAACGGCAATTGAGGATGCATTCCAATTCCATTTCCAGCTCTGGCATGCTCCAGTCCAGCCAGCCAACGAAAGAAAGAGTCGTACGCGTATACGCTTCTCCACGTAATACGTACAAAATCTGGTATAGTTTCTCGGCAAGCAACGGATAGTAGATACGTACTCTTACCTAATTCTTTTTACAATGACGGTATTCAGAATATATATTTAATTATATATTTTTATTATAATATTTATAATAAAAAATACTAAGACAAATCTACATACGTTACTTTACTATCTCTAAATTAAAATTTTAAAATCTATTAATAATTTTTAAAGTTATTAATAGAAAAAATTATATAAGTTTGATATTAACGTCGTTTGAAATGTTAAGAATATGAAACCGAGAATAATGAAACGAGAGCGAAGAGAGTACTGTACTACGCATCGGATGCCTGTCACTTGCTTGATATACAGGAGACTGACGACGACGCAAGCTCTGTTTGAATGTTCATTACGTGTTCCGATACGGTTGCCTACTCTGCCAACCGGTTAATACATCTTGCTGCCCCATGACACAGCTTATTAGAGAAATGGCAATATAGACAGACACCTGTGCCAAGTTCTGGAGTATAATTAATTCATTTCTAATCTAGTTTAGAATCTAATTAATTCATAAAGATATGAGCTCTATCTGAGGTCTTTCTTTTTAGTGTCAAATCCTCAAAGGTAGGTAACATAACAGAGCATCAGCATCTGGGTGTGACACTTGTATGGCATTCCACTTTGGGAAGAAAGAATCATGCTGCAGTAGTAGTAGTGGGGTGTGTAAACCAACAAAATGAATGAACGGATGAGATCTAACCACATCCACAAATCACATCAATCTAACGACCAGGAAGGCTCCGATGACGAGCAGCTTCGCCGGCACCAGCAGGACGACCAACAGGCGGGCGTGCGCCCGCGCCTGCCTCGCCGTCTCCCTCCCGCCCTCGACGGCGGCGTCCAGTAGCACGCCGAGCCGCGCCCGGTCGACGGCGCCGGCCAGCACGCCGTGCACGCCGAGCGGCCACCACAGGAGGAGCCGCCACCGCTGCCGCCGCGTCTCCCGGTGTCGCCGCACCTCCTTGCGCACCACGGCCCGGACGGAGCGGAGGTACGAGTTCACGTCGTGGTCGCGGTACACCGCGCCCTTGGGGCCGTAGGCGCTCTTGTCCTTGAGGATCTCCAGCGGGTGCGGCGAGTTGAAGAAGGTGGACATGGCGGACCGGAGCTGCCGCAGGGAGGTGCCCGACGACGAGTCGCTCAGGTGGTAGATGCCGCTGTCCGGCGGGAGGAGGTCGTGGTGTGGGGATAGCCTCTTGTCAGGTTGCAGGATGAACATTTCGCCCATTGGGGCGTACAAGAGCTTCTGCAGTGAAATCAACAGAAAGGGTTACAACCATATGGTTGGTCAATCTGGTAACATGTAAACAGAGATGAATATTTACAAACAAGAAAACTATTAAGTGGTGATGACCGTACTAAGCGCTGAATATTGCAGTACTCAGTAAAGATACAAATGTTCTTTGCCAATATTTTTAACTATTTTTACTTTTCTTTCAAAAAGAAGTGTTGTTTTTCAGTCCCTGAAAATGTGACAGCCAGACATCATGCTAGATCTTCAACCTGCAGGGCACAGCTTGCGCTATAATTCAACCAACTAATGGTTTTATTATTTGTTCTCCATGTCAAAGCATCACATAAATATTCTTTGTAGTCTAAGTCATTAAATTCAGGAACATATACTGTTATTACCACCTAAATGAACTAATTTATCAGATGCATAAGAAAAAGTTAAACTGAAGTGGATTCATGAATCTACCTGATTTGTGAGGCACGGGTGACTGCGGAAATTCCCATTGGCTAGTTTCAGAATGTTAGCTATATGGTCAGGGTAGTTGCACGAAAAGACTCGAGGAACAATATCTCGATGCATCGTGATTGACTGAACATGATTCCTTGGCAATCCAAGTTTACGAAGCAAGTGGTCGCCGCCACACATGATGCATGGTGAACCAAATGTGATAACAGGCAACAACGACGAAGCAGGTACCGCTCCTCTCATCAGTAGCATTAGATTCACAAGCAAAGCCAGACTACCACCAAGAGAATGACCAGTGAAGCGTAATGTTGTGGATTTACCAGAACTTCTCAAGTGAGATTTGACATACGGCAACATTTGGTGATACATTCCCTTGGCTGCTTCATATATACCCCTATGAACGAGCACGTCGAGTCCCTGCAAAACATCGCAAATTTCTTAGGTTACATAAATTTATCAAGTCCTTCCTACGTCTAATATGTCAAAATTCAAATGTTTCTGTGTCAATTTAATACACTTGGTCAATCCATAATGCACATCTAAATGAAGCTGCTGGTACACAATGAATGAATATTGGCAAGATTGATTACATCCATCATTCATGAGAAACTGAGAAATGTTAGCGATAGGATGACAGGCTAGTAGGATACCTCAAATTTTACTGGTTCAAATAGTAGGTTGGCCTGCCAAGAAGCGATTGACTCAGACCCCTGCCAATTAACAATGAGAAATTGATGAAGATGAACCACGGAAATTGAAAATTACACAAATCATGATATGTTGGGCAGAAGACATACCTGAATCACAAAGTATCTTGTGCTGTCTTGATCATCATCACAAATGAACCATTCGCAAGGACAAGATCTTGAAGAGTTCAGATCATCTGCAACAGCTTGTCTTGTTTCTTCCTTGGCAGCAACCATGGAGGTAACTGAATTCGTAGTAGCCACAAATGAAGCTTCATCCATGGTTAAACCTTCGCCACTCTCACCGGTTACAATGGCCATGATGGTTGGATCGTTCTTGCCATCATTCCTGGAACCAAAGGGAATGACGCCCATAGCCCGTGAATGTAAATAAGAGGCAGCAGACGACATGACATGGTATGCGCCGAAGGGGTTTACCCCCAAACCACTTTCTTTCTTCTTATTGCTCCCTGGCTCAGGGTTCTCTACAAATTCAGATTCTTGGTCTGAAGATTCACGTTCCTCAGCCTTAAGCTCCTGCTTCTGATCAAGACCAGTTTTGTCCTTCTCTTGTACTGATGAAGTCACAAAACGCAAATTGTACCTCCGCAGCAATTTTGGCTGAGAACGCAAACACTTGCCAAGTCAGGCAATGAAATACTAATATCACAGAGAATGTCAGAAAGGAAACTTGCAAATTGCAATCATAATCTAGTTATGAGGTACCAGAAAGGCAATTGTGTAATTAACAACATCACGATTACCACACCACATAAGTATCCATAGGCCAGAAGCAGCAGCTCAAGTGAAGCAACCAATTGAAAGACAACAATAGACAAATACAACTCAAGCACAGATACCTCCAAGAGTAGAATTGCATTAAGCAGACCTGGCACTAATCCATCAAATCCTTCAGGAATACCCCACTATTAGGTCCAAAAGCACAGAGGGGACCAGGACGAATAATCGATAATGGCATAATGCATAATTTGCGTAACAGTAAAGGAAATTCTTCACCATCTCTGTAAAGGGAAATGCATAGGCAATACGTGGTAGAAGCCAAAACTGACTAAATAAGAATTCCTAATAGTACCACAACCTTCATTTTCTGTTGAATTTACAGCAAGGACAAGGACGACCATGAACAATTCATCACCGGCAACCGAATTGGCGTGTAGACAAACCACCAATTATAGACTGTGATTAACGCATCGGTGAATTGTAGAATAGCAATCGCTCGCATTGATGCTTCTATCTTACCGTGATCTTGGGGATCATGTAGGCGATGTTGCAGAGGTAGGACATCTTGGAGAACTCCTTGGCCTCCCCGAGCGACACTTTCCTGAGGAGCCTCGAGAAGGTCGCGCGGTCGAACACCTTGCCGTCACTGTCGTCGTCCTCTTCGACGGCGCAGGAGCCTTCCTCCTCGCCTCCACCGCACGAAGCGCAGCACTCGTCGCCGGCTCGGCCCGCCCCGCGCGCTTCCTGGTCGCCGTCTCGAGCGGCGACTCCGGCGGCTTCGGCGTCCGCCGCCTCTGCCCACTGTGGCTGCACCCGCAGCATCTGCAGCACCCAGTTCCCCTGCTTCCGCTCGTCCGCCTCCGCCTCCTCCTCCGCCGCGCGCTGGCTCCTCGCCTCCTCGCTGCGAACTGCATCGCCGACCGCACTTGCCCTCTCCCCTCCTCCGCCGCCGCCGCCAAGCGGCCATAGCCGGAGCAGCGGCGCGTGCAGGGCGCCCCGCGACGGTTGCTGCTGGTGCCGCTGCGCCACCGGCGGCGGCGGCGGCTGCGGAGCCGCGGAGGCGGCTGGCCGGATGCCGCGGACGAACCTCAGGGCCTCCATGGCCTCCTCCGCGCCCTCGTCTCCCCACCCCCAACCACCCCTCTCCTCCTCCTCCTCCTCCTCCTCCTCTCGCGAGCGCGAGGTTACCGTTAACAATAGCGCGGTTATGTTTAGCCAAATCACGATTACTCCGTGCTCCACCACTCAAGATCAACCAAGTTCACCTCGCCTCGCCTGAGCTCACTCTCGCCTCCGGCGATCGACGTCGGCGGCTGGTGCAAGGAGAAGAGCAGCAATGGAGGAGAGGAGAGAGAGAGAGAGAGGATGGGAGGAGACCTCCTATATATGCGGAGTGCGATGGTGGGGAGACGGCAACGCCATGGGGGGTGGGACCGTGGGAGAGAGGTAGGAGAGAGGAAGGAGATGGGTGGGATTGTTTGTGGGGAGGAAAGAAAAACCGTGTAGAAAAATCTGTCCCGGTTGCTTGCTCCGCTCTAATATCTTTGGTAGGCTCTTTTTGGCATTTTGTTGGGCTTCTTTGCCCTCTGATTTGACATCTCCAGTAGTTTTACTGTTCAAAATTTGGTATTATTAGATAATTTTAGTAATTTATAGTTTTATATAAAATTGATAAATAAAAATTTTATCGTGTATACGAATCGTAGTTTTGACTCCTATTATATGTATATTTTTTAACGTGTTATCATTAGTATTTTTTAAAAAATAAAAAAATATGAAAGTATAGAACAAAATTTCGGTCAGAGAAGGTATGTCATGTTAATACGTTTACCACGTGCCGTGATAATAACGTTGTATGCGTAGAGCGTATCGGATACGAGCGACACGGCGGAGGCTCCATCCGTTCTGCCACCTAGGCAAGCCGCAGAAGATCAGGGAGTCACTTCCGTGGACGCGTCGTCCAGCGCATGCCCTGGACACGTCACCGGATGAGAAGGCGGAGGTATACGTGGAGACCTTGCGTGCCCCATGCAAAGGTGGGCGGGCCTCGGTTTATCCACCCACAACCACAACGCGAGATCCGGCCCATCATTGGAGTATGGGCCGAACATCATTTAGGCCGTGATAGTAGTGGGCCGAGTGCACTTATGCCGCGTACCATGGGCGTGTGATCAAATGGCAGGTGTACCGTTGGGATGGAGATGTGGTTGGGGCAATACTGATTTTTGCTCAAAAGTCTTGTTGGTTTTTGGTTAACTAATAGTTCATGTTGTATTTTTTTACTATAAGGAAGACATATGTACACCAAGCTACTAGATAGGTTATTTTTTATTTGTAGTATCGCAGGATTAGGATACTAGCAGATTTGATTTTCGAAAATATTTATATAATGTATTGTATAAATCAAAGCATATATAATATTGATTTTTATAAATTTAATTGGTTTTTATGTAAAATTCAGCATATTTATTCACACTATTTTCAATTCATCTTATTTTAAATAATATTTTGTAAGATCGTATGGATCGTAGAATCGGGATTCTACCTAAAATTTCATAATATTATGTGGAAATAAATAGTAAGATCGAGATAATATAAAAATTAATATAATATTCATTTTAGCTTCATATTATTCTAGTATCGTAAATACTATGATACAAATCAGGACAGTAACAATAACAATGTACATGCACCGTCACATCTTCATATCACGCCACACATACGCTTGACTTGAGGACCTTAGGTAGTTTATACTTGGGGCTCTTTTTTTCTATGGTTGAACTATGCACCTACTTGGAAAAACGATTTTTTTGGACGAGGAGCCTAATAGGTTTCGGGCGGGCCATAAGAGCCAGCGCACGAAAAAAAGCGTTCCGGGGCCATGGGCCCGCATGGGATAATGCATTATCCCGTGCGGGCCACTTAAGCGACTGCATGGGCTATTATCCCATGCGGTCGCTTAAGTGGACCGCACCGACCGCACGGGATAATAGTGCATTATCCCGTGCGGTCCACTTAAGGAACCGCACGGGATAATTCATTTTCTCGTGCGGGTCTTTAAGAGGACCGCATGCGATGATGCCCAACAGTGGCTCAATAAATTTCCCACTCAACCCGACAGTGGCGTATTTATCCTGGTGTTTTCTCTCTCAAAAAAAGGCAATTATAGGGGGAAGGTTTTGAACTTGAATTTTTCAATTGTAGTCAATAAAAAGGTATCATACTTGATCTCCTCTTCCATTTGCTTCTATTTTTAAAAATTTTTATGGTTGAATGTGAAGATATTTGAACTTTTTAACTCGGTTTCTCTCTCCAAATAATAGGCATTTTATTTTGTGGAAGGCTATAGACTTTAAATCTTCAATTAAAATCAATATAAAAGGTAATGTGCTTGATCATCTACTTCATTTGCTTCTGTTTTTGTAAAATTTCATCGGTTGAATGTGAAGATATTTAAACTTGTTTGAATTGTTGTGTTGAGCTATTTTTTAAATTTGTAGGTCAAATATTTTGTTTTTTATTAAACCATTTTTTGGTAACTACTTTTGCTCATTATTATTATTTGTTGTGCAATATTAATTTATGTTGTCACTGTTTTTATTATTTGTCGAATATTTTACTTTGTTTTTATTATTTGTAGGATTTAAGTTTAATTTGTTTATTTAGAAACACCGACAATATAATATTAATTTATGTTGTCACTGTTTTTAGATGGATCAGATATGGATATATGAGACACGGAGAACTCATCCGGTGTACATGAGAGAAGCATCAACATTTATTGATAAGGCTAAGACACACGCTTTGGGGAAAAATAGGAAGGATATTTTTTGTCCTTGCGTGGATTGCAAGAATCAGAAGATGTTGAAAGATCCGAATGTAATTCTCGGACACATAATTCAGCATGGATTTGAGGAGAAATACACAGTTTGGACTTATCACGGGGAAGTCGCCCCTCTGGAAGAGAATCCTGATATTTGTTTCGATGAGACAGAGAATTTTATAATTGAGGACATGTCTCGTGAAACGACGGGTGATTTTGGCGGCTCTGGTTTTGACGAGGCAGAGGTTGATATTGATCTTGATCTTGAGGATTTGTTGCGGCACGCTGAACCAGAGGTCATAACAGAGAAAGCAAGATATTTAAACAATTGGACAGCTTTGCAGAAAGCAGCAAAAGATCTTTTATACGATCAAGCAAAGGGATGTGATATGGATTATACAGTGTTGCGGTTGGTGCTAGAACTTCTTAGATTGAAGGCCAGGCACGGATGGTCTGATACTAGTTTCAACGACTTGATGGGTCTCCTGAGAGCTATGCTTCCTAAGCCTAACTTGTTGCCAGCTAACACCTATCAAGCCAAGAAACTGATATGTCCATTATCACTTGGTGTGGAAAAGATCCATGCATGTATTAATCACTGTGTACTTTATCGCAAGGAATACGCTGATATGGACAAGTGTCAACCTTGTGGGGCGAGTAGGTACAAAAAGGATAACAGTGTCACCGATAGTGACATTGCCGAACCAAATTCATTGGTCGAGGCAGGGAAAAAGATTCCGGCCATGGTGATGTGGTACTTGCCAGTCAAAGATCGAATGAAGCGATTGTTCTCGAACCCCACCGATGCCGAGTTGATGAGATGGCATCAAGAGGGTCGAAAGACGGATGGTATGATTCGACATCCCGCCGATGCTCGAGTGGAAAAACTTTGATTTGAAGCACCCGAATTTGCAAATGATCCGAGAAATGTCGGGTTTGCGTTGAGCACGAATGGAATGAATCCGTTTGGTGACCTAAGCGCTCGCACGCACTTGGCCGGTTCGCTCACTATGTATAACCTTCCGACATGGTTATGTTAGAAGCGAAAGTACATTTTGTTGACTATCCTTATACAAGGGCCAAAACAGCCTGGCATCGACCTAGATGTGTTTCTTGAACCTTTGATGGAGGATATGCAAGAAATGTGGGAAGAGAGTCTACGATTATTTGATGCATACCGCCAGGAGTATTTTACTTTGCGTGCTATCATATTCGTTACTATTAACGATCTACCAGCCAATTTTTCCCTATCCGGACAGATTAAAGGAAAGACCAGATGTCTGATATGTCTGGACGACACATCGTACATATACCTGACCTCGTCAAAAAAGTTAGTTTACATGCGTCATCGTCGTTTCTTACCACAGAAGCATAGGTATCGTGCGATGGCTACCTTTTTTGACAAAACTGTCGATATAGGTACTGCCCCCGAAGCAAAGGATGGTTCCACGGTGTTCAAGCTGACAAAGAACATAAAGGTCGTGTTCGGCAAGGGAAAGAGAGCTTCAGGCAAGAGGAAGAAAGAAGTGGCATAAAACACGCTGCCCTTCAAGAAACATTCAATCTTTTTCAAGTACTTGACGTACTGGAAAGACCTGGAGATTCGTCATGCCATCGATGTCATGCACCTCGAGAAAAATGTGTTCGACAGCACCATCGGGACTTTACTTGACATCCCTAGTAAAACAAAGGATGGGTTGAAGTCACGTAACGACCTGGTCAATTTGGGCATAAGGAAAGATCTCCACCCAATAGAGCTAACGAATGGTAAGATTGAGATTCCTCCAGCATGCTACTCAATGACACTTGAAGAGAAAAAAACTTTCTGTAAATGTCTTCGTGGATTGAAAGTGCCAACTGGATTCTCATCGAATATCCGAAAGCTAGTATCAATGAAAGATTTGTGTCGATTTCTGGATACAACGGTCACAACTGTCATAAGATGCTTACGGTGTTTCTCCCTATCGCTATAAGGACGGTGAAACCAGTGCACACCAAGGTTGTGATAACAAAGTTGTGCTATTTTTTTAATCGAGTATCACAGAAAGTTTTTGATCCAGAAGAATTAGGACCCCTTCAGAAATTCGCAGTCGAGACAGCTTGCCAGCTAGAGATGTTTTTTCCTCCATCATACTTCGACATGATGGAACATCTCATTGTTCACATTGTCCCTCAAATTATTGAACTTGGTCCTCTATATCTACATCAAATGTGGGCGTATGAGCGATACATGGCTGTTCTGAAAGGGTATGTCCGTAATCGTGCTCATCCGGAGGGCTCGATGATAGAGGGTTACACATCTGAGGAGGTTGTCGAGTGTTGCCTAGATTATATGAAAGATGCCAACCCCATTGGGATACCGATGCCTCGACATGATGGAAGATTATCTGGGAAGGGTACGGTAGGAAGAAAATGCTTCTAAGACAACGATTACAAAGCGGTATCAGATGCACACAGCAATGTTCTTCAACAACTCGCCATCGTTGCGCCCTACATTGAGCAACACACTTCCGAGATCAGAGCATACAATCCTGGGCGATCCGATGATTGAGTTTTGAAAGAACGAAGCGCACTTTCCCCAATGGCTTAAGGATCAAAATGTACCGTCGGTGAATCACTCGAGGAAAAACGGTAGAAAGACTTGCACTGGCTCAACAAGCCTTGTGACCTCATGGCAAGGGTATGACATCGGCGGATACTCTTTTTACACCAACAGCAAAGACAAGAAAAGCTCAGCGCAGAACAGTGGGGTTCGTGTCGAAGCGTTGGACGCAACAGGACAGAGGAAATCATACTATGGGATCATACAAGAAATATGGGAACTTGACTACGGTTTAAACATTCAGATCGCTGTTCTCAGATGCCAATGGGTGAAAGACTTCATGGTAGATAAATTTGGATTTATGTGTGCTGAACGGAGTAAAATTGGACACAAGGATGATCCATGGGTCCTTGCCGAGCGTGTTGCACAAGTTTTCTATGTGAAGGATCCTTCCGATGAAAAGATGGACATTATTGTATCGGGCAAGCAACACATCATTGGTATTGACAACATTGAAGACACGTCCGACTATAATCAATACGACGTCATTTCGTTATTCACAGATCTTCCTACGCGGATGAAACGCATTGAAAGTGTCCTCGACGAATCAAAGTTTGCATCCGTGTGGAAGGATGTTAATCCAAAAATTGTAAAACGCTAGTTTGTTTTTTTATATATTCATGTTGTTTAGACCTACTTGAGTCATTATCCTGTAAATAAGAAAAAAATGAAAATCATAAAAATTGTGTGGATTTCATGATATTATATGTAGAGGCTGTGGTACAAAATTGAGAGGGTTTCGAATATTTTATCAGATACGTTATCGCGTGCGGTCGGCTTAAGGGCCCTCGCACTCGGCAAAATTTTGAAAAAAATTTCTTCTCCACCCTCAAAACTTTATCTACTATGTAAATACTACATATTACTCCTAATTATAAAATTTGGTAATTTTTTGTTTGGTTTTGCTATATTTCTTGATTTATTTTATTTTCATGAATTTTTTGCCAAGTCTCACATTTGAACTGCAAGTGATTAAAAAAATAGAATAAAATTAGTGGAAAAATTATATTCATGTTGTTTAGACCTACTTGAGTCATTATCCTGTAAATGAGAATAAATTTTGATTTTTTGTTCAAGAAACATGATTAGGAACCTATTGACCGAATGATTTTAAAATTGTATAAATAGCAAACGAAGTCGAAAAATCTTGAAAATTGTGTGGATGTCATGATATTATATGTAGAGGCTGTGGAAAAAAAATGAGAAGGTTTTGAATATTTTATCACATACGACGTCACAAAACCGAAAATTCTGCAGAGAAGATTATAAGTGTTGAGAAGGATTGATTAGATTTGGAGAGGAAGTGATGGCCGAATTGTCATTTGATTTCAAATTTTTTTTCATAGGCAATAATTAGCATATATTGATGTGTGAAAAATTTTGGTAATTTTTTGAGTTTGTTTGATAATTTTTTTCATTAATTTCTATTTTGGTGCAAAAGTTGGACAGGGAGGGCGATTATCGCGTGCGGGCGGCCTAACGGCCCGCACGGAAAATATCTTCCCGTGCGGGCTGCTTAGAGGACCGCACGGGAATTTTTTTCCCGTGTGGTTGATTTAATAGGCCCGCACGCGAAAAGAATTATCCCGTGCGGGCCGCTTAATCCGCCCGCACGGGAAGATCGTTATCCCGTGCGGTCCTTTAAGCTGCCCGCACGCGATAATCGCCGCCTATATAATAACGCGCGGGCTCTCGAAAATTTTCCATGTCCCCGATGAAAACAGATCTAGCGCCAGGCTGCCAAAATTTTTCCCTAGATCCGCCGCCTCTCTAGCCGCCCGCGCCCCTGCACCGACCTCATCGACCGCCAGCATCCACTCACCGCGCCTTGGCCTCGCCCCTACCGCCCACGACGTCTACCGCGCCTCGGCGCTCGGGCCGGCGAGCACGGAGAGGAGGTTGGCGGCTACGGACCGCGGCGAGTGAGACGCCGCCGAGCGGGCGGAGGAGGCGGCGCGACAGTAGACGGAGAAAGAGACGGCGAGGGCGACGACGAAGGCCGGCTTCACCGAAGCCGACGCTGGCCTCACCGACCTCGACCGCGCGTGGCACCGACGCCGTCAGCCGCCGCCGGCCTCAACCAACTCCTCCTCGCCGGCGCCAGCCGCCGCCCGACGCCTCCCCGTCGGACGCCAACCGCCAGCCGCTCCACCGTGCCACCGGAGAACGTCCTCCCCTCCGCTGCCAACCGCCGCCAACCGCTCCACCGTGCCACCGGATAACGTCCTCCCCTCCGCCGCCACCCGTCGCTAGCCGCTCCATCGTGCCACCGGATAACATCCTCCCCTCCGTCGCCAACCGCGGCCAGCCGCTCCACCGTGCCACCGAAGAACGTCCTCCCCTCCGCCGCCGCCACCGCCACGGTACAAATCATGCAATATATGGATTTTTGTTTTAATATTGATATGATATAGGAAATAATGAGCCATGCATTATGAAAGTATATAGAAATAAATTATACTAACCAATATATCAAAATGATGAATATATAATACGTGAATTCTAGGACAAACTAGCTAGTGTTATATTTTAGATAAGAGACTATTGAGTACATTAAGAGTACATGTTCCTATAAATATATGCATGTGAATATGCAGAGAATGGTAGTACGTAGTAAGTGTTTGTTAACTCCACAAACATGTAAGTGTTTGTTACTTCACAAGTGATGAAATCTTTCTTTAATTTGGGATGATAATTAGTAAAATGGACTATTATTTATTTGATGGAACTATAGTTAATTTTGATGAAAATGTAAAATGGACTGTTATATATTTGATGAATTTTGTTGATGAATTTTTTCATGTGAAATAGTTGCGGGGAATTTTTTTTGAAAAGATGGATGTGAACGGACGAGCGAACGAACGAGCGTTCGTTCGTTCATGGACGGACGGACAAACGAACGAACGAACGAGTGTTCGGTCGTTCGTTCGATCGTCGTTGATGTGAACGAACGGACGAGCGAACGAACGAGTGTTCGTTCGTTCGTGGAGATTAGGTCATGTGAATATTTTTGATGAATTTTAGATTTTAGGTTAGATTTTTAAATTTTCAAACACATATACCCACCCCTACCGAACGACCTACAAATCTAATCTCCCTCTCTCCTCGGTCTCTCATCTCTCATCTCTTCTCCTCCCCCTATCTCACCTTTTCTCATGGACAAAATAGGCAAACATATCTATTTTTATCTCTCATCTCTAATAAATAGAAGAAGAAGGAAAGAAATATATTTTTTCATTCTTCTTCTCTTTTACATATATAGATTGTGATAAAAATCTGACAACCACCTCATTCCGTGATGACTCCCCGTGATTTAGAGGTGTGCTTTCTCTGTTTTCGGCAGCATTTACCCTCAAGTTCTCGTTGCTAATGTCTTCGGTCGAATTTTCGTGAATTGCCATATCTTGCCCGATGCCTTTTTCCTGCCTTCTTCACCGATCTTGGTCTTTTCAACATGTCATGATCCATCGTAGTAGCCTTCTTCACCGTCTTGGTCTGTTCAACATGTCACGATCCGATCTTGCTCTTTTTTTGTTCGTCTCGCTTTGTTTCATAATCTTTCGAAAATCGAGGAAATTAAAATCGGAACGTAAAAATCGGAACTTACAAAAACTTTTGCCTATTGCTTGTTTGACCGTGTTTGTTACTTCTTATTTGCCAGCTCAGTTGCATAAATTTAGTTGTGAACAATTCCTCTCGGTGTTTGTGAAAACCAAACGATTTGGATTTTCGTTGGGAAGAAAAATCTCGAAATATAAGGTTAGGAATTTTTAAAATAAAATCGAAAAACGGATGCGGATTTATGAAGATATGTATTTGAGACATAAAATAATAATTGGTGATTATGAAAAATTAATTAGGGAATAAAATGGACAATAAACTATTTTAAGGGATTTATATGAAATCTAGGAAATTTATTTGGAATTAAAAGTGGTGATTTATGGATTTAGGAAAAAGGAATAAAATTAAATATGGGAAATGTATATTTAAAAATAAATAAAGTTGGTGAAAAGTTGAAAATATATTTTTAATTAATTTTGGGAATACTATGTATTTTTCGGAATTTTTAGTGTGAAGGAAAAATTAGAAATGGAAAATGGAGTGAAAAATCGGGAAATTAAAAAGTGGCAACTGTTCATTGATCACACTCTGCTCGACGCCGTACGCCCGGCCGCGCTCGTCGCGCTGTCCGCACGGCCGTACGCGCGGCGGCGCACGCCACGCGTCGCGCACGCGCCCGCGCCGCGCGCCGCCACGCACCGCGCGCACGCGCGCGCCGCGCGCGCCGCCATGCCCGACCCGCCCCGAGCTCACGCCGCGTGTCGACGCCCGCGCTCCGGCCCCGCATGTCGCCCATAGTCGCCGCGCCGGCCCCGCCACCCCGCGCGCCGCGTGCGCGTCGCCCACGCCGCGCGGTCCCCACCCCCTTTTTTCTCCCCGTTGCCTCGCTCGGTTGCGCCTATAAAGGAGAGGCAAAACCCCATTTCTCCCCCACCTCGCCGCCCTAGCCTCCCCTCTCTCGCCGGTCCCCCTCTTCTCTCTCGAGCCCCATCTCCGCAAAAACGAGCGCCGCAATCCGCCGAGTGCCATCGCTGTTGCCGGGCGCTGCCGCAGTTGCCGCGCCGTCGCCGTGAGCCGGAGCTCCGCCACCCTCCCCTTGCCGTCGCCGTCGCCGGTAAGCCCCGAGCCGCCGCCCCCCTCGCGCTAGCGCCGGCCACCGGCCAAAGCAGAGAAGGAAGGGGGTTCGGTCGAACACCTTGTGGGCCAATGAATAGTGGCAGAGGAAAAGAAAAAGAAAAAAAGAGAAAAGAGAGAAAAAGAAAAAGGAAAATAGAGAAAAAATAGGAAAAATTATGGAAAATTTGGAAAAATATTTTGAAAGGATTTGAGTGAATTTTTGGGCAAAAATAAATTATTTTCTTGTGTATTTTCTCGGAGCAAAATTTGAAAAATTGAAATCGGACTTTTTCTGAGATTTCGTTTCGCGTCGTTTTAAATCCGGTCTGCACCGTGGAAGCCACCCCCTGCTGCTATAATCCTATGGTCACCCGTCTATCCCGCTGGGCAGAAACAGCGGATGACTGCTATGAAGAGGCTTTGCTCGAAATCGACGACCGCAGCGACGCCTCAATGATCGATCGAGGAACACCAAAGCTGCGGGGATCGGATCAACTTGCTACGAACCCGGCTACGTGCCAACGGTGCCCGGTACGAGCAGCTCTCTGACCGCTACATGGCCCGTGGAGAAGCCTTGGTGGAGCTGAAAGAACACCTCAGGAAGAGCAAACAACAGGTCAACCAACTGGAAGAACAACTTCGCTCCCACCTTGTCTCTGCTGCAGGTACTTCCACCGAAGTTGCACCAACACCCCCTGCCCCTATGCCCGACCACTACTACCTCATGACTCCAGCATGCCTGAACACTTTTCAAGCCATGATGGAGCAGGCCTTATGTTGAGCACCGAGTCGGCACCATACCCGATAGACCCCACCGCTGCTACCTCAATGGAACCTACCTCGAACTCCATGGTGTACCATCGAGCCGGTTCGGGAGAGGAGAACCCCATCCAGATCAGCACCGACTCCGAGTCCGAGATAGAGCCTATGGAGATTAAGTGGGAGTCCAGTGACACTGATCCAGCGAAGGAGGCAGCACCTACTCGTCGCCTGACTCACACCGGAGGTCCCCTCACCCTCAGGACTGCCTGGAAGAGTACCCGACCACCAAGCAGGAAGATCAAGCATGACTCCGAGGCCACTACCTCGAGCCATGGGGACTTCGATTTGCTTTGGCTAAGGATCACCCCTTCCACACTTTTTGGTTCTGCGGTTGGTTGGATGACTAGGCGAGAGGACCGCCCCAACTTTGACCTTGCTTTGGATGGCTTTTGGCAGCAAGGATCACACCCTTCCCCCTAGTAGCTAATGGCAGTAGTACGATGTTAGCTTTCGCATTGTGTCATGTGGGACTGTGTATGTGCAGTCCATTGTATCCCCATTAATGTAATCGCTATGGACCTATGTAATGTTTTATGGTATGTTATTAATGAGTTTATTCCACCATGCTTGCTCTGTTCAAAGATCAGTTAAAACAACTTGAAGAGAAATCACCTAGAAACCATGACCTTAGTGGGTCCAATCTCTTAACTCATCTACCTCCTTCAGATGGCGCATCGTCGCAGAGCTTCAACATCCGACGAGAACCCGCCAGAGCCTAATCCCTCCACCCTGGTGGAGGTCATGGCATTGCAAACCCAGTTGCTTCAAGCCATCGCCAACAACCAAGGAAATCACGGAGGATCAAGCTTGGAAGAATTTATGCAAGCTAAGCCACCTACATTTTCCACGGCCAACGAACCAATGGATGCCGAAGACTGGTTAAGAGTAATAGAGAAGAAGTTGACCCTCGTCAGGGTACGAGAAGCCGACAGAGTCATTTTTGCCACCAATCAATTGGAAGGCCCCGCAAGTGATTGGTGGGACACCTACAAAGAGACACGGGCAGAAGACGCCGGAGAACCAACCTGGGAGGAGTTTACAGCCGCCTTTCGTGAAAACTTCGTACCCGCCGCAGTCATGAGAATGAAGAAGAATGAATTTCGAAGGTTGCGTCAAGGCAACACCACAGTGCAGAAATACCTGAACAAGTTCATGCAACTCGCTCGATATGCCACCGGTGACCTGGCAAACGAAGAGGAGAAAATCGACAAATTTATCGAAGGATTGAGCGATGAGCTGAGAGGGCCAATGATCGGCCAAGATCACGTCAGCTTCCAAAGCCTTATCAACAAGGTTGTGCGATTGGAGCATGACTAGACGATGGTGGAAAACAACCGCAAGAGGAGGCTTGCTATGGCCCGCCCACTTCAGGGAGCGCCTCAGCGTCCCAAGGGAGCCACCCCGTCCGGATGGAAGCCAACCGTCATGGCAACCAGTCGTTCCCCTGCACCCGACTACATCAGCAGGCCGACTGCACCCCAATTCCGTACCCCGACGCCAACTCTGGCCGCTCCGGGAAGAAGAAATGTGAATTGCTTCAACTGTGGAGAGTTTGGGCACTACTCCAACAGCTGCTCCAAGCCACGCAGCACTCCCATGCGTACCGGCGCCAATGCAACGGTTGTACGAGGAACTACTGCTCCTGCTGCGGGACGCGGTCTGTTTAGGATGCCGCAACCCAATGAGACTGCTACCGGATTCCGGCGCGGACAAGTGAATCATGTGCGTGCCGAAGAAGCGCAGGAGGATCAGAACGTGCTGATGGGTATGTTCTCTATCAACTCTACCCCAGTTGAAGTCTTATTTGATTCCGGAGCATCGCATTTATTCATATCTTCACAAGTAAGCAAACAACACCACCTACACCAGGTAGAACTTAAGAGACCCATGTTGGTATACTCGCCTGGGGGAAACATAACCGTACCCCATGCTTGCATCAATGTGCCCATACGGATTAGAGACGTGGTATTCCTTTCAAACCTTATGGTGCTATCACCACAAACTATTGATATCATACTTGGAATGGATTGGTTGACTAAGAACAATAGAGTCATAGACTGTAGCCGGAGGGAAGTCACAGTATCCACCCCATGGGGATCACCAATGAACATAACAATGGACCAAAACCCGATGCTATGCGAGCAAGCTGCGGGAGTATTCACCATGCTACCTTTGAGTGGGATGCCAGTAGTGCAAGAATACCCGGACGTATTCCCCGAGGAATTGCCCGGAATGCCCCCTGATCGTGACATAGAATTTATCATCGACCTAATGCCTGGTACTGCCCCCATATCCAAGAGACCTTACCGAATGCTGGCAAACGAACTAGAAGAACTCAAGAAGCAAATCAGAGAACTACAGGAAAAAGGATTTGTATGCCCTAGTTCTTCTCCCTGGGGAGCCCGAGTACTCTTCGTAAAAAAGAAGGATGGAAGTATGAGAATATGTGTAGATTACCGATCGTTGAATGAAGTGACCATCAAAAACAAGTATCCACTGCCTCGAATCGATGACTTATTTGACCAACTCAAGGGTGCACAAGTGTTCTCAAAGATTGATCTTCGGTCAGGATACGATCAGTTAAAGATTAGAGCCGGGGATATTCCCAAAATAGCATTCTCTACGCGTTATGGCTTGTACGAGTTCACCGTAATGTCCTTTGGGTTGACCAATGCCCCGGCGTATTTCATGAATCTGATGAACAAGGTATTCATGGAGTATCTGGATAAATTCATGGTGGTATTTATCGACGATATACTTATCTACTCCAAAAACGATGAAGAACATGCAGAGCACCTACGACTGGTACTGGAGAAGCTACGAGAACACCAGTTGTATGCGAAATTTAGTAAATGCGAGTTCTGGCTTAAGGAAATCGCTTTTCTTGGCCATGTAGTCTCAGCCGGAGGAGTAGCAGTGGACCCTGCCAAAGTCGAAGCGGTTACAGAATGGAAGGCACCCAAGTCAGTGGCAGAGGTTCGGAGTTTCTTGGGATTGGCCGGATACTACCGGAGGTTCATTGAAGGGTTTTCCACAATAGCCCGACCCATGACTCAACTTCTGAAGAAGGAGAAGAAATTTGTGTGGAACGAGAAATGTCAGGAGGCCTTTGACCAACTAAAAGAAAAGTTAACCACCGCCCCAATCTTAACCCTACCTGACAACCGTAAAGATTTCGTGATATACTGTGATGCGTCTCAACAAGGACTGGGAGGCGTATTGATGCAGGATGGAAAGGTCGTAGCATATGCCTCGAGACAGTTACGACCCCACGAAGAAACTACCCCACACATGACTTGGAATTGGCAGCAGTTATTCATGCGTTAAAAATCTGGAGGCACTATCTGATCGGGAATCACTGTGATATATACACTGATCACAAGAGTCTGAAATACTTCTTTACTCAGTCCGATCTCAATCTATGTCAGAGACGGTGGTTGGAACTGATCAAGGATTACGATCTAGGAATCCATTACCACCCCGGCAAGGCGAATGTAGTGGCCGATGCGTTAAGCCGCAAAGCCCAATGCAACCATATGAGACTGGAAGGCATGGCCAGTGAGCTCCATGAAGAGATGGCTCGACTTAACCTACACCTGATTCCTCACGAAGAAGTGAACTCACTAGAAATCCAACCTCTTCTGAGGACTCAAATAGAACAAGCTCAGAAGGGTAATGAAGAAACATAAGCGATCAAAGAGCGCATGGCCGCTGGGCACGGGAAGGAATTCTCGGTGGATGACAAGGGAACCCTATGGTATAAGAAAAGAATCTGCGTGCCTGAACAAGGTGGTTTGAGAGGATTGATCCTAAAAGAAGCGCACGAATCAGCTTATTCGTTACACCCGGGAAGCACGAAGATGTACCAGGATTTGAAGGAGGAATACTAGTGGCCAAATATGAAGAGGGACGTAGCCGAATACGTGGCCGTATGCGATGTATGCCAAAGGGTAAAAGCCGAACACCAACGACCGACAGGATTACTGCAGCCACTCAAGATTCCCGAATGGAAATGGGATGAGATAGGCATGGATTTCATCATTGGGCTACCCAAAACTGCAGTGGGATATGATTCCATTTGGGTAATAGTAGATCGGCTCACCAAGACCGCCAGATTCATCCCCGTAAAGACTAACTCCAATACCGCCAAGCTGGCAGAGCTATACATGAGTTAGGATTGTGTGTCTTCATGGTGTACCAAAAAGAATTATATCGGATCGCGGTACCCAATTCACGTCCCATTTCTGGGGCAAAGTTCATGAGGCACTCGGAAGTCATCTTGCCTTTGACCGCTTACCACCCACGGACCGATGGGCGGGCCGAAAGGACAAATCAAGTTCTTGAGGATATGTTGAGAGCTTGTGCGTTGGATTTTACCAAGGATTGGGAAAAATTCTTACCGTACGCCGAGTTCTCCTGCAACAACAGCTACCAAGCCAGTCTGAAGATGTCACCAAATGAAGCCCTATTTGGTCGGCGATGCCGAACCCCATTGATGTGGTCAGAAACTGGTGAGCGAGCCGTGTTTGGACTAGACATAATCAAAGAGGCCGAGGAAAAGGTCCGCCTGATCCGGGACCGACTGAAAGCGGCCCAATCTCGACAGAAGAGCTACGCGGACACTCGTCGAAGGGACTTAGAGTTCAATATAGGCGACTATGTGTACCTAAAGGTCTCACCACTACGAGGGACTCAAAGGTTCAAGGTCAAAGGAAAACTTGCACCAAGATACGTGGGCCCATTCCTGATAAGCGCTAAAAGAGGTGAAGTGGCCTACCAGCTAGAGTTACCCGAGAACATCTCCGATGTCCACCCAGTGTTCCATGTGTCACAGTTGAAGAAGTGCCTGCGAGTGCCAGAAGAGCAAGCTCCTTTGGAAACCATCCATATCAACAGTGATCTCACATATCCGGAACATCCAATAAAGATACTGGACAAGGCAGAAAAGAGGACATGAACCAAGTTATGGCGCATGTACAAAGTGCAATGGAGCAATCACATCGAAGAAGAGGCCACCTGGGAAAGCGAGGATTTTCTAAAGACTGAATACCCACACCTACTCAACAACCGGTAAGAAATCTCGAGGACGAGATTTATTGTTAGGGGGTAGGTTTGTAACATTCTGAAAATCGAGGAAATTAGAATCGGAATGTAAAAATCGGAACTTACAAAAACTTTTGCCTATTGCCTGTTTGATTGTGTTTGTTGCTTATTATTTGCCAGCTCAGTTGCATGAATTTAGTTGTGAACAATTCCTCTCGGTGTTTGTAAAAACCAAACGATTTGGATTTTCGTTGGGAAGGAAAATCTCGAAATATAAGGTAAGAAATTTTTAAAATAAAATCGGAAAAGGGATGCGGATTTATGAAGATATGTATTTGAGACATAAAATAATAATTGGTGATTATGGAAAATTAATTAGGGAATAAAATGGACAATAAACTATTTTAAGGGATTTATATGAAATCTAGAAAATTTATTTGGAATTAAAAGTGGTGATTTATGGATTTAGGAAAAAGAATAAAATTAAATATGGGAAATGTATATTTAAAAATAGATAAAGTTGGTGAAAAGTTGAAAATATATTTTTAATTAAATTTGGGAATCTTGTGTATTTTTTGGAATTTTTAGTGTGAAGGAAAAATTAGAAATGGAAAATGGAGTGAAAAATCGGGAAAATTAAAAAGTGGCACTGTTCATTGATCACACTCGCTCGGCTGGTACGGCCCGGCGCGCGTCGCCGGCCCGTCTCGCGCCGCGCCGCGCACGCCACGCGCCGCCCGGCTACCCACGCATCCTGCGCCTCGGCCCGGCCCGCGCCTCGCCGCCACGCGCTCGCCGCCGTGCCGCCCGCCGCGCTCGCGCGCGCGTCGCCGCCCGCGTCGGACCCCGCTCGCCCACGCCGCGCGTCGCGCCATGCCCCAACCCCGCCCGAGCTCACGCCGCATGTCGACGCCCGCGCTCCAGCCCGCGCGTCGCCCACGGTCGCCGCGCGCGGCCCCCCGCCCCGCCACCCCGCGCGCCACGTGCCCGTCGCCGTACCGCCGCGTCGGTCCCCCACCCCTTTTCTCCTCGTTGCCTTGCTCGGTTGCGCCTATAAAGGAGGAGCAAAACCCCATTTCTCCCCCACCTCGCCGCCTCTAGCCTCCCTCTCTCGTCGGTCCCCTCTTCTCTCCCGAGCCCCGTCGCCGCAAAACCGAGCGCCGCAATCCGTCGAGTGCCGTCAGCGTTGCGGGCACCGTCACCGTTGTCGCGCCGTCGCCGTGAGCCGGAGCTCGCCACCCTCCCTTGCCGTCACCGTCGCCGGTAAGCCCGAGCCGCCGTCCTCGCGCTAGCGCCGCGACCGGCCGGAACGAAGAAGGAAGGGGTTTGGTCGAACACCTTCGGGCCAATGAATAGTGGCAGAGGAAAAGAAAAGAAAAAAAGAGAAAAGAGAGAAAAGGAAAAAGGAAAATAGAGAAAAAAATAGGAAAAATTATGGAAAATTTGGATTTTGAAAGGATTTGAGTGAATTTTTGGGCAAACATAAATTATTTTCTTGTGTATTTTCTCGGAGCAAAATTTGAAAAATCGAAATCGGACTTTTTTCGAGATTTCGTTTCGCGTCGTTTTAAATCTGGATTTCGTTTAATTCTTTCTCACCATTTAAATATGCTTCTCTTTTGTGCTCGAACCTCCAAAACCTCGAGTACAAATCCCTCCGCTAATAATTCCAAATCTGTTTTCTCAAATAATTACAATCGTCGTTTTGTGAAAACCCTAGGGCATCGACTTGAGTTCAAACTCAGATTTTTCCCTAGCAATACTCGCTCGAACTCAAGTAGAATTCTAGGCCAAATATTTGGAGTCGTTTTCGTGGTTTTTATGGTTCTTTTTGATCTCTCGGTATTTTATTGAATTCAATTGATCTTTCGCACGTACGGATAACACTTGAAAAAGTAGGCATCGACTCCGGGCTCAACAAGCGTGCGAGCAAGGCAAGTCATCACACTCTTTGAACATATTGATCCCAATTGTGAAATGATGTTGTTTTAAATCTTAAACATGCATGCTATACACAAAAAATTACCTATACTTGTTATGTCATGCCGTGTTATTGATTACCTTTAGAATTATTCCTTGTAACCCTCGATGTGATACATACAACCGGAGAATATCTTCGGTAAACTGCTTAGCCATGCTATTCTTAGATTCATACATACTCATGATTTTATGAAGAGCTTTATGCTTGGGCAACTACCTTAGGGAAGGTAGTTGAGATACGGCATTTGGAGACATGAGCGTCACATTGCCATGAGAATGATGAAATGAGTTTTGATGAAAATTGAAAGTACTAAACAAATGTTTTAGACTGGGACGGCTGGATGATTTGGGTGGATTCCGGAAAAGGCAAGTGCCGACCCTGGTCAATTAAGGACCGAGTCATGAGATAGCCGGGAAACGAGCCAGTACAACCGTACTTCTCGAATGGGTATAGACCTAGCGGAGTAGATAGCCGAGCGAAGGCGGTACCCTTGCATAGTGGTTCTTATGTATGAGATGAGATTTGAAAGGGATGATGGGAAATTGGAATTTATTATAACTTGATGAATGAAGTCTTCCCTTACCCCGGGTGCGCCAGAACTCCTCTCACTGCTAGAAAATGACGGCTAGAGTGCATGAGGGCTTAAGTTCATGGAGCGGGTACTGCCGAAGTGAGGTTATCGAAAGGTTTTGCCGTGACCGTCTCATGTGTTGGGACGTAGGCTCATTTGTTGGGCAGTCGCGGAGTACGGGTAAAGTGTACATCCACTACAGTGTGAATGAATCAAACTATTCGAATAGCCGTGCTCGCGGATATTGAGCATCGTGACAAGACTTTTGCTTGGCTAGACTTTAAACTTTAAAATGATGGGATGGGTTTGCATGATGATTCTTATTCACTGGTGGATCAACTTCTCGAGATGCGAGAAGGGGTGGACTCCCCAGAAAACCATGACAAACCGAAGGCGGGAAGCCATCCTTGGAATCACGATGGATGGTAGACAGAACCGTCGTCGATTTAATGAACTATGGAACTAAAACTTGACTTGGCTAGTTGTTAGGCTTGTGAAAAGAGTTGTGAAAATTGGCTTTATGCAAAAGAACGCCAACCATTCTTTGAATGACCCTATCATATGCATCACTTCCGTGTTGGCTTGCTGAGTACGGTTGGTACTCACCCTTCTATACGCACAAACCTTCAGACGGTGAAAATGAAGACTTGGAGGATCCCTTTGCCTACTACCAGGAGGGCAAAGAAGCTGATGGCGCTTGCTAGGTCTTAGTCTCCGGTCGTTGCCTGTGGCAATCGACAAGCCGTTGCCTTCATTCCGCTGCCTTACCTAATTTCTACTTTTGGGTTGTATCTGGACCATGAGGTCCTATGTGTTGGATATTGCCTTCGGGCCTATTATTGTAATAATTTCGATGTAAGACTATTCGTGCATTTGCACCTGATTATTCAGTACTGTATTTCGTGGGTACCAAACTACTCGATCCAGGGAAATGGTACTATGGACACGAAAAATTCCCGTTCCAAAACGGGGTCCACATATCTCCATCAAACTGGAGTCATGGATGACCGCTTTCATGCATGCAAGGAGGATGCTAAATTTTTTAGGTGAGGGCACTTGATTTTACACCCAATAACATCATTGGGAATCAACAGGGCATGACCGCTTCCCAAAAGAATAATTGGGTGTAAAATCAAGTGCCCTGACCCAGGAAAATTTAGCATCCTCCTTGCATGCATGAAAGCGGTCATCCATGACACCCGGTTTGATGGAGATACACGAGTACTGTTACACCGTACTCTAAGAAAGAGCAATACAGAAAGAGTATGAAACAAAGGGAGAAGAGCAAGAAAAAAGACTAAGATCGGATCATGACATGTTGAAGAGACCAAGATCGGTGAAGAAGGCAGGAAGAAGGCGTCGATCAAGATATGACAATTCACAAGAATTCGATCGAAGACATTAGCAACGAGAACTTGAACATTAATGCTGCCAAAAACAGAGAAAGCACACCTCAGTAGGCACAGGGGAGCCATCACAGAATGAGCTGATTATCAGTTTATCACATGCATACATAGGCTAGCTATAGACTTATGATTTCCTTCTGATGTGAAAGATGATTCAGAATCACAACTGATTCTCGCTTTCCGATCATCTTTCTTTTAGGGTAAACATTGTGCTCACATGTACACCTCTTATATACACCATATTACAACTGTCTAGTCCATTCGTTCACAAATTTCACAAGTTGTTATAAGCAACCACCAGACACTAACCTTTGCGAGAAATACGTGTGTGAGATGCTCAGAATCTACGGGATTATACACTACTAAGTTCGAAGAAGTAAGTTCATCAGAGAAATATATCTTTCTACATGTTATCGATCTTGTATAATTTTCCTAATTGTATGTATATGTGTACTATTTTTTTCTTAAACAGATCATGGAAGTTCCAGTTGTAACGAACCGGTTTGACGATAGAACCATGCTTAACTTGGTTGCAGATCTTTGCGGCTTCATCCGTCGTGATGTCTGCAACCATTTGGACGATTTTTACGATCCGAAGAGCGAGCTGGCGACGGACGATAAATTCAAACGACTTAGGGAGTGGGAAAAAGAGCACCGTCATTAAATAATTTGTAAATTTGTTGCTAGCTAGACTTATGTTAATTTGCGAGACGAAACTAGCTTGATATGTATACATTACGCATGATCGATCTGTGTTATATATATATCTTTTATAAGAAAATAATATTAAATGTCTTTTTTCTCGTGCACGAAAAATATATATTGACCCATTTAACATTACTGAGAGAGAGGAGAGGAGAGGGAGACAGAGAGGAGAGGAGAGGAGAGGAGAGAAGAGAGAGAGGACAATAGCTAGCTCACAGAACGTTGTACATAAAATAATGGGCACGATCATCTTCCCGTGTGATCGTCTAAGCGGCCCGCACGGAATATTCTATCTTCCCGTGCGGGCCGCTTAGACGACCGCACGGGAATATCGATCTTCCGTGCGGTTGGGCCGTCCGCACGCGAAAATGAACTTTTCCGGCACCTTTTCGCGCATGTGGACGGCCTTCGCACGGAAAGATGTCTTTCGGCCCGCATGGAAAAACCGTTTCTCCAGTAGTGATGGTTGAATAGCTAGTTTTGTGATAACTATTTGAAGCTACAAACAAACGAATTAACCATTCTAAGCTATTTGAGAGTACAAACGAATTAATTAATTATTATAAAGTTGGAAAATGCATTAAAACATTTTTCTAAGAAATTCTTATATAAAAATTTCAAAAAAAAATCATGGAAGGGTAACAGCTGAATAAAATGGTTCCATCTGAAGTACACGACCTGTGTGCTCAACAGTCAATAGAGAGTTAGAGACACGATAACTTCTTGCAATTATCCTCTCTGTTGTTTGACATTTTCTTGTTTAGTGAAGAGCAGATGGGTAACCGTGTACTTAGATTGGTGATTACTTGCACGAATCAGTTAAAAAGAACATTTTGTCGGGGAATAAATACTAGTATTCATTACGTCAGGCTACGTGGTAGGTTTCTCAACCCACCAGATACACCAACACCTTCGATTTTTCAAAACTTGCACAAAATTCAGTAGCAAGTAACCAACATGTCATTTCTGAAAATGATAACACAAATAAAAATGATTAATTTTGTGTGTCAAACAGGAGGAAAGACGTACGGGAACAGGCCTGGAACATTAGATCATCGATCTTCATGAAAATCGAAAACGAAATCACAAGATGATACGACTACAAGAGAGATCCTTCTCTACGAAGTGATTCGCATCCGAAGTTTTTCTTCTAAACTCCTCGTTAAGTACCCATTTGGTGATTATGGTCAAGATTAGTTGGCCAGCTTTTGGGGAAAAAAAGATTTAAGCTCAAATTCAGAGCAGGATTATAGGAGCGTGCGGCATGTTTTCTGAATTCGAAATCGATCCCCGCTGTTATATATTCACTTTCAGACAATCAGACTGGTGCTATCTATGCTTGCATTTCTCCCTCCTATGGCACAAATGAACGAGCATGAGAAGTTCTGAAAATTAAGCGACAAGAACGATAATGGCTTGGGTCTCCATGACCTGGTGTTGGCATAGGAGCTTCTTGCTCATGATGGCGTGCGTCTGCTGCTGGTCGATCACTCGCTGCAAATCAGGTTATATGTTGTTGCTGCTCTTTTGGTGTCATATCTGAAAGTGAAAGCGATAGATTTCTTCGAAGTACAGTGTTTTGTTTGCGTTGCTGAACCATTTCTGAATTCTGAATTTCTGGTGCATGCAGACGAGGAGGCAGCAGCAGCAGCAGCAGCAGCAGCCTTCCATGGTCAGAAGAGAAGCACTGAAGACATCGTTGCCAGAGCCATCATCTGCTTCAACGATCGATATGTAAGCACATCACTGACAGTTCGTAATCAAACTTGAGCAGTAATTAAAACGGCTTCAGGCTAAAAAAAAGAGAAAGAATTCGAGCAGAAAATGCACGCTGTTTCTGATGATGTGCTGCGACATGTGTTTCTTGCATTTGGTGTGTTGTGAAGATCTACAGCGGGTGCCGGGGGCAGTACAGGCTGGGTCCGGAGGGCGCGCTGCGCGTGCCGCCGGCGGCGGCGGAAGCGTTCTGCAGCGGGCCGTGCCTGGCGGAGACGAGCCTGGTGCTCGGCTGCATCGACGGCATCATGGACAGCTTCCGCTTCTACAACGGCGCCTCCGTCCGCGACGTCCGCCTCGCGCTCGATCGCGGCTGCGGCAGCTCCGGCGGCCTCCGGGGCGACTTCGACGTGCTGCAGCGCCTCGGGGGCGACGGCGGGAGCAGCCGGCGGCTTGCGGCCCGCGACCTCATAACGACGCCGCCGGCGTCGCTGCTGGTGAGCGCCGTCGTCGCGCTGCTTCTTTGGGGATGATTAATTAACCGGTTAATGATGATTAAAGAAATTACTAGTAGAATTTTGAAGTATTTTTCTGGTGATTATATATGTATAGACAGCACAGTATATAGGCTAATCTACCAGAGTTAATTAACTGTATAGTACGGTACCATGGCGTGTACCGGTGTATGTACCTGGAGTTGTCAATTGTATGGGAATCTTTTCCATTTTGTAGAATGTCCAAGGGCCCGTTCTAAACTGCATTTCGATTAGGCTATTTTCTCCATTTTCGTTAATTAGCATCTTTTCTAAAGTGATAAACAATATATTTTGTGCCAGCATTTTATATATAAATGTTTTTTGAAAAAATCAAATAAATTAAAATTTTAAGTTTTTAATAATTGCTTTCTCTGGTTACTTACGTTTGAGACAAGATTATGATTATGATTAAACTGGTTAGAACTTTAATTATTAATAACTTTAAAAAATATATTTAGTTTGAAGGTATTATGATAATATGCATAGATAAAAGATATTATAATAAAAACAAATATTTATTTATTAAATATATTATAATAAAAAATATAGTTAAAAATATGTTTTGAAAACTGAGTTGTTCAAAACACAAAACATAATATTAATTATATTTTACGTTTTACGTGTGACTAATCAATCTTTTTCAAACGCAGCTAAGAACATGTCATAAGTGAAAAAAATATTATTTCATTGTCATTTTTTCTTTTTTAATAAATAAATAATCTATTTTCTCTTTTATCTGAGAGTTGGTTAGAGTATTTAAATTAGATCTTTATCATGAAAGTTTTACTAGAAGTAACAAATATTTCCACCAAGTAGATTCTAAATACACATTAGTCAAAGTATTCAACACGCGGATGGAGGTTAGTTAGTGGTAGAGGTGGCGTTTTGGCGCGAAAAGAGTCAAGAGGGCGCGGAGCCTTGGCGCCATTAATTCAGGGCGTGGGTGGCAATTCCGTAATTAACTTCTTTTAAGAGCCACAAGCTCCAAGATTTCCGTAGACCCTCTCCCGCTGCATCCCCAAATCCGGAGCCCCCAACTCTCGCCGCCACTCCGTTCGCCGGCGCCGGCCACCTCAACTCCGACGCCGCCTCCCACCAAAGCGAAGCAGGTACGCCGTCTCAAACTCTTCCCTCCTCCTCCGTATCTCTCCTTCCATGCAGTTCCCCTGTAGATCTGATTGGTGGTTTATGTTAGGTTTAGCAATAGAGTATGGCTGGAGAGAATGGAGGTGGGTTTTATTTGGGGGAAACTAGTGGCGATCAGGGAGGGAATTGCGTCGATTTGTTTGCTGCAAATTGAACACCGGACGATTGTGCCCTGCTAGGATGCAAGGCTTATGGTTCATGGTTGTGTGTCCTTGTAGGATGCGAGGCATCAACGATTTGAATGAAATTGTGCAAGTATTTCCCATGTGCTTGCTAGGCATTATGATACCATGATAGAATGACTAGGAGTTGGAGATTTGTGCAATTCCAATTTGTTTGCTTGCCTGTGTTGTCAGATTGGTAATTCTGAATTGTGTTGATGAATATTAAAACCCAAACTTTTTCCAGAGATGGATACATCAGGCCCTGCAGCATTCGTCAACGGAGAGATTCTGAAGATGTTTGTCGGCCGAAGAGTGCGCACGGTGGTCCAAGCCCAGCGTGAGGAAGGTGGGTTGCTTATTGGGCAGTCCACTGATGGTCATCAGCTAACCATCAAAGGGGCCTCTGGTGCCCCTATGTCTCACTATATGGAGATTATTGGGATCGCTGAAACCAACCAGACCATCCGGGCTGAAGTTTGCACAGATTTTGGTGAAAACTTTGGTGAGAATTGTTGCACCTCCCATTCTTTTCCTCCAGTTAATAGTACTATGAATTGTTAGTCTGTACTTCTTGTTAAACTGGTTGCCTAACTTCACGTTTGTTATCTTTTACATAAATCCAGACATAGTGCCTGTACCGTGCCTATTCTGATGCTCCCCCACCAAGGGTTTTTAAACTTGTTACATAGCGATTGGGGTTTGTTATATTGTTTTCTGTACTTTCTTGAGCAAAAAATTGTACAATTCTCATTTAAAAAACATACTTTCATGAGTAAATATTGTTACATTTCTCAACTTATTGATGCTCACAGGAGCGGATATCTGCCTGTGCAATTGTTGGTGTTAGATACAAATTCCCAAATCCAGAAGCATTCAGAACTAATAATTGATTATTTAATTGTTGGACTTTTTTTTACCTACAGCCAAAATTGACTTTAGTTGTTATAGAGAATGATGTATCCACCGTTTTTCATCTGTTTGAAATATGCAAACTTCAAACCTCATCCCAAATTGTGTCATATTTGTGCCTGATTGATAATCTAGAGTAGATTTCAGGATCACATGAATTTCTCATCTGGTTGGTAAAATGTAGCTTTTGAAGCTCATGGGCATAACTTCTGGGAATGAGCGATGTGTGGTTGATCATCTAGAGTAGATTTCAGGATGAAAAATATTTTTCTTCTGTGTGGAGAATGTACTCTTGAAGTTCATGAGCATACCTCTGGGAATGAAATGCTATTTGAGCTCATATGCCCAATATTACAAGTTTACAACATTTCCTTGTATCAATTGATAAAATAACCTCAATCGACATTTCTTTTGTTTACGACTGATGCTGGACACAACTAATAGTATGTAGGGCCTTTATATTTACATTTGCTGCAAGAACTTTATTTTAGACACCCTCATTACACCATTGATTTCTCTATCATGGTTGTTTGCAGATCCTGCACCATTCAATGGACTGTGCAAGCTTGCGAATGGCCAGATGAAGGATTTGTTCCTGTAGAGGTCAGCATCACATAGAAGACATTCTGCCAACAAAGCATGTTTGATGTTCATGATTTCTCTAGCTTCAAGATCTGTCTAACTGTTTTTGTCAGTCATCTCGGCAATCGAGCTACTTAGGGTTAGTATTGGTGCTTATTAAGACATATAACCTTAAGCTATGTGAGGACAAGCGTGTGCTTTTGTTGCTGAAGAGCTTATTGCGTTTGTTCCTTCCAAGCAAAGCAAGGCAAAAGCTTTGTGCTGCATTGTTACTGTCGCTTGCATTTGGATCCTTGGAAGTTGTGTGTTCTTGTTATGCTCTCCCATGCATCTTGATGAAGTGAGCTGTGACGTTTTCTGATGAATCTCAACATAGTAATCCAAAGTTTATGATTCATTCGGTTTCCGTTTGTAAGGCGCTTTGGTGATTGTTTCTGACAAATTTTGCATGTATCCACCCAAACTTGAGTCGTTTTCAGCAGATATATGTCCACTCCTAAAAAACAATGAAAAGAATGGCTGTGACTGATAAGTCTGGACATTAATCATTCATCCAGTTCATGGAGCAAATCTTTTCAAGCATCCAAGATCAAAATGCTTCTTCCTTGATAGGAGTGGATTGGTGGCGTGTCACTCTCGTACCTATCACAGCGATTGCGAGGCCTCATCTTTTTCACTTAACCGTAGAAACATGGCATCTTGGTTGCGCTATGAACAAATCAAAGAGACAAAAGGAAAAGGTTTCGTTTGGGCTCCTCACTCGTGTCTCACTGCGTTTGTTACTACTTGCTACCGACTTCGCTGTCCTCGCCGACAGACTACTTGCATCAACAACTACTTGAAAACACAATGGTGATGATGATGATGATGGCAATTGTCAGAAATATCACATATAAGAGGTTTTTAATGAATGATATATTTCACCACACACACGCACACACTCTAAGAATAAGAACTTTATTAGATCATGCAGAAAATAACAAGAATTAGTGGTATTAAGTTCCCATCAAACCAAAGGCCAAAAAATCAATATAGCCAGTCAAATGCAACACAGTGATTTGTACTAATGCACATATGCAATGATGTATCAACGTAGCATTGCCACAAAAGGATAGAAGCAAACAGAGCAAAATTTTAATTTACATTGTTTTCCCTTTTTTTTTCATGCAAGCCATCGCAAGATTATGTAAAAGTGCTATGAACTGAAAAAAGGTGGTGGTGAACTGGTGATTCAAACGATTTCCCTTTGAAGGCGGATTTCTGTGTTTACGCTTTTACCGTGAGGAAAGCGGATGCATTGACTTGGCAAGCCCGTAGCTCCGGGCCCCGAACCCGAGGCATCCGAGGACCAGGCCCTGCCGGTACGGCAGCGACGTCGTGCGCCGCCGGGGCGCCGCCGACCTGTCCGACGAGGTGGACCGCCGCGCCGGCTGCAGCGGCGCGGGGCACGGCAGCGCTAGCGTTGTCTTCTTGGACCGCGACGATGGCCAGATGGACGGGGGCCAGAAGCCTGACGATCTCTCGGCGGCGGCGGTGCCCGTGCCCGCAGCGGAGTCGTTGTTCGCCGTGCCGCCGAGGAGGAGGTCACGCAGCGATATCCGCCGGCGAGTGTTCTTGGCGGAGGACGAGGTCGACGAGGAGGAGGAGGAGGTGGAGGAGGACGACGAGGAGGACGCGGACGCGAAGGAATCCGAAGGCTCGGCAATCTTGGCAAGATGCGGGCTCCGCGGCGGCGACGCCGATCTGGCCCGGCGAGGCCGCGGCCGTTGGCCGCCGCCGCCGCCCTCCCCTTCGTCGTCGCCATCGTCGCAATCCTCCTCCTGCTCCCCGAAGCCCGCCTCTTGCCGTATGGGCGAGAGGCACCCGACGCGGATGCGACCGGCGACGAACAGCTCCTCCGCCGAGCTCATCGCCGCGGCGCCATCCCCAGCGCCATGGTGGCGCGCGGCGAACTCGAAGTCCCCGGAGCCGCCGCATCCGTAGTCGCCGTCCACGCCCGGGGAATAGTGCGCCGTCGTCGTCGTGGAGGACGGCGGCGAGCGGAGGATGTAGTGCACGGGGCTGGCCGGGGCGCTGAAGAAGAAGAACTGCCCGCCGCCGCCGCCGTCGTCGTCATCGTCTTCGTCGTTCCCGGCGCAGGGGCTGCGCGTGGGGCTGGACGGCGCCGTGGCGGCGGGGCTCCCGGCGTGGGCGTGGGCGTGGGCGTGGCTCTGCATCCGCGGCGGAGTGAAGGGAAGGGAAGGGAAGGCGACGCGAGATTTTGAAGGAGACGTGGGGAGTGGAGTGGTTAGCGGCCGGGGGTATTTGTAACTATGCGAGCGCGCGTCTCGATCGTGGGCTAAGACTCGCGCTACTACGTGGGCCCATGGCATTTTGGTAAATATCATTTCTGTTCATTTTAGAAATTTCTAACAAATTATTTTTCAGTTATTACAAAGTAAGGATACTCATGATGCAGATATGCAAATATATCACACCGACGAGCACACACGTCCATATGGGTGCATCCTAGTAGCACATCTGAACAGGATTAAAAGCATAGCCTAAAGTAACAGATTTTTTTAGCATTTTTAATTTTTAGCTTTTAAAAATAAATATTTCTGAATTATTTATAAGATCTGAACCTTTTGGTCATTTGCTACGCATGATAAAAAATTTCAGTATTGAAAATAAGTTTTTAAAAAATATTTTTAAAATTGGTTCAAAAATAAAAAAATGTTAAGTGATAAAGGGCATACCAAAATCTGCGCTTATTTCCAAAAAATGAGTGCAATCTATAGCTAGCTAGCGTTCGAGCTGTAGTGACACGTGCACACATAAGAGCATAGTGCTGAGCCTTTCTCAACGGCTTAATTTCGAAATCCAGCGCGTGTACTTTAATTAACTCCCCTCCGTCACACTTAGTAACCCAAGGTCAAGCTTTGATCTTTAAAACTAATCTTTAATTTTAAAATTTTTATATATTATAATATTTGTAACGATATTATTTTATCAAATAAAATTTAATTTACAATAAAATAATTATTAGTTAATTTTTTAAAAGGTTAAATTTTAAAATGAGTACGCGACTTATTTAAGTCATGTTTGATTCAGTTTATATAACTTTTCAGTCGTAAAAAATCAAAAGCTAAACTAAGCCAAAAGCCACATTTAAACTAAAAAGGTTTAAAAGGTAGAAGTGAGATAAGGGAAAAGTTAAAACGAATTACCTACCTGTCACTTATTAAAAAAAACGATTCGTATTGTTATTTCTCCCAACGATAGAACTCGCGGCCGCTGCCAGTAGGGATGGCAATGGTTCGGTTTTGGTTCGGGTATCCGTGGGTTCCGGTGTTTCGGGTTTCGGTTTTGGTGCCTGGTTCTTACCACGGGTTTGTGGTTTCGGATACCCGAAATATTTCAGGTTTGGTTCGGTTCTTAGGTTTAACCCACGGATAACTCAAACCCGACCCGAAAATCTCCAGTCCCCACCCCCATCCACCGCACGTGTCTCAACCGGAGGTCCGGACCCGACCCGAACCCACGCGCACGCGCGCGGCGCAACTCCTCTCCTCAAGTCCTCATCTCGCGATCTCGCGGCGCGCCCCTAGCTACGCTAGCCGCGATCGCCGCACCGGTCCACGCGCCGACGGCCGCCCTCTCACCCCGCAGCTCCGCCTCCTCCACCCGCGCGCCGCCGCCGCCTCACCCCGCGCCCGCCTCCTCCACCCGTGCGCCGTCGGCCGCCCTCGCTCCGCGCGACACCGGCCGTCCCTCACCCCACGGCCCGCCTCCTCCACTCCGCGCGCTGTCGCGCCCCCTCCCCGCGGCTCGCTGCTCCACCCGCGCCGCCGCCCGCACCCCGTGGCCCGCCTCCTCCACCCGCGCGTCGTGGCCGTCCTCACCCGCGCGTCGCCGTCGCGCCCCTTTGGTTAATAATTTCGGGTTTCGGTTAATCCGTCGGGTTTCGGGTGTCCGCTGGTTTTGGTTTTGGTGATGGATTTTCACCCGAATCGGTTTCGGTTTCGGTTTTGGGTTTTAGATTCGGGTTTCGGTTTTGGGTGCCCAAAGACTCTACCCAAATCGAACCCGCCCCGTTGCCATCCCTAGCTGCCAGCGCCGCCTCTTTGCTAGCGCTGCTACCCCATCGTCAGCTTGGACACGGTCGCCTCCAACTCTTTGTTGTCACCCTGTTATTGATCTGCCCCATCAACCTGAGAAAGTTTACAAATTTAGATTTTTCTTAATGCATATGTTGATCTTTATATGCAAATTTAGATTTTTTTTTTCTAACTTAAAAGCTGGTTTCCAAATGACCTCTGACTTCTGGTTTTTCTGAGTTTTAGCTTTTCATAAGTAAAAGATAAAAGATAGAAGTCCGTTCCTGACTTTTAAAAAGTTGTACCAAACATGGGATTAGTGAGACGGAATAGTATTTATGTACTAATTAATTTTTATACTACCTTAACCCGGGCGGGGTCAACAATTCTTTATCGGTTTCTGGTCTGTTCGATCTAATCAAAAGCTTCGATGAACGTGGCGAGCACCTGCATGCACATATGCAGGCTGGCATGCACAAACGAGGATAATTATTAATTGAATTAATTAGTGCGAAAATACAAACACGAGCACGGGCGAGACAATGGAGAAAAGTGAGAAATTAAACAACCAACGTCAACAACAACAACAACACGTAGCGCCCATGTATAAATGTATAATACAGGTGGTGAGCAGCAATACGGAGTATCTAGCTCTCTCACAGAGAAAAAGAAAAGGAGAAGTGTATTTGAGGGGATGCGAGTAATTTAAGGGCGTATTAATTGTATGGGACAAGGGGCTAATATATATAAATCGACTGACTAGTATATATAAGTGTATTGTAGATTTGTAGTGGGTGGACGTGGGTGTCAAGTTTTTGGCATCCGCTCCTTCGCAAAAGCTACGTCTTAATTTTGAAAAAAAAATAAACATAAGGCATCGATGATACGATGGTAAAGTTTTAGGGGCATGATTTCACCCATCACGATTCAAATCATGGTAGTTTCAAATTACTTTTTTTCCAAGCCAAAATTACTAACTTTGACCATTAATCTACAGAAATTAATATAATAGCATTTATGGTTTTAGATTTATCATGAAAAATAGCTTCATAATATATAATTTATATGTTAAATTATATGAATTTTTAAAAATTAATAGGCAAAGTTAGTGATATTTGAGCTAATTAGGTTATAATTTGATAATGAAGGGACTATGTATATTTATGTTGCAGCATACGTACTTGTGTAGTTTATGAGGTCAAAGTTAGAGATATTTGATTTAATTAGGATATACGATAAGTAATTTGAATTGAAGTGAGCATATAAATTTATGTCGTAATATATGTACCTGTGTAGTTTATGAGGACCAGCGTGTACATTACCAACATTATTAGGTACGGTGTGCCATTTTGATCTTGATTTCACACATAACACATTTATTTTGATACACGAACATTATTTTAATAAGTTTATATATTAGATCCCACGTATGCTTCAAGTTTGTGTATTTAACATAATTTGCTCAAAACAATATATATACCACGGGAGTTTTTTTAGATAATGATATACCACGAGACGAGAGTTTAGAAGTCGATAAGTAAAATTTCCAACCAAGTCAAACCACAACTTTATTAAACCATGTGTGAGTATAGCGGCGTGTCTTCAATGTAAATGAAAAAAAAAAGAAGCAAAATGAGCTGAAACTGTTAGGATTTCTTCTAGCTCTGATCCACACGTATGTCCTGGAATGATGACAGACTCAGGTAAGCGTGAGTTCAGGTCACATTTTTCTCTACAAGCATAAAGACATAAAGTTGTAGCCTCATTTGGCTCTCTCCGAGAGATATTGAGACAACCTAACTAAACTATCCAAAGTAATCCTTGGATTGCAAGTCCAAAAAGGCCTCATATTTGGATTGAGTGAGACGATCGGTCGATGATTTCGGAGCCTGTCGGCTTAATGGCAATTAGAACAGCATGTTTAGCGGTCGGTTGTTGAACATCAGATACAATTATCTGCTAATCTGCAAGCGACAAGGGAACGAATGAAAACCCCTTCAGATGATCAGTTTGTCCTCCATCGATATATAATCACTCAGCTTAACATTTTCCCCTCTTCTCATTCTTAATTTCTACCAACATTTGCCTTAAAATATAAGGATTTTACTATCTACTAGTTGTTGTTTTTTCTTCTTGTTGCTGTACTTTTTTTTCTGGGAGATTAATTCGTTTCATTTGCAATGTTGTTTATGTGTACTGATTTTAGGAGGTTCAATAAATTGCATGGGATGTTGGTTGTTGGTGATGAGGATTAGAATTGGTTGCGACCTACTGCTGAAGCAGATGTGCACGTCCTCTCCAAGCTAATCATCAATCGACTTCGAGCGAGAAGTAGTATGGGTCAGAGGCAGGATGATCACTTGCAGCTAGCAACTCGCCTTCACGTAGCAAATTGCAAAAGGAATGGAAGAAAGTGATGGGCGATAAGGATTTTTCGACTTGTTCAAGTCTTTCTCGAAACGATGTGTTAATTAGAGTTCACCCCTCGTCGATCTGGATTCTCTCTTATTTTTTTTGTCAATGTAATACACTTTATTATAGTTTTTAATTTACTTTTGCTTTTTTTTTCATGTGACATCAATTCCCTTCCCCCCCCCTTTTTTTATCGGGAACAAGATGTAGTGATGCGTACGCGAGTATTAAAACAAAATGGCCCAAGCCCAAGTAGATTTTTATGGGCTTGGATGAGGGCCGCCAGCCTACAGCACAGAGGCCTTTTTTATTTGTTTGTACGGTCCAGTAAATTCCTGTGCGATATTTTTGCAGGCAATCCACTCGTCCGCGGAACGGTCGACAGTGAAAACGGAAAATTTTTCGACCCTATCGATTCTAAGATTTAGTTTTTCTAATTTTCATAAAATTAATATAATAAAAAATATTTACCAGCTATTATCGATTCTAAGATTTAGTTTTTCTAATTTTTATCTATCAAAATTGACATTAAATAGTTAAATTCATAAATATAAAAATTTCTCGACCATTTTCAACCATTTTCATAAAAATCATAGAAATATGATACCGTTTTCGTTTTTTTTGCCGTTTTCATCTATCCTTTGATTACATGGGTTGTGGTTCATATTCGGCCGTTTTGAAGCGATACTATTGATACGATGATGATACAGAGAACAAATCATTTTCGATTTGTGTGGGTTACTGAGTTACAACCATATACGTATGCAAACCGCTGACCCTATACATTGGGAGGGTTACAAGTTACAACCGTGTACACCCACATGATGCAAAACCATTTTTATTGTATAATAGAGCCGAGTGTGCAAAAACTGATACTAGTAATAAGGATTCTCATGAAGAGAACTTTGGAGAGAAATTAAAAAATAAACATAGCCCAAAGAAGGATTGCAATGACAGGGGTAGGGGGCCTGCGTGGCTGTGTTTGGAATAACTTTGGAAAAGAAGTTAAGAAAATGTTCCCTCGTTTAGTCAAATGCGAGTAGTTGATTTTTTAAAAAAAAATCAACATGGCTACATGTCTATTCCCTCCATCCAAAATAACCAACTTCACGAATCTAGATATAAACTCTAAAATCCATACCATTATAAATTACTCGGTTTAAAAATTTTACAGTAATTTAATATATATAACTACTTACCCCTTCGTGCATTCATAAAACAATTTTTGATCATTTTGCACTCGCCTTCTTCCTCTTTCCCTTTCTTTTTTTTCATCTCTCCCCTCTCATGTCCAGTGAAGCCCAGGCCTCCACTGAAGCTCCTCCTCCTCTTCCAGCCTCTAGCCTCCCTCCAGACGCTCCTTCGCCTGCCTATTGAAGCAAGGGATGTGACGTGAGAAGGACAAGCAAGCAACGACAGTGTGAGGATGGCGAGCTAACGACGATGACGACGCAAGGAGGACGGACGGGTGCCCGCCGATGACGCGAGGATGGAGAGCGAATGGCGGCGGCGGCACGAGTAAGACGACCGGACGACGCCAACGACACGAGGAGGACCGGCGAACATCAGACGGTGCGAGGGTGACGCTGCTAGGGCTCGGATCTAGCGACGGGGCTTCGAAAGGCAGAGCTCGAGCGGGTGACGGAGCTCTAACGAGATGACCTCGACGAATCCACGCGGGAAGACTCGGGCATAATTTCTCTGACGGCCCACGGTGTTGCGGCCTACTCCAGCAGGCGGACGTTTGCTCGCCTGCTCGTCCTCCTCGACGGGTAGGATGGCAGGCGAACGAAGGAGCACATGGAGGGAGGGTAGAAGCCGAAGGAGGAGGACATCCGGTATAGGCCCGGGTTTGACATGAGGGAGAGGGGAGAGAGGGAAAGGAATAAAGGGAGAGATGAAGAATACGAGGACAAAATGGTCCAAAGTTTTTTTTGAATGTATCGACGGAGTAAGTAGTGACATATTTTAAATTGTTTAAAATTGTAATGGTATCATTACAAATAGAGAAATGGTAATGATATATTTTAACTATAGAATTTATAATGGCATGAATCTAATTAATCTTTTTTAACACAGGGAATACATTCTTCTATTAGGGTACAGATCAGTTGGAAGTGTGAGCTGATTCATCACCAACTTGTTTCCAAACCCAGCCTTTTCAAGCCCCCGATTCGCTGCCTCGTTGGCACCGGAAGGCGCTCGTCGATCGATCGCTTTCCCCGCCAAAAAGCAAGGCAGCCGCGCGGGCGGAAAGCAACCGAATCCGAATGTCGCCTCCACCCCCACCGCACGGAAACCACTCCGTCGCCTCGCCGGCGTGGATTCCTCCCGTGCTGCCTCCTCACCACCCCAATTCCTTCCCCTCCCACCGCTGCAACCCCATTATTCTCTCTCGTTTCCGGTGACCACGTCGAACACCTTATATACGCCGGCAAAAGCGAGCGATCCGCAGGCGAAATCCTTACTTCGCTTGGTCTAGTTGAGCTCGTCGGAGGTATATCATATATGCAGGGGGCGATGCCGGCGGTGACGCACGACGACCTGTCGGTGCGGAAGGCGCAGGAGAGGCGGGCGGCGCAGTCGAGCGGGCGGGCGGCGGTGGCGCTGGTGGCGCTCTCGGTGCTCTGCGGCATCGTCGGGTTCATCCTCTGCCTCGCCGCGGAGGGGTCGCGCTCCGAGGCGTCACACTACCTCATGACCGTCGGCGGCGCGGGGCCCGCTAACGCGGCCGGGCAGGTGGACGTCTGCTTCTACAACACCAGCGGCCGGGCGCCGCTGGCGTTCGCCATCGGGGCGTTCCTGCTGCTCGCCGTCGCCATGTTCGCCGAGCACGCCTACATGCTGCTCGCCGTCGCCGCGCCGGACTCCTCCGCGGCGGGGCTCGCCGTCGCCGAGGGCCACCCGCGCGTCCCCGCCGACCCCGCCAGGCTCACCTGGCAGACCTGCTGCCTCTTCTTCGTCACATGGTACGTCAACGACTACTGTCACACCCGCCATTGATGACGCCATGCTTGGGGTTCTAAGTTCTAACTAACGCTCGCTGCTTCGGCGCAGGATCTGCTTCGGGCTCGCGGAGGTGATGCTCATGGTCGGGATCGCGGTGGAGTCCGGCCACGTCAGCGACTGGAGGAAGCCGCGGCCAGTGTGCCACCGGGTGCGGCCGGGGGTGTTCGCGGCGGCGGGGATCCTGGGCCTCATCACCGTCGTCGTCGGCTTCGTCGTCTACGTCACGGCCCTGCAGACGAACAAGCTGCGGGCGCAGCACCCCGTCAGCGGCTACTACGTCGGCCACGGCGCCCCGCACCCGGGCGTGCCGCACCACCACCTACAGCCCCCGCCGCCGATGCCGCACGGCCCGCACCCGCCGCCGCCGCCGGCGACAGCGCCAAGCGCGCCGGAGATCACGCCGGCCGCTTGCCAGGTCCAGCCCAGCCGCGCGGCGTGCGTCACCAAGCAGTGCGCTGATGCAGTTTGAAACGACTAGAAGAATTTGGAGATAAGCAGAGGGAGCGATGTTTAAAGGCATCAATCTACTCTTTTCCGCGTAACATGTTCTTTGGTGATTTGCTATATTAGAGCATTTGGATTATTTGCTTGTATGTCACACAATTTGTTTTAGCACAAACATGATTTGAATTGTAAAGCACTTGATTACATCTCAACAAGTTTCAATTTAATTTACTGGTTTATTAGCTTCCACTGTTATATCTAGTATTCAGTATACTACGTGCACCATACATAAAAAACAAACAGTAGTCACTAGTAAATAAAAACGCATATGCAGAAAGATCACTAGAATCGAACAAACCCTAGCAATATATAATATAATTTAAAAGGCGTAATGGTCTACATGTCCAGACAAACTGCAACTCAGCACACTCCTGACGAAACTCAAAACCAGACGGGTTCAGGAATGTGTTGTGATGGCTTTGCAGAAGCTTCGGCTCAGGCTATACAAGTAGCAAAATGTTGCACACCATACTAAAAGATGCAAACACTACATAGTAGTAGCCTGATGAAAAACGCAGACTTCAAAGCTTTTAATCCCTGTTACAGACGTAGTGATATGATATCCGTGACCAGTTGAGAAATAATGTAACCCTGCTCCCATGAAATCTTTAGCTTATTGGACCACCAGAACAATTCAGTGCCCCGCACAGTGGCCATAATTTACCACCTCTGGTCAAATCTGTCGAGGAAATTTGAAATCATTACTTGTTGCCTCAAGTGAATGATACCAGAATATAAAGGTTTTATGGTAAGAGGGAAACAACCCACAAAAAATACAATCGTGTTGAGAATTGAGAGTACCTGTATTTATTTGAATTGAGGAGCGGCACCACCGCCTTGGCCAAAGTCGAAAGTTCCTTGAGGAGCAGCTTCCGTGGTAGCTCCCATTGCATCATCCTCCTCATCCATCCAGTAGGCCTCAAGAATCCTCACAGCTTTTTCATAGATCTCATTGTTATCATGGCTCTGCAGGTTCTCAATCTTTTCCAAACCTTCCGCTTCATCAATCATCTGGGAAAAGACATTCACATCACCCGCAGCCAAGGTCTTATCGGTTTCTCCTACTTTAAGAATGTTCTCGAGACCCTCCAAACAGACTGTAACGATTCTTGGATCTGGGCAAATAAGAAGATCACACAATGGCTTGATGCAACCCTCGCCCACCAGATACCTATTTTAACAAACCATACAATATCAAATCCAAGCGAAGCTTAACATGAAACCATGAAAGCGGTTATATTTGCATTGCATAAAGCTGAATAGAACTGGTGCAAGTTGAGTGAACATACTTGATTTGATCATGGGTACCACCTGAAGTAGCATTTGAGATGGCCCATGCAGCTTCCTTCTTGATATCGAACTCTGCCGTTTGGAGCAGATTCACCAGAGGACCAATAATGCCAGCATTTATGACAGCCTATGGTAGCAATGCAGCAAATTGTTGAACATTTCAGAACATGTACAATCAACAAGACATATAGCTATAGGCTACAGGTTAAGGACGAAAGATTGCAGCTAAGTGCACAGGTTCCCAACTGTGTAAATGAATCATCCATATGCCCCTGTCTCCTCCCATTCTTCCACCAAAGAACCACGGGTCCCAGGCAGCAAACATTTCTAGTGATTAGGCTGCCATTGACACTGTGAGCAAACCATGCATGAGGGATTCTTTAAGTTACTACCATGTACTCAGTCTTTGTACTACCAAGGATGAGTCAACAAGTGTCAATCAGCACAAAAGGAAAAGTTGATCTGAAAGCTTGCGTGGAATATGAACATTGTGTGGTGTTTATGGTTTGGCAGGGGAACTCAATGAAAACTACGAAGTATGCACAGCACAAATCCTTCAGCGGCAAAACATGACTTGGTAGAATGATGAGCATATCAGTATTTTTTAAGTCTGTACACATACCTGTATCTGATCTTTGTTACCAGCAGTAATATTTGAAATAGTCCAGCAAGCCTCTTTCTTAATGCTTTTCTTGAGATTTTGTGTCAACAGACTTAGGAGGCAAGGGAGGGCTTGATGATCAATGATGCACTGTACAAAAGAAAAGGGAAAAAGACAATGAGATGGCAATATGGATGTCAAAAAAGCAATTAACTTTCACGCTGCAATCTACACTAGATATTTCATCAGGTGCACACCAGCTTTAGCAGGGCAGAAAATTTCTCTCAGCTCTTTTAAAACTCAAACAATAAGAAGCATACCATAAGAAAAGCCAAGTTTGGCTGAAACAAGTACATCAGTTATGTATTGGCAATTTTTCATTCAGGTGAACGTCATTCTTTATAACTTGTCGCAAAGCAGGCAATGAATTTTTAGACAAACTAGCAAATTGCCTGTGTTGCAATGACAAAAAAGTATCATGCTGTGCACACTGCACGTTCATCATTTGAAGCATATGTAGACTGGCTCTTTCCAACACCTTTAACTATATGGATTCCTTCCCTACATAGTTACAAGATCTTACCAAAAAATATAGACATCATTTCGTGCAGACATTGTTTTTTGGGGACAAATTTATTGAGCATGTGGGTTTCACCAACACAGAGGGCCCATACATTAGTGATAGAGATAGTGGTAGCAGATTCACCGCCACCACCACTACTACCTTTTAAAGTAGTATAGACATAGATCTTAAGTGATGCTGTGAGAGGACAAATCTCAAGTACTTAAGTGACACAACTAGACAAATCTTCAATTGATGGGCATAAAGGGTAGGTCAAATTGCCAAACATGTGCATCTACATATGACAAATATGTGCATTTATTTTTCAATAGATTTTACAAAACATTTACCACATTAGATGCAAGATAACGAGATGAACATGACCTCTAAAAATTAAGATCAAGATTCAGGGGTCATTAGTCATTACTATCAATTTGATACAAAATCTGTCAGATCTAGAGATGCAAAAAATAACACAATACCTGAGTTTGCGCATCATCTCCAGTTACAATATTCCCAACAGTTCGTAGTGCGGGTATAAGCACTGAAGGTGATGGATGGCTTCATGTTGTAAACAGTATAAAAGATTAAAAGGGTAACGAGAATAACAATAAGAATCTAAAAGAAAATGGCAGAAAATTGTAATGCAATGTTGTCACTTACATGAGAAGCTCCACAAGACGGGGACAAACACCAGCTTCAATCACGGCTTGGATCTTGTTATTAGTGCCATCAGATAAATATGAAAGAGCCCAGCACGCATCAGTGAGAACTTCCTCGTCGTTGGAGTGAATAAGCCGTGCCAGTGCTGGAAGAGCAGGCCTAGTCTATTGACACCCAATAAAAATCATATTAAGGAATTGTTTTACCTACTAATCACAGTAGAATACAAAGAAACTTTGTCCAAACCTGTTCAAATGATGGTTGTGGTTTTCCTCTGCAGAAGTTCGATAAAGTCCAAGTTGCATTCCTTAGCATAGAGAGTTTAGCATGCTCATTCAACTGTGCTAGCAGAGGGAGCAATGCACCATTGGCAAGAACAAGGTCACGGCACTTAGGGGAATCACCAGCAACATTGCCCAATGCCCATACAGCCTTCATTTTTTTTCAAGAGGTAAAAACATTAATAGCTCCACCAATGCACTCAGTCAAAATAATATCAAAGGAGTACAGAAAGCGCAAAGACAATAAGTCAGGAGATGATCAGATACCTGCTCACGAACATCATCACTAGAAGAACCAAGAAGCTTCACAAATATTGGTACAGCCCCATGATCAATGACAACCTTTGTGTTCTCCGAAGTGCCAGACGCAATGTTTGTAAGTGCCCACGCAGCTTCAAACTACAAAATTTAATTCAAAAGCACCACAGTAACAAATCCATTTTATTTGAACCTACCAGATAATGAAAATAATATTGTGTTGTTGGCACACACCTGTAGCTGGGGGAAATCCTCTCTGGTAAGAAACTGCACAAATCTAGGAACAACGCCTGATTGAATAACCTCTTCAATTGGAGGGCTCCTCTCTGATTAAAAATTGTAGTGGGTGTAATTAGTAATTAACTTTTGCTCAAGTATTATCTTTATAAGATAACAGCCCAAAACATTTAAGAGGTTAGTACCTATAGAAAGCAACTTGCGGAACTGTGTCGTGGCCTCAAGCTGAAGGTTGTTATCATCTGAATAAACTCCACCAATCATAGCAGGAAGGCTTTCGAGCTACAACATTCAACAGAGATATCAAATACTCAATTTCACTTATTAAGCCCCCAAAAGGGTTTAAAAGCAGTTTCCCTGTCTTTTGGGTGTGGTGCAAAAAGAAGCAACCAGAGATAGTTTAACTGTGAAATAAATGTATGTGTTATCAATGTGGGACGACTCTAGGAACATGACCAGAAACACTACTATATGATTTATGTGCTTCCATGTATTAAAGACAAGGTTCAGTCACAAGGAAAGTTGCACTGGACCCTCAATTTTAATTACATCCAACAAGAAAAACAGAAATATCATAGCACAAAAACTAGCTATAAAGATATAAGATAGCATCAGCTCATTTGTATGCTTCTATCAAAAACCTATGATGAAACAACAGCAAGATATACACTAAAAATGATCAGGAAAATCAATAATTATTACAGGTCCTTGTCACCTAACTAATTATCCACAGTGAATCCATAGAAGATTTGATCCTAAGACCCCCAATCTACATATCCTAAAACTAAAAGTAGATCACTAGAGCTAGTAGGCACGTACCTGGAAACATTTCAAACGCTAGGAGTTCACAATCGTGCCAACTAACAATACTTCTAATATTGTCAACAGAAGGAGAATCAGAAATCAAGTGACTAATCGACACATCAAAACGTGGTGCTAGTGTTGCCTACAGCTAGCAGGAACCCCCTCACCCGCACGCTAGTAGACATGCGGGGGGTGAACTCGTGCACACAATCACATAGAGGAAACGAAGACAAAATTCCTCGGAACGAACTGACGAGAGTAATAACAAACATAAACAAATATGCCATAGACGAATCAAAAACCCTCTCAAAAGTGTCACCTAATCCGACACCTACCTAAACAATGGGATCCAGGACACGACGGGATAGAATCATCGGAGGCGGGGGAGGGGAGCGGGGGAATCGAGGAGTATTACTCACCTTCTTCTCGACGCCGGTTGCAGCGGAGGCGGGGACGGGGGCCTGGGCCTGGAGCCCCTCGCGGCGCTTCTTGAGGAGGCTCTCCTCGCGGCGGCTCTTGCGGATCTCCACCATGTTGTCCTCGCGCCGCCGCCTCCCTCCTCGGCGTCCACCGCCACCTTGTAGCGGTTCCGCCTCACCTCCACCCGTTCGCTCGGGCGCAGCGACATGGCTGGCTCGCTGTCTGGATACTCTCCCCTCCGCTCTTCGCGGCGGCGGCGGTAGCGGTGGCGGCGGCGGAGGGAGAGGCAAAAACCCTAGCTAGGCGTCGGGGCGGAAGAGGAGGGGAGAGAGAGAGAGGAGAAACCCTAGTGGCCGCGGGGAAAGGGAAGTTAAAGCTCACCCCACGATCCAAATATTGTCTGCAATTTATTTTCTTTTTTTTTTATCTGCGGAGTCTGCCAGAATGACCTCTTCCGCGGGCGGGCCGCGGCTTCGTCGTGTTGAGTTTCGAGGAAACGGGTGTTGGCCCACTAATGATTGAGCCCGGCCCATCTCCACAGCTTCTCGGTCAATTTTAAACTTCTTTCCGGAAACTCCTTTCTACTGCGGCTGGAAATTATTTTTTCTGAGAGGGAGCAAATAAACTGATTTCTATTGGAAAATCCTTCAAAGTCAGCCGGAAATTCAATACTTTGATAATAAAATGTTAGCAAGAAACTTTTGCATTTTCAAGGTCTTATGAGCTGCAGCTAAATTCAAATTTTAGAAGAAATAAACCTTTTTGCGAGGAGGAAATAAACTGATTCTCGTGCATATCCTCCAAATTTAGCCGCAATTAAATTCTTCGGGAAAAAAGTTAGCTAGAAATTCATGCATTTTTTTATGTCTCCTAAGCTGCAGTTAATTTTAAAAATGAAATCAATTTAGGCTCTGGAATTGCAAATACACAAATTTCTTCATATAGTACTATACAAAGTATACATTTAGTCGCTGTTACACTTCAATATATACTAAGTCCACAGCCAGATAGATCATTCGGTTGACCGTGTTCTCGTGCACACTTTGACATCAAGGGAATATTACAACAAACATTACAACAAAGAAGCAACATTTCTGTTCAAAATTTGAAGACCCTCTTGAATTTGCCTCCCCTTTCCCGAGACCAATTGCAAGTTAACAAATTTCACAATTTTATTTCACCAACAAATGAGATCGTTAAAAAAGAAGCGAAAAAACAAAAGAGAAGCTTCAGTCACCGGCGCTGGAGCGCGCTTGCTCGCACGCACGCGCGCACGCATGTTGAGCCATGCAAAAGTCGCCGGCCGCACGTGTGCGCCGGCTGGGACGACGGCGGGCGGGCGGCGAGATCAGATCATGTTGGATAGGGAGCGGCAGATCTCGGACATCTTGAGGAGAGACTGGTTGAAGTGGTCCATGGGGTTCTTCTCGCCGACCTTCCTGAACTGCTCGTCGCAGCCCTGCATGTCCTGCGCCGCCATGCCCATCATGGCGCGGATGGTGACGGCGTCCTTGAACCCGATGGCGCGCCGCGCCGCGCCGAGGTTGTCCTCGACGTCCAGGTACAGGCTATCGCACAGGTCCAGCGCCTTCGCCGCTTTCGGCGTCGCCGTCTTGACCGCGCCCGTCAGGTGCTTCCGCGCCGCCTCGGTGCGCATCGCGAACGCGTCCACCTGCATGTTGAGCACCGCCAGCGGGTCCACGGCGGGGCCGTACTTCGCCGCCTGCTTCCCCGCCGTGGTGGTGCACAGATCCGGGTACGCCGTCTTCTTGCATATCTCCGCCACCGCCCCGTTTTCGCCGGCGGCCGTGGGCCAGCAGGACGACACCGCTACAACGGCGACGGCGAGGAGCAGCGTCGCGTGCGCCGGTGATATTGCCATGTCTGTCTGGCCTTTTTATTAGTCTCCGCTCGGTGCCAACGTCAACGTACGTCGTTTGCAGGATCGATCGAGGTAGTGCTGGGTTGGGTGGCTGGAGACGGGGAGCGAGATAAATACTCCCGAGGCTGATCCGCCGTGGGGTGGTGGCGGGGAAGCGGCGGAAATGGCGGGTGGCCTCCGGTGGCCGGCTGCTTTCGGGCCGCTCGTTTGGTATTTTGCCAAAATGCCAAGCTTTCTATTTTTGCATGGAACGAGCGCAACCGTTAGAACTCAAGGTTGCAGTAAAACTTTTTTTTTGAAACATTTTGCATTTCTCGCCAAAATTGACACACGCATGGTTTTAACTTGGTAGCAAAAGTAAATACTGGGAATATATTTTGTCTGCAATTTTACGGGAAATTTGTGCATACGACAGTGCCTAAATTGCATTAGGCAACAAATTTTGCCATTTACCTTGCATCTGTAAACCAAGGATTTAAGAGTGTTTGTATTATAGAAGTTAATAGATGTAGTGGAACGACGACTAACTTTCTTGATCACTTTAGTCAGACACGTCAGATGATGACACGGGAATAGGTGCAGCCAAAACCTACATCATCAGGGTTTTGATTATGGGTGTTCCTCCCCAATCAACATAGCACCTAGCCTAGCCGCTACGAGTCAATGGTCACGTCACCATTATCTTCCTACGTGTCTATGTTACATTATAGTCATCGTGACTGTATTTTGGTGTCACCCTCTCTATTTAAGAGAGATGTCATGCCATGTTATAGAGTCCGACTCTAACTCCAACCCCTACCACCTATTACAACTCCATGTCTAGTTGTAATCAAATAAGACTAGTATATTCGATACTTATTCTAACAAACTCCGTTTTAGTAAAAATACGCTATCTAGAAGTACTAGAATCACCATGTCGATCCACCGGTCCTTCAGACTTAGTTGTCTTCTTTTGCAGCTTCACCACGAGTTGCCCGATGAGTCTGCATCAGACCCACCGTCTTCAAGAGACTCCACTATCCCTGTAACTTCTTCCTTTGGACTCCACCTATAACAGTGCTCCACCTTCTTTTCTATCATCACAGTCGTCTTGCCAAATCAAAATTGAACTCCTTCTTAACCAGCACATCATAGACTCCTCGAAAACCATGTTCATCTTCATCTTCTATCTTAAATATGATTTTATCTAATCTATGGCCAGATAACCGATGTCATCACCAAATAGGCAAATAAAACTAGACCGACAAGAAGAGAACATTTTCTTTCTTGTCTTCTTATGCAGTGGCGGAGCTAGGGGGTGGTCCCGGTGGTCCCGGGACCACCCAAAACTACTATATATATACATATATATATATATATTATATATATATATATGTACATATAATTTTATTATTTTGTTATATTTACGATATTTTTAAAAATATGTATGTTGGACCAGGATTTTGAAAATCGTGAAAACCGTCATGTTTTTTTGTGTACCGTGGTGGTGCGACATGATATTTTCGCGGTTTCGTTTGAATAATTTTGTGCGAATTCAAAAAATTTAAAAAAAATCATTTTATCACAAAACATAAATTTCGCGTTTTCTTGGCGCTGCGGTATGTGACGCGGTTTGAGCAAAAACCACGGCACAACATGGATTTAAATTTGATTCAAATTTAAATTGCGGTTTTGTGGTTTTCGCGGTTTTTGGCGCGGTTTTCGTGCGGTTTAGAAGAAAACTACATTACGACAAAACGTCACAAAAACAACGTTTACTCGTCGCGGTTTTTACGAAAACCGCGCTACCGTGGAGGGCGGCACGGTACACGTACATGAAATCGGTAAACCTGTGTTGGACCACCCAAATCTAAAATCCTAGCTACGCCACTGTTCTTATGAACCGAGCTAATAAATTCAACATTCATACTTCCTGCATCCATAGACTGAATCCATGATATTTTGAGAAATTCATTGTTTCCTTGAATCACCAAAACAAATTACCATAATACCGCTTGCTATTCCACTTCAGTTCTGGACCAACTCCATACATCTCAACTCCTCACTGAGTCCTAGATATATCATGTTTTCGCCAAATAATTCTATATGCAATCTGACCAATCTGTTATTGCCAGTCTACTCGCTCTTTCTTTCCCTCCGTTTAACCAGCCATACATAGGCGGATCGACTGTTCGGCCCATTTTTGTCTAATCAAAAAACCACCACACACATTGTATCACGCACATTGTCACGCCCAGAAATTCACACCAGAATTTCTGCAGCTAATTTGTGCATTACATCCTCGTCCAGGGCATCGGTAGAGGTACACAAATCGACGTTATTGATAATACTGAGAATCCTCGTCTTAGAAACAATATAAAAGAGTTACACAAATGCGCGGAAAGGAAAATAAAACCGACTTAAGCTAAACTTGACACGAGCGAGCGGAACACCAACTCCACGGCTAAATCTTGACGAGAACAAGCCTACACCTCCTCGGAGACCTCGATCTCAACCTCGGCGAAGGGGGAAAAAGAAGCAAGGCGAGTACAACCACCATACTCAACAAGTCACAGGAAAAGGGGACATGATGCAAGATAAATAACAAGGAAAGGTCACAGGGCTCGATTTGCATAAACAACATTTGCAGTATATAATAATAATATTTGAAGATAGTAAAACAGTAGTAAAATTTAAGCAACATTAAACAAACACTGTCCAACGCTCAAACCACGTTGCAACGGCCCATCCATCCACTGCACTAGTCATACTTCAACATCTCATTCGAATAAAATAAAAGAGACTAATCAAGGTGAATCGGTCGATCGCCCGTAACAGTGGGCACGGCTATTCGAATAGTTTTTACTACGATCGAGGTGTACAAGCTGTACCCACAAGACACAATCCCACAACACGTTACCGTGCGCGGTGCACCACCACGGTGCCCGGAAAGGGATTGTGACGGGACCCTTCACATAACCCCTCTAATCAATCGTACCACACCAAGGTTTCGCCTCCATTCCCATCGGGCAATGGGCAGCCCCTCTAGTGCCGCGGTGAATCCGGAAGCTGATCAACCCTTAAACCAGGGCCGACCCAACTCCATCACGCCCACCCTCTGGGATACGTTAACTAGAGACGGCTACGCTACGGGCCCGACCATTACCCATGCTTTGGCTTGTGGTATGCACGGCATTTCTTCCGGGGTTTCCGAGAACCGGTCCTTAATCGTCATGAGCACGCTAACCCAAGTCCAACCATGTGCTCACGACCCACCTTTTTCATAATTCAATATTATTAAAAACAAGGTCATATCTTAATATCATCGGAAGGTCAACTTTAGTAATACTCTCGATTAGTGTGATTCCCTTAAGTGAGCTAGTTGCGCTAAGCATAACTAAGCAACCTTAAACTATCATCTAGTCACATTGGACCCCAAGTTATCAATGGTATAAGGAAAACAATCCTATAGTTGAGTAAAATAGGCATGAACATCCCATAAAATGACATTCTAAAACATATGCAGTATTTGAACGAAAAAGAGGTATTTACATAAAATAGGTACAATATGGTCAATGTAGGGTATGACTTGCCTTGCTCGGGGCGAGGAACCTCGGCGACTACTTCAAAGAGAACGGGCTCGCAGGAAAACTCGGGATCTACACGACAAACAAAGCACTCAACAAACACCCTAAAAAGTCTACTGAAACAGCACTGAAAAGTATTTTTAATGGATTCTTGACATTTTTCTGGATTTAATGAAATTTGAATGGACTAAAACGGAGCTCGGATTCAAAAGATATGAATTTTAGAAGTTTAATTGCGATTTTTAAACTAAACGAAAAGATTAAATTATTTATTGCGCAATTAAGTCCCGGTGACGTCATCCACGCGCGCCTCGGGCTGACGTCAACATGACGTCGGCGGGGCGTCGCCCTAGGGCGGCGTCGGCACCAGCCTGCGCACGCGGGAGTCGGGCGCGGCGGCGGATCGTGCCACGTGGCGCGATCCGGCGGCGGATCGGCGGCGATCGGACGGCGAGGGCGAAGGCTAGGGTTAGGGTTAGGGTTAGGGTTCCATGGGCGGCGCGGCGGGCGGCGGCGGCGGCGAGGGTTTTGCCGACGGCCTCGGCGGCATGGCGGCGGCGGCGGCACGCGGCGGCGGCGAGCCCGCGCGGCGGCACGCGAACGGAAGGAAACGATAAGGAAACAAAGTAAATAAAAAAAGGGAAACGGGGAACGGCGGCGAGCTCACCGACGGTGAAAGGACGGAGACGGCGGCGATTCGGGGCTAGAGCACCGAGCGGCCAACAAAGGGAAACGCGGCGGAGCTCGAGGGGGTTTTAAAGGGGAGAGAAGAGATCGAATCGGGTACGGGATGGCGGGAAAACCTCGCCGTTCGTTCCGGACTCGGAGAGAGAGAGAGAAAAATCGGCGGCCGTTTCGGCGTGCGGGAAAGCGGGCACGGGTGCGACGGCGCGGGCGGAGCCGGGTGGGGCCCACGCCGCGCGCGCGCGCGGAAGCGCGAAAAGAGGGGGAGGCGGCGCGGCTATGGCGGCGGCGCGGCTGGGCGGCCGGGTGCGAGGAGCGGCTCCGGCAGTGGGGCCCACTGTCGGTGGCTGCGGCGCAAGGAGGGCCGCAGACTTTGCGCGGCCGGCCGGCACCGTGGGCCTCGGCCCGCCAGGAGCGGCGCGCAGTGGGGAGCGGCTTGGGCGGAGCGGTGTCGGGCGACGGCCGGCACGGGCGAGGCGGGAGCCGTACGGGCGGTACGGGGAAAAAAAAGAAAAGAAAAAGAAAAAAAAAAAAAGGAAAAAGGGATTTAGGGACTTAATTTAATTTCGATTTCTTATTTAATTGATTAAAAATACTTAGAGTGCTCTAAAAATTCCAGTAAAAATCCTGTTAGCGTATTTTGACATGCAGAATTCAAGAAAAATCCTACCATGTCATTTTCATTTATTAATTACATTTTAAAATTATAGGTTGACTCGAGTTAATTTGAAATTCCGATTATTTCGGGGTAAATTATTTAAATGAATTAGGGAAAAACCCGGGATGTGACACACATCCTCTTTGCACACACACCTGCCAAACCGTGTCCAAATGCACTCCAACTCCAAGCCGTCGTACAATTGTTGGGCCCGCTGGTCATGATGCACCAAGTTATGCATAACCTCACACACACTACTGGAGAATAGCACATTTGTGGACTAAAAATCGCTATCTTTAGTCTCGGTTCAAATAACGGGGACTAAAGATGCATCTTTAGTCTCGGTTGGAGCCACCAACCGAACCAAAGATGGCGGCGCCACGTGGTCAGCTCGCCATCTTTAGTCCCGGTTGGTGGCTCCAAGCCGGACTAAAGTTTTTTTAATTTTTTAATTTGCTCCTGTTAGCTTTCTTCTTGCTTGTTTATACATATATATACATATATATATATGCAAAATATCATATATATGTGTAAATACATAACACACATATATAAAAAACACATAACATACATATATATATATGCAAACAACATCAAAATTATATTTTTCAACGATCGAATACAACAAAATGCAACAACAAAATTCACACATATATACAACAAATTGTCCACAAATTTGTTCAGACATATATACAACAAAATCGTCCACACTATATATACAAAAAATACAACAACAACATCAATTTTTTGCTCGTCGTTGCCGTCGGCTCCCGCTCGCCGCTGCCGCCTTTGTCCCGCTCGCCGCCGGTGAGGAGATGGCGCCCCGCTGCCGCCACCTCCTCCCCCGCCGCCGTCATCTCCTCCCCTTGCTTGCCGAGGAGAGAGGAAGAGGGAGAGGGAGAGAGAGGGAGAGGGAGAGAGCTGAGGGGAGAGGGAGAGAGATCTAAAAAATATGCTAAGTGTTGGATCGGTGGAGAAGACGATGCGCGCTGGGGATATATATAGCCCTGACCCCAACCAGGACTAAAGATAATTTCCTGCTATTTCCAATTCATCTTTAATCCCGGTTGGTGTCACCAACCAGTATAATTTTCCGTTATTTTCAATTCATCTTTAGTCCCGGTTGATGGCACCAACCGGGACTAAAGATAATTCCCGCTATTTCTAATTCATCTTTAGTCCGGTTGGTGCCACTAATCGGGACTAAAGATAATTTTCCCCTATTTTTCCAAATTTATTTGGTCCTGGCTAGGGTTAACAATTAAATAATTAGTAAATAGGACCAAATTAAATTCATTAAATATAGGTTTAAAATAATAATATTAATGTTTAATCAAACATAGATAATCTAGACATTAATGTGTTCTTCTAGATATTGTTCCTCTTTTGCCCCTCTCTATTTTTCATATTCATGTGAAGTTGTTGTTTTGGAAAAAATAACTTTTTTGTTTTATTTATTTTATATTTTTTATGGACTTAGGAGCACACGAGAGGTAAACACAGAAAATAGCATAAACAACCAAAAGACGTGGTCTGTGAAAAATTCAGAAGACACGCTTAGAATCAAAAAAACTTCTGGGCTCGAAAAGACAACCTTCTAAGGCTTTTTTGGGCAAAATAAAATCGCCAAACATAGCAAAGCAGAGGACAAACGCATCCAAAATTTTTTTCTCATCGATTTTCATATATGGATCGTCTCGATCGGAGTCCGTATGCGAAAGTTATGGTCGTTTTAAAAACCGACTCCGAGTTAGAGGACAAAACGGGAACAATACGCGTAAAACTTGTTACACGCGTATAAACTAGACGTGACGGCTAGGGTTTGAATGTTCTTATCAATATTGTACAACCCTCCGATTTGTATATTATCACCAAAATAATTTTACAAAAGATTTTATATATTGAGAATCATTAGTTAATAACAATATAATGATATATAATTACAATGTAATGATTAAATCAAAGCTTCCTTCTATCTTCAATCACCCACCCCCACACAACACCACACTCTTTGAAATTACATATCCCCTCAAATTAATTTAGGCCATTTGAATCATGTAGCATAATTTATATATTTTATTATGTTTAGTTAAAAAAGCACATTCACTTTCGTAACACCAACCGGGACAAGAAATGGGATCTTTAGTCTCGGTTGGTGCTACAAACCGAGACTAAAGATTGCCGCCAGCCTAACAGATTCTAACAAGAATCTAACCGGGACTAAAGATAATCTTTAGTCCCGGTTTGTAACACGAACCGGGACTAAAGATGATCTTTAGTCTCGGGTACAACTCAAATCTGGACTATTGTGGATTTTGGCACTTCAACCGAAAATGGTTTCTCCAGTAGTGACACCAATAAGCACTTAGATGTGCAAGCAATCAATGTTCATGTTGAACTATTGTAGCATGCGCAATGCAATGTGTACATGTGCAATGGATGCACATCCTCGTTGAGCCTTACACCAACAAGTCTAGCCTGACCCTTTGCAGTGTCCGTTCAACCTCGAGAGAAAAGTTGTCACCTTGCGAGCCTGAAACCTGCTTTGTCAATCTAAAATATCCACTTCCATCTAGACCTCTCCGTAGAAGTCCAACTCTAAGCCAGCCATGTATGTCCACTTCCATCTAGACCTCTATGCAGAAAAGTCCATGTTGGACTCGAGCACATGTATGTGAATTCGACACCACCATGATTTTGATCTCCAGCGCACGCCTTCCGAACTCATATGATCCGCCTTCTGAGTTTGGCTGCAGTCTTGTGTGCCTGCTCAATGTTTGCGCGTCATGCGCGCGTGTAGCACGTACACACACAAACGCTGTCTGTGCCTCTGCATGCACCGTAGTCATAACCCTCATGTTTACCGTCCACGATCCCATCGTTATTAGTCCTGCACGTCCGCCACGTTACGTCACGCTCGTCAACTTCGACCTGCCACTGGAGCCTTCCTACCACCGCAGATCCACGGCTCCACGTGCGTTGGGCTCGCCGTCCATAGCGCTACCCCTTTGATCTCTTCGGTCGCCTTCGACCACACCCGGATTGTCGACGGGTGGGTCGATAGTACTCAAAGGGGATGCCCAAGGATGTGAAGGAGAACGGTAGAGAAGCTGTCCTCCGACGAATCCGATGGTCGACTCGAGTTCTGAGACGAGCCAAAGAGTAAAGACACAAAGAGTTATACTGGTTCAGCTCTCCCGAAGGATAATGGGCCTACGTCCAGTGTTCTTTGTTATGGTGTGTGATGAATAAGAATTAAAGAGTTCTTGGGGCTTAGAGCAAGATGACCAAGAACTGAGAATGAGAATGCTAGAGTTCGATTGAAATGTGTATCTCCCATCCCCTCCCCGACCCCTCGCCCTGCCCTCCCTTTTATAGCTCAAAGGGAAAGTTACAGGAGAGCTTGGGGGCCAAGGAAGCTATGTCTAACGTGCTAAAAGGTGAGTACAAACAATACCTGAAAGGTACAAAACGGTCTGCTAGATCCTATATACCGTGGGCATCTTGTGCTCTCTTTCTCTTGCCTTGGGACCCCTTTTCCACCCGAGACGCTTGTACTGTGTTGTCGGGTGACGTCAGTCTCTACCAATCTGTCCCCTATCCCTTCCTTATTGCGCGATAAGTCTTGTCCCGAGGACGGTCGAGGTTGGGCCACGGTTGTCGGGGTCGAGAGAGAAGAACCGAGGTCGGACTCGGGGAAAGGTCGGGACGTCTGACCCCGCAAAAGGGGTCGGGCCATCGACCACGTCCCGAGGACGCTCGGTTTTGACTTCAGTTGGACATAGATTCGAGTCTATAGGTGTCGATGTCGTAGGTCGACACGCAGGGATCCTGGGGACCCCCTTTTTGGTTCGGCACGGGGAGCGATGTATCCTGGCTCAAACTCGTATGAAAGATGAAATAATGCAGATGAGGCGGAAATTTATACAGGTTCGGGCCACCAACGCGGTGTAACACCCTACTCCTGTGTGTATGCAATATATGGGGGAGGTAGCCAAGAACAATGAGAGTGTTCCTCTCCCTTAGACTTTGTGGTGGATGGGCGATTTCTGCAGGCTAGTTGGAGAGGCTTAACCTATTTCTCAGAACGTGTACTCCCCTTCTTGAACTGGAACGGAACCCCTCCGTCTATATGAAGGAGCTGAACCTCTTTTATGAAGGACTTGGGTCTCCTTTTATAGAACAAGGGAACACAGCAGTCCTACCCTTTTCTCTACTTCACTCCACGTGAGAGAGTGGTTTTTGCTTTGTCATGTCGGAGAAGTCATTCCATTCCTACTCCTCCCTGTTCGCCGCGTCATAGAAGGTGGAAAAAGTGCGGTCATCGTGATGGCCATGCCGCTGACGTGATGATGGTTTGCCTACCCCTCCGATGGGTCCCACCGGTCGGCGGCCCATTCCATAGGGAGGTGTAGGCGTCGTGCTTCCTGCGCTCGCACTCTCTCTCCCACGCGGCCGCCCGGTGCATTAAATGCGGCGGACGGGCGTGAGGGCGTGCGGAGTGGGTGCGCGGCCATACCGCGGTCTTAGTCAAGAACTTTTAGCCCTCCTTTTGCCTCGTAATAGGCAAAAGGGGTGATGATGGGAGCAGCTGACAGCCGCACCTCACATCGCATTGAATGCGCCGGGGCAGGCGCTCAGCTTTCCCCTATTTGAGCATTGAATGAGTTGGTTGACAGTTGGGTTCTCCCCTCTCTCTGAGAGGTGCGGGATGGAGGGTGAGGGTCCGGGCGATCCGGACCCCTCCGACAGGGTCCAGGAGATCCGGACCCCGCCGTTTGGAAGTATGATGGCCTCGGGCAGCCTCAGGGCCGCCCGCCGGGCGGCCACGTGGCCACCGTGGCCGAGACTTGCCTAGCCTTTCGGGGCATAACTTTGGCGCTCCTTGATGGGCGGGGTGCCTTCCTTTTCTTAAATGCCACGCCGCGACATACCCCGGGCCCATATCACCGACGTAGCCCCAGGCGTTGGCCAGGGCCGAGTCGGGCTCGGGCGCGGTTGACGCCATTTCCTTGAGCGTGTGGGCCCGGGTATTTGGGTGTTTTTGCTATGGCAGGTGGCCGATACGCGTCGACTGATGTCGCACCTGGCCAAGCCTTTACTTAGGACGGGGGGCGAGTTTGTCTGGGCCGCGCGCACGGGGGCCCATTCAAACCGCCTAGCACTCTCCGTCCCGCGTAGTGCGCCTGACAGGCGCGGAGCCCCAGGCGGCACGAAATTCGAATGGCGCGGGAATCCAAGGGGATGCGAAAATCGAAAGGGTGCGGAGATGAGAGGCGCTTCATGCGGTAGTGGGGCGAATTTAATGCCGTAGAATCCGAGGGGGCGGCGGCAGCTTATAAAACCAGATCCGCATGGAAGGGGACCGGTTTCTACGGTTTCCACTGCCATCTCCTCTCATCGGCATTCGCCCTTCGTCTACCTAGCGCCTCCTGCTCCTTCCGCTTCCTTTCTTCCACCTTGACTTTCCCTTCGCGCTTCGCATCCACCCCGCAATGGGCGCGATTCACCTCGGAGCCGGGGAGTGTGCTCCCAAGTCCTTGGTGCGCCTTGTGGAGGCTCGCGGCCTCTTCAACAAATTCTTGCCAACGGCACGCGTAGCGGCGGCGACATCCGGAGGAGCGGCCTCCCACGGGATGGTGTTTTTCGCCTCCTTCGCCATGGTCGGGCTAGTGCCGCCCTTCTCCCGCTTCTTCTCTGACGTCATGGAGTTCTACGACCTCCGGTTGCACCACCTTACCCCCAACGCCGTCTTCTACCTCGCCGTGTTCGCCCACACCTGCGAGATGTTCGTGGGGGTGAGGCCTTCTCTCCACCTCTTCCAGCAGTTCTTCGGATATGCCGGTGGCTCCCGGCGTGGTGGGGTACGTGGCGATCCGGCCGCGGAGCGGCCGGGCGGTCGGAACTCCCTTCATCGACATCCACCCCGCTCCGGGTGGGAGGCGGAGGCGTTACGGTTCTACACCGGCTTGGGCGACCACCCCGCCTCTCCTTGCCGAGCGGGGATCCCGGTGAACCGGAGGAACTAGGGGCGTGCCCACGGCCGGGAGGAAGCTGGACGGGAGTCTTGGACCGGATCTGCTACCTTCGGCGGGGGGGCCTTTCCAGCCATGCAGTCTTCCGCGACTTCCTGATGAGGCGCATAGCGCCGTTGCAGGAGAGGTCGCGCCCCGCCTACATGTACACGGGCCCCAACGACGACATGCGGACCTTCGTGGGCGCCGTCTTCGACTGGGACGAGAGGGACCTCCGGACCGTGGTCCGTCGTTGCCTCGGCATCACGGAGATGGACTTGGCGCGGCTCCCGCCGGGTTGGTGCCGCGTGTGTCGGGACTCCGCGCACCGGAGATCGCACTGCTGCGGTGGTGGGTGACGGTGTGGGCTCCTCGTCGGCGCGTCGGAGGCTGCACGGGGCTGCTCGAGGGCCGTCCCGAGGCGGAGGCGGAGGCAACGGCGGCGACCCCGACGACCACATCCGTCGGGCGGTTGAGCCGCCGGGGTCGGGCGGGCGATCCAGGGGCCCGGATCCCAAAGGAAAGAGGAAGAGGCCGAGGAGGAGGACCCCTCTCCTCCCCTTCTCCACCACGAGGCGGTGGAGCGGAGCGCGCCGCGCCCCGCGAGCCGGGGGCTCGCGGGCGGCGAACCCATTCCCGGGGGCCACCACGCCGAGGGCCGGACCGGCCACAACGGCGGCGACAACGACGGCGGGGAGGCCGGGGTGCGTCCAGTGAGTGTGTCGGCGGTGGCGGAGGGCCGGGCGCATCCGGCGAGCACACCGGCGGCGGGGTCACGTCGCGGGGCTCCTACGTCAGGGGACACGGAGGACGAGAGCCCGGCGAGTCCTCCGGGCCGCCCCGCGAAGAAGAAGAAGCGGGCTATCTCAGGGATCTCCTGGGAGTTCAACTCCGCCCGCAGTACGCCTTGCGATGTGTGAATGCCTATCGGGTCTTGCACTTTTGTGTACATTTTTGATTTTTGTTGCGATTTTGTTTTGCTTTGGCGCGAGCACGAGCATTTTCGCCCAAGGGTTGTCCTCAAGGGCGGTTACGCCTCGGGCTCGGGGAGGCGCACAAGAGAGGTTCGGGCGCCCGAGCCCCCAAGGTCCGGTCGCCCCCTTCGGGCTCGGTCCGGATCCGGCGAGATCCGGGAGGGCCCACCCGTGGGGGCGTCGGCCGCCCATGAAGGGCGGGCCGCGGGCGGCGGCCGCGCGAGAGGGCGGCGGAGGGCGGCGGAGAGCAACCTCGGGGTCCCCTCCGCGGCAACCATCGTCGCCGCCACAGCGGCCCTCGCCGCGCCACACTTGGCGGTGCCATCTCCCCGCCGTGCCATTAATCCTGCCGGCGCGAGGCGGTCGTGAGCCCCAAGGCAAGAAGTGGGCAGCGCCGGCCGGGGATCTCCGGTGGCTCGGCCGCGGCGCGGTCGATCCGGCCGGCTCAGGCTCGAGTGCAGGGCGCCGGTCGGGTTTGCGGCCGCTTTGGATGCGAGCCCCTAGTCCGGTCGCGGGAGCGGGCGGGGAGGTCGTCGCCCGGGGCAGCTTGGAGGCGGCCAACGCCATCTCCCTGGAGAGGCTTCGGGCCCAAGTACGGGCCTTGGCCGCCGGGAGATCGAGGTGGCGCGGCGGAGGCGAGGTCGAGGAGGGCCGTCGGGAGGCGGCGGCCACGGCGAGGCGGAGGGCCTCATCCGCGGGCGGGAGGCGGCGGAGATCGGCGGCGCCGGGAGGAGCTCGGTCGGGTGTTTGAAGACACCGTTCGGCGGCACGCCGCCGACTTCCGCGAGCAGGTTGCCGCCGCCGCCGAGGAGAGGGTGCGCACCACCGCCGGACAATTCCTCCGCGACCTCAGGGAACGCGCTTAGGGCCTCGACGAGCGCGGGCGCACCTTGTGCGGCTGAGGCCGCCGTTGTTGCAGCGCCGACGCGACCTCCGGGCCGCGAGACCGGCTGGCGGAGCGGAGAGGGCCCTTGAGGCGGCGTGGCGGGCGGTTGAGAGCGGGAGGCCGCCGTCGCCAAGGCCGAAGAGGACTCCGCCACGCGGGAGGCCAATGTGCGCCGGGAGAAGGCGCGTCGCCGGCGTGAGGTCGCCGTGGAGGGTCGAGAGGCGGCGGTGGTGGAAGCCCGGGAGGAGGCCTCCGGTGCACGAGGCGTGTGGGACCGCGGCGGCTTCTCGCCGCCGCCTCGGGCCGCCGACGGAGACGAGCTGGAGCCAGGAGCAGGAGTTGGCCACCGGGAGCAGTGGTTATGGACGCGCAGTGCAGGCTGCGGGGCCGGGGCGGAACTAGAGGAGCGCGCCGCCCGGTCGCGGATCTGGAGCGCATCTGCGCCTAGGAATCCGGGGCTGTCCTCGTCGTCGGGCGCCTTCGGGAGGCGGCTCGCGGGGTGGGGGTGAACCGTACCCCCGGCATCCCTACCTTGGCGGGATTGGCCACATACATCGACGATCGGCGCGGAGATACGAGAGGGTGCCGGATGAGGTCGACGAAGTAGCGAAGGAGTCATCGTATGACTTATCCCGCAAGGTCGCGTCCCTCATCTGGCGAGCTACCAAGCCCGTGCCCCCAACTTCGATCCCTACATCCCCACCGAGGACTTCCCAGAAGGTGCAGGAGGCCGCCCGCCGTCGTGTCCAAGACACCGTCGACTCCATCATGCTGGGCTTCGACGGCACCCCGGCGGCCTTCCAGCTCGCCCTCCACGAGGACTCACCGGACGCAGACTCCCCGGTGGAAGCTCCCAGCGACCCACCGGCCACTTAGGGCCCTCTTGCCTCGGCTTGTATCTATAAAAAAGATATTTATGTATTGTTTATAAAGTTAATTGACTTGCCTTTACTTGTCTTGCAGCGACTCATCGTGGCGCTTTTGTTGTTTCATGTATGTGTATGTTGGGAGCCCCCGGCCAACTTAACGCGCACGTAGTGGCGGTTGGTTGGCCCGAGCCCCTGTATGTTAGCTTTCCTGCAATTGGTAGTTTAAGATTTTAGTTATTGCAATAATGTGATAGTGTTGTTCTCCCCCGTGATTTGTCCCATGCGCTGGGGGGCTGTTCCGAGTTCGGGCAGCATGCACTGGCCATTGGCTGGTGGCTTTGTCGGGGTTTCGGGTAGGAGCGAAGGCATAAAAAGGCCAACGAGGGCAGCGACAACGGGGGGCCGGGACAGGCGTGTGTTGTTCGCACCCGAACCCCCAGGCGTTGACTGTCCCCAGGCATGGTAGTATGCAGCATCGCTGTACCCTCGACACCCTTAGGGCTCTCAGGCTAAGGCGGGTAAGGCCGAGGAACTTATTGGAAAGCCGCATTCACAGCACATGCTCGAGCACATAGGGGGAAAACACACTGCAACAGGTATTTACAAGGGAAACATATGAAATGTAATAACAAACACATTGCTCATGCCACCGGGGGTAGTGGATGAACTTGTATGCATGTCTCCGCACACCATGCGGCTTATGGGTAGAACCTGCGCAGGTGGGAAATATTCGACGGGTTCGACAACGGAGTGCCGTCCTCTGTGGCTAGGCGGACTACTCCCGGACGCGGGGTGCCGATAACTTTGTATGGCCCCTCCCACATCGGGGACGGCTTGCTCGGGCACACGTGTTTGGACACGGCGCGGGACCGAGTCATTGACTTGCGGCGCTCGGGGCGACTTTGCTTTGATGGTAGCGGCGGAGGCTCTGCTGGTAGCGGGCCGCGCGTAGCGCTGCCTGGCGCCGTCTCTCCTCCAGGTAATCCAGGTCGTCTCGACGCCTCTGCTCTTGATCCGCTTCGGTGTATAATGTGGCTCGGGGCGATCCCAGGGTGAGCTCGGAGGGCAAGACCGCCTCGGCTCCATACACCAAAAAGAAAGGTGTTTCCCCGGTGGCGCGGCTCGGGGTTGTCCGATTGGCCCAAAGAACCGCGGGCGGCTCGTCGATCCACGAATCCCCATGTTTTTGAGCACATTGTATGTCTTGGTCTTGAGGCCCTTTAGTATTTCTGCGTTTGCACGCTCGGCCTGACCGTTGCTTTGGGGGTGGGCGGGCGAGGCGAAACAGAGCTTGATGCCCATGTCGTCGCAATACTCGCCAAACAGCTCACTCATGAATTGGGTGTCGTTGTCGGTGATGAGCCTGTTGGGGACCCCGAACCTTGCCGTGATGCCTCTCATGAACCGCACAGCTGAATGTTTGTCGATGACGCTGACCGAATAGGCCTCCGGCCACTTGGTGAACTTGTCGATGGCGACATATAGGAACTTGCACCCGCCCCGCGCCTGCTTGAATGGGCCCAGGATGTCCAGCCCCCAGACCGCAAATGGCCATGAGAGCGGGATGGTTTGAAGTGCCTGGGCCGGCAGGTGCGTCTGCTTGGCATGGAATTGACATGCTCGACACCGTCGCACGAGGTCTGTTGCATCCTCCAGCGCGGTGGGCCAATAGAATCCCAGGCGAAATGCTTTTCCCACCAAGGTTCGGGAGGCTGAATGTGCGCCGCATTCACCTTCATGGATCTCGGCAGGGAGCTCGAGACCCTGTTCCCGAGCAATGCATTTCATGAGCACTCCGTTGGCACCGTGTTGGTAGAGTGTCCCATCTACCAACGCGTACCTCTTGGAGGTCGGGCGTGCGTTCGCCTTCCTCACGTTGCTCGGGCAATGACGCGTCTTCTAGGTACGCCGGATTTCCGAAATCCAAGCCACTGGCGCGTGATGTCGGTCTCGGCGGGGCGAGCTGCGGCTGGCCCACCGAGTCCGGGGCGTCGGGGCGGCGATTCCGCCTCGGGCGGTTCGGGCGCGCGACGGCTCTGTGAGACTTTCCTCAAAGGCACCTGGCGGGGCTGGGGCTCGCGCGGACACTCCTTTATAACTCGTCTGCCAGGGAGTTGTCTCTTCTGGGAATGTGGCGTAGCTCGAGGCCATCGAAATGGCGCTCCATACGCCGTACTTCCTTCACATAGGCCTCCATTTGGGGGTTGGTGCATTGGTTTTCCTTGGAGACTGGTTTACCACCGGTTGGGAATCCCCAAGGACCGGCGGACGGCGGATGCCCACGCCGGCGCCCTTAACCCCGCGGGAGCCCTCGTATTCGGCCATGTTGTTAGTTGCTCGGAAATCGATCCGTACGATGTACGAAGCACGTCGCCGGTTGGGGAAGTTAGCACCACGCCCGCTCCGGCTCCGTGCAAGGTGAGTGAACCGTCAAAGTTCATCACCCAACGCGGTTCCTTGGCCGCGATCCTCCACGCTCTCGGGTTCCCCCGGGGGTGGATCGCTTTCGGCTGTTGGTGTCCATTCCGCCACGAAATCAGCCAAAGCTTGGCTCTTGATTGCGTGCCGGGCTTCGAAGTGTAGGTCAAATTCCGACAACTCGATGGCCCATTTGACTACCCGTCCCGTGCCCTCTCGGTTATGCGGGATTTGTCAGAGAGGGTAGGACGTGACCACCGATTACCGTGCGCTGAAAATAATGACACAACTTTACGGAGGCCGTAAGTAGGGCGTATAGCATTTTTGGGCTGCGGGTAACGTGTCTTCGCGTCCCGAAGCGCCTCGCTGACGAAGTAGATCGGCCGCTGCACCTTGGTGCGGGCCTTGGCTGCCTTGCTAGGGGCGGCTAGTTCGGGTACACCTGGGTGGGTTACCTCGGTGTTCGGGGCCTCCGAGCCGTCGCCTCCTCCGGGGCCCTCAGGGCCACTCTGGGCGGAGGGGGCTTCGGGCGCTCCCGGACTAGGGGTCCGGGTGATTCACTGAGGCTCGGGGGGCCGAGGGCCACCTCCGGGTTCGGGCGCCTCCTCGGCCAACTCCGTTCCGGGGCTTTCTGCCACAAGCGCTTCGGGGCGGGCCATCTCGGTGTCTGGGTCTCCCGAGCCATCACCTCCACCGGGGCCGTCAAGGCCACTCTGGGCGAAGGGGGCTTCGGGTGCTCCCGGACTAGGGGGCCGAGCAGCTCCCCGGGGCTCGGGGGGCCATGGGCCACCTTCGGGTTCGGGTGCTTCCACGGCCGGCTCCATTCCGAGGTCTCTTGCCTCCGGTTTTGGTAGGGCTGGGGGCGACTGAGAGACTAGCTCGTCGTCGCGCTCCGCAACCAAGGCCGCACTAATCACTTGGGGGTCGCCGCCAAATATAAAAGGAGGGCTCCTTCAGGCGCCACCGGTACGGGTGGCGAGGAGAGGTAGCGCTTGAACTCGCCCAAGGCTTTCTCCACCTCGTCCGTCCAAGTGAAGGGGCCAGCTCGCTTTAGCAATTTAAATAAGGGAAGCGCCCGCTCTCCTAACCTAGATATGAAGCGACTTAGGGCGCTACACGGCCCGTGAGCCTCGCACGTCCTTGAGCTTTCTAGGGGGCACATCTCCTCTATTGCTCTTATTTTAGTGGGGTTGGCCTCGATGCCTTGGGCAGAGACCAAGAACCCTAATAGCTTGCCTGCCGGTACCCCAAACACACATTTTTTCGGGTTCAGTTTCATGCGGGAGGACCGGAGGTTATCAAATGTCTCGGCCAAATCCGGAAGCAAGGACCTTCGGTCCCGAGATTTGACTACGAGGTCATCGATATATGCCTCAACATTGCGCCCTATTTGGTCCTTTAACGTGATGCGGATACCACGTTGAAAGGTGGACATGGCGTTTTTTAAACCAAAGGGCATAGACATGTAGCAAAAGGTACCCATAGGAGTGATAAATGAAGTTTTCTCCTTATCCTCTACCATGCGAAATTGATGATAGCCAGAGTATGCATCTAGGAAACATAAAAGGTCGCACCCCGCGGTGGAGTCGACTATCTGGTCTATTCGGGGTAGAGGATAGGGATCTTTGGGACATGCCTTGTTGAGGTCGGTGTAGTCGATGCACATGCGCAGCTTGTGATTGGCCTTCGGGACGACCACCGGATTTGCCAACCACTCCGGGTGAAGCACCTCCCGGATGAAGCCGGCCTCCTGGAGTCGTGCCACCTTTTCGCGGATGAACGCTTGCCGCTCCGGGACCTGTCGCCTCACCTTTTGCCGGACCGGGCATGCATCCGGCCATACTGCGAGTCGGTGCTCGATCACCTCCCTGGGGACCCCGAGCATATCCGACGGCTTCCAAGCAAACACGTCGGAATTCGCCCGCAGGAAGGAGACGAGCGCGTCTTCCTATTTGGGGTCCAATCCTCCACCAATGTTGGCGGTCTTGGACGGGTCGTCGCCCAAACGGATGGACTTAATCACCACCTCGTCAGCTGAGGTGATGTGTTGCTTCGGGGCCCGGGAACCCGACGACTCCCCTTGGGGGTCCTCGGGTTCAACGCGGTCGGCCGCCGCAATGTCGTCCACGCGCGCCTCCGCGCAGTCTAGCGCGGTTTTGACGTCAGCGTGGACGGTGATAGGGCATCCGGGGCCCGGCATCTTGAGCTGGCGATAGGCGTAATGCGTAGCCGCCATGAACTTCACCAATGCCGGCCTCCCAAGCACAGCGTTGTAGGGCAGATTAAGATCCGCCACATCGAAGTCGATCCGCTCGGTGCGAAAATTAGTGGGGGCCCCGAAGGTGACCGGCAGGGCGATCTGCCCAAGGGGCCACACCTTTCCAGGCGTCACCCCGATGATGGGGTGAGAAGGCCCGAGCACCATTCCTGGGGCCTTGATGGCCTCAAAGGCCTTCGGGGATAGCACGTTGAGGGCCGTGCCTCCGTCAATTAAGACTCGGCCGACCTTGACGTTGCAGATGGTGGGGGAGGTCACGAGCGCCAAATGGCCACTACGCGCGACACTTCCCGGGTGGTCGGTCTGGTTGAAGGTAATGGGCACCTCCGCCCAGCGCGACCTCCGGGCCACCTCGTGAGACGGCATGGCTGCGAGGAGCTCGTGTTGAAGGGTTACGCGGAGGCTACGCTAGCCGAAAACAAAAACTTTTCCCGCGCAAACCAGGAACACTTGCAAGTAAGGGCCGATAGATCGTTACCGATTGGAGTAGAGTGCGCGGAATAGCCAATCGGGGCAATCCGATGCGGAAGTGTAGCCGATTCCCGGAGACGGTCGATTCGCCAATCGCCCGATTCGAGTCGTCCGGCCGCGTTCTCACGCCTCGCTCCGTGCGCCCGACCGCAGCGATTCCACCACGCCCGATCGCTCCGATTGCGGCCGATCCGAAGCCGATCAACGGCGCGCAACGTAGCGGCGCCTCTACCGGTATCCACACGTCCGGGGACGAACGCCGTACACCCGTGTGCTAGCACGCGATGCAAGGCTAGGGTTTGGCTCGAAAGTGGGGAGGGTTTCCGTGGAGATTGATCTCGGCGACTTCGTTGCACGCGATGCAATTGATGTGTCACAACTCTCCACCCCTCCCTCCTTTATATAGAGTTGGCCGACTAGGACTAGTGGCCGATCGGGACTCTATTTTTGAACCGGATCTCATCCGTATCTCATAGAGTTGGCCGCCCATACGTCGTAAGCCTATAGGACTCTATCCGATCGGATCCCTATCCGATCGAGCCGTATCCGAGTCCAACTCGAATATCTATTCTATCCCCTTAAGCGTGCGACCACGTAGGTTCGGGTATACTCGGTTTCGGCTATAGTCTAACTTAGCCGATCGTTGGCTCGAGTCTAACTCGGCAGACTGTCAACACGGCGCCTAGCAGCACATATTGACACCATAATATACAAGAATAATATCGGCTCGAACCTGTAATGTGTACACAAATCCCTTTGCCTCACGATACCGGTTAAGCTATAGGCAAGACGTGTGCCATCCCTTCAATAGCTTAACCATTCACTCGAACCGTATTGGATTATCGTACGTTGATTGACTCCTCAATCAACTTAGCATGGCCATGCATTTTCATAATCCATTACCTCGAGGGGCCCAGAGATATCTCTCCAAAGGAGGGGCAAATTCCATCTTGATCACTCACATCCCACTCCATGTTTCATAGCAAACCCAAAAACTACCTTTATAACTACCCGATTACGGAATAGCGTTTGGTAGTCCCAAAGTAGGCTACTACACATGTTGGAATCCATGGTGATCTAGTCTAAGGACTTTGTACCAACACTACCGAGACCAACTAATGGCACATTAATTCCTGTAGTGTCTCATGGTGGGTCTATCCAACAATGTGTTCTCCAACACATATGTCCATGTTTATTGATTTGGTATCTCCATACCCATGATCTATGAGACATGATCATCAATCAATAAACATGCCGATCTTAGAATCATATTTGTTCCAACAATATGACATATGATCGAGGATCGTTTAGAAATAGATTCATACATATAGAGTCTCATAAATAAGTCACGTACTTATTGATCAATACAAGATGTCTATTTCATGGAACTGAATAACACTTTATTCATTTATACATAAACATTGACGTGATATCCAACATCTCCATGTTGCCTCTAGGGCATATCACTAACACGTGTCTCATGGACTTGAAGCTCCGGCGGACATTTGGGCGCCGTGCCGCCGTCAATGGTGGCGACGACGTTGGGATCTTGGTAGCCCGGCTCGTCGTCGTCGTTCGCCGGGGCCCGTATCCTTGGCCTCTTCTCGCCGATCGTTCGTGCGCTCCGCCGGTGCCTTGCCCTTGCACTATTATCACAATAGAGAGACATTGGACCGTCGTACTAGTCATCACACCAAGCTCGAAACGAATTTCTTGATCCAAAGCACGCCTCCTTTGCGGCTTCCGAAGCGGCAATGTACTCGGCCTCCGTTGTAGAATCGCAACGGTATCCGCTTGGAACTCTTCCAGTGGCTGCGCCTCCGTTCGGCGAACACGAACCCAGTTGCGATCTATAATCATCCTTGTCTGTTTGGAAGCTAGCATCGGTGTAACCACTTACAACGAGCTCTTCTTCACCTCCATAGACTAGGAACATATCCTTAGTTCTTCTCAAGTACTTAAGGATATTCTTTACGCGATCCAGTGACCTTCACTGGATCGGCGGTATCTGCTCGTAGCACTCAAAGCGTACGAGACATGCGGCGTGTACAAAGCATGGCATACATGATGGATCCAATTGCCGAAGCATATGGAACCATACCCATCTTATTCCGCTCATCATGTGTCGAGGACACCGATTCTTGCTAAGATTAATGCCATGTGACATGGGCAAGAAACCTTTCTTGGAATCATGCATGTTGAACCTTTTCAACACCTTGTCAATGTATGTACTTTGGCTTAATCCAATTAGCCTCTTGGATCTATCTCTATAGATCCGAATGCCAATATATATCTTTGCCTCCCTAAGTCTTTCATGGAAAAACTATTTTTCAATGAAGACTTGACGGATTCTAGCATAGGGATATCATTTCCAATCGGTAATATGTCATCTACATATAAGATTAGAAATACAATTGCGCTCCCATCGACCTTTTTGTAAACACAGGCCTCTTCTTCATTTTTGATGAAACCAAACCCTTTGATTACTTCATCAAAACGAATATTCCAACTCCGAGATGCTTGCTTCAATCCATAAATGGACTTCGTAGCTTGCATATCTTTCCGAGCGATTCGGATCGACAAAACCCCGAGGTTGCATCATGTATACATCCTCGCTTAGGTTTCCATTCGGAAAGCCGTTTTGACATCCATCCGCCATATCTCATAATCGAAATATGCAGCAATCGCTAGGATAATCTCGAATAGATTTAAGCATTGCGACGGGCGAGAAGGTTTCATCATAATCAACTCCTTGAATCTGTTTAAAACCTTTCGCCACCAATCGCGCCTTATAGATGTGAACATTTCCATCCATATCGGCCTTTTCTTAAAAACCCATTTACACTCAATGGTTTTGACACCATCATTGGATCAACCAAGTTCCAAACTTGATTGTCGTACATGGATTCTATTTCGGATTTCATGGCTCCAAGCCACTTGTTGGAATCGGGTCCCACCATCGCTTCCTCATAGGTCTTAGGCTCATCGTTGTCTAACAACAATATATCACGTTGTTCCGCACTGTGTACTCGGGTGCACGACGTGATCTTTCGACCTCCGTGGGTGGTGTGTCTACAACCGGTGGCGCAACACTTTGCTCCTCCTGTTGTGGTTACGTGGTTGAAACGTTTTCGGTGTTTCTTGAACTTCTTCAAGATGCACCCTGCTCCCACTAACCCTTCTTGAAAGAAACTCTTTCTCCAAGAAGACACCGTGTCGGGCGACAAACACTTTGCCTTGTTCCCGATTATAAAAGTAATATCCCTTAGTTTCCTTAGGATATCCCACAAAGAAGCACTTGTCGATTTGGGTGTGAGCTTGTCGATCAAACGTTTTACATAAGCTTCGCATCCCCAAATTTTGAGAAAAGACAAACTAGGGGTTGCCTGTCCATATCTCATATGGTGTCTTTTCAAGCGACTTAGATGGAACTCTATTTAGTGTGAGCGCAATGTTTCAAAAGCATATCCCCGAAAGATAACGGAAGATCACTTTGGCTCATCATCGACCGCACCATGTCCAACAAGGTGCGATTTCTCCGTTCGGACACTCCGTTCCATTGTGGAGTTCTGGCGGAGTTAAGCGTGGAACAATTCCACAATCTTTCGATGATTACCAAACTCTTGGCTCAAGTATTCCCCTCCACGATCCGATCGTAGAAACTTGATTGTTTTCCCTAAATGATTACGTACTTCATTCGGAATTCTTTGAACTTTTCAAAGGATTCGGACTTATGCCTCATTAAGTAGATATAACCATATCTACTAAAGTCATCGGTAAAGGTAATGAATGCGATAACCACCTCTCGCCCGTTGAGCTCATTGGTCCACATACATCGGTATGTACGAGTGCCAACAAGTCACTTGCTCTTTCACGTGTCCCGTGAAAGGTGCCTTTGTCATCTTACCAAGTAAACAAGACTCACATGTCTCAAATGATTCAAAATCAAAAGAGTGAAGCAATCCATCCTTATGGAGCTTCTCCATGCGTTTCTTATTTATATGGCCTAAGCGACAATGCCGGATAAACATGGGGTTTATATCATTAGAGAGTTGCCTTTACGTATTAATGTTATAGATGGGAGACGCTTCAAGATTCAAAACGTATAATCCATTCACCAATGGAGCATGAAAATAGAACATATCTCGAGATATATTGAACAACCATTGTTCATTGATCTAAAATCATATCCTTCCGCTTGCAAACATGAAGCGGAAATAACGTTTTGACATAGTGTTGGAACACAATAACAATTATTTAATTCCAAAACTAATCCCGAAGGCGGATGAAGTGGTGCGTGCCGAGCAAGAACGTAGCAACGCTTGCTCCATTGCCGACGCGCGGTTCACCTCGCCCCTTCTCAATCCTCTACTTCTTCTCATTCCACCCGCAACGACTTGCAAATATGAGCTACGATCCGGTATCAAATACCCAAGAGTCGTAGGTGAAGTAGCGAGATTAATGTCTATAACATTAATACCGGCGTAAGTCGTACTTTGCTTCTTCTTGAGATCCTCCATGTACTTCTTGCAGTTCCTTTTCCAGTGGCTGTCTCCTTGCGGTAGAAGCAAACGGCATCGATGCCGCCGACCCCTTCTTGCCCTTCTTTGCATTGGAGGCACTCGCGATCTCATCGGGAGTTAACTTCCTCTTGGTGCAAAGTTTCTTGACAGTGGTTTGCGCTTTGCCTTCGCATCATCATCACATGATGACCGTTTTTCTGGATACTCTCCTCATGTCTTTAGCATCCCATGCAATTCAGCCAAGGTTCTATCCATATTGTTCATGTGATAGTTTAATATGAATGGCTCGAAGCTCGGAGGGAGCGGCGAAGAATCACACGTAGCCAACTCTTGGCTAAGGGGAAACCCAGTTTTCCGGACTCTCAATGTAGCCAATCATCTTTATCACATGCGGATCGACGGGATTCCCTCAACAAGCTCGCACGCAAACAAGGACTTTGAGGTGTTGAACCTCTCGGCCCGAGCTTGGTTCTCAAACATGCCACGCATCCTGAATAATAGTGTGAGCATCGTTGCTCTCATATTGCTTCGAAGCTCGGGGACATTGTAGCAAGCATGAGACGGCTTATATCTAGGGCATCATTAGTGTGCTTCTCATAAGCCCTCCGTGCGGTTGCGGTAGCATTAGTTGGCAAATCCTCGGGATAGGGTACTTCAAGAACGTACTCCTTACGCTCTTGCTTGAGAACAATTCTCAGTTGCGATACCAATCCATAAAGTTTGTTCCATTTAATTTTTCCTTTTCGAGAATAGATCGCAAATTAAAGGTACGGGTGTAGTATTAGCCGCCATTTATTCTACAACGAGAAAACAAAGTTTAGCACAATGTTTATGCTATGTCTATTGTTAAACAATTTAACATAAGACTCCCATTACGTATTTTCCACCTTCCCTCTAGGTTACGTATTGGGTCAAGATCCACATGTTAGTTAATTTTCTAGTGAGCTTTGGCATCACCGCTAGAAAATTAGTAACATCGGTAAGCAACACCTTGCTAATCACATCTCTATGTGACTCTTGTTGTTGGTGTGGCATCTCCATGCCCCGGCGCCAACCTATGCCCCAAGGCCCAAAACTGTTTTGATAGCCTTGTTAAGTAAACCAAATGCTCCTGCATGTACATGTCGACATATACCCCCTCGTGTTATGATAGAGAATGGCACTCGCTTTGCGAGACCCACCATTGACGAGCATAACGGTGACGGGTGCAACATTTGGAAGGGCATCATTACTACTTAATTTTGAGAGGGATGCTATCCTATCAAACAAACATATCACATATGAAAGCAAGAAGAATAGCATATAATGAAATAGTATGGCCCCCTTCACATGGTGATCTCCATCTCCATGTCGGCGCCGAGGATCTCCATCTTCGGCACCATCTTCCAAGTGTCGAATGCTTGATATCTTCAAACTAAGCTACTACTATAGAAGCTCTAATTGAAGATTACATCGACTCACAGTCGTGAAACAATATTACAAGCATTGCACGTATGAAAGAATATTACGGGGATTGCACATATGAAAGAATATTACATGCATCACATGCATCTCATACATACAATAGGGCCATACCATCTCAAAGCATTCTCTGCAAAAACAAGTTAGGCGTAGAAACGTTTTCTACCTATCGCGAGCTACGACATCGAGACGACCTATAAGGGGTACCACACGAAATTCATAGATCCAATCTATGAAATCGCTTATGGAAACCATATCGGCATAATCATATTATGTCGTCCCGATACACTATCAAGGGAGATGGTTTGCGTAGGCGCGAGGGCAACAAAGTCGGACTACGAGATAGCTTCGGTATAATCACATTATACCGTTCCGATACACTATCAAGGAACGCTATCTCGAACCCAACTCAAACCGAGTTATTTGGAAATTGCTTCGACGTAATCACATTACGTCGTTCCGATACACTATCAAGGAACGCAATTACCATCTACTCTCCTCAACAGATCCCGTAAAACCGATTGATCTAATCAACCCGTGCGCAAAACTTGTTCCAGATCCAATCTAAAACCCGAACTAAGCAAGATTAGCTCGATACCACCGAAGGGTTACGCGGAGGCTACGCTAGCCGAAAACAAAAACTTTTCCCGCGCAAACCGGGAACACTTGCAAGTAAGGGCCGATAGATCGTTACCGATTGGAGTAGAGTGCGCGGAATAGCCAATCGGGGCAATCCGATCGGAACAGTGTAGCCGATTCCCGAGAGACGGTCGTCGCCAATCACTGATTCGAGTCGTCCGGCCGCGTTCTCACGCCTCGCTCCGATGCGCCCGACCGCCGATTCCACCACGCCGATCGCTCCGATTGCGCCGATCAAGCCGATCAACGGCGCGCAACGTAGCAGCGCCTCTACGGTATCCACACGTCCGGGGACGAACGCCGTACACCCGTGTGCTAGCACGCGATGCAAGGCTAGGGTTTGGCTCGAAAGTGGGGAGGGTTTCCGTGGAGATTGATCTCGGCGACTTCGTTGCACGCGATGCAATTGATGTGTCACAACTCTCCACCCCTCCCTCCTTTATATAGAGTTGGCCGACTAGGACTAGTGGCCGATCAGGACTCTATTTTTGAACCGGATCTCATCCGTATCTCATAGAGTTGGCCGCCCATACGTCGTAAGCCTATAGGACTCTATCCGATCGGATCCCTATCCGATCGAGCCGTATCCGAGTCCAACTCGAATATCTATTCTATCCCCTTAAGCGTGCGACCCGTAGGTTCAGGTATACTCGGTTTCGGCTATAGTCTAACTTAGCCGATCGTTGGCTCGAGTCTAACTCGGCCGCACTGCCAATGCGGCGCCTAGCAGCACATATTGACACCATAATATACAAGAATAATATCGGCTCGAACCTGTAATGTGTACACAAATCCCTTTGCCTCACGATACCGGTTAAGCTATAGGCAAGACGTGTGCCATCCCTTCAATAGCTTAACCATTCACTCGAACCGTATTGGATTATCCTGCCGTTGATTGACTCCTCAATCAACTTAGCATGGCCATGCATTTTCATAATCCATTACCTCGAGGGGCCAGAGATATCTCTCCAAAGGAGGGGCAAATTCCATCTTGATCACTCACATCCCACTCCATGTTTCATAGCAAACCCAAAAACTACCTTTATAACTACCCCATTACGGAATAGCGTTTGGTAGTCCCAAAGTAGGCTACTACACATGTTGGAATCCATGGTGATCTCAGGTCTAAGGACTTTGTACCAACACTACCGAGACCAACTAATGGCACATTAATTCCTGTAGTGTCTCATGGTGGGTCTATCCAACAATGTGTTCTCCAACACATATGTCCATGTTTATTGATTTGGTATCTCCATACCCATGATCTATGAGACATGATCATCAATCAATAAACATGCCGATCTTAGAATCATATTTGTTCCAACAATATGACATATGATCAGGGATCGTTTAGAAATAGATTCATACATATAGAGTCTCATAAATAAGTCACGTACTTATTGATCAATACAAGATGTCTATTTCATGGAACTGAATAACACTTTATTCATTTATACATAAACATTGACGTGATATCCAACATCTCCATGTTGCCTCTAGGGCATATCACTAACACGTGTCTCATGGACTTGAAGCTCCGGCGGGACATTTGGGCGCCCGTGCCGCCGTCAATGGTGGCGACGACGTGCTGGGGATCTTGGTAGCCCAGCTCGTCGTCGTCGTTCCCGGCGGGGCCCGTATCCTTGGCCTCTTCTCGCCGATCGTTCGTGCGCTCCGCCGGTGCCTTGCCCTTGCGGCGGATCTCCTTCTCGTTCTTCCTCCGCTCTTGCTCATACTTTTGCACTCGTTCGGCCAGATTTTTGACCGAACGGCACTCAGAGAGGTCGTGGTGGGAGGTTTGGTGCACCATGCACCATTTGTCAACGGCCCGACCCTGGGGGCGAGGGTCCGGGGATCGCCTGCTGTTATCCACGGGCCTGCCCTTTCGCGAGGGCTTCTCGGCTCCGTCGGTGGCGAGGACGTGGCCCTCCTCACCGCCACGCGATGGCCGGCGTTTCCGCCGCCGCTCGCGCCGCTCTTCACGGGACGCGGAGGGGACGGCGGTGGGGGCCGGGGCAGGATTCCTAGGATTCCAAACCCGGGCCTCCTTGGGCCACCGGCCTACGAGCTCAAAGAGCTCCGTGGTGGTCCGGGAGCCTTGGATTCGATCTTCTCCAACATGACGTCATGGCGTACGCCACTCCGGAAGGCGAAGATCACCGCATGGTCGGCGATGAAAGGTATGGTGTTGCGTGCACTGGCAAAAACGCCGAATGTACTTGCGCAGGGACTCGTCCTCCCCTCGTCGGACAATGTGGAGGTCCGCCTCCACTCCCGGGCGTGGGTATGTGCCCTGAAAGTTGGAGGTGAACTAGAGGCATAGGTCGTCCCAAGAGATGACCGACCGGGCCGGCAAGTTCATTAGCGAGGAACGGGCCTGGCCCTTGAGCGCCATGGGGAAGAAGTTGGCCATGACGCGCTCGTCTCCTCCGGCGGCCTCAATGGCCGTGGTGTAGATCTGGAGGAACTCGGTGGGGTTAACCGAGCCATCGTACTTCTCCGTAAGGGCCGGCCTAAACTTGCTAGGCCGGCGCACATTACGGAGGTCGGCAACAAAGGCCGGCGCCATTGCCGCCCGGGGCGGCAGTGGGCGTGGGGCCTCGTTGGGCATCGCGGAGCTCCCGCTTGCGGCTGGGCCATCACGGCCGCTCGCCGTCCGCCGTGGGGCTCCATCTCGCGGCGGGCGCTGTGGCGCGCTCGCCGTCCGCCGTGGCGCCTCCCGACGAGGAGGCGCAGTCCGGCACCCGCCCTAAGCGGCGCTCGTCTCGGCGCTGCTCGATGCGGAGGCGGGCGTCGCGCCCTGCGTACAACAGATCTCAAGCGGCTCAGGCTGGGCCGCCGCCGAGAGGTTCTCCTCCACCCTCGCGGCTGCTGCCGCCCTTTGGGCCCGCCGCCGAGAGGAAGAGCTCACCGCGACGTGCGAGCCGCGCGGTTGGCGGCTGGAGGAAGCGAGGTCGCGGCCCGTGGCGGCCGGGTCATGCCTACGAGCTTCGCCACGTCGTCGAGCCACCTTTTGGCGTTGGACCCTCGCCGGGGTGGTGGAGGGTGGCGCAAAGGGCTTCTGGCCTGCAGGCACCCTTAGGAGTGCCAAACTCCGGGCGGCGATGGACATCGCCTCGGCGGGGCTCGCCGGTACGCCCGCTAGGGCATGGTGCGTGCCCCACGGGAGCGTTGTCGGTCTGTAGGACGCACGGGCCCCTCCGCCTCCAACCGCTGCTTCAGCAGGGGGCAGAGGGGATGGCGCGGGCGCAGCTGCCACCGTCACCACCACCGGTGGCAAGGGAGACAAAGGCCCCTCCCCCCTCGAGCGGAGATGGCGAAAGTTGGGGCTGTGCCTGCCCGCGTCGACTTCTTCTGCCGCCTCGTTGGCCAGGCCACGCTCGCGCGTGGCGAGCGAGCCTGGCGCGGAGCGTAGGGCGCGGCCGTGGACCATGGCTGAGACGGGGAGAGAGGATTCCCGCCAAAAAATGGATGGAAAACGGAGGTTTAACCCAGACTACAGCGCGCTCCCCCTACCTGGCGCGCCAGCTGTCGATGTCGTAGGTAGCTGTCGATGTCGTAGGTCGACACGCAGGGATCCTGGGGACCCCCTTTTGGTTCGGCACGGGGAGCGATGTATCCTGGCTCAAACTCATATGAAAGATGAAATAATGCAGATGAGGCGGGAATTTATACAGGTTCGGGCCACCAACGCGGTATAACACCCTACTCCTGTGTGTATGCAATATATGGGGGAGGTAGCCAAGAACAATGAGAGTGTTCCTCTCCCTTAGACTTTGTGGTGGATGGGCGATTTCTGCAGGCTAGTTGGAGAGGCTTAACCTATTTCTCAGAACGTGTACTCCCCTTCTTGAACTGGAACGGAACCCCTCCGTCTATATGAAGGAGTTGAACCTCTTTTATGAAGGACTTGGGTCTCCTTTTATAGAACAAGGGAACACCATAGCAGTCCTACCCTTTTCTCTACTTCACTCCACGTGAGAGAGTGGTTTTTGCTTTGTCTTGTCGGAGAAGTCATTTCATTCCTACTCCTCCCTGTTCGCCGCGTCATAGAAGGTGAAAAAGTGCGGTCATCGTGATGGCCATGCCGCCGACGTGATGATGGTTTGCCTACCCCTCCGATGGGTCCCCCGGTCGGCGGCCCATTCCATAGGGAGGTGTAGGCGCCGTGCTTCTGCGCTCGCACTCTCTCTCCCACGCGCGCCGTGCATTAAATGCGGCGGACAGGGCGTGAGGGGGGAGTGCGCGGAGTGGGTGCGCGGCCATACCGCGGTCTTAGTCAAGAACTTTTAGCCCCCCTTTTGCCTCGTAATAGGCAAAAAGGGGGTGATGATGGGAGCAGCTGACAGCCGCACCTCACATCGCATTGAATGCGGCGGGCGACGCTCGGCTTTCCCTATTTGAGCATTGAATGAGTTGGTTGGCGGTTAGGTTCGCCCTCTCTCGAGAGGTGCGGGATGGAGGGTGAGGGTCCGGGCGATCCCGGACCCTCCGCCGGAGTCGGAGATCCGGACCCCGCCGTTTGGAAGTATGATGGCCTCGGGCAGCCTTCGGCCGCCGCCGGGGACGGCCACGTGGCCGCCCGTGGCCGAGACTTGCCTAGCCTTTCAGGGCATAACTTTGGCGCTCCTTGATGGGCAGGGGTGCCTTCCTTTTTCTTAAATGCCACGCCCGCGACATACCCCCGGACCCATATCACCGACAATAGGGTACCCCAAGGTGACACCCCCCACACAGCTCCATCTTCCAGTCACATTCCGTCCTCACCAGTCTGATTGTGAGCGCGGTCGTCACCTCTGCAATGTCCTCATTGACGCCATCGATGTCATCGCCATGGCTGATGATCTCATGTCGATGCGTGATCCCACCTCGTATTTCCCCATCCACATCTCTTCTTGATCAAATGCTGAAACATTCTGCTCTGATACCACTTATTATAAAAGATAGTCGATATAGCAGAACGAGGACTAATCGTTTTAGTTATTGATCATCCAAGATATACCAGATGACGAAACATGAACACATGGTATTAGTATATTCGACACATATTTTAACAGTTTGGTTGGCTGCACGATGCTTGGCTCGCATTGCAGGTGCAGGCAATGGCGTGTATATTTGGGATCACATCAGTTGTCCAAAGATGATGGGGATCACGGTCCTTTGCTATGCACAAATAGACCAAGCGGAAAAGTCTGAGTTCCAACCACGCGACCAAAAATGTTGCCTAATTAATCAAGGTGTGGTCTATATTTTTTTATACTCCATCAGGTCATAAATGTTTAATGTTTACCGTCAAATTTGATCAATCTTTTAAAATTTTAAAAATCAGTTTTGTATTAGGACAAATTTATAAAATCCCACGAGTTTTCAAGGGAAATCAATTGAAGCATTTAAGAAAATGATGGTCAAAATTTCAAAAGACTAACCAAATATTGTCCTAAATATCAAATATTCATAGCTAAATATTGTCATAAATGTCAAATATTCATAGCCAATCTAGCCCCTCAGGTTTCACCAAGGGTCAGTTTGGCATTTGAGGTTTCATTTTGTCCAAAAAAATCTTTTTAAGTATTCATTTTGGCTTTAAAATGTCATGGACTCACGGATGTGTCACATGGTTAATTCTAATCAACATTTTCTAATAGAAAATGTCCCTTTTACCGTTAATTCACATACACTAGAAAAGAGAAAAAATATCGTTATACACATTCTTCTCATTGTTTTAGCATGTGTACACGAGGGTTGAGTTTTAATGGCTATTGTATACTCTTGGAAGTAAACAACTATTTTCCTTTTACATAACCAATAAGAAAAAAGTATTGTATGCAAAATTCAATAAAAAACGTCATATAATTATCATTGGATACTTGGATGTTTCTCTGATATGAAGTTAGTTATATAAGGGTCTTGTCATACAATTTCACCGCATGACCAACAATATATATTTTCCACCTTTTCTTATACATGTGAATAAGGGGTATAAGAGCATCACAGTTCACCCAAATTTTATCTCCCAAATATGATGGAAGAGGATCACCTATCTAAATAAAGCATCTATACGTATTATGTCTACAGCAGATCATCCAAATGTCACCCCTCTATTTGGGTGATGGGAAAAGGGTGATGGGGGATTTTCCTCCATTTGAATGATCAAAAATACAATTTGGATGATCATCTATTTTAGATGATGGGTTGGGTAATATGTTGGAGCATGATTTTTCATCAAAATCATATAAATTTAGAATAGAGCACCATTTAAAAATGCTGTTGGTGATGCTCTAAGGGTCATTGATCAATAAGATGTTGATTAGGTTTACCCGTGTACCAAAACACGCTTGATTAATACATAAAAGAAAGGGATTGGAGAGAATCGAGGGATAGTAATTCCGCACTGCAAATAGGTGTGGAACAAATTCCATTTAATTTCTTTCAAACCGAACAAGAACTAAGTGAGTTCAAGGAAGATTTTGAACTAAAATAAAAACGTAAAAGATTAGTAAGATGGACGGATTGGAATATCAAGAACCAAACTAACACTTGGGTGAAACTTGGAGAACCAATTTGGCTATTCACCAGAGTAATTCGAAATGAGGCTTAGTATGGCTGTTACATGTTGAGCAAAATTAAGCAGAAGAAAACAACCTCACCATACCTTTATATGTCAATAACACGTAGGATCCATCTAATAATAAATTTTTTTTCATAAGTATGGTAGGACTAACGGACATATAACACGATCAAACCCACTCATCTTAAGTTACCACATGGCGAGGCAAATTGTGGCTGTGAACCATAAAGCACCTAGGTATTTCTGAATCTATCCCGCATGAAAAAGCAGATGCACAGAAAAGGTGAATGGCTTCGCATGGTGAAGGTCGTGTAACTCTTTTATCTATTCGGATTTAAACCATAAGTTGATCTTGTTGTCATTTTCTTCGCCAATAATTACCAAAACTCTTTCTATTTTGTTAAAGACGACCAAATGCATAACAACTGCAAACAAAAACTGTTGTGATTTTCAACGAGTAACTTTTATTCATTTACTCGAGCCAAAAAGACCATGCATACAAGAGACAGCTTAATTTTAAGTTTTTTAATCAACTGCAATTTAATTAGGCTGGTCAAATCCGCCATAATTAACTTGATTGTTTTGCAGTTAAGCATCTGCCTAAGTTAGTTATTTTACCACAACAACTTTGTGATCCGTTAGGTCCATGGTATGTCCTCCTACTGAAAAACTCACTTGTAAAGGATTTTGACCTCCATTTGTACACGGATCAGCAAAAGTCAAACAAATCGATACAAGGTCATGGCTTCCTCCCTCCAGGTCAAAGTTGCCAACCGAAATCAACCACGGGCAACGTCGTCCTGCCGAGATTAACGTCTCTGTCTCATCAAGAGAAAGAAAATGACACAACCCAAAGAATTAATTAATTACAGTCATGGATAAAAAAACCCAGGATTAGCCAAGGAATTAAACCGATGTGTTAGGCTCTCGATGATGATCGTTGCTGTCGTCGATTGATTATGGAAGAGGTAAAGTGTCATTATCAGTTTGGTAGGGGGGACTGTGCAGGCAGGGTGCATTGGGCACAGGGGGCATGGAAAGAATACGCATGATGGCACACACATGTGGTCTACGTCTACCGGGATATGATACGCATCTATGGCTCTCACTACTGTACCACCCTAGTACTTGGCATCGTCCTTTGAATGGTTAAAATAATTAGTAGTATTAGCAGATTGATTAGTTTATGCTAACCTAGTACATTAGTTTAGTGTGAGCTAGCTATCACTGTTTTTTTTTCTTGTTTCATTTCAGTAGGAAGCCTAACCGGAGTAGAATATCCTTTAATTAAGCAGGGCATGTGGGGGATAAAATTATTACTAGCACGACTGAAAAATTACAGAGATTCAAAGTTTGAAGTTCACGATAGACATAATTTCAACGTTAGGCTATGATTGGTTGAGCCACAGCTCATATGCTGTAAAAAAATAAACAAAGCAAAAAAATATATATGCTAAAAATAAATCATGAGAAAAAAATAAAAAAAATCTTAAGTTTTCTTTTTATTTAAATTTTAAAGTTTTTGTTCATACTAGTACCATGTGAGATGAATTTCGCGGTGTTTTTTATTTACTGGTTTGGTTTCACCTGTCAGTGGCAATGCCAGCTTCGAGCAGTGCAACGGAAAGGGGAAAAAAAGTCAGCAGGAGGAAAAAGCAGCGGCGAGAGGAGGGAGGGTGGCGCAGGCGCAAAAAGCAAGCTACCACCGCAGCTCAGCTCGAGGCCACAACCACCATTACCACGGCAAGGCGAAAGGGGAAGGAGGAGAAGAGAGAGAGAGAAGAGGAAAAATCCGCAGCTGCTACCTCTCGCCCGCCCGCGCGCCGCCGCCGTCGCGAGCCGACCAGCGCCGTCCCGGGAAACCCTAGCCCCATACCACCCGCCCTCCGCGCCTCGCCTCGCCTCATGGGGCGCCCGCGTCGGCGCCAGTAGCAGGAGCCGGGCCCGCCCGTCGCTGACGGGGTCCTCCAACGATGGCGCTGACAGGGCGCGCGAGCTCCGGACGAGGTTAGTGGCCCGATCTGAGACGAGCTTCCGCCCGACTTGACACCCGCGCGCGCTTGCTGTTTGCTGGCTTAGCTAGGTGCTGCCGTGGTCTCGGTGTTCGCGCTGGCTGCGCGTACAGCAACCGAGGGTTTACCGTTCGCGTCACGGCGGAGAGGCTCGTGCCTGTGCGGCGAGGTTTGGGCTTGAGGGAAGGTGCGTGGGGTGTGTGTGTGTGTGTGAGAGGGGGTTGACGGGTTTGTTCCAGGATCTTAGTCCTCGCGCTTTTTCGGGCTCACCTTGATGCCGACTGAGAATTTGGGTTTGATGTCCGGGAATGGTAGCCATAGAACTCGATTCGCCATGGTAAAGTAGGCTTCAATGTTCACTGGATCCATCTAGAATCTGATCTAAGAAGTAGGCCTTACTGGCTTAGGTTATCTGATGCTACAATTCTACAAATTATTCCATGCCTTGGATAGCTCGTGGTTCTCTTATGTTGAGCTTTTTCATATTAATTACTTAAATCTGAAAGGTGGTTTTAAACCCCCCCCCAGAAGCTCTATACATTTTCTGGACCTTCCTTGTTAAATGGCACTTGTTCGGAGACACTCCATTGCTATACAGAATAAAAATTTCTTAGTCTAATTCTTCTAGGATTTGTATGAAGAAAATGATATGGTAAGCGGTTGGATGTCCCTAGTTCAGCTTTCGTTGGGTTTTAAAATAGATGAAAGTGAAATTAGTCTGTATTTGTTGTAGCCTGATCTAAGTTGGAGTCATTGCAAATGAATTTGTGATATTGATTATCAAATTCATACCAATGGATCCGCCTTTACAAGAAAAGGGTCATTCCTGAACTCCTGTTACTGGAATGATAAGAATTCCTGTATTGCCACGTTTTCTGCAAGTATCCTACTCTATGCAGAGTAAATAGGCAAACAGCATGTTTTCTATGTTTTACCTTTTCTGGGAGGGTTCTTATAAGTTTTAGTTTGCGTTTATGGCTTTACCTTTATCATCTTCTGGAAGGAGAGCTCTTTTGTTTTATAGCAATATCTTGTCTTTCTAGAACTAATTAGCTCAAGGAAAAAAATGTTTAAGCCACCGCCATAGCCATGTTAATTAGATCATGCTTGCATGTTAGTAATAAACATCAATATAAGTTGAACATATACCATCACTTTCTTTGCTGAGTTCTTCAACTGGAGATAAACACTTTGAAGATAGCTGTGATAGTATTTCTGGTTCCTTATAGCAAAATATTGGTGGTATATCGAGATGGAAATATTTACACGGTCTTCAAAATCTTTAACTACACATGCCATGAGGTCTTATAAAATCCTCTTTGCTATGAATATACACTATCTTTACTTATACTTGAATCAATTGTGAACATGTATAAATATATACGTGTGAACTTTTGTTTAACTACTCCCTTTGGTTCCAAATGTAAATCGTTTTATACTTGTGGACACAAATTAAGAAAACAACTCAAATGACTTAGTTCACTTCATTGGAAAAGATGAGCCATTAATTTGTGAGAGGGGTAGCATTTATTTAACAAGGGCAAATAGGGAAGAGTAGCTGCAGAAAGTGCCTAGAAGTTCCAAAATTTCTTATATTTAGGAAAGACTTGAGAATGCTAAAGTGACCCATATTTGGAATTGGAGGGAGTATTTGATTTATGTGTTAGTGTGACCATCTTGAGAGGTGATTCTGTACATCTTTTGAGTGTTCATATTCATTAGTTGCACCAGTGTCAATGTACATACATATTCTTTAAGGCATTGACTTGTTGATTCTTCATTGTACTGTTTCTTGACAGGGCTTTTGGAAGATGCTATAAGCAAAACCTTCTTAAATTTTTTGGCTGTGGTATTGACTCTGGAATTGATTACCAGAATTGATTTGGTTGCCCAAACATCAGCTCTAAATGTGGTTGCCCCTGCTATATCTCCATTGCAAAGTTGGACACCAGTTCGCTCCATGTTATCAAAAGCTAAAGTTGACATTAGTATTTCAGTCGGCGAACAAAAAAGAAAGAAGCTATATTCACCACCAGTTACTCTATCTGTGCACCCTCCAATGTCAGCGCCAAGCTATAGCTCTATTTCTGGTGATTCTGATCTCCCCTTTTATTCTTCAGACATGTCAGATAGTTTGGTGCAGCATAACAGACGCTCAGAAGCAGAAGTTTCTACTCATGTAGATGCTGCACCTCCTGATGCAGCTTCAAATACTAGTGCAGCTCCCTCTGGATTAGTACAACCTCCAGTATCTCCTCACAATGGTATGTTTGATTGTTAGAGCCTTGGAATCATCTAATTTAATATGATTTTCATTATTCAAGCATGACTTGAAATTATATGGTGTAAATACAATGTGTAAATGGCCATCTGGTTCTGGTTATTTGAGTAGATACACAAAGTGATGCCTGTGCGGTTATTTCTGATTTTCCTTTCCAAGAATTTGTTCTTTGATTGGCATTTGAGTAAACTGTGCAGTTTTTTTTACTGATCAACCAAGTGATATCAACATAAATTATTCAATTGCAATTTTATTATTAATAATTAATTAGAAATGTTAACTCTATTGTGCATATCCACGTTCACATTAGAATGTACAAAGCTTTTACTTAGATCTGTGTGGTATCGTGGTGCACCTTGAATACTTGAAGCATACTGAAATGCTCAGTGGCTGTGGTCCTTGTGGCCAAATCCAATTCTCTGAATACTGGTGTCAAATGTGAAACTGGCTGGTTGTTTTGTAACCTGTTTGGTTGGCATTGTACCAGCTTTCATAAAGGCTTGCAGTGAGCACATGGAACTTCGCAAACTCCATTTAGCGGTCTAAGCTAATTTATACACTATGTCTCACTTGTACTATTTGACCCAAATATTTTGGTCACAGACTTACAGTTAACAATGATTTGATTTGTAGTATTCTCTAACAGCTATAGATATGCTGTCACTCACATCATAATTTACCTTCTGTTTTACCAGGATGTTGTTTACCAAACATGGTACAAAAGAGAGGGAGCCAAGATTGCCATTGTGTTTACCCAGTAAGAGTTGAGCTCTTCCTCCGAAATGTTTCACTGACGTCAAATTGGAGCGATGAATTTCTGGGGGAACTTGCTTCTCAACTCAGCCTAAGGGTTACTCAGTTTGAGATTGTAAATTTCTATGTTGTTGGGGCTTCTGGGCTAAACATCACAATGTATATAGCTCCCCACACAGGAATTAGTTTCTCGGCCGGCCAAGTTACTGCAATGAATTATTCACTTAGTCAGCATACAGTTCAGATCAACCCTGTACTAGTTGGGGACTACAGTCTTCTTAATTTAACCTGGTTCAGGCCACTGGCTCTAGCTCCTGGTAATGCTAACCGATCTTGACTTTGCTCTATATGTTACAATGTCACAGTTTATTTTAGTGTTCAGGTAGAGAACACTGTAAGACTACTTCAGTTTTTTTAAACTTCTTTAATTTATCTCTATTGTCTACTGTGCTAGAGAAATTGAAGAATATATATAATACGTGGTAATACTGCTCATATGTTTGTGATTATCAAATAAGTAGATGAATATAAAAAAATCACTGTGGGTTGGCGTATTCCATTCTATAGAATCAATTAGCAACTATTCCAATTGCCAAAGAAAAAACAGAAGAAAAGTAAGACAAAATTGCAATATTCAATTATTTACATTTCTCTTTCTTTCTTACTTATTGTTCTGCCCCTCTCCACCCTTCATGCAGCCATAGAGTGCATCTTTTAATTTGTGTCTAATTTTACTAAGATACATATATCTTATACTTCATATGCTGTGAGTTTAACTGGTTGGTGTAGTGCAAACTTTGTACACACTACACAGTTTCTTATACATATTCCGGTCGCTCGTTCTTGGTGTATCAACTTGGTTATACAGTTAATGCACTATTTTCTTTGGTGTACTTGGCTGTGCTTCCTATTGTTGATGATGTGACAGAAAAGGATGCTTGGTGATATCAATATGATACTTCCTACGAATGATATAAACATTATTTCTTTATATGCACATCCCTGTATGCTGTCCACCTATGTTTTTTTAACAAACCTCCTTTCCTAATATTGTGATCATTCATTTGTATTTCAGCTCCAACATTCACAATATCACCTAAACCTTCTCCATCTCAAGCATCGAAATTACCAAGACAGAGTGCGGATACCAGCAATGAAAAACACATGAGCTTGATTACTATCATTTGCATATTTATTGGTGCTCTAATTGCTGTCTTGGTGATTTTCATGTTTATTTGCTTCTGCAAATTCAGGAAAGGGAAAAGGAAGGTTCCTCCAGTTGAGACACGTATGTGTGGAGTTATCTATTCTCAGCTACATTCCTTGAAAACTATAGATTTGTTATGTTGCATGAGATGTTCTTAGTGATATCTAATATTTTAACAATGCTACAGGAAAAGTACAACTCCAATCACATGTCTGTCGTCTTTAAACTTTATGTATCTTGAGTCAAAGTAGTAAATTTCAGACATTTTCGCTTTTTCAGTGCAGCTACATCAGTAGCGTTGCCAAAGGGGGACTAGGTTACAAATGACTAATATGTGTGAGTTAAGGCCATTTTGTCCTTGTAATGTTAAAGAATATTTTGCACACATATTTGCTGCCTACAAAAAGTCATAAACTATTTCTGGCTTTAGTCCTTCAGGTTGTATAAAAGGAATTGACAATGGAGTTAGATACCATGTCCATAGCTCCCCATAATAATTTTCATTCTTACGAATTGCTGTCGAAGCGCTTCCCGAGACATCACAGCACGGGATGTGACCCTTAATAATTCACTGTTGGCGGAAGCCCCAAATTTAAATGAATTATGCTTATTTTCTGGTTATTATGAATGTAGGAGCACCTATTAGGATCACTAATATTATCAGTTTTTCTGTGCAGCCAAGCAAAGAACACCAGATGCAGTTTCTGCAGTGGAATCACTTCCTCGCCCAACAAGTACAAGGTTCCTTGCATACGATGAACTGAAAGAAGCAACTAACAACTTTGATCCGTCAAGTATGCTTGGAGAAGGTGGTTTTGGCCGTGTCTTTAAAGGAATACTAACTGATGGCACTGCTGTTGCTATAAAGAAGCTTACTAGTGGAGGGCACCAAGGAGATAAGGAATTTCTAGTTGAAGTGGAGATGCTGAGCAGGTTGCACCACCGAAACCTTGTGAAACTCATTGGTTACTATAGTAACCGTGAGTCATCACAAAACCTACTTTGCTATGAGCTTGTTCCTAATGGAAGCCTAGAGGCTTGGCTTCATGGTATGGCTAATTGAGTTATCAATTTCTCTTTCTGAAATTGCTGCATAAGTTCCACTCAGTTGCAGTTGAATATGGTCCTTCATTGTTTAATTATTCAGTGGTAATCCTGTAATCATGATACACCTTGACTCTGAGTCTCTGACTACTTTCATTTTTTCAGGTACATTGGGAGCTAACCGCCCCTTGGACTGGGACACTAGAATGAGGATAGCACTAGATGCTGCCAGGGGATTGGCATACCTTCACGAGGATTCTCAGCCTTGCGTAATCCACAGGGATTTCAAGGCTTCTAATATATTGCTTGAGGATGATTTTCATGCTAAAGTGTCTGATTTTGGTTTGGCCAAACAGGCGCCAGAAGGCCGCACAAATTATCTTTCAACGCGTGTTATGGGAACATTCGGGTAAGCTGGTTGACCACCTTGAACTACTCCCCAGATGTTTCTGCTCTGCTTTTGCTTCATATAGCTGTTGTGCTTTCAGGTACGTAGCACCAGAGTATGCAATGACAGGACACTTGCTTGTAAAAAGTGATGTATATAGCTATGGAGTTGTTCTACTTGAACTACTTACTGGGAGGAGGCCTGTGGATATGTCACAACCTTCTGGCCAGGAAAATCTAGTGACATGGGTTAGATTTCTTTCTGCTCTTAACTTCAGCTGTTAATGCATTACCTTTTTAAATCTGAACATGGATCCTTTAGTATGATAATTGTTGTCTGAAGTTCACTAGCCATGCATGATGTTTATGGGTATATCTCAACAAAGCAGCCAAACAAATGGACGTAGAGCAATATTGCTACTAATCTGTTTCCTTTTTCAAAAAAAAAGAAAAAAATGTCTTTTTTTATGTTCCTCTATTCATATGCATTGTGCACACTCTTGGGCGGAAAGCAGATATATGTGCAAGTAAATTTACACTTGAGCCTTTTTTTTCTGCCTGATGTGTGCCAAGTGCCATCTATCTATTTGCTTCTTTTTGTGCCTGTGTTTATGAGCTTATGCAAATGCTTCCTGATCTTTCCACTAAAAGCCTGTGTCACATCTACCTTTTTGAAAACAACTCTCAAATGTTATTTCTTGCGGTACCAAATTCTTATCCCTGCATAGGTGTAAAGATACTTATTTGCTCAATTTTGACTACGCAGGCACGGCCAATTTTACGAGATAAAGATATGCTGGAAGAACTAGCTGATCCCAAGCTTGGTGGCCAGTATCCAAAAGATGATTTTGTGCGAGTATGCACAATTGCGGCAGCCTGTGTTTCACCAGAGGCAAACCAAAGGCCAACAATGGGCGAGGTGGTGCAGTCACTGAAGATGGTCCAACGCTCTGTGGAGTTCCAGGAATCCATACCAACACCTCCAGCGCGCCCCAATGTCAGGCAGTCTTCAACCACCTATGAATCTGATGGCACTTCATCCATGTTCTCCTCTGGACCCTTTTCAGGTCTCAGCCCCTTTGAGACTGAAAACATATCGAGAACGGCTTTCTCAGAAGATCTTCACGAAGGACGATGACAGTGGTGGTTTGTGAAGCTGTTTTGGGTAGAGCCTCTAACCACCCATTCAAAAGGCTGGTGGTGCAAGTGACCTGGCCAGTTTTATTGGAAGGTAAATCCTGTAAATTCCATTTTTATTCACCACCTGCGAAAGACCAAATTGTTACAAGAACATTCGGTGGCTTTGTATGATGGAAATGATTTTGTTCCAAGTTCTTTTTGCTCCTATAGCTCCTGTCTCATTTACTATGGATCATAAACAAGAACCAGGTGTATGTGGTTGCATTCTTCAGTGACAATTTGTGGTGATTGAAGCAGAGAGCTGCGGTGGTGACCCTACACGTGTCATGTCCATGGCGAGTGCCTCTCCTCTCCTGGACCCGGCAAACGCTCCCAGTCGCTGACACGTGTCACCCTGCTAATACTGTTTCCCTCAGCCTCCTCGTTTTGCTCCTCTCCTCTCGTCATCTCCATTGCTGTGTGCGCCTCACACTGTCTTCTCCCTACCCTGTTGTCTCCTCCCTCTCCCTCTGCTCATGGCTGGTAGGGTTCGGTGCTCGCTGGTGCTGGCGCTCGTCGTCGTGGCTGCGGCCACGGGCGTGGCGACGGCGAAGTTGTACAGCCCGGCGGACAGTATCCTGGTGAACTGCGGGTCGACGACGAACGGGCTGGACGCGGAGGGCCGCAGGTGGGTGGCGGACGCGGGAAACGACACGTGGCTGACCGACTTCGGCAAGTCGTCGATCATGGCGGCCGCCGACGAGCTGGAGCCGATGCTGCCGTCGTCCACCCCGTACATGACGGCGCGGGTGTTCACCATGGACTCCGGGTACAACTTCTCGGTGAACCCGCGCGACCGCCACTGGATCCGCCTCCACTTCTACCCGTCGTCGTACAACGGGCTGGAGCCCGAGGACTTTCGCTTCTCCGTCTCCACCTCCACCGGCTTCACGCTGCTCCACAACTTCAGCGTCTACTTCACCACCAAGGCGCTCACCCAGGCCTACCTCGTCAGGGAGTTCTCTCTGCCGCGGGCGCCTGAGGGCCACGTCAGCGTCACCTTCTCGCCGGCGCCGATGGCGAACGTCACCTACGCCTTCATCAACGGCATCGAGGTCATCTCCATGCCGGACATATTCAACGACCCGGCCACCATGGTCGGCTTCGCCGACGAGACCGTCGACGTCTCCGCCGCCGCGTTCCAGACCATGCACCGGCTCAACGTCGGCGGCAGCTACATCCCGCCGTCCAACGACTCCGGCCTAACGCGGCCGTGGTACGACGATACGCCGTTCGTGCAGGGCGCCCTGCGGGGCCTCGTCTACAACGCCGGCCCGCACTTCCACATCAAGTACCCGAGCGACGCCGCCGAGTACGCCGCGCCGCCGGAGGTGTACCTCGGCGGGCGCTCCATGGGCAGGGACCAGCGGCTGAACCAGAACTCCAACCTCACCTGGAGCCTGCACGTGGACAGCAACTTCACCTACGTCGTGCGACTCCATTTCTGCGAGCTCCAGCTCGTCCACGCCAACCAGCGCGTCTTCGACATCTACATCAACAACAGGACGGCGCAGACGGACGTGGACGTGCTCGAGATGGCGACGGAGCGGGGGGTGCCGGTGTACAAGGACTACGCGGTGAGCCTGAGCAACGACACCGCCGACGAAGAGCTGTGGGTGGCGATGCACCCGTCGGTGATGCTCCGGCCGCAGTTCTACGACGCCATCCTCAACGGTCTCGAGGTGTTCAAGGTGAACAACACAGCCGGCAGCCTGGCGTCGCCGGACCCCAGCCCGTACAAGCTGCTCGCGGAGAAGGAGCTCGGGTGGGGCGGGCCAACGGAGTTCTCCACCGACAACCCGGCCAACATGGCGTCGGTGATGGGCGGCACGGCGGGCGGCGCCGCGGCGGCCGGGATCCTGGCGGCCATCTGCGTGGTGGTGTACAGCAACAAGAGGAACAAGAAGCTTGGCGGCGGCAGCGACTCGCACACCTCCGCGTGGCTGCCGCTGTACCACTCCCACACCAGCGTCAAGTCGTCGGGCCACATCACGGCGAACCTCGCCGGCATGTGCCGCCACTTCTCCTTCGCCGAGATCAAGGCGGCGACCAAGAACTTCTCCAACGACCTGGCCATCGGCGTGGGCGGGTTCGGCGTGGTGTACCGCGGCGTGGTGGACAGCGACGTCAAGGTGGCGGTGAAGCGGTCCAACCCATCGTCGGAGCAAGGAATCAACGAGTTCCAGACCGAGGTGGAGATGCTCTCCAAGCTCCGCCACCGCCACCTCGTCTCCCTCATCGGCTTCTGCGAGGAGGACGGCGAGATGGCGCTCGTCTACGACTACATGGAGCACGGCACGCTGCGCGAGCACCTCTACAACAACGGCGGCAAGCCGACGCTGTCGTGGCGCCACCGCCTCGACATCTGCATCGGCGCCGCCCGCGGCCTGCACTACCTCCACACCGGCGCCAAGTACACCATCATCCACCGCGACGTCAAGACCACCAACATCCTCGTCGACGAGAACTGGGTCGCCAAGGTCTCCGACTTCGGCCTCTCCAAGTCCGGCCCCACGACGCTGAACCAGTCGCACGTCAGCACCGTCGTCAAGGGCAGTTTCGGCTACCTCGACCCGGAGTACTACCGCCGCCAGCAGCTCACCGACAAGTCCGACGTCTACTCCTTCGGCGTCGTGCTCTTCGAGGTGCTCCTGGCCCGCCCGGCGCTGGACCCGGCGCTGCCGCGGGAGCAGGTCAGCCTCGCCGACTACGCGCTCGCCTGCAAGCGTGGCGGCACGCTGCCGGACGTCGTCGACCCGACCATCAAGGACCAGATCGCGCCGGAGTGCCTCACCAAGTTCGCCGACACGGCGGAGAAGTGCCTCGCCGAGAACGGCACCGAGCGCCCCACCATGGGCGACGTGCTCTGGAATCTCGAGAGCGCGATGCACGTCCAGGACACGTTCGACGCCGCCGCCGGTCGCACCGTGGCGGCGTTCGACCAGGGCAGCAGCAGCAACCTCGACGACGCGAGCACGGCCAGCGTCAACACGCTGGCCACGTCGTCCACGTCCCACCCGCACGAGACGTGCGTCGTCTTGGAGCCTGACGACGTCGTCGCCGAGCGCGACACCTTCTCGCAGCTCGTCCAGCCCACCGGCCGGTGACACGATGACGACAAGTGAACCATGCACATATTACTATAATGACGACATATAGATACGAGTTACTCTCTGATAAAAAGTTTAATTAGTTCTGAGTTTTTTTATTTCTTTCGAGGAATTAGTTCTAACTAATTAATGCCAAATTTAATTAGCTCTTGTGTTAATTTATGCTAAATCTCGGTTTTTTAGTAATATTCCGAATCAGATTCACTCGATTCTGAGACGTAATCAACTTCTTCCCTAATTACAATTCCGAATCCTCTCCAAATTGAAACGTTGTGCTACTAATCTACTATTATAAATTTCCAGTCACCCAGTGACCTGTACTGTTCAGTTTGCAACGAAGCTAACCTGACCGTCACCTCCAACTCGATCGGTTGCTACTCTCCGGCGTCATGTCGCCGGCGCTGCCGCTGTCGCGGGTGCAGGACGGCAAGATGTACGCCGCCATGCAGCGGCTGGCACTGGAGGACCTGGCGCAGACGTGCCGGAGGGACCGGTACTGCGTCAGCTGCGCCCAGGCCTTCTGCTCCCACTGCTGCGGCGCGCACCACGCGTGGCCGTGGCACCTCCACGTCGTCGTGCTGGTCACCATCGACGCCGCCACCGGCCGGCCAACCTTCCCCTACCGCGACGCGGAAGGCTACGGGATGTTCCCGCTCGTCAACATCGCCGACGACATCGCCTCGCACGACTACGCCACGCGGCTCCCCAGGGACGCCTACTGCGTCAGCTGCCAGGTCGCCTTCTGCGCCGCCGCCTGCCACCACCACGACCGCCACCGGAACGGCGACGACGACCCGGTCCCCGACGCCGTCGTCCGGATCGAGGAGGAGGGCGGCGGCGGCGGGCGGAGGTGCGTGCGGTCGACGGGGTCCGACTGGTGGCTCCCTTACCTGGAGAGCGTCCTCGGCGAGCCGGTGTACGAGGGCGAGGACGAGCGCGGGGAGTACTACGAGCTACTGCCGGTGCTGACGAGGGCGCGGGGCAGGTGCGCGCAGTGCGGCGGCCATGTCCGAATCAGGCTCTCTTCGCACTGCTCCATAGCCTGCTACGGCAGCTACCACGGCGAGGTCGCAGAACGAAGGCGGCGGCGAGAGGCCAGACACGCCGCTCGCGGGATCGCCAAGCGGCAGGTCGACTGATTGGTTGAGCAGCCTCGTTTGATATTAATCCCTCCACTTCTATAATTCGACGTTTTGAACAACAACGGAAACGAGAAGCAAAGATTGCAGCCACTTGCCTCTGTTCCAACCAACCTGGGGAAAGCAGGAATGCAGGCCTGTCCCGCGGTTAAGAGTTAGAGATGGCAGTGGCTGATCCCTCGCCCACATACGAATTCACATGTTTCCTGCCCCAGTGCCCCTCCCACTTATTCAAATTTCAAAATGTTATATGTCCTTTCGCTTGTCTCTTCGATCTTCTTGTTCGCTCCGATCTTCTCACTCAATCATCGTAAGGACTTCCTCCTATGTTTTTGTTTCCAATTCCCCTCCGACCAAAGGCTAGGCAGCCACAATGTATAGCAAAGTAACTTTATATGTTGTAATTATAGAATATTCCTTGTAAAAGATAATAATATGGGTTATCCTTATGCATAAGTATTATGAGTCTGCCTATACAAATATATAGACAGACTCATAATCTATAACATAAGGATATAAATATTCCCAAATTAATTAATTAGAAGTGAGCTTAGAAGTCTTAGGAGGGACTACAAGCTGAAAAAAGCCGAAGCGATGTGTCATCTATTTCTTCGGTCCATGTATATTTATTTATTTATTTTCACATGGAAGTTCATTATTTATCTTAAAAACTAGTTGTGCCAAGTGGACCAATCAAATAGTTGGTCTTCAGTCAGCTTTAGAAGTATTTATAATGCAATTTGGTCTTTAGTTTTATATAATTAAATTTGTCCAATAGACTTTTTTTCCACTGAAGACCCACCCTCAAACTATATCAACACATCAATGCGCGACTTGCAATCATGATGATATCGATTTTGCATAAACACAAGAGCGGATTCAACGTGGGTGCAGGGAGGCTTAATACCCCTACCCTCTCTACACCAACGGAGCCCCCTTCAAAATTTTCGCCGCGATGCTAGGATAAGGGGTGCTGAATGTCTCTGGATAGCTGGAGGTTAGAGAAGCCACACAATTGGGCGATTGGGATGGTGAACGCAATTATATTGTACAATACCATCTCACCCGAGCCTCTATCTCTAATGACACAATTGGGTGGTATTGTAATCTTGTATAAGACATGATGCGCTTATGCTGGCATATCCAGTATGTTGAGCCCCTAATTTTTTATTTTTGATCCGCCCGTGTGAATAACCAGTGACGGCCCAGTGATGGTTGATGAATGGACACAAATCCTCTGCCCATGTCATTAAGACTTACTATATGTACAGTAGGAATAAGTCCACTTTGACTCCCTTAAATATAGGTCTAATCTGATTCGTATCCCTCAACCATAATACCGGATATCTTGATCGTCCAATTATTAAAACCGATACAATTTGATTTTGAGAATAGTTTTCGTTGACGTAGCACGTTAACTTGATTCATCTATGTTAACATGATAGCTCAGTCACAAACTAGAAATTGGGGCCACATGTGTAAGGCTATGTTTTTTTCATGGATTAGAAAACCCTTCTCTCGGTAGATATAAAATGGAAGCGACGGCTCAACACACACGATTAAATTAGTATAGCTAAACCAACTTTAAAAATAATTTAATATGATTTTTAAAAACAACTTTTCTATAAACTTTTTCGCAGTTTCAAGCGCGGAAAACTGAGGGAAAAGATGAAGTTTGAAACCTATAACGTAGTCAGCCTAAATGACTGGGGAAGGAAAAAAATCTATATGGCCCACTTGTCACTGACACATCCTTGCTACACGGAGCACACCCAAACCCATCCCAATTCGCAAGACCAGCACTCAACCATCTTGTTCCCATCCCCAAGGACCCGAACCACAGTTTAGCCGTTTAGGTCGCCGCCTCGCTGCTTTCCACTCCCGAATCCCCCCGCCGCTTCGCTCCCACTCCCGCCCGCCGCGTACGGCGCCGGCGGCCACGGCGAGGGCCCTCATCGTCGGAGATCCATACCACTGGGCTGGCCGGGCTCACCTGCCCCCGCAGCCGCCCCCTCCCCCAAAGGCAGAAGGCGCGCCTCCATCATCAACAGGTCAGTTGGGGGGTGGTGGGCGTCGTGTACCTGCGTATCTGTCGATGCGTGGCCGCGCCCGGTGGGAATCAATGCCGGCCTTGAGCCGTCGGGCTCGCGCGGTTAGGATGCGCTCTTAGGGATAGAGAGGGTTGGGCGAGGCGGATTGGCTCGATTTGTTCGCGCGTCTGTTTTTTTTCTCTCTCTCTCATAGAAATAGCGGGGATGGATAGTGTGCCGCGCCCTTTTGAGTTGGGGCACTGCGTATATTTGGCCAAGGTTAAACTGAAAGACGCGAGGACTTATAAGATGGCTAGGGATTACTTATGCGGACGCAGATAGCTGTGAAATGGTAGAATTTTCTACATTAGAAACGCCATGAAGCATGAAAGAAATAAAATCTTTAGTCGTATATGCCACTTGTAATTCAGAACTGTATATTATTGAAATGCGCATGAACTCAATATCATCCTGAAAGAGGTATTCATTGGCTGCTTTTATGGACTTCATGAGACGCATGTTCCGATTCGTGGCTTATAGGGAAATGTAGGTTTTCTGGAGCCAAATGATGTGATCAAATTGAACATGTGCTGTATGATATCGACTAGTGTAGCTTATATGAACTAAGGGAGAAAACAATTATGGGCCTGCTTGGCAGCGATTGCTGTGGCTTTGGGGTTGCAGCAGCGCAGCGCAGCCGCTTGGCTGCCGCTCCAAAAAGCACAGCCATCGCACCACTCAGCTGTTGCGGAGAAGGTTTTCAGCTGACTGGCTGCAAACGGTGTAGCTGCTGCAGCAAAGCTGAAATTAACAAGCCCTATGGTTCAACCAATGAAAAAAGTGCCCTCTAGGAACTATGTTTATTTTTATGTGCATCAGCATCTATTTCTTTACATTGATAAGCAAACATCTCTGCAGACTTGAAATATTTCTTTTTCCTTCACTAAACAACTTCTTCCTTCAATTTCCTCAGCTTTTCGTAGCAAAGACTAGCTTGAATAGATTATTATCTGCCAATGGCAAGGGAACCAAGTCCTGAAATTGATGATGAACTATTCAATGAAGTTTATGGGAAGGCATACAGTGGTCCAGTCGCAACAACCATTAATAATGTGACGCCTAGAGTGAATGATGCGAAGAGGCCCCTCGAACGTGAAAAATCAGATGAGGAAGATGGGCCCCCAGATCCCAATGCTGTCCCTACTGACTTCACTAGCAGAGAAGCCAAAGTCTGGGAGGCTAAAGCTAAAGCTACAGAAAGGAACTGGAAGAAGAGAAAGGAGGAAGAAATGATTTGTAAAATATGTGGAGAATCAGGACATTTTACTCAGGTAGTCTTTTCTCTGAAGAAATTACAACTGGCATACATGCTGATTGAGATAGACACATAATGCATTTCTAGACTTGGTTTATCTACTTGCAGTATTTTCAACTCTGTGGTAAGCCAGTAACGAGTTACACTCAATATTGATCTTAAACATCAGGTTTCTTTCCTGATAAACAACCAGTAACACTATGATGCAGCTTTAGTTGTCTTGCATTGTTACTATTCCAAGCTAAGAAATTAACTCTGCTGCAGTACAAGGATATTCCCACAGTTCACTTGTAGTTTCTGTTATTCTCTTTGATATATGCTGGAAAACGTATACATCCTGTTCCTTAGGCTTGTTGAGACATACAGTTAGCATATTCAAAATGGAGATTGCTCTGTAAAAAGATTAGTCTGCTACTCTGCTATAGTGTTGTATCAACCTTTATTTTTTATCTTGAATCTAAAAAGTGGACTATGGCAAATAAATGCTGTGAGCCTGTGACTACTATTATTTGTCCTTTTCTTTTCCTTTTCCCTTTCATCTTTATTTATCATTTTCCGACTTTTCTCCTTTTCATTACTCTCAATGGTGAATCTGGACTTAAAAACTTTAATACAAAAGAAACAAGTTCTGTACTACATCTACAAGTTCATTCATATCTTTCATCATTTCTATGATAATTTGATTGCCCAACCAAACATTTGGGCACTGGATACCTTAAATTCATTGAGTCTCTGTAAAGCACCTCTGAGAGTTGCCTCTATACATCTTGAGTCTTGACATTGATTAGAGGCACTGTAGTGTTTTATGTGCATAGTTTGTGCATATTTATCATTAACATATACATGCGTTATGCAAAACAATTGCACCAGAAGAATCGAAATATGTAGATATTGTATTACTTTGCTACCATAAAAGTATCAAAGTTTGTGTTTGAGCTTACAATTTTTCCCCTTTGGAACAGGGTTGTCCATCCACACTGGGAGCAAATAGGAGGAATGCAGATTTTTTTGAAAGAGTTCCAGCAAGAGATAAACAAGTCAGGGATCTATTCACTGAGAGGACAATAAGTCAGATTGAGAAGGATGTGGGGTGTAAAATAAGAATGGATGAGAAGTTCCTGTTTGTCAGTGGTAAAGATAGGTTAATACTAGCGAAAGGTGTAGATGCTGTTCATAAAATCATTCAGGAGGGTAAAGGTAAAAATACTTCAAGCAGTCCAAAACGGGATCGTTTGAGATCCCCTGTGCGAACTACCACTGACATTCGCCCAAGGCACACTGATTCTAGATGGTCACATAGTCCAAGAAGTGCACCACGCTCTCAAAGTAAAGGATATTATAACGAAAGGCCTCTAGATGGCCGCTCACATGATGATATGCCTAAGTTTTCGAAAGGATCTCCACAAGGTAGGGCGCTCAAGCACACTGGTCTTATCATTGTTGTATTGGCAAATATTAGGAGCCAGGCATTTTAGACAATTTGAGCTAAAGAAAATGCCTCTGATCCTTTTTGTTGGTTACCACCATGCTACGGTAATTTGTTTGGTTCCTTTTGCAGCTAAAGGTAAGTTCAAGATTTATGTGCTCAAATGACTTGATGTATGTCTGGTTATGATCAGACAAATTTTACTTGAATACAAGAAGTTCCATATCGAAAGGTTTTCCAGACATCTATGACTTGGATGGCCTGCAATTTGTGTATTGCATCTGGCATTATTCCTCCTTTCAGTGTACAATAAAGTCTATTTAGGTGTCAGTCGTACTATCTTAGTCATCTGGAACTAAAATGCATGCCTTGCATGTTCTTCCTTTTGCTGAAGCTTCTGCCAACTATGGAGCTAAAGGCCGTCCAGCCCAATCAAAATCTCCATGTCAACCCTCCTATATTGATGATTCCCTTAGATCAAATAATGGGAATAACCAATATGCGGCTACGTATGTGCCAAATACCTGGAGCACTGAGACGCGTGGAACAGATTCCCGATTAAGCCTTAAGTTTGACCTGCCTTCCTATCCTCAAACTTTGGAAGAGCTTGAAATGGAGTTCAAAAGAGAAGCTATGGAGTTAGCTAGAGCCTGTGACAAAGAGGAGGATGAAGAAAACTACAAGCATCGTGAGGTAAATTACTTGTTGGCATATTGAATGGCTCATCATTTCTCTGTTAGGTAACTTACTTTCAATATAAAATGGTCACCGGTGGTATCTGATTAAGAGTTTTTGTTTTTTTAACATGGTGGTTTGATCTGTCCATGATAAAAAGAGTTCGCTCCATGATAAAAAGAGTTCGCAACGCATTACATTCTTTACTTTCTTTTATAAGAAAACTGATAACTTCAGGGTCTTTTTGGTGTAGCCACAGCATGAATAGTATTAGGACTATATGTTTCAGTGTTTCTGTCATTGCAAATAAGATTGTTCTTTACCCAGTGATTGCTTAACTTTGGCATGTAGGATAATTTTGGCCTTCCGCTTCCAGCCTTTCATTTGGAAACAGCTGAACCTCCCAACTCTTACTCTGTTCAATTTAGTTTTTCAACATTTTTTTTATAACTGTATGATTAATATGTGAAGTGTAATCTGGAGTGCATCAATCCACATTCCACATAGTATTTGAGGGTGCATTGTGTCTTTTATTCTTAATTGTCGAGTACACTCCATTGATTCACATTTTCATTTGCAGATTTTCCAGCAACTTATTTATTGTGTGCATGAAACTTTGGAGGTTACTTCAGGACAACTCAACCTAAAACACTTGTCATGATTAGTTATTTCTTTTGGTTGTTCTATGTTATAACAAACTAACATTTCTGTCATTAATTTAATTGGGTTGTATTGACTGTGGCAGGCAACTTTTTTCATATTCGGATCATTTTGTTAGCTATGGCTAATGTTTTGAAATTAGATGTATTCGCTAAAGGGTGCTATGCTTCAATTTCATAACTTGCAGCGTGGTTGCTTTCTAAGAGCTTCCTTTTTATGTTGAAAATGTCTACCAAGTAACCCTTTGGTGTTTCCTGATGTCATTATTATTTTCAATGTAGTCATTGAGAGAAATGAGAGAAAACCACATGAAGAGAATAACAGCCATGAGGAGTATGCATGCAAGGAAGTGGGATGAATTTCTTGAACAAAGCTTTAAAAGGCACCAGCAAGCTCAGCAGACTTCTTATGCCCAAACTACTTATCCAGACTATGATCAGAGAGCTACACAATTTGCTGCTACTGGTCCACCAAACGAATCAAAGAGTGCATATCCATATATTACTGACAGCTATTCAGCCCCAAGGCCTCATGCTGCATACTGCGAGTTTGAGCATGAGAGGCATGATGATTTTGGGAGGACCTATGGGCGGTATTAGCTTTTGCCTAGTGGTGAGTTCAATATTCGTTTTAGCTTTTCACCATAAATTGTGCAGTTTAAATGCATTTAGAGAGAGCCTCTTTTACGGTTTGAGAAACCGACTGACAAAAAGGTAAGTCCTTGAGGTGGTTTCCAGGTAAGTGTGGCAAAGTAGTTAACGGATTGCAAATCGCTACATATAACAGATACGGACTTGGTAGCATCCATCTTACTAAAAGATGTTGACGGAATGTTCTCTTATACATTTTTGAGTGCCTAAGAGCAGTTCCCGGATTTTCAGGGCACCTATGTGAGGAATCTGAGTCAATGGTGTGGTACTGTCTTAGCAGCTTAGCACCTATTTTCTGTCATGTAGTTTCAGAAGGTAAGAATTTTCGTATGTTGGCAGTGATATGTGTTCTAGTTGCTCATTCTTTTGCAGTACCGTCACAATGGGATGTGGAACTGTCAATTGATTTAGATAATGTATCTCTTGCTTATTTATGTCGTCGATTCAACGGTTGATGTTATGAATGTTGTAAGTGTTAAAATAATGTTAGTTACACCTTTCCTTTTATTTCCTGGTGGATTTTTTTTTCTGCTACACTGGTATGCATTTCTGGAAATATACTCATGTCGTGTTGCTAATTTTATAAGGAAATTGGCATAGCAGACCTTATGAGTTGATTTTTTTTCCTTTTTGAGAAAAAAGGACCTGTTGAGTTGTACTTTTCTTTCTTTTCTAGTGAAGGTTCTAGATAGTTCGGTATTCATTGCATGGTTGGTAGTTCTTTTGCATTCCCTAACTATTTTTTTACTTGTAGGACACTAACTTGTGCAGTGTAATTAATTTAAATCCAATCAAACTCTACGAGTATCCAATTTGATTACTTCTAGGGCATATCTTAATTACTCCGTGCAATCACAACAGAGTTCTTTGTGGGGTTACAAACAATCGAACCCTCTTAAACTTGTCAATTAACATAAATATCTAATGAGGTTGAACCTAGAAGAAACCATTTATGCAGGTTTCCTCAGGAGTACCTTAACAATATTAGTTTTAAAGATGCTTTATGAATATATTACGACTGAACTCAATGCTAAACTTTATAATTTGGAGATGATGTCTGTGGCCCTAAAATTTACTTATCCATCGATGGTACGAAGTTTAATGGTACATTGTCAAATGGCAAGCTGTATTGCTGTCTACTCAATTTTCGTTTTCTCAGGCGTGACAGTTTCTTTCCCTGATCATAACTTTGGATTGGGTGCTTTCTTGACACGCACTATATTAATTCCTGTTTGTTCTTGCGTAGTTTTCTCCTTGTTTATTTTTCATTGTTTGGGTTGTAATCATGTAGATCTCGGTAGGAAGATACGCATATATACAAGCATGTAGCGGTGGAATGACGCTTTTCTTGATTACTCTCTTTTGTACTTAAAACCTGAAGGGTACTTATCTGAACTACTCTGATATGGACCATTTTCTTTTTTTTAAAAAGAAGGTTAGATCTGAGCACTTGTCCAAAAGAGTAGCTGGAGATGAACTCGACGCTCCAGATGCACGTATGCCGTTGGACGTAGTCGTCCTTGGAGAAATGCAGCGCAATCTTGTCATGTGCCGTGTTCGTGTCACAATAATTTCGATTCTGGATATCCTTCAGCTCGTATCTTGTTGATCTACCTTTTTCTTTCCTTTTTTTCTCTGTTGTTCCGTCCTTCTGAATTTCATCAACTGGATAAATTGGAAACGAAATCCTTAAATTTGTGCCAAGCTGAATGCTCCTGCAAATTGGTTGCCTAACCACATTTACATAATACAGGTGGATGCCCTTCGGAAGAAATTTCATAAAGCACACGGATTTACCCTTACTTATCGTTTACCGAGTATATAACTACTATACCACCTGGTATCACTTGGGAGTAAAATTTTTATTTGTGTATTCATGTACCATGCATACTGCTGAGTAAAATTTTTGCTTTTGCTCGGAGTGTGTGATATTATAGCACGCACTGTGCGTGATTTAACACTATCGGATTGCACTCTTCACTATTGGCTTATTTCACCAAACTTCAGGGTATATCAAAATAAGGCATGTGACTAAAATATGCATTCACAGGTGTGATGTGTTCTTTTTTTGAACTTGATGTGCTCGTTTTTTAGTGTACCTTAAAAGAAGTGGCATTTGTATTCTTATCTCTGTTTTAACTCCAATTATGATTTTGCCCTACTTTTTCAAGTGTCCTGGACTCCTCATTTTTCTTAACCCAATCTTGTCTTGCCCTATTCCGTGAGAGGACTTAACGGTGTTAAAATTCATGTCAAGCATGTGTTCACTCTAATTTTTTTAGCTGAATAACTAAAAGTTCATGTCAAAATTAATTTTGATGTCAAAACAGCGGTAAAATCATAAAGTCCTCATAAAAGTAGGGCAAATCTGTAAGGGCATCCATAAACATTTAACATCGCTAAATCCTCTTAAAAGAATGAGATCATATACACAAGCTTTTAAAAAATGAGGATAAAATCGTAAAGTTGAAAAATGGTAGAATTACAATTGGAGTTAAAATCAGGTGTATGAGCGCAATCCCCCTTCCCCACCTCATCCCAATTCTCCAAACACACGAAAAGAAAAAAAACTTACTGGAGCTAACTTCTTGGTTAACATCATGTGCCAAGCTGCCAAAGGCATGAAAAATGCTGTTACGTGTGACTAGGGTTTACAATATCGAAAAAATCGCCGTGGTTTTCGACCATACCGTAAGGGTACGATATGATATCCATGCGGTTTCGTTTGAATAATTTCGTGTGAATTTAAAAAATTAAAAAAATATTTTATCACAAAAATATATTCATCAGTAATTTTAGTATTTTTTTCAAAACTTTTAACACTTTCAAAAATAAATTTCTCTTCCGTCACGAAAACTATGATATATGGCGTGGTTTTTCGTGGCTTAACAAAAATCACGGCACGACATCGATTTAAATTTGATTCAAATCTAAATTTTGTTATAGTTTATTTCGTCCTGGTTGTTGTGGTTTTCGCATACATGTGATGACCAGATGATTGCAGTTGAGCTAATCGTTTTGTTTAACGCCATGGGCAATGCTGCCGATGCATGCCATGTTACGTGTGATAACCCCATGATATTTTACATGGAGTGTGACATTGTTTAACATGTCTCGACGTGCTTCTTGAAAATAACATGATGCTTAGATCCTTTCGGAAGGGGAAAGGAGATGTTGATGCTAATTTCTAATAATTAAATTATTACATAAATCTTCATTAGTACAATTTGAATAGAGTGTTCTGTGGATATCTGATTACATATCTACAGGTGGGTAGGACCGCATGGAAATAGGCCGCAACAATATTGATGCTGCCTAATTAATGATGTTAACTTGCTATTAGAGATGCAATTTTCGGAATAATTGATATTGCTCGTGAGTAACACGACCAACCAAACCACATATATAGTGCTATCTAACGACTTAAAAGCGATGTTTTAATGTGAATGTGATGCAAAATGTAATTAACTCTGTTTATTTTTTATGACATACAAACATGGGCGAACCCATGAAGTGGTCTGGATGGCCACGGCCCATCCAAAAGGAGGCTCACCTAGACCCTGCTGTAACTTTTATTTTCCAACGATCTACCGATGGCAACAACAAATGTTGTACGTTTTCTGTTATGAGTTTTATCAAAAATAAGCTAAGAAATAAAATAGAAGATTTATCGAGCGCGATATCTTTTTTTAAGTGGATGAAGAAGATATAGTAGATATTTTTATGACCATGAGAAAGTACATAACTAACAAGAATCCATACTCTGTAGCCAAGATCAGGTTATTTTTTTTATCAAATTTAGTTTTAAATATTTATTGTTGGTGCCTTTAAGTTGGCAATTATACATGTGACATGTAAATTTTTTTTTGACTCGAATCATTCTCGCTGACTCTCACCTCGTCATCGTCGTCCTCGGCCCACCCAAATCTAAAATTTCAGGTCCGCCAATACATATAAAATGCACGGATGCATATTACATGAGGATACTCGTAAATGCACCCCTTTTTAAGCAAATGTTCAATGAGACGGAGGCTAGTAGTAAATCCCAACCTCACTATATATATTTCTATTAAATTTGGTTTGGAGTCTTTGGAGGGCAGTGTTGTTTACTTAAATTAAACCCCGTGGTAAGCTTTGTTTCAAGCAACACGGTAGTGTTAGCGAGGCTTAATTAATTTTATGGACAAGACTATGGATCGAACATCCGAGCTAAGCCTAAAAAACGGACGATAAAAAATTTATAACATCAAAAATTAAAAATGTGAAACACAGTAAATTTTTAGACAAATCATTTCACTCTCACGCATTAAACATCGAATATTATGCGTGAAACATCGAATATTATTGATTGAAACATATGTATGTTATTAACATATAATGCGAGGTCTCTTTATTTGAATATGACAACGATGTTATCGGATCACATATCATCTATCTAAAAGAGGAAAAAGAAAATCATTAAGCTCACTTGTTTGGAGCCTCTCCCCTTGTTACATGTATGTACCAATGTAACAGACACAGAAATGGATGGGATTGGGTGAGTGGATGCCTTTTGCTCCTGAGTCCTGAGGATTGGATGAGTTGGCGTCTGATTTTTTACGTCGCTTCGAGCGCCCGGTTACAAAGGATTTTCGTTAACTTTATCCGTGGTTAACTAATAGTGCTAATGGTTTTAGACTTTTTCTTCTTCAAATCAAAACCCAGACTCCGGACTGAAATGAGCTATAAAATTTTAAAATTATATTTGTGTTTATATATTTAATTACACCATTATGATTTATGAGTATCATATACACTGCTGGGGAAACCACATTGTTCCGATTTGTAATCATTTTTGTTCTCGGTTATCAAACTGGGATAACAAAAGCGAGACTAACCGAGACTAAAGATGGCGGCGCCACATGGCTGGCTTCGCTATCTTTAGTCCCGATTGGTAAAGTTTTTTTTTCTTTTTTTTTAAATTTTGCTATTTGCTGCTTGTTAATTATATATATATGCATACATATTTTACACACACATATATATTTAGAGATGAGCTCTTGTGTGGCGCGCCGCACGGCCCATTCCATGTGGCATGGTCGAATCTCTAATTTTAAAACTCAAATTGAAAATCCGAACCATTCAAATTGTTCTATATATTAATACGCTTTGTATACCAAATTTTACAATTTTTTGGAATTTTTTACTATTTTATCAGATAGGTCAAAGATGTATTAATCCAACGATTTCTGGAATATCTATTTTATTGCATCTTTGACCTATCTGATAAAATAGTAAAAAAATTCAAAAAAAATGTAAAATTCGGTATACAAGGCGATATTAATATGTAGAATAATTTGAACGGTTCGGATTTTCAATTTGAGTTTTCAAATTAGAGATTCGGCCATGCCACACGGGATGGGGCGTGCGGCGCGCCACACAAGAGCCCATCTCTATATATTTATACATATATATGCAACATGCATATATATATATATGTATGTAAATATATATTTTATACACATATAAATGCACTTAATTAAGGAAATATATACATATATTACCAAAATATATACACATATAAATATCCATATATATCACATTCTTTTACTGTTCTATATCGTATGTTACAAAAAATTTTCTACGTTGTGCATCCAGGGTTTATGATGCTCAAACTAAACTAGAACCCTCTCGCAGGATCAATAACCTACTCGTTGATAAATCCTATCAGTTCTTCTTGAGCGCACTGTATGAAACTTGCGTGGAGAAGTTTGTCCCTTACGTGCATAAGCTATCATTCAAATAAACGAGAAATAAATATATGAAATCAATAAGAAATCGAGATGTAATGTATGAATGGTTGTTATATGTACATCTAGATCTTAGGGACCTGTGACTTGGGTAACTAGACGGTGAATGTAGTCACAAGCGTGGTAGCCGCACAAGTTTGTCTCCTTCACCTGTTTTGCACACTAAAGGAGAAACGACGATAAATTTAATATATATTTCTATTTTAGAACAAATTAATGATTCAATATAACTTCGAAGCATGTTACTCACTAGAAAATTCATCATCACAGAAAGCTTTTCTTTCCAAGTCCCACGAACCGTCTCACAGAGCCATGCCCATGCCCTACGTGTAGTTGAAAGCTAGCGAGTAATTATCCGAGAATCGCATATATGCAATAGCAAGTAAGATGATATTATCTGTTTAACATTTCAAAAATCTTTGCATACGTAGACTCTGGTTTATCTATTGAGTCAAAGACATGGATCCGCGAGCTCTTAACGTCAATTACAATAAGAGCCCAGTGAAATTTGCAAATTGCGTGAGATGACATATATGAAACTATATGTATGCATGGGATTGAAATTGGTACGAAAGATAATATAAACTCACGCTGTGTTGTATGACAGAAGTATAAATGTCTTGTTATGCTGCTGCACCAGCATATTGTAGATGTTCTCCTCTGTTTGCGCCTGATATTGGTCTACCATCGTGGTGTTAATTTTTTAGGGGTCCATGAATCCATATTTGTTACATTGTTGCTTGTGACAATATTGGATAGTCATTCTATAACGGTTAAAAGAATTTTAGTCAACTAAATACAAGGAGCTAAGGAACGAAATAAATATAACTGAACGATACTTACAAAACCCGCGTGGTTATAAGAGAGACGTCGAGGACATCCAGCTGATATAGGTCGAATATGTCCTCGAAGCGGATAAAGAAGTGGTCACCTCCATCGAACAAATAGTCCATTGAGTATTTTCCTACGACCATCTCTGTACCTTTTCTTGATTCTTGCATGTACCACTTATAGAAATGGTACATCTGTGTAGGCAAAGTTTTAACCTGATCGGGCTTTACAAGAGGTTGCCCGAGTTTGAACTTGTACTTCAGCTTAGCCTTCCCGATAGGTGCGTGTTCGGATACTTGGTCCATCGATATTCCCGCAGATTCCATAAATTTTCTTAAGTCGGCTCGAATATTTGGTGTTGTGCTGAACTCAAGGGGTTTCTGAGGCTGTATCCCGGGCTGCGGTACATCTTTGCCCTTTGCTGGCGTCTTCCTAGCAGCCTTTCTGATCGTCCTGTCATAGTCGGCTGCGGTTGTGGTCGCGGTTTAGGCTGTGGTGTACAGTACGCCTTCTTAAAGAAGGCCTTGGTCTGCGAGGCAATTTCAAGAGGCTTTTCAGGAGACTTCTTCTTGAAATGTGCCCTCACCTCAGCTTGGACTGCCTCGTGCAACTCCTCGGGAGTCTTGTCGTATGACATTTTCTTTGGGGCTGGCGGGAGCGGGTCAAGTTTAGGCATCTTGCTTATTAGTCCACGGGTTGACATTGATCATGTGGCTCGAGCTTTGCACTTAGGAGGCAACAGAGGAGGCTGAGAGGCAGTCCGTTTAGGAGTCGGTGCTCGTTGTGGCGACGGAGGAGGCGGAGAAGGATGGGGAGTGGGAGATGGCCGTTTAGAAGTTGGTGCTCGTGGAGACGATGTAGGAGGCGAAGGAGGCGGAGGAGACGGTCCACGTGGCGATGGCGGAGGAACAAAAGGCGCCGTTTCTCGCAGCGGAAATACGATGAAGGGCTTGCTCCATAGAATTATCCCGTGGGCTGTTTCTCCTAGCGTCGTCTCCCCGTCTCCTCCGGGGATATCCAGCTCGAGATCTTCATAGCCGCGTTCCACCTATTCAATTTTGACTTTCGAGTACCCAGGTGGATCGATCTACTGGTATCGTCATGCCTGACGCCACATGTTCAAGAAGATAACTTATTAATTAGTAATGAACCTTGATTGTCAAGTTATTAAAGGGAATATATAACATAAAACTACGAGCATACCTTGGTTGACAGGTTTTTCAGTGAAATATGTAGCTCGCACGGTGTCCGTTGCGTGATCTCGTCAACAGGACATGGCGGAGATTCTGGAGCTTATGGGGCCAGTTCAGCTTTATTTTCTGTTGAAGCGCAGCTGCTGCGCTGCTGCTATAGTTGCGCTACTGTTGTTGGATCTGGTTGTTGGCTAACAAAGTGGTTTCACTCCTCGGCCAACTTTTTGGTCACCTTTTGCTCCACTATTTGATCAATCTGCGAGAGACGGATCTTCATGTCTACGAGCTTTGCATCTATGTCTCGCTTCTTTCTCATGCGGTTCCTGTAGGTGTTCACGTCCTCTTGAAACCCGTATTTCCATGGAACGATGCATTTTCCTCGCGTTCTTCCTGGATGCTCGGGGTTTTGAAGTGCGAGCGTTAGCTCGTCCTTCTCTCTGTTGGGCTTGAACGAGCTCGAGGCAGAGGCCTCCAGTGCGTCTTCTAATCTCCTGGCCGCTTCTTGGATTTCAGCGTCGAATATTACTGATCCATCGGTAGGATTCAGCGCGATCCGTCGTGAGCTTAGAACCAGTGTTTTGATCGTTCCGGCCAGTTGGCTGTGCCCGGAATGATATATCGTGCTTCCAGGTCGGCTTCCATCTACTCCCATTTTTGCACTGCCTTTTGATAGCCGTCCGACCCTACCTTGTGATGGTATTGCTTCTTAGCTGTGTTGGCCTTGTTCTTCTCAATGAGGGCTTGCACTTGTTCCCCTGTCTTGTATTGCACAAAGGCCTCCCAGTGATCTCTGAGCTTTGGGAATTTATCAAAGTCTGGGTTCTGGCCCTTCAGGATGTATTTCTTGTGTAACTCCTTCTTATAGTTCTTGAAGAGCTCAACCATCTTCTTTAATGGCCATTCCTTGACCCATGCCTGTTCTGACTCTGGGGAAAATATAGATGAAATATTGTCGAGTTACTCGTTAAATCAGTTTAATGTCATTGTACTATATATTGATATATATATATATATAAAATCAAATTATAGATGTGTATTGCATTATGTTTTTTTAACTATAACTTGTATTTATAAGAAAAAGAACGAGTTTCGATGACATATTTTTCTTTGTCGAATCATTGTGACAGTTCCATTGGGACAGTTCTTGTCGACTTGATGTAAATCCCTCATCTATTTCTGACCACGAAAGAATGCACTTGACAATAGTACTCTATGGTACGGTGATGACGTGAGGAAGATAAGGTGGAGAGGAGAGGATGACGTGAGGAAGATAAGGTGGAGAGGAGAGGAAGTGGAGAGGAGAGGAGAGAAAGAGACGAGGATAACGTGAGGGAGATAAGGTCGAGAGGAGAGGAAATCGAGAGGAGATGAGAGAAAGAGAGCAGGATGGCGAGTTTGATTTTCTTTTTTTCCGTACAAACTATAAACTACAACGTTTTCACAGGAGGCGGTCGGTCGGCCGAAAAACGCACGAGACCCATGTTTTCATGGGACGGGCGGTCGGTCGGCCGAAACATGTACGAGACCCACGTTTTCACGGGACGGGCGGTCGATCGGCCAAAACACGCACGAGACCCACATTTTCACGGGAAGGGCGGTCGGTCGGCCGAAACATGCACGAGACCCACGTTTTTCATGAGACGATAATTAAATCTAAAGTCCATTCACATTTCAAAATATAAAGTCCATATACATAATTCAAAATTATGTCCATTCACATTCAAAATTAAATGTAAAGTCCATTCATCACATTCAAAATTAAAGATGTAGTCCATCACAATCAAAATATAAAGTCCACATACATGATGTCCATACACATTCAAAATCACACACAAAATTGCATACAAAATCACATACAAAATCTATTCATCGCATTAAGTCAAAATCCATTCATCGCATTCAAAATTCATTCATCACATTCACATATATAAACCCTAAATTAACTGGCTTCAGCGGCGGCGGCGGGTGGTGTGCGGAGGCAAGAGGGCGGCAACGGCAAGAGGCGGCGACGACAAGAGGGAGTGCGGCGGCAAGAGGCGACGACAACTAGAGGGCGTGTGACAACAAGAGGGCATGCTGCAGCAAGAGGACGGCGACGACAACGGTGACGACGATGGCGATGGCGATGGCGCGGGGGGTTAGGGTTTCGCGATAGCATCACAGAGGAAAAGAATCGGCGCCGACGAACTAACCTGGGAATGCGGCGACGACGACAGGCGACAACGGCGGCTTGATGGTGGGGGACGACGGCGGTGGCGCGAGACGACGACGGCGGCACGGGAAGACATCGGCGGTGGCGTTTAGGGTTCTCGGCGACGAAGACGAAGAGACGATGAAAAAAGGGCTAAGTGTTTGGATCCACCGCGCGCTCTGGTATATATAGATATCGGGATCTTTGGTCCCGGTTGACGCCAACAACCGGAATTAAAGATATCTTTAGTCCTGATTGAAGCCACTAACCAGGACCAAAGGTATCCTCGTCTCGGTTGGTGGCTTAAACCGGGACTAAAGATGCCCGTATCCCTGGTAGGTGGGAATCTTTAGTCCCGGTTAGAGCCTCCAACCGGGACTAAAGATGTTTTCACGCTATTTCTAAATGTTTTTGTCCCGGTTGGTGTTAAAAACCGAGATTAAATATTTAAATAGTGTCCTATAAAAAGTATTTTAAATTATAATAATCATATAAAATTAACATATGCCCTATTAAAAATATTTTAAATTTATATATAATTAACATATGCCCTATTGAAAAGTATTTTAAATTCCAATAATCATATAGAATTAACATTTGCCCTATTCAAAAGTATTTTTAATTCTAACAATCATATATAATTAATATATTCCCTATTGAAAAATATTTTAAATTCTAATAATAATATATAATCCTCCAGTAGTTGTAAGGCTTGGTCGGCCGAAACACACACGAGACCTCCGTTTTCACAGGGACGAGTGGTCGGTCGGCCGAAACACGCACGAGACCCACGTTTTCACGGAGGGACGGTCGGTCGGCCGAAACACACACGAGCCCCACGTTTCACGGGAGGAGCGGTCGGCCGAAACACGCACGAGACCCACGTTTTCACGGGACGGGCGGTCGGTCGGCGAAACACGTACAAGACCCACGTTTTCATAGGGACGGGCGGTCGGTCGACTGAAACACGTACGAGACCCACATTTTCACAGTGACGAGCGGTCGGTCGGCCTAAACATGCACGGGACCCGTTTTCACAAGGACGGGCGCCTTGGTCGGCCAAAACACGTACGAGACCCACGTTTAAATTACAATAAATTCAGTAATTTACAATAAAATTAATAAATTTAATAATTTACAATAAATCCAATAAATTCAATCTAATTTACATCGTTCGTACAAAAATTTAGCTAGGTGATGGTTGTCCTCACGTACTTTCTCCGAACTATTGTTCCTTCAGTATGATCTTTGCGTGAGTAAGAGGTGTCCTCATTGATAGAAGGATGCTCGGGTCAACCGCCATTGCGAAGGGAGGTTGCCCATCAAACTGATCGTAATCTTTGTCAGTCCTATTATCGACTCCCATGATTTTCCTTTTGCCTGGGAGAACCACATGGCGCCATGGCTCGTCGGACCTTTTCCCCTTCTTTGCTTTGCTAACCATGTCCTTCACATAGAAAACTTGCCGTACATCATTGGCAAGGACGAAGGGTTCATCTGAGTATCCAACCTTGCTAAGGTCGATCGTTTGTCATCCCACTTGTATCAATGGTTACGCCTCCACCACTCAGCCTAACCCACTGGCACCGAAACACAGGGACTTTCAGAGGTCCGTAGTCAAGTACCCATATGTCCTCGATGCTACCATAATATGTGCTAGTCGTATCATCGTATCCCACGGCATTGATGCAGACATCGCTATTCTGATTCATGCTCTTTAAGTCTTGGGCACGTGTGTAAAATGTGTACTCATTGATTTCATATGCCTGGAATGTAGTGATCGAACAAGATGGTCCCCTCGCCAAGAAGGCTAGTTGTTGATCAATGTTTCTGTTGCCCATGAGATGTCATCGCAGCCAACCAGGAAAAGCATCAATGTGATGGTGTGTAATCCAGGCATCCGTCTTACCGATGTTTTCTAAGCGAACAATCACCAAGTGCTCCTCGATGTAAGGAGCCACCAAGGAAGATTGTTGCAAAACAGTCCAATGTGCTTTCCTGAACAATTGATTGTCTACGGTCATTATTGTCTTCCTTTCAAGAGTCCCCTTCCTCCGCTCCCATCATGGCTTGATTCGGGCACTCCGATGGGATGAAGTTCTTCAATAAAGTCGACGCAGAACTCAATGACCTCCTCTGTTTCATATCTCTTAACGATGGTGGCCTCCGGACAAGAACAGTTACGGACATACTTCTTTAGAACGCTCATATACCTCTCGAAACTAACATGTTGTGTAGGAATACCGAACCGAGGATACAGATCTCTTTGACAAGGTGGCATAGGAGATGCATCATGATATTGAAGAAGGAAGGTGGAAAGATCATCTCAAAGCTGACAAGACATTGGACCATATCATTTTGAAAGTCTTCTAGTCTATCTGGATCAATGATCTTTTATGACATTATGTTCAGGAAAGCACATAGTTTTGTTATTGTTGCCTGGACATTATCAATAAGGATACCCCAAATTATAACGGAAAGCAATTGTGTTATCAACACGTAACAGTCATGGGACATTAGGTTTGTGAACTTCTTATCCTTCGTGCTTATTATTCCCTTTATATTCGAGAAGTATCCAGATGGTACCTTGATGCTCTCCAAGCATTCAAACATGATTTCCTTCTCTGCCTTGCTCAGAGTGTAGCTGGCTGAACTTAAGTAGTGGGCTCCTTTCTTCTTTGGTTGCGGGTGAAGGTCGTCGTGTTGTGCCATATGCTTCAGATTATTACGTGTCTCAAGTGTATCTTTTGATTTCCATATACACCTAGGAAGCCCAATAGGTTTACGCAAAGGTTCTTAGTGAGGTGCATCACGATGATTGCGTGATGGGCGTCCAAGACTTTCCAATAGGGTAACTTCCAAAAAATAAACTTCTTCCACATTGCCGCGTGATCACCTTCACTTGCTATAGGTTGGCTGCCATGTCCCTTTCCAAATACTACTTTAAGGTCTTTCACCTTGGCAAACACGACCTTTCCATTGCGATGCTTGTGCTTAGTATGATGGTCTGCCTTTTGATCAAAATGTTTGTCTCTTCTCTGGACAGGGTGGCTTGCAACAACAAAGCGACGATGACCCATGTACACTACCTTCTTATAGTGTTTCAAGTACGTACATTTGGTCTCATCCATATAGTGGGTGCAAACGTTGTACCCCTTGTTTGATGGTAATGAACAACAACGCTCGTAGGTTAAACTGCTCCTGTTTATCCTCATCCCACATGAGGACACCTTCTTTCTTCTGCAGTAGTTTTAGATCTTCGATCAGCGGTCTATCAATGTCGTTACCAGGTTATTTTGGGCCTCGAATAATAACTGGCATCTGAATGTACTTCCACTTCATGCATAGCCAAGCGGGAGGTTGTACATACACATCGTTACATGCCAAGTGTTGTGCCCGCTGCTCATCTCTCCAAAAGGATTCATGCCGCACGTACTTAAGCTGAACCTTATATTTCTTGCATTTTCATCGAAGTCTTTAAATGTTCTGTCGATGTTTCACCACTATGATCCATCGACGGGATGTCTCAGCATGCCGTCTTGTTGGCGTTCTTTCGCATGCCAGTGCATCATCCTTGCAGGCTCTTTGTTCCTAAACAGACGTTCAGCTGTGGTATTATAGAAAAATACCATATCACCTTAGCAGGAACTCTTTTCTTCGAAGGCCGTCCGTCAACTTTGCGTGGATCATCTCGTCTGATCTTGTATCGAAGTGCTTTATAAATCAAACATGCTTCTAGGTTCTCGTACCCCTCACCGCGATAGAGGATACAATCGTTAGGACATGCGTGTATCTTCTGTACTTCCAGTTCTAGAGGGCAGACTAACTTCTTAGCCTCGTACGTTGATTCTGGTAATTCACTTCTCTCTGGAAGAATGTTCTGCACGAGTTTTTGTAACTCACCAAATGTCTTATCACTGACACCATTTTGGCCTTCCATTGCAAGAATTCCAGCGTGATACCTAACTTTTTGTGCCCCTATTCAAAACCTAGGTATAAGGACGTTTTGTGATCCGCCAACATAAGCTCCAATTTTTACACCTCCTTTTCACTTTTGCAGTCCTTCTGTATGTCACACAACATCTGACCAAGGTCATTGATACCGTCGTTTTCTTCAGCATCCCAGTCTGCCTTGCCTGCTGTATTCTCTTCAAACCCACCGTATTGATCACAGTCCGAAATATTGTCGTTGTCTTCTTCATCTTCTTCCATTGCAACCCTCACCTCTCCGATGCGATGTCCAGCAATTATAGTGAGACATGAATCCTGACTGAAACAAGTGGGCATGAATAAGTCTTGATATAGAATACTTCTTCTCATTTTTACACTTTTTCATGGACAACGTATAAATCCCTTATGCTTGTTGGCATCGGTCACACTCATAAAATAATGTATGTCTTGAATAAACTTTGTCGATCATCGATCCACGGTATACATCTATTATCGATTCATCTACATGAAATGCACAAAAATCATAAGAAAAATCCATAAAAGTCAAACCATTTAAATAATATTACAATAATTAAATATATATAATCGACAATAATTATATAATAATTCAACATACGTAGCGTACATATTTCTAACTATTTTAACGATCTTTTATCTTATTTTTCGATCTACTATCAAATTTTCTATATTTTTTTCTTTATCATCTATTTTATAACATTTTTTGTCCAAAAGTTTCTCTCTAATCATTTTTCATAAATATTTTTAGAGATAAAATTGTAAGTAAAATATACCTACAAATGTAATATGATAAGCATACTTTTCTCTCTCTTTATTTTTCCAAAAAAATTTCTCAACAAAATGTAATGTGCTTAGTAAAATAATTCTCAACAAAATTCTCTTCTTATTTTTTCATAACCTATCTAGAGATAAAAATATATAAAAATCAACCGTAAAAAGCAAAATGCTAAGCATAGATCATCAAAGGATGAAGTAGCTAACCTTGTAGATAGCAAAGATTTATGTATTGTCACAAAAGAGCTCATAAAAAATTTTGGCAGCATCTCCCCTCTAGCTAGAGCAAAAGTTTGAAGAGAGTGCAGTGGGCGGGCTGGAGGAGGAAGAAAAATTATAAAAAACAACTTCATCTTTAGTCTCGGAACCAATAATAAAGATCAAAATGATCTTTAGTCCTGGTTGATGACACCAACCGAGAGAAAAAATAGGATCTTTAGTTTCGGTTGATGTTACCAACCGAGACTAAAGATTTCTGACATCCTAACAACCTCTGACAGAAATCTAACCGGGACTAAAGATTCTGAAGAGTTGTTGCCTTTTTTAACCGTGACTAAAAATATTTCGTAGTCTCGATTCCTATAACAACTGATACTATTATAAATTTTGATAAGTGTACCAAAAGATCATATTTAGTAGTGATATATAAGAGCTAGCTGTTTGAAGTAAATGCCTAGCTGCTCTCATGGTAACTGTGTGTGTATGTGTGATACATAGCCGGCGACGACGACCGGAACAAGTGTTCAACTGAGCTCGATCTCTACCCTAGCTGTTGGCTTTGATGGCCGCCGCCGCCGCCGTCACGACGCCTTCGTTGCCGGCGAGCATCATGTATTTGTCCTTCCTGGTCATCCCGGTGAGCTCGAATCCGAGCGCCTCTCCGATCTGGCGCTGCACCCAGTTGGCGACGCGGATGCTGTCGCCGCGGCGGGCGCCACCGTCCTCCGCCGCCGGCACGCGCGGCAGGAACTCGACGCGGTACGCCGGCTTCGGGTTCATCATGAAGTAGAAGGGGTCCATCCACTTGGTCGCCGGCATCGTCGACGTGCCGTAGAACATGTCGACGCGCGTGTCGAGCGCGACGGGGTTCACGACGGCGCCGAGCTCGGCGAACAGCGGGCTGAACCGGAGCAGGTAGCCCTCCCGGCACGTTGTCCCCTCCGGGCACACCACCAGGTCGCCCCGCGCCAGCAGCGCCGCCATGTTCCGGCGATCCTTCTCCCGGTCACGCGTCAGCCTTGCCGTGCGGATCGGCGCGATCATCTCCGACACCCGGCTCAGGCTGTACGTCACGGCGGTGACCGGTTTCCCCAGCGCCGTCGCCACCACGACCGGGTCCAGCAGCGTGCGGTGGTTGCACACGTAGAGCCTGCCGCCGCCGCCGCCGCCGCGGCCTCCCAGCGCGTCAGCGTCGTGGCCGGCGACGAGGCGGTAGTGCACGCCAGTGAGCGCGCCTACGAGGAACATGACGCGGTACGGGAGGAGGGACAGCGAGACGATGCGCGACACGGCGAGCGCGACGCCGAAGGGGAGGTAGGCGTACATGGCGAGCGCCGCGGACGGCGTCGGCGGGAAGGCGAGGCGGCCGTCGTGGAAGACTAGCGGCTTGACGCCGCACTTGCCGCCCGGCGGCAGCGGGCGCCATCGTCGCTTGTCAGCCTCAGTCGCAGTGAAGGTTTCCTGCAAGGATTGGAACATGCACGTAACATGAAAGGACATTATTAATTGTGCACATATATGTCACGCTCTGTGATAACATTAACGGTGTTAAATTGTTTTGCAAACTTCTTACTAACAAAAATCTTAACCGTTTTAATTGAGTCAACCGAAAGTTATAAAAATCAAGATTTAATCCCAACATGACACATCAATAAAAGTTTATAAAAAAATTAGTACACAATCATTTTTTTAACTTGTCGTTTTGAAAATCACTATAGTCCCAAATGCACATGTCTCATTATTATTTTCTCTATAATAAAAGCTATAAAAATATAAGTATATAAAAGTGCACTACTAAAAAACAAAAACATCTATAGATGTCAGTTCAACAAAAACCGACACCTATTAAAACAATAGATGTCGGTTCTAACACAAAACCGACACTTATACTATTAGTACCATTAGTACCAGTTGTTTAAAAAACCGACATCTATAATAGAATAATAAGTGCCAGTTCTAAAAAAACAACACCTATATGATTATACCGTTTTAAAAAAATCGGCACCTATAATATATTATAGGTGTCGGTTTTTTTAAAAAACTGGCACCTATAAAAATAAACCGACCAAAGTCGGTGTTATCCGAGCCGAGCGTCCTTCTTATACGAACCGAGCACGTGGTGTCCATCACTCTCTCCTTATCCTTTCACTATCCTCTCCATCACTCTCTCCTCTCTCCTTTATCTCTTTTCTTATGTTTCGTGTAGTCTCTCCATCACCTCTCTCAGACAGCGGTGGGTGGGCCAGCGGCGGAAGGAGCGCTGCTGCGGGAGGGAGGATGGCAGGAGGCGGCGGCGAGTAGACCGGCGATGGGAAGAGCGCTGTTGCAAGAGGGGCGGCGGCGAGAGGAGCGCTGCTGCGGGAGGCGGCAGCGGATGACGGTGGAAGGCGGGAGGGGTGGCGCATGGGACGGGGACGCGGCGGCCGACGTCGGGCTTCCTCTCTCTCGGCCCTCTCTCCCTTAGATCTGCGGCGGCGGACGACGGTGGAAGACGGGAGGGGCGACACATGGGGACGGGGACGCGGGTGGTCGACGTCGAGCGGCGACCGAGCTCGAGGTTTTTTGTTTGTGATCTGATGTGTAAATCTTTGATTTTTTATTTGTGGAGGAGTCTGTGGATGAATCGTGGATGATTGATATATGGATCTGTGGAGGATTAAATTTATATGTGGTATTTTTGTGATTGATCTGTGAATGTTGTTGTGGATGGATATGTGGATTTGTGGTGTTGTGGATTGGATCGATCTGTGCATGGTGTGGTGGAGCTCGAACGAACCAGATTTTTTTTTGATTTTTTGAATCTTAAAGGTATCGGTTCACCGACACATATTGATTTTACTATAGGCGCCGACCAATAGGTGCCGGTTTAGTGAGGTTTCCAACCAATACCTTTAAGAGTTTATGTAGTAGTGGCGCTTTCATATCAAATATATCAATACTATCTTCTATGCATGTGAAAATGGAATAACATGTTTATTAATTAATCATCGAAGATTTTAAGGTTTGGTTGTCCGCATTAATTTAATTAGGACGTAATATGTTTAATAACAAAGGCAACAACTATATAGTGTTGCATTTATCGAATCGATCATAAAAAGGAAAAATTACTCTAAACACTACTGCGTGCCACAAAAGTGATATAGAGGTAATTAAGAGGCAACCAGCGACACATGCCTACCTCATTATTAATTTGCTTAAAAGATGACCTCCACGATTGGCAACTTTTCTTTCAATTTGGTTAACATCCTTTTTGCACTATCGAATAAAAATACAGTTAACAGATGTCCCTAGCAAAAAAAAGGCTAATTAATGTCCCTAGAAAAATAAAACTAATTAATGTCCCCATAAAAAAGTTAATTAATGTCCCCAGAAAAAAACCAATTAATGTCATTTGAGAAAGAATGTGTGTAATTAATGTGAACCATGATTAGTACTTATTCTTTCTATCTACTTTCTAATACTGTAGTAATATGCAAATGATATTGTTGTGATATTGTACGATGAAATATAATGCTTGGTTCTCCCATTTCTTTACCGTGTGTGTTCAAAGGATACAAAATTTCTGCCTCTTTTCATTAACCCGAGAGGAGGTAAACATCAAAAAGTATATCTAGAGATGAATAAATTATTTTCGATGCACACTTCTTTTATGAAGGTTCTTATGCAAAAGTTCTTCGATGAAAGTTTTTTGATGAAAGCGTTTGAGGAGAAACTTTTCAGAAAAAAAAGTGTTCACCAGAAACAAATGTGCGCTAAATAGCATATCCAGATATCACCATCTAAAAATTATTATAGAGTTCTATATAGAGATTTACAACTATATAACTTTTCGTTTTTCATGTACCTAAATAGTCAAAAATTATTAACCAGATAGATTAATATAAAATATATCTAAAATATATCCGTTTAAATTTAACTTTTATAAATTATAAAAAATAACAAATATAACTACTAATATACATTAACTATTTTTAGTTTATTTTTAGTTTAAATTTTTGCTGTAACTTATAAAAAGTTAAATTTAGATTTGTATGATTGGGCAGTGATATATTCTTATTAATTTTCTTAAAAATTGATGATTATTTAGATAATATAAAAAATAAATGGATACGTTCTGGAGGGATAAAAATCCATCTCCGAGCTCCAACGTAACTTAGACTCACTCACCTTACAATAGAAACGCGAGAGAAGGTAATGCACCGTGCCACCACTCCTCCCCTCTCCGACGAGCCCCACGGCGTCGCCGGCGGCAGTGGCCTTGCACTCCTCCTCCTTCATCTCGCCGCCGAACAGCGCCCGGAGCCTCATTGCCGCCACCCCGGCCGCGTCGGCCTCGTCCATCATCCCGGTGACGACGCCGGCGACCGACCTCACCTCGGGCCCCACGACGGCGTCCACGCCGACGTGCTCCCGCAGGAACCCCTCCACCATCACCCGCGGGAACGTCGCGCTCACGGCCACCGACCGTCCGCGCCGCCCTCACCGCCTCCACCCCTTCCGAATCCGCCGCCGCCATGAAGAACCTCGGCATCACCGCGCGGCCCACCCTGACCACCTCCCTCTCCTCCAGCCCCACAAGCGCCACCGTCGCCATGGCCCTCCCCCGCGCGCCGCCGCCGTCGCCGTCGCTGAGGAGGAGGCACAGCAGCGGGTAGACCAGCAGCAGCAGGAGCCCCCGGAGGAACCCGCCGGCCTCGACGGCGACGACCATGAAGTAGGTGAATGCGTCCACCGGCTGCCGCAGCAGCCACGCCTCCACCTCCACCACCACCGTCCGTCCGTACAGCCTGTCGAGCTCGAGCGGCGGCGCCGACGGAGGAGGATCGCTGCTTGCCGGCGGCGTGTTCCGGCCGCGGTGGTGGCGGGCGGCGCCGGCGAGGCGGCGGAGGAGGAGGGAGGAGAGGGCGAGGAGTGGCTTGAAGAGGGAGGAGAAGGAGGAGAGCTTGGTGGTGGGCATGGTGCGTTCGAGCTTGCGTTGCCCCAGTCTCTGTCTCGGTGTTGCATGTACTTGTCTTCAACCTCTCTCGTCTCGTTGGCTGTCCGTGTTAGGCTAGCTACCTTCTTATAGACGCCGATCATTTCTAACGTGTCATTCTGGTGATGCATCTTTTACTTGTGTACTTGCATATATGCATGACGTTGGGTTGTGTCATGAGACGACATTTCTAAGATCTTGTGCAAGAATGTTTCGTCACGCGCGGCAGATAAGTGCTCAGTGTTTTACAGTGATTCGTGTGGTTTTATAAAAGTTTGAGATTGTTTTTTTTGAAAGAAGTTCATAATTGGTCATCGAATTATTATAAAAGTTTGTATCTGATCATTCAACTAGAAAACCGGGTATACTACATCTCCAACTATCAAAACCATGCATCTTCGGTCATCCGACCCGGTTTTGCAGAAATCCCATGCCACCACTACTACAGAAAAGTGAATAGGTGCCGGTTGGAAAACCCCCTTAGATGCCGATTTTCTCAACCGGCACCTATTTAGAGATAAATAGGTGCCGGTCTAGGAACCGGTACCTTTTATGGTGCAAGAAATTAAAAAAAATCCAGCAGCGGCTCATTCATACACGATTCATTCACATATATTCACATATATTCACAAATCCATCCACGATTCATTCATACACATCAAGCAAATCACAAAACAAATTCAAGATCCACAAATCCATCCACGGTTCATTCATACACATCAAACAAATCAAGATCCACAGCGACACAAAACAAAAACCTCGATTTGTTGTTGTCGCTCGCGCTCCGCCGCCTCCTCCTCTAGCCGCCTCCCCTCCTCTAGCCGCCTCCTCCCGCCGCCCCTCCTCCGGCCACCTCCCGCCGCCCCGCCTCCCGCCGCCGCCCGTCTCGAGAGAGAATAGAGGAGAGTGAGATCTCGGAGAGAGGGACGAGAGAGAGAGGAGACCGACGCGCCGCCTCCCGCACGGCCATGCCTCCTCCCGCACGGCCGCGCCGCCCCCCGCCGCCGCCACCCCGGCCTTCCGCCGTCTCCCCCGCGGCCGGCCGGCGCTCCCGCACAGCCGCACCGCCTCTCCCGCGGCCGGTGCCGCCTTGCCGCCTCCCGCCGCCGTTGCCCCGGCCTTCCGTCGTCTCCCCCGCGGCCGACCAACGCCGCCTCCCCCGTGGTCGGCGCCGCCTCGCTGTCTCCCGGCCCTATGAGAAAGAGAAGCCGGCATGTGAGAAAGAATGGATGAGAAAAAGATAAGGATGTGAGAGAAGAGATGGAGGAGAAAGATAGGAGGAGATAAGGATGTGCGCTTTAAATCGTCGGTTTGGTTTTTAGGTGTCGGTTTTAATATAAAAACCGGCATCTATATTATAGGTGTCGTTTTTCTTTAGAATCGACACCTATAATATATTATAGATGTTGGTTTTTTAAAAAACCGATACCTATAGTATAGGTGCCGGTTTTCTTTAGAGCCGTTATCTAGGTATCGGTTTTGTTGAACCGACACCTATTAGGCCGACACCTATGTATGTTTTTATAGTAGTGCATGCTAGCGCCAAGGGTTGAGTCAGCAGTGATGAGTCAGCATTGCCCGTTAAATAATCCTCGTGCCTCTCTCTCTTTCAGTTGCTTTATCTGGTCTCCCACTCTCCCTATCTCTTGTCGTGCCCGAATCAGGCTGCTGGGGAGTAGGCTGTGGTGGCGAACAGATCTGCGGTGGCGTGCAAGGCGCGGAATCCCAAGGTGGCTGCGGCCTACAAGCCCGGTGTGACGCTAAAGATTGCGCCGAAACAGTGGATAACTGTCACGCCCAGAAATTCAGACCCGAATTTCCGAAGCTATATGTGTATTAAAATCCCTGTCCAGGACCAGCCAGGGTACACATACGACAATTGTTGATATTACAGTTCCACGTCTTAGAAACAATACAAAAGATTACAAAAGGGCAGCGGGAAAAGAAAAAGGGCCTAAGCCTAAACTTGACGCTGGCCACGGGGCTTCGCCCATTCCACAGGCAGCTTCCAGAGTGTAGGACAAGCCTACTCTACTTCGTCTTCTTCTTCAGCTTCTGGCTCAGGTTCTGGTGAAGAGGCAAGGATGAGTACTTCCACGTACTCAGCAAGTTACACCGGAAGAGGAGAGGAATGAATGCAGGGGAGACAAGGGTCTGGCTAAGGTTTGCTTTTGCACAAACAGGAGGGTTTTCCAATCAAAAGAAATTTTGAACACAAACAACACAATAATAATTTAAGTAATTTAAGCATTTTGAAAACCAACACTGTCCAACGTTATCCCCACATTGTGACAGGCCCAAACCATCCACCTATACTAGTCATGATCCAAAAATTAGGGTGTAAAAGTGTGAGACTAATCACGGAGAGCTCGGTCGATCGCCCTATTACCGCGGGCATGACTATTCGAATAGGTTTACTCTGATAAGAGGTGTACAACTGTACCCACAAGACACAGCCCCACAACACGGTCTCCCGTGCGCCGGAATACCACTGCGGTACCCCGGAAAAGGAACTGTGATAGGACCTTTCGTATAACCCTCCACTAACCAAGCGAACCCCAACAAGGTTTCGCCCCCACTCCCGGACCCTGGGAGTGGGCAGCCCCCCGAGTGCCTCGGTGAATCCGGCAGCCCAGCAACCCTTGTACCGGGGCCGACTAAAACTCCATCCTGCTCACCCTTGCCGATGGGTCCGTCAGCTAGGAGAGGCTACACTTCGGGACCTACCTTACCCATTTCGGCTTGTGGTTTGCATGGTCATTCTCCCGAGGGGTCCCGTGAACCGGTCCTTAATTGCCATGGGCGCCGCTAACCAAAACCATAGCGCCCACAGCCCACCATTTATCATATTTTAGTTATTAGTCCGATTCACCTAATTATTAATCCTCTGAACAGATGTCCAGGAGCGGCATATTAAGTGAGAATGATCCATTTAGTGAGCTAGTGAGTCTAAGCCAGGCTAAGCATAACCTAGTCCTGAATCTAATCATATTATTTTCCCAAGTTTAATCAAAGGGTTTGGGGTGTCAAACCTAAGGCATAAACTAAGTGTAAGGTGCACTATTCCCCATGAAATGACAGTATAAAAATACATGCAGTTTCACAGAATAAAACATGTGTTTTAGCAAAATGAGAGCAATATGATTAATAATATAGTATGACTTGCCTTGCTATTCAGCTTGGGGGACTTCAGCGACAACTTCAAAGTAGACCGGGACGGAGGGACGTAAGTCAGATCTTCCTGGATTTCGATCTGTTCTGGACTGGCTTGTTCTTCGGTAACTCTCAAACACTTCTTGAGTTGGGAGACGTGAAAAACGTCATGGATTCCCGCCATGGTGGGTAGCAGTTCGAGTTGGTATGCCACTTCACCTCGTCGCTCTTGAATCCGATATGGTCCCACATAGCGTGGGGCCAACTTGCCTTTGGTTTGGAATCGGTGCACTCCCCGAAGTGGGGTGACACGAAGATATACATAGTCTCCGACTTTGAAAACTAGCTCTCTGCGGCGGTTGTCTGCATAACTCTTTTGATGAGACTGTGCAACTTTCAGCCTTTCTCTTATGATTCTGACTTTCTCTTCGGCATCACTTAACACTTGGTCCCGAACAACCGACGTTCGCCGGTCGCTCCCGAAAGCGGGGTTCGACACTTTCGTCCATAAAGTGCTTCGAAAGGTGCCATCTGTAAACTGGCTTGATAACTGTTGTTATAGGAGAACTCTGCATAGGGCAGACTCTTATCCCAAGCTCCTTCGAAATCCAGAGCACAAGCTCGCAGCATATCTTCCAAAACTTGGTTTACACGTTCCGTCTGACCATCGGTTTGCGGGTGATAGGCCGTGCTAAAATTCAACCGGGTGCCAACTTCCTCTTGTAGTTTTTGCCAAAACTTGGAGGTAAACTGACTACCACGATCAGATACTATCTTCTTGGGTACACCATGAAGACACATAATCCTTGCAAGGTACAATTCCGCTAATCTACTGCCCGTATAGGTGGTAAGCATTGGGATAAAATGAGCCACTTTAGTAAGGCGGTCGATTATAACCCAGATATAATCGTGTCCTGACGATGTCCGGGGTAAACCGGTGATGAAATCCATCTCGATTTCCTCCCACTTCCATTCCGAGATTTGAAGTGGCTGTAATAATCCAGCAGGCCTCTGGTGTTCTGCCTTTACTCGCTGGCATACATCGCATAGTGCCCCGAACTCTACTATTTCTCTTTTCATGCTAACCCACGAGAATTTCTCCTTAAGGTCATGGTACATTTTGGTACTTCCCGGATGGATAGAGTACTGACTTTGATGTGCTTCAGTAAGGATTAACTTTTTCAATTCCTTATCTTCTGGCACACATATCATGTTGCCCATCCATATGGTTCCGTGTTCGTCTTCCGTGAAGTCACGAGCTTTTTCCACTCTCATATTCTTCTTAAGCTCAGCTATGTCAGGATCCGACGCTTGAGCTATGCGAATTTGATCTAAGAGTGTAGGTTGGGCTTCAAGAGCAGCCACAAATCTGGGTTCAACTATTCCCAGGTTTAGGTGCTCTAGATCTTGTAATAACTGTTCACATCTCCCTTCTATGTGAATAGAGTTGCAGTAACTCTTTCGGACCAAGGCATCAGCTACCACGTTAGCTTTGCCAGGGTGGTAGTGTATACTGAGATCATAATCCTTGATCAACTCCAACCGTCGTCACTGACGGAGGTTCAAATCCGGTTGGGTGAAGATGTATTTCAGGCTCTTATGATCCGTATATATTTCACAACGATTACCGACGAGGTAATGTCGCCATATTTTCAGAGCATGGACGACTGCTGCTAGTTCCAAGTCATGTGTTGGATAATTAGACTCATGAGGTCTCAACTGGCGGGAAGCATAAGCGACCACTTTTCCATCTTGCATCAACACACAGCCTAACCCTTGGTGAGATGCGTCGCAATAGACTTGGAAATCCTTGGTTTGATCTGGCAAGATCAATACGGGTGCGGACACCAGTTTTCTCCTGAGTGTTTGAAAACTCTGGTTGCTCTCGGTAGTCTATATAAACTTTTCATCCTTCTTTAACAACTGCGTCAATGGCTTAGCAATCCTTGAGAAGTTTTCGATGAACCGACGGTAATAACCCGCAAGTCCTAGAAAACTTCTAACCTGGGTGACGGTTTTAGGTGGAGTCCATTTGGTTACTGCTTCCACATTGGAAGGGTCCACTGCGACTCCTTGGGCATTCACGATATGGCCGAGGAATTGCACTTCCTTCAACCAGAAAGCACATTTGCTAAACTTGGCATAGAGCTGGTGGTCTCTTAACTTTTCAAGTATCAACCGGAGATGGTGCTCATGTTCCTCTTCCGACTGCGAGTAGATCAAGATGTCGTCGATGAACACCACGACGAACTTGTCTAGGAATTCCATGAACACTTTGTTCATCAAATTCATGAAAAAGGCTGGGGCATTTGTAAGTCTGAAGGACATGACCGTGCACTCGTATAGACTGTACCGAGTGATGAAGGCGGTCTTGGGAATATCTTCTTCTCGAATTCTTAGCTGGTGATAGCCTGACCGCAGGTCTATCTCTGAGAACACCTTTGCTCCCTTTAATTGATCGAATAGGTCATCAATCCTAGGAAGAGGGTATTTATTCTTAATAGTGACCTCGTTGAGTGCACAATAGTCGACGCACATCCTTTTGGTTTTATCCTTTTTCTCCACAAAAATGACTGGCGCACTCCAGGGCGATGTGCTCGGGCGGATATAACCTTTCTGCAACTGTTCATCTACTTGCTTCTTGACCTCTGCCAACTCATTGGCTCCCATTCTATAGGGCCTCTTGTGAATAGGGGCGGTGCCAGGGACTAGGTCAATCCGAAACTCTATTTCTCTTTCAGGTGGCATTGTGGTTAGGTCTTCCGGGAAGACTTCCGGGTACTCACCAACCACAGGAATATTTTCTAATTTTGCCTGGTCCTTTCCTTTCCCTTCGGGATTCTCCTTAACCGAGATATGATTCAGACTTGCCACTACCCTCAATGGTTTAGGGGAGCGGTAAATCACTTTCATCCCTTCGTCATTGGTCAAGGAGATCGTGCAGCTTGCGCAATCGATCAGACCTTTATGACGGGTCAACCAGTTCATCCCAAGGATGACATCCAAGTCTTTTTATTCTAGAAGGATAAGATTGGCTAGAAAGGGGAATCCTTGGATTTTTATTGCCACTGAAGGGCAAAAGTGGGCAGTGTTCAAATGGTTCCCGGGAGTTTGGACCCGCATGGGTATCTTAAGTTTTAACACCGACAACCCATGTTTTCCCACAAATGCTTTTGATATGAAAGAATGGTTGCACCCGAATCAAACAGGACTGATGCATTAAAGGAGTTCATAGGGAACATACACAGTATGACATCCGGTGCGTCCTGTGCCTCCTCTGCTAAAGCATGATTCACTCTTGCTTGGATGAACCTGTTAGTGATATGCCCTAGAGGTGTATAAATGAATAAAGTGTTATTCAGTTCCATGAAATAGACATCTTGTATTGATCAATAAGTACGTGACTTATTTATGAGACTCGATATGTATGAATCTATTTCAAAATGATCCCTGATCATATATCATATTATGGGAACTAATATGATTCTAAGATCGGCATGTCTATTGGTTGATGATCGTGTCTCATAGATCATGGGTATGGAGATACCAAATCAATAAACATGGACATGTGTGTTAGAGAACACATTGTTGGATAGACCCACCATGAGACACTACAGGAATTAATGTGCCATTAGTTGGTCTCAGGTAGTGTTGGTACAAAGTCCTTAGACCGAGATCACCATGGATTCCAACATGTGTAGTAGCCTACTTTGGGACTACCAAACGCTATTTGTAATCGGGTAGTTATAAAGGTAGTTTTCGGGTTTGCTATGAAACATGGAGTGGGATGTGAGTGATCAAGATGGAATTTGCCCCTCCTTTGGAGAGATATCTCGGCCCCTCGAGGTAATGGATTATGGAAATGCATGGCCATGCTAAGTTGATTGAGGAGTCAATCAATGACGGATAATCCAATACAGTTCGAGTGAATGGTTAAGCTATTGAAGGGATGGCACACATCTTGCCTATAGCTTAACGGTATCGTGAGGCAAATGGATTTGTGTACACATTAGGGTTCGAGCCGATATTATATTCTTGTATACTATGGTGTCAATATGTCTTGCTAGGCGCCGCGTGTGACAGTCGGCTGAGTTGGACTCGAGCCGACGATCGGCTAAGTTAGACTATAGCCGAAACCGAGTATACCCGAACCGTGGTCGCACGCTTAAGGGGATAGAATATATATTCGAGTTGGACTCGGATACGGCTCGATCGGATAGGGATCCGATCGGATAGAGTCCTATGGGCTTACGACGTGTGGGCGGCCAACTCTATGAGATACGGATGAGATCCGATTCAAAATAGAGTCCTGATCGGCCACGAGTCCTAGTCGGCCAACTCTATATAAAGGGGGCGAGGGGAGGAGAGCTGGTACATGTCAATTGCATCGCGTGCAACAGAAGTTGTCGAGATCAATCTCCACGGAAACCCTCCCCACTTTCGAGCCAAACCCTAGCCTTGCATCGCGTGCTAGCACACGGGTGTACGGCGTTCGTCCCGGACGTGTGGATACCGAGAGGCGCTGCTACGTTGCGCGCCGTTGATCGGCCGGATCGGCTGCAATCGGAGCGATCGGCCTGTGGTGGAATCGGCCGCGGTCGGGCGCATCGAGCGAGGCGTGAGAACGCGACCGGACGACTCGAATCGGCTGATTGGTGAATCGGCTGTCTCCGGGAATCGGCTACACTGTTTCGGATCGGATTGCCCTGATTAGCTATTCCGCTGCACTCTACTGCAATCGGTAACGATCTATCGGCCCTTACTTGCAAGTGTTCCTGGTTTGCGCGGTTAAAAGTTTTTGTTTTCGGCTCGCGTAGCCTCCACGTAACCCTTCAGTGGTATCAGAGCTAATCTTGCTTAGTTCGGGTTTTAGATTGGATCTGGAACAAGTTTTGCCTCCGCGTAACCCTTTAGAACACAGGCGCACGTTTTGGTCTTGGACACTTGTCGCGAAATGTCCAGTTCTCCACAGTTGAAACAGTTACCGGTTTGAATCCCGAGTCCTTCTTTGGTGGCATTGGCTTGGACTGCGGTGGCGGCTACGCTGTTGGGGAACGTGGGGCTGGATTTCGCTGCGGCTGTCCGGGACGGCTTTCGCTGGGTTGGAAATTCCCGGGATGGTACGGGCGATGTTGACGAACGATCATAGTGGTAGGTCCACTCTGACCACCCGGAGTGAAATGCGGCCGCTGGGGATTCCCTTGCTGAGGTTGTGGCCTAAACTGGGTAGCCTTCCATTTTCTTAGCATTTTATTGCGTTGATCTTCTTGACGGATGGCTTTGTCAACTAATTTCTCGAAATCGGCATATTCACCGGAGATGAGTTTGTCTGTTAGCTCATCATCCAGCCCGGCCAAGAACTTCTCTTGACGCTCGGCGTCAGTGCGTACGTCCTCTGAAGCATATCGCGCTAAGCGATTAAACTCGTGTAGATACTCGGTGATGGTTCGTGTGCCTTGCTCCAAGGATCTGAACTCCCTCTTTTTCTGGGCTACTATCCCTCCGGGGATGTGAGCCTTCCAGAATTGGTGGCAAAACTCTGCCCAAGTAACTGCGGGTGCGTCCGCCCGACGGATAACCAAGAAGTTGTCCCACCAGGCTGAGGCGGGGCCTTGGAGTTGGTGGATGGCGAAAGACACCCTCTCTTGGTGCGTGCACTGGAGAAGGTCCAACTTCTTTTCTATGGCGATGATCCAGTCATTAGCCTCCATGGGGTTGGTGGTGTTGGAGAAAGTTGGGGGTCGGACTCGAAGGAATTCTGACAGTTTGTTTGGGGGAGGTGGTGGTGCAAAATGGTCGTGCTGATGCTGGTTCTGCTGCTGAAACTGTTGCATCATTTGCAACTGCATCTGTTGATGCTGCTATTGCATCTGCTGCATCATTGCCGTCATCATCTGGGTCTGGTTGGCTAGGAGTTGTGCCAAAGTGATGTTCTCAGGTGGAGGAGGTGGGTTGTTGGCATTAGCACGGGTGTTATTCTCAGCTGACTCAGTGCTGGTGCTGCTATTCCTGGTGTTCACCATCTGAAGAAGTGGAACAAACAAGGCGGGGAGAAGGAGTAAAACAGATTGGACAGAGAAGTCGATCTTTATTACTTGTTTATATCTGTTCTTTAATTAAAACACTTAAAACACACTCAACATCCTTAATTGGACAACCCATACCCACACTTGATACAGGTTGACCACTAGCCACACATAGCACTCCTAACACACAACAACTAAGCAAACAGGAAAACTAGGAAAACGGTAAACTAAGGGTGGCGACGCTCTAAGGGTCGGAACGACTTTCGCGGTCGGAGGAATCGAAACCACTCCCGAGGGAGTTCCTGTCTTCCTTTTCCTTCGAGCGGCTTCGAGAGCTTGCTAACTCTTCTTTCCGTCCGGGGCTCTTGGAGCTGCCGCTGCTACTGTCCTTGCTGCTACTGGACACCGTGATCCATCCTCCTCCTCCGCTTGGGGCAGGGACTAGAGCAAGCATAGGATCTGGCACTGGGGCGGGGATTGGGGAAGGTGGCGGTGCAAGAGGTGGAACCCTGGGCACCAGCTGCATCCGCACCGGAGCCTTGGTGTTCTTCCGCGGCGTGATCCTGATCCGAAGGATGTTGGGAGGTGGAAGCCCTTTTAGACTGGCGATCTCTCTCTTGAGACGATCCACCTCATCCTTCAAACTCTTGATCCTTAAGATCTTTTGATCATTGAGAGCCTTTGCCGCAATGTGGAGATCTGCATGCATCTTATCTAGCCCTTCAGTCACCGTCCTCATGTGAGAGAAGGTGGTGTCGTTCTCCCCTTCAGCAGACTGGAAGGTGTTGATTGCTGACGAAGTTCCCCGCCAAGGATGGTACCGGTAGTTAGAGTGGCGGAGATGGTACTCATGCATCTCCCTCATCCGTGCCAGCATCAGATAAGCAGCTTCTTGGCAGGCATGCTCATCTGTTCCTCCCGATGCAGTGACCACCATGTTCGGAATGTTGGTGCCGACGAACCCGTGCTCCTCCAAGCGGACTTGGTGAGGCAACTCACTGCCGAATGGTGAGACGACGGTGTACTCAGGTGCATCCGGATAGCCCACTGCCAAGGCCATCCTCGCCAGCTCCGCGACGAAACCCTTCAATCCCTGACCGTTGTGGGTGACTGGACGGCCTGCCATCTAGAGAAGACAAGGTAGGGGATCAATGCATGCTCAAACCCAAGTTAGATAAACGATAAAGGACTCAAGTAAAGTAAACGAGAAAAGAGGGGTTTTGAGAAACATTTTTATGAGGCTAAGTAAAACTTCTAAGGACATCCCTAGATGATCTTGCAAAATAGATGCTTAGTTATAATATAAAATTGGCGACCAGTCCCTCCTATCACGACTTAGGACTTTGATCTCTTAGAAAATCCCAACTTGGTGGTTGAATAATAGATCAAATGATTTTTCCAAATTTTAACTCTAAAATCCTATCACTTGGACTTGACCGAGTTTTCAAAATGTTTTGAGACAAACTTAATTTTTTTTCCCAATCCCAAGGAAACAAGACCCATTTTCCCGAAACGACTTCAAAAGCCAGGGCTTATGCATATGAAAAGATTCAGAGGGCTCCTAAGGTTTTTCCATTTGGCTTTTCCTACGGTCTAGAAATTGGCTCTTATACCAACTTGTCACGCCCAGAAATTCAGACCTGAATTTCCGAAGCTATATGTGTATTAAAATCCCTGTCCAGGACCAGCCATGGTACACATACGATAATTCTTGATATTACAGTTCCACGTCTTAGAAACAATACAAAAGATTACAAAAGGGCAGCGGGAAAAGAAAAAGGGCCTAAGCCTAAGCTTGACGCTAGCCACGGGGCTTCGCCCACTCCACAGGCAGCTTTCAGAGTGTAGGACAAGCCTACTCCACTTCGTCTTCTTCTTCAACTTCTGGCTAAGGATGTGCGCTTTAAATCGTCGGTTTGGTTTTTAGGTGTCGGTTTTAATATAAAAACCGGCATCTATATTATAGGTGTCGTTTTTCTTTAGAATCGACACCTATAATATATTATAGATGTTGGTTTTTTAAAAAACCGATACCTATAGTATAGGTGCCGGTTTTCTTTAGAGCCGTTATCTAGGTATCGGTTTTGTTGAACCGACACCTATTAGGCCGACACCTATGTATGTTTTTATAGTAGTGCATGCTAGCGCCAAGGGTTGAGTCAGCAGTGATGAGTCAGCATTGCCCGTTAAATAATCCTCGTGCCTCTCTCTCTTTCAGTTGCTTTATCTGGTCTCCCACTCTCCCTATCTCTTGTCGTGCCCGAATCAGGCTGCTGGGGAGTAGGCTGTGGTGGCGAACAGATCTGCGGTGGCGTGCAAGGCAGCGGAATCCCAAGGTGGCTGCGGCCTACAAGCCCGGTGTGACGCTAAAGATTGCGCCGAAACAGTGGATAACTGTCACGCCCAGAAATTCAGACCCGAATTTCCGAAGCTATATGTGTATTAAAATCCCTGTCCAGGACCAGCCAGGGTACACATACGACAATTGTTGATATTACAGTTCCACGTCTTAGAAACAATACAAAAGATTACAAAAGGGCAGCGGGAAAAGAAAAAGGGCCTAAGCCTAAGCTTGACGCTAGCCACGGGGCTTCGCCCACTCCACAGGCAGCTTTCAGAGTGTAGGACAAGCCTACTCCACTTCGTCTTCTTCTTCAACTTCTGGCTCAGGTTTTGGTGAAGAGGCAAGGATGAGTACTTCTACGTACTTAGCAAGTCACACCGGAAGAGGAGAGAAATGAATGCAGGGGAGACAAGGGTCTGGCTAAGGTTTGCTTTTGCGCAAACAGCAGGGGTTTTCCAACCAAAAGAAATTTTGAACACAAACAACACAATAATAATTTAAGTAATTTAAGCATTTTGAAAACCAACACTGTCCAACGTTATCCCCACGTTGTGACAGGCCCAAACCATCCACCTATACTAGTCATGATCCAAAAATTAGGGTGTAAAAGTGTGAGACTAATCACGGAGAGCTCGGTCGATCGCCCCATTACCGCGGGCATGGCTATTCGAATAGGTTTACTCTGATTAGAGGTGTACAACTGTACGCACAAGACATAGCCCCACAACATGGTCTCCCGTGCGTCGGAATACCAGTGCAGTACCCCGGAAAGGGAACTGTGATAGGACCTTTCGTATAACCCCCCACTAATCAAGCGAACCCCACCAAGGTTTCGCCCACACTCCCGAACCTTGGGAGTGGGCAGCCCCCCCGAGTGCCTCGTTGAATCCGGCAGCCCAACAACCCTTATACCGGGGCCGACTAAAACTCCATCCCTCTCACCCTTGCCGATGGGTCCGTCAGCTAGGAGAGGCTACACTTCGGGACCTACCTTACCCATTTCGGCTTGTGGTTTGCACGATCATTCTCCCGAGGGGTCCCGTGAACCGGTCCTTAATTGCCATGGGCGCCGCTAACGAAAACCATAGCGCCCACAGCCCACCATTTGTCATATTTTAGTTATTAGTCCGGTTCACCTAATTATTAATCCTCCGAACAGATGTCCAGGAGTGGCATATTAAGTGAGAATGACCCATTTAGGAGCTAGTGAGTCTAAGCCAGGCTAAGCATAATCTAGTCCTAAATATAATCATATTATTTTCCCAAGTTTAATCAAAGGGTTTGGGGTGTCAAACCTAAGGCATAAACTAAGCATAAGGTGCACTATTCCCCATGAAATGACAGTATAAAAATACATGCAGTTTCAGAGAATAAAACAGGTGTTTTAGCAAAATGGGAGCAATATGATCAATAATATAGTATGACTTGCCTTGCTCTTCAGCTTGGGGGACTTCAGCGACGACTTCAAAGTAGATCGGGACGGAGGACTACCGGGATCTACACGGCAAACAAACACTTCAACAAAACAGGCTAAAAAGCTACTAAAACATGGAACAAAACTATTTTTAATGGATTCTTGGCATTTTTATGAATTTAATGAAATTTGAATGGGCTAAAAACAGAGTCGAATTGAAAAGATATGATTTTTAGAAGTTTTACGGGTTTTTACTAAAAGAGAAAATCCTTAATCGATTTATTGCGCAATAAATCCCGGAGAAGGCGTCAGCGGCTAGGGCTGACGTCAGCGGCTCACAGGAGTGCCGGTCCACGATGGACCGGGTCCACGGCCGGACCGGGCGGTGCACCACGTGGCGCACACGTGGTGCCGAGGTGGCGACCACGTGGCTTGCCACGTGGGCAAGCGGGGACGGACGGTGCCGATCAGACGAAGCCGATCGGACGACCAAGAAGAAAGGGCGTGGTAGCAATCGGTCGGCGAAGGTGACCGGTGGTCGGAGGCCGGTCGGTGCCATACGGGCCGTGGCGTGGGACGGCGGGGTAATGTGGGTTACGTGCGAGAGGAACCACGCGTTCTCGCGCCCGGCTCTGCGGGTTTGGTCCGAGGGAACAAGAAGAGTGGCTCACCGTGGGGTCGTCGGAGTTGAGGGAGACGGCGGCGACAGCGGCGAGGGACACGGCGGGAGCTCGCGAGGAAGGGTGGCCGAGGTAGCATGGGTGCTGGGAAGAAGGAAGGAGACGGCGGCGAGGTCCGGGACGGCTCGCGACGTCGGGATGTCGCGGCCGAAGTCCGTCGGCGAGTTTCGAAACAAGGGCGCACGGTGCGGGGACGACGGAGAGGAGGTTTAGCTCGGGTGAAGGTGTGGGGAGCTCGGGGAGGGCGAGGGTGCTTAAATAGGGGATGGGGAGGTCGGCGGCGACCGGATAAGGCGGAATTACTCGCCGGCGTAAATTTTGGGGAAGTAATGGCCGGTGATGAAATCCGGCCATTAGGGCGTGCGGAGCGGCGGCGGGGCTTTGAATGCCGCGGGCATGGTGGGAGTTAAGGCGGCGGGATCCGGAGCGCGGGAAAGCGGCGCGCGAGATCCGAGCGGAGGAGGCGGCGAAATGGCGCCGAGGCGGCGGGGTCGGGCCGACGGCTGACGGCGGGCCCCACCTATCGGCGTCGCGGGGGTGAAGGGAGGCGGTGGTGGACTTTTCCCACGGGCGCAAGAGGCTGGCGGGCCGTGGCCTTTCGGCCGGCCCACGAAGGAGAGAGGAGAGAGGCACGCGGGTGGGAAACGGGTGGGCGCGCGGGAGGGGTTGGGCTGTCGGCTCGGCGGCCACGGCGAAAATGGGTGGGAAAGGACAGAGAGAGAAAGCCGATTTTTCCGGATTTATTTATTCCGATTTTGATTTTAATTGGTTAAAAATTATTTTTGTGCTCGAAAGTTCCACTAAAAATCCTGTTAGTGTATTTTGACATGTATAATTTAAGAAAAATCCTATCATGCCATTTCCATTTAACATTTGGCTTTTAAAATTATTTATTCTCTCCAGTTAATCCCAACGATTTTCTTTTACAATTTTCTTTTGGATTTTTAAAAGGGAAAACACCTCGGGTGTTACAATAACAAGGTGAGATTCCTAGCTCAATAGGGATTTTTGGTCTCTATGTCCTAGATTCAAGTATAGGGTTTTGATTTGTGGACCTCTTAAATTTGTAGCCATGGATCCGCTAGATACTCTGATAGTTAGGTTTCATTTCAATGGAGAATTTGTTACAGGTCAGAACAGGATTGAATATATTGGTGGAACTGAGAGTTTGTCATACATTGAGCGAGACAAGGTCTCTCTGCCAGAGATAAAGGGGCATCTAGGAATCATTACAGAGTTGAGTCGGGAGTCTTGCTACACTGGTTGTTGCCAGGTGAAGAACTGGTGTCTGGTTTGAGAGTTTTAGTAGATGACAGTTCGTGTCTTACCATGTCAAATTATATAGTTGAAGGTGGAGCAGTAAATATTTTTGTTGAAAATCCAGTGGTAATTCAATCAAGTGGCAGTGACTATGAGGATGAGATGGAAGTTGATCATTTGGATGCTCACTCTGATGAGGAATCTGATGAGGACTCTGATGATTAGATGGAGGTACATGGTATTTCAGAGTCCCAAGTTGTTAGAGGAAGCACTGAGACCAGGAAAAATATTGAGAGGCAGATAATTGTGAGGGAGGGGTCTAGCCCCAGCCCTATGAAGGATAAGGGCAAGGCAGTGGTAGTGCAGGACAATAGGTCCAGAATCAATCTGATGACTCCAGTGACAGTGATTTTTACCAGGAGATGATAGTTCATCTGATGAGAATGAGGAAGCTAATGAGATTCACAGAAATTTCAGGAATTTCAACAGGTGTACAATGCCTAGCCCTAATGACATTGAGGATGATGGAAATTTGACACCTTATGCTGACAGTAGTGCAAATGAAGCTACCAGTGATGATTTGAGTGATGGTGGCCAAGTGCCTGTAAGGACCAGTCAGTATAGTAGATACAGTAAGAAGGACCCAAAACCAAAATTTGAGTTGGGAATGAAATTCACTGGCAAGGATCAGTTCAAGAAAGCAGTTGTGAAGTATGGCTTGGCTGAGAGAAAGTTCATAAAGTTTGTCAAGAATGAGACAAAGAGGATGATAGCTGTTTGTGAGTGGGCCACATGTCCCTAGAGGTGTTTAGTTTCAACCAATTCAAGGACAAGTAGTTGGCAGATTGCTAGCTTGAATAATGTTCATACATGTCCTCCAAGAAGAGATAACAAATTGGTAACTGCAAGCATGGTAGCTGAAAAGTATGAGAAATTTATCATGGCCAATCCAACTTGGAATCTACAAGAAATGAGGACAACAATCCAAAAGGAGATGTTTGTTGATGTTAGTATCTCCAAGTTAAAAAGAGCTAAGTCCATTATGATGCAGAAGGCTCTGGATGCAACCAAAGGCCAATACCAGTTGTTGTACAGGTACTAGCTTGAGCTGTTGAGAAGTAACGCTGGGAGCACAGTAATTGTTGTGAAGCAACATAATGTGGAGCCACTAGTGTTCCAGAGAATTTATATCTGCCTAGATGCACTGAAGAAGGGGTTCATTGTTGGGTGCAGGAAGGTTGTTGGTTTGGATGGGTGTTTCTTCAAAGGAGCAACCAATGGGGAGACGCTATGTGCATTTGGAAGGGATGTCAACAATCAGATGTACCCAATTGTATGGGTAGTCGTTGAGAGTCATGGGACTGGTTCTGTGATGTGTTGTGCAGGGACATAGGAGTTGGAGATGGGTCTGACTGGGTATTCAGCTCTGATCAACAAAAGGTGAGTCCATATAATTTGTACATATTACCTTTATTTACAGATTTAGTATGTGATATGTTGAGGTTTTTAACGGAATTCTGGCTACTGTTGAGAAATGGGCCTCCTTTGCTGAGCACAGGAATTGTGCAAGGCACATATATGCCAACTGGAGAAAGATGTACAAGAACAAGGAATGACAGAAAAAGTTCTGGAACTATGCTAAGGCTTCTTCTCATATTCTATTCAACCTCAATAAGGCAAAATTGGCACAGGTAACAAGAGAAGGCACAATTGTTTTATCATCTTTTTAGGAGAACTTGGTTAGGGCCACTGCCACTGCAAATGTTCATGTCCAAGGACCATCACAACTCAACTTAAATGCAAATGTGCCAATGTCCCAGGCAGGATCAAGTGTGACAATCAACATTTTTTCTGAGAAAGCTTTTGCTAAGGTTAATGCCCAGGAGCCCAAGAGACAGAAGCTACCAGTGAAAAGGAAGGCAGATGGCTATAGCAGCAGCAAAAAGTTGCTAGTTCTAAAGGGCCCTGGAGACAAGTAGGTGGCAGCAAGGGCAATGTGTTGTGTCCTCACTTGCTGAGTGATTGAACTTATAGTGGATTTCCTATGCTGTACTATTAAGTAATGCTGGAACTTCTATGTTGTGGCAGTTTGTATTTACTTCAACCAATGTGGTATGGTCAGTTTGATATTAACAATGAAGAAGGCAAATTATGTCTTTCTGCCATTAAACCTGAAATGTGCCTGGAATGCTATCAACAATGCTTTAAGGTTGCAATTGTATTATTTGATTGAACTTATTAGACTTTATTCTACCATTTTATAACTACTTCGCAGTTTCTATACAAAGGACTGAGGACAACATTCACACACGTTCATGGAACAAAAATGAGAAGACATTTGCCAATTTTTTCATTGCAATAACACATCAATTCCTGACTCCATACAAAGCACAAGTTCTATTACCATATAGTACCAATTACATCACCCTAAACCTTTCCAAATACTACATTACTACATTTTAATCCACCACATTGCCAGAACTACAACAGCAAATGCAAGCAACCACTTAAGCACATTCACTTGTTTCTCCAATCGTGCTAGTCTGTCTCTCAACTCGGTATTTGCCACCCATGTGTCCACTTCTTCTTTGGCCGAACCCCATGAGCTGCAGCATCACCCACCCGGCTTGATAACAACTAGTTCTCCCTCCTTAGCTCTCTAACCGCATCGCGCACATCCACAAGCAACTCCTGCACGAATGGCGTCGGCAATGGATCCACCCACATCCAAAAATCATAGCCTCCAGTGCCGGCCTAAAGGAAAGGGTGTACAAGGAGACATGAAACCAGCAGAAACCAACAAATCTAACAACACCAACTGAACTCACCCTTCCATTGTGTCACGCCCAGAAATTCACACCAGAATTTCTGCAGCTAATTTGTGCATTACATCCTCGTCCAGGCATCAGTCGAGGTACACAAATCGACGTTATTGATAATACAGAATCCTCGTCTTAGAAACAATATAAAGGAGTTACACAAATGCAGCGGAAAGGAAAATAAAACTGACTTAAGCTAAACTTGACACGAGCGAAGCGGAGCACCAACACCACAGCTAAACCTCGACGAGAACAAGCCTACACCTCCTCGGAGACCTCGACCTCAACCTCGGCACCGAAGGGGAAAAGAAGCAAGGCTGAGTACAACCACCGTACTCAACAAGTCACACCGGAAAAGGAGACATGATGCAAGATAAATAGCAAGGAAAGGTCAAGGGGATCAATTTGCATAAACAGCATTTGCCGTATATAATAACAATATTTGAAAACAGTAAAACAATAGTAATATTTAAGCAGTATTAAATAAACGCTGTCCAACGCTCAAACCACGTTGCGACAGGCCCATCCATCCACCTGCACTAGTCATGCTTCAACATTTCATTCAAATAAATGAGTGAGACTAATCAAGGTGAATCTGGTCGATCGCCCGTAACCGTGGGCATGGCTATTCGAATAGTTTTTACTCTGATCAGAGGTGTACAACTGTACCCACAAGACACAATCCCACAACACATTACCGTGCGCCGGTGCACCACCATGATGCCCCGGAAAGGAATTGTGACAGGACCCTTCACATAACCCCCTCTAATCAATCGTACCACACCAAGGTTTCGCCCCCATTCCCATCGGGCAATGGGCAGCCCCCTCTAGTGCCGCGGTGAATCCGGAAGCTGATCAACCCTTAAAACCGGGGCCGACCCAACTCCATCACGCCCACCCTCTCTGGGATACGTCGACTAGAGACAGCTACGCTACAGACCCATCCATTACCCATGCTGGCTTGTGGTATGCACGGCATTTCTTCCAGGGTTTCCCGAGAACCGGTCCTTAATCGTCATGAGCACACTAACCAAAGTCCAACCATGTGCTCACAACCCACCTTTTTCATAATTCAATATTATTAAAAACAGGGTCATATCTTAATATCATCGGAAGGTCAACTTTAGTAATAAACTTGATTAGTGTGATTCCCTTAAGTGAGCTAGTTGCGCTAAGCATAACTAAGCAACCTTAAACTATCATCTAGTCACATTGGACCCCAAGTTATCAATGGTATAAGGTAAACAATCCTATGGTTGAGTACAATAGGTATAAACATCCCATGAAAATGACATTCTAAAACATATGCGTATTTAAAAGAAAAAGAGGTATTTACATAAAATAGGTGCAATATGGTCAATGTAAGGTATGACTTGCCTTGCTCGGAGCGAGGAACCTCGGCGACTACTTGAAGAGAACGGGCTCGCGGAAAACTCGGGATCTACACGACAAACAAAGCACTCAACAAACACCCTAAAAGTCTACTGAAACAGCACTGAAAAGTATTTTTAATGGATTCTTGACATTTTTCTGGATTTAATGAAATTTGAATGGGCTAAAACGGAGCTCGGATTCAAAAGATATGAATTTTAGAAGTTTAATTGCGATTTTTAAACTAAACGAAAAGACTAAATTATTTATTGCGCAATTAAGTCCCTGGTGACGTCATCAACGCGCGGCTCGGGCTGACGTCGCATGACGTCGGCGGGGCGTCGGCCCTAGGGCTAACGTCGGCCTGCTGGCGCGCACGCGGAGCCGGGGAGGCGCGGCGGCGGATTGCTGCCACGTGGCGAGATCCGAGCGGCCGGATCGGTGGCGATCGGACGGCGGGGACGAAGGCTAGGGTTAGGGTTTCACGGGCGGCGGCGGCGGCGGGCGGCGGCGGCGGGCGAGGGTTTTGCCCGACGACCTTGGCGGCACGGCGGCGAGGGACGGCTCGGCGAGCGACGAGCCCCGGCGAGCGGCGGCGCGCGGTACGGGCGAACGCAAAAGAAAAAGAAAACGCGCTCACCGCGGCGGGGGAAGAAGGCGACGCCGACGACAATTTTGGGGCTAAACCTAACGGGAAACAAAGGAAGCACGCGGCGGCGCGAGAGGATTTTATAGGGCGAAAAGAGATCGAATCGGGCACGGGATGGCCGGGAAAACCTCGCCGTTTGTTTCGGACTCGGAGAAAGAGAGGGGATAATCGACAGCCGTTTCGGGACGACGGCGGTTGTTTGGCGCGGAAAGGCGGGCACGGGTGCAACGCGCGGGCGGAGCCGGCGTGGGGCCCACGCGACGCGAGGCGCACGGAAACGGCGCGAAAAAGAAAGGTAGGGCGGCGCGGCCATGGCGGCGGCGGCGGTTAGGCGTCGGGCGCGAGGGAGCGGCTCAGACAGTGGGGCCCACTGTCGGTGGCCGCGGGGGCAAGGAGGCGCCGGACTCTGCGTGGGTGCGGCGGCTCTTGGGCCTCGGTCACGGCCGAGGGATGAGGGGGCGGCTTGGGCGGGACTTGGGCGGCGGGAAAGAGGGAAAAGGACGGCCCAAAAGGGAAAAAAAGAAGAAAAAGGAAAAAGAGGATTTAGGGACTTAATTTAATTCCTGATTTCTTATTTAATTGATTAAAAATACTTAGAGTGCTCTAAAAATTTCAGTAAAAATCCTGTTAGCGTATGTTGACATGCAGAATTCAAGAAAAATCCCACCATGTCGTTTCCATTTATTAATTGCATTTTAAAATTATTGGTTGGCTCCGGGTTAATTTGAAATTCCGATTATTTCGGGTAAATTATTTAAATAAATTAGGGAAAAACCCAGGATGTGACAACCTACCCCTTAAACGGAATCTCGACCCAGAGATTCGAGAGGTACCGCGAAAAGTTGCGGGTGCGCCGCCTTTAGCTCATCTTCTCGTTCCCAAGTAGCTTCTTCCTCGGAGTGATGAGTCCATTGAACCTTGCAAAACCGATAACCTTGTTCCGAGTCCTTCTTTCACCGACCTCAAGAATACGTGCTGGTCTCTCTACATAGGTTAAGTCCTCTTGGATTTCGATCGTGCGGACTTGCTGCTCTTCAGTACCCTTAAACACTTCTTTAACTGGGACACATGAAACACGTTGTGAATACCGAGTCATGTTGGAGGAAGCTCCGGTGATAGGCCACTTCTCCTCGACGTTCTGAATCTTGTATGGTCCCACGAAACGTGGTGCCAACTTACCTTTGGTTTGGAAACGGTGTACTCCCGGAGTGGTGTAACGCGAAGATACACAAAATCCCCCGCTTCAAAAGCGAGATCTCTTCGACGATTATCGCATAGCTCTTACGTCGGGACTACGCAATCTTCAACCTTTCCCGAATCGCTCGGACCTTTTCCTCTCGCTTCACTTATTACTTCGTGCCAAACAAGCGGCGCTCACCCGTCCGATCCTGAATAGGGGTGTGCGGCATTTCCGTCCATACAGTGCTTCATACGGTGCCATTTGAATGCGGCTCGATAACTTGTTGTTGTAAGAGAATTCGCATAGGGCAAGCTTTTGTCCCACGCTTTTCCAAAATCGAGCGCGCATGCTCTCAGCATGTCTTCCAAAATCTGATTCACTCTCTCAGTTTGACCATCTGTTTGCGGATGATAGGCCGTGCTAAAATTCAAACGAGTGCGAGCTCTTCTTGCAACTTCTTCCGAACTTGGAAGTAACCGACTTCCACTCGGACACGATCTTCTTAGGCACGCCATGCAAACACATGATCCTTGCGAGATAAAGCTCGCTAGCTTCTTCCCCGAGTAGGTAGTATGTACCGGTATGAAGTGGGCCACCTTGGTGAGTCGGTCCACCACGACCCAAATTGAGTCATATCCCGACGTGGTGCGGGGTAAACCCGTGATGAAATCCATTCCAATTTCTTCCCATTTCCATTCGGAATGCGGAGTGGTTATCCGGCGGGCCGTTGATGTTACGCCTTCACCCGCCGACAAACATCACAAAGTGCAACAAACTCAGCTATCTCCCTCCTCATCTTGACCCACCAAAACTTTTCTTTAAGATCTTGATACATCTTTGTACTTGCCGGGTGAATTGAGTATTGGGTTTGGTGAACTTCCGTAAGGATCATCTTTTCAAATCCTTGTCTTCGGCACACACAATCTCTTTCCCATCCAGATTGTGCCGTGTTCGTCTTCCGTAAAACCACGAGCTTTTCCGACTCTCATGTTCTTCTTGAGTTCGGCCATCTCGGGATCTGATGCCTGAGCAGCCCGAATTTGATCAATGAGAGTGGGTTGGGCTTCCAGAGTAGCCACAAAACCAAAATCCACCACTCGTAGATTTAGATTCTCGAATTCTGCTGCACCTGGTCACACATTCCTTCGACACTGAGGGTGGTGCAGTAACTCTTTCGGCTTAGTGCATCCGCAACCACATTAGCTTTGCCGGGATGGTAATGTATCCCTAAGTCATAATCTTTGATCATGTAACATCCTGAAAATCGAAGGAGTAGAATTCGGAACGTGAAAATCGGAACTCACAAAAAACTTTTGGATTAATTGCTTCTTATCGTGTTTTTCGTTCTTACTTGCCAAGCTCTGTTGCATAAGAGTTCTTTTTGAATTGCTTTGATGTGAAGTTGGATAAAAACCCTAAGCTTTGATATCCCAGGTGGGAGTAATAATTCCAAATATATATATTTGGAGAAGGGTAAATACATAATTTTGTGGATTTACAAAAGGTTCTTGAAAAGAATATATTTTGGTTTAAACCCTAAGCTGGTGGAAGAAAAATAATAAATATTTGGGTTTGGATGATAAAAATATTTTGAAAAGGAAATATGGATTTAGAAATTAATCAAAGACCCCAATTTATTGATTTTAAAAGAAGAAATAAAAATATGAAAAATATATTTTGAAAAATAAAAAGTGGGGGAAAAGTTTGAAAAATATAATTTCAAAATTATTTTGGGAATATTAGAATTTATTTTGAATTTTTAGGGTGAAAGGAAATGGAAATAGAAAATAGGAAATTAAAATCGGAAAAAGAGAAAGCGCACTGTTCATTAGCCGCCAAGTGTTCGACGCGGTCGAGACCATACCCGCGTACATTGCCGCGGCGCGCGCGTGCGCGCGCGTCCGTCCCGCGCCGCGTCACGCGCGCCGTACGCTCGCCGTCGCGTCGCGCAGACGCTGCCGCGGCCGCCAGACGCTGCCGCGCCGCCGACGCTGCTGCCGCCGCCAGCGCCAGAAGCCGCCGCTGGCAAGACGCCGCCTATTGCATGCACGCCGACGCGCGCGACATGAGCTGCTCGCGCCATGCCGCTCGCCAGGCCGCCGGGCAACGGACGCGCACGCCAGTCCACGCCGTACTGCGCGCCATGCCGTCACCGCACTCGCCCGCGTCACGCACAGTCCGCACCACGACGCGTCCTCGCCACGTCGCGCACGCACGCTCCCGCGCCACGTTCGCCGTACGCACACGTCGGCCACAATGGCGCACAACGCACGACGTGCGCACGCACGCGTGTACGGGCAGCGAGCCGACGCCGGACGTTCCGAGCACCCCGCACGCTATAAAATGGTCCCAAGCTTCCTCTCACCCTCCCACACCGTGCCAACACCACCTCACTCCTTTCCCTCCTTTGCTGCCACCGGAACGTGTCGGAACGTCACAAAGTGCGCCGGGTTTTGCCGAACCGCGTCGCCGCCGTGTTCGCCATCAGCCGACGATCACCGGAGCCCGCCGCCGCTCGCCGCCGGTCAGTGAGTGTCCCATGTTTCCATTTTCGCCCAAAGTCCGAGCTGTCACCGTCGCCGCCGGCCGGTACAGCCGCGCCGTCGTCGTCGGCCCAGCCGAGCGCCCAGCCGATCGGGGGGGGGGTAGACGAGGGGGTAGAGGAGAGAGAAGCAAGATCCGGCTAGGTGAGAAAAAAAAAGGAAAAAGAAAAGTAAAGAAGGGAGAAAAATTAGAAAAAAATAGGGAAAAATTCTATAAAAATTGGGGAATATTTTTTAGGGAATTTTGGGGAATATTTGTGCAAAAATATATAGTTTTCTCAGGTATTTTCCTCCGAGTAAAATGATTTTCTATATACGATTTTTGGAAACTTCCGTTTACGTGAAACTTTCTTGAAGATTTAATATTACTTTTCTTTTCTTTAAACTATACTTAACCATTGGACTCGGCAAAGATATATCAACGAACCTCTTGAACAACATTCGCAAGATTTCCGCTTCGTCGTTTTATCGACCCCTTTTTACAAAAACCCTAAAGAGTCGAAACTCGTCGCTACGGCCGATTTTGCTATAAAAGTCCTCCGTAACTCGAGTAGGGTCATAGGGGGAAATAGTTGGAGAGTTCCTTATGATTTTTCATGCTTCTTCGTTCGTCCTTATCGGATTTTAACTGGAATCCATTTTTCTTTTTCCTTTTCGCTCGTATGATTAGCGACCGAGGAGGCGAACACTGACCCCGCAGGAAATCCCACTCAAGAAGCGTGCGAACAAGGCAAGTCTTCACATCCTTTGAACATATTGATCCCAATTGCAAAATGATGTTATTTTAAACTCTAAACATGCATGCTTTACCGAGTTACCTATACTTGTTATGCCATACCTTGCTATTGATTACCTTTAGAATTACTCCTTGTAACTCGCAATGTGATACAAATAACCGAAGCATAACTTCGTAAACCGCTATAGCCATGCTATACTTAGATTTATGCATACTCATGACTTTATGAAAAAGCTTTGTGCTTGGGCAACTACCTTAGGGAAGGTAGTTGAGATTCGGCATGTGGAGACATGAGCGCCACATGGCCGTGAAAATGAGGAACTAAGTTTGATGAAAATTGAAAGTACTATACAAATGTTTTAGACTGGGGCGGCCGGATGATTTGGGTGGATTCCGGAAAAGGCAAGTGCCGACCACGGTCGATTAAGGACCGAGCCATGAGATAGCGGAAACGAGCCGATACAACCGTACTTCTCGAATGGGTATAGACCTAGCCGACTAGGTAGCCGAGCAGAGGCAGTATCCTTGCATAGATGGTTCTCTATGATGTGGTTATGGGATGAGGATGAGGCTGCGGCCTTTGTTATGAACGGTGGAATTAAACCAATGTTAATTAAACTTAGGGATTGGAAATGTCTTCCCTTACCCGGGTGCGCTTAACTCCTCTCACCGCTAGAAAAGGACGGCTAGAGTGCATGAGGACATAAGTTCATGGAGCGGGTACGCCAAAGTGAGGTTATCGAAAGGCTTTGCCGTGACCGCCTCATGTGTTGAGGCGTAGGCTCATTTGTTGGGTGTCGCGGAGTACGGGTAAAGTGTACATCCACTGCAGTGTGAGTGAATCAATCTATTCGAATAGCCGTGCTCGCGGATATTGAGCATCGTGACAAGACTTTCGCTTGGCTAGACTATGAACTTAAAAATACTGGGATGGGTTTGCATGATGATGATTTTATTCGCATTGGTGGATCAACTTCTCGAGAATACGAGAAGGGGTGGACTGTTAGTGATATGCACTAGAGGCAACATGGAGATGTTGGATATCACGTCAATGTTTATGTATAAATGAATAAAGTGTTATTCAGTTCCATGAAATAGACATCTTGTATTGATCAATAAGTACGTGACTTATTTATGAGACTCGATATGTATGAATCTATTTCTAAACGATCCCTGATCATATGTCATATTGTTGGAACAAATATGATTCTAAGATCGGCATGTTTATTGATTGATGATCATGTCTCGTAGATCATGGGTATGGAGATACCAAATCAATAAACATGGACATATGTGTTAGAGAACACATTGTTGGATAGACCCACCATGAGACACTACAGAATTAATGTGCCATTAGTTGGTCTCGGGTAGTGTTGGTACAAAGTCCTTAGACCGAGATCACCATGGATTCCAACATGTGTAGTAGCCTACTTTGGGACTACCAAACGCTATTCCGTAATCTGGATAGTTATAAAGGTAGTTTTCGGGTTTGCTATGAAACATGGAGTGGGATGTGAGTGATCAAGATGGAATTTGCCCCTCCTTTGGAGAGATATCTCTGGGCCCCTCGAGGTAATGGATTATGGAAATGCATGGCCATGCTAAGTTGATTGAGGAGTCAATCAATGACGGATAATCCAATACGGTTCGAGTGAATGGTTAAGCTATTGAAGGGATGGCACACATCTTGCCTATAGCTTAACCGGTATCGTGAGGCAAAGGGATTTGTGTACACATTACAGTTCGAGCCGATATTATATTCTTGTATACTATGGTGTCAATATGTGCGCTAGGCGCCGCTATTGACAGTCGGCTGAGTTGGACTCGAGCGACGATCGGCTAAGTTAGACTATAGCCGAAACCGAGTATACCTGAACCTACGGGTCGCACGCTTAAGGGGATAGAATAGATATTCGAGTTGGACTCGGATACGGCTCGATCGGATAGGGATCCGATCGGATAGAGTCCTATGGGCTTACGACGTGTGGGGCGGCCAACTCTATGAGATACGGATGAGATCCGATTCAAAATAGAGTCCTAATCGGCCACTAGTCCCGTCGGCCAACTCTATATAAAGGAGGGAGGGGTGGAGAGCGTGAGACGTCAATTGCATCGCGTGCAACGAAGTCGCCGAGATCAATCTCCACGGAAACCCTCCCCACTTTCGAGCCAAACCCTAGCCTTGCATCGCGTGCTAGCACACGGGTGTACGGCGTTCGTCCCCGGACGTGTGGATACCGGTAGAGGCGCGCTACGTTGCGCGCTCTTGATCGGCTGCGGTCGGGCGCATCGGAGCGAGGCGTGAGAACGCGGCCGGACGACTCGAATCGGCTGATTGGCGAATCGGCTGTCTCCGGAATAGGCTACACTGTTCGGATCGGATTGCCCCGATTGGCTATTCCACTGCACTCTACTCTAATCGGTAACGATCTATCGGCCCTTACTTGCAAGTGTTCCTGGTTTGCGCGGTAGAAATTTTTGTTTTCGGCTAGCGTAGCTTCCGCGTGACCCTTCAGTGGTATCAGAGCTAATCTTGCTTAGTTCGGGTTTTAGATTGGATCTGGAACAAGTTTTGCGCACGGGTTGATTAGATCAATCGGTTTAACGGGATCTGTTGAGGAGAGTTAATGGTAATTGCGTTCCTTGATAGTGTATCGGAACGGTGTAATGTGATTACGTCGAAGCAATTTCCAAATAACTCGGTTTGAGTTGGGTTCGAGATAGCGTTCCTTGATAGTGTATCGGAACGGTATAATGTGATTATACCGAAGCTATCTCGTAGTCCGACTTTGTTGCTGCCTCGCGCCTACGCAAACCATCTCCCTACGCAAACCGCCGTGTGCGTACCCCCTTATAGGTCGTCTCGATGCCGTAGCTCTGCGATAGGTAGAAAACGTTTCTACGCCTAACTTGTTTTTGCAGAGAATGCTTTGAGATGGTATGGCCCTATTGTATGTATGAGATGTATGAGATGCATGTGATGCATGTAATATTCTTTCATATGTGCAATCCCCGTAATATTCTTTCATACGTGCAATGCTTGTAATATTCTTTCACGACCTGCGAGTCGATGTAATCTTCAATTAGAGCTTCTACGTAGTAGCTTAGTTTGAAGATATCAAGCATTCGACACTTGGAATATGGTGCCGAAGATGGAGATCCTCGGCCGACATGGAGATGGAGATCACCATGTGAAGGGGGCCATACTATTTCATTATATGCTATTCTTCTTGATTTCATATGTGATATGTTTGTTTGATAGGATAGCATCCCTCTCAAAATTAAGTAGTAATGATGCCCTTCCAAATGTTGCACCCGTCACCGTTATGCTCGTCAATGGTGGGTCCGCAAAGCAAGAGTGCCATTCTCTATCATAACACGAGGGGTATATGTCGACATATACATGCAGGAGCATTTGGTTTACTTAACAAGGCTATCAAAACAGTTTTGGGCCTTGGGGCATAGGTTGGCGCCGGGGCATGGAGATGCCACACCAACAACAAGAGTCACATAGAGATGTGATTAGCAAGGTGTTGCTTACTCGATGTTACTAATTTTCTAGCAGTGATGCCAAAGCTCACTAGAAAATTAATTAACATATGGATCTTGACCCAATACGTAACCTAGAGGGAAGGTGGAAAATACGTAATGGGAGTCTAATGTTAAATTGTTTAACAATAGACATAGCATAAACATTGTGCTAAACTTTGTTTTTCGTTGTAGAATAAATGGTGGCTAATACTACACCCAGTACCTTTAATTTGCGATCTATTCTCGAAAAGGAAAAATTAAATGGAACAAACTTTATGGATTGGTATCGCAACTTGAGAATTGTTCTCAAGCAAGAGCGTAAGGAGTACGTTCTTGAAGTACCCTATCCCGAGGATTTGCCAACTAATGCCACTGAATCGCACGGAGGGCTTATGAGAAGCACACTAATGATGCCCTAGATATAAGTCTGTCTCATGCTTGCTACAATGTCCCCCGAGCTTCGAAGCAATATGAGAGCAACGATGCTCACACTATTATTCGGGACTGCGTGGCATGTTTGAGAACCAAGCTCGGGCCGAGAGGTTCAACACCTCAAAGTCCTTGTTTGCGTGCGAGCTTGTTGAGGGAATCCGTCGATCCGCATGTGATAAAGATGATTGGCTACATTGAGAGTCCGGAAAACTGGTTTTCCCCTTAGCCAAGAGTTGGCTGCGATGTGATTCTCCGTCGCTCCCTCCGAGCTTCGAGCCATTCATATTAAATTATCACATGAACAATATGGATAGGACCTTGGCTGAATTGCATGGGATGCTAAAGACAGTGAGGAGAGTATCCAGAAAAACGGTCATCATGTGATGATGATGCGAAGGCTAAGCGCAAACCACTGTCAAGAAACTTTGCACCAAGAGAAAGTTAACTCCCGATGAGATCGCGAGTGCCTCTAATGCAAAGAAGGGCAAGAAGGGGTCGGCGGCATCGATGCCGTTTGCTTCTACTTGCAAGGAGGAGACAGCCACGGAAAAGGAACTGCAAGAAGTACATGGAGGATCTCAAGAAGAAGCAAAGTACGACTTCGCTTCAGGTATTAATGTTATCGACATTAATCTTGCTACTTCACCTACCGACTCTTGGGTATTTGATACCGGATCGGTAGCTCATATTTGCAAATCGTTGCGGGGAATGAGAAGAAGTAGAGGATTGAGAAGGGCGAGGTGAACTGCGCGTCGGCAATGGAGCAAGCGTTGCTACGAGTTCTTTGTGCACATCCACTTCATCTACCTTCGGGATTAGTTTTGGAATTGAATAATTGTTATTGTGTTCCAACACTATGTCAAAACGTTATTTCCGCTTCATGTTTGCAAGCGGAAGGATATGATTTTAGATCAATGAACAATGGTTGTTCAATATATCTCGAGAGATATGTTCTATTTTCATGCTCCATTGGTGAATGGATTATACGTTTTGAATCTTGAAGCGTCTCCCATCTATAACATTAATACGAGAAAGACAACTCTCTAATGATATAAACCCCACGTTTATCCGGCATTGTCGCTTAGGCCATATAAATAAGAAACGCATGGAGAAGCTCCATAAGGATGGATTGCTTCACTCTTTTGATTTTGAATCATTTGAGACATGTGAGTCTTGTTTACTTGGTAAGATGACAAAGGCACCTTTCACGGGACACAGTGAAAGAGCAAGTGACTTGTTGGCACTCGTACATACCGATGTATGTGGACCAATGAGCTCGACGGCCGAGGTGGTTATCGTACTTCATTACCTTTACCAATGACTTTAGTAGATATGGTTATATCTACTTGATGAGGCATAAGTCCGAATCCTTTGAAAAGTTCAAAGAATTCCGAATGAAGTACGAGAATCATTTAGGGAAAACAATCAAGTTTCTACGATCGGATCGTGGAGGGGAATACTTGAGCCAAGAGTTTGGTAATCATCGAAAGATTGTGGAATTGTTCCACGCTTAACTCCGCCAGGAACTCCACAATGGAACGGAGTGTCCGAACGGAGAAATCGCACCTTGTTGGACATGGTGCGGTCGATGATGAGCCAAAGTGATCTTCCGTTATCTTTACGGGGATATGCTCTTGAAACACTGCGCTCACACTAAATAGAGTTCCATCTAAGTCGGTTGAAAAGACACCATATGAGATATGGACGGGCAACCCCCTAGTTTGTCTTTTCTCAAAATATGGGGATGCGAAGCTTATGTAAAACGTTTACGTCGACAAGCTCACACCCAAATCGACAAGTGCTTCTTTGTGGGATATCCTAAGGAAACTAAGGGATATTACTTTTATAATCGGGAACAAGGCAAAGTGTTTGTTGCCCGACACGGTGTCTTCTTAGAGAAAGAGTTTCTTTCAAGAAGGGTTAGTGGGAGCAGGGTGCATCTTGAAGAAGTTCAAGAAACACCAAAAAATGTTTCGCGACCACGGAACCACAACGAAGGTGCAAAGTGTTGCGCCACCGTTGTAGATACACCAGCCCCACGGAACCGAAAGATCACGTCGTGCACACCGAGTGTACACAGTGCGGAACAACGTGATATATTGTTGTTGGACAACAATGAACCTAAGACCTATGAGGAAGCGATGGTGGGACCCGATTCCAACAAGTGGCTTGGAGCCATGAAATCCGAAATAGAATCCATGTACGACAATCAAGTTTGGAACTTGGTTGATCCACTGATGGTGTCAAAACCATTGAGTGTAAATGGGTTTTTAAGAAAAGGCCGATATGGATGGAAATGTTCACATCTATAAGGCGCGATTGGTGGCGAAAGGTTTTAAACAGATTCAAGGAGTTGATTATGATGAAACCTTCTCGCCCGTCGCAATGCTTAAATCTATTCGGATTATGCTAGCGATTGCTGCATATTTCGATTATGAGATATGACAGATGGATGTCAAAACGGCTTTCCTGAATGGAAACCTAAGCGAGGATGTATACATGATACAACCTCGGGTTTTGTCGATCCAAAATCGCTGAAAGATATGCAAGCTACGAAATCCATTTATGGATTGAAGCAAGCATCTCGGAGTTGGAATATTCGTTTTGATGAAGTAATCAAAGGGTTTGGTTTCATCAAAAATGAAGAAGAGGCCTGTGTTTACAAAAAGGTCGTGGGAGCGCAATTGTATTTCTAATCTTATATGTGGATGACATATTACGATTGGAAATGATATCCCTATGCTTGAATCCGTCAAGTCTTCATTGAAAAATAGTTTTTCCATGAAAGACTTAGGGGAGGAAACATATATATTGGGCATTCGGATCTATAGAGATAGATCCAAGAGGCTAATTGGATTAAGCCAAAGGACATACATTGACAAGGTGTTGAAAAGGTTCAACATGCATGATTCCAAGAAAGGTTTCTTGCCTATGTCACATGGCATCAATCTTAGCAAGAATCGGTGTCCTCGGACACATGATGAGCGGAATAAGATGGGTATGGTTCCATATGCTTCGGCAATTGGATCCATCATGTATGCCATGCTTTGTACACGCCCGGATGTCTCGTACGCTTTGAGTGCTACGAGCAGATACCGATCCGATCCGAGGTGAAGGTCACCGGATCGCCGTAAAGAATATCCTTAAGTACTTGAGAAGAACTAAGGATATGTTCCTAGTCTATGGAGGTGAAGAAGAGCTCGTTGTAAGTGGTTACACCGATGCTAGCTTCCAAACGGACAAAGATGATTATAGATCGCAACTGGGTTCGTGTTACGCCTGAACGGAGGGCGCAGTCAGGGGAAGAGTTCCAAGCGGATACTGTTGCTGATTCTACAACGGAGGCCGAGTACATTGCTGCTGGAAGCCGCAAAGGAGGCCTTTGGATCAAGAAATTCGTTTCGAGCTTGGTGTGATGACTAGTACGGCGGTCCAATGTCTCTCTATTGTGACAATAGTGGAGCCATTGCGCAAGCCAAGGAGCCGAGGTCACATCGAAGTCCAAACACATACTTCGGCGATATCATCTCATCCGCGAGATTGTGGACGAGAGGTGATGTCAAGATATGCAAAGTGCACACGGATCTCAACATAGCCGATCCGCCGACAAAACCTCTCCTCACCAAGAAGCATGAGGCGCACACAAGAGCAATGGGTATTAGATACTTACATGATTGACTCTAGTGCAAGTGGGAGATTGTTAGTGATATGCACTAGAGGCAACATGGAGATGTTGGATATCACGTCAATGTTTATGTATAAATGAATAAAGTGTTATTCGGCCCATGAAATAGACATCTTGTATTGATCAATAAGTACGTGACTTATTTATGAGACTCGATATGTATGAATCTATTTCTAAACGATCCTCGATCATATGTCATATTGTTGGAACAAATATGATTCTAAGATCGGCATGTTTATTGATTGATGATCATGTCTCGTAGATCATGGGTATGGAGATACCAAATCAATAAACATGGACATATGTGTTAGAGAACACATTGTTGGATAGACCCACCATGAGACACTACGGGAATTAATGTGCCATTAGTTGGTCTCGTGTAGTGTTGGTACAAAGTCCTTAGACCCGAGATCACCATGGATTCCAACATGTGTAGTAGCCTACTTTGGGACTACCAAACGCTATTCCGTGAATCGGATAGTTATAAAGGTAGTTTTCGGGTTTGCTATGAAACATGGAGTGGGATGTGAGTGATCAAGATGGAATTTGCCCCTCCTTTGGAGAGATATCTGGGCCCCTCGAGGTAATGGATTATGGAAATGCATGGCCATGCTAAGTTGATTGAGGAGTCAATCAAATGCACGGATAATCCAATACGGTTCGAGTGAATGGTTAAGCTATTGAAGGGATGGCACACATCTTGCCTATAGCTTAACCGGTATCGTGAGGCAAAGGGATTTGTGTACACATTACAGGTTCAGAGCCGATATTATATTCTTGTATACTATGGTGTCAATATGTGCCGCTAGGCGCCGCTATTGACAGCTGGCCGAGTTGGACTCGAGCCGACGATCGGCTAAGTTAGACTATAGCCGAAACCGAGTATACCTGAACCTACAGTGGTCGCACGCTTAAGGGGATAGAATAGATATTCGAGTTGGACTCGGATACGGCTCGATCGGATAGGGATCCGATCGGATAGAGTCCTATGGGCTTACGACGTGTGGGGCGGCCAACTCTATGAGATACGGATGAGATCCGATTCAAAATAGAGTCCTAATCGGCCACTAGTCCCGTCGGCCAACTCTATATAAAGGAGGAAGGGGTGGAGAGCCGTGAGACGTCAATTGCATCGCGTGCAACGAAGTCGCCGAGATCAATCTCCACGGAAACCCTCCCCACTTTCGAGCCAAACCCTAGCCTTGCATCGCGTGCTAGCACACGGGTGTACGGCGTTCGTCCCCGGACGTGTGGATACCGGTAGAGGCGCTGCTACGTTGCGCGCTCTTGATCGGCTGCGGTCGGGCGCATCGGAGCGAGGCGTGAGAACGCGGCCGGACGGCTCGAATCGGGCGATTGGCGAATCGGCGTCTCAGGAATAGGCTACACTGTTCCGGATCGGATTGCCCTGATTGGCTATTCCGCTGCACTCTACTCTAATCGGTAACGATCTATCGGCCCTTACTTGCAAGTGTTCCTGGTTTGCGCGGTAGAAATTTTTGTTTTCGGCTAGCGTAGCTTCCGCGTGACCCTTCATGGACTCCCCAGAAAATCATGACGAACCGGAGGCGGGAAGCCATCCTTGGAATCACGATGGATGGTAGACAGAACCGTCGCCGGGTTAATGAACTATGAAATTAAAACTGGTTTTGGCTAGTCGATAGGCTTGTGAAAAGGATTGTGAAAACTGGCTTTTCGCAAAAACAACCCTAGCCATGTTCTTTGAATAACCTTATCATATGCATCAATTCTGTGTTGGCTTGCTGAGTACGGTTGGTACTCACCCTTGCTATACGCACAAACCTCCAGCTGATGGAGTTGAAGAGCCGGAAGATCCATACGCTATCACCAGGAGGACGAGGGAACTGACGGCGCATATTAGACTTTAGCTCCGGTCGTTGCCTGTGGCAATGGACAAGCCGCTGCCTCTTTCCGCTGCCTTATCTAAACTCTGTTTTTATGTTGTATTCGGACCATAAGGTCCTGTGGGATGAACAATGCCTTCGGGCCTATTAATGTAATAATGGTATTGTAAGACTATTCGCGCATGCGCACTTGATTATCCAGTACTGTATTCGTGGGTACCAACTACTTGATCCAGGGAAATGGTACTATGAACACGAAAGATTCCCGACTCAAAATCGGGGGTCGACAGATCAGTTCCAACCATCTTCTCTGTCGGAGGTTTAAATCCGGTTGGGTGAAAATGTACTTAAGACTTTTGTGATCCGTATACACTTCACAACGATTACCAATTAGGTAGTGTCGCCAGATCTTTAGTGCATGAACCACTGTGGATAACTCCAGATCATGAGTGGGGTAGTTGTTTTCGTGTGGGCGCAATTGACGAGACGCATATGCGACAACTTTGCCTTCTTGCATCAACACACATCCCAACCCTTGGCGAGATGCATCACAATGAACTTGGAAGTCCTTTGCTGGGTCTGGCAAGTATCAACACCGTGCGACACCAACTTCCTCTTGAGCTCTTCAAAACTCTTGTTGCATTCTCGTCGACCACTTAAACTTCTCATCTTTCTTCAACAGTTGAGTCATCGGCTTGGCGATTTTGGAGAAGTTCTCAATGAAGCGGCGGTAGTAACCCGCAAGTCCAAGGAAACTTCGGATCTGCGTAACCGTCTTAGGCGGGGTCCACTTGGTAACCGATTCCACATTTGCCTGGATCCACGGCTACTCCTTGGGCATTCACAATGTGGCCGAGGAACCTGTACTTCCTTTAACCAGAAAGCACACTTGCTAAACTTGGCGTAGAGTTGATGATCTCTCAACTTCTCGAGTACGTCCGAAGATGTTGCTCATGATCCTCCTCCGACTTAGAGTAGACCAAAATGTCATCAATGAACACCACCACAAATTTATCCAAGAACTCCATAAACACCTTGTTCATCAGATTCATAAAGAAGGCCGATGCGTTGGTTAACCCAAAAGACATGACTGTACACTCGCATCCATACGGTGGTGAAAGCGGTCTTGGGAATGTCCTCTTCCCGAATTCTCAACCGGTGATAGCCCGATCGCAGTCTATCTTGGAAAATACCTTGGCCCCTTTGAGTTGATCGAATAAATCATCAATCCGTGGTAGGGGATACTTGTTCTTGATAGTAACCTCATTGAGGGCGCGATAATCGACACACATCCTCTTGGTCTTGTCTTTCTTTTCCACGAAAATCACCGGAGCACCCCAAGGCGACGTGCTCGGGCGAATATACCCTTTTCGCAACTGTTCATCCACTTGCTTCTTTACTTCGGCCAACTCGTTGGCTCCCATCCTATACGCCTCTTGTGTATTGGGGCGGTCCTGGTACTAGATCAATCCGAATTCAATTTCCCTCTTTGGCGGCATCCGAGTTAAGTCTTCGGGAAAACTTGGGGTATTCTCGACGATGGGGATATCCTCAAACTTCACAGGGTCTTTGCCGCCATTTCGGACGATTTCCGGTGGAAACATGATTCAAACTTGCTACGGGCTTGACTTGCATGGGAGAGCAAAAACAACTCTTTCTCCTTTCGTATTAATTAAAGTAATGGTGCGTCTAACGCAATCAATTATTCCCTTATGTCTGGACAACCAATCCATCCCAAGAATGACATCTATGCCTTTGGACTGAAGGAGGATAAGGTTGGCTAGAAACATAGATCTTTGGATTTCTATGGTCACTGAGGGACAATACTGAGTGGTCTCCAAGTGGTTTCCAGGGGTTTGAACCCGCATAGGTATCTTAAGTCCCACTACTGGCAACCCATGTGCCCCAACAAACTGCTTTGAGATAAATGAATGTGTAGCACCAGAATCAAATAATACTGTGGCAGGAGTAAAGTTTACAGAAACATACCCGTATAACGGGAGCGGTCTGTGCTTCCTCGGCGGACGCATGGTTGACTCGAGCCTGGATGAACCTTGGCCCACAGCGCCTTGGCTTTGGACACTTGTCCGCAAAATGCCCGGATCACCACGGTTGAAGCAGACTCCTGGCTTGCCCCCAGAGTCCTTCCTTGGAGGTGGTGGCTGTGACTGTTACTGGGATGGCGCCGTTGGAGGGCGAGGGGCTGGAGTACGCTGTTGCCGACCACCGCCACTACCGCCGGTTGGAAATTCCCGGGTGATAAGGTCGATGCCGACGAACAATCATGGTGGTAGGTCCACTCGACTTCCGTGCATGAAACGCGGCCTCCGTTGATTTCCCGCGTTGAGGAGGTCGGGACCGGAATACTTTTCTCTTCTTGATCATCTTGTTGCCTTGATCTTCTGTCGAATGGCCTTGTCAACCAGCCTTCTCAAAGTTAGCATATTCTCCGGAGATAAGCTTGTCCGTGAGTTCATCATCCAAACCAGCCAAAAACTTTTCCCGCCTCTCCGCATCGGTGCGCACATCTTTCGGGGCATAACGGGCAAGACGATTGAACTCGTGCAGATACTCGAATCGATCGTACCCCGCTCAAGAGAACGAAACTCACGCTTTTCTCGTGCAACTATTCCCGCAGGAATGTGTGCGGTCCCGAAGCACGACGAAACTCTTCCTGTGTAATTCGCCGTTTCCCACGGCGAGTAACCAAGTAGTTGTCCCACCAAGTCGAAGCAGGACCATGTAACCGATGAGTGGCAAACGAGACTTTCTCCGATCCGTGCATTGCGCAGATCTAACTTCTTCTCTATGGCATGAAGCCAATCATTAGCCTCCATGGGATTAGTGGCTTGGAGAAGGTCGGCGGTCGGACACGAAGGAACTCGCGCAGCTTGGGTGGGTGGTGGGGCGGCAACCGATTGTTCTGGCGTTGCCGCATTTGTTGCGATCTGCCGTTGCATCCGATGGTGTTGTTGTTGCATTTGCTGCATCATTGCAGCCATCATCTGTCGTGAAGCGAGCACTTGAGCAATGGTGGGGTTCTCAGTGGCGGTGGAGGAGCATTGCCATTGGCGTCGTGAGCCTCGTTGTTGTTGGCACCGATCGCCCATTGTTGCTGTTCGCCCGCCGGTCCCGGTGTTCACCATCCGAAGGAGACGACCGACCGAAGAGAGAGAAAAGAAGAAAAACAGCAGACTTAGAACTAATCTTTATTATTTGAATTCAAATGCATTGTTCGATCTTGACTAAAAACAGGGAAAAACACCAAACATCCTTAATTGGTCGGTCATATCACACTTGATATCGCGCCACTATCCCACACACACGGCCTAACACACAAAGAACTACCAAGAAGACAAACTAAGTTAAACGGTAAAACTAAGGAGGGCAACTAGAACGATCCACGAGACGAGGAGTCGAAACTGCTTCCTTCAGAAGATCCCCATTCTTCCGAACGGCTCCTAGAGTCCTCGGGCGTCACCTCGAGACTTGGACTCTTCGAATCGGTTGCCGTAGCCCAACCGATCCCGCCTCTTCCCTCCGAGGAATCTCGAGTCTCTTCGAGTCCATGTCTTCACCAATCTCTCGAGCTTGAGTCACTGGAGACGGAGATCCAACCATTACTGCCACCTCCGCCTTGATTCGCCGAGGCTGGAGCAAAGGTGAGGGCCGAACCTGCAGCAGAGGAACTGGAACCGGCGCTGGAACCGGAGCGGGTGGAGCGGAGAAGGCGGTGGAATCCGAGGTGCCACTGGATACGGACCGGCGCCGTGGTGGTCTTCCGAGGCGTAGTGCGGAGTCTAACCCTAACCGGTGGCGGAGTCCCTTCAACTCAGCTACCTCCTTCTTCGACGAACCACTTCGTCCCGCAATCACGCGATCCTCAACATCTTCTTGTCGTTCGGCTCCTTGGTCGCCTTGTGTAGGTCCGAGTGCATCCGATCCGATCCTTTGAGCACGGTGCACATGTGACCGAAGGTAGAGTCATTCTCCTCGCCGTAGACTTGAATGCACCGACCTCCGAGGAACTACCTCGACGGGGATGGTAGCGGTAGGAGGAGGTGCGAAGGTCGCGCATCATGCGCTCCCTCATCCTGGCTAACATCGGGTAGGCGGCTTCTTGACGGCGTGATCCGACGTGCCTCCGGAAGCCGTGACCTCCATGTTGGGAAGACACGTTCCCACAAACCCGTGAACCTCCAACCGAACACGGTAGGGCAACTCGCCACTGAGAGGCGCAACTGTTGTATACTCCGGTGCTTCGGGATATCCAACCGCAAGGGCCATACGCGCCATCTCTCGCAACGAAGCTGTCATCCCTTTTCGCAGTGGTCGCTGGGAACCTGCCATCTATAGAAACAAAGGAGTGGGAAAATCAAAACATGCTCAAAAACCCACGACCAACATCCCATTTTCGCAATTCCTAATCCCTAGACTCGACTCCACTTTTCAAAACACCCTTTTTTCAAAACATATGCACATGAAAAGAATTAGAGGGCTCTTAAGGTTTCCAGTTGGCTTGTCCTACAGTCACAGGAACGCTCTGATACCAACTTGTCACGCCCAGAAATTCACACCAGAATTTCTGCAGCTAATTTGTGCATTACATCCTCGTCCAGGCATCAGCCGAGGTACACAAATCGACGTTATTGATAATACAGAATCCTCGTCTTAGAAACAATATAAAGGAGTTACACAAATGCAGCGGAAAGGAAAATAAAACTGACTTAAGCTAAACTTGACACGAGCGAAGCGGAGCACCAACACCACAGCTAAACCTCGATTCTAAAACATGTTGTGGGAATGTCATTTCTTTTTAAAAGAAAAAGAGGTATTTACATAAAATAGGTGCAATATGGTCAATGTAAGGTATGACTTGCCTTGCTCTGGAGACTGAGGAACCTCGGCGACTACTTCGAAGAGAACGGGCTCGCCGGAAAACTCGGGATCTACACGACAAACAAAGCACTCAACAAACACCCTAAAAAGTCTACTGAAACAGCACTGAAAAGTATTTTTAATGGATTCTTGACATTTTTCTGGATTTAATGAAATTTGAATGGGCTAAAACGGAGCTCGGATTCAAAAGATATGAATTTTAGAAGTTTAATTGCGATTTTTAAACTAAACACAAAAGACTAAATTATTTATTGCGCAATTAAGTCCTTGGTGACGTCATCAACGCGCGGCTCAGGTCGACGCCAATGGCCGGCGCGCCCCTAGGGCCGACGCCGCACACCGGGCTGCGCACGCGGAGCGGGCGCGGCGGCCGGGATTGCCGCCACGTGGCGAGATCCGAGCGGCCGGATCAGCGGCGATCGGACGGCGGGGACAAAGGCTAGGGTTAGGGTTTCACGGGTGGCGGCGGCGAGCGAGGGTTTTGCCCGACGACCTTGGCGGCACGGCGGCCGGGACGACTCGGCGAGCGACGGCGCGCGGCGGCGACGAGCCCCAGCGAGCGGCGGCGCGCGGTACGGGCGAACGCAAAAGAAAAAGAAAACGGTGCTCACCGGCGGCGGGGAAGAAGGCGACGCCGACGACGATTTTTGGGGCTAAACCTAACGGGGAAACAAAGGAAGCACGCGGCGGCGCGAGAGGGGATTTTATAGGGCAAAAAGAGATCGAATCGGGCACGGGATGGCGGGAAAACCTCGCCGTTTGTTTCGGACTCGGAGAGAGAGAGGGATAATCGGCGCCGTTTGGGGCGGCGGCGGTTGTTGCGGCGCGGGAAAGGCGGGCACGGATGACGGCGCGAGCGCGAGCCGCGTGGGGCCCACGCGGCGCGAGCGCGCGGAAACGCGCGAAAAGAAAGGTAGGGCGGCGCGCCATGGCGGCGGCGGCGGGGTTGGGCTGGCCGGGCGCGAGGAGCGGCTCCGACGGTGGGGCCCACCTGTTGGTGACCGCGGGGGGGAGGGGCGCCGGACTCGCGTGGCGCGGCCGCTCTTGGTCTCGGCCACGGAGGAGGAGGAGGCGGCTTGGGCCGGACTTGGGCCGGAAAGAGCTGAAAAGGACGGCCCAAAAGGGAAAAAAGAAGAAAAAGGAAAAGAGGATTTAGGGACTTAATTTAATTCCGATTTCTTATTTAATTGATTAAAAATACTTAGAGTGCTCTAAAAATTCTAGTAAAAATCCTGTTAGCGTATGTTGACATGCGAATTCAAGAAAAATCCCACCATGTCGTTTCCATTTATTAATTGCATTTTAAAATTATTGGTTGGCTCCAGGTTAATTTCAGCAATTCTGATTATTTCAGGGTAAATTATTTAAATAAATTAGGGAAAAACCCAGGATGTGACACATTGGCACACTTCAGGAACCACCGCCCTGGATTATCGTCGCTTCATGACACAAAGCGCATAGCCTTTCTCCCATACTCACAGAGCACCGATGGCCAATAGTCCAGGGGCCCTTGCCGAGCTGCTAGTCAGCATGGCACCACGTGCCCGCGTCCACCCGCTGCTAGAGGTCGACGAGATTGCCATGGCTGCCGCCGGCTTCAGGACCTATCCCTAGCACCGTCGCTGAGAGGGAGACCGAGAGAGAGAAGACAGAGAAGAGAGATGGTGTGGGATTTTTAACATGCATTGCTGACTCAGCCCTCGATGCTAGCGTGGCATTGGATTTATGCAAAACTGGGTCAGATGGCTGAAGATGCATGGTTTTGATAGTTGGGGGTGTAATATACCCGGTTTTCTAGTTGGATTGTCAAATACAAACTTTCATGATAGTTCGATGGCTAATTATGAACTTTTTCCTTGTTTTTTAAGGAAAAAGTCCATAATTGACAATCGAACTATTGCGAAAGTTTATATTTGACCATCGAACAAGAAAACTGGGTATCCTACACCCCAACTATCAAAACCATGTAGCTTCGGACATCCATCCCGATTTTGCGCAAATCCCGTGCCACGCTGGTGCCGAGGGCTGAGTCGGCACGGTTGAGTCAACATTTGTCGTTACAAAATACCCGCGCCTCTCTCTCTCTCTCACTTTGTCTTCTCTCTCTCGGTCTCCCACTCTCCCTCTCGAAAGTGACAACGCCAGAAGCAAGCTGCTGGCGGCGAACAGATCTGTGGTGACACTGAGTAAATCAACGGCGGCACTGAGAAAATCAACGACGACACGAGGAAATCGACGGTGGCGTGGAGGAAATCGACAGCGGCATGCAAGGCGGCGAAATCCCAAGGTGGCTGCTGCCCACAAGCCCGGTGAGGCGCTAAAGATTGCGCCGGAACAGTAAATAAGAAGGTGAGATTCCTAGCTCAATAGGTATTTTTGGTCTCTAGGTCATAGATTCAACTTTAGGTTTCATTTGTTGGCCTTCTTAAATTTTTAGCCATGGATCCGCTAGATACAGTGGCAGTTTGGTTTCATTTCAATGAGGAATTTGTTAGAGGTCATAACAGGCTTGAATATGTTGGTGGAACTGAGGGTTTGTCATACATTGAGCGAGACAAGGTCTCTCTGCCAGAGATAAAGGGGCACCTAGCAGATCATTGCAGAGTTGAGTCGAGAGCCTTGCTACACTTGTTGTGTCTTGGAGAAGAACTGGTGTCTAGTTTGAGAGTTTTAGCATATGATAGTTCGTGTTTTACCATGTCAAATTATATAGTTGATGATGGAGCAGTGGATATTTATGTTGAAAATTCAGTAATAATTCAATCAAGTGGCAGTGACTATGAGGATGAGATGGAAGTTGATCATTTGGATGCTCACTCTGATGAGGAATCTGATGAGGACTCTGATGGTCAGATGAAGGTACATGGTACTGCAGAGTCCCAAGTAGTTAGAGGAAGCATTGAGACCATGAAAAATATTGAGAAGATAATTGTGAGGGAGGGGTCTAGCCCCAGGCCTATGAAGGATAAGGGCAAGGCATTAGTAGTTGCAGGACAACAGGCCCAGAATCAATCTGATGACTCCAGTGACAGTAATTTTTTACCAGAAGATGAAAGTTCATCTGAGGAGAATGAGGAAGCCGAAGAGATTCATAGAAATTTTAGGAATTTCAAGAGGTGTACAATGAGAAGACCTAATGACATTGAGAATGATGGAAATTCGACACCTTATGCTGACAGTAGTGCAGATGAAGCTACCGGTGACGATTTGAGTGGTGGTGGCCAAGTTGCTAGTCAGCACGGCACCACGCGCCTGCGTCCTCCCGCTGCTAGAGGTCAACGAGATTGCCATGGCTGCCGTCGGCTTCAAGACCTAACCCTAGCACCGCCACTTTCGACAGGGAGAGTGGGAGACCGAGAGAGAGAAGACAGAGTGAGAGAGAGAGGTGCAGATATTTTTGAACGACAAATGCTGACTCAACTGTGCTGACTCAGCCCTCGACGCCAGTGTGGCATGGGATTTGTGCAAAACCAGGACGGATGTCCAAAGCTACATGGTTTTGATAGCTGGGGGTGTAGGATATTCGGTTTTCTTGTTCGATGTTCAAATGTAAACTTTCACAATAGTTTGATGGTCAATTATGGACTTCTTCCTTTTTAAAACAAGCTTGGTACAATATAATGATGATAAGTCCATAAATATAGGATTTTTGGTATAAATCTGAACATGCATGGATCTAGGCCTAGAGCACCTATAACCGAGCAAACACTTATTTCTATGTAATTGATTAGTTACGTATAACTTTATAGAAGTTACAATGTAATTACATTATAACTATACGGTAGTTACATTTGAAAAATTTTGAAGCAATTTTACATCTATATTTTTATAGCTTAGTCCCCATAATGGGATCCATGTAATTTCCGAATAAATTTTAGAGAAGTGTTTGCATTTAACCAAAATTAGGACAAAATATTCCCCTTTTTATATTATAATATGTATTTTGGCTTTTTAAGTCAAATTTCTTGAAGTTTAATAAATTTTATAGAAAAATTAACAACATCTACAATACAAAACAAACATGTTGTCAAACTATGTTTTTGGACAAGTACTTAGTCCTTTATACAACTAAGCCCTAGGTGTGGCTTCGAGCAAGCTTCACCTCTTTATCTGGATAAGAATAAATAATTTTTCAGATTTGTAGCGAAAATCCCATATATATATAATATGTTTTCAGTTGAAAGCCACAACTTGCTATACTTTGATAAGTTTTGACTCTCATGCGAGAAAGTATTCTAAATTCTCGAGAGGCATAGTCTCTCACACATTGTCTAAATAGTAGTAAAAAATTTAAAAATGTTGACAAGATAGATTAATGTAATATGCCACTCTACAAACATGCAAGTTAATTACGATTTATACAAGTTGCAAAAAAAAATATGACTGAATATACACATTAGCATATTTAGTTTATCTTTTCTATAACTTGTACATGTCATATTTTAACTTGCACATTTGTAAAGTGACATCACATATTAATCTATCTTGCCAAAATTTCTTAACAACTATTTAGATGGTATTCAAACGAGAGGATATTCTTTGAGAGTTTAGAAGGCTAATATTTGCCTCATTCATATTTGAGGCTAGCCACACAGTTTTAGTGTTTTACGCATGTGCTTGCCAAAGCTTTGGCATAGGTATGGTTGCCAAAATTTTACGTTATACAAACAATATATTGAAAAATGTTCAGTGAAGTGTGTTATCCAACCAGACATGCTCTAATTCCACCGAACTTTGTCATATAAAACTGTAGACCCCGTTTTTATAACGGGAATCATTTGTGTTCATAGTACCATTTTCCTGGATCGAGTAGTTTGGTACCCACGAAATACAGTACTGAATTATCAAGTGCACGTGCACGAATTGTCTTACACAACATATTACAATATAGGCCTGAAGGAAATGTCTAGTGCTTAGGACCAAACGGTCCAAAATACAACCAAAAGCAGAAATTAGGTAAGGCAGCGAATAGAAGGCAGCGTCATGTCATTGCCAGAGGCAACGACCGGAGTCTAAGACCTATTAGGCGTTTTCGTCTTCCTCACCCTCCTGGTAGTACGCGTACGGGTCCTTCAAGTCTTCATTGCCTTCATCTGAAGGTTTGTGCGTATAGCAAGGGTGAGTACCAACCGTACTCAGCAAGCCATCATAGCAAAGATGCATATGATAGGGGATACTCAAAGAATGGCTGTGGTTCATTTGCACAAAGCCAGTTTTGTAATTCTTTTTACAAACCTAAAATCTAAGCCTGATCAAGTTTTATTTCCATAGTTCATTAAATCGGTGACGGTTCCGTCCACCATCCATTGTAATCCCAAGGATAGCTTCCCGCCACTGGATCGTCATGATTTTCTAGGGAGTCTACCTCTTCTCGCATTTCGAGGACTTAATCCACCAGCACATAAAATTTATCATGCATACCCTCCCATCATTTTAAAATTTATAGTCTAGCCAAGAGAGAAACTTGTCATGCCGCTCCATATCCGCGAGCACGACTATTCGAAAAGATTGATTCACTCACACTGCAGTGGATGTACACTTTACCCGTACTCCGTGACTGCCCAACAAATGAGCCTACGTTCCAACACATCAGACGGTCACGGCAAAGCTTTTTAATAACCTCACTTTGGCAGTACCCGCTCCATGAACTTAAATCCTCTTGCACTCTAGCCATCCTTTCCCAGCAATGCGAGGAGTTCTGGCGCTCCAGGGGTAGGGGAAAACTCATTCTTTAAGTTGTAATCAATTTTGATTTTCAATCATCATTTCACACGTAGGCCCGCAGCCCCATCTAAAGGCAATGTCTAAAACTAGTTTATGATTTTAGATGATTTCAGGTTCGAGATTTGACAAAATCCAAGTTGAAAACGAGAGAGTTATAGTATTTTGAAATTTCGCGATCATATCGATTTTAATATATATTGTGGTGACAACATTCCAAGTTAAAATACTTTAAATTTTTGAAATATAAGAATCAAGGATTCAAAATACTATACCAAAAGATAAATAAAAAAATCTAGTTGTATTTCCAAATTTTATTGGAACGATAAACCCGAGAGTTAAACTAAATCAAATTTAGAATAGACTACTCTAAGCTTGACACCATTTAAACAATTTGAAAATCTAAGTTTTAGAACGAAAGGTATAGGACATTAATTATTAATGGTTGTTAATAAATTAGGTTATATTTGATTTTGAATCCAAACTCGATTAAATCACTCGGGGATCGAGCACTCGGCCAACCGGAACTTCCGGTCGGTTTCGATCGGAACTTCCGGTTGCTACGAAATTTTGGACCGAGAAGGTGGATCAGAATATCCAATTGGCTTAGCCGGAACTTTCGGCAAGGGGTTTGGGCTCTAATGGCGCAGCAGCGACGGTGGCGCGGGGAGAGGGAGTGAGGGGCGGTAGTGGTGCGGTGAGGTGGGGGAGTGGCCGGGGCTCCCTTTTATAGGCGGCCGGCAGCGTGGGCACGGCGTGCGGCGACGCGACGGCGGGCAACGGAGGGAAGGGGGTCGGGGAGGCGCGCGCGGGGGTGCCGACACACGGCGCAACGCGGGCGCGCGCGTGGGGACGGCCAGGCTTGGCACCGCGCGTGGTGGCGTGGGCGTCGTGCATGCGACGTGCGCGCGCGGCGCAGCATGGCGCGACACTGGCGTTTGACCGACTACTGAACTTTCGACGGTTTTACCGAACTTCCGGTCACCCAAAACCGGTTGTATTATTCATTATCTTTTTATTTAAAATTTCAATATTTCAGATATTTTTCCAAAATAAACTTTTGATTTAAAAGTAAATTTTCACCAACCTAGGTTTTTCCACAAATATGACCTTTCATAATTTTTATTTCTAGTATTTTGAAATCCATTTTCATTTTAGGGATTCAAAAACCTTTTTGATTTCTTTCCAACTATTAAATAAGTAAACTTTTAATTATGACACGCAATAGAAACTCACAAATAAGAGGCAATAAGATTCGACAAGACGCAACAATTCAAAAGTTTTTGTAAGCTCCGAATTTTAACTTTAGATTTTTTAATTCTTCGATTTTCAGGGTGTTACAAACCTACCCCCTTAAAATAAATCTCGTCCCCGAGATTGCTTACCGGTCATTGAGTAGGTGTGGGTACTCGGTCCTTAGAAAATCTTCGCTTTCCCAGGTAGCCTCTTCCTCGGTGTGATTGCTCCATTGTACCTTGTACATGCGCCATGTCTTAGTTCGTGTTCTCTTTTCTGCCTCGTCCAAGATTTTCACCGGATGTTCAGGGTATGTGAGATCATCGTTGATAAGGATATTTTCTAAGGGGGCTCACTCTTCCGACACTCGCAGACACTTCTTCAATTGTGACACATGGAATACGGGGTGCACATCAGAGAGGTTTTCTGGTAGCTCTAGCTGGTAGGCCACTTCGCCTCTTCTGGCGCTTATCGGGAATGGTCCCACGTATCTTGGCGCAAGTATTCCTTTGACCTTGAACCTCTTGGTTCCCAATAATGGCAAGACTTTCAGGTACACATAATCGCCTGCATCAAACTCCAAGTCCCTTCGGCGAGTATCCGCATAGCTCTTCTGTCGAGACTGGGCTACCTTAAGTCGATCCCGGATCAAACAGACCTTTTCCTCAGCCTCTTTGATTATGTCCGGTCCGAACACGGCTCACTCACCGGTTTCTGACCACATCAATGGGGTTCTGCATCGCCGTCCAAACAGGGTTTCATTTGGCGACATCTTCGAACTTGCTTGGTAGCTGTTGTTGTAGGAGAATTCTGCGTAGGGTAGGAATTTTTCCCAGTCCTTGGTAAAGTCTAACACACAGGCTCTCAACATGTCCTCAAGAACTTGATTCGTCCTCTCGGTCTGCACGTCGGTCTGCGGGTGGTACGCGGTGCTAAAGGCGTGGTGACTTCAAAACACCTCGTGGACCTTGCCCCAAAAGTGGAACGTGAATTGCGTACCGTGATCTGATACAATCCTTTTTGGTACTCCATGAAGGCACACTATCCTGTATATATATAACTCTACCAACTTAGCACTACTATACCTGGTCTTGACAGGGATAAACCTGGCGGTCTTGGTGAGTCGATCCACGATCATCCAAATGGAGCCATATCCCGAAGAAGTCCTGGGTAACCCAACGATGAAATCCATGCCTATTTCATCCCATTTCTATTCGGGGATCTTGAGTGGCTGTAACAATCCTGCCGGTCGCTGATGCTCGGCCTTGACCCTTTGGCACACATCGCAAATGGCCACGTACTCTGCTACATCCCTCTTCATGTTGGGCCACCAGTACTCTTCCTTCAAGTCTTGATACGTCTTGGTGCTACCCGGGTGTAGCGAGTATGCTGACTCATGAGCTTCTTTTAGAATCAATCCACTCAAACCGCCTTTCTCCAGCACATATATCCTCTTCCTATAACACAGAGTTCCATTGTCATCTGCCAAAAATTCCTTTGCGAGCCCATCGGCCATGCGCTCTTTGATCAGTTGGATTTCTTCGCTATCCTTTTGGGCTTCCTTTATCTGAGTCCTTAGAAGAGGTTGGATTTCCAGCGAAATTTAATTCTCCATGAGGAATCAGCTGCAAGTTAAGCTGAGCCATTTCTTCTTGGAGCTCATTGGCCATGCCATCTAGTCCCATATGGTGGCATTGGGCTTTGCGGCTTAACGCATCAGCTACTACATTAGCCTTGCCAGGGTGCTAATGGATTCCTAAATCATAGTCCTTGATTAATTCTAGCCACCTCCTCTGGCGTAGGTTAAGATCAGGCTGGGTAAAGAAGTACTTCAGACTTTTGTGGTCAGTGTATATGTCGCAGTGGTTCCCAATCAAGTAGTGCCTCCAAATCTTTAACGCATGAACAACTGCGGCCAACTCCAAGTCGTGGGTGGGGTAGTTTTCCTCGTGCGGTCGCAGTTGTCTCGAGGCATATGCCACGACTTTTCTGTCATGCATCAATACTCCTCCCAGTCCTTGCTGGGACGCGTCACAGTATATAACGAAGTCTTTTCGGTTGTCCGGTAGGACCAAGATTAGAGCGGTGGTCAACTTTTCTTTGAGTTGGTCAAAGGCTTGCTGACACTGCTCAGTCCAAGCGAACTTCTTTTCTTTCTTCAGCAGCTGGGTCATGGGTCGGGCTATTGTGAAAAATCCTTCAATGAATCTCCGATAATATCTGGCCAATCCCAAGAAACTTCTGACCTCTGTTACTGACTGGGGTGCTATCCATTCTGTAACAGTTTCGACCTTGGCAGGGTCTACTGCTACTCCTCCGACGGAAATTTTGTGGCCAAGAAAAGCGACCTCCTTAAGCCAGAACTCGCATTTACTGAATTTCGTATACAACTGATGCTCTCGTAACTTCTCCAGCACTAGGCGTAGGTGTTCCGCATGCTCCTCATCATCCTTGGAGTAGATAAGAATGTTGTCGATAAACACTACCACGAACTTATCCAGATATTCCATAAATATTTTGTTCATGAGGTTCATGAAATATGCCGGGGCATTGGTCAATCCAAAGGATATTACTGTGAACTCATACAAGCCATAGCGTGTAGAGAACGCTGTCTTGGGGATATCTTCGGCCCTAATTTTTAACTGATGGTACCCCGACCGAAGATCAATTTTCGAGAACACTCGGGCACCCTTGAGTTGATCGAATAAGTCGTCAATTCGAGGTAATGGGTATTTGTTCTTGATGGTCACCTCATTCAACGATCTGTAATCTACGCACATTCTCATACTTCCGTCTTTCTTCTTGACAAACAACACTGAGGCTCCCCACGGAGAAGAACTAGGGTGCACAAATCCATTTTCTTGTAATTCCCTGATTTGCTTCTTAAGTTCCTCCAACTCGTTAGCCGGCATTCGGTAGGCTCTCTTGGATATGGGGGCAGTACCAGGTATTAGGTCAATGATGAATTCTATATCGCGGTCAGGGGGCATTCTGGGCAATTTCTCAGGAAACACATCCCGGTAATCCTGCACTACTAGCATACCGCTCATGGGTAACATGGTGAATATCCTCGTAGATCGTTCACATAGCATCGGGTCTTGATCCATGGTTATGGTCATCGGTGATCCCCATAGGGTGGATACGGTGACTTCTCTTCGACCACAGTCTAGGACCCCTTGGTTTTTAGTTAATCAATCCATTCCTAGTATGACATCCAGTGTTTGTGGTGGTAGTACCATAAGGTTTGAAAGAAATACCACATCTCTAATCCGGATGGGCACATTGATGCACGCATGGGGTATGGTTATGTCTCCCCCGAGTGAATGCACTAACATAGGTCTCTTAAGATCTACCTGGTGCAGGTTGTGTTGTTTGCTTATTCGTGAGGATATAAACGAATGTGATGCTCCGGAATCGAATAAGACTTTAACTGGTGTAGAGTGGATAGAGAACATACCCATTAGCACGCTTTGATCTTCTTGTGCCTCCTCGGCGCGCACATGATTTACTTGCCCACGACGGAATCCGGTAGCAGCCTCCTTGGGTTGCGGTGTCCTGAATAAACTATGTCCAGCAGCAGGGGTAGTAGTTCCTCATACAGCCGTGGTGTTGGCGCCGGTATGGACGGTGGTGTTGCGTGGCTTGGGGCAACTGTTGGCATAGTGCCCAAACTCTCCACAGTTGAAGCAGTTTACATTCCTATTTCCTGGGGCTGCTAGGGTAGGTGTCAGAGTACGAAATGGGATGGCAGTTGGCCTGCTGACATTGCCGGGTGTAGTGGGACGACTGGTCGCCACGACGGTTGGCTTCCATCCAGATGGGGTTGCTCCCTTAGGACGCTGAGATGTCCCCTGGAGTGGGTGGGTCATAGCAAGTCTCCTTTTTTGGTTATTTTCCACCGTTTTCTGGTCATGTTCCAACCTCACAACCTTGTTGATCAGACTTTGGAAGTTGGCATGATCCTGTCCGATCATAGGCCCTCGCAACTCATCGTTTAGCCCCTCGATGAACTTGTCTACCTTTTCTTCTTCATCTGCCAAGTCGCTGGTTGCATAACGGGCAAGCTAGATAAACCGATTGAGGTACTCCTGCACTGTGGTGTTACCCTGATGCAACCTCATGAATTCATTCCTTTTCATACGCATGACGGCAGCAGGTACGAAGTTTTTGCGAAAGGAAGCGGTAAATTCCTCCCATGTTGGTTCTGCAGCATCCTCCGCTTTGGTTTCCTTGTATGTATCCCACCAGTCACTGGTGGGTCCCTCCAGTTGATTTGCGGCAAAGATCACCTTGTCGGCCTCCCGCACACGTACAAGGGTCAGTTTCTTCTCTATAACGTGTAGCCAATCTTCTGCGTCCATAGGCTCTTCCGCTATGGCAAAAGTGGGTGGCTTGGCTCTCGTGAACTCGCCCAGGCTTGAACTTCCACGGCCTCCTTGGTTATTGACGATGGCCTGCAATAACTGGGTTTGCACGGCCATGATCTCCGCCAAGGTGGTGGGGTTGGGCTCTGGTGGGTTCTCATTGGCAGCCGACGCTCTACGGTAGTAAGCCATTTGTAGAATGTAGATAAGTAAGAGACTTGACCTACTAAGGTCTCAATTCTAATTGGTTTTATTTTGAGTTAGTTAAGGTGATCTGTTATGAAGCAAGCATGGTGGAATAAACTCATTCATAACATACCATAGAACATTCCATAGGTTTATAGTTAATACATCAAGAGCAGATACATCAGACTGCACATACACAGTTCTACAATACATAACGCAAAAGCTAACATCGAGCTACAACCATCACTACTAAGAGGGGGAAGGGTATGGTCCTTGCTATCTCAAAACCATCCAAAGCAAGACCAGAGCTAGTGCAGATATCCTGTCTAGTCATCCAGCCAACCGCACGAACCGGGTGCGGGAAATGGGTGGTCCCCAGCGGGTGCGAACTGAAGTCCCCATGACTCAGAAGTGGTTGCCTCGGAGTCAGTCATGGGCTTCTTGCCCCTGGGTCGGGTGCTCTTGAGGGCCGTCCTGCGAGTGATGGGTCCTCCCGCAAATGTGATGCAGTACGTAGGAGCCTCGTCCTCTGATAGGTCGGTGATGTTGGGCTTCCACTCGACCTCCATGGGCTCTGACTCAGTCTCTGAGTCAGTGTCAATCTGGATTGGGATCTCCACTCTAGATCCGGTCTCGGATGGAACAGCCGTGGCAATTGGTGTGGGCTCTGACTGTGCAGCAGCAGGCTGTGTCGTGGCAGGATCCACCAGATAGGGTCCGAACTCGGTGCTCAGCATGTCCACCTCCTCCAGTAGCGCGTGGAAAGTCGCCAGGCACGACGGAGTGAGGAAGTAGTAGTGGTCATGGGCCGATGCAGGGGGTGGTGGCGGTGCGGTGGAAATAGAGGCAGCTATAGTGGTAACCGAGACTGTACGGAGCTGCTCCTCGAGCTGACTGACTTGCCTCTGGCTCTTCCTGAGCTGCTCCTCAAGGGTGACCAGGGCCTCCCCATGAGCGACGTACCGATCCGAGAGCTGATCGTACTGTGCGCTATTAAACTGGAGCTGAGTCTTCAGGGAGTCAATCTGGCTACCACAGGTGTGGCGCTCCTCCTCAAGCTCTCTCATACGTCGTGCTGCTCGTCGATCTCCAGCAGCGCTTCCTCGTAACAATTGTCTGCAGCCTCCGCCCATCGAGATAGCCGGGTTACCATGGGGTTGTAACAGCAGGGGGTAGCCTCCACTGTGCAGACAGAGTTGCCCTCCTCCCAACACGGGTGGTGCAAGAACTCGGTCACCGTCAGCTCGGCCCTATGGATGGCGTTAAGGCATAGGAATGCCTCATGAGCAGCATCCTGAAGTGCGGCCTCCACCAAGTCACGCCGGTAGCGTGTCTGAAAGCAATATTGTGGCTCGCTACCAACGCGGGGCTCGATCGCTATGGCGGCCTCCCACTCAAGATGGTCTCCGGTACCAAATCTCCTGCTCCTGTAAGTGGGTATCTCCGGGTACCTCAGGCATCCTAACAGCTGCCGAAGCTGCAAAACATATCCTTCCTCCAGTGGAACCTCAAGTTCCCAGGCTCTGATCTGGCCATGTCTGGACATTTGTTTTTAAAACAACCAGAGTTAAAGAAGAGTAGGAGCAACTTAAATGTCGTAAAAAGATAAGGGGACAAGAGTATAAGGGAAAACACATTTTGTTTTGTAGACATAATGTTTTTATTTTCAAAATAATCCTAGGTGGGGATTCCTCCCTTTGGCCAGCTATAAAGGGTGGGTCGCCATTGGTCTTATCCTACAGTCGCACGCTCTGATACCAGCTCTGTAGACCCTCGTTTTTATAATGAGAATCATTCGTGTTCATAGTATCATTTCCCTGGATCGAGTAGTTTGGTACCCACGAAATACAGTACTAAATTATCAAGTGTGTGTGCACGAATTGTCTTACACAACATATTACAATATAGGCCCGAAGGCAATGTCTAGTGCTTAGGACCAAACGATCCGGAATACAACCAAAAGCAGAAATTAGGTAAGGCAGCGGATAGAAGGTAGCGGCATGCCATTGCCACAGGCAACGACCGGAGTCTAAAACCTATTGGGCGCCTTCGTCTTCCTCACCCTCCTGGTAGTATGCGTACGGGTCCTCCAAGTCTTCATTGCCTTCATCTGAAGGTTTGTGCATATAGCAAGGGTGAGTACCAACCGTACTCAGCAAGCCATCACAGCAAAGATGCATATGATAGGGGATACTCAAGAATGGTTGTGGTTCATTTGCACAAAGCCAGTTTTGTAATTCTTTTCACAAACCTAAATCTAAGCCTGATCAAGTTTTATTTCCATAGTTTATTAAATCGGCGACGGTTCTGTCCACCATCCATTGTGATCCCAAGGATAGCTTCCCACCACTGGATCGTCATGATTTTCTGGGGAGTCTACCCCTTCTCACATTTCGAGGAGTTGATCCACCAGCACATAAAATTTATCATGCATACCCTACCATCATTTTAAAATTTGTAGTCTAGCCAAGAGAGAAACTTGTCACGTCGCTCCATATTCGTGAGCATGGCTATTCAAATAAATTGATTCACTCACACTGTAATGGATGTACACTTTACCCGTACTCCGTGACTGCCCAACAAATGAGCATACGTCCCAACACATGAGATGGTCACGGCAAAGCTTTTCAATAACCTCACTTTGGCAGTACCCGCTCCATAAACTTAAATCCTCTTGCATTCTAGTTGTCCTTTCCTAGTAGTGCGAGGAGTTCTGGCACTCCAAGGTAGGGGAAAACTCATTCTTTAAGTTGTAATCAATTTCGATTTTCAATCATCATTTCACACATAGCCCCGCAGCCTCATCTCAATCATAAGAACCACTATGCAGGGATACTGCCTCCGCTCGACTATTTACTCCGCTAAGTCTATACCCATTCAAGAAGTACGATTATACTGGCTCGTTTCATGTTTAAGTCTCATGGCTCGGTCCTTAATTGACCAGGGACGACACTTGCCTTTTTCGGAATCCACCCAAATCATCCAGCCGTCCTAGTCTAAAACATTGGTTTTGTATTTTCAATTTTCATCCAAAACTCATTTAATCATTTTCAAGGCATTGTGGCGCTCATGTCTCCACATGTTGTATCTCAACTACCTTCCCTAAGGTAGTTGCCCAAGCATACAACATTTTGCAAACATGAGTATGCGTGAATCTAATTTAGCATGGCTAAGCGTTGCCGAAGATTTCCTTCGGACACAACGTGTCATAGGTTACAAAGAATACATCTACGGGTATTCAATGTCAAGGTATGGTATAGCAAGAATAGGAATTCTTTGTGTATAGCATGCATATTTGAATTTTTAAAAGCAACACAAGTTCGCAAACAGGCTCAATATGTTCGAGGGTAGTAATGACTTGCCTTGCTCGCAACCTTGCTGACTGGGATCCTCGGCGCAATCAACAGCTTCCTCGGACACTACACGTACGTGCGAAAGATACGATTGAATTCGATCAGATTCAATTAAAATCATCAAAATGCCAAATTAAATCATAAAGGCGATGCCTAAAAGTAGTTTATGATTTTAGACGATTTCAGGTTCGAGATTCGACAAAATCCAAGTTGAAAACGAGAGAGTTATAGTATTTTGAAATTTCGCGATCATACTAACTTTAATATATATTGTGGTGACAACATTCCAAGTTAAAATACTTTAAATTTTTGAAATATAAGAATCAAGGATTCAAAATACTATACCAAAAGATAAATAAAAATCTAGTTGTATTTCCAAATTTTATTGGTACGATAAACCCGAGAGTTAAACTAAATCAAATTTAGAATAGACTACTCTAAGTTTGACACCATTTAAGCAGGGAGAGGGAGTGAGCGGCGATAGTGATGCAGTGAGGGTGGGGAGTCGTCGGGGCTCCCTTTATAGGCGGCGGCGGCGTGGGCGCGGCATGCGCGGCGACGCGACGGCGCGGCGTGGCCGACGCGACGGCGCTGCGTGGCTGATGTGCGACGCGGCATGTGGCGACGCGACGAGGGCGACGGAGGAAGGGGCCGGGAGGCGCACGCGGGGAGACACGCGGCGCAACGCGCGCGCGCGTGGGGACGGCCAGTGCGGCGTGGCGCATGGCGGCATGGGCGTCATGCACACGACGTGCGAGCGGGCGTGGCGCGGCGCCGACACTGGCAGTTGATCGACTACCGGAACTTCCGGCAGTTCTACCGGAACTTCCAGTCGCCCAAAACCCGTTGTATTATTCAATATCTTTTTATTTAATATTTCAGATATTTCAGATATTTTTCTAAAATAAACTTTTTAATTTTAAAAGTAAATTTTCACCAACTTAGGTTTTTCCACAAATAGGACCTTTCATAATTTTTATTTCTAGTATTTTGAAATCCATTTTCGTTTTAGGGATTCAAAACCTTTTGATTTCTTTCCAACTATTAAATAAGTAAACTTTTAATTATGACACACAACGAAACTCGCAAATAAGAGACAATAAGATTCGACAAGACGCAACAATTCAAAAGTTTTTGTAAGCTCCGAATTTTAACTTTAAATTTTTAATTCTTTGATTTTCAGGGTGTTAAACTGATAGTAACGGTAAAAAATTAATTACGTTGTACCTAAAATTGATGCTGAGTACATGTCCGGGTGGACCGGCGGACGGAGCAGCTAATTCACTACTATAGATTATATTTTTTTATACGGCCAAATTTGATTTTTGCATGCAGGTGAATGGCCTGTCTGTGAAAATTGAATTTTTGTATGCGAACAAGGCAACCGATTTTTGCATATGGGCGCTTTAGCCATCCGTCTACGAAAATAAAAAAATCACAAAAAATAAAAATTTCAAACCCTAGATCCGTCGTCACTCGAAACCCTAGGCCGCTGCCTCCACCCGGTCGTCGTCGTTGCGGGGAAGGGCAGCCGCCGCCAATTCGACGCGGGGAGGGCCGTCGCCCGGATATGCGCGAAGGGAGGGCCGCTGCCGCCGGATCTGCGCGGGGAAAGGGTGGCCGTTGCCGGATCCATGCGGGGAACCACCGCCACCGTCGGGTGCCTCCTCCACCGGCCTCCGTGCGGGGGACAACTGCCGCCACTGCCGCCGTGCGCCTTCTCCACCCTCCCCCACCGCTGTTGCCGGAGCCCGCGCCCATTGCCCGAGCCCTCCACCGCCATCGTCGTCGAGGTCTAGCCCGACCGTCGCCGGAGCCCTCGCTCGCCACCGCCGTCAAGAGGAAGGAGAGGGGAGAGGAGTGGGGGAGAAGAGGAGGCCGAGGGAAGAAGATGCTGGGGGAGAAGAGAGGATAAAGTGGGAAGAGAAGGACTTAGTGGGAGAGACAGATTTTCACATGCAACTCTTTAATGGTCCACATGTAAAAATAGACTAGTTTTTGTATGTGACCTCTTAAGAGTTTATCTACGAAAATAATTTTTTATATGCAGGTCTTTTAAAGAGTCATATACGAAAATGAAGGTCAATTTTTACATGTGCTAGCAGTTATGGTCCGTCTACTTCAAAAAAAATCATAGTGATTAATCTTGGTCAGATTTCAGATCATTCACTAAACATCGCAAATGAGAGGTGCAGAGTCCTAAAAAATCCATCCTTGTCTATGATATCTGTTAATTGTAGGCGATTTGTCAAGTGATACATGACCGGAGCCGTTAAGTACTAATTAAGTTCACTAAACACACACCATACATTCAGAACGATCAATTGGGGTAGCGGGATGTGGTTATCAAAGGACAAATAGGGGCCAAACAGAGGCGTCGATGATGGATAGTTCATCGATTACTATTGCTAATCACCGGATATGGATTTTCGTTACTCAAGAAGATATCTCCTTTTACTAAAAAAATGTGACAATATAGATTAATATGATTAATATGAAATATATCACATTTCGCAAATGTAAGGTCAAATTTAACTTTTACAAGTTGTAAATAAACAAATTAGAGTGAAAATACAAGTTGCAAAATAAACAAATTAGAGTGAAATAGTGTGCAATCGTAGTTATATTTGTTATTTTTGTTATAATTTATAAAAGTTAAATTTTAACTTGTATGTATGTGATTATCGATAACTATTTAGATATATGTATGAAACACTATTTAGATGACATGTATGAAATCGAGTGGATATCTCCTTTGGAAACCACTTTCCCTAATCACCCCCTCTTTTCAGGAGTAATATGTTGATTACTAGGGAGAAATCAAGTATGAGCGATGCAACTAAGGTGCAGAGAATCCAACCATGCTTCAGATCAAATATTCAGATCCCAAAGAACCATTGATCTGCGTGAATTCTAGTGCTAGATACCTTTATTTCCACTGCAAAAGTTTCGAACTTTCAGGTTATCTGGTACATGCATGGCTGTGGTGTGAACGTGACAACGTGTGATCTAACTTGCTCGCTTTCGTCGTCACCGAGCTGCGGCCTCTGCGTCGTCGTCGCCGTCCACCGCCAGCTGCGCCTTGACCCATCTCGCCAGGTTCACCAAGAACGGCGTGTACACGAAGTAGCACGTCGTCGTCCAGCTCACGAGCCCCTGAACGCAACCATGTTCATGCTCAGGCTCAACTCCCGCGCACGGCGGCCGCTTCAGGGAGTGAGATGCGGTGTTCTTACCTCGCCAAGAAACTGGACGTCGGCGTTGGGGTAGCTCCAGCAGTCGAACAACCTGCACGCGGCAGCGGCTATTGTTGTTCAGATCAATCAAGCTAGGCGCGACGCCATTGATGGGAGAATCAAGAATGTGCAGGGGAGAGCGCAGAGATTGGGAGGTGGTAGCTACTTGATCAGTGGGATCTCGGCAAGGGGGCAGGCGGTGCCGACGAGGCAGGCGATGGCGAAGCCCAGCCAGGTGCCGTCGAGGAGCAGCCACGCGAGCTCGGCGCCGGCGAACAGCACGTACGCCTCCACGTTGCTGGGTACCCCCGCTCTGTACATCTCCGCGCTCACCTCGATGAACAGCTCCAGGAACCTGCACGCGCGCGCCGCCGACGCCGGCGATCGGAGATTAGTCACCGGAGAAGAGAATCAGCGGTGAATATGTGCACACAGCATGGACGAACACTAGCGACACCGCCGTCTTCTGCGGGCTCCCGGTGGCCTTGGATCCGGCCGCCACCAGCGGCGACACCTTCTCGTCCAAGAACAGCTGGAGCATCCCGACAGTGGAGTAGAACGCTCCGAGCAGCGGAGGCACCTGCGCCGGCACAGGCCACGGTTCAGCAACTCCGGCGAAGAGCAGAGCAAGATGCAAGAATAGTTAATGGTTGGGTGGACGCGTCGCCGTCACCAGGATGTGGGTGTGGAGGGGGCCGACGTCGACGGCGCCATTGTGGTAGGACTGGAGGCCTACGCGGGAGTGGATGCCATCGAGGAACGGGCCGAGGAGGAACCCGGCGCCGAAGAGCGCGGCGGCGGCGGCCGGCCAGGCGCGTCCCAGGGGCCTGCCGCCGCCGCCGCCGCTCCCATGGGCGCGCACGGGTGTGGCGGGCGCACGGGTGGGTGGTGTTCTGGAGCGGAGCCAGAGGAACGAGACGGAGGACGGCCGCGGCGGCGGAGACGGGGCGGCGCCGGCGACCGGCACGGCGAGCTTGGCGCGCATCCCTGTGTTATCCAGTGGGGCTTTACCAGTGCCACCCGTTGTAAAGCAGCACATCTGCCCACGGTGGATTTGGATCCAACGGTGCTCAGCTCCGGTACAGTTTTGCTAGAAAATATGGTGCCATATTTTTTTACTTGATTTTATTTTTTTATCCTTGTGATTTCTAATTCTCTTTTTATATGTAAATGTAATTATGGTTTCATATCTCCTATCTTCTTTTTTAACAAGATAATTAATTGCTTTTATCCTAATTATCTTATAAGTGTGTAGTAGAAAAGTTACACTTTTAAACTTTACAATGTTTGCAGTGTAAAAAAATATTATTTTTAAAAAAATATGGAGCCTTTAAATATAGCTAGCCCATATTATCTACGCTACATTTTATTTGTCAAATTCGCAAAAGAAAAGAAACAAAAAATAATAAAACCTAAGGTGAAGACATTAGGTTCGCTAACCCGTGCGCTGCTACGGTTAATATTAAAATTTTGAGCATATGTTGAATATTTTGGTTTTTTTAAAAAAATTATGGCAGCTTAAATATAGAAGAGTACCACTAGTAAAGAGATGATAGTCCCGGTTATAATAGGAACTGAGACTAGTAAACATTTTTAGTCTCAGTTAAAAAAGACAATGACTCTTTAGGATCTTTAGTCCCGGTTAGATTCTTGTCAGAATCTGTCAGGCCGACGGCCATATTTAGTCCCGGTTTGTAACACTAACCTGGATTAAAGATCCAATCTTCCGTTTGGTGTTAAAAACCGGGACTAAAAATGTTTAGTCTCAATTGGTAAAGGATCTGTAATTGAAAAGGGGTGTTACATTGTAATTACAAATTACCATATTGTTATTAACTAATGATTCTCAATATATAATTTTTTTTGTAAAATTATTTTGGTGATAATATACAAATCGAAGGGATCTATAATATTGATAAGAACACCACTTCTTCGGATACACACAACATTCTTTCACTGGACATGTAAGGTCCAATCACTATTGCTTATGTTCTTTGTTGCGTAGGCAGGGATTAGCCTTATTGCTGAGGTCAACCGAGTTTGTGTCTCGGTTGATAACCAGAGGAGTGGTGCTAAGATTGCAGACACAGATTTTTTGATATGAAGTTGGATCGGTGTGTCACTAGAACCTTTAGTGCCATAGCTTTTGCATATTTCAGTTTCAAAGTCCGCCATGTCGAGTTTGTCCTGGTCGAGGTCTTGTTGCTGGTTAGATCGTATTAGAGTTCAGTTCGTGTGTTCCCCGTTAATTTCCATCAAACCCTAGTCGTTGTGTATAGTTTGTGCGCGTGTAAGAAGTTTTTGCTCGTATTTTCCCTCTTTTTTCCTTTAACTCGGAGTCGGTTTTTAAAACGGCCATAACTTTCGCATACGGACTCCGATTGAAACGTTTCATATATGAAAATCGATCGAAAAAATTCGGATGCGATCCCCGCTTTGTCGGGTTTAGTGATTTTATTTTCCCAAAAGCGCTCGAAGATTATCTTTTCGAGCTCGAAGCTTTTTTCAATTCTAAACATGTCTTCGAATTTTCCATCGACCACGTCTTTCACTTGTTTAGGCTCAAATTTTCGTGGATTACCTCTCGTGTATTCCTAAGTCAAGAAAAAATATTAAAAAAATAAAAAGAAAAAATCAATTTTTTTCAAAAAAAAGGTCAACAGCAAATCAAAAGAAAAAATGTTTTCTCATTAATTTTGTGATTAATTAAATTTGAATGCATTAATTATTATTTTTTTAAACCTATATGTAATGAAATTAATTTGGCCCGATTTAATGGATTATTTAATTTTATATCGAGCTTTAACCCTAGCGGAAAAAATTGGAAATAGCGAGAAATTATCTTTAGTCGGTTGGTGCCACCAACGGGACTAATATATCTTTAGTCACGGTTGTTGGCACCAACCGAGACTACAGATCCAGGGGTATATATATCCTGGCACGCATCGTCTTCTCCATCGATGCAACACTTAGCTATCTCTCCCTTTCTCAGCTGTCTCTCCCTCAGCTCTCTTTCCCTCTCTAGCTCTCTCTCTCGCTTTGGGGACGGCGGTGGGAGGGGAGGAGATGGCGGTGACGCCCTTTCCTCCGCAAGATCCGATGGGAGGAAAGGTGGTAGCGGCTCGAAGATGGCGGCGGTGCCTCCTCCCTTTCCTCCTCCTCTTCCTCGTCCTCTCTAGGAGCGACGGACGGCGGCGGGCCGCGGGCGGGGGCGGCGTCATCCTTTCCGTCGGATCCAGTGTTGTAATTTTTTTTAGAATTTTGTGATGTTATATACTCGAATTTGATATGTGATATATGTGTATCTATGATATATATGATATGTGATATATGTGAATTTTGTGGTGTTCATTACTCGATATGGAGGAGATTTGAGGATGTTAATTTGATATGTGAATTTAATTTAGATATAAAAAACAAAAAAAACATTTAGGGATGAGCATAATATATAAACAAGCAGCAGGAGAAAAATTTATAAAAAGAAAAAATATTTAATCCCAGTTGGTAACACCAACCGAAATTAAAGATAGCGGAGCCAGCCACATGACGTCGCCATCTTTAGTCTCAATTGATGTTACCAATCTTCATCTAGAGTCCATGTTATTTTAACCAAGACTAAAGAAAAACATCTTTAGTCCTGCTTTCGTAATCCAAGTTTAAAACTCGAGACTAAAGGGTTACAAACCAGGATTAAAGCCGCTTTTCTCAGCAGTGTACACTCTAGTTACAACTTGCTAGATATCAAATTTTGGAAAAACTTAAAATAAAAAGTTTAGCGTATTTTAATGGTATGTTCTATTTAGTTGAGAGTAAAACCAAAGTAAAAAACAAAGTAAAAAAAACGATGAATTTATGATGGTTTCATTGGTATGTTTACACTAATTCTCAGTTTCATTAATTCACTCTCAATTGCTCAGAATGAGTACAATCATTCTTGAGAGATTCTTCAAAGTGATTCACTCTCTCTGGATGCAAATGATTGACATCTCGTACTATTTAAAAAAAACTTTTTATAAAATATGCATCATTATTTCTATATCTTTAAAATCAGATGGTAAAACATTGATGCATCTATCACCTTAGAAGATTGCATGAATCGGTTAATCAATTAATTCCCATGTTCCAAAAGGACCCTAACTCTATTAAGCTACACTAGAAATTTTCTTTCTTTTTCAGCGGGTGATAAGTGACAAGGACTCAGACTTAATTTTCATGAGCGATGCTCCGGTACTCTCTACCAATAGTATTATACTATCAATAAAAATAATATGAACCATTCGTTATTAAAGATAAACCAGTAATTTATTAATATAGTGATTAGAAATAACTATGTTATTTATGTTTTCTTAGATCGATATGTGGTCATCCATTATGGCTGCATCGTTTATATTCCATCAAAAAGCAAAAAAGAAATTTAACCATGACTAAATAACGATTATACCCTTCATACCTATTTTTTAACAATAATACTCCTCTACGTTTCAACTACCGCTAACTAAAATAATAATATAATAGATGTGACTTTCGATCAAATAAAATTAACGATTCAGATTGATTATCAGTAGATAGCATTGCAGTGAGGCTTTTATTTCATAGCCGGGATCTTGGCCGGAGAGCCGAGAATGATAGGCGTGGTTGTGCATACCCTTTTATGACAAGTCGAAAGCATGGCACATTAATGATGAACAGATTTGTCTTAAGAAAGACCACAGATTTGTCTTAAGAAAGACCTTTCATGCATTGGCGCCAGGTGTCCTAATCCAGTTGCAAGGACCATGACTACTATAATTTTCAATCTCTTAAGGTGAGGCATCTTGTGTGCTAATTAAATTTGTACAATTAAAACTGGAGTAACAATATTTCTTGGCAAAAGCAGGTTACAGAATCATTAAAAAAAGAGCTACTGAGACTTATGATCAGGAAAAGGAACTTCTCAATATTTGTTTTGCCATTTTCTCATAATGTTCCCCTCTTTTTTGTTTTGCTGTTGTGTTATTGGCATGCTGACCTAGTTTTCAGATGTCATTCTTCCAGATAACCAACGTGGCTGCTCAATTGCCGATTTTCTGATTTTGTTTATTTTGTTGAAACTGTATATCTCTCCTTTGAGATAATTGCTGGTTAATTTGCAGTTGCACTGCTTGTTACCATGACATATTCCATATTCAGAAATTACTACCGATTGTGTTCGTTATACAATTCTAATATCTGAATCTAGTGAAGATCATATCATTTTCTTAAGATCAATTAATGATGCCATATCATTATAGCTTGGAGAGCAAGGTGTGGAGGAGGCCGGAGGGCTAGCCCCCACATCGTTGGAAAATGCCATTGAGTTCGTATGAATTTGAGTAATTTTTTAAAAAGAAACGAATGCAACTATTGTCTATTCAACCTCTCCATCAGTAGTATTTTTTTTGTGTTTCTGATTTTGACTCCGCTACTGACTACTGACCATTGACCAAGCAAAACAGTTAATTTTCTCCCTTTTTCACATCCGTTTATTTGGGAGTTTTTAGAACATACAAGAATTCATTCCCGGTTATAGATAGATGGACAGATAGGCGTATTATCATGTGAGAATGACTACAAGTGTCATATTCTGAAAGTTTTACGTTTGGCCAAGCTTTTTTTATTTAGTTTGACAGACTAACTGATATTGACACGACTGAATCTTTCTAATTGTTATATGTTCTATCTACGAGAGGCAGAGGGCCTTCAAACGCAAGAGCAAACATTGCAGTCATTTTGTGTCATTTGCAGAAGAAAAAGAGCTGTACTGGACCTGGATCAGCAGTTGGTATTGACCAACAAAGAGCTTGGTCATGGCGTACACTTCACTTTGCTAATGCAGTGCACGAATTGAACGAATTGACAGTAGAATTCAGTTATTCAGTTAGGTAACATTGTACCAAACCATGCAATTCAAAACAACGTGCTAAACCAAGAGAGAAATTCTCACAGAGAAGGACAGATCATTGTGCGTGCATAAAGGGTTATCCTCTTCACCAAAAAGCACAACTAGAATGTTGGATGAACAAACTGAAGAACTAGCAGATATTTCGATGTACAGCATTACTGCCAGCTACATCCCTAATGGTTCTGTTCACCTAGAGTCCACACTAGCAGAGCACCAGAACAACCAAACCCTTATCACAACCTTTCTGTGACTCACCAGCGAGAAAATTCCTTTCAGGAACAGTGCAAATGCCTTGTAAGAAATGCAGATTTACCTGAAACCTATAAACAAAAGACTTAAAAAGCTCACTACAAGTAGCTGCTGCTTGAGCACCATTCCAGACCGTCATTGCGAGCTGACGAGCCAGTAGTAGCCAATGGCTTCCCTCCTGCTGCTGCTGCGAGCAATCGTCGGCGGCGTTGGCGTCGACGTCGAGGAGAGGCAGCACATCAGCGGCGAGAGGGAAGCGTCGGAGGCAGAAAGGTTTTATTCAAAGCATCCGGCGGTGCACCGGCGCTGCGTCGTCTTCTCCGACGACGATGTGGAGGAAGAACGGTGGCTGGTCTCATGCCTGCGGTGGCCTGGAGTCGATCGCCAGGCAGCTTGGATGCAAACGATCTGATCAAACTTATCCAAACAAGCATTTTTATTTCAGGATAATATATATAGCGTGTGCTTGTCTATCGAATGGAGATTTGTTGATCCTTCCTTATTAATGTAATTTTGTGTGAAGAAACTTTGATTAATTTCCATATGATCAGTAAAAAAATGAAGGCATAAGGCTGTTACCCCTTATTGTTAGCGAAAATTGTCATGGCTGATGACTGACACCATGTTGTCTACTGGCCTTATGATCTTCCTGATTGCTGATGCACAATTGGCCCTGTGAATTGGCCAAAAGTCCCAGCTTATAAAACACACTTTCTACAAATTTGAAAAACTTGGTTGGTAAATGGAGACCACAATTGGAACCTCACCTAACTACGTGTAACATATCTTATGAAAGCATGGTGTTGATGGGCTAGAATCCCTGCCCATACAGGTTTCCAGCCCATTCAATTACAGACCTGAGAGTGGCAAAAAGAGGCTGGACAACACAATTTTAACTACAAAGAGGGCTCACTTCCTAAGAGGAGCATTTTAAGTGGAAACCAGGTTCACAGTTCACTAGAGGTACAAGTTCCACTGCATATGAGAGCAATCTCACAGCTAACATAAAACCATTTGTACAAAGCAATTGCAAAATTCCTCGCACATTTGATATACTGCATACCCGGAAGTTTCAACATATGGCATCTTCAGATTAACAAGCAATTCAACCCCAGTCTACAAAAGGAAAGGGAGGATAACCGCCTTCAGGAGGCGGCCGCAGTGATGGAGGCAAGTTACCCCATGAAGTGTGACCCCCTAGAACGTTTCCTGTAAAAAAAATGAAGAAATCAATGTGATATCATCAACAAGAAACTCACTAGAGCGAGATCTGGTATAGATACTTCAAAAAACACTACAATATGCTACCCTTGCAGCTTTTGCATCTCAAAGCATCAGAATTCATTGCTTAGGGCAAGGCTTTTGAGCACGCTTGTCATGAATTCAGTAGTTTGACAACAGATTCTTGGGTAAGCCAAATTATTTAAATGTCCTAGTATCTAACTCCTCATTAGTCAATAAAAGGGACCGACTGACAGACCCAGATGCAATCAAATTGGCTAGAAACATCGCACCACATTAGTCACTTGGCACCAACCATTGGACCTACATGCATAAAGGATTACATCCAATGGCAGCCTGACAGGTGCAAAGTGTTCTGTTCATGGCATGACAGGTGACTGGATGGAAAACATGCTGAAGAGATATATGTATTCTGCACAGAGCAGAGAGACAGATGGTCAAGTATTAACACACAGAGAAAACCATTTTTCTCATTCACGTCTATCCTCATTTTACATTATCTATACAATAATCTTTCACAAGTCCAACAGTTGTGGCATGGCATGCTACAAAAGCAACCTACCTAAAATATGCTATAAATGCACGTTACACTTTACTATATTGAAAAAACAGAGCGAGAGTAAAGGTGACATTTAGAGTTCATTTTACGACTCGTTGCGGCGACTATGGTCGAGAGTCAGGACATTACGTTCATATTTTAATAATGATGTGATTGACTAACATATAATAACCACCAAATGTTCTCCATTCATTGATCTAATCTAAGCTGAACAGAGAAAATCTAACCATATATGTAAGAACTAAGAACCAGATTCTAAATTAATTAGAACAGAAAACGAGAAGTCATGTTGGAAAAAAAATCCAATCATTACTTGGGAGGAAGCAGTGTGAGCCATTCAATTTTTTGAACTGCCCCAGCTAGATATAACAATATTATTTTTTTGCCAAGTGCGCCATAATCAGATTACCTGAGAAAGAACTTCCATCTGCTGCCTGATATCCAACAAAATTGGGTTGACTTCCTAGAAAATTAGACTGCTGTGCCATTGCTCCAGAGACAGGCCCTGGATAATAAAAGGGCAAGTCAGAACTTAGGTCCTCTCCACATTTTAATCTAATTTAGAACTACGTGAAATTCTAAGAATTATCTTATAGGATCAATGATCGTTGTAAATTGTCATGCACTTGTAAAAGTAGTAACAACTGACAAGGAAACTCAAATATGCGGATAGTACTATAGTCAACTAATTTCATGAAAGTTGCTTTTGTGTATTTTCAATTCACAATTGTGCACACATACAAATATACTACCCTACTTTGTTTTGTGTACACTACACGGGACTGAGAGAATTGAGCAGTGCTCTACAATGGTGCAAAAATATACTCCAACAGACTTGTTTACAAGCTTACAGGAAGCTAATTACTTCATCTTAGATAAAACTGAAGGAAGGAAAAAAGTATTGGTAGGATTCCAAAACAAGGGCAAAATACAGATAATCCTCTAAAATAACTAAGTTGCACGGAAATTCGATGCACCGAGTTAACATCAAGCCAGCGTCTTCGCTTTGTGCACCAACATCATGATGAATTCAACTGCATGAGTCTGTGAAGGCCTAGTGGCGGTACCGCCGGTACCTAATGAAGTCTAAGAGTTCAGATCAACACCCATTGGGGGCAAAGGCAATCCAATGAGTTGTTCAAAATATAACGAACAATATATCCCAGCATCAAGCAGACTTTCACTGAAGAATCTTACTACGCAGCTTTGCGAATATATACCAACAAAATTTAAAAACAAAACAGAGACAAGAAGGTACACTCACCAGAAGGAGCTGGTCCTGGATTAGCAGGAGGTGGCTTCGGGTGGAAGTATCTACATGAATCCCCAAACTTGCAAGTCCCCTGTAACAGCATCATCATCAAAAAAAAAAGGGGGGGTGTCAATTGCAGAAATGTTAGTCATTCCCGTTGAGTAACAGATGTAGTATTTGCAAAGGATGTTAAGATCGGCAGGAGCGCAACTACGCACCGTACGGACGAAGTGTTGGCAAACGCCGATGGCGGCGGCGCCGGGCTGGTGGAGGAGGGGAGGAGCACCGCCGCCGCCGTGAAGCTCTGCCGGACGAAGGAGACGACGGGGAGAGAAGGGTCAGAAGATGTCAGAGCGACACGAGCAAGGAGAAGGAAGGAAGAGGGAGGAGGAGGAGGAGGGGGGCACCTTGGCGGCGGACGGCGTCGTACCAGAGGGCGCGGGCGCGCTGGTGCTGGGAGCCGTCGAGGTGGCGCTTGCGGGCGGCGGGGGTGTCCTGGAACTGCTTCTCGCAGTAGTCGCAGTAATACTTGCCCAGCGGCATCCCCTTCCGCCGCCGCCTCCCCTTCCCCGGCTTCTCTTCTCTCTCTACTACTTCTGATCTTCTCCCTCCAGAAGTTTGTGCTGTCTGTTCGCCAAAAGAGAGTGAAGAATACTGCCCGTTCTAGACTTCGACCAGATACAATTTATATAGAAGTTATTATATAAAATCAAATAAATTTATTTTATTTAGAAGATGTTTTACATTATTCGACTGAAACTAGCAAAGATTCCTTCTCACTGGAATTTTTAGCGCTCTCTGCCAGAAACGGAACGCCTCCTTTTGGAACGAAAGGAATTTCAAACTTTCTTTGTAAGAATCAAAGAATTTTAGACAAATTTTGTAATTGAACTGATTCATGTAAAACTCTTGTAGAATTTCTGCATTTCAAAGGAGTCCTTGCAACTTTTTTTTGAAAGCGCAAGTATGAATTTTGCTCGAATGTAATACTCCAAAGAACTTTGCTTCAATAGAATCCTCCTAACAGCAAGTATGAACTTTGCGGAAGAACAAAATTGCACACCTTGCAACACAGCCAAACAACCTCGCCAAGCACCACTTAAAACAGGTAATTTCAAATGGCACTTATCAAACTACCAAGGTCAGGTCAGGTCAGGTCATTGACGAACTTGTCCATACGTTCATATGGCAGAGCATCCATCACGTAATAATACCCAAAATACAAGACTCATTTTATATTTAAATAACGCTACAGACAAAAAATTCAATATCCATTTATTTTCTTATCCAACAATAAAACTAAAAAAATAATTCTTTCTGAGTCTTCCGGACATACTCATATTTGGACGTATCTCTTCGATAAGTCCTAATTATAAAAATAATTACAAAATCAAAAGATAATTTACGAAACAAATCTATTAAACCTAATTAATCCATAATTAGTAAATATTTATATTAAACCTAATTAATCGTATGAATGATTTTATAAATAGTTTATATTGATTTTATAAATAGTTCATATTTAATACGTCAAAATATAACATTTAATATTCAAAATACAAAATAGTAAATTTAGAATACCAAACATGCCATACATGGACTAAACTTTGCCCTACATGGACTAAATTTAAAATAAATTTTAATCCATATCATATCAATTTAAAATACTAAACAGAAGCTAATTATAAAAATAATTATAAAATCGAAAGATTATTCACAAAAATCGAAAAATTATTCACAACAAATCTATTAGACCTAATTAAACCATGAAATAACATCTTATCATCAAATCATCACATAATTAGACTTATTATATTCGTCACCAAATAATTCACAACAATGAATTTTATAAATAATATATATTTAATACTTCAAAATAACAAAACCAAACCAAACAGGGCCTTATACACCAAGGAGCAAACAAGTTGACAGAAGGTACTAGCATTTTCAGAACAATCTAAAAACCAGGTAGCAGTCCAGGGGACAAAGAACCAAGAAAATCGACAAGGATCCCGACATATGGATCAACTACACCATAAATACATTCTTAAACTGCTCTAGAACATATTACATATCTTCAGCTATGGGAAATCTCAATTCTCAGGTGGGTGAGGGTTAGTACGGGAGGGTGGTGTGGGTGCACCGGTTACATGTCAAAGTTTCGAATCGCAACATACTGCTACTCAACTACACTGGTCAACAAGGTGGTCATACAACAACAACGTAACTTCACATCTTCAACCATCATGAACGCATATGCTGACGATCCATCATCGTCCAGGGGAGGAAATGCGCACTTGTCATGGAAATTTCCAGGGGGTCGGGCGGTAGCCGTCTCATACTCCTGCATAGGAGCATTGCTTCTTGGCGTGTTCTGGGATCAATTTCGCCATAATATCTGATGGGATTCCTTTCAGTTCTGCAAAAAAACAAGAAAAGGACAACATAAGATGCTGGTCTTATCAGAAAGTAATCAATGAGCAATTTGCAGCTATATTGCACTCCCAAATTGTATGCTTACAACGGAAATAACCAGAACAATTGTGGTGCCTGCTTGAACAAACTTTTAAGTGGTAATATCAACCAGGATAAATGTGATTATGTTTCATAACTTACCATGAGGCTTGAAGTTGAAGAGAGGAGGCAAAAAGCGGCCATTCGGAAGGCGAGCATTAGGGTCTCGAAGCTCATCAAAGAATGGGTGAACAAGTGCTTCCACCTGGACAAAGATAACAGAAAATATTAATAAAATGAATGTCTGCACAATCATCTCAAGAACCAAATGCAGTAATGTAGTATTTTTCTGTACTTCAACCATTAAATATATACTTACAGCAGTGCATCTTAGGTTGGGGGAGTACTGGAGCAGCCTAGAGACCAGATCAACAGCTTCTGGAGGCAACCTTTTATGGAATACCTAAATATTTTACATGTACGGTTAATCACCTGATACTGGACGATTGCTGAAAGTATAACAACAGAAATAGATAAGACTTTGCACCTTGTGCCATGGGTGTGCTTTAATCTGTGGAAACTTGAACTCGGTATAGTTTGGATTCATGCATTTAATTTCCTCCCTTGTAGGTGTTCCAAGGACCTGCAAGGTGTGATTAGTTTTAATGTCATAAAATTCCGTGCCTCAGAACAACTCAGAAGGTCTACTAAACACCAGAATTAGCACCAACCTTGATGATTTCCACAAGTTGGTCTACACCACTTTCACCAGGAAACAGAGGCTGTCCAACAGAAAACAATTGTAAGGCATACCAACTTCGACAATAAAGTCCAGGGTGGTAAACAACAAACTTCCCCAAAAATGTGCAAAGAGAATCCAGCCGCTTACCTGCCCTAACATAAGTTCAGCAAGAACACATCCAGCAGACCAGATGTCAATAGCTGTAGTGTACTCAGTGGCACCAAATATGAGCTCCGGAGCCCTATAGTATCGGGAGCAAATGTACGATATGTTTGGTTCTCCCTTGACCTACAAATTAGAAACATAGGAAGGATAAGACCAGACTGTAACTGCTTATAATGTAACAAGTTGTGGATTACTTAATTGTCTTACCAGAACTTTTGCACTCCCAAAGTCACATAGCTTGAGTTGATGGGTATGCGGGTTTACCTGATTAGAAGTTCAAACATCAATTATAAAGTTACGGAAATAAGAGGGTGGTATATGGGACCACCACATGAATGGGTAACAGTCAAGCATACCAGAAGATTTTGTGGCTTGATATCTCTGTGGCAAACTCCAATGCTATTATGGATGTAAGCTAATGCCCTACAAATCTGTCAAAACACAAAGGACAAATATCAAATTAAATCCAAAGTCATCTAGGTATGCTACTGGCTAGTTTGTCTGAATGTAGCCTTGCTACATAAACTACAACTCAAGTCAAAGAACAAAGTATCCAAAAGGGTACGGAACAGAATATTACCTGGTACATATACAGCTTCACATAGATAAGTGGCATACGCTGGTTCATCTTGTTGTAATGTTTCACAACACGATGAACAGTCTCAGGCACATACTCAAGAACCAAGTTTAGATACAGTTCATCCTTCTCGGTTGTAGAGAAGAAACAGTGCTTCAGAGCTACAACATTTGGGTGGTCAAGAAGGCGCATGGTCTGAAGCTCACGGTTCTTGTAGCGCTTATCCTGAAGAACCTTCTTGATAGCAACTGTCTCACCTGTCTCCAGACATTTAGCCTGCAAAATGGTCAAAATGATATCATTATTGTCTATTACAGACATAAAGAACATTTAGGACATATTAACAAGAGAAGGTTATAGTGTGTCAACAATTTGCTACATACAAAAAAATGATGCTAGTAGATTTAATGATGTTAAAACAATACTCGAAGTTAGCTACTTAGCTTCCTGGTGAAATATATGAAAACCCAAAGATGTTGCAACTAACCTGGAAGACAATCCCAAATGAACCTTGCCCTACAATACGCTCAGCCATGTAGCTAACTGTCTGCAAGATTATCCAAGAATATGTATTAGAAATGAAGATTGCTTTACACTCGATGGACAGTTTCAGATCACGATGGTCGATGGCAATTTGTTCTGAGTTACATGATGGGCTTGAAGGAAGATATATCTTCAAGAAATGTTGTTGCTACTATTACAACATGGTATCAAGAAATCACCTGTTTCGGCTGACCATTTCTGCCACCAGTAGTTGTGACAATTATGTGGCCGGTTTCTGTTCCCTTGCCGTTAATAATAGTCGCTTCAACTTCCTGAATTTACCATTCAGTTCAACATGTTAAAATAAAGTCAAATTTATATGGCACATGGAAGAAATTACACTTATCATCATAATAGAGACTTGCCTTATCGTCCCTTATCTTCAGATCATGCATCTGATCAGCCAACTTCTCAGCACCCATGCTGGTGCTGCTGCTGTTCTTTAACCCAGACGGCGCAACCCCCACTGAAGCCATCTCTTATAAAAGCTAAACGTCAGCTTTGCATCAACACAACTCCGCAGTGGATCTTTCGGTCAACCTGCGAGATCGTCAATAAGAAACATCACATCAGTTAAAAGTGAAACCACACAGTTTACAATGCACACATCAAACGAAAAGGATTACTGGTTCACCATGCTAAGCACCTGAGTGCATCTAACCCGCATAGTTAATACGGGTATACGACCTAGTATCCACCATGAAACACTCATCAGGTGCAGAGCAAGAGATGAACAAATATGAGAAATGCACTCATCCAAGACTCGGGAGGAGGAAAAGGAACAAATATGAGAACGCTTGGAAATTACACTGAATGACTTGCACTAAAACGCCATCTTTTAGCAACCAGCTTTCCTCTGCAACAAAATCCGTTTATGTCCAAAAACATCTACAAGAGGCATTCTTCCGTTGCCTTCCCCTCCCAACAGAAACAAACAGTTTTTGCTAAGCAACTTTCCCCCTCCAAAACCGCCTTACTCGAGCCAAAATAGGGATCCTGCAGTCTGTCGCATTTGTTGACCACTCAAGTCCACAACTCACGAACGCAACGAATTTCCCTTAATTCGGGCTCTCTTCTGCATCTATTCTTGAATTTGAACTCATCCGCATCTGCAAGGAGGCAGGCGTCGTTTCACGCAAGCATACGAGCTTAATCAAGGGGAATGGGCAAACCAATAAAAAAATATGAGCATTTGGGTACGAATCTATGGCGTAAATGATCTATCTTTACTCCAAGCCCCATCCGAAGCCAAGAGCTTGCCCTATTTGCGGCAATAAATACCAGAAAATCCCTCGGAAATCCGCATAAATGCTCCACGGTGACTAATCGCCGACACAAATTGAGACCCAAAAGAATCCACGCGTTTGGAAGTTTGAACACAACCGCACACATCACCGTCTCAAGAATCCCCGAAAGCCGAAACCCTCCCAAATCCGTCGCAAATCCGCGGGGAAACCACCAGCAAATCCACCGAAACAGCGAGAAAAGGTAGATCCCAGCAGACGGATCGGCCACCGAAACCACCACCACGCCCGCACAACGGCGAACTCAACATGGAAACGCCTTCGAACCCAAACGGAAAAAAGAAAGAAAAGAAGGGAAGAAGCGGCGTCAAGAAGAAGCAACCAAATCGAAGCAGCAAGAACGAACAAACCGCACGCACCTCTCCTCCTCCGCCGCCTCCTTCCTCCTCTCCACAGGGATGAATCTCCCGGCTCTCCACCTCTTGCTCCTCCTCCTCCTCTTCTCCCCTTTCTCCTCCTCCTCTTTTCTCCGGGCTGCCCCCCTCTTCCCTCTCTCGCTAGCCGCGGCCGCCTCCTCTTGCTTTTGGTTGTCGGGACGCAGCGCTAATACATAGCCGGAAAAACTCCTCTCCTGCTCCAGAAACCGAAATGATTTCCGCCTGCGAGAGGAGGGTGCAGTCAAAGCACCCACCACCACCACCACCACAGGACGCGGACCAGCGTCCACAGACAGGTGGGGCCACACCCCCCACGCGGGCCCCACGTGCCGGCCCGCCTTGGGGTTTGGTTCGTGGCCACGCCTTTTGACCGGTCAAATCTCCCCGCAGACCCCACCGGCCCGGACTGGACTGCATCGCGTGCCGCCCGGTCCGTCTCACTGACCGGTAGGGCCTTTCCCATACCTGGCCCGCACGTCAGTGGGGGTGGGAGGGCTCCATGCGGGATGTGGTGGGAGGAGGAGGAGGAGGTTATTGTTGGTGTTGGTGTGCGTGTATTTTTTTTACCGCATCAAAGGACGCAAGATTCGAATAAAGGTAGGGAGAGAAGACGAATCTGCCCCTCGCTGGGTCGGGTAACTCGGGTTAGATCTGATCTGGGGACGGGGGGGCGTTTGAGTTTTGAACTCGAGGCGTGCACAGGAGAACGGTCACCGGCGGCAGGGGAGGAGGAGGAGGGGAGGACCAGAGCGGGTGAAGCTGATGCTGCTGCGCAGGTGGGATGGGTCAGGTCAGGGCAGACGCGGGTGAAAAATCCAGGACCAATGCGGGGAGGCACGGACTAGTACACGCTTGTGATTCAAAATCGTTTCAAATGCTGATGAAACTCGGAGGTTGTACAGGATGGCAAGGGCAAACCATGCCTCCTTTGGGCTGCGTTCGTAGCAGCAGTTTATAGCAGCGCCGGTTTCCCCAGGGAACGAAATGGTAGAGGCGCGAAAAATTTTGATGGATTTCCGGAGAATTCAAAAAATTTGGAGACTTTAATTGAAAAAATACATCAAGTAGATCTTGATTTTACAAAAATTATGGTATTTTTTTACATGAAAATACACAAGTTTTTGGCTCTTAAAAAATCATTTTCTTTTTTGGAAAAAAGAAAAAGGGAAATTACACTGTTTACAGTACTGTTCACAGAGGCCCATTGAAGCCCTTCAACTTTCCCATTCGGATAATATCGGCTTTTTTTCGCAGCCGACGCTTTTGCAAGTTGCTTTCGCATCTGAGTTGAGCGAGGAAAACTTCGGCGCCGGATCCGCGTTTCCGCCGTCGGCGACGAAAATCCGTGCGGAAGCGGCGGTTTTCGCGGCGGCACGAGCGAAAACCTCGGAATCAAGTACGAAGTTTGTTTTCTTTCAGTTTTTATCAGCGGTTTTTATCAATCAATTATATTAATCTATAACTATCTATAAAGCAAATAGTGTTTCCACATAAAATTTTGTTCTGTCTGGCTATTTTGCAGAAAATCCCTTGAGTTTTTTCTGAAATTAACCCGCAGTCTGTCTGGCTATTTTAAAAAAAATTATACGTACGATAGAGCTTATCTTAACTACTTAAAAAATCTATAACTTTTTGATCATTAAATCGTTTTTTCGTCCAGATCTATAAAATTTCCGATTCGTATAACCTCTCGCTCCATTATTGCCTCGCTTTCCTCACCTCCAGCAGGCGAGACCGACTCACGCGCCTCCTACCTCACCGTTCATTACCCTAAGCGGCGGCCGAGCACACGCTGCACGCGTGAGCTAGCGCGCCGCCGTCGAACAAGGAAGAGAAGCGCCTATGAGGTAGGATGCCTCCCTGACATCCTCCTATCGCCGATGGCCGAAGGCATGGCCGAGCGTTGTCACCTTCCGCGTGAGGACGGGAGGAAGACGACATCATGTAGCTTTTGACGATTTTATATTTTAGTCTCATATTTATGATAAATCACAGACAGGTCCTAGAGGCTACATCAGGCCCCATTGGCTGTGATGTTTGACCGTAATCAATTGGGATAAGTAAATTATAAGGAGATGCAAGGGTTTATATGCCTATTGCTGATAACATACAACTTATCCTATTCATCAATATATTTTTCTAACTAATAATATTTGAGTCGTAAATATTTTAAACTTTTACCAAATTTCTAATCGGTTTAAAGTATCAGTAAGTCAATATCTATTTTTATTATATTTTTGACTTTGATGAAATTAAATTAACTTGGACTAAATATCTATCTCATACTATTTCTTAATCAAGGTCCAGTGGTACACAAAGTTGAAGATACCCTTGTTTTTAAAGTTATATATATGTATATATATAACTATCTATAAAGCAAGTAGTGTTTCTATCCAAAATTTTCGTCTGTTTGGTTATTTTACAAAAAAACCCTTGAGTGTTTATAAAATTAACCCGCAGTCCCAATGCTGAAAAGAAAGGGATGGCTTGGATAAAAAAGATATGCTCCGTCCCTCTCTTCCGTCCCCATCCGCGCCGCACCCCGCGTCGTGCCTACCCCTCTCTCCCGTCATGGCTCGAGCTCCCGTGCCGCCGCCTCGACCTTCACCCTCCGCCTCGCTTCCCTCCCTTGCAACGCACGTGCATTTTGCTAGTTTAAATAATATACATAGTTATCACTATTTTTTTTTATTTTTTACTATATTTTAAACATCACATTAATTATTTTCCCCTCCGTAATTCATACAACTATACTTATATCAATATTATACATATTAATATAAATTTTATCACACAAATATATTAGTGTAAATATCATAATTATGTATTCACTAACTTTAGTATTTTTCCTATTTTTGGACATCATTTACACATTTTTCGCGACGGTTTGGCTATTTTCCGCACTAATCTTCACGGTTTTCGCGCGGAATCCACGAAATCCGCGGAAAGCACGAAATTCTTCAAATTCAAATCTGGTCACTGTTCATCGCCGGTGGCTTTCGCGGTTTTTGCAATTTTTGTACGAAATTTGTCGTGCCGGCGAGGGGCGGCACGGCACAACCCGACGGAATTAGAAACCCTGGTTTATAGGTGGCCAAACGGGCGGTCCGGCACGGCACGGGCACGGGTGCGGGCATGACCCGTTTCGGCACGGTTGCTATAACGGACTGTGCGTGCCAGCCCACGTGCTTCACCTCTGGCCCAAGCACGGCCCACGGGTGGCCGGACCGTGTCGTGCCGGTCAGTGCACGCTTAAGGCCCACGTGCTGGAAACTGGCCCACGGGCCAAAACCACCGGCGATAGCAGATAGGGAGACTATAAAATGAACAAAAATAAAAACCCTAACCCTAGACTCCGGACGGACCGGGCTTCTCCTCCGCCTTCGGCTTTCCCAGCAACACCGCCGCCGACGCCGCCCCGCCTTCGCACCGGCCGCCGCCTTCGACCTCCACACCGCGCCGCCGAGGACCTCCGCGCCCGCCGTCGACCTCCGCTTCACGCCGCGTCGCCTCGCCACCAACCTCCGCGCGGCGCGGCGCTCTCCGCCACCGACCTCGCGGCCGTGCTGGCCGCGCTCCGCCACCGACCCGCGGCCGCGTGGGTGTCGCTTCCGCCCTCCGAGCCGCGCCGCGCCCTCTCCCCGTTGCCCCCGTCGGCCACCGCCACCTCCGCCTCCGTCTAAACCCTAACCCTAGCCACGCGTCGCGCCTTGCCGTGCCGGCCCATGGGCCATGCTGTGCCCGAGCCGGCATGCTACAGGATCCGTGTCGTGCCGTGCCGTGCCGGCCCACGGGCTCGACCGACAGCCCAAGCACGGCACGTCCAATCGTGCCATGCCGACCCGACCCGTTTGCATCCATGTCGTTCGTGCCCGTGCCGGCCCACTACGACCCGACCCATCCGGTCACCTATACAATAGCTTGAAAACATGTAATTAACCACACGTAAAACAAGAAACGTAATTAGCATATGATTAATTAAGTATTAATGTATAAAAATTAATAAATAAATTTACTAGATTTTTTATAGAAAATTTTTTACACCAAATATATCATTTAGCAGTTTAAAAAAAATGCTAACTAAAAATAAAGAGCGAATGATTTATAAAAATTGGTCTCCCTCGCGACGTGCTAGTGAATAGGGTGCTCCAAGCCTGCAAGGCAAGGTTGACAAGACCTATCGGTTTTCGCAAAAACCAGTCGGTTCATGTGAAACCATTGGTCATCGGCTTGTGAAAGTCCACCAGTATTAACCGGTTATATACGGCGTTGATTTCGGTAAACCGGTGACGAGCGGTTTTTATTAAAAAAAACGAAAAGATAAACTTTGCTCCAAGAGTACAGGATCGGTTTGATCCATGAAACAATCCAAGAAAATAGAAAATTTCGGTGTTTCATGGGTAATTGCAATAGGGAGTGATCTTGTTATGTTATCTCTGGAAGAAAAGGTCCGCCACATGCTATACCAAAGTCATACTATAAAGAAATTTTTCTCCAAACTATTAAATAATATGGCTTTTTTTAAAAAATTATAAAAATGTTGCTTTACAAAATTATATTAATTTATTTTTAAAAATAGTTAATACTTAATTAATCATGTGCTAATGAGTCGTTTCATTTTACGTGCACAATGGAACGAGTTTCCAACTTAACGTGCCGAACGCAGCTTAAAGGCAGTCCCAATACGTGAAACTAGACACGGTTTCCATAACATCCACATCAGGAAGAAACCATTCCTATAAACTACCTCACACAGAGTTGATTTTTTTCGTAATAAATGTTGTCTTCCTTTTCTATTTCTCTCTCCCAACTCTATGAGCGAACGGCAGCGAGCACGCGAGCGCGGTGGCAGGGACGAGCGCACGCGGCGCCGATAGGCTAGCAAGGCGGCGCCAGCGAGCTCATGCGACAGCCAGCACGCGAGTGCATGGCTCTATCGGGCGAGCGTGGTGGCGGGGACGAGCGCACATGGTTCCAGCGCCAAGCGTGGCGGCACCTGCGACTGAGCATGATGGCTCCAGCGAGCACGAGAACGTCCAATGCGGGCCCCACATGTGTCGAAATCATCGTTTCATCCCAACTCTGAAATCATCGTTTCCTCCTAACACCGAAATCATCGTTTCCTCCTGCCTTGTAGCGAGGGAAGACTTGGTTTCTCCTGCAGGAAACCGTTTCCTGTGTTTTTCTTCTTTTTCCTTGTTAATTAGGATGTCATGTTATCATTTTTTCTAGGTGATATCTCATTTAATAGAGACAGAAATCACCATAAATGTCCCATTAGAAATGCCCTAAGGACAGTCCCAACCCTTCATATATGATGATGTCCATGGCATTTAATAGGGTGTCACATAAGTAGAATGAATGATGTGGCATAGTACAAAGAAGAAAGAGGAAAAGTTGAAGAAATCAGATCTAATGAAGAAAACCAGATATACACGTGATTCAAGACCGTAGAAACTACTAAACATGGGTTGGCTATAGTAGTTTTCTTCCTTATTGTTTTATATATCAAAGTGACAAATAAGAGAGAAGAGAGTATTTATTAGAACTCATATTAAGAATTTATGGGTTGTAGAGTATAGTTTTCAAAGAATGTATTTTACCAATATGGTAATATAGACATTGTGATTAGATATTATATGTTGAGACACTCTAAGCGGTGTATAAATTACAAATCCCGGAATGATTTTAGTGTGTTTGTGAAAAAATCTTCCTGACAAAACCATCAAAGAAAGAGTCACATGGCGGCAGTCAAATTTCTGAAGTACCCCTCGAGTTGAACATATCCACACAATTCAATGTCAACAAGTTTTCACATATACGGAATAATCCAGTTCTCATTATAGAGTTCGAGGTGGTTGTTTCCACCCCCGCAATAATTTTGACCGCGTGCTTTCCTTTCCGTTTGGGTAAAAGACTAAGACTAGGTTCGAACAACATTATCACTGTATAATAAACGGTGCACTGAGCAAGCTGCACAGTGGTGTCATGGATGCATGCATACCTTTCCCTTAATCAAATGGAAGGACGCAGGTTTAATTAGTTTTCAATCCACCGAAAACGATAGCATGGGTAAACTTTTTCGGTCAAATGGTTCGAGAGCTCATAAATTAACCGAGGTAGGCAAACACAATTGGGGTTTTGACTTGTTCCAAGAAAATGGCTACATCAATCCGTATTTATTATTGTTACTAATGTTCACACACACATATTTATGTACGGATGTATGTATGCGGAGGTTCCTTCAAAGTTCTAACCAACCCACTCGTATGATGTAGGAGTACTAGTGCCACTAGGTTGGTGCGTACGCCAGTGTTACGGCACGGTCCGTAGCCTCGTTTAACACGTGCCAGCGCCGGCACCCCTTTTTTTTCGTCCTGCCGTAGCACGCAGGCAGGGAGGGGAAGGAAGGAACGGAACGGAACGGACCGGACCGGACGAGCATGCTGACCGCGTATTATGTTTCGTTTGGTAGGGATTTTTTTAATTCTTAGTAGAATCAATAGAATATTTGTCAAACGAATTATTTTATAATTGATTCTAAGAAAGTGATTTAACAGTTTTATATAGGGAGTAAAAATCACCTAAAAGCAGTTTCTCCTCAGAATCACCTGAAACCAGTTTTTCCCAAAAATCACCTAAAATATTATTCTAATTATTACTTTATTATACCGATTGTGATTCTTTCCAAAATCGATTCAAGAGAATTAGAATCTAGAATCGAGAATCATAGAATCGAAGCCCTATCAAACGGCCCTTAGTATTTGCATATATCGCTGTGGGTGCTGGCTTGCTTCCCGTCTCCTGCAAAACGTATGTGGCCGCCCGGTTGCTTGGTGCTATGACTACGATAGTGTTTGAGTATTTGAGATAATAAAGATAAGAAAAAGTTCAAATTATTCTCAATCCATAGACTCGAAAATCGATATTTTTTATTCTTAAGTATTAATACCATACAAATTACCCTTAACTCAATCCGAAGTGATTTTGATCCTACGTGTCAGTCCAGTCGGCAATTTTTTTGTTTAATCAACGGGCAAACGTTTTTTTAGGCAAAATTGTGGGGAAAGTCCCCACAGAAAGAGCGGAATATATTAATCAGCGTGAGAGAGCATACTTACAGCGGGAGGGGGTTAGTGAGTTAGGAGGTTAGTTACAAAGGCAGAAGAAACATAAAACTCTTAACTGAAAGCATCAAGCCAAAAGCAGAAGCATCTCTGGCATCGACTTTGAAAGAGCCAATTGAAGGCGGCATTGATTTTGAAATTACTAAAACACCTAGAATGATGAGGATCCCTCCTTTCAAAATCCTTGTCATTGCGTATCTTCCAGATTTCCCAGAGAGCGATCATAGCAACTTCAAGGGAAAAAATGTGATCATGTTCACATTTTACCTGGGATAGGCTATTCTAAAGGGGGAGCGATTGGTCCCGTATCATGTTAATTGACGCCCAGTATTGGCTTGCAAAAGGGCATGCGAAGAGCATGTGTTGGATAGTCTCATCTTCTTCTATGTCATACATGACGTAGTGGTCATTATCTCTGTAACCTATGTTACTTCTGGATAACATCGTTTTGTTGTTTAATCGATCCATCAAGACCAACCAGATGAAGAATTTAACCCTTGGTGTGTAGTGTGACTTCCACATTATGTTATAAACCGTATGAGCTTGGATTGTACTGTAAATGTAGTTGCAGAATTTTCTAGAAGAGTAATCACTTCCCCATATTGGGTTCCAACTATGTGAGGAATGTTCATCATAGGGTAACTGTTGTAGCTGATATTGTAGGAGTTCCAGTTCCTCTAGGGCCTGCTGTGACAGGGGAAGTATAAAAGACGGAATCAAGGTCTTCACTTTGCATGACTCCTCGGATTGAGATGGTTTCTGATCTAGCATAGGAGGCAAGTCTTGGGTAAGCCTGATTAAGGGGGTTCTCAGTCCATGGGTCCTCCCATAAGCTTACCGTGGATCCATTCCCAATTGTACAACGGGTTACGATGTGATAGATTGTGTTTAGTCTGAACACGTCTTTCCACCAAAAAGATCTGACTTCTCGCGTTGTATGTGGTACTCTGGCGGAGTAGCATCGGGAACCAAATCAGTTGCACCCAGGGAATTTCTACTTTGTTGTAGAACTTGTGAAGCTTCTTTAGGAGTAGAGCGTCATTCTGGATCTTGAGGTTTATGACTCCTAAGCCACCCTCTTCTTCGGCTGCTTGACTATATCCCAGGCCACTAGGTTACCACCTTGCTTTTTTCTGTATTTCCTCTCCATAAGCACCGGTCAATGTTGTCAATTACTCTGATAGGTAATTTGATGGTACACAGAGCATAGGTGGTGATTGGTGTTATGACCGAGTTGAGCATTTGAAGTCTGCCTGAGTAAGATAGCCAGGTAGAGCATCCAGACAGCTTTCGTTCTATTCTGTCCATCATCGGTGTGAGATCTTCCATTCTCGGCTTAGTTGTACCCATAGGTAACCTGAGGTATGTGAATGGGAAAGTCCCAATGCTACATCCAAAGGTGTTTGCCAAAGATTCCATTCTTTCTGCTAGTACATTGATTGGTAACATCTGTGATTTTTTTGAAATTTACTTTGAGGCTTGTAGATTCGTAAAAGCTGTTAAGAAGAGACTTGAGAAAGAGGAGCTAGCGTCCATCCGCTTGCATGATGAGGAGAGTGTCGTCTGCGTATTGCACAATAGAAAAGTCTTTCGTTGGTTGCCTAATCGGTGGCTTGAGCAGGGCTTGCGAAGCTGCTTTGTTTACAAGAACTTGTAGCAATTATGCTACCAAAACAAAAAGCAATGGCGATAGGGGATCGCCTTGACGAACACCACACTTACATTGGAAAATTTTTCCTGGCACTGCATTGAGTAGGACGACAGATCGGCCAAAGCAGAGGATTGAGTGTATCTAAGGGGCCGTTTGGTAGGGCTCCAGATCTTGGATCCTGGTGGAGCGGAGTTGGAGCCCTGTCAAACGCTCGAGCTCCAAAGAGATCTGAATGGAGCACTCCAGAAAAATGAACTAAAAAGTTGAAGCTACCTTTCACCAGCTCCAAACTTCAGCTCCAACTGGAGCTGGAGCTTGAAGTTGGAGCTCTACCAAACACCCCCTAATTAATCCATCTAGGTGGAAATCCCACATGATCCATGATCCGAGTGATGACTGAATGCTCAATAGTATCAAAGGCCTCTTCAAAGTCCAGCTTGAGGATGATTGCCGGTCGTCTGGAGTGGTGGCATTGATGAACATACTCAAAACTCCAGGCTAAACAATCTTGAATGGTGCACGATCTGACATGTATCAGACTAGTAATGACAACTTGTAATCGATCTGCTAGAATTTTCGTGAGCAACTTGAGACTGATGTTCATCAGGGAGATTGGTCAATAGTCATTGACTGTTTTTTGGTTCTCAGTTTTGGGGATAAGAGTGATGTGAGAAGCATTAATGCAATCCAGATTAGTTGTATTAGAGTAGAGGTTACTGCAAAGCCTGTGAAAATCCTCTTTGATGATTAGCCAACACCTTTTCATGAAAAGGCCATTGAAACCGTCCGGTCTAGGTGCTTTATTTGTAGGCAATTTTTGGACTATGCGGTCAATCTCTTAAGCATGGAAGGGATCATCCAAGTTTTACAGTAGAGATTCTTGACGAGAAGCAACTTTTGCAGCTGGTTCTTGGTCAGGTTTCTTAGGTTATTTTCTGGGATAAAAATGCCTCTTCTATCTTCTAAAGCATCCAGGAATGTAATCACCTTGTTGCAATTTTGTATCAGTAACTTTAGGTTAGAGAGATAACGACTCCAGCTTCTCAGGTCCGCTCTTAATTTCTTGAATTTTGAAGAGATATTCTTTGCAGAATCACTGATATCAGAAGAGACCATCTAGCTATCCTGTACCATTTGATAGAAAGTCTCATGCTCAACCCAAAAGTTTTCAAATCTAAAAATGTTTGAACGGGGAATTCTCGTGCTGATGGCAACCTTGCACGGGATATGATCCGATGTGGTCTTTGCTAGGGGAAAACTTCTGTGTTTGGGAAGGTTAAAGACCATTTTGGAGAGGTGAAGAACCAGTCTAATTGTTCCAACAAGGGATCCGATTGCATATTACTCCAAGTGTAGGCTCTTCCTTTGAGAGGCGGCTCGATGAGGCCTAGGTGTCCGATGGCGTCGTTAAAGATGAGGGTGTCTGAAAGATTACCGCCAGACTTATTCCGGTTATTGATGAGGGTGTCTGAATAGCAAACGTTGGCGCACCCCTGGCACGAGGCCAACTTACTGACAGTATGAGCCTTTGAAGCTTCGTGGTGTTTAGTGTTTATACTCGTGATTTGACCAATAAATTATTCTACTGTCTAGGCATTTTGTGCTAGCTTGAGAAGAGCATTCACTTAAAATTCTGTAGAACAACTTATATTTGGAATCAGATGACGTGCTTGCATGCCTTTAGGAGATTTATACCTATCACTTTTGATTTTTTTTGTCTGAGCAATCAAATTTATGGCTATTATGCATGAAGATTCGTGCATTATTGTGGAAATTAAAGCTAGATGACCTCATTATTTACGTTGAAGGGAAAGTACGTAAACCGATTGGTAGCGTACGAGTGAAGTAGTGATAATGATTACAAGTGAAGGGTGGACTTTTATTTTTTCAGTAATAACGAGGGAGAGCTTCCCTACATAAATCTTCCATTACCGAAGGAACAAGTTACAAAGTAGTTGTTTGGAGGGTGACAACATGTTTACGGATTAAAGGGGGAGGGAGAAAATATACTTCCAAGGAGATACAACTATCATTTCGTTGTGTTTGATTCTTTCTACCCAGAGGCCAGCTTCTTGCACACAACGACACATCAGTTTGCTCAGGTTTGCCTATTCATTCATGAAAACAACATCATGTCTGCGATTCTAAAGTGCCTAGAAAATGAGGGAGGAGGTGTGGTGTTGCGCCATCGGCAGACCGGTTTGGGGCTTGATGCTTTGTCACGCCCAGAAATTCAGACCCGAATTTTCGAAGCTATATGTGTATTAAAATCCCTGTCCAGGACCAGCCAGGGTACACATACGACAATTGTTGATATTACAGTTCCACGTCTTAGAAACATTACAAAAAGATTACAAAAGAGCAGCGAAAAAAGAAAAAAGGGGCTTAAGCCTAAGCTTGACGCTGGCCACGTGGCTTCACCCACTCCACAGGCAACTTCCAGAGTGTAGGACAAAGCCTACTCAACTTCGTCTTCTTCTTCAGCTTCTTGATCAGGTTCTGGTGAACAGGCAAGGATGAGTACTTCCACGTACTCAGCAAGTCACACTGGAAGGGGGAGAGAAATGAATGCAGGGAAAACAAGGGTTTGGCTAAGGTTTGCTTTTGCGCAAACAGCAAGGGTTTTCCACACAATAAGGATTTTGAACACAGTCAAATAACAGTAATTTAAGTAATTGAGGCATTTTGAAACCACCACTGTCCAACGTTATTCCCACGTTGCGACAGGACCAGCCATCCACCTATACTAGTCATGTTCCATTAATCAGGGTGTAATAGTGTAAGACTAATCACGGTGAGCTCGGTTGATCGCCCCATTACCACAGGCACAGCTATTCGAATAGTTTTACTCTGATCAGAGGTGTACAACTGTCCCCACAAGACACAGCCCCACAACGCGGTCTCCCGTGCGCCGAAATACCACCATGGTACCCCGAAAAGAAAACTGTGATAGGACCTTTCGTATAACCCCCCACTAACCAAGCGAACCCCACCAAGGTTTCGCCCCCACTCCCAGACCCTAGGATGTGGGCAGCCCCTCGAGTGCCTTGGTGAATCCGGTAGCCCAGCTACCCTTATACCGGGGCCGACTGAAACTCCATCCCGCTCATCCTTGTCGATGGGCTTGTCAGCTAGGAGAGGCTACACTACGGGACCTACCTTACCCATTTTGGCTTGTGTTTGCACAGTCATTCTCCCGAGGGGTCTCGTGAACCGGTCCTTAATTGCCATGGGCGCCGCTAACCAAAATCATAACGCCTACAACCCACCATTTGTCATATTTTAGTTATTAATCCGGTTTCCCTAAATATCTAATTATTAATCTTCCGAACAGATGTCCAGGAGACACATATTAAGTGAGAATGACCCATTAGTGAGCTAGTGAATCTAAGCCAGACTAAGCATAACCTAGTCCTGTATCTAATCATATTATTTTCTCAAGTTTAATCAAAGGGTTTGGAGTGTCAAACCTAAGGCATAAACTAAATATGTGGTGTACTATTTTCCATGAAATGACATTATAAAATACATGCAATTTAATAGAGTAAAACATGTGTTTTAGCAAAATGGGAGCAATATAATCAATAATATAGTATGACTTACCTTGCTCTTCGACTTGGGGGACTTCAGCAACGACTTCGAAGTAAACCGGAATGACGGAACTACCGGGATCTACACGGCAAACAAGCAATTTAACAAAACAGGCTAAAAAGATACTAAAACAGGGAACAAAACTATTTTTAATGGATTCTTGGCATTTTTATGAATTTAATGAAATTTAAATGGGCTAAAACGGAGGTCGGATTGAAAAGATATGATTTTTAGAAGTTTTCTGGGTTTTTTACTAAAATAGAAAAATCCTTAATTGATTTATTGCGCAATAAAGCCCGGGGGAGGCGTCAGCGGCTAGGGCTGATGTCAGCGGTCCGCGGAAGCGCCGGTCCACGGTGGACCGGGTCCACGGGCCGGACGGGCGGTGCACCACGTGGCGCACATGTGGCGTCGAGGTGGCGACCACGTGGCATGCCACGCGGGCGAGCGGGAACGGACGGTGCCTATCGGCCGAAGCCGATCGGACGGCCGAGAGGAAGGGCGCGGGGCGCGGTCGGCGGCGAGCTCCAAAGCATGGGCGCACGGTGTGGGGGCAAACGAGAGCGAGATCGGCTTGAGTGAAGGTGTGGGGAGGACGACGAGGGTGCGGGGATGCTTAAATAGGTCGCGAGGAGGTCGACGGCGACCGGATAAGGGCGGAATTACTCGCCGGAGTGAATGGGGATAGGGGAATAGGGAATTGATGGCCGGCGATCAATTCCGGCCATTAAGGGGCACGGGAGAGGCGACCGGGGGCTTTAAAGGTCGGCGGACGCCGGAGGGGAGTAAAGGCGGCGAGATCCGGGCGTGCGGGAGAGGTGGTCGGCCGAGATCTGAGCGGAGAGGGGCGGCGGAAATGGCGCCGGGGCGGCCGGAGGTAAGGGACGACGGCCTGACAGGCGAGCCCCACCTGTCGACGTCTCGGAGGAAGGGGAGGCGAAATGAACTTATTCGCGGCGCAAGGGTTAAACGGGCCGCAGCCTTTGGCCGGCCCGCGAGGGAGAGAGGGAGGAGGCGCGCATCGGCCGGGGACGTCCCGTCCGGCCGGGCACGCGCGGGGGGGGATGGGCTGTCGGCTCGGGCGGCGGCCCACGGCCGAAAAAGAGCGGGAAAACGCACGAGAGGAGAGAGAAAAGAATTTCCCAGGATTTGTTAATTCCGATTTTGATTTTAATTGGTTAAAAATTATTTTGAGTGCTCTGAAAATTCCACTAAAAATCCTGTTAGTGTATTTTGACATGTAGAATTTAAGAAAAATCCTACCATGCCATTTCTATTTAGAATTTGGCTTTTTAAAATTATTTGTTTTTTCAGTTAATTCCAGTGTTTTTCTTTTATGATTTTCTTTTGGATTTTTAAAAAGGGAAAAACACCTGAGGGTGTTACATGCTTTCCAGGTCCTTTGATATTAGTGATTTCACAGTGGACAGCGATTTCCATCCAGAAGCTCTTGGTGAAGGGGCGGGTTAGGCTTAGTTGCTTGTCGTCTCCTTTTCCAACTCGTAGATTTTGCAAGTTGCTAATGTCACCACTTTCTTCTTGTAGAGGTTTTTCCTTGTTGGTAGCCGTTCTTTGGCCAGCAGCCAGACAAAGTGGACCTTGCACGGAAGGGGAAGGAGGGGGAGCGATATTTAACCAGACAAATTACCAGTTATGTTCTGATATGTTTTCGTCGTTGCCGACTTCATGTTATAGGCTTGTTTCGAAGTAAGCGGTCCATGCTGAAGAGTGGATTTTATACTTGCGATGTGGTAACAATTAGGAGGAGTAAGGGTGGATTTTATACTTGAGATGTTAAATGATCTTGATTGACCATTTGAAATCCAAAGTTACAAATTCGATTGATTTTTCAAAGTTTTAGTTAGGTTTCATAGACAATCCTTATCTCTATTCATGACCATAAGTGAAATTGTTCTCAACAAATTAAAGCGTCACCATCTAGAAAACAATCTTTGGATACACTCACGGCAAATTTTGTAAGGATAAGGAAGATGATTACATCAATGACCTCTGTATTTAGGATGCACACAACCAATAAAGTTTGAGTTCAAAAAGAAAGTCTTAATAAAGAACAAAGCCCACATGAGATAGTATGTTTAGTTGGTTGTCCCTTTCAAACATAGCAAATTTCGATATTACTTGTCATGCCCAGAAATTCACACCAGAATTTTCGCAGCTAATTTGTGCATTACACCCTCGTCCAGGCATCAGCCGAGGTACACAAATCGACGTTATTGATAGTACAGAAACCTCGTCTTAGAAACAATATAAAAGAGTTACACGAATGCAATGAAAGAGAAAATAAACCGACTTAAGCTAAACTCGACTCGAGCGAAGCAAAACACCAACACCACAACCTAACCCTTGACGGCGAACAAACCTACACCTCCTCGGAGACCTCGATCTCAACCTCTGGCACTGAAGGGGGAAAAAGAAGCAATACTAAGTACAACCACCGTACTCAACAAGTCACACCGGAAAAGGGGACATGATGCAAGATAAATACCAAGGAAGAGGATAATAGACTCAATTTGCATAAACAACATTGCAGAAATAATAATAATATTTGAAGACAGTAAAACAGTAGTAATGATTAAGCAATATTAAATAAACACTGTCCAACGTTAAAACCACATTGCAACAGGCCCATCCATCCACCTGCACTAGTCAAATTCCAACATTTCATTCAAGTGAATAAGTGAAACTAATCAAGGTGAATCTGGTCGATCGCCCGTAACCGTGGGCACGGCTATTCGAATAGTTTTACTCTGATCAGAGGTGTACAACTGTACCCACAAGACACAATCCCACGACATGTTACCGTGCGCCGGTGCACCACCACGGTACCCCGAAAAGGAACTGTGACAGGACCCTTCACATAACCCCCTCTAACCAATCGTACCATACCAAGGTTTCGCCCCCACTCCCATCGGGTAATGGGCAGCCCCCTCTAGTGCCGCGGTGAATCCGGAAGCCGATCAACCCTTAAAACTGGGGCCGACCCAACTCCATCACGCCACCCTCTCTGGGATACGTCGGCTAGAGACAGCTACGCACAGACCAGCCATTACCCATGCTGGCTTGTGGTATGCACGGTACTTCTTTCAGGGTTTCCCGAGAACCGGTCCTTAATTGTCATGAGCACGCTAACCAAAGTCCAACCATGTGCTCACGACCCACCCTTTTTCATAACTCAATATTATTAGAAATAGAGTCACAACTTAACATCATCTGAGAGTTAGCCTCTAGCAATATACTTGATTAGTGTGATCCCCTTAAGTGAGCTAGTTGAGCTAAGCATAACTAAGCAAGCCTTAAGCTATCATCTAGTCATATTGAACCCCAAGTTACCAATGGTGTAAGGTAAACAATCCTAGGGTTGAGTACAATAGGTATGATCATCCCATGAAATGACATTCTAAAACATATGCAATATTTGAGAAAAGGAGGTATTTAAATAAATTAGTCACAATATGGTTAAAGTAAGGTATGACTTGCCTTGTTCTGGAGACTGAGGAACCTCGGCGACTACTTCGAGGAGAACGGACTCGCCGGAAAACTCGGGATCTACACGACAAACAAAGCACTCAACAAAACACCCTAAAAGGTCTACTGAAACAGCACTGAAAAGTATTTTTAATGGATTCTTGACATTTTTCTGGATTTAATGAAATTTGAATGGACTAAAACCGAGCTCGGATTCAAAAGATATGGATTTTAGATGTTTAATTGCGATTTTTACACTAAACAGAAAAGACTAAAACATTTATTGCGTAATTAAGCCCTGGGTGACGCAAGCATTGCGCAGCGGCGGGGCGCGTCATGCCGGGCGCCGGCGGCCGACGCAGCGGTGTGGCCGCTCGGTCCACGGTGGACCGAGTCCACGGCGGGCGGCGGCGAGCGAAGGGGACACGCGGCACGCATCGGCGAGGAGCGGCGGTGATCGGACGGCGACGGCTTGCGTGGGAGCAAATGGTCCAGATCCGCCCGATCCGAAGGATCGGACGGTGTGGATCGTGGGTAGGGTTAGGGTTTGGGTGGCGGCCGATATGGCGGACACGCGGCGGCCATCTAGAGCACGGCGGCTGGATCGGACGGCTGCGCTTTGGGCGAGATCGGACGGTTCGGATCCACCCGATCCGACCGGTCGGACGGCTCAGAAAGGACGGCTCTAGGGTTAGGCCACGGCGGCGGCGAGCTTGAGCTCGCTCGCCGAGAGCCATGGCCGCGGCGGCGGCCCGATCTCCGACGGCATAGGAAACTTGGCCCGACGGAGGGCGGTTCGAGGTGCGGGAAACGACAGCGGGGGGCGTCGCGGTTCGGGGCGACGGCTCGAGAGATGGCACGGGAAACCGGAGGGAAGGAAGCGGTGGCGCACTCACCGGAGATGGAGAAGCCGACGATGGCGGCGACGATTTTGGGGCCTAACGCACGAGAGCAACAAAGGGAAACACGCGGCGACGGCGAGGGGATTTTATAGGGCGCAAGGAGATCGAAAAGTGCACGGGATAAGCGCGGATTCTTCGCCGCCGGTTTCGGACTCGGAGAGAGAGAGAGAGAAACGGTGGCAGCGAATTCCGTGCGGATAGGGTTGCCTTGGTATGCGAGAAGCGCGGGGATGGATGCGGCGGCGCGAGGTTGGGCCCGGCATGGGTCCGACGTGGCATGGGCGCGCGGAGCGGCGGCGCGCAGGGCGGGGCGGCGGCTGGGCCGGCCGGGCGAGGCAGGAGACCCGACCGGTGGGGCCCACCTGTCGGTGGCCCGTGGAGCAAGGGAGGGTTTGCGAACTTGCGCGGCGTGGCTGGCATCGTGGGCTTCGGCCCACGACAGAGGGAGAGGCGGCGCGCGCACGGGAAGGCGGCTTGGGCCGGAGCGGAACCGGGCCGACGGCTCAACTCGGAAGGAGGGGCGGGAAACCGTACGGCGGTACGAAAAAGAAAAATAAAAAGAAAAAGGAAAAAGAAGGATTTTAGGACTTAATTAAATTGCTGATTTCTTATTTAATTGATTAAAAATACTTAGGGTGCTCTAAAAATTCCAGTAAAAATCCTGTTAGTGCATTTTGACATGCAGAATTCAAGAAAAATCCTACCATGTCGTTTCCATTTATTGATTGCATTTTAAAATTACTGGTTGGCTTCAGATTAAATCCAGAAATTCCGATTATTTCAGGGTAAATTATTTAAACGATTTAGGGCAAAACTCGGGGTGTGACATTACCAAACCAGAGTAGTTTCACAAATTAAACATATTATTACTATTGCTACTTTACCAAAAGTTTCCTCTAATAAAAACACTATTAAAACTTAGTAAAGCTCCAAATCAAACACATTCAACATTTTCAAATTTTGCCAACACCCAAATTTCAAAATATGTAAACAATTTGGTATTCCTCAAATTTGGTTATGTTGGTTTTGGTGAACAAGTTGTAGATAAGCAAAGCTCAATAAAATAAAAAAACCTCTTCTATTAGATGAAATAAGCAAAGTATATAAAGCATGATGCACTTTTAAAAATAATAAAGCACGAAGTCTATTGGTAGCCTATTATCTAAGTTGAAATGCAGAAGACCTGACTCCCAAAAAATATATATAAAAGAAGCCAGCTAAAATACACAAGTAGAACCCTGTAATGGCTTATGAGTTGAGGATGCATAAATAAACATGTACATCGTCTCGCGTCTCACTTATGCATATGTTTATCCATACTGCTTATTAGTAATTTAAAAATAATTTATGAATAAAATTTTATACAGGTGCTGTTCTTTCAGGGACTAAAATTTTAATCCCTAAAACAAAGCCCCATACATGCTGTTAGCTATTAAAAACAAATACTATAAAATATGTCAGGATGAAAAACCCTAAAATCAACTTCAAAATTTTAAAATTTTGGCTTAACGAGCGCCTTGACCTTTTGGTCTGGTTTCTCTTGCAGCCGAGCCTGAATCATGGGCCCCATCCACCAATGCCAAACGAAGAAAAACCGAAATCAGGCGAGAAGAAGCAGGTCGCGCGGGTACTGTGGCGTCCTCCGTCCTCTTTAGGCGTTGCACATTATACGGATAAGACCACCTCCCCATGTGAGGGGCAGGCAGGTGAGGTGAGCCCCGGCCCGATTAATTAAGCCCTAATTAGCCAGCCACCTACCCAAAACCCAATCATCACCGCAGCTCATGATGGCGCCTCCCTGCCTGCTTAAACCACTAAAAACTAGCTACTGCGTGACACTACTCCTAGCTACGCTCCGCTCCGCTGAGAACTGGAGAAAGGACCCGTTTCCGTAACTGAGATTCACAGATGTCCAGATGCTGCAGGTTTGAGTCTGATAGCGAGAGCTAGACAGACACGGATTCCGAGGCCGGTCAACCGTGATTAGCGTTGCAGTTTCACTTCCCTAGTCGAGTCAATCTACTGCCTGCAGAGGCAGGGACCATGGCGACGAAAAAGAGGAGGAGCAGCAAAAGGTAAAAGGAGAAAGGAAAAATTTGAGCAGGCCGGGGGCCGCATCTGGCTGCGCGCGCGGTGGCCGTGGATTTGGGGACAGTGGCCTGGATCGGCGCGGCCACTGTCCCCCCCGCTCGCCGCCGGCGCCGGCGCCGGTGGCGCTAGCAAAGCTGCGTCGTCGAGGCTGTAGTTTATCTTCCACGGCTGATCCGTTCATCCGTTGCACTACATCAGGGCCCATGATTTTGTTTCCAGGTTAACTACTTCTCCTAACGGCACGCACTATCTAGATTGGTTACTTACTCCAGATCTGGGTCTCTGAAACTCTGACCGGGTAGATCATGCCGTGGTACTTGTACACCATTTGATAATTTTATTTATACTATATACCAGTCGATAATACTGTCATGGAGTAGTAGTATATATACTTCTACGTACTGCCTCCTTGATCGGCGGATTAACGGAGTAGAGTACGGATGTGGCGAGCATATGATCCACACGTAGGCCTCCGTTCAAGATAGATGACAACAACGATTTAGCAAGGGACACGCAAAATAATAAAACTATTAGCTGATTAATTGAGTTTTATTTATTATTAAAAAAATAAAAAATAGATTATATGATATTTTAAAATAACTTTTATATAAAACTTTTTACGCTAAACATAACAATTTAAACAACATATTAACACATACCAGAGTTAGAATCTGCAGAAACGTACTGGACCGTAGTACTACGTGTATGTACTACGCCTCCTGATTGATCGACACATGCATGATGCATCTATCATTGCGCCGCTCTTGGCCTATCTATATGAGTGTACTAGTAGTAAGCATAACCAGGACCATCGCAACCGCGTCTTCGTCGCCAGCCATGCTGGGCCAAGCATATACATGCATGGATGCCGTCGTGGTAAGCTCTGTGACGTAGCTATCACGCAGCGTCGATCGGCATGTGGCCGTGGCGCCCCACGACGACCGACCGAATAAACGGCCTGTACGTCTGCCTGCCTATGCCTGGCCGTCTCACTATACTTGCTCCGTTCTAGGAGCGTCCCCTCCCGGTCCCTGCCCTGCGCCGCCGCCATCGTCACCGTCGCCGTGCTCTGGTGGTCGTCGTCTCCGGCCATCTTTGTGAAGAGCTTTTGCTCTTCCTCTGTGGCCACATGGGCCATGACGGCCCTGTTCATGACGGAGGAGAAGGCCTGAGATATATATACATGAGAGGGGTCGATTGAGACAGTGGGCTAGAATGTTCGGCCAGAATTGGTTTAGAAAGTGGGCCGATGGGTCGCTGCCTCGCTGGTGCATGGGCTTATAGTGCTTTAGCTGAAACTCCGGTCGATGTTGCCTTTTTGTCTCGTCACTAGTCACACTACTGGTTGGTTTAGTTTTCTAGCTACTAGTAACATATGCTTCTCCCTTATAACGGGTCAGGTTAATATGAGTAGGGATAAACTATAAGTATAATTACTAAATAAAATATTAGGTTCGATGGTTACATACACATACGAACGTGCTACGTGCTTTGAAAGAAGGATTAGGACGGAGGACAACTCCGGAAGAAGGACAACTCCGCTTTTAAGATTGTAAAAGTAGTACTATCATTTTGCTATTTTATGAAAATTCTCTCTTACCAAATAGTTTCGACACCTTTTACCAACTCTACCTACCAATAATTTTTGTTTTGGTCGTGTCAAACTTGTCTAATAATTGACACTACGGAAATTTGATAGAGGATCAAACCAAACAGGGCCTATGTACGTACTATGGTTAACGTACGCGGTTAGGCGGCAGATACTGTTGAGCGTTATTATGCTTATGCAATGCATCAATTATAAGGGTGTTTGGTTTGGTTTTTTCACATGAAATGTTTAGATGAAATGTTTAGATGTTATTTTACGGTATTAAATATAGATTATTTATAAAACTTATTCATAATCAGTGACTAATTAACGAGACGAATCTAATGAGCCTAATTACATCATGATTTGACGATGTATCGTTAAAGTAAATATTTGTTAATCGTGGATTAATTAGGTTTAATAAATATATCTCGTGAATTAGCCATCGATTCTGTAATTATTTTTATAATTAGTTCACGTTTAGACTTTCAAGACGTCTAAATATCCGATGTGACACGAATATTAGTCTCAGAGAACCAAATACCCCCTATATTTCAGAAAAAAAATCGAGAAAGAAGAGTTTTTGGTCCATGAGTGAAGGTGGACTGAGGTCTATAATTCTAGTGTGTACGATATTGGGACTATTACTACTTTTAAGGCCATGTTTGTTGTGACGGTTCGACCGAAGTAAATTCATCGTTATCTATGAGTACGTTTTTTTGAATTTAGATAGATAATGTGTTTTGTGAAAAGTTTTTTTATACACGATTTTCTAAAAACAGTCAAATAAGTCTGTTTTTTAAGTTTGCAATTATTAATATTTGATTAATTATTTAATAATATCTTGTTTTGTTTTATATGTCATCAAAAATTCCCATTAAACTGTTGATTCAAACTCGATTAATTTTAATTTTAAAAAGTCAAAATTTTAATTTTAAATTTTAATTATTTTGAAGTTGATTTTATGATATTTTTAACGTAATTTTTTTCAATATTACAATATTAGTAGGCCGCTAAGAACACGAATATAAAAGTTTTACACATAAATTATTTTTATTTTATCGCTAGCTACTAAACCGTAAACCGTTAGGGCAATCGATGATACCGTAAGTATTAACTACTAGTAGTAGAGTGCACTCCGAATGTACACCACCGTTTTTTCCTCAAACAGACGATTACAGTGGCAATATACAGACCGTACCCCTGCGGTTAATTTGCTTTTAAAAAAATGTCTCCCTGGTATTAAAATACATTTTGTCCATTGAAGGGTAACCTGGCATTGAGCTGTAAATTTTGGTTTTTAAGAAATAATATAGGTATTTTTCCAATTTAAAAACACACCCATAAAATTACCACTATATATGCAACTAACACCCACTGGCAAGTGCACCCGTAACACATGTTTAAAAAGATGAATGCAAATAAGAATTTAATCTCCGACCTTACGAAATTTATATCAAAAGTAAGAGTATACCTGGTTATATATAATATTTGTAGGCACTAGAATTTAAAGTCTAAAGTCTAGCAGATGGAGTTATATACCACATGGTTGGTGCTTCTCAATTTAAATAGATTTTTTGTGCAACGAAAGTGCAACAAAGACATTTAAAAATAGGGTTATTTGGATGCATGCCATTATAAATTTGACAGATTTGAAATATTATCACAATTCATGTATTTGTAACAGTGCCATTATAATTATTATATAGTTTGTAACATGCTACTTGTTAGTGTCAAAGACAAAACATACATTCTATATATGATACGGAAATATTATGTACCTATAGTGATTAAAGGAAATACGATGAATAAAGAAATAAATTATCTTTCTGAAAAAGAAGGTGCTAGAGTCCTAGTCAAGGAAGATAATGTCTCTTTAATCTGTATCCTATTCTATTTTTTAATTTTACCTGGAGAGAAAGATGATCTTCGCTATAAATACAAGGCCCCGTAAAAGAAAAGAGGACATGTCAATGGAAGACAAGCCAGAATAGATCTAAATAAACCTAATGTAGGAGCCACAGAGGTCGACATGAGGGATCTAAGACTACCTCCAATTTCATATTCGAGGAAGAAGACTATACTAGTCGTCAATTACATGTGAGAGCTCTATGCCACCGAGCTGACATAGATTAGATTAGGTCATCTCAAATATTGTACTCGTGTGATACTGATATATAAAGATAACACCGACTTGTTCAACAGTAAGGCTATTACTTGTCATTTAAAGGGCCTGAACCTATATAAAAATCTCTGTCTCTTGTCTCTTTTACTCAATGTCGTGTATACTCTGGTTCCAATGATCCCATACTCTACAAATACCGTCTGCGGGTACAGCCCATCGACACCACTAGTATACATATATTACCTATATTGGACAGAAATGTCCTTGTCTTTAACCTCCTCCCTCCTTCTGGGCTATAGTCATTCGGTGCCAGGCACCCAAGCCACTCGGAGCATGGCAACCTTTCTTCCCTACCTCCAACGGTGTGCTGCCGTGCTCAACCTCGTCGTTCATCCCCATCCTCCCTGTCCTGTAGGCGTCTTCTTCTCCATCCACCAAAAGACAGAGACGCCATGGCCAGCTTGAGCTTCAAGGATTTCTTTTTCTTCTATCTATGTGCTTCGATCGATTAACATTGTCAGACACATGTGGTTCATACTAGATTCCAAGTTATGGTTGTAGTGGATATAATCAAGCTCAGCCGCCGGGGAACGAGGCAGCCACGAGCTTGTCCAGCTGTGCGTCGAAGAACCTGACGGAGCCCTTGTCGAAAGGAGGCCAGCGACAACAATTGCTTCGACGGAAGGTGCCGCGGCTCTAGGGAGATGGAAAGAGGAAGCAGAAGTGATTCGATTTCTGTTGGTGGTAGCTTGAATGGCCGCCGTATCCCGCCACTGGTCCCCTCGCATGGACGTAGCCAGATCCGTCGCGCCCGACTGCCCTTGTCACCGGCCCAGTGCCCCCGCCTTCGCTGAAGAGAGGAGAGTTGAGGCGCTCATCGAGTCCTGGAGCAGCGCTCGAAGCTCGTGAAAAAGCCGCCAAGCTCCGCCGCCAAGGAGAGCTCTTGCTCGTCAAGAGAGAGAGAGAGAGAGAGAGCGCTCCTGCTCCTACTCCTGCTCTACCGAGGGAGAAAGGGGGAAATCTAATGAAATGCCACTGCTATGGATGACGCTCCTTGAGATGCCACTTTTGTAAATTTTGTTACAATTTTGCCATCATCACACACACGGAGCAAACATTTTGTCATTTTTGCACATGTGACATGCCAAGTCAGCTGTCCAACATGGATATGCTTGGCGAAAAGACTGGCCTGCCCCCGCCTTATCCGTTAACACTGAGCGCCCCCATTCCCTATTTAGACCACCCTAGCAGCTCGGACGAACCTTAAACTCGACGGCGCTGGGGACGATGTCGCAAGCCTCTTCGTTGACCAGCGTGAGGAGGGTAGGTGAAATGGTCGGCAAAGAAACCGGCCTTCCCCTGATCCGCTGCCCGTTCTGTGAGAAGGCACGGGTACATGAGCGGCGCTCGAGGAAGGAGAGCGTCAACATTGGGCGCGTTTACTTCAAATGCCCTATGGGCGATGGATGGGTGAGTCAAATTCGAACTGTGTTTGATGGATTTCCTTCTGCATTTGCGCTTCTATGTTGGGGATCCCTCTGTGTTGCTGACTTGATGCACGGGTGGGTGATGGATTTCAGATGGCTGATAGGTGCAAGTATTATAAATGGCAGAGGGAATATTTCTGTGATTTGGTGAAGGCAAATATGATTTAGGTTGTTGATCTTGAGCATGAGCAAGAAATTGAGGAGGAGGACGACACTATGGGGATGAAGCCGGGGTGCATGGAGGAAGACCGAGTTGCTGTCAAAATGCAGAAGGAAGAAGTGCAAGCGAAGTTAGACCAAGTGATGAAGCTTGTGTCTGTGCTGTTTGTGATTTGTGTAGGCATAATTTCCATGTTCTTTGGGTATGCCATGAAGAAGTGAAATTATTAGCTAGATAGCCATATGTGTAGGCATAATTAGACATATTTGAGCAAATGTAACTGGCAAATGTAACTGAGAAAAAAATTATGCGATGAATGGCCAGTTGAACAATTTCTATATTGTTTTGCTCTTGGAGTGACAGATCCAGACTGACATAATTCAAGATGAAGCACACATATAATAACTGACATAATTCATGCAAAATAACAGAATTCTTGCACACACTTAATAACTGACAGAGTTTACCACAGACGTAAGTACTAAGAGAGTTCAAACAAACACAGACTGACTGAGTTTTGCACACACATAAGTTTTGCACACACATAATAAGTAAAATAGTTAATGCACTTGGCACTGCAGCTCAAGCACTCACACACACACATATTCCAACAGATCAAGAGCTCTTCTTTCTCACTGAAGCTTTCTTGACCTTGGTGGCAACTTTCTTTTTTGGAGTCATCTTCTTGAATGGATAGATAACCTGCAAAGGCTGAGCTTCCACAGTAGTTGTTAAGTCCAAAACAAGCATCCTGTTGACAGGTGCTGCACTTGATTCTTGAGATGCAGCTGCTGCTCTTGCTTCTTAAGCACTTCTTAGTTGTGCAGCTAATTCAGCTGCTGCTCTAGCTCTTGTTCTTGGTGTTGTTTGTGGTACTGATGCAGTAGCTCTTTTTCTTGGAGTCCTTTGTGGTACTGGTGCAGTAGCTTCTTGTGGACTACCTTCTTGTGCACAAGCTTCTTGTGGACTAGCTTCTTGTACACAAGCTTCTTGTTCACTTGCTTCTTGTGCTCTAGCTTCTTGTGCACTTGCTTCCGGTGCACTTGCTCCTGATGATGCATAAGAAAATTATAAGAATTGAACTAAACAAAATGAATCACTTTTTACTGACATACCTGTTGGCTCACTTGTTTCTCCTGCGTCAGCTTTCTTTGCCTTCTTGCTCCCCACACTTTTCTTTGTTTTCTTGGATCTCTTCCTGCAATTAAGTGTAAGGTCAAAGCAAAGAAAGATGAAAGTATAAGGTCAAAACAGTGTAATGTCAAAGCATTTTTCACCTTTTCTTTGTGCCTGTCAATTCACACCTTCAACTCCCCTTTCTATGCCCTACCTGACCATAATTAGGACATAATGACTGCCTTGTAGCCTTTCCTGATCTCTCCAGGCAAGAAGGTATTCTGTTCTTTCACTGCCTTCCTAGGCCTCTTTTCTTGCCTAATGGTGGATATAACTTAAAGCCTTTTTTCAACCTCTGGCCACTGGTTCCTATCAGTGATGCTAGGCCATCCATATGCATAAGCTTGTTTGAACATTTCAACAGAATAATCCATGTCCACATAACTGTCCCACACTGGCTGTCTCTCTGTAGTGATGACAACCAAAGCATGAGGACAAGGATTACCAGTGACTTGCCACTGTCTACACGTGCACATATTTTCACTTAGGTTGACCACATGCCTCCTCACCTTCTCATCCTTGTAAATTTTACTCACTTCAGCTTGATCAATCCTGCCCTTTGTTACCTTAAGATGCCCTAATCCCTTTGAAGATGTATTCAACATCTGAATCACAGGTGGAAGAATGACTCCATGCATACCAGTTGAGATTCTTCTCCTCCTCACAAAGTACAACACACCCTTTTCCCTTATTGTATCCACCATGTAATGCAATGGCAAGTCTTTGAATTTCTTTATCCATGCATTCCAAGACTCTGCCAAGTTATTGGTAATGTAGTCACACTTTGACCTAGCCCATATGAGATTGTGATGTTCTCTAAACCATTTATCTACATTAGGACTACCTGCAAGAACTTTATCAAAGAAGTGCTTGTGCTTTGCAGGTTCATATGCCCTAGCTGCAGGCCACATGTTGGATGCATAAAGGTCACCCGTGAACTTCTTCTTCATGTTTTCCATTAAATGTCGAAGCATTCTCTTTGTTCAGCCTGTGGAAACACATGTTTGCTCTCGTTTCTAGTCCTTTGCAAGCATCGGTGCATTGCTAAACGTGGTAATTCACCTATTGCCTTGCGAAGTTGTTCCTTGAACCAAATCCAATTTTCTTTGGTTTCTGATTCAAAGAAACCAAATGCTAATGGGAACATCCAATTCATCCCATCTAGTGCTAAGGCGGCAGGCATGTGACCATTCCACATGCCATTAAGGGCAGTAGAATCAATGCCAATGTAGGGCCTGTAGCCACCTAAGAAACCAACTATGCTACCCCTGAAAGCATAAAAAGATTTGCTAAAGTGCTTCTGCTCACCTTCCTATACATAGTCAATTTCAACAACACTCCCAGGACATCTCAGCTCAACTTCAGCCTTAAACTTGTACAACCAATCAAATGAATAATCCCATTTCCCAAAAAGTTTTTCAGCCGTCCTCTGTCTACCATACCAAACAGTCTGATACTGAATCTTCATGTTGTATTTCTCCTCCAGTCCTCTTTCACTTGCTTAGAGACATACCAGTTTTCTTTAGCAATGGCAAGGTGTTCTCTCAAGCAACCCATGCCTCGAGTTGCCATTCTTCCCAAGACTCGCTTGTTGAGACACAATTGTGAGGATACTTGTTAATTTGAATCTGCAACAAATCAACACAAGTTAGTGACTGAACTATAAGTCATTATTGCTTAAATGTAAAATAGAAAATACCTGACAGAACCATCAACTTGTGTCCTAGCCCTAATAATCCAGGGGCATCCTGAAGCCTTGCAAAACCCTCTAAATCTATCCCTGTCAGACTTCTCAGTGCCTAGCTCAAACTCAGTCATGATAGCATGCTACCTCACTGCTAGTCTGAAGTCTACCATGGAAGGGTAGGTTGTGTCAACTGTCATGTCTGGATTATCCCTATCCTAGTCCATAACAGGCTCTGATGGATCATTATCATCAATGCAACAAGCTGCTTCTTCCATGTTAGAATGGGACTATTTTCTGGAATGGGACTGTTTTCTCTTGCTCTAGCATCTGCTACTTTGAATCCCATTGCTTCAAACACTCTATCCTCATCAGCAACTACAGTGGCTTTACCATCTTGATTTGCCTCAGGGAGAACAATCAGAGATTCTCAATCAACCATCTCAGGCACAAATGCTTCTTGCACTTTTTCAGCTGCCCCTGCATTACAATTGAATGTCTCTCCTAAGCCTTCACTGAAATTATGCATTGGTTGTGCTTGGCTAGTCACACCTGAACTGCCCTTAGATGCACCACAATCAACAAAGCCAGCTGGACCCTTGACAACAACTTGCACTACCACATTTGCCAACCTCTCAACATACCTGGACTTAATCATATCCTCAAATTGCCCATTGTTCCTAATCTTTCATTTTGCCTCACTGTCTCTATCTACTGACCACACATCAATGGTTTGTGAAGGACCCCAAATGGTCTTACACTATTCATATCACTGATAAAAGAATCAAGATTATAGCCACTGCTAATATCAATCTAGAAATCATGAATTTGCTCATCCATTTCTAAATCCTCACTCCAGTACTCCAGAACGGCCTTAAACTTTTCGCATTTCATGACTATTCTAAAAGCATTGCCAAGATCGATCCTGACATAATCATACAGAATGAAAAGGATGTAGATGTTAGAACTTACCATCTGGCATGCAAACCTAATGAGATGCAGAGATCCAAAATGCATATGCACCAGTGAGGGTGAAATGCACTTACCAAGGAGGGCAATCAGTAGGCTCCATGGTTCAGACACGACGCCCGCCGCCACCTCTCCTCCCTCACTAGTGCCAGCTAGGGTTCGGGATGGTCTGAATGGGGGCGCTTGAATCGAGCGCTCGGTGTTAACGGATAAGGCAGGGGCAGACCAGTCTTTTCGCCAAACATATCCACGTTGGACAGCTGACTTGACATGCCACATACGCAAAAATGATAAAATGTTAGCTCCGTGCATGCGACGATGGAAAAATTGTAACAAAATTTATAAAAGTGACATCTCAAGGAGCGCCATCAATAACAGTGGCATTTCATTAGATTTTTCGGAGAAAGGTTGAGGATAAGAGTAATTTTGTCAAGGATATATAAAATATGTATATCAATGGCACCGCTACAATAACAAACAAATATTAGTGGCATGATTCTAAATACGTGAATTATAATGGTAAATTTTAAAATTAAGAAATTTGTAATAAAATATATCCAATTAATCTTTTAAAATATTGAGATAGCGGGTCGGCATCTTCGGTCACAATTACTTTAGTTGGTGGGCCGATAGGCAGATGGTGCATATGGGTCACGGTGCTTTAGCTGAACTTCAGTCAATATTGCAGTGTTTGTCTTTATCGTATGTGCCTGTTTAGTTTGTTTCGTTATGATAGCAAATCAAACAATTCGTGAAAAAATTACCTTGCCAAATATTTTGACATCACACGTACGTATACTTATCTTTTACTGGCGTCAATCCAAACATGTTACATGTGTTATCAACTCTACCAATTTCTTATCAAAATTAACATTTTCCCTTAGAAAGAAATCCTTCTTCTATTTTAGCTAATTTTTTCTATTTCTACATGCTCAAGGCATTCATCATTCCAACAGTAGAATGACAACAGACTCGTGTATAGGAACTCATTCCAACAGTAGAATGACAACAGACTTGTATATAGGAACTAGATTAATTGAACTAACTATAAATTATAGAAAATTTATAATCTGTGATTGGACATAAAAATAGAAATACCTTTTCTTGGGTAAAGGAACATAATATGTAAAAAAGTGTCCAATAATTCTTTCAGTTTCTTGATAGCGTCAAAACTTATCCAATAATTTTATTTCATAAAACATGGCTAATAATTTGCACTGCTAAAATTGATGGATCATCAAACCAACAACCGTCCTATGTATGTACGATTAACGTACGTAGTTAAATACTGTTGAATATTATTACGCTTATGCAATGCACCGACTATATATAATCCAGAAATTTCAAAGAAAAGAAGAGCTTTTGCCGATGAGTGAAAGTGGGTCTCTGACCAAAAGGTCTATAATTCTACTATGTGACTAGTACCACTACCATACTTGTATAATTGTATTGGCAAGATATCTAAGTAGTAACAGTAGAGTGAACTCTGAATGTACACCACCTTTATTCCAAGCAGATGATTACACTGGCAATATATAGTACCGCCTTTTCTCGAAATTCAGTCTCCACGCAGTTAATTTTCTTTAGAAAAATATCTCACTGATATTAATATACATTTTATCCCCGTCGAAGGCTTGAATCTAAGCCAAAGCTGGCATTGGGCTTTAAATTTTGCTTTTTAAGAAATTATATACGAGGCAGTGTTTTTCTTATGACATGAGAGACGTACACATACATACATATACGGCTATACATGCACATCCCACCCACTCGCTAGTGCACCTAACATATGCCTAGAGAGATGAGGGCTAACGACAAAAGCTCTGACCTAAATTTCTATCAGAAGCAGAAGTGTATCCAAGTGTACATAACATTTTAAGGTATTAGAAAATTTTCGATAGATAGCGTTATATACCCACAAATACGTGCTTCTCAAAATTGGGTAGATTTTATGTGTAAAATGAAAGTGCCAAAAAACCATCTACAATATTGATTTCCTATAATCAACCTCTAAAATTCGATATCAGCTACAACTTACTTTGAGCTTGAGCTTGCATCAATTACTTATGCTTCAGTACTTCATCAACTACTAGGTGGTGTACGAGAAAATGGCTCCAACGGTAAGTTCGCCCCGACCTCCGGCGGGCAAACGCGGTCCGCGCTGGCGACCCCTACTGACGACCCCCTGCCAACAACCACTTCGACGTGTCCCCTCCTCCAGCCCTGCATCTCCGCAGCCTCTTGGCTGGCTCCGCTAGCTGCGCGATGCAGCTCCCCTAGCCTCCATGAGCTCCCACTGCAGCCATCACGTATCGCGGCGTCTGGCATCACCCGCCAAGCTGCTGCCTCAGCGGCTGCAGATCTGAAGAAGCTGCCAATGAGCCAACCTTTCTCCCTCTCTTTCGCGGCAGTCGTCCGGGGAGATAGTTGCATTTTTTCAAATTCGCGAAGGCATTCTGTTGCGCGGGATCCCGACGGCTCGGACCGACCCCAATTCAAGGCGCCATTTACCCACTCTGTCCGGAGCAACCATCGCCTACGACACCTTGTCACTTCACCGTGGCGGATTGACACTGTCAGTGATATGGGCCTGGGGGTACGTCAGAGATACGATATTTGAAAAAGGAACGCGCCTTTGCCCACCAGGGCGCGCCAAAGATATGTTCTGGACGGCTCAAGCGGGACTCGGCCATGGGCGGCCACGTGGCTACCCCAAGAGGGGCTTGGCTCGGGGGCCGCCCGGAGGCCACCGCACTTCCCAGGTGCCAGGGTCCGGGATCACCCGGACCCCTAGGCGGCAGGGCTTGGGATCACCCGGACCCCCGCCCCTCACCCCGCACCTCTCTGAGAGAGGGGCAAGTCCAACTGCCAACTACCTCATTTAATGCCTAAAAAGAGAAAGGCTGAGCGTCTGCCCCGTCGCATTTAATGCGATGTGAGGCGCGCCTGTCAGCCGCTCTCATCATCACCCTTTTTGCCCATTGTGAGGTAAAAAGGGGTATAAAGTCTTTGATGGCGACCGTGGTGTGATTGCTCGGTCACTCTACGCATGCTCCCCCTCCATGCCCCGTCCAGTCGCATTGAATGCATCGGGCGGCGCGAGGGAGAGAGAACACGAATATTAGGGGTGTTGCGTCGGTGCCTATACAGGTGAAGGGCCACTTACCAGTAGGCCCCACTGGGTAGGTAGGCCGGCCTATCCTCACGTCAGCAGCATGGCAGCCATGACGCCCGCTTTTCTCCGACCAACTCCGTGACGCAGCAACAGGAACAAAGATGAGGGTGGCTTCTCCGACAAGACAAGGCAAGAGCCGCTCCATCACGTGGAGCGGAGTAGAGAAAAATCAGGACTACTGTGGTGTCCCCTTGCACTATAAAAGGAGGCCCAAGTCCATCATAAAAACGGTTCGTTTGGTTCGCCCGGTGGAGGAGGTCCTGGGTGCTTGTTCCTGAACAACGGCCAGTTCTTAGCGACTCCTTCGCCACTTCAGTCACCACCTCCAACACCCCCAAAGAGAACACCCTCACCAGTTCCTGTAATTCATCCCTCATATTACACAAAGAACAGGGGTAGGGTATTACACCTCATAGGTGGCCCGAACCTGTATAACCCCTTGTGTCCATTGCAGTTGCGATCCTTCTTCGGTTTTACTGGCCCCTCCCCATTCTCACCGTGAGTTTAAGTCCAGATTCACCGCTCCCCTGTGCCGAACCAAAAAGGGGGTCCCTCAGATCCCCTCGTGTCGAGCGCACGCATCGACAGACACCTACAGCAATAGGCTATCGCTGCATCGCATCGCCGAGCGAGAGCACAACGACATAAAGGATGGGGATTCGTCATGGATTTCGGTGCGTGGGCAGTACTGGTGGCGTCGGGAGGTTAAAGGCGGAGCTCACTGACCGCATTCAAGCCGCGATGACCAAGCTTGCTCCCCTCTTACGTGCAAAGCGAACCTCCTTCACGCCTTCCAGCTTCAGACGGACGGGCGGTGCTTTGTTTACCTCGGTAGATGTCATCGTGCAGAGAAGTGTCGGGACCCCGTCGTGTGCTTTGTCTGTCACCGCTCCAGCCACCAAGCATGCGATTGTCGCCGCAACAGCCTCCCGTCACTGAAGCAACTTCCTCATCAGTTGCCACAACCACCATGCTCGCCACCACACTCGCCAGCTCGCCAGAACCCTCAGCTTGCCCTACGACTTCGGCCACTACCACAGCCACCACACTCACCACCACACTCGACACCGCCGTGTACACACTCGCCGACACTCCCCCAACCGCCCCCTACCCGTCGACAGTGCACAGGGCCAAGATGTCGTAGCTTGGCGACCCGACTACCCGCCCGGTAGAGGACTCTTGCTACATTCCAACCTCATACGCCATCGACAAAGAATTGCGCAAATGAAGCGGGACAACTACTGTCTCATGGGCGGGCCCAAGCGCCGCCTTCCACTGGGCCACACGACGTCGAGAAGGTCTTCATGGAGGAATTCTGTCTCCACCATGGCTACCTCCATCACCAACAAGCATTCCTAATCACGTTCCAACACCGACGACATTGCAAGGAAGGCGCTAGCAAAGGGATTCGTCAAACGCCAGGGCATCGAAGTTCATTTCATAAAGTGGCATAGCCTTGAGAGCGCCCTCGGCGTGGTCCTGATGTTTCGTGTTCGCGTGTGCCCCAATGGCGTTCCTATGCACGCCTAGGCGATCGACATTGCCGAGAGACTAATTGGCCGCACCTGCGTGCTCGAGCAAATTGAGACCGACCTCATCCACCCGGTGGAGTCTGGCAGCACACATTCATCGACCTATGGGCGTGGACGGCAAACCCAAGCTCCATATTGAAGCGAATGTGGCTCGATTTCACAACTCGTGCAAAAGACCAGGAGATGGAGGCGCAGATTGTGGAAGACAACCCCCCGGAGCAATGACAGCACGGGATGCGACACTCGGTCCTCATACACCTGGAGGAAATCAATGATTTCACGACGGCTTTGGTGGACTTGGAGGAACAAAGCTCCTTCCAGCCGGTCAAGCACCGCCTGCCGCCCTGGAGCTTGGGGGTGATGGATGGCGAACAAAATCCAGGCTGGGTGTTCGACGTGTTCCCGCACAACCCGCCACCATCCCGCTCGGACCACGAGCGCTTGGGACGAATTGACAACCGCCGCAAAGAACTACGCCCGACACGAGATGACAGGGGGAGCGGGGATGACGCCCGCAACTGACTCACGAGCCAATTGGACAGTGGTCGTAGCGGGCCTGCGGCTCGTGGCGAGCTTGCTCTTAGTGACGCGGAAAAGGACGCGGACGACCACGACGTCGACCGCGACGACCGAGACACTGACCGCGACGATCGTGATGGTCGGCGGGCCAAAGGTCGTGGACGGAGGTGACGTCGGCGGGTGTACAATAGGGACTACCCAAAAGCATATCAGCGATGGCGCCGCGGTGACTGGGACGAGCGGGCCAATAGAGGGCGCGGCTTCACCAAAGGCCGCGACGACCAGGAGAACGCTGCCTCCTCAGGCACGAGCGCACACGCTCCCCTAAACGGCACGATGCAGGGGGGTCTAGCCGCCGCGGGGGCCGGCAGCGTGACCCGGCCGATGATGACGCCCGTTCGCCGCCATCCCTGCCTATGGCTGAATTTTCCCTTCACAACAACAGCGTGAGCTACAAGCACAGGTAGGCAGATTTTGTTTCCTCAATGCATTGCACAAATCTTCCTTGGCCTCACAGGAAGGAACACGACGTCTTTTGCCCCACCCCGGTGATCAACTCGACCATCTTGGCGCTGTCGCGAACAAGGCCATGGCTGGAACACAAGACACAACAGGGGATGAAGCCTGGTTCAGAGGGGATTCGATCACTATTAGCCGCATCTTCGCGCGTATCAGGGATGCCTTGCCACCGGACAACTCGCTGTCGGCCTACCAGCAGATGGAAGAGGCACTCTCATGGCTTGATGTGGCCGCGGCGGCAAAGGGCAAGGAGCTGATGCCCTCCCTGGCAATTGACGTTGCCCCCGCGGTGGCAAGCAAGGAAAATGGTGATGCTCCGTGCTCTGGGACCTCCGCGAACAAGGCGAACAAGCTCTCTTCCGCTGATGCGAGCAACCCCTCCGCCATGCCTCGGCCACCATTGCCAGCCTCTTCGTGCCGCCGCTGTAGGCCTTGTTCCCTATGCCATCACCCCCTGCATCGGTGGAAGACCCAATTCCTCTGTTGCATCGAGCGAGAGCAGGCTTGAAGTATCGCCGTCCCGTTGTCCGGCAGAGCGAACACATTGCGAAGCAAGCGGCGCGACCGATCATGGAAAGGTGTCGGCGAGTCCTACTCAAGCACCTGGGCCTTCTCTAGGGAGACGATGACAACGTTGAGTAGGTCCTTAGCCAGTATTTTGCAATGTTCGATGGACCTTTGCCGTCGCACATCATCGCTGCTCTTATCGCCATCTTCAGCATACAGGACGAGTAGGACTCCATGGAAACGGTGCTCCTACCTCTGGTCATCGAAGGCATCATGGAGGCTGTGGAAGAGGTGGAAGATGCACTCGAGTGATGTTGTTCTCCGTAGCGATGTTAGTCGGGAGCCATCGCTGCCCCATGTATCCCCCCTACTACTTTTGCGCCGCACTAGCCATATGGACACACGGCGACTAGCGTATGTCATCCCGCTAGAAAACTTGTTTTGTTGCTTCGGCCAACGGCGAGTGGCCTCCCCTTATTGTAAGTCTATTTGCTGTAACCCTCTAACTTGCTCCCTCTCTGGCGGCGCCACGACGAACGCGGTGCGCATGGCGTGTGCGGCGCGCGCAGAGTGCGCGGCACGTGGGGCATGCAAGGAAGAAGAGGACTTTCACGGTTATCTTGCGTCTAAAGGTGAACGCTAACTATTTTCTGTGTAGTTCCACTGGATCCCCCAGTCGGCCGCCGTTGTTTTTCCTCCATCATGTAGCACGTGGCGGGCGCGTCGTGCGCGGTGAGCGCACTTTGCACGTTGCGAGCGACACGCATTGAGGACGACGAATGGAAGACACTGGGCCAGGTGGGCAAAAGGTTGGATGGGCGAGCCTACCCCTAGCTATTTCTTGGGCCGCCGTCTAATCGGGCTAACCACAGCCGCGTTGCACGCATGGGCCTTGTCGCGCGCTTGGACGATGGCCCAGGCATGTGGCCGCTTGCTACGCATGGACGGTGGGCCGCCTGCTGCACAAAACAGGCCATCCGGTTGGCCGCTTACTGCGTAAAAAAGGCTGACCGGCTAGGTCGGCCATGACTTGGCCCAATACTGCCACTTGCATTACCGCGCCAGAAGTAAGTTGTTTAGGTCGTTCAAATCTTGGGCATAACAGCAACATGTTTGGACTAGAACGCTCCTGGGCCACCTCGCCTCTTGCAGCATACAATGGGCTCCACAGCAATGTAGGATAGGCCTGGGCCTCCCGAGCCAAACGGTTTTTGCTGCCGCTCGACCAAGTTAGCCTTGTTGATGCCTTGTACCAATCGGCCCTAACAAATGTTTTTTCGCCTCGGCCGCCCTCTTTGAGCAGAGATCGCCCAGGCATGTCCACCCAATGGTTTGGAGGCCACCCACCAGTGACCCCCGCTCAAACCAATGTCGATTAGCTTAGATCTCATCAGCTGGAATGTGAGAGGCCTCAACTCTACGGCGCAGTGAAATGCAGTTCACGAGCTCATGTTTGATACTAAATGCAACCTAGCTTGCTTTCAAGAGACGAAGCTCCAAAGCTTAGATGATAGTCTCGCTTTCTTTTTAGGCGGCTACAAACTCGATAAATTTGCTTTCAAGCCAGCAAGGGGCACGAGAGAGGGAATCCTCCTCTTGTGCAACAACTCGGCCATTGAACTTCAAGATATTCGTATAGGGCGGTTCTCAATCTCGGCAAGTGCAAAGACCATTCTCTCTGAGAACACCTTCCGTCTAACCGGAGTCTATGGGCCATCTAGGCACCATCTGAAGGAGGCTTTTCTAAGGCACGTCGGGAGGCTCAAGCCTATTGAGGGTGAAGGTTGGCTCCTTTTGGTGACTTCAACATGATATATCAGCGTCCGACAAAAACAACACCAACTTCAACCGTGCTGTCATGAGGCGCTTACGCTCGACCATTGAGCGATGTGAGCTCCACGAGATTCCACTACATAATAGGAGATATACCTGGAGCAATGAGCGTATGTTGATGAGAAATTCAATTCTCACGCACTGGACTGAGAGATTTGCTTTACTCTAGTGCAGGTCCAAATTGGTCGCCTCTGGTGAATTGTGGGCGTGCCAGTTGGTTTGATCCTGTAACCAACAAGAAACAAGAAATAGGCATTAAGTTGAAATTATATCCTACCGGATCGGCTGAAGGCATCAATTTACACATAATTGCTATCACAAAGCACATTTAAACCAAGTGATTGAGATAGATTGACTATGCCGAGACAGTATAAATCACTTAGGCTAAAAGCATATTAGGATAATAATTATCTACATTGATAACCTAGCCGATGCTGCAGGTCTAATATGAATCGGCTAATACTCTGACACATTTTATAAAAAGATATTAATCTAATCTAAATGTACTAAACCTAGATCAATCAGCTGTCAGCATAGCTTGACAGATTGATATTGGCTTAGGGCACTTAGATAAATTAAGATCTTAATATAAAAGGCAGTTTTAATATATCTAATAGCAATTAAAACTAAAGATAACTAAAACAGATAAGGTTGGCTGAAACTCCAACGCTGTCTTTAATGATAAACATCAAACTAAACAGATCTTAATAGTTCTAAGAGCGACTTAATAGGTCGGTTAGATGCAGCATTAAGTACAAAAAGAAATATCAGATCTGTATGAGTCAATGTGAACCCTTCGAGACGGTAGACACGACATATAATCTAATTCAACCCCTAGATCTATCTTTATCGGCTGCAGTCTTCAGAGAGAAACCAGCCGATTGTAGGATAAATCTAGAGATTGCTCTAGATTATAAGCCGTGTATGATAAATTACACAGTTCATAACATCAAAACTAGAGTATCATGACGATGGAAGCACTAGTCCCTTTGATACAAACCACTAATGATAAATAATTACCTTGTTCGGAGATCAGAACCGATGCAACTCGAGCAAGAGCAAGAACTCGTCTAAAATGAAAAGGGTGGCGATGCGCCTAAATTGATTGATTGTGTGTTGGTTAATATCTTTACAAAGAGCCCTCGGGTCTTATTTATACCCAGGCATAACAATATCCATGTAGGACACGGTTTCTACCTTATCTACTATTCACAGTACGACAATATCTCGGGACGCAGTCCCATGCCGTGTTACAAAAGAAAAATCTATACAACTTCCTAATTTACAGATATAATTGTCGTTACAGGACTCTATCCATAAATGGGAATATCTTTAATGAACATTTGAGAACCGAATCCAATATTTATCTTTATGCTCCTTTTTGGGATCGGTTCAATCTCCATCTCCTAATCGGAATTGGCTATCAACCATCCTTGTCTGATTTGGCCTTGGCCAACTGGTCTCCCAGCCGATTCGGTTTTTAACCGATGTGGCCTCTGTTTCTCCGCAAACTACGCTCCTGATCCAATTTCGCTTCAATTTTGGCCCTGAACTCGGGAATTTGGTTACCAAATTTGGTCGTTAACACATGCCCCCCAAGTCCGTGATATGATGGTATTGCGGATTTGCCGCTTTTCGAATTCCCGCGTGACTTTCGCCCCAGTCTGTTTTGGCTATCACAAAATTTCTTTAAATAACGCCCTCCTTGCGCCGAACCAAGCCACATTGTCACTTTTCACCTTCAAACCCTAGCCTCGAAACCTTTCTACTCCCTCAGTGACCTCGTCGTAACCGAAGCAGGTCTCACCGGCGAACCCCTCCGCGGCGGCGATCCCTTCCATCAATGGCGTCTTCAAGCACCTGCTCCGACGCGGCTCAGGCAGAGTACCCCGAGGTAAGTTCCATCGGCTGTAGCCCCTTACTCGGGATTTTGCTTTTTACCCTCTATAATCTTGTTCCTTTATCCTTTGATTTGTAGCACCTTGCTCACCAAGTCGCCATCCCAGAACTTCTTAGCCCAAACCAGTTCTTATTAGGACCGATCGGCAACGTAGACCCAGTGAATTCATTAATGCCAAAACAAATCGGATTCCCTTTAGGTTTTCCACCCCCGATCCGGCCCATTGGTCGGTGCTTTCATGTCTTGGCCTTCAACAGACAAATCCTGGCTAGCTTGGTACTCAAGAATGTCGGCTAGGCAGCAAACCCATTGGACTGAACTAGGTATAAGCCAGTGCCTAGCTTTGACAATAGCCGACATGTCCAAGGATGAACCCCTCCTATCGGCTGCAACTTTCTTCTGGTTAGACACGCTAAATGCATTCTTATTCAGACAAGGGCCAATGACGCCAACTCTCTTGGATGTAGTAATGATCACGGGGCTGGATATAACCTCGACAGTTGACCCAGCCAGCCTCATCATCAAATGTACTCATAATTTCAAGATTAAGAGCATAGGAGGTTGGAGCAGCTTTATATCAATGAACATGAAAGACGGCCCGATCTCCGAGAGAGAACATGCAGCTTTCCTCCTGATGTGGCTGGAAAAATTTGTATTCTGCGGATCAAGCTGCGGGCCGACTAGCAACTGGCAGCACGTAGCCGAAGCTCTGGTGAACAAGAAACAAGTCCCCTTAGGAAAATATCTGCTCGGCTATTTGTACCAGATGCTAAGCAACGCATCGGCTAGGCTGGCTTCCAAGCAGGCTGTCAATGCAGGAGGACCTTGGTGGCTACTGCAACTGTGGTTAAACCTTCACACTTATCAGGTCGTAGAAAGGCCAGCTCTACTAGAAGCCGATTTCCCCTTGATTAATCCACGATTCAAAGATGACGAAGAGGTGACCACCCGCCGATGTCTGTCATATGGGGAAGCAGCGACAACTTATCCTGGATCCAAGCTGAGAGCCGATCATTTCAAAAATGGTTTGGCAATCTGTATAGCGGCTTCCCGAGCAGCTCGAGGATATGGTTTGCCTATGAAGACTTTGACAAATTTGAACTCTCGGACGATCTTCGGCTAGACGAGCTCAATTCTGAAGAATACGAAAAGCTGAGGGAGATTTATATATCGGTCATAACACCTTGCATCCTCCCCATCGGCATCCACCTAGGGCGCAAACATCCAGAAGTCATACGAGTTTTATCATCCGATGGTGGCTGCGAGACAACTTGGCATGGGCCAACTGCCGATCGGTCTTTATTATTCGGACAAGATCCAGGCTAGAGGCAGAATCGAAGGAGACATCATGATGCATCGGCTGCTCAACATCCCCGGTCCCCCTCGGGCAGTATCGACAACATCGACTTGGCGGTGACGAGGACAACTGTCTTCAGCCGATGGTGGAATGAGTGGAAGCTGCAATTGTTTCACCAATCGACTTCAATGTATCTGACCATCGTCGATCCGGAGATGACCCCGTCGGTAAGCATCTTTTCCTTTTAGTCCCTCTCGGCCATTACTCGTACATTTGACTAACCATGCCTCGTTTTTTGCAGACAACCAATGCCTCTCCCCCACATGCAAGCAACACGGGAACGACAATCCTCTATGCTCCTGGCATGTTGTCTGGCGGCTGCGGGCTGGCCCCATCGATCATCGGCTTCCATGCGCCGAAGGTAACGACACTCCTTCATGGCCAAACCCATGAGCCGTTGCATCGGCAGAAGAGGGCGAAGCCGTCGGCTGCTGCTACCCCGGCTGCAGAGAAAAAGAAACAGGCTTTGAAGAAGCCGAAACCAACTCCAGCCGACGACTTGCCTCCAGTCGATCCAGAGGTGGAAGCAATCCTCGAAGAAGAAATTAGGGATGAGGAGATGGACCAAGCTATCGATGCTGCCACAGTCAAAACGAGCTCTTCAAACAAATATGCCCAGACTCCATCGGCTGAACAAACCATCAAAAAGACTCCGAGCCCTTCGAAGCACGTCCCTCGTTCCCAACCGGTAAACACCTTTCATCATTTGACCTCATCACCTTTTTGAAGTTCATGCTTCATCATCCTTTTGTGTTTGTAGGCAAAGAAACTGACCGCTAAGAAAAAGACGGCTCCTCCTCCCTCGGTAAATTTTGCCATCCCCAATTTTTCTTATCAACACAGCTGATTTTTGACTTGTATCTTTTTTCAGCCTCCTCGTGCTCCAACACATGCCCCCCACGTATCGAGCGAACACATGCCAATGGCTGCAGGTGGTGGTGATGCCAAAGACGTGGCTACCTCAGTCCCAGTTGTCCAAGTAAGTTATGTTCAACTTCATAAATCGGCTTACTAGCTTTATCGAGTCTTCTAACTGCCTCCTGTCTTGCAGACTGTATCCGATCTTTTAGACTTCGACCTCTCAGAGTTTCTGGACCCTGATGAGGGTGCCGACAAGGCTATGGTGCTGTCGGATGAGGACCTACGGACTACCCTGTCGGACATAGCCAAGCGGTTAGAGTGCTCCCTCGATTTTTTGGTCACCGACTGTGGTTCCATCCAAAGTCGGTTTGAAGACGTCCAGGATCGGCTTCCGATCGGTGGCTGATATCATCGCACCGGCCACCTTCATGGAGGCGCATCGGCACAAGTTCGAATGAGTCAAGCGAGAATAGCCAATCGCCGAGAGAACCAAGCGTTGGAGGCCAACATCGAGCCGCCAACAAGAAATCACCGCCGAGAAAGACAAGTTCGATGCCTTGAAGACTGAGCCGATCGCTGAGCTTGATCGGCTTCGCAAACGTCGGGAAGAACTGGCAGCCGAACTTGCCAAGATTGAAGCCGACATCCTGGCCAAAGAACAGCGTGTGGTTGGCCTGCCGAAAGAGATTGAGGACCAACGAGCGAAGATCAAGGCGGCCGTGTCACATTTATCCGATATGGCCAGGGCGATGAAGCCGATCCCAGGGAGTGATGCAGCCGACGCCAAGGCCATCAAAGAGATAGACCAGATTCGTTGTAAAGCGATATCGGCTATCATCAACTTCCTTTCCCGCTGAACTGGTTGTAATAGTTGGCTAGGAATTTTTTGTAACTCAAACTCGCGGCTCTTTTGTAACCTGCTTGCCGACATTATTTATGTGCATACTTGTCGATCACGTCTTAAATGCTTCGAAAACTTTGAAAGTTTGCTAAGTCCGATTTCTCTCATCGAAAACTTTGAAAGTTTGCTAAGTCCGATTTCTGATAGTATGTATGTATGCCCCCTTCATTTTGTTGATGATGTCTTCAGCATTAATAAAATTACCAAACTGACTATTGTGCCGCTATCGGCTAGGCGGAGCCAATGTATAAAAATCAGGGGAAAAACTTAGCATAAAAATGACCTAAAGACGATGTGTATTCAACGCATCGGCTAATATGAATCGGCTACACCTTAGCTGAATCATGAGTTGATCCAGACACTGGGGTAATACTTCTTCAGATATTTGCCATTTAGGGCCCAACCAAACACCTCTCCGTCCAACCCTTCCAGCATGTAGGCTCCTTTAGAGACGCATCTGTGGATCTTGAAAGGCCCTTCCCAATTAGGTGACCACTTGCCGAATCTGTTGTCCCTTGATCCGATCGGCAATATTAACTTCCAAACGAGCTCGCCCTCTTCAAAAGACTTGGGCACAACTTTCTTATTATAATGACGGGCTACTCGCTCCTTGTCCCTGGTCACTTTTTCCAAGGCACACATCCTTCATAGAACTAGGTCTTCTGATTCATCTACCATTAAGTTATAATAATCATCGGCTGTGAGCTGATCTTGTAACTGAATCCTCCTTGAGCCGATGATATTTTCCCATGGCAGAACTACTTCATGTCCATAGACCAGTTTATATGGAGGCACCTAGATTGATCCGTGGCAAGCCATCCGATAGGCCCAAAGTGATTCAGCTAATCGACTAGGCCATTGCTTCGGATACTCAGCGATCTTTCTCTTTATCAGTTTAATTAGACTTTTATTTGAGGCCTCTGCTTGCCCGTTAGCCTGAGCATAATACGGTGAAGAATTGAGTAGCTTGATCCCTATGTTGTCGGCAAACTGAACAAACTCATCTGAGACAAAGATTGATCCCTGATCTGTAGTTATAGTTTGAGGAAGACCGAATCGGTATATAATGTTTTCCTTAACAAATTCAATGGCATCCCTAGAGTCAACTTTCTTCAAAGGAATTGCTTACACCCACTTGGTAAAATAATCGGTCGCCACCAATATAAACTTGTGTCCTTTAGTTGAGGGTGGATTGATCTGGTCGATCATATATATTCCCCAATCTCTGAACGACCAAGGCTTGATGATAGGGTTCATAGCCGATGCTTGTGCTCTTTGGATAGCTCCAAACTTTTGACAGTCTTGGCATCCTTTGTAATACTTGAAATAATCTTCTAGCATGGTCGGCCAAAAGTATCCTGCTCTTCGAAGTAGCCATTTCATCTTGTGAGCCGATTGATGCGTACCGCAAATCCCTTCGTGCACTTCTCCGATAGCCACCTTGGCTTGATCAGCATTGAGACATTTAAGTAGCACGTCATCGATCGTTCGATAGTACAACTCTTCGTCGAGCAAAACGTATCTCAAAGCCATGTAACGCAATTTCCTTGAAGCCGACTGGGAAGGATTTTGCAGGTAGTTGTATACTTCAAATCTCCAATTGTCAGCTGTCATGGTGGTGATCTCCACTTCAACATCCTTCGTCATCGGCCTGTAGACTGATGCCCCATGGCCAGATCGTTGGCTTCTGTGTTTTGTTTCCGGGGGATATGCTTCAAAGTCACTAGCCGAAAGCTGTCCATCAATTCTCGGCATTTTTGATAGTAGACCATCAGTGCGTCATTCTTGCATTCAAATTCTCCTGACAACTGGCTGATGACCAACAGTGAATCTCCCATTATTTTGATGGCATCGGGTTCAACCTCTTTGAGTAGTTGTAGTCCTTTGAGTACGGCTTCATACTCGGCTTGGTTGTTTGTGGCATGGGGCATGATTGAAAAAGCAATCTCAAAGCTTGCCCCCTGGGAGAAATTATTACCAAGCCGATTCCGCAACCATTGGTGCAAACTGAGCCGTCGATAGTTAGAGTCCAAGGCATAATTTCTACTGAGCCGATTGAATCATCTCTGTGTTTAACTATGAAATCGGCTATAGCTTGTCCTTTTACTGCCTTGGGTGCCTGATAGCGTAGTTCAAACTCTGTTAAGGCAACTATCCACTTCCCAACTTGTCCTTTTAGCACTGGAGCCGATAGCATATATTTTACCACGTCGGCCTTACATATCACGGTGCACTCGCTGGATAATAGATAATGCCTTAACTTTGTGCATGAAAAATACAGGAAGAGACATAATTTTTCCACTGGCGAATACCTTGTTTCGGTCGGCTGAGATAAAAGATGACCTTCTCTTTCCCTTCGACCTCCTGAATCAAAACTGAGCCGATGGATTTTTCGTCGGCCGATAGATACAACCTGAATGGTATCCCTTTTTGTGGAGATATTAGGACTGGAGGTGAACTTAGGTAGTCCTTGATATTGTCTAGTGCTTTCTGCTGCTCTGCCCCCCAGGTGAATGCTTGATCGGCCTTCAGCCGAAGCAGTGGTGTGAACGGCTCCATCTTTTCTGACAGGTTGGCTATGAACCGCCTGATGAAATTGATTTTGCCGATCAGAGACTGTAGGTCCTTCTTGTTCTTTGGAGGCTGAATGGTTTTGATTGCGTTAACGCTCCTTGGTGTAACTTCAATTCCTCTTTCATGAACAAGAAATCCTAAAAATTGCCCGGCCGATACGCCGAACGCGCACATCAAAGGGTTCATCTTCAGGCCGTACTTTCTTGTTCTCTCCAGAACCTGCCTTAGATCGGCTAAATGGTCTTCTACTTCCCTGGATTTAACGACGACATCATCAATGTAAATTTTGACCAGGGAGCCGATCATATCATGGAAAATATAGTTCATGGCCCTTTGATACGTAGCTACAGCGTTTTTCAAGCCGAAAGTCATGACGACCCATTTATACAGGCCGATTGCCCCTGGGCATCTGAAAGCTGTCTTGTGAATGTCTTCTTCGACCATGAATATCTGGGTTAACCTGCGTTACCATCCATGAAGCTTATGATTTTATGGCCTTAGGCGGCATCCACCAACAAATCAGCTATAGGCATTGGGTATTCATCCTTAGGGGTGGTCTTGTTTAGATTTCTGAAGTTGATACACACCCTAAGTTTACCGTTTTCTTCATTACTGGAACTATATTCGAAACCCATTCTACATATCGGCAGGGTCGAATAAATCCAGCATCGTCCAGCCGAGTGATTTCGGCTTTAACCGCATTATACATATCGACTTTAAACCTCCTGGGAGGCTGTTTGTACTGCCGATATCCAGGCTTTATAGGCAGCCGATGCACGACAATGGATGGGCTAAGACCAGGCACCTCACAATAATCCCAAGCAAAGCAGTCTCTGTATTCTTTCAATAAATTGATTAGCTTGGCCTTACAATGAGAAGACAGATTTTTGCTAATGTATGTCGGTCTGGGCCTATCTCCTGTTCCTATGTCAACTTCTTCTAGCTCGTCGGCCGACATAAAACCTTGCCCAAGTTTGCCGTCGTTGTCATCCACGGTGTCCTAGCTGTAGACGCTCGAGCCCTCCACGATGCCTTCAAAGTAGTAATTGAGGCTCGTCGTCTCCAATGGGCTGTATATCAGAATCGGACACCTTTAGAAAATTGGCTTGCCAGATTTTGCCGGACAGGCAATCAATACCATCGATTTTCCAGAGTGGCAAATCGGCATTAGCAACGTTGACTGACCTGTTGGCTGGCACGTTCTCTATCTTATCACATTGCCACTGGATCAGACTTTGGTGCATTGTAGAAGGGATACAACACTTGGCGTGAATCCAATCCCTTCCTAGTAGCAGGCTATATGACCCTTTCCTGTCGATGATGAAAAACGTAGTGGGCATGGTCTTGTTGCCGACTGTCAGCTCAACGTTTAAAACTCCCTTGGCCTCTGAAGGGTTGCCGCTAAAGTCTTTGAGAATCATGTTTGTCTTGATCAGGTCTTCGACTCCTTTCCCCAATTTCCTAAAAGTAGCATAGGGCATTAGGTTGACAGCAGCCCCTCCGTCGACTAGCATCTTAGACATCATCTTGCCATTGACGAATCCCTTCACATATAGTGGCTTCAGGTGCCGATTCTCAGTCCCCTCAGGTTTTTCAAAAATAGCTTGTTCTGGAGACAAAACTAGTCTAGCCATGGTCTCCTCCACTGTGTCTGTGTCAGCCTCGACAGCCTCAAACTCGGCTGGTAGAATGAAAACCATGTTGACTGATGCCGAGACTACTACTTTGCCTTTTGCCGCCCTTCTGGCTTTGTCAGCTGGGCTTTCACCGGTTGGGGTCGCTTGTTTCTTGGTGCGCCATCGCTTTGTACCCCGCCGACGTTGCTACTTGTTGGATCATCCGCCGTACTTCTTCCTCCCGCCTCGCTCTTGAGCCGCTGGATTTTTCTCTTTGTGTTTTGGCAAAGAGGTTCGAAGGGCACCATTGGGGGTTGGCCGACTGCTTGTCGTTGGCCTCTTCTTGATCTTCTTCCTGGACAAAGAAGTCTTGGTGGATGGGACCGAGTCGATCATGAACAGAAGGTTTACGTTGGTTAAACCGAACGGCTCGGGGGACGAATCGGTTAGAACTCTCCAGTTGTGGTTCCCTGTATTCGTCCTCTTTGTAATCACTGCACGCTGGGCAATTTTCGAGGGTTGGCAACCTCATTCCTTGCTCCCAGCAGAACCTGAAGAACTCGCAATGCCAATGCGGATCACAACTGTTGTGGTGGCGGTAGTACGCCATGCCCAGTCGATTAGGCGCCCTTTGGTACGGCCTGCCGCGCCGGCTCTCTTCCTCCTCCTGGATCCTATGTTGGAATCGCAGCAAGCTGTCCTGCCTGGGCCGACGATCGGTCGATCGTGCATTGGTGTGCACCATATTGATTGACGCAGTCATATCTCCAATCGGCTCTCTGTGGGGTGACCCTGAGTCGGCGCTAACTGTTTCGACTAAGCTGTACGTCATTCGGTGCTGCCGATCAGCTCGCCCGTGGCCGGTTTGGACCATGTTGACCGGGAAGGGGTTGCCATCAACCTTCATCGGCTTAGCCGATTCTTCAAACTTTATCTTCCCGGCTTCAATGGCCGATTGGATTTGCTGCCTAAACACCTTGCAATCGTTCGTGCTGTGGGAGATGGTGTTGTGCCACTTGTAGTATTTTTTCTTTTTGAGCTCATCGGCTGATGGGATAACGTGATTGTCTGGCAGCCGAATTTGCTTCTCCTTCAACAGCAGATCGAAGATCCTGTCGGCTTTAGTGATATCAAAGTCATATTTCTCTTCCTTGGCCGACCTTTTCAACCATTGGCAGGTTATTGCTTTCTTGTTCCTGGTCCACTCGGTTGCTGCCACCTTCGCATCGCTGTCGCTTGATTCGTGTCAGTTGCGTAGGCGACGTGGGCAACTTTTTTGAAGGCCTTCTTAGATTCTTGAAATCTCTGCTCGTGGGCCGTCACTTTTTGGGCCAAATTGGCCACGCTCTCAAAGTCTTGAGCCGAAAATCTTTCGCGGATTGGTGGCAGGAGACCATGAAATGCCAAATCGGCTAGCTGAGAGTCGGATAAGATTAGACTGTAGCATCGGTTCCTTATTTCTCTGAAACATTGAATATAATCTTGGACCGATTCTTCGTGCTTTTGTCTGATGCTGGTTAAGTCCGACAGTTTTATCTCATGGTTGCCGGAGTAGATATAGCTGTGGAATTGTTTCTCAAGATTGGCCCAGCTCTATATCGAGTTGTATGGTAGCGACAAGAACCAGGTGAAGGCCGATCCTAATAACGACAGCGGGAACAAGCGAACCCTGAGTGCGTATGTAGCAAATGCTTCCCCGCATTGAGCCAGGAATTGGCTGACGTGCTCGTAGGTAGATACATTGTCTTGCCCAGAGAACTTGGAGAAGTTTGGCACTTTGTACCGGTTTGGCAATGGCACCCTCTCGAAGTGTTCCGGATATGGATACCGGTACATGTGACCAGAGTCCTT